>JASDDO010000014.1:600064362-601314362 GCA_030015575.1 Agapanthus africanus
AGTTGCCGCGATCGTTCTGGGGATATGCGCTAGAATCAGCTGCATACCTTTTGAACCGAGTTCCAACTAAGACTGTGCCTACCACACCATATGAGTTATGGAGTGGGAAGAAACCCTATCTTCAATACCTGAAGATTTGGGGATGTCCAGCTTATGTCAAAAAGCAGAATGCGGACAAACTAGAGGCACGCTCAGTACCGTGCAAGTTTGTGGGATACCCAAAGAACTCCAGGGGGTATCTTTTCTATTACGCAGAGGAACAAAAAGTCATTGTTTCTCGAAATGCCAATTTTCTGGAACATTAGTTCTTAGAAAAAGAAATAATTGGGAGCGTGTAAGTGCACGGCGGCGCCCCGGCCGTCAATCCGACGGCCAAACGCGGAAACGGTGATAAACTTTAATTTTACGGACTTAGCAAACCGGCACCACCGCGCACTAAACCCCGGATCGTGCCATTAAACTAGTCTAAGCTAACAAGAGGATGGGTTAGAGATGTACCGACTGATCCGAGTCCTCCGGTCTTCATCTCCACTCTGATCTCCTCGCGTGATCTCCGTCCATCTCCTCCTCGTCGGAAAGGGGGCACCACATCGCCTGCATCTTTTACGGGCTCCCACCTCAATACCGAGGCAACTCGGGCGCGAAGCTGGCGAGTCGACGCGTCCAAGATTTGCTGTAGAATGTAGTGTAGAGTGTATGTCTCACTTTGGGATTGGTTGCCATAGATGGAGGAATGGTATATAGAAAATTGGTGCTTTCAATTTTCTAGCAAAGGAATGAGATGAAGAATGATATACACAAAATGAATCACTCTCATTTTTCTTCCTCTTTTCTTCTTCTCTCTTTCTTTTCTTAACCATGAATAATAATCTCCTCTTTCTTTTCTTAACCATGAATAATAATCTCCTCTCTTTAGAAATGGTGGAGGAAAACAATATGAAGCAAGAGGGAGGTGAGTGTAGGAAGCATAAGTGGTGACCATATCATAAAACAAGAAAACATCAACCATGCTTTTTATCACATCAAACCCATATCCTTTCTAATCTCATTTAATACAAGAATGGTGCAACAAAAGAAAAGATGCTCTCATAATAAATCTTTTTGCAATAAAACCCCTCCACAAAAGTTATTTGCACAATTGCAAATAACCCCCTCCATCGGAAAAGTCCGGCCGGGAAAGAACAAAGGAAAACCGGCCGGAACGGAAAGCAAACTGGCAACTCCAGAAAACTGGTCCCGTAATAAATTACAGGAAAACCCCCATACTGTGCATACACACCCGCATCTGTATTCCGTCCGGATACAAATGCATTGAGACAAAATCTACACTGTACTATACTAGGATCCGGCTTAAACCAAAGCCGGCTAGTAATATTCGTCCGATCCTGATCCGTGCAATACCGCACGTATCTGATCGAACGCTGCCATATAACCATACGGCCATTAGTACAAAACTGTCCGATCCTGATCCATGCAATACCGCACGTATCTGATCGGACCCTGCCATATCTCCATACGGCCTCTACAACGTTTCGCCCGAAAGCTTGAGTAACTGTAAGTGTGGTGGACTCTAAAGACTCGTCAATACAATGGTTGTGGATTTAACCACTAGCACGTCAGAGGTATAAGCCAATACGTGACGGGCCACCAGCTATTGACCAAAAGGGACGTCGATGAGCGAACTCATCCTGACACCCTACTGAGCCTGTCAGTGACAATATCCGTACAGTCCGGTCCGTTCGTCTATGAGCATCGCATGTCGGGCCTAGGGGGTTGGTAAAAGTCAGACCCCCAAAAGCGGTACAAGTCGTGTCGGAGTGTAGCCCAGAACACCCTGAGATACTACTGGAATACCTACCAGTAAATCTCCTGCCTTGGCCATGGTCTTCGTGTAATGGCTCTCCTAGACACAGCGCGACCTCACCCCCAATACCGAGAGAGACGAACCCCCGAAGATCCGCTCACTGCCTCCATGTGGCTCGGGACTGTACCCAACTAAAACCTGTTTGCACGACTCCTTTGAGCCGTGGTAGGGTAGTAATCAAAGTACATTGGGAACTCACACGAGACAAATGACGATCCCCAGGTCGATGAACTAACCTGTACACATGTCACCAGGGAACTGCTATCTGACGTCAAGTATAATCCCAACTAGCAGGTTCCCGGCGAGTCCTGTCCGGTGTACTCATAACCCAATGAGCACCGGTATACATCTTAGATGAACCAACTGACACCAGTGGCTTGTGAGACCGGCCACCGCCCCTCGTCGGGGTCTCGACTGTATACACTAGTCTACTCTGGAGAATCGATGCCCTGTCTCGAAACTCCTACGACTAGAGACCTTTTAAGGATTCGCTTATAGACTCCAGCTCTCACTTATATGATCGCCCTCATACTGCTGGCAGTCAAGCAAGAATCCTAGGGGCTTTATCAACGTGCAATAGCGACATGTCAGGTCACCTAAAGCAGTACACGATGATAAAGGTAAACCAGATAGCATACTATCATCTTGAGTAAGACTGTCCTACCGGGATAGGTCCTCCCTCAATCATTGCAATCACGTGCCTGTGATCCAATAATTGACTCTGAGGGCACTATCTCCAACAATCTCCCACTTGCACTCAAGGCTAATTATTGCGATGTCGCATACTCACAGCCCGTGTGATACCGAACACCCAACTCCTCTACTAGTCAGTCTCACAAAAACCGTTTGTGAAACTATTGCGTTCGAGGAATAGCCTCAGTGAGTGGATCCGCCTTGATGTTTCTTTCTATGTCTCTCTATATCTCAAGTTCGCGGAGAAAGTCATCTCCCGAAATGAGCAATACCTGTCTTAGAATGTCTGGATGTCTGATGGGACCTAGCTCATAAATGAACTCCAAATCCAAACTTCTTAGACTGTATCGTCAACTGAACTTAATCAGTATCCTGCGCCATGCCACCCTCAGTATTGCCTTGGACCAACTGTCCAAAATACTGCCCCTCGTTAGAAGGATAACTACAACTCTGACAACCTCCTTGTCGTCCATGTCACCTTGGAAGCCTGGAATGATAACTGCCTCCCGACTGTTCCTCCAGGATTGGATCAATATCAACTTATTGCATCTAGTGCAAGAACAACATCTGGTGTGGTACTTGACATCTCATGATTGACTCAATTGCCTAAGCAAGTGATCTGCTAATCATGCACATCCCTCTCCCCTTTAGTCTGTAAGACACCTTTAGAGAGGGTGACTCCATTACCTGCAGGTACACTACCGTGCCAGGAGTCGTCCATTCTAAATACTCTTAGAATGCTGTCAAAGTACCCTGATTGGGAAACCACCCAAATCTAGATCTAAAACCATAGATCTAGTAACCAGTATGTCTGATATAATGTCCAAGTCCTTTGTGCAGAAACCACTGTGTGACGACCAAAGTATAACCGATCGTAGTATAGGAATATCACTTCCTACTACCTTCTCAACAGATCCATCCCCTATTCTGATGACGTCAAACCTATGACTGTCACATCAGAAATAGATGATCTATCTCCGCTACATCTGCTTTAGTCTATAAATAGACATAAGCCTGATGTCCACCAATGCTTCCGCTGCTCCCACTGACTACGACAACCCTCTGGCAGAGTCATATAGACGTGCACTTCTAAAGCAAGTTTAGAACGACGCTATACTCATCCTCCTGCCGGGTCTCGCAGCCTGAAACAACAACAATGGCAAGTGTGGGTAAACAAGAACTTCCCTGTCACCGTCCTTGAGGCTACCGGAGTACCTCTCGGGTGCCTGAAGTTACCCACCATCCCTGTGGAGTGGCCAATGGAATGTCAGGCCAGATTGAATCTTTAGGTTCCTTATCAAATCTTCAGTAATCGTTTGCGGTTCTGGAATCACTTCCAGTTCTACCATACTCCCACTACTGTTTTTGAAAAAATCCATTTTTAATAAAACTGTGGCGAGTCTAGAACAATATTTCTATTGATCTGCCAGATGGTAGAAAGTCAACCCTCGTCATAGCCTGGGTCAACCCACAAACAGCCATTACAGAGACGTGCCTTGAGTTATCCAGAGTCTGGTTTTAATCATAAGCCGGACAACTCCCCATACCTTAACAACGTTAAGATATGAACTGTACTATATCCAATATAGAACTAGAGGCACTGATTTAATTGAACCAGATTCAAAAACATGCAACTGTCTCCAGTGCATGTCAACTAAATGGAGAGAGGCCGATCAGCGCTACTCAACTTAGGAATGTTTCCTAATTATGAGTAACCTGAAAGAGAAGCTAGTTCTCTTTTGTCATTACTATCAACTGAATACCATACACAAGTATCTACATCTTCGATTACTTTGAAGAATCCCGATACTTGTTATACCTGGTTCTCTACTCTATTCAAATACCTATAACTCCTCAAAACTTAGACCCTGTGTTTCCACGAAACACATGTCTAAGAACTAGAGAAGTTAAAAGTAAACATAATATAGTATGAGGACCAACCCCTCTGTCCTAATGGACACTGGACAACATACAATACTCTGTATAAGTCCGCTGAGTCTAAAAACTCTTTCACTGTGTGTCGTAGGTTGAAAACTGTACTTATGGTTAAGAAGAATTACACCGCTGTTCAATGCTCCTTACCTAATCATCCATTGATATAGGTAAATGTCATCGACATAATATCAAAAGGTATATCTCACTCTATGAAAATAGATGTACAGATATGTCAATTTGAAATTGGTGCACAACAGCGGATATTCAAAACCAAATATTTGCCGACCGGCAAACAGCCTAGATGATCTCCTCAAATATCACCGATTACAACGAATCCCGATATAATGAGGATGATCACCCAATTCCCAATAACTTACTCCCACTCACCATCTGTAAAACCATACAGATGTGAGAATCAAACCTGGTAAATACATACCCTGGAGCAAGTGTCTAATCAGGAAATCAGTTTTCTATTAACAGTACAAAGTTGAACTGAAACATTGAAATGTTTCGATGGGGTATCCTGGTATTCCTAGTAATGCCTCTACCATTATCCAGATTTACAACTATAACCGTATAATTCTTTGCCACCTCTCCAAATCCCTTCATATGTCTTTAGTCATTACCTTCTGTACACCCCTTAGGCCAAATGGTTTTCTTCCTTCCCTACCGTTCGGCACCAGCCTATGGTTTGGAAGAAGACTATTCAGTAAGCATAATGGGTGTACTGTCCTAATCCTTAGAGCACTCGCATTGCGAGAGAAGGTGAAGATAAAAGACAACCGAATAAACCTTATTCCTATTTCTCCTGGACCAGAATCCATCCCCGAACTGGAACAAGTTCCTTTCGAGTTCGTATATAACCATACGATGGAGCATCCAAATAAACTGTGGATCTTCGTAGTGATACGGAGTGTCCTGGAGAAATACAAAGGTGATTTAGGATCGGCGAAGAAATACTTGGTTTGGTCGTGAATATCAGTCGCAATTTACTTTGCCCTCTTACTAATCCCTTACTTTGTCTTAATCTTAATACCTTCTGTACAACGTTTAGGCTAATTAGTTTTCTTCATTCCCTACCGGTCGGCACCAGCCTATGGTTTGGAAGAAGACTATCCAATTTGCACAATGAGTGTACTACTCCTAAACCAAGGAGTACTCGCAACCTGAGAGAGGGTGAAAAGAAAAGACAACTGAATAATCCTACCCGTTTTCTCCAGAACCAGAAACCATCCTCGAATTCCTTCGAGTTCGTATCTAACCATACGATGGTTTTGTCCAATGGAAGTGGACGTTCGCAGTAATACGGGGTGTCCTGGAGAAAAGGGTAAAAGTAGGAGTGGCAATGAGGTCTGCAACTTTGACAATCCAAAAGCCAGTGTTAAGTAGGTTCGGTCAACTTGGTCACTGAGTCATAGTCTAGGGTCGGGTCAACGGTCGCTGCCAGAGAGAGAGAAAAGAAACACTCAGCGTGCACTCTAACCTAGATCAGAATGGTTATCACTTAATCTAATCTGGAAACCTCCCACTGTACCTCAAATTCTCCTCCAAACCTGAAAGAAGAATTAGTAGGGGTCACCCGAGGAGTAAACCAACTCATCAGTGGGAATCGGGATCCAACTCTCATCGCATGATAACGTGACGGAATCCGCTCACGGTATCACACTCCAGAAGGTATGCGCATATCTGGCAAGTTTCAGTACTTTTGAAACTCCCGATGTGATTTTTACCCCATGCTCTTATGACCTTGACTTTGGCCAACATATCATAAGTCACATGTCAAGTTCTACCCGTCATTCTCCAGGTTAATTTGAACCCACCCGTACATACCCTTGACTTTGGCCAAAATGGCAGTACGACTGTCCCAAACCAACGCATCTATCTATGCTGCATATGAATACCCCAATAGCTACCAATCACTGTGCCTTGACTTTGGCCAACATACACAGCTTGAATACTATTGACTACCCATATGAAACGACGGAAGGCTACGAATGGTTTCTGGCGAAAACCTTTAACGTAATGAACTTGATCTCGTTGAAGGAACGGATAGCTTTTTAGAAAATATAGTGACGAAAACATTTACTAAAGAGGTCACTCCCGGTGAAGGGATCTCGGCTCTTTCCCCGTAGAATGGGGTGCAGGATATTCCAACTGAATACTACGGTGCAAAGCAAAAGTAATCGGCTACAGTGAAGTTAATGCCCTGATGCAAACTTCTGTCCAAGGGGTCACTCCCGGTGAAGGGATCTCGACCCTTGCCTCGTCGACTGAGGAGCAGGATATTCCAAATGAATACCACGATGCAAAACAAAAGAGAACGTCCTTGCAATAACAGCTTTTTTTTTTAAAAAGTGTTCCAACAACATCAGAATAGGTTTGTTTAACTTGCATTGATCCGAATCAATGCAGTCCCATCATTGATCACACCACAAAGAACGAAAATATACTGACGTACGTATATGCCATCCGCATTCGCCACTGGGTCCCGTCATCACTCGTTAGGTTAGCTTACTAACGACAGAGCGGGGACTGGACTAGCGCGGATGAAAAACATATACAACATCTACTAATATATATACCAATATATTATATTTCGCTCAAGGCGTGAAAAGAAATGCAACATCACAGAAATGTACAGCATCACAGAACAATACAGATATCTGGGATCCCCGGGTTTCACAGAGCCACTACTGAAACCCGACGTTCCCCTGGTCGTGTGGATAGCCTGTGCAATGAAATCCTAGACCCCTACGGGCGCGGCAAGTCACCCGCCAAAACCTGAAGCGAGGCAGCCCCCTTCAGCTCCGTGAATGGACCACCCAGCACTCCACGGAATCCGGCAACTTGGGCACCCCTCCTGGGTCAACCTGTACCCCCTACGAGTGCGGCGAATAGCCCGCCAATCCCAGAGTGAAGCCCCCTCCGTCCTAATGCCATGAGATGCGGGCTTGTTGCCCTCCAGAACCCGACTATCCGTGCACCCCACCGCGGGGTAATCCTAGTACAGAAAGTAAAATATACATACACCGGGTACATCGACCGCAACCAGGTCGTGCCCCAAAAGAATAATACAATCAGGCAGTGACGGCAGTCCACATGTCGGACGCTCGTCCCGCAATATCAAATGTACATAATACAACAGCACTGTACTAGCATTGCATCCAGGCTATCCCCCACGACCGATCCGCAACATCACAGCAAATACATAGAACATCAACGTGAAAGTCACGTTCGCAAATCCGTCTAACCGGGCTATAGCAGTTAGACTGGATTTACCGATCAAGTGACATTCACGGTCGCAGATATAATGTAAATACTGTGAAAAATGTGTTTAAAATTTTCCGATTGACCAAACCTTAACAAGTGGGCCCCCAAACAAAACTGTAGCACTCACAGAAAACCCGGGCCCAATTTTAATATTCCAAAATCCCTAATTACAGCCCATAAGCCCACTACAAAAAAATAATCACACGATCCCACACTTCTGCGGCGGAAGCGCGGCCATAAGGGGGTTTTGGCCGCCCTTCCGCGGTCGTACGGAGTGATCGCTTTACCAAATTTTTGCAGTATTCTTAGAACTCCCTGCACATCATTCTGAGACCACCTGAAAAATTTTTAGACTCCAAAAAATTTCGACAGAAACTGATGTGAAAAAAAATATGGTTTTTGGAAATTTTGGTCGATCGGAAATGCAAACACACCAAACGAAGCTAGACGAAGTTAATGGCGAGGCTCTGATACCACTGTAAGTGCACGGCGGCGCCCCGGCCGTCAATCCGACGGCCAAACGCGGAAACGATGATAAACTTTAATTTTGCGGACTTAGCAAACCGGCACCACCGCGCACTAAACCCCGGATCGTGCCATTAAACTAGTCTAAGCTAACAAGAGGATGGGTTAGAGATGTACCGACTGATCCGAGTCCTCCGGTCTTCATCTCCACTCCGATCTTCTCGCGTGATCTCCGTCCATCTCCTCCTCGTCGGAAAGGGGGCACCACATCGCCTGCATCTTTTACGGGCTCCCACCTCAATACCGAGGCAACTCGGGCGCGAAGCTGGCGAGTCGACGCGTCCAAGATTTGCTGTAGAATGTAGTGTAGAGTGTATGTCTCACTTTGGGGTTGGTTGCCATAGATGGAGGAATGGTATATAGAAAATTGGTGCTTTCAATTTTCTAGCAATGGAATGAGATGAAGAATGATATACACAAAATGAATCACTCTCATTTTTCTTCCTCTTTTCTTCTTCTCTCTTTCTTTTCTTAACCATGATTTATAATCTCCTCTTTCTTTTCTTAACCATGAATAATAATCTCCTCTCTTTAGAAATGGTGGAGGAAAACAATATGAAGCAAGAGGGAGGTGAGTGTAGGAAGCATAAGTGGTGACCATATCATAAAACAAGAAAACATCAACCATGCTTTTTATCACATCAAACCCATATCCTTTCTAATCTCATTTAATACAAGAATGGTGCAACAAAAGAAAAGATGCTCTCATAATAAATCTTTTTGCAATAAAACCCCTCCATAAAAGTTATTTGCACAATTGCAAATAACCCCCTCCATCGGAAAAGTCCGGCCGGGAAAGAACAAAGGAAAACCGGCCGGAACGGAAAGCAAACTGGCAACTCCAGAAAACTGGTCCCGTAATAAATTACAGGAAAACCCCCATACTGTGCATACACACCCGCATCTGTATTCCGTCCGGATACAAATGCATTGAGACAAAATCTACACTGTACTATACTAGGATCCGGCTTAAACCAAAGCCGGCTAGTAATATTCGTCCGATCCTGATCCGTGCAATACCGCACGTATCTGATCGAACGCTGCCATATAACCATACGGCCATTAGTACAAAACTGTCCGATCCTGATCCATGCAATACCGCACGTATCTGATCGGACCCTGCCATATCTCCATACGGCCTCTACAACGTTTCGCCCGAAAGCTTGAGTAACTGTAAGTGTGGTGGACTCTAAAGACTCGTCAATACAATGGTTGTGGATTTAACCACTAGCACGTCAGAGGTATAAGCCAATACGTGACGGGCCACCAGCTATTGACCAAAAGGGACGTCGATGAGCGAACTCATCCTGACACCCTACTGAGCCTGTCAGTGACAATATCCGTACAGTCCGGTCCGTTCGTCTATGAGCATTGCATGTCGGGCCTAGGGGGTTGGTAAAAGTCAGACCCCCAAAAGCGGTACAAGTCGTGTCGGAGTGTAGCCCAGAACACCCTGAGATACTACTGGAATACCTACCAGTAAATCTCCTGCCTTGGCCAAGGTCTTCGTATAATGGCTCTCCTAGACACAGCGCGACCTCACCCCCAATACCGGGAGAGACGAACCCCCGAAGATCCGCTCACTGCCTCCATGTGGCTCGGGACTGTACCCAACTAAAACCTGTTTGCACGACTCCTTTGAGCCGTGGTAGGGTAGTAATCAAAGTACAGTGGGAACTCACACGAGACAAATGACGATCCCCAGGTCGATGAACTAACCTGTACACATGTCACCAGGGAACTGCTATCTGACGTCAAGTATAATCCCAACTAGCAGGTTCCCGGCGAGTCCTGTCCGGTGTACTCATAACCCAATGAGCACCTGTATACATCTTAGATGAACCAACTGACACCAGTGGCTTGTGAGACCGGCCACCGCCCCTCGTCGGGGTCTCGACTGTATACACTAGTCTACTCTGGAGAATCGATGCCCTGTCTCGAAACTCCTACGACTAGGGACCTTTTAAGGATTCGCTTATAGACTCCAGCTCTCACTTATATGATCGCCCTCATACTGCTGGCAGTCAAGCAAGAATCCTAGGGGCTTTATCAACGTGCAATAGCGACATGTCAGGTCACCTAAAGCAGTACACGATGATAAAGGTAAACCAGATAGCATACTATCATCTTGAGTAAGACTGTCCTACCGGGATAGGTCCTCCCTCAATCATTGCAATCACGTGCCTGTGATCCAATAATTGACTCTGAGGGCACTATCTCCAACAGAGCGCAATAGAGCTGGAAGAAATTCCAGAACCACAAGCTATTACTGAAAGCTTAGTAGAATCAGAGGTTTCGAAAGATCAGGACATTCCCACGCCACTCGGCAGGAGTAGTAGGCAGTCTCATCCGCCCGAGAGATACTACGGTTTTCTCATTGATGGGGATAGAGAGGATTGCATCATAGATTGTGATGAGCCTACTAGCTTCCAGCAAGCCATTCAGAGCGTCGACTCGGTAAAATGGCTGGATGCAATGCGGACCGAAATGGAGTCCATGTACACCAACAAAGTATGGACGTTGGACATTGCTCCAGATGGGGTAAAACCCGTTGGATGCAAGTGGATCTTCAAAAGGAAGATTGGTGTAGATGGATAGGTTGAGACCTATAAAGCTAGAATGGTTGCAAAGGGTTTTCGTCAGCGACCTGGTTTGGACTATGACGAAACCTTTTCTCCAGTAGCTATGCTGAAATCCATTCGGATCCTTCTTGCCATTGCTGCCTTCCACGATTATGAGATTTGGCAGATGGACGTAAAGACAGCTTTTCTAAATGGACATTTAGAGGAGTGTGTCTATATGGACCAGCCAGAGGGTTTCATTCAGAGTGGGCGCAGCGGAAAGGTGTGCAAGTTGCTTAAGTCCATTTATGGACTAAAGCAGGCATCGCGGAGTTGGAACATCTGTTTTGATGAGACGGTCAAGGAATTTGGTTTTATCAAAAATCCAGATGAACCATGCATCTATTGTAGATTTGTAGCGAGAAATGTAGTATTCCTCGTTTTATACGTGGATGACATTCTCTTAATAGGAAATGACATTCCTATGCTACAATCTGTCAAGGGGTTCTTGTCACACAGGTTCTCCATGAAAGACCTGGGTGATGCCTCATACATTCTGGGTATCCGGATCTATCGTGACAGATCCAAGAGGATATTGGGACTTTCACAGTCCAGGTACATCGACACTAAACTAAAGAGATTCAGTATGGAAGATTCCAAGCGCGGTAATCTACTGGCTTGTCACGGGATCACCCTCTCCAAAGAGATGTCTCCCAAGACTGATTTGGAGAGGGATCACATGTCTATTATACCGTACACTTCTGCGGTAGGCTCTATAATGTATGCGATGTTGTGTACCAGACCGGATGTGGCTTATGCACTGAGTGTGGTAAGCAGGTATCAGTCAAACCCTGGGGAGAAACATTGGATAGCAGTAAAGAACATTCTCAAGTACCTGAGAAGGACTAAGGAGATGTTCTTGGTGTATGGCGGAAAAGACCGCCAGATTGAGGCCTTTGCTGACTCCAGCTTCCAGAGTGACAAGGATGATTCCAAGTCCATGTCGGGTTTTGTCTTTACCCTCAATGGAGGGGCGGTGTGTTGGAAGAGCTCCAAACAGGAAACCGTTGCTGACTCGACTATGGAAGCGGAATACATCGCTGCATCTGATGCCGCAAAAGAAGCTGTCTGGATAAGGAAGTTCTTGAAAGAAGTTCAGGTGGTTCCGTCCATTGTTGACCCAATACCTCTGTATTACGACAACAACGGGGCTATAGCTTTAGCGAAGGAACCCAGGTCCCATCAGAAATCCAGACACATCTTAAGGCGGTATCACCTGATCAGGGAGATCGTGGATCGCCAGGAGATCGAGGTTCGGAGGGTTGCTTCAGAAGATAACACAGCAGATCCATTCACCAAGGCCTTGCCCCAGACTCAGTTCGAGCGGCTGATCGAGATGATAGGTCTTCGATACGCCAGTACATGGCCTTAGTGCAAGTGGGAGATTGTTAGTGTATATGCCCTAGAGGCCATTACTGTATCATACTAGTTTGTATATTACTTGATGGAAGCTTGGGATATTCACAGTTGTATATACAATCTTGCTCGAAATGGTAGTATGCTACTTGGTTTGTCTCTGCTTTAATATGTGCATGTGTTTCTTTTAGCATATCGCTGATATACATATTAGTAGAGCCCTTAGGATTATTGCTTGATTACCAGCGTGGTGATGGC
This sequence comes from Agapanthus africanus, assembly GCA_030015575.1. Taxonomy (NCBI): domain Eukaryota; kingdom Viridiplantae; phylum Streptophyta; class Magnoliopsida; order Asparagales; family Amaryllidaceae; genus Agapanthus; species Agapanthus africanus. Next base: position 600,076,885 of record JASDDO010000014.1, read on the forward strand.
GCTCACACTCGTGGGAGATGGGTAATCCATAAGCACATCCTTATACAGGTCCCTAGTCGTTGGACTATCGAGACAGGGCATCGATACTCCGGAGTAGACTAGCGTATGCGCTTCTCATCCCAGTGTGGGAGACGGTCTGTCCCACAGCCGTCAGTACGTCGTACTTGAGATAGTTTGCGGGTGCTCGTTAGGTTACGAGTACACTGGACAGGACTCGTCGGGGACTGTTGGTTGGTATTATACCTATCGTCAGTTATCAATTCCCAGGTGACATGAGTACAGCTTAGTCCGCTGACTTGACACTGTCACTTCGCCTCCAGTGTGTTCCCACTGCACTTTGATTACTACCCTACCACGGCTCAAAGGAGTCGTGCAAACAGGTAGTTTTTGGGTGCAGTCCCGAAGCACTTGGAGGCAGTGACGGTTAGACAGGATTCGTCTCTCCCGGTATTGGGGGTTGACATCGCGCTGTGTCCAGGAGAGCCATTACACGAGTAGTCCCTGGCCAGGGCAAGCGAGATATACTGGTAGGTTTCCAGTTTTATCTCAGGGTGTTCTGGGCTACACTCCGACACGACTTGTACCGCTATTAGGAGACTGACGTTCACCGCCCCCTAGGCCCGCCATGCGATGTATCAGACGAACAGACCGGACTGTACGGAGACTGTCACATACAGGCTCAGTAGGAGTTCAGATGGGGTTCACCTCGTCAGTCTTCTTTTCGGCATCTACCTGGAGACCGTTACGTACAGCTAGCGCCGCTTGCGGTCTGTGGTTAAACCCACTGCCAGCGTAGTGTCGAGTCTTTAGAGTCCCACACAGAGAGCTATTCGCCTTTAGGCAAAATGAGTAGAGGTCGCATGGTTTTGCGACAGGGTTCGTTCACATCCGCGCACTTGTGCACGTTTGTTGTCCGGACAGCTTATACTAGCGGGCTTTGGTTTAAACCAGATCCTAGTATATGATTTGGGATTGGTTTTTCTCATTGTATTCGTGCTCCTCGGATCACGAATACGGGTGCGTATGCACAGTTGCTTGAGACAGAGGGAGAGGACCTTGATTAGGGTCAATGACCATTGTCATTTCATTAACCCTAATGCTTATGTGTGAATTATGGTTAATTGATATTAGTTTAATATAATTGTGCATGGTTATGGTTGTTGACCATTTGACTATCTTGACTTGTTGACCTTAGTTGACATATTGACCATCATCATTCCATATAAAAGATGCTCTTTGATCCTTGCAATTAGCATTAAATATGAAATGATAATGGTCATGTCTTGATTAAGCCATGACAATTATCTCACTAATTATCTAATTATAATAATTCACACATATATGTGAGAATGGTTATTATTCTCTCATTCTATCATTTTACTTTCTCTCTCTTGTTCTTCCTCTCCCTCAAGCTCTTTCCTCTCATGTGTTGAGAAACACTTGAGCTTGAGAAAACCCCCTTCTTGATAATCTCTACTCTCATCTAGGGTTCAAGGATTAGCACTTCTTGCACCCTAGTTACTTCTAACTTGGAGTTGAAGCCAAAGGTTGAGGCTTTCGGGTGGATCTTTTTTCGACGTGAGAAGATGACAAAGGTGACCTCTTTCCACTACTCTAAGGAGCAAGGAGAGAAGGACATAAAGCCCTAGGTATAACCTTTCTAACACTTAGCTAGTTTCTAGTTAGCTTTAACTTGTTTTTGTTTAGCAAAGATCCTTCTTTGTCTAGTCCATGTTGCCTAAGTTGATAAAAATTTGATTTTTATTCCGTTTTCCGCCTCCCCGCAAGCACCGAGGTGGGCAACGTGGACTTACAGGAGCATGTTGCCCCCGGCGTATTCATCCCCTTAGAGGTGTGGGGCTGTGGGGGATTCACCTTCCATTTGTCAGATAACACGAACTTGCCCTGTCGGTACTGGTCTTCAAGCTAATTTTTGAAGACGTAGCAATCTTCGATCGGATGACCCATGTTGGGTTTACCTAGCACCTCATGAAGGGTTTGGAAGCATCACATGTACCAAAAATTAAAATTTTAGGGTGCTAAGGAAGCATACAGAGAATCATTCCTAGAAAAATTAGGGTTTCAATAACAACACTTCATTACAAGTAGATTAAGCTAGGGTTTTGAAAGTACAACCTTTATAGCTCCCTACGCTAGACTCCTCGGCTACTTGGGGTTTGGAAAAAGTCTGCTTGAACTCTTCTAGTTCCACGATGATCCACCCGGAGTCCGCTTTGTCCAAGCTTGCAACTTCACTAGATCAAGTGGAGGAAATGAAGGTAACACCCTAAACAAGTGGGCTAGACTTGTGTAGAATGATGTTGTGGTGGCTTTTCTTACTTCAAAAACCTATCTTGATGAGTGTTTTGCTCACTATAGAAAACTAGAGAGCAAAGGAAGAAGGAGGAAGAAGATGATGGCTTTTCTTTTAACAAGAGTAAAAGATTAACTCATGAAAAGAAAATGAAAATATATGTATATATATTTATCACTTCTCATCTCAAACCATGGTTGAAAAATAAGGATATTATTGAACTTGAGTTAAAACCCAAAAGGAAAGTTAATCCATGGTTAAATGGTGGGTGAGCATGGTTAGGTCAAAGAAGAGTATAGAAAGAAACCATGAATTATCCTTTCCTTTTTCTTTTTGTTTTAAATCAAATGCAATAATAATTCATATATATAAAACCATGGTGTGAGTTTTATATTGCCACCATTTTCTTTGTATTTACAACCATGAAGGATGATGTATGTATGTATGTGTGCATGAACATCCATATGTGCATGAAACAAGAAAGAATGCATACATGCATGCATACATCCAAAAATACAAGAAATGATTTCTAGTGAGAATCTAATGGTTAAATGATAAATCAACACTTGATTTATCAATCCGGCTATATCACATACGACCCAACCAAAAGCAAGCCGCCCGATTAATGTACGGTATGTCATACACGTATTTTAACCGGGTCCATGCGCATATCACATATGCGCACCACAACGTTTCGCCTGGATTAGGTAACTCCTTTGTGGGACTCTAAGACTCGTCAATATGCCGGCAGTGGGTGATGATCATATTAAGCACCCCCAAGCCGCAAGCGGTCAGCTAAACGTAACGGCCGCCCGGGTATTGAGCGATCAGAAGAAAACAAGCGAACCTGCTACAACTCCCGTCGAGCCAACCGGCAACACTACTCGTGCAGTCCGGTCTCCTCGTCTGATATGTCGCATATCAAGTCTAGGGGTGGTAAACGTCAGACCCCAATAACCGATAAGTCGTGCCGATGCGAGGCTCATAACGGATCGAGAAACTATTGGTAACACTTACCAGTAAATCTCTAATCAGCCCTGGCCAGGGACTTCCCTGTTACGGCCAATCGAGCACAGTGCAACATCAACCCCCAATACCGGGAGAGATGAAACCCCTCCTATCGCTCATTGCCTCCATGTGACTCGGGATTGTACCCAAAAACCACCATTTTGCACGCCCTCATGGACGTGGTAAGGTGGAAATCAAAGCACAGTGGGAATCACACAAGACTCTATGACGATCTCGGGTCTATAGACTAACCTGCACCAGTGTCACCTGAGAACTGCCATCTGACGTGAGGTATAATACCATCTGGGAGTTCTCGGCGAGTCCGTCCAGTGTACCCAGTCTCCATTGAGCACCCATATACCATCTCTGATGTCAAACACCAATGGATATGGGATCATCCATCGCCTATCTCATGGGTCGAGAAGCGTATACGCTAGTATACACTGGTATATCGATGCCCCATCTCGATACACCCACGACTAGGGACCTTGAAGGATGTACTTATGGACTACCATGTCCCCACTAGTATGATCCGCATCATAGTGCAGGTAGTCAAGTACATATCCTAAGGGCTTTACCAACATGTAACTATAAGACAGTATAAAGAGACAAGTATACATATTAAGATAAAGAGCAACCAGATAGCATACCATCATATCGAGCAAGAAAGTCATCTCTATATATGTTCAAGCATTCAATATAATATACATCATCTGTACAATACTGGCCTCTAGGGCATACATACAACTAACAATCTCCCACTTGCACTAGGGCCAGCTGCTGTAATATCGCATACCAAGCATCCCGAAGAGTCTCTCAAACTGTATCTGGAGAATGGCCTTCATGAGTGGATCCGCTGTATTATTCTTCGTGTCAACTCTCCTGACCTCGATCTCCCGACGATCAAGTATCTCCCGGATCAGGTGATACCGCCTCAGAATATGCCTGGATCGCTGATGGGACCTGGGTTTCTTGCCCAAAGCCACCGCTCCATTGTTATCGCAATACAAAGGTATTGGATTCTCAATGGATGGAACCACTCCAAGTTCAGTAATGAACTTCTTGATCCAGACAGCCTCTTTGGCAGCATCGTTGGCGGCGATGTATTCATCCTCCATCGTCGAGTCTGCCACGGTTTCCTGCTTGGAACTCTTCTAGCTAACCGCTTCTCCGTAAAGGGTAAAGACAAATCCCGACTGCGACTTAGAGTCGTCCTTATCACTCTGGAAGCTTGAATCGGTAAAGGACTCCACTAGGAGTTCTCCGTTACCATACACCAAGAGCATTTCTTGAGTCCTTCGTAAGTACTTGAGAATGCTCTTCACAGCTGTCCAATGACTCTCTTCAGGATCAACTTGATACCTGCTTACTACACTTAGTGAATATGCTACATCGGGTCTGGTACATAGCATCGCGTACATGATAGAGCCTACAGCCGAAGCGTAGGGTATCCCTTGCATGCGAGCTCTCTCCAAATCAGTCTTGGGAGACATCTCTTTGGAGAGAGTGACTCTAGAGATCGTGGGTAAGTTCCCACGCTTGGATTCTTCCATACTAAACCTCTTTAGTATGGTGTCAATGTACCTGGATTGGGACAATCCCAATATCCGTTTGGATCTATCTCTATAGATCTTAATTCCCAATATGCAGGAGGCATCACTGAGATCTTTCATTGAGAATCTTTATGATAAGAAGAGCTTGACCGATTGCAGCATAGGAATGTCATTTCCTATCAAGAGTATGTCGTCCACGTATAATACGAGGAAGACAACCTTACTCTCTGCTACCTTCTTGTAGATACAAGGTTCATCTACGTTTTTGACGAAATCAAACTCTTTGATAACGACGTCAAAGAAGATGTTCCAACTCCGCGACACTTGCTTTAATCCATAAATGGATTTAAGCAGCTTGCACACCTTCCCGCTGCTCCCACTATCTACGAAGCCCTCTGGCTGAGTCATGTACACGCACTCTTCTAAATCACCGTTTAGAAAGGCGGTCTTAATATCCATTTGCCAGATTTCATAATCATGATATGCAGCGATGGCAAGCATGATCCGGATGGATTTAAGCATAGCCACCGGAGAAAAGGTCTCGTCATAGTCTACACCTGGTCTTTGATGAAAACCCTTTGCAACAAGTCTAGCTTTGAAAGTCTCCACTTTCCCATCTACACCAAGTTTTTTCTTGAAGATCCACTTGCTCCCAATGGGTTTTACCCCTTCAGGAGCAACTTCCAAAGTCCATACTTTGTTGGTGTACATGGATTCCATCTCGGACCGCATAGCATCCAGCCATTTCACTGAGTCCCCACTCGTGATGGCCTGCTCGAAGCTAGTTGGGTCATCATCCTCCATGATGCACTCCTCACTTCCACCATCCATGAGAAAACCGTAGTATCTCTCAGGTGGGTAAGAAACCCTACTAGATCGGCGGAGAGGCTGAGGTTCGTTGGGAACTACCGAATCCTTCGGTTCAACCAAATCTTCTGTCGTAGTCTGTATTGCTGGAACCTCTTCCAGTTCTACCTCCTTGCCACTAATCTCTTTTTCAAGAAATTCCTTTTCTAAAAAGGTGGCATGTCGAGAAACAAACACCTTTTGTCCCTCGGTGTGGTAGAAGATATACCCGCGCGAATGTTTAGGATATCCAATAAACTTACACAAAATGGATCTTGCCTCGAGTTTGTCCGGATTCTGTGTTTTTACATATGCCGGACAACCCCATATCTTAACATAATTAAGACATGGTCTCTTACCTTTCCATATCTCATATGGAGTGGTTGGCACGGATTTGGTGGGAACCATATTCAATAGGTCTGCAGCTGTTTCTAGTGCATACCCCCAGAAGGAAATAGGTAATTCAGCTGTGCTCATCATAGAGCGCACCATATCTAATAGGGTGCGGTTCCTCCGTTCCGATACACCGTTGTGCTGTGGTGTATATGGAGGAGTCAGCTGAGAGAGAATCCCATTCTTTTTTAGGAAGTCCAGGAATTCATTGCTCAAGTATTCACCTCCTCGATCAGATCGAAGAATTTTAATACTTTTTCCGGTTTGGTTCTCGACTTCTTGTTTATATTCTCTAAATTTCTCAAAAGCTTCTGATTTGTGTTTCATCAGGAACACATATCCGAATCTAGAGAGATCGTCAGTGAATGTAATGAAGTACGCAGAACCATTCCTGGCATGTGTAGACATTGGACCGCATACATCACTATGCACCAGTCCCAAGAGTTCCGTAACTCTTTCTCCGTGTCCCGTAAACGCAGTTTTGGTCATCTTGCCTTTGAGACATGACTGGCAAGTGTCATAAGATGAAAATTCAAACGGATTCAAATATCCATCCTTATGCAACTTAGCTAGTCGTGTCGCATTGATGTGACCCAGTCTACAATGCCACAAAAAGGATTCGTTCAGTTCTGAACTCTTCCTCTTGTGTGTGTTTGTTATGCTCAGAACTGTTGATTGATTTAGAACATAAATGCCATTGCACAACGTGCCTGATCCAACCAACTTTTGGTTAAGGAAAATGTTCATAACATTATCCTGTAATACAAAATTATATCCCTCTTTACTCAACAAAGAAACCGATATAATGTTGCATATCAGGTTCGGCATGTAATAGCATTCGTTCAGAATCAATGTATTACCAGTTGGCAATACAAGGTGATATTCCCCGACGGTTTTAGCTGCAACAATTGCATCATTTCCAACCCTTATGTCTTTATCACCTTCTCCAAGTTCCCTACCTTTCTTAAGCCCATGTAACTGATTACATATATGGGATCCTGATCCGGTATCTAATACCCAAAACGTAGGGTAAATGGAGAAACAGTTCTCTGTAACGAACACACCCGAAGAAAATGCATCATCATGTACTTTCTTCATTTAGGTGGCATGGGAATCCCGGTATTCCCTTATGTCCTGTTCAATCCTATAACTCTTATAAGAAAGAACGTAACCAACGTTCCCCAGCACAGTATAACATGCGGGTTCGGTCAATACATCCATATTATTATCTTGATTAAGGCATGACATGGTCGCTACCTGGAGAGAGAGAGAAGAAAACACTTTAGCGTATGCTCTTGCAAGATCAGATTGGTTATTATCTTATCTAATCAGGATGGTTCCTACTGTTTTTATCAAATCTTCCTTCAAACCCTAAAAGGAAAGACTAGCCGGGATTAATTACACCCTACAACTTTGTCGATCTTTCAGCCAGGCCAGTGTCGGTACTTTGAGGGAGGTTCCCCGTGATTTCGCATGGACCTAATTAAAGTACACCTCATTTTCCCAGAAGCGTAGCCCCGTTGACACCTTTCTAGACACCTACTTGATCGGCTAATTGTCCCGTGTAAAACTCTCCCGGGAGTAACAATTACTCGCAGTGGGTATCGGGATCCAACTATCTCATAGAAGGTATGCAATCTCATTGCAAATTTCAACACTTGAAATTCCCGATAATATTTTGCCCCTAGTGTCCCATGAACTTGACGCAGGCCAACAAACCATAGTGCGCTAGTCAAGTTCAACCCGTCATTTCTTGATTGAATTAAACCCACCCGTACGACCCTTGACGCAGGCCAACAAAGTCACACGACTACCCTAATCCAATCTTCATCATATGCACAAACAAATAAATACTAGTTAGCTACCGCACACTACGCCTTGACGCAGGCCAACAAACGTAGCGCGAATACTAAGTAGGACTTATCTTAAATGACGGAGGGCTACGACAGGTTTTTCTGAAAACCTATTGCGTAATGAACTTGATATCGTTTGTAGAATCAAATGAATTTTGAAATGGAGTGATTTTGAGGCTTTTATTTAGTTTTGCTAAAGAGGTCACTCCCGGTGAAGGGATCTCGGCTCTTTCCTCATCGAATAAGGTGCGGGACATATCATATATATCGCTATACAAAGCAAAACTCCAAAAGCAATCAAAAACAAACCGAGTGTTGTAGCATCTGCCAGTTTTGCTAAAGAGGTCACTCCCGGTGAAGGGATCTCGACTCTTTCCTCATCGAATAAGGTGCGGGATATATCATATATATCGCTATGCAAAGCAAAACTGTAGCTACCCTTTTTGAAAAAAATTAATTCTACAACATCTTTTAGGTTTCTTTTCTTTCATTAATCACATTAATGAAGTCCCATCATTTAGGTCACCTAAACATCACAGATAAATACGACGTACACTTATGCCATCCGCATTCGCCTCGATGTCCCCTCGTGCACCGTTAGGTTAGGTAATTAACGGCAGAGCAGGGCAGGGCTAGTGCGGGTGTAAAACATAAGTAACGCCTATATAAAATATCATACATACTATATACAGTATTTATCACAGAATATATCTAATGATCACAACACAGATATCGCAGCAGAAACATAGATATAATGTGGGATATACTAGGACGTCCGTATTTAGTATTTAGCCAACAATAGAAAGTACAGATTCCACAGTCACGATGAATAGCCAAGCCCACACCCTGGACCCTTACGAGAGCGGCAAGCGACCCTACCAATTCTGGAGTTTAGGAGACCCGGTCTCGACTCCTCGAGATGGCCTCCCACTGAACCCCAGAACCCGGTCACCTGTGCTCCCCTTCTTGGGTCCATCCTAATGCGGAAAAGTAAATAATATACAACACTGGTGGCATCGACCTCAACCCGGAAGTGCCCCAAATAAAAGAATATTACATTACATTTGAATTTACATGAATGAAAATATAAAACTCTCATCTCACATAAACCCCCCGGCTATTCAATCGTGACAATCCTGCACATCATATCTCAGCAACACATAATATCTCATATCATTAACGTAAGTAAGTATGCATACACTGATCATCGTCGATGTATAGCAACGACAATCGGTAAATACATACTACACTTACGATCACAGAGAAGAAAGTGTAAAACTGCAATATCTGGAATCCACATTCTTTTTAGACATCGTAAATGCGAAATATCACATACTTCGTATTTCATGTCTAGCTATATGAATTCCACACATTGCATCACATTCCAGATAAATAGACAGTATTAAAGTTTTCGAACGAATGATCAAATACTCAAAATTCCCTAAAGCTCAACACTTGAGCGGAGTTCAAAAACCCGGAGTATGACACAGTAGTAGCGGTCCAGCCGTAGAAGGGTCAAGCCAACGCCTCACATGTGGCACGCCGTACTGTCCCAAACCCTGAGGTTCAAAAGGCAGTTCAAGACGGTCACATAATCGAGTTAAGGTTTGTTGTCTTCTAGAGGGTCCACCACAAACAAACTTGCATGTATTTCCGAAAGATTTAAACCCCGTGAAAGAGTGAGTAAATGATACCCATTCGAACAATTCAATACTTTCTAAATTACCCGGAAAGAAACACGAAATCAAAATTCCGATCGAATTACCGAATCCAAAACAATCTCCAGAACATGTGTCACATAAACCATATTAAAAATATCCAAAACCCCCTACAAGCAGATAATAAGTACACTGTACAAAAACGAAGCCTTAAAGGCTCTGTACGGCCACGGATCCGCGGCCTAAGCCAGCTTAAGCCGCGGTTCCGCGGTGGAATTTGCTTATTAGGGTTTCGTTTTTTACAATTTGTCTTATAATTCCCTGCTTTATTTTTTACATATTTTTAATTCTGAAAAACAACCGTTTTCAAAAAATGTCTAGAGAGTGCTAAAAATCTGTATTTTCCGGTTCGATCGGAGTTTTAACTTCGCTAAAGTGTCGCCTAATGTTCTAAGTCGGCTCTGATACCAATGTTGGGTTTACCTAGAACCTCATGAAGGGTTTGGAAGCATCACATGTACCAAAGATAAAAATTTTAGGGTGCTAAGTAAGCATACAAAGAATCATTCCTAGAAAAATTAGGGTTTCAATAACAACACTTCATTACAAGTAGATTAAGCTAGGGTTTTGAGAGTACAACTTTTGTAGCTCCCTATGCTAGACTCCTCAGCTACTTGGGGTTTGGAAAAAGTCTGCTTGAACTCCTCTAGGTCCACGATGATCCACCCAGAGTCCGCTTTGTCCAAGCTTGCAACTTCACTAGATCAAGTGGAGGAAATGAAGCTAACACCCTAAACAAGTGGGCTAGACTTGTGTAGAATGATGTTGTGGTGGCTTTTCTCACTTCAAAAACCTATCTTGATGAGTATTTTGCTCACTATAGAAAACTAGAGTGCAAAGGAAGAAGGAGGAAGAAGATGATGGCTTTTCTTTTAACAAGAGTAAAAGATTAACTCATGAAAAGAAAATGAAAATATATGTATATATATTTATCACTTCTCATCTCAAACCATGGTTGAAAAATAAGGATATTATTGAACTTGAGTTAAAACCCAAAAGGAAAGTTAATCCATGGTTAAATGGTGGGTGAGCATGGTTAGGTCAAAGAAGAGTGTAGAAAGAAACCATGAATTATCCTTTCCTTTTTCTTTTTGTTTTAAATCAAATGCAATAATAATTCATATATATAAAACCATGGTGTGAGTCTTATATTGCCACCATTTTCTTTGTATATACAACCATGAAGGATGATGTATGTATATATGTGTGCATGCACATCCATATGTGCATGAAACAAGAAAGAATGCATACATGCATACATACATCCAAAAATACAAGAAATGATTTCTAGTGAGAATCTAATGGTTAAATGATAAATCAACACTTGATTTATCAATCCGGCCATATCACATACGACCCAACCAAAAGCATGCTGCCCGACTAATGTACGGTATCTCATACGCACATTTTAACCGGGTCCATACGCATATCGCATATGCGCACCACAACGTTTCGTCTGGACTAGGTAACTCCTTTGTGGGACTTTAAGACTCGTCAATACGCCGGCAGTGGGTGATGATCATATCAAGCACCCCCAAGCCGCAAGCGGTCAGCTAAACGTAACGGCCACCCGGGTATTGAGCGATCAGAAGAAAACAAGCGAACCTGCTACAACTCCCGTCGAGCCAACCGGCAACACTATCCGTGCAGTCCGGTCTCCTCGTCTGATATGTCGCATATCAAGTCTAGGGGTGGTAAACGTCAGACCCCAATAACCGATAAGTCGTGCCGATGCGAGGCTCATAACGGGTCGAGAAACTACTGGTAACACTTACTAGTAAATCTCTAATCAGCCCTGGCCAGGGACTTCCCTGTTACGGCCAATCGAGCACAGTGCAACATCAACCCCCAATACCGGGAGAGACGAAACCCCTCTTATTGCTCATTGCCTCCATGTGACTCGGGACTGTACCCAAAAACCACCGTTTTGCACGCCCTCATGGACGTGGTAAGGTGGAAATCAAAGCACAGTGGGAATCACACAAGACTCTATGACGATCTCGGGTCTACAGACTAACCTGCACCAGTGTCATCTGAGAACTGCCATCTGACGTGAGGTATAATACCATCTGGGAGTTCTCGGCGAGTCCGTCCAGTGTACCCAGTCTCTACTGAGCACCCGTATACCATCTCTGATGTCAAACACCAATGGATATGGGATCATCCATCGCCCATCTCATGGGTCGAGAAGCGTATACGCTAGTCTACACTGGTATATCGATGCCCCATCTTGATACACCCACGACTAGGGTCCTTGAAGGATGTACTTATGGACTACCATGTCCCCACTAGTATGATCCACATCATAGTCCAGGTAGTCAAGTACATATCCTAAGGGCTTTACCAACATGTAACTATAAGACAGTATAAAGAGACAAGTATACATGTTAAGATAAAGAGCAACCAGATAGCATACTATCATATCGAGCAAAAAAGTCATCTCTATATATGTCCAAGCATCCAATATAATATACATCATCTGTACAATACTGGCCTCTAGGGCATACATACAACCAACAACCCAGTACTCAATGATAAGGACAATAGTTGGGCTCATTGACATCATTTGGTTGCGACGGACGTTTTGGATCCGGCAGATTTATGAGTCAGTTGCGCAATGCCAGCTCGAATAACCTTTTTGTTTTATCTCGGGGAAACGAGTAAGGACGCCCTAGCCTCTCTTCAAGGGCTACGTACAGACGCATATTATTTAGATGAACAACCGGCTTTGAGTTGCTCGGTTGTTGTTGAGCATTAGCGACAACGATCGCTTTTCCCTTCCCCTTGTCATTTCGGGAGTCCGTCTTTGGAAGAGGGGGTTTATGGCCCATCTGATCCATTTGCGCTAACTTGTCAATCAAGGCCTGGAAGGTAGTCGGCTTAAAAAACATCATAAATTGCGAGATGGTTGCTTGTGGATCAAGGGTTCCCACAAACATATCCACCGCGGGAGCTTCTTCAATGTGCTGCTCGCACTTTGACCATAAGTTCCGCCACCGTATAGCATATTGAACCCATGTCTCGCCTGGCTTTACCCCGGCGTTAATCAGTGCCGTCATCGGGGTGCGTTCACTGGCGCTTGCAAAACGCTGAGTAAACAACAGCTCCATCTCCGCGAAGGTTTTGATAGAGTCGTTCGGGAGCTCAGAATACCACTCGAACGCCGTATCTGATAAACTTCCAACAAACTAGAGAACCAAAAGCTTGTCATCACCGCCGGTGTTGCCGCATAGTTCCCTGAACTGGGAAACATGCTGGTGAGGATTGCCCGTCCCCTTGTAGACATGGAACTTGGGAATTGTGTAGCCCGGCGGGTACTTGATTTGATCGTACCAACTTGGATATGGCCGCCCCGTTTTTATGACCTAGCCAGCTGCTTCAGTCTCATGATGAACCCGTATTTGTTGGGCTATGTACTCGTCCAAATCGGCTTTGGAGATTGTCTCCTCCTTAGCTGTTGATAGAGCTGGCGGAGGATTCGACGTCTCTCCCCTATCGTCTTCAAGGACGATCGGGGGATATTCGGCCGGAGGATCTTGTTGGATCATCATCCCCACCATGTCTTGGAACATGAGGCCTATACGCTTTATGTTGGCTGCTTGTTCAGCAGCCTCTTTTTCCTTCTTCTCTAATATTCGACGAAGCAATTCGGCGTCGGTTTCTTCTTCCTGGCATTCATCCGAGGACGTTTCAGGGTTTTCTTTTGGCCCAGTAAGTGCGGCCATAGCGTTCATTATCTCTTGGAGCTTCTGCTGCTGCTCCTGCGCTTTGGTCACTGATCGCGTAAGCGGTCGATGACCCGTAGATATGCGACTGTCCTTTTTACCAGACGCCACGTAGACGGTATGAACTACAATTCCCCCTGACTTAGGGCGTTTGGGTTCACCACCTTTGATATTCGTCATCGGCGTTGGCCCTTTCTCCGTCCTTCTTCTTTTATGGGCCGTTGAAGTTGAGGGGGCCGTTGCTTTGGGCACCCAAGTGGTCGTCACCTTTCATTGCTTGACTGGGGGATTCTCTTCTTGCCGACCTTTCGACATCTTCTGTTGGCGAGAGAGGTTAGGATCAATGACAGATTCTCAGACTCGTCGCCATGTCTTGTAGATCTTGGAGGACAGCGATCGAGGAGACTGCTCTGGGTTTTCTGCTTCCATGGCAGTCTCTACTGGTGGAGGAGATCTTTTGAGCACCGCAGTCGGCGAGTTTCTGCATACTCTATTCAGTAGCTCAAAGCTGTTCCCAGTTGGAACAGCAGCGTTAACTTCTACCGTTGGAGCTGGCGGAGTCATCTCAGAAGGGGAGTTGCCCCCGGTCTTCCTTACCCAGCGCCAGTGGCATCGTCGGGCACGACGAGTTGTCGGTATTGGCTCAGAGACAGAAACAGCTTCTTCTTGCCCCCTGTTCAGGTGTAGGGCTGTCGCCGGCGTTAGCCTGTTGAAGACTGACATCTTTTGAGCAGCAGGAGCAGGAGTGGGATTTAGGACGATCAGCCTTGTAAAGACTGATCTCTTAGCCAGAGAAGCCGCCTTAACGACTTCAGGAACAGGTTTAGCTACTCTTTTTGGAATAACCTTTCCTGGGATCGCAAGCTTTATTGTGGGCCCGCAGGAGATTTGGCCCAGTCTGGAGAAGACCGAGGCATTGGTGTTGGGTGACCCGTTGAGAGGGGCCACAGTAACTGTAAGTCGATCGAAGACCGACTTCTTAGGAGCTTCTTGTACGGGCACAGGGTGCTGAAGCTTGTTGGCGGAAGCATAGTTCCAAAAAACAACCCCGTGGTGGCTTGAGTAATCTGCTCCACGGGCATGGTGAACAAAGAGGCCGCTTGGGGCCCGTAGGTGTAAGTCCATATTGCGACCCCCGGTTCTTACGGGGAGGCGGAAACGGTATAAAAAACAAATTTTTATCGCAAGAGGCAACATGGACTAAACAAGGTCGGGATCGTGTCTAAACTAAACTAGCAAACTTGCTAAAGAGACTTAGCTACTCGGATGAAGGTTATACCTAAACTTGAACTCCTTCTCCTTCAAACCTTGTAGAGGTTGATGGTTCTTGCCTCGTAGCCTTCTTCCGTCGAAGATGGATCCACCTCGAAGGTTCAACCTTTGGGCTCTTTCTCGAACTTGGAGTGAACTAGGATTTCCGGCTTGCTAAACCTTGAACCCTAGAGAGAGTAGAGAATGTCTAGGGGTTGTTTTCTTTTCAAGGTGAAGGATTCTCAACACATGAGAAGGAATCACCTTGAGCTTGAGGAAGAAGAAGATGAAGTGAGGAGAGAGAAGCTAAATGAGATAATGAGCTATCCTTTTTCTTTCTTGCAACCATAATGCCAAAAGAAAAAGAATTATCTAAATAATAATAATTCAAAATAAGAATAGTTGATGGTAATTTGGAATGACCACTATCATGCTTCATTAAATGAAATGTAAGCATGAATCAAGGAGGATCTTTACAAAGCATGATGGTGGTCAACATTCAACCATGGTCAACAAGTCAACCATGGTCAACAAGTCAACAAAATCAACCATAACATAATTCTCATTTAATTACTATTATTAATAGATAATCCATTAATCCATTAGGGTTTGGAAAATGATAACCGTCAATTGTGCATACGCACCCGTTCCGAAACCCTAATGAAAGTCATCTTCCTCCTCCTCAAATAACTGTGCATACACACCTGCATTCTTGTTCCGAGGAACATGAATACTGAGAGATAAAAGCAACCCCAAAACATATACCAGTATCCGGCTCAAACCAGAGCCTGCTGGCAATATCCGTCCGGACTCCAAACGTGCACAAGTGCGCGGAGGAGAACGAACCCTGTCGCAAAACCATGCGACCTCTACTCTGTTTTGCCCAGAGGCGAATACCCTCTGTGTGGGACTCTAAAGACTCGACACTACGCTGGCAGTGGGTTTAACCACAGACCGCAAGCGGCACTAGCTGTGCGTAACGGTCCCCAGGTAGATGCCGACAAGAAGGCTGACGAGGTGAAACCCCATCTGTACTCCTACTGAGTCTGAATGTGACAGTCTCCGTACAGTCCGGTCTGTTCGTCTGATACATCGCATGTCGGGCCTAGGGGGCGGTAAAACGTCAGTCCCCCAATAGCGGTACAAGTCGTGTCGGAGTGAAGCCCAAAACACCCTGAGATAACACTGGAACCTACCAGTATATCTCGCTTGCCCTGGCCAGGGACTACTCGTGTAATGGCTCTCCTAGACACAGCGCGATGTTAACCCCCAATACCGGGAGAGACGAATCCTGTCTAACCGGCACTGCCTCCAAGTGCTTCGGGACTGCACCCAACCACCACCTGTTTGCACGACTCCTTTGAGCCGTGGTAGGGTAGTGATCAAAGTGCAGTGGGAACACACTCGAGGCTAAGTGCTAGTGTCAAGTCAGCGGACTAAGCTGTACTCATGTCACCTGGGAACTGATGACTGACGATAGGTATAATACCAACCTGTCAGTTCCCGACGAGTCCTGTCCAGTGTACTCGTAACCTAACGAGCACCCGTATACTATCTCTAGTACGACGTACTGATGGCTGTGGGACAGACCATCTCCCACACTGGGATGAGAAGCGCATACGCTAGTCTACTCCGGAGTATCGATGCCCTGTCTCGATAGTCCTGCGACTAGGGACCTGTATAAGGATGTGCTTATAGATTACCCAGCCCCCACTAGTGTGACTGCCATCACAACGCTGGTAATCAAGCAAAGATCCTAAGGGCTCCACTAATGCGTATAAGTGATATAGTAAAATAAACACAAGTACACATTGAAGTAGAAACAAACCAAGTAGCATACTACTATATTGAGCAAGATTGTTTATACAAGGTGAATATCCCAAGCTTCCATTAAGTAATATACAAACTAGTATGATACAGTAATGGCCTCTAGGGCATATACACTAACAATCTCCCACTTGCACTAAGGCCATGTACTGGCGTATCGAAGACCTATCATCTCGATCAGCCGCTCGAACTGAGTCTGGGGTAGGGCCTTGGTGAATGGATCTGCAGTGTTCTCTTCTGAAGCAACCCTCCGAACCTCGATCTCCTTGCGATCCACGATCTCCCTGATCAGGTGATATCGCCTCAAGATGTGCCTGGATCTCTGATGGGACCTGGGTTCCTTTGCTAAAGCTATAGCCCCGTTGTTGTCGCAATACAGAGGTATTGGGTCAACAATGGACGGAACCACCTGAAGTTCTTTTGAGAACTTCCTCATCCATACAGCTTCTTTTGCGGCATCAGATGCAGCGATGTATTCCGCTTCCATAGTCGAGTCTGCAACGGTTTCCTGTTTGGAGCTCTTCCAACACACCTCCCCTCCATTGAGGGTAAAGACAAAACCCGACATGGACTTGGAATCATCCTTGTCACTCTGGAAGCTGGAGTCAGCAAAGGCCTCGATCTGGAGGTCTTTTCCGCCATACACCAAGAACATCTCCTTAGTCCTTCTCAGGTACTTGAGAATGTTCTTTACCGCTATCCAGTGTTTCTCCCCAGGGTTTGACTGATACCGGCTTACCACACTCAGTGCATAAGCTACATCCGGTCTGGTACACAACATCGCATACATTATAGAGCCTACCGCAGAAGCGTAGGGTATAATAGACATGCGACCCCTCTCCAAATCAGTCTTGGGAGACATCTCTTTAGAGAGGGTGATCCCGTGACAAGCCGGTAGGTTACCGCGCTTGGAATCTTCCATACTGAATCTTTTCACTATGGTGTCGATGTACCTGGACTGAGAAAGTCCTAATATCCTCTTGGATCTATCACGATGGATCCGGATCCCCAGGATGTATGAGGCATCACCCAGGTCTTTCATGGAGAACCTGTGTGACAAGAACCCCTTGACAGATTGTAGCATAGGAATGTCATTTCCTATTAAGAGAATGTCATCCACGTATAAAACGAGGAATACTACAGTTCTCGCTACAAATCTACTATAGATGCATGGTTCATCTGGATTTTTGATAAAGTCAAATTCCTTGACCGTCTCATCAAAACAGATGTTCCAACTCCGCGATGCCTGCTTTAGTCCATAGATGGACTTAAGCAACTTGCACACCTTTCCGCTACTCCCACTCTGAATGAAACCCTCTGGCTGATCCATATAGACACACTCCTCTAAATTTCCATTTAGAAAAGCGGTCTTTACGTCCATCTGCCAAATCTCATAATCGTGGAAGGCAGCAATGGCAAGAAGGATCCGAATGGATTTCAGCATAGCCACTGGAGAAAAGGTTTCGTCATAGTCCAAGCCAGGTCTTTGATGGAAACCCTTTGCTACAAGTCTAGCTTTATAGGTCTCAACCTGTCCATCTACACCAATCTTCCTTTTGAAGATCCACTTGCATCCTACGGGTTTTACCCCGTCTGGAGCAATGTCCAACGTCCATACTTTGTTGGTGTACATGGACTCCATTTCGGTCCGCATTGCATCCAGCCATTTTACCGAGTCAACGCTCTGAACGGCCTGCTGGAAGCTAGTAGGCTCATCATAATCTATGATGCAATCCTCTCTATCCCCGTCTATGAGAAAACCGTAGTATCTCTCGGGCGGATGAGACTGCCTACTACTCCTGCGGAGCGGCGTAGGAATGTCCTGTTCTTTCGAACCCTCTGGTTCCTCTAAGATTTCAGTAATGGTTTGTGGTTCTGGAACTTCTTCCAGTTCTACTGCGCTCCCACTTATCTGATTTTCCAAAAACTCAGTTTCCAAGAAGTAGGCATGACGAGAAACAAGAACTTTTTGTTCCTCTTTGTAGTAGAAAAGATACCCCTTGGAGTTCTTTGGGTATCCCACAAACTTGCACTATACTGAGCGTGCCTCGAGCTTGTCCGCATGCTGCTTTTTTACAAAAGCCGGACATCCCCATGTCTTAAAGGATTTAAGACAGGGTTTCTTCCCACTCCACATCTGATATGGTGTGGTAGGCACTGTCTTAGTAGGAACTTGGTTCAAGAGATGTGCAGCTGTTTCCAGTGCATAACCCCAGAAAGATCGCGGTAACTCAGCCTTACTCATCATGGAACGAACCATATCCAATAGGGTTCGATTCCTCCTTTCCGATACACCGTTATGTTGCAGAGTGTATGGAGGAGTACGCTGAGAGAGAATTCCATTCTCTTTTAAATAGTCCAGGAACTCGGCACTCAAGTATTCTCCACCTCGATCCGATCTTAGAATCTTAATACTTTTGCCTGTTTGTTTTTCAACTTCATTCTTGTAATCCCGAAATTTCTCAAAGGCCTCGGATTTGTGCTTCATTAAGAAGACATGTCCATACCTAGAGAAATCGTCTGTGAAAGTAATGAAGTATGAATAACCGCTTCGCGCATGTGTAGACATTGGACCGCACACGTCGCTGTGTACGAGTCCCAAGAGCTCGCTCGCTCTTTCTCCGTGTCCAGTGA
Organism: Agapanthus africanus; assembly: GCA_030015575.1. Lineage (NCBI taxonomy): Eukaryota > Viridiplantae > Streptophyta > Magnoliopsida > Asparagales > Amaryllidaceae > Agapanthus > Agapanthus africanus. The sequence goes on from JASDDO010000014.1 coordinate 600,096,007, forward strand.
ACGGAGTCTTTGTCATCTTTCCCATGAGACAAGATTCACAAGTGGCATAAGACTGATACTCGAACGGATCCAAGTATCCTTCTTTATGTAACTTAGTCAACCGTGTCTCATTGATGTGACCCAGTCTACAATGCCATAAGAAAGCCTGATTGATACCTGGAGACTTTCTTTTGTGTGTATTCTGGACATTGAAAATCTGTGGTTGGTTCAATACGTATATACCATTGCTCAGTGTACCTGACCCAATCAGAACTTGATTAAGGTGAATGTTTACAACATTACTTACAAACGCAAATTCATAACCTTCTTTAGAAACCAAAGATACAGAAATGATATTACAAGTTGCGTTGGGTACAAAAAAAGCAATTACGCAAAACCAAAACATGCCCATCTGACATTCCCAGGTGATAGTCCCCCACGGCTTTAGCATCCATGCTAGCTCCGTTCGCAACTCTGAGGGTCATGTCACCTGCCTTCAAAAACCTACGGTTTCTCAACGCCTGCAAAGAATTACAGATATGAGATCCTGATCCGGTATCCAATACCCAGGAAGTAGAGTTTATAGAAAGACAGTTTTCAATAACACACACACCTGAAGCTGAAGCCGCAACCTGCTTCAGTTCCTGTGTCTTGGCCTTCCAAGCCCTGCAATCTTTCTTCCAGTGTCCACTCTTATGACAATAGAAGCATTCTTCCTTTCCAACAAGCTTCCCCGCAATCTTTGTTGCCTTTTCCTTTCCCTTCGTACCTACTTTACTAACACCGCCTCTTGGTTTGGCGGGGGCTTTCTTCCTCTTTCCCTTGGCTTTCGCCTTGGACCTAGAGGAAGAAGATCCTCCTACAAACAAAGCGGGTGTTTCCCTACCCTTCTGTAGGGTGCCCTCTGCGCTCCTCAGCATGTTGAGGAGTTCTGAAAGTTCAACTTCCTTTTCTTGCAAGTTGAAATTCAGTATGAACTGGGCGTAAGTGGATGGAAGGGACTGGAGAATTATATCCGTGTAGAGTTCACTGTCCAACGTGGTCCCAAGTTCCGCGAGCTCCTCAGTGTTGCCAATCATCTTAAGCACGTGGTCCGCTACCGATGATCCGACGGCCAACTTTGTCGAAAACAACTTCTTCGACACTTCGTATCTTGCGATACGAGACTGCACTCCATACAGTTCTTTTGTATGAAGAAATATGGATTCCAAATCCATATTCTCGTGCCTCCTCTGATGTTCGTTGTCCATCGAGGCAAGTACGAGGCACCTGGCCTTCGCGCTGTCAATCTCCCAAGTCTTACGGATTTCCTTATCCGCGACGCTGGAGGTGGGACCTGGGACGGGGGGAGCTTTGGTGGTAAGAAGATACCCCAGCTTGTCGTAAGTGATTGCCAACTTGACATTCCTGAGCCAATCTTTGTAGTTTGGCCCTGTCAATATGTTTTTATCTAGAATCAACTTAAGTCCAGTCATTTCGATTTGGTCGCTGCAGGGGGGAGAGAAGAAACACTTTAGCACGATGCTCTTGCAAGTTTAGAATGGCTTTTAATTTGTCTAAACAGGATGGTTCCCACTGTCTCTCGAATCCCTCCTCAAACCATAAAGGAAGAATTAGTCAGGATCAATCCCACCGTACAATACTTGCTTAACCGTTCAGCCAGGCCAGTTTTGGTACTTCGAGGGAGGTTTTCCAACGCTTTCGCGAAGTTCCTTAATTAAATAACCTCTTTTCCCTGGGGGCGTAGCCCCGCTAACACCTTTCTAGGCACCTACTAGGTTTATAGCATTGATCGTTTAGTGAGAAATTTCCCGAGGAGTAGCATATACTCACAGTAGGATCGGGATCCAAATATCATTGCGTGACGAAACTGAAGGAATCCTACCAGAATCACCACACTCCAAATGGTATGCAAATCTAGCAAGTTTCAGTACTTATGAAACTCCCGATGTGGATTTTTGCCCCATGCTCTTATGACCTTGACTAAGGCCAACAAATCATAAGTCACATGTCAAGTTCTACCCGTCGTTATCCAGGTTAATTTGAATCCACCCGTATCTACCCTTGACTATGGCCAACAAGGCAATACGACTGTCCCAAACCAACGCATTCTATCTATGCAACATATGAATACCCACCAGCTACCAAACACTGTGCCTTGACTAAGGCCAACAAACACAGCTTGAATACCGTTGAATATTCATATGAAACGACGGAGGGCTACGAATGGTTTTGGCGAAACCGTGAACGTAGTGAACTTGATATAATCGATGGAACGAGATAGCTTTTAGAAGGAGTGGCTCAAACTCCGCATTTAAAAGTTAGTTTTGAAAAGAACCGAGTGGTTTTTCGAAAGTGTTCCAACGATTTTAACTTGGTTTATTATCTTGCATTAGTTCTTTTAATGCGTGATATTCTTGCATTAGTACTTTTAATGCGTCCCATCATTTAAATCCTACCATTGCAGAAAACAACCAAAATATGACGTACGCTTATGCCATTCGCATTCGCCACGGGGTCCCGTCATCACTCGTTAGGTTACTTAACTAACGACAGAGCGGGGGCTGGGCTAGCGCGGCTGTAAAACATAAGCAACGCCTAAATTGAAAGCAATGATAGACATTACAGATCACAGATGAATACATTGGATATACTAGCAATCCGCAATCCTTTCGAGCCTGAAACGAAAAGCGGATAACACGGTCGCGGTGAATAGCCAATACCCCACCCAAGACCCCTACGGGTGCGGCAAACTACCCGCCAAGTACCCGGCAGTTTGTGCACCCCTCCATGGGTCTATCCTAGGAGCAAAAACAGTAAAAAGAATTATACAATGACGGCTACAACCCCGACCCGGTTGTGCGGCCAAACAAATAATAATTATTACATCAATTTACATTTACAATGAATGAAAGAAAAACAAAAGCTCATCTCACATCCACCCCGGCTATTCACCCGCGACAGTCCAACACATTCATATACATATTCCAATATCAAACACAGATCATGTATAACCCCGACTAATCGTCTTATAGCGATTAGCCGACGTTCAATACATGCAAGCATCACAGATATAACCATCATAGTCAAAGTGCAGTGAAGTTCGGAAAAAATACGGAATTATAGGACCCCAAAAGCAAATTTCTGTTCTGGAAAATCTGGGCATATATAATATATTTTAAAAATCCCAAAACCAACACACAAACACACTGCACGAAAAACGATGCACAGAAGACGACAAACCGCGGCGCTTCCGCGGCATATGCCTACCTCGTGCGGCGGAAGGGCGGCGGTTTGAACGAATCACTGTGTCGTTTTTCTTGGGTGTTCATACAAAACCCTGAGCCGAATTTACAAGTATAAAGTTTTTCATTTAGAGCAGAAAAAAATTTAACAGAAACTTAGGGTTTTGTTTTTCCCGGTTTTGTGACTTTTTCGGTTCCGAACTTCGTTACACTTCACTACCAAGCTAGTTTAAGTTTAGTTAGGCTCTGATACCACTGTAAGTCCATATTGCGACCCCCGGTTCTTACGGGGAGACGGAAACGGTATAAAAAACAAATTTTTATCGCAAGAGGCAACATGGACTAAACAAGGTCGGGATCGTGTCTAAACTAAACTAGCAAACTTGCTAAAGAGACTTAGCTACTCGGATGAAGGTTATACCTAAACTTGAACTCCTTCTCCTTCAAACCTTGTAGAGGTTGATGGTTCTTGCCTCGTAGCCTTCTTCCGTCGAAGATGGATCCACCTCGAAGGTTCAACCTTTGGGCTCTTTCTCAAACTTGGAGTGAACTAGGATTTCCGGCTTGCTAAACCTTGAACCCTAGAGAGAGTAGAGAGTGTCTAGGGGTTGTTTTCTTTTCAAGGTGAAGGATTCTCAACACATGAGAAGGAATCACCTTGAGCTTGAGGAAGAAGAAGATGAAGTGAGGAGAGAGAAGCTAAATGAGATAATGAGCTATCCTTTTTCTTTCTTGCAACCATAATGCCAAAAGAAAAAGAATTATCTAAATAATAATAATTCAAAATAAGAATAGTTGATGGTAATTTGGAATGACCACTATCATGCTTCATTAAATGAAATGTAAGCATGAATTACAAAGCATGATGGTGGTCAACATTCAACCATGGTCAACAAGTCAACCATGGTCAACAAGTCAACAAAATCAACCATAACATAATTCTCATTTAATTACTATTATTAATAGATAATCCATAAATCCATTAGGGTTTGGAAAATGATAACCGTCAATTGTGCATACGCACCCGTTCCGAAACCCTAATGAAAGTCATCTTCCTCCTCCTCAAATAACTGTGCATACACACCTGCATTCTTGTTCCGAGGAACATGAATACTGAGAGATAAAAGCAACCCCAAAACATATACCAGTATCCGGCTCAAACCAGAGCCTGCTGGCAATATCCGTCCGGACTCCAAACGTGCACAAGTGCGCGGAGGAGAACGAACCCTGTCGCAAAACCATGCGACCTCTACTCTGTTTTGCCCAGAGGCGAATACCCTCTGTGTGGGACTCTAAAGACTCGACACTACGCTGGCAGTGGGTTTAACCACAGACCGCAAGCGGCACTAGCTGTGCGTAACGGTCCCCAGGTAGATGCCGACAAGAAGGCTAACGAGGTGAAACCCCATCTGTACTCCTACTGAGTCTGAATGTGACAGTCTCCGTACAGTCCGGTCTGTTCGTCTGATACATCGCATGTCGGGCCTAGGGGGCGGTAAAACGTCAGTCCCCCAATAGCGGTACAAGTCGTGTCGGAGTGAAGCCCAAAACACCCTGAGATAACACTGGAACCTACCAGTATATCTCGCTTGCCCTGGCCAGGGACTACTCGTGTAATGGCTCTCCTAGACACAGCGCGATGTCAACCCCCAATACCGGGAGAGACGAATCCTGTCTAACCGGCACTGCCTCCAAGTGCTTTGGGACTGTACCCAACCACCACCTGTTTGCACGACTCCTTTGAGCCGTGGTAGGGTAGTGATCAAAGTGCAGTGGGAACACACTCGAGGCGAAGTGCTAGTGTCAAGTCAGCGGACTAAGCTGTACTCATGTCACCTGGGAACTGATGACTGACGATAGGTATAATACCGACCTGTCAGTTCCCGACGAGTCCTGTCCAGTGTACTCGTAACCTAACGAGCACCCGTATACTATCTCTAGTACGACGTACTGATGGCTGTGGGACAGACCATCTCCCACACTGGGATGAGAAGCGCATACGCTAGTCTACTCCGGAGTATCGATGCCCTGTCTCGATAGTCGTGCGACTAGGGACCTGTATAAGGATGTGCTTATAGATTACCCCGCCCCTACTAGTGTGACTGCCATCACAACGCTGGTAATCAAGCAAAGATCCTAAGGGCTCCACTAATGCGTATAAGTGATATAGTAAAATAAACACAAGTACACATTGAAGTAGAAACAAACCAAGTAGCATACTACTATATTGAGCAAGATTGTTTATACAAGGTGAATATCCCAAGCTTCCATTAAGTAATATACAAACTAGTATGATACAGTAATGGCCTCTAGGGCATATACACTAACAGTAGGTTACGCCCCCTGTTGAGGCAAGGCGCGAGTTGCTGCTGCAGTTAGAGCATTTCGAACAGGTAGAGGCCATCGATGCTTGATTTCTTTTCTGCGCCAAGCAAGAGACCAAATCTTAGTAAACTTGAAATCCAAAGGCAACCATTAACAAACCACGATTCGTTCACGAAGACGACACACGAAGTGTGGAGTGGAAAGAGGAAAAGGTCCCACCGGGCGTACCAGAATCTGTTCCCCACCGAACGGCGGCGCACAAGACTGCGAAGTCCTGACACTAAGATTCGGGGCAGATGCTATTTGGTTTTATCCGTCCACCTCTCCGAAGATGCAAAGTTGATTTATGGCACCATGTATCGAAGGTTTAGACGGATGCGGTCGATGTAGCAGACTTCGTCAGATCCCCCCTCGCTTGAGGGGTTTTTGATTGTGGGGACGCTCTTCCCTGCAGGCACAAGCCCCTGCAGTTAATTACGCTACCGCATCGCGGTAACAACTTTCTCCTTCTCCAGAATTTCACTTCGTGTCGTGTGTGTTTGTTTTGTTTGTGGTTGCCCGTGGATTGTATACGGAGACTAAGCGATGTCGTCGCCCGTAGGACGTGGATTAGTCCAAATCCGTATTTACTTAGATTTAGGTTTGGTGTTTTGGTTTAAGGATACGTTAGCCGTATTTAGGCTAAGATCGACTTAAACGTTTGTTAAGGATACGTTAGTCTGATTTGAGACTAAGATCAACTTAACATGATCGTTTTGGATCCGACAAAAGAGCGTTTGGGGACTCAATTGTTCCAGTTTAGGGACATAGTGGTTCATTTAATATATGGCCGTCGGGACCCATCACCTCTTTGACGACGTTGAAGGATTACAACGACAGGTGTCAAAGGAGTTCGGAGATGTACCCTTGAACCAAAGTTGATTGGGGGTCTTATAGTCCAATTTGGGACTAAAGTCTGTTTGAGTGTTTAAGGATACGTTAGCCATATTTGAGGCTAAGATCAACTTAAACGGGATCGTTTAGATCCAACAAAAGAGCGTTTGGGGCTCTATTGTTCCGGTTTAGGGACGTAGTGGTCCATATGTAGTTTAGGGATATTGCGGTCCATATTCCAGTTTAGGGACGTGGTGGTCCATATTCTAGTTTAGGGACATAGGGGTCCATAGGTAGTTTAGGGACATTGCGGTCCATATTCCAGTTTAGGGACATGGTGGTCCATATTCCAGTTTAGGGACGCGGTGGTCCATATTCCGGTTTAGGGACGTGGTGGTCCATATTCCGGTTTAGGGACGTGGTGGTCCATAGGTAGTTTAGGGACATTGCGGTCCATATTCCAGTGTAGGGACGTGGTGGTCCATATTCCAGTTTAGGGACATAGGGGTCTATATTCCAGTTTAGGGACGTGGTGGTCCATATTCCAGTTTAGGGACGTGGTGGTCCATAGGTAGTTTAAAGACGCTTAAGTCCGTTAGTTTAAGGACCCCACAGTCCAAGTTTTAGTTTAAGGACGCATAAGTTCGCGGGTTTAAGGATCCCACAATCCGTCTTTTGGTTTAAGGACGCTTAAGTCTATGAGTTTAAGGACCCCACAGTCCGTGTTGATGTATGGTTGTCGGGACCCGTCACCTCTCTGACGTCGTTGAAGGATTACAACGATAGGAGTCAAATGAGTTCGGAGATGTACCCTTGAACCGGTCGTAAATTGATTTAAGAGAGCAGCTATGCTCAGTCAATTTAATTTGAGGACTTACGGCCATGATTGGGCTAAGTCCAGTTGAAAAATATTCAACGGATTTATTTATTTTTGGTCTATTAGACCTGTGCTAGGGCTTTGCCCACATTTAAATAATGTATTGCATTACTTTTAATTTTTGTTTGGGCTCTGCCCATAAAGGTGTTAGTGTATATGCCCTAGAGACCATTACTGTATCATACTAGTTTGTATATTGCTTGATAGAAGCTTGGGATATTCACAGTTGTATAGACAATCTTGCTCAAAATGGTAGTATGCTACTTGGTTTGTTCTACTTCAATATGTGCATGTGTTTTCTTTTAGCATATTGCTTATACATATTAGTAGAGCCCTTAGGATCTTTGCTTGATTACCAGCGTTGTGATGGCAGTTACACTCGTAGGGGCTGGGTAATCTATAAGCACATCCTTATACAGGTCGCTAGTCGTAGGACCATCGAGACAGGGCATCGATACTCCGGAGTAGACTAGCGTATGCGCTTCTCATCCCAGCATAGGAAGATGGTCTGTCCCATAGCCATCAGTACGTCGTACTGGAGATAGTATGCGGGTGCTCCTTAGGTTACGAGTAAACTGGACAGGACTCGTCGGGAACTGATGGTTGGTATTATACCTATCGTCGGTTATCAGTTCCCAGGTGACATGAGTACAGCTTAGTCCGCTGACTTGACACTGTCACTTCGCCTCGAGTGTGTTCCCACTGTACTTAGATTACTACCCTACCACGGCTCAAAGGAGTCGTGCAAACAGGTAGCTTTTGGGTGCAGTCCCGAAGCACTTGGAGGCAGTGACGGTTAGACAGGATTCGTCTATCCCGGTAGTGGGGGTTGACATCGCGCTGTGTCTAGGAGAGCCATTACATGAGTAGTCCCTGGCCAGGGCAAGCGAGATATACTGGTAGGTTTCCAGTGTTATCTCAGGATGTTCTGGGCTACACTCCGACACGACTTGTACCGCTATTAGGGGACTGACATTCAACACCCCCTAGGCCCGCCATGCGATGTATCAGACGAACAAACCGGACTGTACGGAGATTGTCACATACAGGCTCAGTAGGAGTTCGGATGGGTTTACTCATCGGCCTTCTTATCGACATCTACATGGGGACCGTTACGTACAGCTAGTGCCGCTTGCGGTCTGTGGTTAAACCCACTGCCAGCGTAGTGTTGAGTCTTTAGAGTCCCATACAGAGAGTTTCCCTGCACTTAGCGAAACGTGTAGAGGCCGTATGGTTTTACGGCAGGGCTGCGATCACTTACGTGCACTTGTGTGCGTATGCTGTTCGGGCAGGCAATACTAGCGGGCTTTGGTTTAAGCCGGATCCTAGTATTGCACGGATGGATTTGTTTTGTCTTCTGTGCATTCGCATTCTACGGAATGCGGATGCGGGTGTGTATGCACAGTTTTGAGGAGTGATAAAGGAGGAGGTGCCCCATTAGGGTTTTGGCAGTTGGTTCAGCCAAAACCGTTATGTGGCGGGCTCATTAGGGTTTTGACAATTCGTTCGGTCAAAATCATTATAAGCCGGAGACATAATTTTACTAATCCTTTTGTGATAATTTGTTGATGGCTGATTGCATTGACCATTTGACCACCTTGACCCGTTGACCGTTGTTGACCAGTTGACCGAAGTTGGCCGTTGACCTTCATGAGAGGTCTACACTCTTCTTTGGATTTATTTTTCATTTTGGATTATGAAAATGGTCAATTCAATTAGTAGCCATCAACTTTATCATGAAAGGATTGGTAATGATGATAGTTTTGCATTATTGCAACCATGGTTCAATTCTTTAGCTCATAATTCATTTCTCATTCTCTCTCTTGTTCTTGTGAGAAGAAAAGAAAAGCTCTCATGGTTGCTAGCTCCTCCATCTTCCTCCTCTTGAAATCATCCTTTGATCTCATGTATTGAGAGAAAAAGGATCCCACTTGACAAAACCATCCCTCTACTGCTTCTACACAACCTAGGACAACAAGACTAGCGATCTTGTTGCCCTAGTTGCCTCGGCTCGAGGTGGAGCTCGGTGTACAACTCTCGGGGTGGATCGTCTTCGACTCAAGGAGGCCGCGGAGGTGACCAAGATCCGGATCGTACCTTAAAGCTTGGACGGACGAGCGGGATAGCGGAATGAAGACCCGAAGGACCGGTTTCGTGAGGTATAATTTCTACGGCATAGTAGTTAAAGCCTCTAGTAGTTTGTTAGTTTCTAGTTTAGCAAAGATCCGGCTTTTAGTCCATGTTGCCTTTGCGCTAATTTTATTGTTTTTCGCCGTTTTCGCCTCCCCGTAAGAACCGGGGTAAGCAACGTGGACTTACAGTGGTATTAGAGCCTAGCTAAATATAAACTAGCAAGTTAGCAAAGTGTTAAGAATATCGATCGGAAAAAATCACAAAACAAGTCCCGGAAATTTTTCACTTTCTGTCGATTTTTTATACTGTTCAAAAAATTATTTGACATACATGAAAAATCGGCTCAGGCTTTTGTTAGAACACCCAGCAAAATTGAGCCACTGACTCAGCCAACTCACCGCGGAACCGCGGCCAAACCATGTGTTTGGCCGCGGATCCGCGGCCGAGTTGACTCGGCCGCGACTCCGTTTTGCTGCAGAGTTCTTATATGGTTGTTTTGGGATTTTTAATACATGTTGTTTCTACCCAGATTTTCCAGAGAACAAAATGACTTTTGGGGTGGTTACAAATTCGTATTTTGATCGATATTCCGTACACTTTGGCTAATGAATATTATCTGTGATGTGATATATGTATTGAACATCTTCTAATCGCTATAAGTCGATTAGTGGGGGTTATACATATCTGTGATCTGTAATGTTGATGGTTTGTGGATATGAACTCGGTGGATTGTCGCGGATGAATAGCCGGGGTGGATGTGAGATGAGAGTTTCTTTTTCTTTCATTCATTGTAAAATTTGTAAATTGATGTAATATTATTTGTTTGGCCACACAACCGGATCGGGGTTGTAGCCGTCATTGTATAATTTCTTTTTACTGTTTTTGCTCCTAGGATAGACCCAAGGTGGGGTGCACAAACTACCGGGTATCTCGAAGTGCCGAGTGTCCTACTCACGGGTTGAGGGAGGTTGCTTCGCTTCGGATACTTGGCGGGTAGTTTGCCGCACCCGTAGGGGTCTAGGGTGGGGTTTTGGCTATTCATCGCGACCATGTAATCCGCTTTTCGTTGCAGGCTCGAACGAATTGCGGGTTCCTAGTATATCCAAAGTGTTCATCTGTGATCTGGATTGGCTATCATTGCTATATATCTATATATGATATCTATTTAGGTGTTGCTTATGTTTTGCATCCGCGCTAGTCCAGCCCCCGCTCTGTCGTTAGTTAAGTAACCTAACGGGTGATGACGGGGCCCCGTGGCGAATGCGGATGGCATAAGCGTACACCATATTTTGGTTGTTTTCTGCAATGGTAGGATTAAATGATGGGACGCATTGGAATTAATGCAAGAAAATAAACCAAGTAAAAGTCGTTGGAACACATTCAAAACCACTCGGTTCTTTTCAAAAACCAGCCTTTTAAACGCGGAGCTTGAACGACTCCTTTTAAAAGCTATCTCGTTCCATCGATTATATCAAGTTCACTACGTTCACGGTTTCGCCAAAACCATTCGTAGCCCTCCGTCGTTTCGTATGGATAGTCAATAGTATTCAAGCTGTGTTTGTTGGCCAATGTCAAGGCACAGTGTTTGGTAGCTATTGGGTATTCAAATGTAGCATAGATAGATGCGTTGGTTTGGGACAGTCGTACTGCCTTGTTGGCCAAAGCCAAGGGTATGTGCGGGTGGGTTCAAATTAACCTGGATAATGATGGGTAGAACTTGACTTATGATTTGTTGGCCAAAGTCAAGGTCATAAGAGCATGGGGCAAAAATCCACATCGGGAGTTTCAAAAGAACTGAAACTTGCTAGCGCTGCATACCATTTGGAGTGTGATGATTCTGGTAGGATTCCTTCAGTTTTGTCACGCAATGATATTTGGATCCCGATCCTACTGTGAGTACATGCTACTCCTCAGGAACTTTCTCGCTTAACGATCAATGTTATAAACCAAGTAGGTGTCTAGAAAGGTGTTAGCGGGGCTACGCCCACAGGGAAAAGAGGTTACTTAATTAAGGAACTTCGCGAAAGCGTTGGAAAACCTCCCTCGAAGTACCAACACCAGCCTGGCTGAAGGGTTAAGCAAGAATTATACGGTGAGATTGATCCCAACTAATTCATCCTTTATGGTTTGAGGAGGGATTCGATAGACAGTGGGAGCCATCCTGTTTAGATAAAATTAAAAACCAATCTAAACTTTCAAGAGCATCATGCTAAAGTGTTTCTTCTCTCTCTCTTAATTGCAGCGAACCAGTGACCGCACCTAGGTTACATCTAGATAATAAAATGACTGAATCTGACTGTTATGACTGGCAAAGGTCTGTCCAGATGTCCATTGCTCATGACAAGCTGGGACACCTCTTGACTGATCCAACCCCTTTCGTCTCAGGTCCAGTTTCCCCTGTCACGGATATTGATATCCGTAGAACATCGGAAGAAGACTGTGCGAAAGCCAAGTGCCTCGTGTTAGCCTCAGTTGATGGTATATACCAGAGGCAGCACGAGAAGATGGACCTAGTTTCTATCTTCCTCCATAACAAAGATTTATATGGAGAGCAATCTCGTATTACAAGATATGAGACCTCGAACGAATTGCTTCCAGCGAGGTTGGCTATCGGGTCATCTGTAGGGGGCAACGTCCTTATAGAGACCAGCTCTTTTGAGCTCTCGGACCTGAAGACCACGTTGAAGAACGGGTCAGATACTGACTTAGTTCAACAGTCTCTACCTACTACCCTGACGGAAACCAGGGAAGTAGAAAAAAAGGGAAGGGCAGAAGTTTTGGGACTGAATGTAGTAAAAGAAGGATGTTCCTATTGTTACAGGAATGAACATTGGCAGAAGGATTGCATGGCTTGTATAGCCAGTAGCCAGAATTCGAAGCATGTTGTGGCTTCGGCTTCGGGTGTGTTTGTGATAGAGAACTGTATGTCAGTTAACCCTACTTCTTGGGTATTGGATACCGGATCAGGATCTCATATCTATAATTCGTTACAGGCTCTGAGAAACCGTAGGGTTATCAAGAAAGGTGATATGACTCTCAGGGTTGCTAACGGAATGAACATGTATGCTGAATCCGTAGGGGAATATCATCTAGGACTGACAACTGGGCAGATATTGATTCTGCGTGACTGTTTTTATGTACCAGGTGCAACTTGTAATATCATATCTGTATCCTTACTTTCTAAGGAAGGATATGATTTTACTTTTGTAAGCGATGTAGTAAACATCCACCTAAATCAAGTTCTGATTGGGTCAGGTACATTGAAAAACGGTATATACGTTTTGAATCAAGCTCATGTCTTCAGTGTCCAGAACACACTTAAAAGAAAGTCTCCGGAATTAAATCAGGCTTTTTTATGGCATTGTAGACTGGGTCACATTAATGAAACACGGTTGACAAAGTTACATAAAGAAGGATACTTAGATCCGTTCGAGTACCAGTCTTATGCCACTTGTGAATCTTGTCTCATGGGAAAGATGACAAAGACTCCGTTTACTGGACATGGAGAAAGAGCAAGCGAGCTCTTGGGACTCATACACAGTGATGTGTGTGGTCCAATGTCTACACATGCACGAAATGGTTATTCATACTTCATTACTTTCACAGATGATTTCTCTAGGTATGGGCATGTCTTCTTGATGAAGCACAAATCCGAAGCCTTTGAGAAATTTCAGGAATACAAGAATGAAGTTGAAAAACAAATAGGCAAAAGTATCAAGACACTGAGATCTGATCGAGGTAGTGAATACTTGAGTGCCGAGTTTCTAGGCTACTTAAAAGAGAATGGAATTCTCTCTCAGCTTACTCCTCCATACACACCACAACACAACGGTGTATCGGAAAGGCGGAATCGAACCCTATTGGATATGGTTTGTTCCATGATGAGTAAGGCTGAGTTACCGCGATCTTTCTGGGGTTATGCACTAGAAACAGCTGCATATCTTTTGAACCGAGTTCCAACTAAGACTGTGCCTACTACACCATATCAGATGTGGTATAGGAAGAAACCCTATCTTAATCACATTAAGACATGGGGATGTCCAGCTTTTGTCAAAAAGCAGCATGCGGACAAGCTCGAGGCACGCTCAGTACAGTGTAAGTTTGTGGGATACCCAAAGAACTCCAAGGGGTATCGTTTCTATTACGCAGAGGAACAAAAGGTTTTTGTTTCTCGTCATGCCCGCTTCTTGGAAACTGAGTTTTTGGAAAACCAGATAAGTAGGAACGCAATAGAACTGGAAGAAATTCCAGAACCACGGGCTATTACTGAAAGCATAGTAGAACCAGAGGGTTCGAAAGAACAGGACATCCCAGCGCCACTCCTCAGTAGTAGTAGGCAGTCTCATCCGCCCGAGAGATACTACGGTTTTCTCATAGACGGGGATAGAGAGGATTGCACTATGGATTATGGTGAGCCTACTAGCTTCCAGCAAGCCATTCAGAGCGGTGACTCGGTAAAATGGCTGGATGCAATGCGGACCGAGATGGAGTCCATATACACCAACAAAGTTTGGACTTTGGACTTTGCTCCAGAAGGGGTAAAACTCGTAGGCTGCAAATGGATCTTCAGAAAGAAGATTGGTGTAGATGGGCAGGTTGAGACCTATAAAGCTAGACTTGTTGCAAAGGGTTTTCGTCAAAGACCTGGTTTGGACTATGACGAGACCTTTTCTCCAGTGGCTATGCTGAAATCCATTCGGATCCTTCTTGCCATTGCTGCCTTCCACGATTATGAAATCTGGCAGATGGACGTAAAGACGGCTTTCCTAAATGGAAATTTGGAAGAGTGCATCTTTATGGATCAGCCGGAGGGATTCATTCAGAGTGGGAGCAGCGGTAAAGTGTGCAAGTTGCTCAAGTCCATCTATGGACCGAAGCAGGCATCGCGGAGTTGTAACATCTGCTTTGATGATACTGTCAAGGAATTCGACTTTATCAAAAACCCAGATGAACCATGCATTTACAGTAAGATTGTAGGGAGAACTATGGTATTCCTCGTCTTGTACGTGGATGACATTCTCGTAATAGGAAATGATATTCCTATGCTACAGTCACTCAAAGGATTCTTGTCACAGAGGTTCTCCATGAAGGACCTGGGCGATGCCAACTACATTCTGGGGATCCAGATCTATCGTGATAGATCTAAGAGGATGTTGGGACTTTCACAGTCCAGGTACATTGACACCATACTGAAAAGATTCAGTATGGAAGATTCCAAGCGCGGAAATTTACTGGCTTGTCACGGGATCACCCTCTCCAAAGAGATGTCTCCCAAGACTGATTTGGAAAGGGATCGCATGTCTATTATACCCTACGCTTCTGCGGTAGGCTCTATAATGTATGCGATATTATGTACCAGACCAGATGTAGCATACATATTGAGCGTTGTAAGCCGGTATCAGTCAGACCCAGGGGAGAAACACTGGATAGCGGTAAAAAACATTCTCAAGTACCTGAGAAGGACTAAGGAGATGTTCTTGGTGTATGGCGGAAAAGACCTCCAGATCGAGGCCTTTGCTGACTCCAGCTTCCAGAGTGACAAGGATGACTCCAAGTCCATGTCGGGTTATGTCTTTACCCTCAATAGAGGGACGGTTTGCTAGAAAAGTTCCAAGCAGGAGACCATTGCTGACTCCACTATGGAAGCGGAGTATATAGCTGCTTGCGATGCCGCAAAGGAAGCTGTCTGGATGAAGAAGTTCCTGATGGAGCTTCAGGTGGTTCCTACCATTGTTGATCCAATACCGCTGTATTGCGACAACAATGGCGCTATAGCTTTAGCGAAGTAACCCAGGTCCCATCAGAAGTCCAGGCACATTTTGAGGCGGTACCACCTGATCAAGGAGATCGTAGATCGCCGGGAGATCGAGGTGAAGAGAGTAAATACGGAAGATAACACTGCAGATTCACTCACGAAGGCCCTACCCCAGACTCAGTTCGAGCGGCTGATCGAGATGATAGGTCTTCGATACACCAGTACATGGCCTTAGTGTAAGTGGGAGATTGTTAGTGTATATGCCCTAGAGGCCATTACTGTATCATACTAGTTTGTATATTGCTTGATGGAAGCTTGGGATATTCACAGTTGTATAGACAATCTTGCTCAAAATGGTAGTGTGCTACTTGGTTTGTTTCTACTTCAATATGTGCATATGTTTCTTTTAGCATATCGCTTATACATATTAGTAGAGCCCTTAGGATCTTTGCTTGATTACCAGCGTTGTGATGGCAGTCACACTCGTGGGGGCTGGGTAATCTATAAGCATATCCTTATACAGGTCCCTAGTCGTAGGATTATCGAGACAGGGCATCGATACTCCGGAGTAGACTAGCGTATGCGCTTCTCATCCCAGCATGGGGAGATGGTCTGTCCCACAGCCATCAGTACGTCGTACTGGAGATAGTATGTGGGTGCTTGTTAGGTTATGAGTATACTGGACAGGACTTGTCGGGAACTGATGGTTGGTATTATACCTATCGTCGGTTATCAGTTCCCAGGTGACATGAGTACAGCTTAGTCCGCTGACTTGACACTGTCACTTTGCCTCGAGTGTGTTCCCACTGTACTTAGATTACTATCCTACCACGGCTCAAAGGAGTCGTGCAAACAGGTAGTAGTTGGGTGCAGTCCCGAAACACTTGGAGCCAGTGACGGTTAGACAGGATTCGTCTCTCCCGGTATTGGGGGTTGACATCGCGCTGTGTCTAGGAAAGCCATTACACGAGTAGTCCCTGGCCAGGGCAAGCGAGATATACTGGTAAGTTTCCAGTGTTATCTCAGGGTGTTCTGGGCTACACTCCGACACGAATTGTACCGCTATTAGGGGACTGACATTCACCACCCCCTAGGCCCGCCATGTGATGTATCAGACGAACAGACCGGACTGTACGGAGATTGTCATATACGGGCTCAGTAGGAGTTCAGATGGGTTTACCTCATCGGCCTTCTTATTGACATCTACCTGGGGACCGTTATGTACAGCTAGTGCCGCTTGCGGTCTGTGGTTAAACCCACTGCCAGCGTAGTGTCGAGTCTTTAGAGTCCCATACAGAGAGTTTCCCTGCACTGAGCGAAACGTGTAGAGGCCGTATAGTTTTACGGCAGGGCTGCGATCACTTACGTGCACTTGTGTGCGTATGCTGTTCGGGCAGGCAATACTAGTGGGCGTTGGTTTAAGCCGGATCCTAGTATTGCACGGATGGATTTGTTTTGTCTTCTGTGCATTCGCATTCTACGGAATGCGGATGCGGGTGTGTATGCACAGTTTTGAGGAGTGATAAAGGAGGAGGTGCCCCATTAGGGTTTTGGCAGTTGGTTCGGCCAAAACCGTTATGTGGCGGGCTCATTAGGGTTTTGAAAATTCGTTCGGTCAAAACCATTATGAGCCGGAGACATAATTTTACTAATCCTTTTGTGATAATTTGTTGATGGCTAATTGCATTGACCATTTGACCACCTTGACCCGTTGATCGTTGTTGACTCGTTGACCGAAGTTGACCGTTGACCTTC
Organism: Agapanthus africanus; assembly: GCA_030015575.1. NCBI lineage: Eukaryota > Viridiplantae > Streptophyta > Magnoliopsida > Asparagales > Amaryllidaceae > Agapanthus > Agapanthus africanus. Next base: position 600,112,949 of record JASDDO010000014.1, read on the forward strand.
ATGAGAGGTCTACACTCTTCTTTGGATTTATTTTTCATTTTGGATTATGAAAATGGTCAATTCAATTAGTAGCCATCAACTTTATCATGAAAGGATTGGTAATGATGATAGTTTTGCATTATTGCAACCATGGTTCAATTCTTTAGCTCATAATTCATTTCTCATTCTCTCTCTTGTTCTTGTGAGAAGAAAAGAAAAGCTCTCATGGTTGCTAGCTCCTCCATCTTCCTCCTCTTGAAATAATCCTTTGATCACATGTGTTGAGAGAAAAAGGATCCCACTTGACAAAACCATCCCTTTACTACTTCTACACAACCTAGGACAACAAGACTAGCGATCTTGTTGCCCTAGTTGCCTCGGCTCTAGGTGGAACTCGGTGTACAACTCTCGGGTGGATCGTCTTCGACTCAAGAAGGCCGCGGAGGTGACCAAGATCCGGATCGTACCTTGGAGCTTGGACGGACGAGCGGGATAGCGGAATGAAGACCCGATGGACCGGTTTCGTGAGGAATAATTTCTACAGTATAGTAGTTAAAGCCTCTAGTAGTTTGTTAGTTTCTAGTTTAGCAAAGATCCGGCTTTTAGTCCATGTTGCCTTTGCGCTAATTTTATTGTTTTTCGCCGTTTCCGCCTCCCCGTAAGAACCGGGGTAAGTAACGTGGACTTACAAAAGGATGCAGAGCATCAATTTTACTTGGGCTCCGCCCTTTATAAATGATGTAGAGCATCAATTTTATTTGGGCTCTGCGCTTTTATTGCTTTGCAATTTATTTTGGCCTGCTAGGTCTTTTTGACTTGGGCTTGGCCCTTTAGCAAAAGAAATGCATTGCATTTATCAGGCGCTTTGCGCCAACCAAAGAGCGCAAGCGCTTGTGGTGATGACACGTGTCATGCAAGCGCAGTGTGCTGCACCAGTGCGCTGCGCTTGCGCTGCTGACACGTGGCGCGCTGTGGTGAGTTGCGCCGGTTTCAGAGAGCAAGGCTCTATTTCAAAAGTGCATAGTGCAAATGGTTCAGATGCTGACACGTGGCGCTCTCTGGTGGTTTGCGCCAACCCAAGAGCGCAACAACGCAGTTTTGCAAGTGCAAGGCACTGTTAACTTAAGAATCTTTTAGATTCCAGAACCAATGGTTCATAAAAGAAGTGCAAAGCACTGCTTGATTTCTTGATCCAATTTAGATCAAAGAAAACAAGTGTTTCTTATTTTTCTTAATCTTAGAGAACCAATGGTTCATAAGTGCAAAGCACTATTTTTATTTTGTTTTTTTATTGAAGATCATTGATCCTGTTCTTGGATCAATGATCTATTAGAAGAAATTCTTCTATCTAAAAGGTCTTTTACCTTTTTTCTTCTTGAAATTTCTTCAGAGTTCTCTCTGTTTGAAATTTTTGATTTCTCACAAAATGTTGATCCCTTTGAATTAAGTTCTAGGGGCCTTTATATAGTGCCCATAAATTTGTTAAAGAGATCTTTCTCTGAGTGATTTGGGGAATTTTCCCCACCTTTGGATCTTTGATCCAAGAGCTTCTGTTTTACAGAAGACAATCTTCTTGTTTTAACAGGAACAGAAGAATCTTACTCGAATTTAATTCTGTTTGGCGCAAATGCCCCAGCGCGTGACATGTGTCAAGCAGCGCAAAGCGCAGCGCAACTGCGCTGACATGTGTCGCCCAGCGCACGACGCAGCGCAACTGCGCTAGCGCATCTGCGTTGACACGTGTCGCGCAGAGCAGCGCTTGCGTAGCTGAAGCGTTGCTTCCTTTAATTTTGTTTTAAATAGAGCTTTGCTCTGATTGGGCGCGCTGCCTTGGGCGCTGCGCTGATGTATCAGCTTTTGACACATGGTGTGTTGTGCGCAGCGCAAAGAATCTGAAGCGTTGTTTCGAATTTTGAATTTTGAAATTCAAACAGAGCTTTGCTCTGATTAGGGGAAACATCCATGGCTTATGTGTAAAAAGAAATGGCACATGAGCCATGAGATGGCCAAAATGCCATTTTTGTAAAGCCCAAAGGGGCTATATGTAAATGTGTAAGCCTATATAAGGCAACATGATGATGAATAAAGCAATACTTTTTCATTCCCTCAAAAAACTAGGGTTTGTGCCTCCTTCCCCTTTCTCAAGGGTCTAAAACCCTTTTCCTCTTTTTTGAATTAAATCAAGAGTTTAACTCTTCCTTTCTAAAAAAGAAATAGTTTTTCACCACAAAACCCATGAAAGGGAGCTTGAATCTCCAATCAGATCTCGAAAAGGGGAGACTTTTAAGTCTCACCCCTTTTTCTCCAAGATCCCGCCGATCAAGAGCAGGAAGAAGAATACCCATCTCCAAAAATCTAACTTTGGACAGATCCAAGGCTCAAAAGAAGAGCCAAAGATTCCTAGGAGTTTAACTCCTTTCTAGATCTGTTGGAGTTTAACTCCATAAATTAGTTTCTGTTAGGAGTTCAACTCCAAAAACCCCTTGGGAGTTCAACTCCCCAACCTAGGGGCTAGGCCCTTCTCGTGGGTGTTTCCTAGGGTCATGTGTGCGCCACGTGACCTTAGGCGCCAAGGCGCCCATCGGTCATGTGTGCGCCACGTGACCCCGGGCGCTAAGGCGCTCAATGGTCACGTGTGCGCCACGTGACCCCGGGACGCCAAGACGCCCAATGGTCACGTGCGCTCCACGTGACCCCGGGTGCTGAGGCGCCTATCGGTCACGTGTGGGCCACGTGACCCCTGGGCGCTGAGGCGCCCAATGGTCACGTGTGCCCCACGTGACCCCAAGCGCTGAGGCGCCCAATGGTCATGTGTGCCCCACGTGACCCTGGGCGCTGAGGCGCCCAATGGTCACGTGTGCGCATGTGACCCTAGGCACCATGCACCCACATGCCATGCTCGCGCCTTCAAGACGCTTCCCCCCATTTTTTTATGCACTCAACACTAAATATACCTCCCTCGTTAGAAAAAATTTCTAACGGGGCGCTGCCCTGCAAGGGGGCTGCTAGCCCTCTTGATCCCCAGCCCGCTATCCGGGTAGCGGGACCCCCATAAAAACTCTGTGGGGCCCCGGATATATCCAAAACCCCTCCAAAACACAACACTGCACATTGAGTTTGCATGACCAGTTTAACCTGTCAATCGGAGGTTCCCTCGCTCCAAAGGCGAGGGGTAATTAACGGCAGCTTAGTCCGCGGCTGCCGGAGATTCGGATCCCCACAATCATTAAACCCCCGCCTACCCTAGGCAGGGGGGATCTATAATGCGCCTGACAAGCGTGCACGTATTCCCATCTCAATGGTATGACGAAAAACACCCTACAGGTTCTGGCACGCCCGGTGGGACAATCTCTCCTCCCATATTTTGGGTTAAACGTTCATGCGAACTCAATAAATATACATACATATATTTATACTAAAATAATGCTCTTTTATGCAGGTTTTCAACCAATCACTTTTCAAAAATGTCTCTAAGGATGAACTCAGTTCTCAGCACGGCTCCCGTCTCCTACACGATGAAGATGGACGCTAGGACGGTCCTTCCGGCCAGTCTCGGACGACAATGGGAAGAGCCGCCGCTACCATTCGGCTCTATTCTGTTCGTGTCAGCTAACTCCATCCCAGCCCCTCAAGCTCCAGCAACAGACAGACCGGTCTCGAAAGGCAGGAGACCAAATGTAGTGATCTCGAAGGCGCCTTAACCCAAACGCAAGTCGGTGTCTGAACGACTTTCCTTGGCCCTAGCTGGGGGCAAGGCCGTCAACACCAACAGAGCTACAACGCGTCTTGAGCAAGCTCCAGCGGCTCCTCTGACAACTGCTTGATCGGGTGTCTTCTCTAAGCTCCCTACTAATCGACTCACGGTGGCTTCCCAGGAAATATATGCCCGCCAAGACCTTAAAATTGAGAAGCTAAGGCAGAAAAGGCTCAGATATAGAGCCAACCAAAGGGCTAGGGCTTCTGCTAGGCTGAACCTCATGAGGTTCGAAGAATAGGGTTACCCCTCCGAAGATGAGGAAATGGCTGGATATGTGGTCCACACTGTTTACACGGTGGAAACGCGCATCAAGAGCTAGGACAGGGCCACCACATCTCAGAGCCCATCTGGCTTGAATGTGGTTGCCGCTTCCTAAGAACAGCCGCCTTCGCTGGATGATGAAAACCCTCTCGATGAGGATGATAGGCAGAAAGACCCTTCGGTCCATGAGGAGTCGGGCTCGGAAAGCGAAGATGAGCCAATCTTCCGTCCCAAGAACGCAGAGCAGCAACTTCTCCAAGAGCTCCGAAAACAGCTCAGAAGTAAAGATAAGGAGATGGCCAAACTTTACTCCAAAATTGACGACTTGACGAATGTCGTCTTACAGCTTACGGCCCGACTTGCCTCTCAGCCGCCCAATCAGGCCCAGGGCTCTCATGAACCGGGAAACGGTGTCCCGAAACAGCCGACGCCCGTTCCCTCAAATCCAAAAGTGGGCGGACCGCATGAAAGCCAGTCGCATCCTATCTCAGGAAATGTATTGGCTACCGATGACAGTAGCCCGCTAACTCAAGATCAAATCATGGATTTGGTTGCCAACAAAGTTAAAACATTGGTAGCGGAAGTCGAAGCGCAAAAAGATATCAGCAGCGGTGGGAGACCATATCCTGCTCAGTATGATCTGGTAGAATTTTCTAGCGGCTATGTCATCCCTAAATTCAGAAGATTTGATGGGACGGGAAATGCGAATCAGCACATCGCCCACTTCAAAGCCTCATGCGGGAATACTGGGGGCAATGATGCGCTTCTCCTCCGCCAGTTCGTTAATAGCTTGACCGATGTTTCTTTCGACTGGTACGCGAGCATACCGGATGGCTCCGTTACTACTTTCGTCCAAATGGAATCTTTGTTTCGACAAAGCTTCATGAGCGTCAGCGATAAGATCACCATTGCCGAGCTCGTAAGGACCAAGCCCAAGAACAACGAAAGCAGCATGGATTTTATAACCCGATGGCGTAATATCTCCGTCAAATGCGAACCGCCGATAGAGCATGACCAATCTGTCAGTCTCCTCGTCGGAAATCTCAACAATTGGATGGCCTCGTTTCTATGCATCGCGGGTCTCAAAACATTCTAAGAGCTGACCAGGAAAGTCCAGATGTTGGAACGCTCAAAGCAGGAGTCCTCCTCCGACTCCCAAAATAACAATCAGTCCATGAGAAACCGAAAGGACGAAAATCGCAATGGCGGAAATTCCGACGATATTGAATCTTTCAATGCCTCGGCTAACCGAAATAAGCAAGGGTTGAGCGGGCCTAATACCCACCAGCTTCAGAAGCCAATGTTCAGAGAGGGAGGAGAATCTCCACTGAAAGAGAAGCTGGACAAGGTCTATTCCTTCAGAAGGGACAAAATCCGTAAAATATTCAAAAACGCCCTGAGGAACGGTCTACAACTGCCAGAGTCAAAAAGACCGCAGGAAGCGAATATGACCGACGACCCCAAATACTGCCCCTATCACAGAGTGATAGGTCATGCTATTGAGGACTGCTTCGTCTTCAAAGATTGGGTCGAAAATCAATATAAGGCAGGAGAGATAGAACTGTCTAAAGGCGTGTTAACAAGCAGTCCAGCTGCGACCGCCATTTTCATACAAACGGAGACCGAAGTTTTTCGTGAAACTGATTCTCTCAGACATCTTCCTTTCTCAGAAAATAGCTGACCACCATGTCATTAAACTGGGGACAGTCGACCTCTAAGTCGTTAAACTGGGAATGTAAAAAAAATGTGTGTATATAAAAAAATGTGTAAATAAAAAAAGCCGAAATGATGGGGCAACTCGCAATAAAAATCAGCGAATAAAAATAAAAAAAAGAAAAAAAATTAAAAGAAAGTCGAAATGATAGGGCAACCGCGAATAAAAAGCCGAAATGATAGGTCAATCGCGATCTTCACGATAAGAAAAGCTGAAATGATAGAGTAATCGCGATAAAACAAACAAAAAAAACGGCGAATGATGCGTCGCTCCTGGTACCATTTTCCAGTGCAGCGATGCAGACGCCAACCAAAATTCAATTTCCCAAAATTCTTCCAGCCATACGGCCAGTCCCCAAATTGACTACCGTATACAATCCACGGGCTCAAATAATTCTCATCATACCCATGCCCCACCGTAATCACTAGTTACGCGTCTGGTCTCCGCCCTTGGAATTATGGTCCATTGAGAAGACCCACTCATGTGTCCTCACGATACATGAGGAGAACAAACCTTTGTGGGATCCTTATGACGCATAAAGGAAAAACACACTTAGGAGTCCTCACGACTCCTAAGGAGAAAATACACCTGCGGGATCCTTACGAATCGTAGGGAGAAAATGCTTTTATGAGACCCTCACGGCCCATAAAATTTAAAAGCCTTAGACGATAGGGATCTAAACTTGCCTCCTAAGCCATCGCTCCTTAATCCCCAAGTGGCGAATGATGAGTCGCTCCTGATACTACATTCCAGTGTAGCGATGCAGACGCCAACCAAATTCCAAATCCCAATCCCTAAATGGCGAATGATGAGTTGCTCCTGGTACCATATTCCAGTACAGCGATGCAGACGCCAACCAAATCCCAAATCCCATACCCCAACGGCGAATGCTGAATCGCTCCTGGTACCATATTCTAGTGCAGCGATGCAGACGCCAACCAAATTCTAAATCCCAATCCCCAAACGGCGAATGATGAGTCACTCCTGATACCATGTTCCAGTGCAGCGATGCAGACGCCGACAAAGTCCCAAAATTTTTCCGGCCCTACGGTCTAGATTATACATCCTGCAAAACCGTATACAATCCACGTGCGTAAACAATCCCAATCTCTCCCAAGTCCTACCGGTGAGACCACATTCAAAGTCCCACAAAAACTAATAAAATAAAAATTTAAAAATTTAAAAAAATAAAAAAGGTATGTCCACAAGCAAAATGGGCATGGATGAAAACCCGAAAGGGCTTCGTGAGTAAAAACAGCAGGACTGCCGGCGAGTTTGTGAAAACCCGAAAGGGCACAAACTTGTGAAAAAGAGATGAAATGCACTCATAAAGTCCTCTCGACTTTGTGAGGAGAAAATTCCCGCGTGAGATCCTTACGACTCACAAAGGAGCAACACACTTAGGAGTCCCCATTACTCCTAAGGAGAAAATACACCTACGGGATCCTTACGACCCGTAGGGAGAAATACTTTGTTAGACCCTTACGGCTCACAAAATTGAAAAGTCTCAGGTAATAGGGACCTAAAACCTGTCTCTTAAGCCACCGCTTCCTGATAAATAAGCGCAAATGATGATTCGCTCCTGGTACCACATTCCAGTGTAGCGATACTGATGTCAAGCAAAAACCAATTCCCAAATCCTCCCGGGACAATTGATGAGTTGCTCCTGGCATTATTCCAGTGCAACAATACAGATGCCGACAAAAAAAAATCCCTAAATCCTCTCATGGAAAATGATGATTCGCTCCTGGTACCATATTCCAGTGTAGTGATGCTTGTGTCAAGCCAAATCAAATCAAACAAACAATTTCTGCGGCGGAATCATGCTCCGTCCCAGAATTTACCCCGTATCGAAATCATGCTTCGCCTCGTGATATCTACCTTTCCTGCCAGAATTATGCTCCGCCTCGGAATCAAATCAACCAACCAGCTTTGCACCGGAATCATGCTCCGTCTCAGAATGTACCCCGTGTCGAATTCATGCTTCGCCTCGGTGTATCTGCCTTCCCTGTCGGAATTATGCTTCGGCTCGGAATCAACCAATGACCTCCTCGTCGGAATTATGCTCCGTCTTGGAATCAAGTGAACCAACAAGCTCTGCGTCGGAATCATGCTCCGTCTCAGAATGTACCCCGTGTCGAAATCATGCTTCGTCTCGGTGTATCTGCCTTCCCTGTCGGAATTATGCTTTGGCTCGGAATCAACCAACGGCCTCCTCGTCGGAATTATGCTCCGCCTTGGAATCAAGTCAACCAACAAGATCTGCAACGGAATCATGCTCTGTCTCAGAATGTACCCCGTGTCGAAATCATGCTTCGCCTCGGTGTATCTACTTTCCATGTCGAAATTATGCTTCGTCTCGGAATCAAGTCGGCCAACAAGCTCTGCGTCGGAATCATGCTCCATCTCAGAATGTACCCCTTGTCGAAATCATGCTTCGCCTTAGAGTATTTGCCTCCCCTGTCGGAATTATGCTTCGCCTGGGAATCAACCTCTGCAACGAAATTATGCTTCGGTCAGAATGTCTGCCGCTCATGGGAATAATGCTCCGATCCTCTTGAATCATGCTCCGCTCATCGGAATAATGCTCCGATCCCTGGAATCATGCTCTGATCCTTCGGAAGGATGCTCCGACCCCTGGAATTATGCTCCACCCTTCGGAATGATGCTCCGATCCTTGGAATCATGCTCCGCCCTTCGGAATGATGCTCCGAACCCTGGAATTATGCTCCACCCTTCAGAATGATGCTCCAATCTCTGGAATCATGCTCCGCCCTTCGGAATGATGCTCCGAACCCTGGAATCATGCTCCGCCCTTCGGAATGATGCTCCGATCTTGGAATTATGCTCCGCGCTTCGGAATGGTGCTCCGATCTCCTCCAATCTCTGGAATCATGCTCCACGCTTCGGAGGGATACCCCGACCTTGGAATTATGCTCCGCGAATCAGAATGATGCTCCGGTCCCCGGGAATCATGCTCCCCGGGATGATGCTCCGCCCCCGGAATGATGTTCTACCTCGAAGTTCAGCTTCAAGATCCATCAATTTCATGCACACAACTCAAATGTGCGGTGTGCATTTATTGATGGGGGGCACTTTGTTAGGGTCAAAATTTGCACCCCCGGTTGACCGAGTCAAAGTCAAGGTCAACCCCAAGCCAGGTGGGCCCAAGCCCAGGTCAAGCGGGCCTATGCCCAAGTCGAGCCCGCGGCCAGCCTCCTCCATGCCAAAATATAGATCATGTAATAAATAATTTTTATGTAATTTTTTATGCATGAATGTATGCAAAATGGGCATAAAGCCAAATTTTTGTAAAGTCCATGGCTTATGTGTAAAAAGAAATGGCACATGAGCCAGGGGATGGCCAAAATGCTATTTTTGTAAAGCCCAAAGGGGCTATATGTAAATGTGTAAGCTTATATAAGGCAACATGATGATGAATAAAGCAATACTTTTTCATTCCCTAAAAAAACTAGGGTTTGTGCCTCCTTCCCCTTTCTCAAGGGTCTAAAACTCTCTTCCTCTTTCTTGAATTAAATCAAGTGTTTAACTCTTCCTTTCTCAAAAATAAATAGTTTTTCACCACAAAACCCACGAAAGGGAGCTCGAATTTCCAATCAGATCTTGAAAAGGGGAGACTTTTAAGTCTCACCCCCTTTTCTCCAAGATCCCGCCGATCAAGAGCAAGAAGAAGAAGACACATCTCCAAAAATCTAACTTTGGACAGATCCAAGGCTCAAAAGAAGAGCCAAAGATTCCTAGGAGTTTAACTCCTTTCTAGATCTGTTGGAGTTTAACTCTATAAATTAGTTTCTGTTAGGAGTTCAACTCCAAAAACCCTTTGGGAGTTCAACTCCCCAACCTAAGGGCTAGGCCCTTCCCGCGGGTGTTTCCCACGGTCACGTGTGCGCCACGTGACCTTAGGCGCTAAGGCGCCCATCGGTCACGTGCGCGCCACGTGACCTTAGACGCTAAGGTGCCCATCGGTCACGTGCGCGCCACGTGACCCCGGGCACTAAGGCGCCCATCGTTCACGTGCGCGCCACGTGACCCCGAGGCGCTGAGGCGCCCATCTGTCACGTGCGCGCCACGTGACCCCGGGGCGCTGAGGCGCCCATCGGTCACGTGTGCCCCACGTGACCCCAGGCGCTGAGGCGCCCAATGTTCACGTGTGACCCCGGGCGCTGAGGCGCCCAATGGTCACATGCGCTCACGTGACCCCGGGCACCATGCGCCCGCGTGCCACGCTCGCGCCTTCAAGACGCTTCCCCCATTTTTTTATGCACTCCACACTAAATATACCTCCATCGTTAGAAAAAATTTCTAACGGGGCGCTGCCCCGCAAGGGGGCTGCTAGCCCCCTTAACCCCTAGCCCGCAATCCATGTAGCGGGACCCCCGTAAAAACTCCGCGGGGCCCCTGATATATCCAAAACCCCTCCAAAACACAACACTGCACATTGAGTTCGCATGACCAGTTTAACCCGTCAATCGGAGGTTCCCTCGCTCCAAAGGCGAGGGGTAATTAACGGCATTTTAGTCCGCGGATTCTGGAGATTCGGATCCCCACAATCATTAAATCCCCGCCTACCCTTGGCAGGGGGGATCTGTAATGCGCCCGACAAGCGCGCGCGTATTACCATCTCAATGGGGTGACAAAAAACACCCTACAGAGGGTGCTTCATCACCTGGTGCCTTAGACCAACTGGTTTGGGAGTCACTGCTAAGCCTTAGGTGTTGCAAGACAAAGAAAATACTAATACGCCTAATAAGCAAGCACATGATTAATCGGTCGGTTAGTACCTCAAGAAGTATTAACGGTCGCATGAAAAATGTGTGAGCAAATCCATCTAAATATTCACCGACTAAAAAGTACTGAGGTATATGGACAAAAGTATGATAGCTTGAATTGAATTCTCCGAGTGTAGGGATGTTCTTTACACACAAGTATGGGTTTATGATTAGTGTTTGGAAGAAAGGTAGGAATGAAAAATAAAGATGATATTTTATTGAGGGATGGTGTGATTTCTAATATGTTTTCATGACTATTAAGATAGGGCTCATGATAACCGAAATCCTAGTATAGTTGGAAACTCTAATTTTCAAAGTCTTTCTTTTACAATTCTTATCTTTACATGTAATTTTCACAGTCTTCCTTTTATTATAAGATTTTATGGGTGCAATCCGCTGAAAACCCTCAGGAGACAACACTCCTCCTATTAGGGACACCTAGAGGTTTAAAGGCTTGTTGCATGTGCTCAGTGCAATCGTGTTTGCCTACGAAAGTGTGCTAGTTAGTTTTTCTTTTTCTTAATAAAATTTTCTCCTTCTCTTGAATAAAAGATATTTGCTCGATACGATCAAAATTAAGTTTGGGGAAATTTGATCAGTCGAAAATATTGCATTCTTAACACATCAATTTCCCTACTCATTCTAATCATCTAAGGGTATTTATTGTAAATATAACACGGATTACAAATTCATCTGGAAAATACCAAATACCACGTGTTACAGTTATAATCGACACTCTGGAGGGAATTGTGTGTTTATTACTACACGCATGATATTGTATATCTCAACACATTTTATCGAGATTGTGTGCAGAAAATTCTTCAGGTCAAAGAACCGGAATCGCAAAAGTGCCGATAAAACGCAGCAAGTCAAAGACTTGAAATTTGGCAACATCCAAGAAATAATTATAAGATTCTAGACATCAGAAGAAAACGCTAAAGCCAACACCAGAATTACCCCAGAGAAATAATGCATAAACCTCCACATACGGCCGTGGAACCGCGGCCGATCCAGGCCAATCCGCCGCGGATCCGCGGCCGACTTGGATCGTCGGCGTTCGAAAATTCTTCAGAATATTCCATATAACCGCCTAGCTTCCAGAAGACGCTCTGTAACGGCCTAGCTTCTTCGAGAAGGCTCTGCATAACAACCAAGCTTATGAGGGAAGATTTATTAGAATTTTATAAAAGGGGATCTAGATCTAATTTTTGGGGGTTGTTCATTAGTTGTTGAATATTGAGTCAAATCATTGCACAAGTTGAGTGAAACAACTTGATCCAAAACAAAATCCAAATTAAAATCCAATCAAATCAAGATTCATTTAGAGCAAAATAAAGCGACAATCGAAGATCCTTTATCGCAACGCCGGTCATCATCAAGAGCAAGAGATCCGCATCCGTTCCACGACTCATGAAGATCGAGCCGAGCAAAGATCAACGACAAATTCCCTTTCAAAGGAGCGATCGAGAGCTAGTCTTGTAAACTCAAATTGAGAGGTGTAATTTGAAGGAGATTTAATAAAGGTGATAATTGTAATTCTCGCTTTCTTTACATTCTTGCATTATGAAATTCTTCATTCTTGATTCTTTAATTTTCATGATGCGTGAGTGAAATCTTCTCTTGTATAGGAATCGAGAGAATCGGTAGATCAAGTGATGATAGAATCCTAATACTAATCTTAAGTCTTATAAGATTTGTGAACTTTAGGAAAAAGAATCATTGATGACCTATTTTGAAGCGAGGCCACGTTCTTGACAATTTCGTTGCAAATTAGGGATCAAATGATTGATGATTCTCTTTGATAAAGTCTAGATCCAAATGATAATCAATGAAAAGACAAGGGATAGAGAAGGAGGAACCCTAGTTTCTTCAATAGATCCCTAATCTTCATTCATCACTATCGTCCTAGCTACAATTCATCAATAGATAAGATAAGTCATTGTTAGATTCATCATTGCTACCAATTCGATCGAATCCTACAAGCTATTCTTCATATTCTTGATAATTCAAATTGATATTGGATACTTTCTTGATTTCTTAATTCTTGAATATATTCTTAATTTTCTTGAAATGACAACTCAATCAAATCTTGAATTACTTTTTTGAATTTTCTTTTATATTTTCATTTCGACTCATCTAAAGCAAGATCGAATAAGTACACGCATCTCAGTGGACGATCAGTATTCATTAACGAGCTATATCGACACCGTTAATTGATTGCGGTTATAAATTCTTTGGTTGTGATTACATTTCAAAACACATTGAGAGAGAAGATCAATCAGGTGTTTGATATGATTATCACCTACCGCGGGCATATTGACGAGTCTTTACAGTCCTACGCAGAGGTTTCCTGGCTCAAGCGAAATGGAGTAGGAGCACATATGTGATATGTGCGGGACCGAGATTAATGCGTGTATGTGATACCTCATTCTATTTTCATGATATATGACATGATTGGTTATATGTGATATATCCGGGTTATCGGATCAAGTGTTGATTCGATAAGATGTTACATTTGATATTAGTCGGTTATATGTGATATAGCCGGATTATTAAATCAAGTGTTGATTTGATAATTTAATGTATAATTATATATTTGATATATTACATTAAATTAACTAGTATTAGCTCACTTAAGATTTCTTTTCTCACATATGATACACTTTACATATATGTGATATATGTATTGTTTTCTATTTGCACACAAAATATATATGTGATATATATTGTTGTGTCATGCTAGGTTACACTTGCAACATAAATGTATGAGACTTATACCATGCTAGGGTTAAAGCTAGGGTTTGATATTTATCACTTAAGTTATCACAAAATAGTGAAGACTGAGTCAATATTTCAAGCTTGGATGAAACTTGTAGAACATTGACCAAGTCCACGCTTTTGTCATTCCTTAAGATATTTTTAATCCAACCTTAACCCTTGACCTTGGTTTATTCTCTACATGAGTTAGGCATGATACTTACTCACCCATGGTTGCAATTCTAACCTCACACCCTCTCACGAGTTTCATTTCTTCTTCTTCTTCAACAAAAGAAAAAGCTTGCTAGGTTTTTTCTAAGTGAAGAATTAGTGTGAGAAAAATAAAACTAAAGTGAGCCCACTTCCTACTTCATCCTCCTCTACTATTAGCCATTTAGTTTAGGGTGTTTGATTCACTAATCTCTCCATTAGTGAAGAGATAACTTGGGTTAGTGTCTCCTCGACGTAGATCATCTTCGGCCTCAAAGACTTCGATGGAAGCTTGTTCGTTTCTTCATGGGAGCCTCTCTAGTGTCCGGGGGTTCGTGATCACAACGAAGGGACTACTACATGGAGCTATTGAAGTGAAGGGCCGGTCTACAAAGGTTGTATTCCTTGTTCACTTTATATGTAAAGTGTTTATATTATGTTTCGTCGGGTTTTCTAGTAGCGATTCTAGGGTTAGGGTTTACTAGAACGGCAATTTTTTAAAATTGGCATAGACGGTACTTCCCAAAAAGTTGCTGCCTTGCTAGGAAACCCAACAGTGGTATCAGATCCATGCTAGAAAATTCTATGATGTTTGTTAGATTACAAAATCAAAATGAATCCGAAACTTGAAACCCTTTAAACTAGTTTCTGTCGAATTTCATTTGAGCTCAAAATTTTTTTTAAACAACTACAGAATGTTGTATGTGATATAACATGAACACCATGCAAATTTGAGGCATTTCCACCGACTTTTGGCTGGCCACATTGGCCTCAAAACCGAGCTCACCGGGTATTTTAGGGAGTTTGGGCTTAAAATTTTCAGGGTGTACCAGTCTCTGGGTTTTAGGGTTTCAGGTGTTGTTTGTTTTTGCTAAATTTTCATGTGATGTTAACTTTCTGCAAAAGCAACTTGGAGTGTTTCGTAATCGTAATTCTAACATGTATTCGGGTTATTTAGACGATGTTAAAAAGTTTGAACGGATATCAATAACCCAATCTTTCCCCGCTGGAAATTTTCCAAGCTTTGGATTTTTTCCGAGTTTAAAATTTTCAGAAAATCTTGCAAGCGATTCTGTAGACCCTTTAGAAGAATGAAACCTTAACTTGATTATGTGACCGTTAGAACCGCCATCAAACCCTAGGGTTTGTGGTAGTTCAGCGATACCACATGTGAGGCATTGGTTGACCCTTCTACGGCCGGTTCATAGGAGCCGTGGCATGTTCTGGGTATTTTTGAACTCCGCTCAAGTGTTGAGTTTTTCGGGAAATTTTGGGTGCTTGCTTATTCGATTGAAAAGTTTAACTTCATCTTGGTATCTGTAATTGTGATACAATATTTGGAATCCACAAATGTAGTTATGAGATAACTAGTTTGAATTTTATAAATCTAGCAGTTTAGTTCATTTGATCGGTTGCCACGGAATTTTTATGTGGATCAAAAGTCCGTCTCAATTACGTAGTGTACGCGGATACTCGCCGGGTAAACTTAATAGATATCCACATCCCATAGCCCTGACCAAGTGACTGTAGGAGAACCCCATCGCCAAAACCACCCGTTCGGGTGCTCGCGGCTGCGGTGTTCCGCCTTAGTGCACTTCGTCGATGGCACCGGGGGGTGCGGCCGTCCACTAAAGTTTCCGAAGAGCATTAGGTCAAGTTATCGGGAATCTTGTTGAATTATCCGACAGGTTTTTGGGAAGTGTTTTCAATATGGAGACTAAAATGCGAGGTTTATAATTGTTAGGCATGTGATGTTTAAGGAATCCATTTGGTTGGGCATGAAATCCAAAGTATGTGATATGATTTGTTCGAAAAAGTGCTTGTAGTAGTTAACCGCAATCAGAACGGTGTCACGTGTAGCTAGACCGAGGTGAGTACGGGTCGTCCTCAGGGAAACGTTGAATCTTTTACTCTTACTTTAGATGTGTTGAAAAAGAGTGGATGGATCAAGAATTTTGAAGAATGGTTTCTAGATCTACGTTAAGCAAGAATGCAAAAATATAGATTTAGATTATTTTAGGGATGTAGTTAATATAATAAGGGGGCTAGTAGGGTTTGTTAGGATTTAGTAGTCATGGACGATTAATTAAAAGTTACCCTTTTTATCCTTTAATAGATTTAAAACTAGAACGACGGTGATGTGTGTAGATTAGGGTTTCTGGAGGGAAAAAGGAATCCCACTCTTAACCCTTATCTCGATACGGAACTCCGTTCATATCTAGCCTTTACCAAAACAATCATTAATCTAATTTCTAATCGCGGTCGGAACTAACAAAGAATTGTTAGCGCGCCCGATTAGGATGTTAATGATTCTTTTGATAAAGTTCATAAACTTTATAGGACTTAAAGAGGGTTTAGGGATGTTCATCATCCATTAGCCTACCCTAATCCTACGAACCCTAACAAGCGGAGAATTACTCGCGCATGTTGGGAGAAGAAGAGATGGAGAGAAAATGCATAATTAAACTACGAAGAAATATAATATGAAAAAGAACTACCTTTATTAATCAACAATATCCTTTACACTTTGATCCTTAGAAAATGATTACAAAGACTAGCTTGCTTCTCGATTTCTTCCAAGGAGGTAGACGAACAGTTGATGATCAGCCTGGATGCGTGAGCCATCTTGGACTTCGTGATCGCGTCGATTTGATGATTTTTCCAAGAGGCTCTCGGTCTTTTTTTATAGTCCCAAAGCCAGAAAGTTAGATGCCTAAATTGGGGAATGGTAGTTAGCATCCAGCTCAAAAATTTCTAGCCCTTAACTCCACTTTAACGCGGCGGATCCGCGGCATCAAGGGGCTAGGGCCGCGGATCCGCAGCCTGATGATCAGATCCGTTGATCAAACTTCTGGGGCTTGCTCCTTGTGACATGTGGCGATCCTTGGAACCTTCAGAATTTGGAAATCGTTTCTTTTCTTCTGGCAGAATTGATTTCTTAATTTTTATTTCTTAATTAGGCAGGTTAGCTTTAACAACTTGATTTCCTTGATTTAAGACCTGAAAATTCTGCACAACAACTTAAATAATATTTAGTAGACTTAGTTCTACTAGGATTAGGTCAATAATATTATATACATTTTCCTACCAAATGCTAATTATAATATATCAACACATCGAAAATAGTATTTTTACAGATAAACCCTCATATGTATGATATACTATAATAAAGACCTTTTTAAATATGGAAATGATAGGAAAAATGTAATAACAAATGTGCAGTTTTATCAACTGAACAAATACCCCCAAACGTATCTTTGATCGTCCCGAGCAAACTAGTTTATTCAAGAGAAGGAGAAAAAAGAAAGGAGAAAACTAAGCACACTTTCGTAGGCAAACACAATTGCACTGAGTGCGTGCAACAAGCCGTTAAACCTCTAGGTGTCCCTAGTAGGAGGAGTGTTGTCTCCTGAGGGTTTTCAGCGGATTACACCCACAAAATCCTATAAAAAAAGAGAGATGATGAAATTTACATATAAAGATAAGAACCATAAGAGAAAGACTTTGAAAATAAGAGTTTCCAACTACACTAGCTTTTCGGTTGTCATGAGCCCTATCGTAATAGTCATGAAAAGATGTTAGAAATCACATTATCCCTCAATAAAACATCGTCTTTATTCTTCATTCCTACCTTTCGTCCAAACATTGATCATATACCCCTACGTGTGTGAAATGGACATCCCTACACTCGGAGAATTCAATTCAAGCTATCATGCTCTTGTCCATCTACCTCGGTACTTTTTAACTTGATGAATATTTAGATTTGCTCACACATTTTCGTGCGACCGTTAATACTTTTTGGGGTACTAACCGACCGATTACTCATGTGCTTGTAGATTAGGTGATAATATTTTCCTCGTCTTGCACCACCTAAGGCTTAGCAGTGACTCCCAGACCAGTTGGCCTTAGGGCACTAGGTGATGAAGCACCCTCGCTATAATTTTTTATTGCTGCCTTGGCGATAACAAAACCAGTGTTCATTTTTTTTTCTTTTCACCATTTTTATATTTTCTTCATTTGTTTATTTTTTCATTTCCTTCATACTTTGGCTTTTAGACAAGAGCATTTCAAGGTATCCTCTACTATTCCGAGTTTCAAGACATATGTAAGTACATATAGTAGGGTATCAACATTCAAATGTTTGGCTTCCATACTAGAAATTATTTTTCAGACTTATTTTTATCCTCAGATTAATGACTTCCTTCATCTTACTAACCCTTGGGACAACGGCTCATAACTACTTATTACTAGTTTGTTTAAGAAAACTTCTAATTTTCTTGGTTTTCTTAAACCATTCCTATCTTTTGGATGTAATTTTTCACTTTCTACTCTTTTGTTAAAAAAAAATTTTAATGCCCAGTGTCAAAGATAATTCTGTGAATACAAACCTCCCCCCAAAACTATTTTCAGCAGTGTCCTCATTGATGTAGCCTTTTGAGAACAAGGACCTGTATACTCGGAGAGAGATACAAGTGGTAAAATAATAGTTAAATGAAAACTACCCTCAAACTTGATTTTTGACACGCACAGATATTCAATCAAATCCATTTTTACTCACCTCCATTCTTAAAATGAGAAAATGTTATCAAAATATGGAGGTGAGGTGGAGCAATTTTAGTTTTGATAAAGCGGCTCCTGTAAAAACAGGAGCTCCTCCGCAGGGTCAGCAGAAAAATACGGTTTTAATCTATGCCTATTCACTTTAAAAATCGAACCGTTTTTCATATTTTCAACTTCTACTGCCCCATGCGGGTATACATACCGCACCACAAAAGGTCCTTTCCAACGAGATTTAAGCTTACCCGGATGAAGATGGAGACGGGAATCATAAAGAAGGACTTGTTGCCCCGATGTGAAGGTTTTTCTAAAAATATTTTTATCGTGAAACACTTTAGTCCTGTTCTTTACTATCACCGCATTATCGTAAGCTTCATCGCGGAGTTCGCTTAGCTCATTCAATTGCAGCTTCCGATAGCTGCCTGCATGATCAAGATCAAAATTAAGCTCTTTAATAGCCCACATTGCTTTATGTTCGATCTCGACAGGAAGGTGGTATGCCTTCCCAAACACAAGGCGGTATGGAGACATACCAAGATCGGTCTTATAAGCGGTGCGGAATGCCCAAAGAGCATCCGTTAATTTGGTTGACCAATCTTTACGGTTTTCCGAAACCGTCTTCTCCAATATCTGTTTGATCTGCCTATTTGAGATCTCAGCCTGCCTGCTTGTTTGGGGATGATAGGGCGTAGAAAGGTTGTGAGTGATTGACTATTTCCGCATCAAGGCCTCGAAAGACTGATTGTAGAAATGTGTCCCGTTGTCGCTAATTATAGCGCGAGGGTGTCCGAATCGCGAAAAGATATTTTCTTTAAGAAAATTAATGACAACTTTGTTGTCATTAGTGCGACACGGTATAGCTTCCACCCATTTCGAGACATAATCAACCGCTAACAAGATATATAGATTCCCAAAGGAGTTGGGGAAAAGGCCCATAAAATCAATACCCCAAACATCAAATATTTCCACAACCAATATAGGTTGGAGCGGTATCTCGTTCCTTCGTGAAATCCGACCCAAATGCTGACATCGGGGACAAGTTTTGCAATGTTCAAATGCATCTTTAAATAATGTTGGCCAATAAAAGCCACATTGCAAAACTTTCTCCGCCGTTTTGCGAGGACCAAAATGACCGCCGCATGCCTGATCATGAAAAAATGATAACACGCTCTTGAATTCATCGTTAGGGACACATCTGCGAATGATTTGATCGGAACAATACTTGAATAGATAAAGTTCATCCCAGTAAAAATATTTTACTTGGGATAGAAATCGAAGTTTGTCTTGTTTCGACCAATCTCTAGGAATAAGTCACGTTGCAAGATAGTTCACGATATCCACGAACCAAGGTTCGTAGGATACAGTCAAGAGCTGTTCGTCAGGAAATGAGTCATTTATCGGCACGGTCAAAGTTGTTGAAGAAGTGATGCGTGAAAGATGGTCGGCTACAACGTTTTCACATCCACTCTTGTCTCGGATGACAAGATCAAATTCTTGTAACAATAGGATCCAACGTATTAGCCTGGCCTTCGCATCCTTCTTCGATAAAAGATGTCGTAGGGCGGAGTGATCTGTGTAAACCACAATAGGCGAGCCAATCAAGTAGAGCCTGAATTTCTCTAATGCAAATACAACCGCCTAGAGTTCTTTCTTGGTAGTTGTGTAATTTATTTATGCATCATTCAAGGTCCTACTTGCATAGTAAATTACATATGGCATCTTATCAATATGTTGTCCTAAGACAACACCAATAGAAAAATCTGATGCGTCACACATAAGCTCGAACGGGTGGTTCCAATCCGGAGATGATAGAACGGGGGCTGTAGTGAGTGATTCTTTAAGTTATTCAAAAGCAGCCTCACAATCCTAATCGAAGTGAAAAGTAGTGTCCTTGGCCAATAGAAGGGTTAAGGGTCTAGCAATTTTGCTAAAGTCCTTAATAAATCTCCTATAAAATCCTGCATGGCCAAGGAAGGATCGTATATCTTTGACGCAGTTGGGACGAGGGAGGTTTGAATGACATCTATTTTAGCTCTGTCAACCTCAATGCCTTTTCGTGAAATTATATGTCCAAGTACAATACCTTCTTGGACCATAAAATGGCATTTTTCCCAATTCAAAGTCAAGTTTTTATCCTTACAGCGGGTAAGAACCGCGTCAAGATTATGAAGGCAGTCCTCAAAGGAGTACCCAAAAATGGAGAAATCTTCCATAAAAATTTCTAGAAAATTTTATGCCATATCTGAAAATATCCCCATCATGCACCGCTGAAATGTAGCGGGAGCGTTGCATAACCCAAAGGGCATGCGTCTATAAGCAAAAGTTCTGAAAGGACAGGTAAAAGTGGTTTTATCTTGATCCTTTTCGGCGATGGGGACCTGGTTATAGCCAGAGTATCCATCCAAGAAATAGTAGTAATCGTGACCAGCTAATCGTTCTAACATCTGGTCAATGAAAGGTAGAGGGAAGTGATCTTTCTTCGTCGCGGCATTGAGTTTCCTGTAATCAATACATACGCGCCACCCAGTTTGGGTATGTATTTGGATTAACTCATTAGCCTCATTAGTGATGACCATGATGCCGGACTTTTTAGGGACCACATGAATTGGACTTACCCATTGGCTATCAGATATGGGGTAAATTATTCCACTATCAAGGCACTTGACGATTTCTTTCTTTACCGCCTCCTTCATAACGGGATTTAACCGTCTTTGTGGGTCTCGGGTTGGTTTGGCTTCATCCATCAGATGTATGTAGTGTTCAACAATTAAGGGACTAATCCCTTTGATGTCAGCCATTGTCCAACCAAATGCTTGCCGATTCGATCTCAACGCTTCCAAAAGTGCATTCTCTTGCTCTAAGGCTAGAGAAGCGGATATAATTACTGGCAAAGTCTCATTCTCTCCTAAATATGTATATTTAAGATGAGAAGGTAGCGGTTTGAGATCAAGAATTGGCGGAGAGACAATAGAAGGTGGGGTAACGGAATGATATTTGGACTCCTTAAGAGGTTCAAAACTTGCATAAAATATTGACTCGGAAAGTGCTGCTGACTTTTGCAACGAGTCAACGGGTTCAATCTCAAGGTCGGACTCATTGAACATATCCTCACTGTGAAGTGGTGCAAGATCAAACGATGTCTCATTAGTGTTGTCGAGAACATCAAAGCAAAGTTCCTCATCCATGCAGCTTTCGGAACCTATCTCGTGGATGGAACAAACATCCAGCAAATGAGCAGAAGGTTCTGATGGCTGACTTCCTAGCTTGTAAATATTAAGCTCAATTGTCATTTTCCCGAAGGATAAGTTCATAGAACCGTTACGATAATTAATTACAGCGTTAGAAGTTGCTAGGAAGGGTCGACCAAGTATCACCGGGATTTGATTGCGTGGGTTTGCCACAGGTTGTGTATCTAAAACAATAAAGTCCACGGGAAATATGAATTCCCCGACTTTAATTAACACATCCTCTAGTTCGCCACGAGGTTTGGTGATAGATCGGTCTGCCATCTGGAGAGTACAATGGGCGGGTTTCAACTCTCCAATTCCTAACTGCTCGTATACTGAATAAGGAAGCAAGTTAACGCTAGCGCCTAGATCGAGTAAAGCACGATTAATATTTTTACCTCTAATAGAAATAGAGATTGTAGGACAGCCGGGGTCCTTACGTTTCTTTGGTATTTGTTGGGTAAAAGCGGTGATAACATTACTCGTCATGAAAACCTTCTTAGGCACTTGAGTTTTTCTCTTCCTAGTGCACAAGTCTTTAAGGATTCTTGCATAAGATGGGACTTGTTGAATAGCATCTAGGAGAGGAATATTCACGCTAACTTGCTTAAACATTTCCACAATTTTCTCCATTTGCGGGTTATATCTGTTGGCCCTTAATCTGTTTGGAAATGGAGCACGATCAATAAGTTTTGGGTCCAACGTTTGTGGAGAAGACTGTGGGGACGGATTCGATCCCAAAATTAGAGTGGGAATCGACTTAGATAGATTTGGCAAAATGTTCGAGCCTTGGGGAAAACGGAGAATAGGCTCGGATGAAGGTGGGAGACTAGATGAATTAGGGGAAGAAGAAGAAGAGGCTGGGGTATCAATGGTGTCACTAACATCAAATTGCTCACCCACTCGGTTATTCAGCACTCTCCCCGATCTCAACGCAGTAATGGCATTCACATTATGATTTTGTGAATGGCCAGGATTCGGTAGGGGTTAAGATGGGAGTTTCCCTTTTTCTCTCGCACTCATTGCGGTGTTTAACTGTGCGATTTGGTTTTATATTGATTTAATACTCTCATCATGGGAGGCGGAGTTTTTCGTTATGGTATCAATAAAAGACTTCATCTCAGACGACAATTTCATGGAATGTTTCATGAACATATCCAAAGTTTGTGCAAGTGAAGAGTTGTCAGTACCGGCCACTTGTGGTGTAGAAGTGTTGGCCGGATTTTGGAAATTCTGTGACTGAAAGGGGGGCTGATTCTGTGGTTGTGGTTGCTGTGGAGGAGGTCTTTGATAATTTCTTTGTTGGTTTTGACTCCAAGCAAAGTTAGGATGATTCCTCCATCCTTGATTGTACGTGGAAGAATAAGGGTCGTTTCTAGGTCGCTGCTGAAAAGCAGCATTAGCTTGAAACGATGCATTCATAGGACATTCTTCCGTTAAGTGTGAAGGATCCGAACAGCAACCACAGACGGTCTTAGGAAGCGTGACCTGATTTAGGGAGAATGATGAGAATTTGTTCTCAATAGCGTCGAGTTTCTTCTGTATCGCTGTCATTTCGGCTTTTACTGCGATGGAAACATCGAGCTGATGAATACTTCCCTTAGAAAAAGATGGTCTTACGCTTTCCCACTGCAAAGTGTGTTCAGCAAGGTCTTCTAGATATTTCCAAGTTTCACCGTCGTCTTTAGACATGAAATTGCATTGACAATTTGTTTCAAGCATCTGCTTTGTCGCTGGATTAATGCCCTCATATATAATCCGACATAAATCCCATCTATTGATTCCATGATGAGGACATTGGACAAACAGATCCTTGAAACGTTCAAAGGACTTCCAAAATGGTTCATTGGGAAGCTGGGTGAACTGGTTGATCTCGCTTCTAACACGGGCAGTCTTATGATTTGAGTAAAACTTCTTAAGAAATACTATGACGAATTCATCCCAATTAGTGATAGAGTGTGCGGCAGTATTATAAAGCCATTTTTTTGCCAAGTCGCACAGTGTGAATGGGAGAAGACGCAAGCGCATAGCATCGACAGTCAATTGTGAAGTACCCATCATTGCGCATACGTTTTCGAATTTAGTAATGAAAACGTATGCGTCTTCCGATTCAAGCCCGTGAAATTTGGGCAGCAGATTGATATAGTGGGGTTTAATTTCGAAATTATCCCCGTTGGGTGGTGGAAGAGATAGACAAGTGGGAAGAGGACTACGGATAGGATAGCATCTTTCTTGGAGAGAGATGCACGGTGGATTCTGCACACCTACGGGCGGTGGCAGCGTGGTGTTATAATCTGATGGAGTGCCGTCCATCTCGGTCGTGGTGTGTGGTGGGGGAAAAGAAGATGAAGAAGTACCGACTTCGGCGTCGATAGCAGGAACACGAACAAGACTTGCACTTGGATCACGTGTCCAGCCAAGTATGCACTAAAGGGGTTTAGTGCAAGTGGCAGCATGTGTGTTATTTAAAATTGGCCGTTTTTAAAAAAATGGGACTCAAGACAAATCACTCTAAAATGCACAAACAACCCTAGAACTAAGGTTACCTAGGTCCAGTCTCTAGACCGCTCCTAGGCTTCCAAAGGACAAGCCGCAGGATCAATCCTCTACCACCTCTTTACTACTCTTGTGGCCAGGTAAGTGCCAGGTAAGTTGGAGGTATCCGCTATACGAATCACCGAAAATAGCGGACCTAATTAAGTAAACCACTTGCCTTAGACACACTTGCCTAGGCACCACAAAAGTAATGCGGATAAGCGATAGATTACCCACGACCTTCCTCTGTCCTTAATGAGCGCGACAGCCCTTAGAGTCTGGTCTAGATATTTTTTAAATTATTGTAGGGTTGATGCAGATGCTCGGTTTGTGATTTGTGGGGCTTAGGAAGGGTGATGAAATCCCCACCTAATCTTGATTTGGTCTTTGCCCCTTAAAGTCCGTATTAATATATGCAAAACAAAACCAATCACAAAACTTTTGCAAAAAGATTTTTAAGCGGCGCTATTTTGCAAAGAATCCTTCAGAAAATAGATTTTATTGGATTTGAGAGGAGAGAGAAGGAGTTGAGAAAGATACCAGAGAAGACTGAAGCCCTAACTCCTCTGTTGTGCCGCGTTTCCGCCGCCACAAGGGTGTTTTTGCCGCGGATCCGCCGCGTGGCAGAGGGATCACTTGATGAAATTTTTTGTATAGCCTTCTGTGCTCATCTGGATCTCTAAAAATGTCTTTGTTTCCTGTTTTTCTTGATTCTGTGACTCCAGATCTCCTTGCAAAAATTCACGCACAAATCGTTAAATATGCAATTTGCAGTTTTGTTTTAATAATGATATGAATCGTCTAAGAATTCAACACAAATAATAAGAATAAAAAATTACGCACGTATCCCCGGCAACGGCGCCATTTAATTGGTTCAAAAAAGTGTTTGTAGTAGTTAACCGTAATCAGAACGGTGTCGCGTGCAGCTAGACCGAGGTGAGTATGGGTCGTCATCAGGGAAACGTTGAATCTTTTACTCTTACTTTAGTTGTGTTGAAAAAGAGAGGAGGGATAAAGAATTTTGAAGAATGGTTTCTAGATCTACGTTAAGCAAGAATGCAAAAATATAGATCTAGATTATTTTAGGGATGTAGTTAATATAATAAGGGGGCTTGTAGGGTTCGTTAGGATTTAGTAGTCATGGACGATTAATTAAAAGTTACCCTTTTTATCCTTTAATAGATTTAGAACTAGAACGACGGTGATGCGTGTAGATTAGGGTTTCTGGAGGGAAAAAGGAATCCCACTCTTAACCCTTATCTCGACACGGAACTCCGTTCATATCTAGCCTTTACCAAAACAATCATTAATCTAATCTCTAATCACGGTCGGAACTAACAAAGAATTGTTAGCGCGTCCGATTAGGATGTTAATGATTCTTTTGATAAAGTTCATAAACTTTATAGGACTTAAAAAGGGTTTAGGGATGTTCATCATCCATTAGCATACCCTAATCCTACGAACCCTAACAAGCGGAGAATTACTCGCGCATGTTGGGAAAAGAAGAGATGGAGAGAAAATGCATAATTAAACTACGAAGAAATAGAATAAGAAAAAGAACTACTTTTATTAATCAACAATATTCATTACACTTTGATCCGTAGAAAATGATTACAAAGACTAGCTTGCTTCTCGATTTCTTCCAAGGAGGTGGTAGACGAACAGTTGATGATTAGCCTGGATGCGTGAGCCGTCTTGGACTTCGTGATCGCGTCGACTTGATGAATTTTCCACGAGACTCTCGGTCTTTATTTATAGTCCCAAAGTCTGAAAGTTAGATGCCTAAATTGGGGAATGGTAGTTAGCATCCAGCTCAAAAATTTCCAGCCCTTAACTCCACTTTAACGCGGCGGATCCACGGCATCAAGGGGCTAGGGCCGCGGATCCGCGGCCTGATGATCAGATCCGTTGATCAAACTTCTGGGGCTTGCTCCTTGTGACATGTGGAGATCCTTGGAACCTTTAGAATTTGGAAATCGTTTCTTTTCTTCTGCCAGAATTGATTTCTTAATTTTGATTTCTTAATTAGGCAGGTTAGCTTTAACAACTTGATTTCCTTGATTTAAGACCTGAAAATTCTGCACAACAACTTAAATAATATTTAGTAGACTTAGTTCTACTAGGATTAGGTCAATAATATTATATACATTTTCCTACCAAATGCTAATTATAATATATCAACACATCGAAAATAGTATTTTTATAGATAAACCCTCATATGTATGATATATTATAATAAAGACCTTTTTAAATATGGAAATGGTAGGAAAAATGTAATAACAAATGTGCAGTTTGTTGGAGATAGTGCCCTCAGAGTCAATTATTGGATCACAGGCACGTGATTGCAATGATTGAGGGAGGACCTATCCCGGTAGGACAGTCTTACTCGAGATGATAGTATGCTATCTGGTTTACCTTTATCATCGTGTACTGCTTTAGGTGACCTGACATGTCGCTATTGCACGTTGATAGAGCCCCTTGGATTCTTGCTTGACTGCCAGCAGTATGAGGGCGATCATATAAGTGAGAGCTGGAGTCTATAAGCACATCCTTAAAAGGTCCCTAGTCGTGGGAGTTTCGAGACAGGGCATCGATACTCCAGAGTAGACTAGTGTATACAGTCGAGACCCCGACGAGGGGCGGGGGCCGGTCTCACAAGCCACTGGTGTCAGTTGGTTCACCTAAGATGTATACAGGTGCTCATTGGGTTATGAGTACACCGGACAGGACTCGCCGGGAACATGCTAGTTGGTCATATACCAGACGTCAGATGGCAGTTCCCTGGTGACATGTGTGCAGGTTAGTTCATCGACCTGGGGATCGTCATTTGTCTCGTGTGAGTTCCCACTGTACTTTGATTACTACCCTACCACGGCTCAAAGGAGTCGTGCAAACAGGTTTTAGTTGGGTACAGTCCCGAGCCACATGGAGGCAGTGAGCGGATCTTCGGGGGTTTCGTCTCTCCCGGTATTGGGGGTGAGGTCGCGCTGTGTCTAGGAGAGCCATTACACAAAGACCTTGGCCAAGGCAAGAGATTTACTGGTAGGTATTCCAGTAGTATCTCAGGGTGTTCTGGGCTACACTCCGACACGACTTGTACCGCTTTTGGGGGTCTGACTTTTACCAACCCCCTAGGCCCGCCATGCGATGCTCATAGACGAACGGACCGGACTGTACGGATATTGTCACTGACAGGCTCAGTTGGGTGTCGGGGTGAGCTTCCTCATCGACGTCCCTTTTGGTCAATAGCTGGTGGCCCGTCACGTATTGGCTTATACCTCTGACGTGCTAGTGGTTAAATCCACAGCCATAGTATTGACGAGTCTTTAGAGTCCACCACACTTCCAGTTACTCAAGCTTTCGGGCGAAACGCTGTAGAGGCCGTATGGAGATATGGCAGGGTCCGATCAGATACGTGCGGTATTGCACGGATCAGGATCGGACGGTTTGTACTAGTAGCCGTATAGATATATGGCAGGGTTCGATCAGATACGTGCGGTATTGCACGGATCAGGATCGAACGGATATTACTAGCCGGCTTTGGTTTAAGCCGGTCCTAGTTTAGTACAGTGTAGATTTTGTCTTTTTGCATTTGTATCCGGACGGAATACAAATGCGGGTGTGTATGCACAGTGTGGGGTTTTCCTGTAATTTATTACGGGACCAGTTTTCTGGAGTTGCCAGTTTGCATTCCGTTCCGGCCGGTTTTCCTTTGTTCTTTCCCGGCCGGACTTTTCCGATGGAGGGGGTTATTTGCAATTGTGCAAATAACTTTTGTGGAGGGGGTTTCTTGTAAAAGATTGATTATGATAGCTTTCATTTCTTTTCAACCATGCTTTTGCTTTATGAGATTTGATTGTGATAAAGTGAGGGTATGGGTTCAATAGTATGAAGCATGGTGTATGTTTCTTTTTCTCTTGATGTGGTCACCCTTTCTACATCTCCTACACTCACCTCCCTTCTTGCTTCATATAGATTTTCCTCCACCATTCTCTTTTGCATGAGAGATTATTCATTATTCAAGAGAGAAAAAGAAAGAGAGAAAAAGAAAGAGAGAAGAAGAAGAAGAGAGCTTCATCTTGAGAGTTTCATCCATGATCTCATTTTCTTGCTAGAAAAATGCAAGCACCATTTTTCTATTCTCCATTCCTCCATCCAAAGGCAACAAACCCCAAAGAGACAAAGCACTACACTTCTTACAGCACATCTTGAGCATGTCGAGTTGCCGGCTTCATGCCCGAGTTGCCTCGGTATAGAGGCGGGAGCCCGTAAAAGATGCAGGCGACGTGGTGCCCTTCCGGCGAGGAGGCGATGACCGGAGATCCCGTGAGGAGATCGGAGAGGAGATGAAGACCGGAGGACTTGGATCGTCGGTATATCTCTTCCCCTTCTTGTTAGTTAGCTAGACTAGTTTAATGGCCCGATCCGGTTTTAGTGCGCGGTGGTGCCGGTTTGCAAAGTCCGCAAAATTTAAGTTATTCACCGTTTCCGCATTCCGGCGTCGGATTGACGGCCGGGGCGCCGCCGTGCACTTACAGTGGTATCAGAGCCTCGCCATTAACATAGTCTAGCTTGGTGTAATGTGTTTTTCTGTTTCGATCGATCGAATGTTCCAAAACTGCATCTTAGTTCGAATCAGTTTCTGTTGAAAATTTTTGGTCTCGAAAAATTTTTCTGGTTGTAAAATATTGATGTACTGGGAAATCTAAGGGTTCTGTAAAAATTTGACGATGTAATTCCACAGTTGGAGCGCGGATCCGCCGCGAAACCCCACCTCGTGCGGCCCTTCCGCCGCGCACTATTCATGTCACATCACCAAATTTTTCCAGAGGCCTTCTGGGCTTAAAATATGGGTTTTGGAATATTAAAATTGGGCCCAGGTTTTCTGTGAGTGCTACAGTTTTGATTGAGGGCCCACTTGTTAATTTTTGATCGATCGGAATATTTTAAAACACATTTTTCACAGTATTTACATTATATCTGCGACCGTGAATGTCACTCGATCGGTAAATCCTGTCTAACTGCTATAGCCCGGTTAGACGGATTTGCGAACGTGATTTTCACGTTGATGTTCTATGTTTATGCTGTGATGTTGCGGATCGGTCGTGGGGATAGCCTGGATGCAATGTTAGTACAGTGTTGTTGTATTATGTACATTTGATATTGCGGGGCGAGCGTCCGACATGTGGACTGCCGTCACTGCCTGTTTGTATTATTATTTTGGGGCACGACCTTGTTGCGGTCGATGTACCCGGTGTATGTATATTTTACATTCTGTACTAGGATTACCCCGCGGTGGGGTGCACGGATAGCCGGGTTCTGGAGGGCAACAAGCCCGCATCTCATGGCATTGGGACGGAGGGGGCTTCACTCTGGGATTGGCGGGCTATTCGCCGCACTCGTAGGGGGTACAGGTTGACCCAGGAGGGGTGCCCAAGTTGCCGGATTCCGTGGAGTGCTGGGTGGTCCATTCACGGAGCTGAAGGGGGCTGCCTCGCTTCAGGTTTTGGCGGGTGACTTGCTGCGCTCGTAGGGGTCTAGGTTTTCATTGCACAGGCTATCCACACGACCAGGGGAACGTCGGGTTTCAGTAGTGGCTCTGTGAAACCCGGGGATCCCAGATATCTGTATTGTTCTGTGATGCTGTACATTTCTGTGATGTTGCATTTCTTTTCACGCCTTGAGCGAAATATAATATATTGGTATATATATTAGTAGATGTTGTATATGTTTTTCATCCGCGCTAGTCCAGTCCCCGCTCTGCCGTTAGTTAGCTAACCTAACGGGTGATGACGGGACCCAGTGGCGAATGCGGATGGCATATACGTACGTCAGTATATTTTCGTTCTTTGTGGTGTGATCAATGATGGGACTGCGTTGATTCGGATCAATGCAAGTTAAACAAACCTATTCTGATGTTGTTGGAACACTTTTCAAAAAGCTGTTATTGCAAGGACGTTCACTTTTGTTTTGCATCGTGGTATTCATTTGGAATATCCTGCTCCTCAGTCGACGAGGCAAGGGCCGAGATCCCTTCACCGGGAGTGACCCCTTGGACAGAAGTTTGCGTCAGGGCATTAACTTCACTATAGCCGATTACTTTTGCTTTGCACCGTGGTATTCAGTTGGAATATCCTGCACCCCATTCTACGGGGAAAGAGCCGAGATCCCTTCACCGGGAGTGACCTCTTTAGTAAAGGTTTTCGTCACTATACTTTCTAAAAAGCTATCCGTTCCTTCAACGAGATCAAGTTCATTACGTTAAAGGTTTTCGCCAGAAACCATTCGTAGCCCTCCGTCGTTTCATATGGGTAGTCAATAGTATTCAAGCTGTGTATGTTGGCCAAAGTCAAGGCACAGTGATTGGTAGCTATTAGGGTATTCATATGCAGCATAGATAGATGCGTTGGTTTGGGACAGTCGTACTGCCATTTTGGCCAAAGTCAAGGGTATGTACGGGTGGATTCAAATTAACCTGGAGAATGACGGGTAGAACTTGACATGTGACTTATGATATGTTGGCCAAAGTCAAGGTCATAAGAGCATGGGGCAGAAATTACATCGGGAGTTTCAAAAGAACTGAAACTTGCCAGATATGCGCATACCTTCTGGAGTGTGATACCGTGAGCGGATTCCGTCACGTTATCATGCGATGAGAGTTGGATCCCGATTCCCACTGATGAGTTGGTTTACTCCTCGGGTGACCCCGACTAATTCTTCTTTCAGGTTTGGAGGAGAATTTGAGGTACAGTGGGAGGTTTCCAGATTAGATAAATTGGTAACCATTCTGATCTAGGTTAGAGTGCACGCTGAGTGTTTCTTTTCTCTCTCTCTCTCTGGCAGCAACCATTGACCCGACCCTAAGATTATGACTCAGTGACCAAGTTGACCGAACCTACTTAACACTGGTTTTTGGATTGTCAGAGTTGCAGACCTCATTGCCACTCCTACTTTTACCCTTTTCTCCGGGACACCCCGTATTACTACGAACGTCCACTTCCATTGGACAAAACCATCGTATGGTTATATACGAACTCGAAGGACTTCGAGGATGGTTTCCGGTTCTGGAGAAAACGGATAGGACTATTCAGTTGTCTTTTCTTTTCACCCTCTCTCAGGTTGCGAGTACTCCTTAGTTTAGGAGTAGTACACCTATTATGCAAATTGGATAGTCTTCTTCCAAACCATAGGCTGGTGCCGACCGGTAGGGAATGAAGAAAACCAGTTAGCCTAAACGGTGTACAGAAGGTATTAAGTTCAGACAAAGCAAGGGATTAGTAAGAGGGCAAAGTAAATTGCAACAGATATTCACGACCAAACCATGTATTCCTTCGCCAATCCTAAATCACCTTTATATTTCTCCTGGACACTCCGTATCACTACGAAGATCCCATTTTATTGGATAATCCATCGTATGGTTATATACGAACTCGAAAGGAACTTGTTCCAGTTCGGGGATGGATCCTGGTTCAGGAGAAATAGGAATAAAGTACATTCAGGTGTCTTTTATCTTCACCCTCTCTCGCGTTGCGAGTGCTCCTAGGGTTAGGACAGTACACCCTTTATGCTTTTTGGATAGTCTTCTTCCAAACCATAGGCTGGTGCCGAACGGTAGGGATGGAAGAAAACCATTTGGCCTAAAGGGGTGTACAGAAGGTAATGACTAAAGACATATGAAGGGATTTGGAGAGGTGGCAAAGAATTATACGGTTATAGTTGTGAATCTGGATAATGGAAGAGGCATTACTAGGAATACCAGGATACCCCATCGAAACATTTCTATGTTTCAGGTTCACTGTGTACAGTTAATAGAAAACTGATTTCCCGATTAGACACTTACTCCAGGGTATGTATTTACCAGGTATGATTCTCACATCTGTATGGTTTTACAGATGATGAGTGGGAGTGAGTTATTGGGAATTGGGTGATCATCCTCATTTTTGAGGAAGTCACCTGGGTTGTTTGCAAGTTAGCAATTATTTGGTTTTGAATATCCGCGGTTATGCACCAATTTCAAATTGATATATCTGTACGTCTATTTTCATAGAGTGAGATATACCTTTTGATATTATGTCGATGACATTTACCTATATCAGTGGATGGTTAGGTAAGGAGCATTAAACAGCGGTGTAATTCTTCTTAACCAAAAGTACAGTTTTCAACCTACGACACACAATGAATGAGTCACTAGACTCAAGGGACTTATACAGAGTATTGTATGTTGTCCAGTGTCCATCAGGACAGAGGGGTTGGTCCTCGTACTGTATTCTGTTTACTTTTGACTTCTCTAGTTCTTAGACATGTGTTTCGTAGAAACACAGGGTCTAAGTTTTGAGGAGTTATAGGTATTTGAATAGAGTAGAGAACCAGGTATAGCAAGTATCGGGATTCTTCAAAGTGATCGAAGATGTAGATACTTGTGTATGGTATTCAGTTAATAGTAATGATAAAGAGAAATTACTTCTCTTTCAGGTTACTCATAATTGGAAGTATTCCTAAGTTGAGTAACGCTGATCGACCTCCTTCCATTTAGTTGACATGCACTGGAGAAAGCTGCATGATTTGAATCTGGTTCAATTAAATCAGTGCCTCTGGTTCTATATTGGATGTAGAACAGTTCATATCTTAACGTTGTTAAGATACGGGGAGTTGTCCGGCTTATGATTAAAACCAGACTCTGGATAACTCAAGGCACGTTTCTGTAATGGCTGTTTGTGGGTTGACCCAGGCTATGACGAGGGTTGATTTTCTACCATCTTGACTCGCCACAGTTTTAACAAAAATGGATTTTTTCAGAAAACAGTAGTGGGAGTATGGTAGAACTGGAAGTGATTCCAGAACCGCAAACGATTACTGAAGATTTGATAAGGAACCTAAAGATTCAATCTGAATTGACATTCCATTGGCCACTCCGCAGATAAGGTGGGTAACTTCAGGCACCCGAGAGGTACTTCGGTAGCCTCAAGGACGGTGACAGGGAAGTTCTTGTTTACCCACACTTGCCATTGTTGTTGTTCCAGGCTGCGAGACCCGGCAGGAGGATGAGTATAGCGTCGTTCTGAAATAGCTTCAGAAGTGTACGTGTATATGACTCTGCCAGAGGGTTGTCGTAGTCAGTGGGAGCAGCGGAAGCATTGGTGGACATCAGGCTTATGTCTATTTATAGACTAAAGCAGATGTAGCGGAGATAGATCATCTATTTCTGATGTGACAGTCATAGGTTTGACGTCATCAGAATAGGGGATGGATCTGTTGAGAAGGTAGTAGGAAAGGAAACTCCTATACTATGATCGGTTATACTTTGGTCGTCACACAGTGGTTTCTCCACAAAGGACTTGGACATTATATCAGACATTCTGGTTACTAGATCTACAGTTTTAGATCTAGATTTGGGTGGTTTCCCAATCTGGGTACTTAGACAGCGTTCTAAGGGTATTTAGAATGGACGACTCCTGGCACGGTAGTATACCTGCAGGTAATGGAGTCACCCTCTCTAAAGGTGTCTTACAGACTAAAGTAGAGAGGGATGTGCATGATTGGCAGATCACTTGCTTAGGCAATTGAGTCAATCATGAGATGTCAAGTACCACACCAGATGTTGTTCTTGCACTAGATGCAATAAGTTGATATTGATTCAATTCTGGAGAAACAGTCGGAAGCAGTTTTAGAACATAAGTGGCTGTTCTAGGGATATGATAACGAAAGCCCCATTCGGGAAACAGTTATCATTCCAGGCTTCCAAGGTGACCTGGACGACAAGGAGGTTGTCAGAGTTATAGTTTTTCCCTCTGACGAGGGGCAGTATTTTGGACGGATGGTCCAAGGCAATACTGAGGGTGGCATGGCGCAGGATACTGATTAAGTTCAGTTGACGATACAGTCTAAGAAGTTTGGATTTGGAGTTCATTTATGAGCTACGTCCTATCAGACATCCAGACATTCTAAGGCAGGTATTGCTCATTTCGGGAGATGGCTTTCTCCGCGAACTTGAGATATAGAGAGACATAGAAAGAAACTTCTAGGCGGATCCACTCACTGAGGCTATTCCTCGACCGCAATAGTTTCACAAACGGGATTTGTGAGACTGACTAGTAGAGGAGTTGGGTGTTCGGTATCACACGGGCTGTGAGTGTCACGACCCGGAAGAGCACGTGACTGGCCCTTGAACCATATGAAGTCTATAGGACTCCATCTGATCCAAGTAAGCCAAAAGCCCAGAAATCTAAAACCATTTTTAAGAATAAGTAAAGAAAACTGGTTTAAAGAAGTAAAGAAAAGCATGTTTGAAATCAAGGTTTTTAAATAACTAAGCCGAATATGCATTTTAAAAACAGTACAGTCTTTTCTAAAAATTTCGGCAGAGTTTCATTTGTAAAATTGGCCCCGAATGGGGTAAAACGATAATAACAAGATATAACATGATAAAGGCATCCCCAAGCGGGAGCTAGCTCTTCGTCAATCGACGGTCACAACCACGCAATGATATAATAATATACAACGCCAAGTGGCGAGGATCAAAATTAAAGAAAGCTCAAAAGCAACAGAAAACCGCAATACTACTAAGCGCGACTCTAAGGTCGAATAATACAACACTGTCTCTAAGTCTGAAAGAAAATACAGTTTTGGTTGATGGACAATTCTAGATACAAAGAAATAAATAAATACAATGGTGGCTCCTGATGCGAAAGAACCCACCTACCAAAAGCAAGTCACCCGCAAGAAGTAGTGTGCCAGAAATACCGCAAAGGAACCTGTACGGCAGAACCTGCAAGAACTGTGGCACAACGGGGGTGAGTTGCCAACTCGTGAATAGAAACATCTACAAGCAGAAACCGAATGCAAGACATAATCCTAAGTCAACGATCGGTATAAAAATCCTCAATATAAAGCATGCAGCCTATAGCAAGGCTAGGGTAAATATCTAACCCGAGTGCAAGCTCAATGTGTCTGTGTCAGTGCCTCAGATAACAATATAGCAAATGAATGAGATATGAATGCGAGAAAACAGAATACATCTACATGAAGCAACAGTTTTCATACTTTAGTGAGATTTCCCTGTATTTTAAAAGATGAGGTACCGTAATGAAATCAGCATAAAACTGTGCCTAGCATCGGCACAAACGAAATCCCAATATCCTGATATCTCAAAGTCTCAACCATCATATCTAGGGCGCCGTCAGTCCAGACCGGCCCCTACCATAAATCTCAGACCACGACGGTATCCTCCGGATATCCGACGCGTCGGGTAAAGTCACCGGTAGGTAGTCTCCCCCTGTCAGGCTCATCGTCATCACCACGTCTTCTTGCCCCGGGGTACCTTACCGGGTCCACCATGTACCCGCAATCGGCCTCATCCGCCTCCTCGATTCGGGTTTCACATGTCGCTCTCAGCACCGAGAAAACACATGGTGGACGCACCAAATATCATATCAAGGGTAACCGGGTTTTTAAAACAATAATGTATTCTCTTTTAAAGACATCCTCGGTTCCCAAATCCAGAAATCACATGAACATCCAACATCAAGAAATAAATCCAATGCGATGTATTATGCAATCAATCCATGATGTATGCTACATGTAAAGAAGGTATGTACATCATCATGTCATGTAAGAATCATATAATGAATGTAATGGTACTACAGTGTAGTGACATGGCAATTATCGATGATGAGTGTGTGAGCCGGCAACAAGTGTACGTGGAACAGATGCATCATCGATAATGGTGCTGGTGTCCTATCAGCATGATATTAATACTGGAGCATGAAACATAGTATAAAAAAATGCGATGCAAAGCGAACCACAGAAAGGGGAGTGGGAGCTCAAACTAGACGTAACCAACACTAATCTAGGTTACTCTAAAATAAGTCCTACAATTGGTGCCTTTTGAAATAACACGAATCATGGGGTTTTGAAAATAGGGGCTACGGTGTTTTTATGAAAAGATAAGTCGTTTTTGAAATATCCGTAGATTCCCTTGAGCTGTCTTTAAAAATACCCACGATTCGTTAGTTTTTGAAATAGGTAAGAAGTCCCATCTACTCTAACAACTATACTAACTATACGACTGAACTACAGGTAAGGAAACCGCCTAACCTCTGAGTCGATATATATATATATATATAGTCGGTGATCCCGCCTCAATGTCATATCGTAAGGTATCCTCGAGTTATGAGTGCGGATCTATCATCAATATCGGCTCGTACGGTAAATCATCGTACGGCATCCCCAATAGCTGGGTAGGGTCAACATCTCACTATCTCGTCACATAATAGGTATCACTATCATCAGATCAAACAGTCTGGGGTACTACTCTATGCCTAGTACAATCGATACCATCAATGAAGTAAGCATGCGGGGTAACACATATCCCAAGCCCGCAAGAAACACAAATCATATCCCATAAATGAATCAATATCAACTCGCCGATCTCGCGGCGCAAAGTCCACATCATCGACTCATCTCCAAAGTCATCCCAAATCATCAAACACTGTGCAAGTATAAGTAGTATGCAAGGGTGTGAATGTAGGTATGTAAGTATGTGTGTAAGTATGTGCAATCGCTACCTAGGGTTCGTACTATACCCAAACCATATATCTCATCATCAATGATCCTAACAACACATAATAAATATACGTGGGTATACGTATTCGTATACCACACCACGGACTGCGGGGGTGCTATACGCCATCCACCCGACTTCCCCCTGTAGATATAATCTACTCACCTGTGTCCTGCGTGTCGGTGTCGACGTCACTGTCATCCTCCGCATCGTCTCGGATCGTCGCGGTGTACCTACACATAACACACGTATCGCATCGCATCAAAACCAAATCAAAGCTAAAACGGCATACGAAGTCCAAAACGACACGATAAGGGGCCTATAGGTGAAAACCTATGGCACGCCTTCAAAACCATCAATAAATCCTCTATATCGTCGTATAAACGCCAAATAGTCGAGGTAAAACGAAACAAACCAATGCAGAAATGAAAATACGGAATACGGAAACTAACATCCAAAACAGCAACTTAGGAAATATGTCCCAGATTTTACCCCAGGTCACTTTATACAAATCTATATATACCAGGGGCCTAAACTAACAATGTAGGAGCTACAGAACGAAAACGAGACAAAAAGGTGGGACCCAGGCCGCAATTGGCGGCCAAAAGGGAAGAATTGGCGGCCGGGAATGGGAGTTGGGGGCTAGGGTTTGGGGTGTTGCCTCTATTGTGCCTGCACATCTCAATTCCCACTCAATATCATTTCAGGGTTCTCGGGGTAATAGCAGATTCAAGTTAACATGCACAGATTTCACATTTTCCCCGACATCGGTTTCTAAAATCCGTATTTCTAGTTCTGGCTTCAGGTTTTGGGTTCCAATTCATGCACTAGGGTGTTTATATAACCTCAATTGAACTCAATTTCACATTACAACTCAAGTTTCCCTCAAACCCTAACTAGGTTTTCACCAAGTCCATAATATCACATAATATCGATTAACAACTTGCATAGGGGTATAGGAAATGCTAAAACTAAGACAATGGTTCAGAAATTACCTCATTTGGCAACTCAAGAATTTTCTTGAGTTGCCCCTAGTGACCAAAATCCATGCTTTCTTAGTCCATCTTGTAGATCTCAAGCTTGTGCACACTTTTTGTGAAACCGATATAGGGTTTTGGGATAGTTTTAGAGAGGAAATGGGAGCTTGAAGGTGGAGGAATGGAGAGGGAGCAGCAGCAGCTGCAGGAGAAAGAGGAGGAGGGAAAATGAAGGGAAGAAGTGGCTAAGGGTTGAAGTCAATGAAGCCCATGCCTCTCTCTCTCTCTCTCACCTACTCTCATTTCTTTTTCTTTTTCCTTTTCTCTTTTTCTTTTCTTTTCTAATCAAAACCCTTCTCACATAAATAGAAACCCCAAATGACATGAAAGAAATGCACAAGTGTAGAAAAAGTAGTGCGTGCATGTTTTGCTCAAAATTTGCTAAAAACCCGATTAGCGATTTTAATCGCGATTAGCACTAAATTAGTGTCAAAATGATCACAACAACTTAAAAATGTCATAATTCACTAATTTACCCTATTTTAGAATTTTTCTTAATTTTCCACAATTTTTCTCATATTTTTCCTATTTATTTGTATTTAAAATACCTAAATATTAAAATATTCAATAAAATAATATTAAATTATAAAAATTCCCCAAAATTAATATTTTATTATTTCGAAATGTTACAATCTACCCCCCTTAAAGAAATTCGGTCCCCGAATTTAAATTTAATCCCCCCCAATTTCCAAAACATTTCAGAAAACTCCAATTTTGTCGGGGCTCCGAAAATATCAATACAGAGAGAATATCATAAAATGTACTGCCATACTAGAAATCCATCCTCAAAATGCATATATAGGAATATCCTATGCGTCTGGTGCGCAAGGAATCAAAATCCAAACATGTGTCAAACAGGTGTATAGAACAACAACTATGTGCAACGGGTGTGCACGAAACATCTGCCGTAGGCAACGTGCATGCCTGACAGCAACCAAATCAGGTGCATATAACATGCACGAAGAATCCCGATTCAGTGCATCTGGTGTGCACTAGAATCGTATGTCAAAACACTAAAGGTGCATGAAAGCTACGCTGGAAGTGCAAATCAAATCACTGAATACGATAGGCATGAAATCTCAATCAATATCTCAATGTAATAACTATGCGTGAAATATATAAATATCCAGTGGGTGCATGAAACAAATATCAGGAAACTCAATCATCAAAACTAAATCATGCAAACAGAACGCCCAAAATACCGAAATCCACTAACGACGGATACGTGATAATCGAATCACAAAATCACAAATCATAAGTACCGTCGTCGGTAAATTCATCCTTCAAGGTCGAGAAGGAGTCGGTGCATCCACTGCTAGCAGCGCAGGATATCTACTTGCCTCTTGCTCACGGTCTGGCGTCCTCTGACTCTGGGTCCTTATCTTCTTTGCGGATTTCCTATCTCGCGGTCAATCGGCTCATCGGCCCTGTCAGGTGTGCTAACGGGGACGATTCCGTTCTGGTACTTCTCTGGTCACCTCTCGGTCAAACCTCACGACCACTCGTAAGGCGGCATATCACTGGCGTCGGCCTCTGACTCCCTGAATGCACGTCACACATCTGATCCTGGGTGTAAACATCATTGCAGCAATGTCCTGGAAGGAATCCAGCTCAAGGTCTCTTCCAATCATGCCTATGCCGATCTGTACAGATGCTGGCTCTCTTGTACTACCTCTTCTCGCTCAACGGGCATCTGTGTCCTCAGCACAACATTTCTCGGAAACCGGTCAATCTGAAGTCTCTCGCACGGACTCGAAATCGCGTACTCTGTAGCTTCATCATCCTGTAGAAGCTGTCTGGTCGAACAGATCCTCGGGAACACGTCTCAACCATCGAAGGAATACTCATCTCTCGACTGTCCTTGCTCAATTCGCAACGCATCTGGGTAAGTTCCTTTATCCGATCCTGGTCCACTACCTTGTCGACAATGCCGAACTCTGGCCTGCTAGGTGTGCGCAATCACGACCACTCCTGGGTCTAGGTCTTCTCGTGTCGTATTCCGGAAAAGTCCTGTCGAGGTTCCTTTCTTAAATCTCAATCCTGCCGAATTGCCCGGAAGTCATCATCCAATGCTGAAGCTAATTCTTATTCCGGAACGGCTGCATACTTGTCGCGCTTCTTTCCGAAAGATATATCCATATACCACGCCTCGGGGTGCATATCACATCTCTGATGTCAGCGGAGTGGAATGTCATCCCATCGAAATCTCGTGCGAACTCTTTTCTTCACTCTGCTAAAAATGTCGACTGATCCGGACTCGTCTCATCGTGGCTACACGAACTGCGCTCCGACGGCTATCCTCGTCTCTGGAGTCTCCCAAGCAGTATCCCATCACGATATCCGAAAGATGTCGAACCATCCGATCGACTCGTCAGAACCTCATAATCCCCCAAGAGCTCACATCTCGGGTACAGTTTAATAGTATCGAGTACATGCCACAGCGTCGGTGGTCCAGCCGTAGAAGGGCAAACCCAAGCCTCACTAATGGTGCCGAGGAACCGCCGCAAACCCGAAGGTTCAAAGGCTTTCACACGGTCATTAAGTCGAGTTAGGGTTTCATTCTTCTAGAGGGTCCATAGAATCACCTGCATGTCTTTCCGTATACTTTAAACTTGGAAAATGGGTTCCTGACCTTCGATCGTCGCTATCGACTCTCAACGAACCTGCGTGAAGTCGTCTCTAGCTGGAAACAATCTATCTGATGCCCTCGCATCGGGGTAAGCGAATTCACCACACGTCCTAGTCATTCATCCTCGGTGACTAGCGACTCGCTATCATCTCTCTAAGTACATGCTCATGCTGCAGTAGCTCCAATCATCTGGGCGATATCTCATCATTCGTAGCAACAACTGGCTCATACGCCTGTACGCCGAACCGCGTCTTAATCCTCCATGAAAGGCAACACATAAGCGGTCATCTCTGCGTCGGTCTGCTCTAGATCTGAGTAAGACTCTCCACACTGGAAATCTTCAACTCGACTGGGCCCGCTCTGGCGCAAAATCGGACGAATCACCTTCGTCTCTCAAATCGGGTAGACTAGCTATCATCTGTCTCATCTGCCTAACAGCTCCGGCAATCTCAGCTCGTAAGCTCCGAAAGCAACATCCTGTCAATCTCAGTAACAGCTGGTCCATCTGTCTGCACGGTAGGCGACATCACAACCTCTGAGGTACGCTGTACATCAACAGTCCTCTCTCAACTGGCAGCTCTAACAATGGCCCGATCCTCCGGTGCAAAACCAAGCACTCACCTCCACTAGAGGTCACAATCACCAACACTAACTCGAGACATTCCCATGTCACCAGAAAACACAACGGTCGGCCCCCGTACCAAACGAGCTCACACCGGCCGTAACCCTAGCAGCAGCCCAACTGCACTCAACCATGGTGACAGGAATCTCAATCGAGTATCAAAGAGAGCACATCAATGGCAAGAAGGAAACAACAGATCCAGAGTGGATACATGATCATAGGGAGGAACAGCATCAATGAAGGTATGATCATGAAACTAATAGAATCGGGGAGCTCAAATGGATGAATAATCCAGGATATGAAGAGAATCACTGATCTCGAAAGTATGTACATCCTATGGTTCCTTAAGCGGAGTGGCGTGTCGTAAGTATGCCGCGGAACATACCAACGGTACGTCACTCTACTTTAGTCACCTAATCCATCAACCAAGGGTCATCCTAAAACGACGAAAGTTCGGATTTACACCCCCTCGACCAAGTCTAAGTTCCGTAAGGTCAAGCCTAAGTTCCGTATATAAACAACGCCCTAGGCTCCACATAGTCAAACTTAGACTCGAACCAAGGCCAACCTAGCGCTCTGATACCAACTTTGTCACGACCCGGAAGAGCACGTGACTGGCCCTTGAACCATATGAAGTCTATAGGACTCCATCTGATCCAAGTAAGCCAAAAGCCCAGAAATCTAAAACCATTTTTAAGAATAAGTAAAGAAAACTGGTTTAAAGAAGTAAAGAAAAGCATGTTTGAAATCAAGGTTTTTAAATAACTAAGCCGAATATGCATTTTAAAAACAGTACAGTCTTTTCTAAAAATTTCGGCAGAGTTTCATTTGTAAAATTGGCCCCGAATGGGGTAAAACGATAATAACAAGATATAACATGATAAAGGCATCCCCAAGCGGGAGCTAGCTCTTCGTCAATCGACGGTCACAACCACGCAATGATATAATAATATACAACGCCAAGTGGCGAGGATCAAAATTAAAGAAAGCTCAAAAGCAACAGAAAACCGCAATACTACTAAGCGCGACTCTAAGGTCGAATAATACAACACTGTCTCTAAGTCTGAAAGAAAATACAGTTTTGGTTGATGGACAATTCTAGATACAAAGAAATAAATAAATACAATGGTGGCTCCTGATGCGAAAGAACCCACCTACCAAAAGCAAGTCACCCGCAAGAAGTAGTGTGCCAGAAATACCGCAAAGGAACCTGTACGGCAGAACCTGCAAGAACTGTGGCACAACGGGGGTGAGTTGCCAACTCGTGAATAGAAACATCTACAAGCAGAAACCGAATGCAAGACATAATCCTAAGTCAACGATCGGTATAAAAATCCTCAATATAAAGCATGCAGCCTATAGCAAGGCTAGGGTAAATATCTAACCCGAGTGCAAGCTCAATGTGTCTGTGTCAGTGCCTCAGATAACAATATAGCAAATGAATGAGATATGAATGCGAGAAAACAGAATACATCTACATGAAGCAACAGTTTTCATACTTTAGTGAGATTTCCCTGTATTTTAAAAGATGAGGTACCGTAATGAAATCAGCATAAAACTGTGCCTAGCATCGGCACAAACGAAATCCCAATATCCTGATATCTCAAAGTCTCAACCATCATATCTAGGGCGCCGTCAGTCCAGACCGGCCCCTACCATAAATCTCAGACCACGACGGTATCCTCCGGATATCCGACGCGTCGGGTAAAGTCACCGGTAGGTAGTCTCCCCCTGTCAGGCTCATCGTCATCACCACGTCTTCTTGCCCCGGGGTACCTTACCGGGTCCACCATGTACCCGCAATCGGCCTCATCCGCCTCCTCGATTCGGGTTTCACATGTCGCTCTCAGCACCGAGAAAACACATGGTGGACGCACCAAATATCATATCAAGGGTAACCGGGTTTTTAAAACAATAATGTATTCTCTTTTAAAGACATCCTCGGTTCCCAAATCCAGAAATCACATGAACATCCAACATCAAGAAATAAATCCAATGCGATGTATTATGCAATCAATCCATGATGTATGCTACATGTAAAGAAGGTATGTACATCATCATGTCATGTAAGAATCATATAATGAATGTAATGGTACTACAGTGTAGTGACATGGCAATTATCGATGATGAGTGTGTGAGCCGGCAACAAGTGTACGTGGAACAGATGCATCATCGATAATGGTGCTGGTGTCCTATCAGCATGATATTAATACTGGAGCATGAAACATAGTATAAAAAAATGCGATGCAAAGCGAACCACAGAAAGGGGAGTGGGAGCTCAAACTAGACGTAACCAACACTAATCTAGGTTACTCTAAAATAAGTCCTACAATTGGTGCCTTTTGAAATAACACGAATCATGGGGTTTTGAAAATAGGGGCTACGGTGTTTTTATGAAAAGATAAGTCGTTTTTGAAATATCCGTAGATTCCCTTGAGCTGTCTTTAAAAATACCCACGATTCGTTAGTTTTTGAAATAGGTAAGAAGTCCCATCTACTCTAACAACTATACTAACTATACGACTGAACTACAGGTAAGGAAACCGCCTAACCTCTGAGTCGATATATATATATATATATAGTCGGTGATCCCGCCTCAATGTCATATCGTAAGGTATCCTCGAGTTATGAGTGCGGATCTATCATCAATATCGGCTCGTACGGTAAATCATCGTACGGCATCCCCAATAGCTGGGTAGGGTCAACATCTCACTATCTCGTCACATAATAGGTATCACTATCATCAGATCAAACAGTCTGGGGTACTACTCTATGCCTAGTACAATCGATACCATCAATGAAGTAAGCATGCGGGGTAACACATATCCCAAGCCCGCAAGAAACACAAATCATATCCCATAAATGAATCAATATCAACTCGCCGATCTCGCGGCGCAAAGTCCACATCATCGACTCATCTCCAAAGTCATCCCAAATCATCAAACACTGTGCAAGTATAAGTAGTATGCAAGGGTGTGAATGTAGGTATGTAAGTATGTGTGTAAGTATGTGCAATCGCTACCTAGGGTTCGTACTATACCCAAACCATATATCTCATCATCAATGATCCTAACAACACATAATAAATATACGTGGGTATACGTATTCGTATACCACACCACGGACTGCGGGGGTGCTATACGCCATCCACCCGACTTCCCCCTGTAGATATAATCTACTCACCTGTGTCCTGCGTGTCGGTGTCGACGTCACTGTCATCCTCCGCATCGTCTCGGATCGTCGCGGTGTACCTACACATAACACACGTATCGCATCGCATCAAAACCAAATCAAAGCTAAAACGGCATACGAAGTCCAAAACGACACGATAAGGGGCCTATAGGTGAAAACCTATGGCACGCCTTCAAAACCATCAATAAATCCTCTATATCGTCGTATAAACGCCAAATAGTCGAGGTAAAACGAAACAAACCAATGCAGAAATGAAAATACGGAATACGGAAACTAACATCCAAAACAGCAACTTAGGAAATATGTCCCAGATTTTACCCCAGGTCACTTTATACAAATCTATATATACCAGGGGCCTAAACTAACAATGTAGGAGCTACAGAACGAAAACGAGACAAAAAGGTGGGACCCAGGCCGCAATTGGCGGCCAAAAGGGAAGAATTGGCGGCCGGGAATGGGAGTTGGGGGCTAGGGTTTGGGGTGTTGCCTCTATTGTGCCTGCACATCTCAATTCCCACTCAATATCATTTCAGGGTTCTCGGGGTAATAGCAGATTCAAGTTAACATGCACAGATTTCACATTTTCCCCGACATCGGTTTCTAAAATCCGTATTTCTAGTTCTGGCTTCAGGTTTTGGGTTCCAATTCATGCACTAGGGTGTTTATATAACCTCAATTGAACTCAATTTCACATTACAACTCAAGTTTCCCTCAAACCCTAACTAGGTTTTCACCAAGTCCATAATATCACATAATATCGATTAACAACTTGCATAGGGGTATAGGAAATGCTAAAACTAAGACAATGGTTCAGAAATTACCTCATTTGGCAACTCAAGAATTTTCTTGAGTTGCCCCTAGTGACCAAAATCCATGCTTTCTTAGTCCATCTTGTAGATCTCAAGCTTGTGCACACTTTTTGTGAAACCGATATAGGGTTTTGGGATAGTTTTAGAGAGGAAATGGGAGCTTGAAGGTGGAGGAATGGAGAGGGAGCAGCAGCAGCTGCAGGAGAAAGAGGAGGAGGGAAAATGAAGGGAAGAAGTGGCTAAGGGTTGAAGTCAATGAAGCCCATGCCTCTCTCTCTCTCTCTCACCTACTCTCATTTCTTTTTCTTTTTCCTT
The DNA here is from genome assembly GCA_030015575.1 of Agapanthus africanus. NCBI lineage: Eukaryota > Viridiplantae > Streptophyta > Magnoliopsida > Asparagales > Amaryllidaceae > Agapanthus > Agapanthus africanus. The sequence continues at coordinate 600,157,899 of JASDDO010000014.1, forward strand.
TTCTCTTTTTCTTTTCTTTTCTAATCAAAACCCTTCTCACATAAATAGAAACCCCAAATGACATGAAAGAAATGCACAAGTGTAGAAAAAGTAGTGCGTGCATGTTTTGCTCAAAATTTGCTAAAAACCCGATTAGCGATTTTAATCGCGATTAGCACTAAATTAGTGTCAAAATGATCACAACAACTTAAAAATGTCATAATTCACTAATTTACCCTATTTTAGAATTTTTCTTAATTTTCCACAATTTTTCTCATATTTTTCCTATTTATTTGTATTTAAAATACCTAAATATTAAAATATTCAATAAAATAATATTAAATTATAAAAATTCCCCAAAATTAATATTTTATTATTTCGAAATGTTACAGTGAGTATGCGACATCGCAATAATTAGCCTTGAGTGCAAGTGGGAGATTGTTGGAGATAGTGCCCTCAGAGTCAATTATTGGATCACAGGCACGTGATTGCAATGATTGAGGGAGGACCTATCCCGGTAGGACAGTCTTACTCGAGATGATAGTATGCTATCTGGTTTACCTTTATCATCGTGTACTGCTTTAGGTGACCTGACATGTCGCTATTGCACGTTGATAGAGCCCCTTGGATTCTTGCTTGACTGCCAGCAGTATGAGGGCGATCATATAAGTGAGAGCTGGAGTCTATAAGCACATCCTTAAAAGGTCCCTAGTCGTGGGAGTTTCGAGACAGGGCATCGATACTCCAGAGTAGACTAGTGTATACAGTCGAGACCCCGACGAGGGGCGGGGGCCGGTCTCACAAGCCACTGGTGTCAGTTGGTTCACCTAAGATGTATACAGGTGCTCATTGGGTTATGAGTACACCGGACAGGACTCGCCGGGAACATGCTAGTTGGTCATATACCAGACGTCAGATGGCAGTTCCCTGGTGACATGTGTGCAGGTTAGTTCATCGACCTGGGGATCGTCATTTGTCTCGTGTGAGTTCCCACTGTACTTTGATTACTACCCTACCACGGCTCAAAGGAGTCGTGCAAACAGGTTTTAGTTGGGTACAGTCCCGAGCCACATGGAGGCAGTGAGCGGATCTTCGGGGGTTTCGTCTCTCCCGGTATTGGGGGTGAGGTCGCGCTGTGTCTAGGAGAGCCATTACACAAAGACCTTGGCCAAGGCAAGAGATTTACTGGTAGGTATTCCAGTAGTATCTCAGGGTGTTCTGGGCTACACTCCGACACGACTTGTACCGCTTTTGGGGGTCTGACTTTTACCAACCCCCTAGGCCCGCCATGCGATGCTCATAGACGAACGGACCGGACTGTACGGATATTGTCACTGACAGGCTCAGTTGGGTGTCGGGGTGAGCTTCCTCATCGACGTCACTTTTGGTCAATAGCTGGTGGCCCGTCACGTATTGGCTTATACCTCTGACGTGCTAGTGGTTAAATCCACAGCCATAGTATTGACGAGTCTTTAGAGTCCACCACACTTCCAGTTACTCAAGCTTTCGGGCGAAACGCTGTAGAGGCCGTATGGAGATATGGCAGGGTCCGATCAGATACGTGCGGTATTGCACGGATCAGGATCGGACGGTTTGTACTAGTAGCCGTATAGATATATGGCAGGGTTCGATCAGATACGTGCGGTATTGCACGGATCAGGATCGAACGGATATTACCAGCCGGCTTTGGTTTAAGCCGGTCCTAGTTTAGTACAGTGTAGATTTTGTCTTTTTGCATTTGTATCCGGACGGAATACAAATGCGGGTGTGTATGCACAGTGTGGGGTTTTCCTGTAATTTATTACGGGACCAGTTTTCTGGAGTTGCCAGTTTGCATTCCGTTCCGGCCGGTTTTCCTTTGTTCTATCCCGGCCGGACTTTTCCGATGGAGGGGGTTATTTGCAATTGTGCAAATAACTTTTGTGGAGGGGGTTTCTTGTAAAAGATTGATTATGATAGCTTTCATTTCTTTTCAACCATGCTTTTGCTTTATGAGATTTGATTGTGATAAAGTGAGGGTATGGGTTCAATAGTATGAAGCATGGTGTATGTTTCTTTTTCTCTTGATGTGGTCACCCTTTCTACATCTCCTACACTCACCTCCCTTCTTGCTTCATATAGATTTTCCTCCACCATTCTCTTTTGCATGAGAGATTATTCATTATTCAAGAGAGAAAAAGAAAGAGAGAAAAAGAAAGAGAGAAGAAGAAGAAGAGAGCTTCATCTTGAGAGTTTCATCCATGATCTCATTTTCTTGCTAGAAAAATGCAAGCACCATTTTTCTATTCTCCATTCCTCCATCCAAAGGCAACAAACCCCAAAGAGACAAAGCACTACACTTCTTACAGCACATCTTGAGCATGTCGAGTTGCCGGCTTCATGCCCGAGTTGCCTCGGTATAGAGGCGGGAGCCCGTAAAAGATGCAGGCGACGTGGTGCCCTTCCGGCGAGGAGGCGATGACCGGAGATCCCGTGAGGAGATCGGAGAGGAGATGAAGACCGGAGGACTTGGATCGTCGGTATATCTCTTCCCCTTCTTGTTAGTTAGCTAGACTAGTTTAATGGCCCGATCCGGTTTTAGTGCGCGGTGGTGCCGGTTTGCAAAGTCCGCAAAATTTAAGTTATTCACCGTTTCCGCATTCCGGCGTCGGATTGACGGCCGGGGCGCCGCCGTGCACTTACAGAGTTTTATCAACTGAACATGATACATTGGGTTTATGATGTCTAAGGTGGTTTCGGATTCCAACTGTTATAGTTTTTCACTTTCTTTTCTGCGACCGTAAGTGTAATATGTGGTGTATCGCCAGTTTTGTTGCTATATGTCAACGACAATTGGGATACGCATATTTACTTACATTGATGACATGTGATGTTATGTGTTGTTGTGATATGTTATATTGGATCGTCGTGTTTTGAATAGCCGGGGTTTTTATTGGTGATGAGGATTTTTATTTTCATTCTTGTAAAATTCATTGTATATACTATTCTTTTATTGGGGCACTTCCGGATTGAGGATGATGTCACCATTGCATATTATTTACTTTTCCGCATTAAGATAGACCTAAGGTGGGGAGCATAAGTAACCGGGTTCTTGGGTCCAGTGGAAGACCATCTCAAGGAGTTGAGACCGGGTCACCTAACTCTAGAATTGGTAGGTTGCTTGCTGCTCTCGTAGGGGTATAGGGATGTAGCTTTGGCTATTCATCACGACCGTGGAATCCGCGTTTTTACTGGCTTAAATAAAACACGGAATTCCTAGTATATCCAATATTTCATATATGTTCTTCTACTGCTGATATTCTGTGTTGTGATCAATTGATATGTTCTGAGACGAATGCCTATATTATATATATGAAATATAATAAATATTGCTGCTTTCGTTTCTTCTGTGATGATTAGGAAGCATAAAATTGATGGGAATTCATTAATGAGATTAATGAAATAAAAGAAACTTAAAAGATTTTGTAGAAACTTGTTTTAAAAACTGGTAGCTCTAGTTCTTTCTTTGCATATCGGTATTCCTTATAGAATATCCAACACCTTATTCGATAAGGAAAGAGCCGAGATCCCTTCACCGGAAGTGACCTCTTTAGCGAAAGTAGCAGATGCTACAAACTCGGTTTGTCTTTTGATTGCTTTTATAATTTTTTCTTTGCATAGTGGTATTTTTGAAATATCCTGCACCTTATTCGATAAGGAAAGAGCCGAGATCCCTTCACCGGGAATGACCTCTTTAGCAAAACTAGTAAAAGCCTCAGAAACACTCCTTTTAAAATTCACTCGATTCTACAACGATATCAAGTTCATTACGTAAAGGGTTTTCTTAAAAACCTGTCGTAGCCCTCCGTCATTTCAGATAAGTACTACTTAGTATTCATGCTACGTTTGTTGACCTCCGTTAAGGCGTAGTGTGCGGTAGCTGACTAGTGCTTATCTGCTGCATACGATGCGATTGGATTAGGGTAGTCGTGCGGCCTTGTTGACCTCCGTCAAGGGTCGTACGGGTGGGTTTAATTTAATCATGAAATGTATGAGTATAACTTGTCTAGCAGCCTATGGTTTGTTGACCTCCATCAAGGACATAGGACGCTAGGGGCAAAACATTATCGGGAATTTCAAGTGTTGAAATTTGCAATGAGATTGCATACCTTCTATGAGATAGTTGGATCCCGATACCCACCGCGAATAAGAGTTACTCCTGGGAGAGTTTTACACATCACAATTAGCCGATCAAGTAGGTGTCTAGAAAGGTGTTAACGGGGTTACGCCCATGGAAAAACGAGATTTATTTTAATTAGGTCCGTGCGAAAGCACGAGGAACCTCCCTCAAAGTACCGACACTGGCCTGACCGAAAGATTGACGAACTTGTAGGGTATAATTAATCCTGGCTAGTCTTACCTTTTAGGGTTTGAAAGAAGATTTGACTAAAACAGTGGGAGTCATCCTGATTAGATAAAATAATAACCAATCTAATCTTGCAAGAGCGCACGCAGAGTGTTTTCTTCTCTCTCTCTCTCTCCTGGTAGCGACCATGTCATGCCTTAATCAAGATAATAATATAGATTCATTGACCGAATCTGCTTATTATACCGAGCTAAGAAACTTTGGTTCCTCTCTATCTTATAACCGTTATAAGTCCGAGCAAGAAATAGGGGAATATCCAGATTCCCATGCCACCCATTCGAGGAATAAGCATGTTGATGCATATTCTTCGGGTGTCTTCATTACCAAGAACTGTTTCTCAGTATTTTCTACGTCCTGGGTATATGATACCGGATCAGGATCCCGCATATGTAATATGTTACATGGGCTGCAGAGAGGTAGAGAACTGAGAATAGGTGATATGTCTCTAAGTGTTAGAGAATGATGCAATTGTTGCAGCCAAGTTAATTGGCAGATATCACATTGTATTAATACATTGATTCTGAACGAATGCTTTTACATACCGAACCTGATATACTAAATTACATCATTTTCTTTAATGAGTTAAAAAAGGATATAATTCTGTATTGGAGGATAATGTTGTGAACATTTTCATGAATCAAGAGTTGATTCGATCAGAAACGTTATATAATAGCATATACGTTCTAAATCAAACCACAGTTCAAATATATAGAACACACACAAGAGAAGTAGTTCAAAAATGAACAGATCCTTCTTAAGGCATTGTAGACTAGGTCATATCAATGCGACACGACTAGCTAAGTTACATAAGGATGAATATGAGAATCTGTTCGAATTTTCATCTTATGATACTTGCCAGTCTTGTCTCAAAGGTAAAATGACCAATACTCCGTGTAATGGAAACATAGAAAGAGTTACTGAACTCCTGGGACGGCTACATGATGATGTATATGGTCCTATGTCTACAAATGCCAAGGTTGATTCTTCGTACATCATTATATTCACTGATTATCTATCAGGATTCGGACATATGTTCCTGTTGAAACACAAGTCTGAAACTTTTGAGAAATTCAAGGAATATAAGCTTAAAGTTGAAGAACCAGACGGGTAGAAGTTTTAAAGTCCTTCGATGTGATTGAGGAAGAGTATACTTGGGTATGTAGTTCCTGAATTATTTAAAGGAGAATATGATTCTCTCTCAGCTTACTCCTTCGAGTACACCATAGCACAACGGTGTATCGGGGCGGAGGTATCGCATCCTATGAGATATTGTGCACTTTATGATGAGTACTGCTGAGTTACCTATTTTCTTTTGGGTATTATGCACTTGATAAGCTGCATACCTATTGAATAGGGTTCCAACCAAATCAGTGCCTACCACTACATATGAGATATGGAATGGGAAGAGACCATGTCTTAAACGAGTTAAGATATGGGGTTGTCCGGCCTATGTTGAAAGGCAGAATCCAGACAAGCTCGAGGCAAGGTCAGGTCTGTATAAGTTTGTTAGGATGTCCCAAACATTTGCGAGGGAATATCTTCTACCACTCTGAGAAGAAAAAGGTGTTTTGTTTCTCGGCATGCCACCTTTTTAGAAAAGGAATTTATTGTGAAGAAATTAGTGGACATGAGGTAGAACTGGAAGGAGTTCCAGCTAGACAAACTAACAACTGATGATTTTGTGAAACCAAAGGATTCAATAGTCTCCAACGAACCTCAGCCTCTCCGCAAATCTGGTAGGGTTCTTCATCCACTTAAGAGATACTACGGTCTTCTCGGTGACAGTAGGAGCAAAGATTGCATCATAGTAGATGATGGCCCAGCTAGGTTCAGGCAGGCCATCACAAGTGGAGACTTTGTGAAATGGCTGATGCTATGCAATCAAAGAAAGAATCCATGTACACCAAAAAAGTGTGGCTTTGCATGTTGCATCTGAAGGGGTAAAACTCATTGGGAGCAAATAGATCTTGAGAAGATTCTTGGTATAGATGGAAAATTTGAGACTTTCAAAGCTATGCTTAAGTCCATCAGGATCAATGCAAGGATCGCGAAGTTGGAACATCTGTTTTGATGTGACAGTCGAAGAGTTTGACTTCATCAAAATGGTAGATAAACCTTGTATATACAATAAGGTTGTCGAGAGTAAGGCTGACTTCCACGTATTGTACGTAGATGACATACTTTTGATAGGAAATGGTTTCCTATGCTACACTCGGTCAAGCTCCTCTTATCACGTGGATTCTCAATAGAAGATTTGGATGATACCTACTATATCTTGTGGATTATGATCTATGGTGATAGATCTAAGTGGATGTTGGCAGTGTCCCAAATCCAGGTACATTAACACCATACTAAAGGGGTTTAGTATGGATGATTCTAAGCGTGGTGGTTCGCCCATTTACTCATGGATCACTCTCTCCAAAAAGATGTCTCCTAAAACTGATTTGGAGAGAGCTCGCATGCAAGGGATATCCTATGCTTCGGCAGTAGACTCTATCAGAGTATGCGATGTTATATACCAGACCAGATGTAGAAGACTCACTAGGTGTAGTGATAAGGAATCAATCGGATCTTGGGAGAATCACTGGAAAGCCGTGGAGGACATTCTTAAGTACTTGAGAAGCGCTAAAAGAAAGTTCTTGATTCGAGCTTCCAGAGTAATAAGGTCGACTGAGAGTTAGTCACAGGCATTGTCTTTACCCTCGGTGGAGGGACGGTATGTTGGAAGAGTTCCAAGCTAGATACTGTGACATACTAGATGATAAAAGCTGAATACATTGCTACCAACGATACTGCCAAAGTGGCTGTCTGGGCATTGCTTATTCATTCGATGAACATGGTTCCTACCATTGAGCGTCTAATAACTGTTATTGTGACAACAATAGAGTTGTGGATTTGGCCTAGGAACACCGGTCCCATCAGTGTTCCAAACATATTCTAAGGCAAGTATCACCTGATCAGAAAGATGGTTGATCTCCAAGGGATCGAGGTCAGGAGAGTAGACACGAAGGATAACACAGCGGATCCACTCACAAAGGCCTTACCCCGAGAGAGACTTCTATGGGATGGTTGAGTATGGGATACTACAACCACTGCTATATTGTTGGGTATTGGATACCACAACAGATGGCCTTAGTGCAAGTGGGAGATTGTTAGTTATATGTATGCCCTAGAGACCATTACTGTACATGCGATGTATATTGTAATGGATACTTGGACATATATAGGGAGGACTTTCTTACTCGATATGATAGTATGCTATCTGGTTACACTTTATCTTAACATGTACACTTATTGTCTCTCTATTACATGTTGATAAAGCCCTTAAGATGAGTACTTGACTACCAGGATTATGATATAGATCATACCAGTGGGGACAGGGTAATCGCCAAGTACATCCTTCAAATGTTCCTAGTAGTGGGAGTATCAAGACAGGGCATCGATACTCCAGAGTAGACTAGCGTATACGTTTCTCGACCCATGAGATGGGCGATGGATGATCCCATATCCATTGGTGTTTGACATCAGAGAAGGTACATGAGTGCTCAGTGGAGACTGGGTACACTGAACGGACTCGCCAAGAACTCCTAGATGGCATTATACCTATCGTCGGATAGCAGTTCTCTGGTGACACTGGTACAGGTTAGTCTGTAGACCCGAGATCGTCATAGAGTCTTGTGTGATTTCCATTATGGTTTGATTTCTACCATACCATGGTCAAGAGATCGTGCAAAAAGGTGGTTTTTGGGTACAGTCCAGAGTCACATGGAGGTAATGAGCGATAGGAGGGGTTTCTTCTCTCCCGGTATTGGGAGTTGATGTTGCGCTATACTCGATTGGCCATAACAGGAAATCCCTGGCCAGGGTTGCTGAGATTTATTAGTAAGTGATACCAGTAGTTTCTCGACCCGTTATGGACCTTGTATTGGCATGACTTATTAGGCTATTGGGGTCTGACATTATACCACCCCAGGCTGTGATATGCGACATATCAGACGAAGAGACCGGACTGTACGGTAGTGTTACTGAGTGGATTCGCAAAAGTACGAGCAGGCTTGCTTGTTGATATTCTGATAGCTCAATACCCTGGTGGCCGTTACGTTTAGAAGACCGCTTGCGGCTTGTGGGTGTTTGATATGATCATCACCTACTGCCGGTGTATTGACCAGTTTTTAGAGTCATGCACAGAGGTTTCCTGGCTCAAGCGAAACGGAGTAGGAGGACATATGTGATATGTGCGGGACCGAGATTAATGCTTGTATGTGATACCGCATTCTATTCTCGCGATATGTGACATGATTGGTTATATGTGATATAGTCGGGTTATCGGATCAAGTGTTGATTCGATAAGATGTTATATTTGATATTAGTCGGTTATATGTGATATAGCCGGATTATTAAATCAAGTGTTGATTTGATAATTTAATGTATAATTATATATTTGATATATTACATTAAATTAACTAGTATTAGCTCACTTAAGATTTCTTTTCTCACATATGATACACTTTACATATATGTGATATATGTATTGTTTTCTATTTGCACACAAAATATATATGTGATATATATTGTTGTGTCATGCTAGGTTACACTTGCAACATGAATGTATGAGACTTATACCATGCTAGGGTTAAAGCTAGGGTTTGATATTTATCACTTAAGTTATCAAAAAATAGTGATGACTTAGTCAATGTTTCAAGTTTGGATGAAACTTGTAGAATATTGACCATGTCCACGCTTTTGTCATTCCTTAAGATATTTGTTAACCCAACCTTAACCCTTGACCTTGGTTTATTCTCTACATGAGTTAGGCATGATACTTACTCACCCATGGTTGCAATTCTAACCTCACACTCTCTCATGAGTTTCATTTCTTCTTCTTCTTCAACTAAAGAAAAAGCTTGCTAGGTTTTTTCTAAGTGAAGAATTAGTGTGAGAAAAATAAAACTAAAATGAGCCCACTTCCTACTTCATCATCCTCTACTATTAGCCATTTAGTTTAGGGTGTTTGCTTCACTAATCTCACCATTAGTGAAGAGATAGCTTGGGTAAGTGTTTCCTCGACGTAGATCATCTTTGGCCTCGAAGAATTCGATGCAAGCTTGTTCGTTTCTTCATGGGAGCCTCTTTAGAGTCCGGGGGTTCGTGATCACAGCGAAGGGACTACTAGACGGAGCTATTGAAGTGAAGGACCGGTCTACAAAGGTTGTATTCCTTGTTTACTTTAGATGTAAAGTGTTTACATTATGTTTCGTCGGGTTTTCTAGTAGCGATTCTAGGGTTAGGCTTTACTAGAACGGCAATTTTTTAAAATTGGCATGAACGATGCCTCCAAAAAATTTGCTGTCGTGCTAGGCAACCCAACAGTTTTTATATATACAGTGGGCTTAATTATCATAGAAGTGAGGTACCATCAAAATTCCAGACTAAAATATGGAATTGGGGCTGACAGCTGGCTGAGATTGGCGGCTTGGCTAGGGTCAAATGGCCTCGATTTCCGTGCCCAACTCCAAAATTGCCTAATTAGCTTGAAACAATACCTCTTTTATTTTTCACCGATCCCATAAAACCCTAGATTTTAATAGAACATCAAAATGTCATAGGAAACCACATTTTTGAAAATCTTAACTCAAGTATTGAAACTTTTACGCACTTTAAAACCTAGGATTTTGCATCAAATACCATAGACCATCCATACAAGTGAAAAGTGCACTAGAAACTATTCTAACACATTTCCCACTTGGAAAACCTATTTTGAAATATCAAAACAACCAAAACATGATCTTTAACTTTAAAATGAAGTTTACATAGCAAGTGTTTATAAAAGCTTGTTTAAAGATAGGATTCTTACCTCTATGAAATGCTAGGGATGAGGTCCAAGCTTAGGGAAAGCTTCAAAGTGTTTGTGATGGCCTTAGGGTGAAGAAATTATTGAGAGGAGAGTGTTTGGATAGTGGATTGGCTAAGTGTGGAGGGCTGCCATGTTTCTTTGGTGAATGAGGATGATGGTGCAAGAGGTTTTGGTGAGGGGAAGAAGAATGAGGAGATGAGAATGGTATGACTCTCTTATCTTCTCTCTTGCTCATGCCTTACACTCTCTCTCTTTCCCACTCTCAATATTTTAAACAAACCATGCCTATCACCATGCCTCCATGTCCCCCTTCCATCATGACTTTTTCAAACACAATTAACATTCTTTAAAAAAAGATAAAAGAATAAAAGAAATATTAAGATAGGGTTTAGCTTGTCATGACAACATAGACCTAAATAGGGAAAGGAAAGAGCTATTTCTATTGTAGCGATTAAATTACACACACACACACACACACATTAATGCCAAATTATGAAAAAACCAAATTTAAAAATAATTGTTATCATAATTATAAAAAATCATTTTATTATCAATTAACTTCTAAAATAAACATTTAAAATTTTCAAAATGTTGCATTGAGGTGGCTGAAAGGCGGCGCAGGCGAGGCGAGTAGGCTGTTGGAGAGAGGTTAGGTTTTTTTTTCATTTTATTTTTTAATTTTGGAGGATTAAAGTCAGGGTTTAGGAGACGCGCTCTGATCCCAAGCTAATGTTAAAAGAAAGGAGAAAGAGAGAGAGATTTTTATTATGAGAGCAAATGCCTTTTATATAGAGATAGAAATTACTTGATGAACAAGTATCATGGTACAGTGCACCCTAATAAAAATATAGTCTAAACTATTCCAACACACACACACGAAAAAACTTATTAAAGCAAGCAAACAAATATAATACATATAGAAAACAAAAAAAATACTACACAACACTTAAACTTAAAACAAACACTAATACAAACAATATTATCCTAACCTAATCTAATCTTCTTTCTTGAATTTCTCCATCACTTCGGTGTTCTGCTTTTTTATGATCATATTTTCCGCTTGATCAATGAAGATAGTGATGTCATCAGAGAAAGTTTGCCTAAAAAGTAGAACAAAACCATCTCCTAGATTGGATTGTGGTGGGGTTGGATTTGGTGATGGAATAGGAGAAGGTGGAATAGAGTGCTCGCTAAGATCCTCATTCAGATGAGAACTAGGGGGTTCTGACTTCACCTTTTTATTGGAACTCTCACTATTTTGAAAATTAATCTTTTTCTTAACATTCTCCATTGTTTTTTTATTAAAAAAAGAGAAATATAGGTTTTTCAATTTTGAATAGAATTGAATCCTATAGTAAAGAAAGTAAAAACCACTCAAAAGAAGTTTTAAATAACTAAATATTTAGTTTTTCTAACTTCCTCTTAATTAAAACTATCAATTTCATATTTGAATTTGAATTTCAGATTTTAAGTACTTATTTGTTTATAAATTAAGTAATTTAGTTAACTATCGGAGTATTTATTAATTAATTATCGATATATATAATAACAAAAAGAAAAAGTTAGAGCAGGCGTCTGCGACTGGTGCAGACGTCTAGTTCCAACAGAATTTTTTTTCTTATGGATATGATTTTAAAGATGTTTATAAATTAAGAAATTACTAATTCGATCATATTGAGTTCTCCTCTAATATGAGAAAAACTAGCTTTATCTAGTGGCTTGGTGAATATATTTGTAGGTTGTTGGTCAGTTGATACATATTTCAAACAATATCTCCTTTATGAAAATGATCTCTCAGGAAATGATATCGTATATCTATGTGTTTAGTCCTAGAATATTGATCCGCATTTATGGTCATGTGAACTGCACTTGTATTGTCACAAAATATAGGAATCTTTGAAATACTTTCATTATAGTCTTCGAGTGTGTATTTCGTCCATAAACTTTGTGCACAACATGCACCTATTAGATATGTACGTCCTAGAGATAATTATTGTAATTGTTAGACATATATATTTACATGATAATCTTTCTCGATATGCCAGTATACTATTTGGTTTGACTTATCATTTATGTGTATGGTTCTAATTGTTATTGCTGTCGCTAATACATGTTGATAAAGTATCTAGGATCTTTGCTTGATTACCAGGATTGTGATGCAGATCATACTAGTGGGCCCTGGGTAGTCTATAAGCATATCCTTAAATGTTCTTAGTCGAGGGAATATCGAGACAGGGTATCGATGTCCCAGAGTAGACTAGTGTATATATTTCTTGACCCTATATGAGGCGATAGATGATCTCATATCTATTGGTGTTTGACATCAAAGATTGTATGCCTGTGCTCATTAGAGACTGAGTATACCGAACGGACTCGCCGAGAACTCCTAGATATTACTATACTCATCGTCAGATATAAGTTCTCTGGCGACACTTATATAGGTTAGTCTGTAAACCTGAGATAATCACAAGGTCTTGTGTGGTCCCCACTGTGATTAGATTGCTACCCTACCACATCTTTAAAGAGCTGTGCAAACATATAGTAATTGGGACAGTCTCGGATCATATGGAGATAGTAAGCAATAAGAAGGGTTTCGTCTCTCCCGGTATAGGGAGTTGATGTTGCGCTGTGCTCGATTGGCTATAAATACAAGTCCCTATCCAGAGCATGTGAGATTTACTAGTAACTGTTATCAGTAGTTTCTCGGTTGGTTATAGGTCGAACATCGGCATTATTTATCGGGTTATCGGGGTCTGACGATTCCACCCTGTAGGGTTGCTAGGCACGCTCACAAGGTTCTACGAGGCATCAACTATGCCCGATTAAAAAATTAGCCGTGCCGAACAACCCGAAGCCGGATCTTTAAACTAGAGATTAGGCGAAAACTAACATGCTAAACACTTTAACACTAAGTGAGAGGGATTACAACCTTTGTAGATCCGGTCCTTCACTTCATAAGCTCCGTGTTGTGGTCCCTTCGCTGCGATCATCGGGTTCCGGACTCTCGAAAGGTTCCACGAAGAGAAAGATGCAGTCTTGCTTCCGATCTTCGATACAAAGATGATCTACCTTGAAGTTTCATTAACACAAGCTAACACTCACTAAAATTGAGTAAACACTCTCATTTAAAGGGCAAGGGAAGATGAGGATGATGAAGTAGGATTTTTGCTCTCTTTATTTATCTTTTTCTCATATTTATTCATCACTTTGAAAAAAGCTAGTAAGCTTTTTCCATGAAGAAAGAAGAAGGAAGAAGATGAAGAAGAATGATAGAATTCCTTTTGTGATGAATAGTAATCAAGAATATATGATTGATTATCAAATCATGGTCAAGGATGAGAGGCTAAACCTATGTAGAGAATAAACTAGAGTTAGGGTTTGGTTAGGTCAAAGCATGAGTCATAACAAAATATCTTTATCATGACAAAATAGAATCCTTCTAGAATGAACAAGAAGGAGCTAACCCTAATCAAACCCTAATCCCTTTTTATCATCCTTAAACATGTTTTATAATAAATCATATCATGTCACAATAATATATATCACATATATATTATATATTTGCAACAAAAGAAAATAATACAATTAACATATATCGCATATATATCAATGTATTAATCCGGTGAGAAAAAGAATCTTTTAGTGAGCTAATATTAGTTAATGTAATTTAATATATCATATATATTATTATACATTAAATTATTGAATCAACCCTTGATCCGACAATCCGGCTATATCGCATATAACCGACTAATATTTATCCGTACCGATTCATCGAATCAACACTTGATCCGATGACCCGGTTGATATCAAATATCGCAAGAATAGAATACAGTATCTTATATCGTATTATCCTTGGTCCTGCACATATCACATATGTGCCCCTACTCCGTTTTGCCTGAGCCAAGAAACCTCTGTGTAGGACTCTAAAGAATCGTCAATACGCCGGCAGTAGGTGATGATCATATCAAACACCCACAAGCTGCAAGCGGTCAGCTAAACGTAACATCCACCCAGGTATTGAGCGCTCAGAAGATCAACAAGCAAGCTTGTACATTCTCCTGTGAATCCAAACAGTAACACTCCCGTACAGTCTGGTCTCGTCGTCTGATATGTTGCATATCTCGTCTAAGGGTGGTAAACGTCAGACCCCAGTAGCTCGATAAGTCGTGTCGATATGAGGTCTATAACAGTTCGAGAAACTACTGATAACAGTTACCAGTAAATCTCAGCAATCCTGGCCAGGGATTTTCGGTTATAGCCAATCGAACACAGCACAACATCAACTCCCTATACCGGGAGAGACGAATCCCCTCCTATTGCTCATTGCCTCCATGTGATTCGGGACTGTACCCAAAAGCCACCTTTTTGCACGCCCTCTTGGACGTGGTATGATGGAAATCAAAGCACAGTGGGAATCACACAAGACTCTATGACGATCTCGGGTCAACAGACTACTCTGTACCAGTGTTACCGGAGAACTGCCATCTGACGTCAGGTATAATACCATCTGGGAGTTCTCGGCGAGTTCGTCCAGTGTACTCAGTCTCCACTGAGCACCCGTACACCATCCTTGATGTCAAACACCGATGGATATGGGATCATCCATCGCCCATCATATGGGTCAAGATGCGTATACGCTAGTCTACTCTAGTGTATCGATGCCCTGTCTCGATACACCCTCGACTAGGAACAGTTATAGGATGTACTCGTCGACTACCGTGGCCCCACTAGTATGATCTCATCATAGTCCCAGTAGTCGAGTACATATCCTAAGGGCTTTATCAACATGTAACATAGAGACAATCAGAGTACATGTTAAGATAAAGTACAACCAGATAGCGTACTATCATGTCGAGCAAGAAAGTCCTCCCTATATATGTCCAAGCATCCATTACAATATACATCGTATGTACAGTAATGGCCTCTAGGGCATACATATAACTAACACACCCTCAGGCCCGATATGCAACATATCAGACGAAAAGACTGGACTGTATGGTAAGTGTTGCTTATTGGCTAAGTAGGGGTTTGGACAAGATTACTTGTCGGCCTTCCTTTCGTTTAATAACTGGGTAACCGTTACATACAGCTAGTACCGCTGACGTGGTTGTGAAACATGGATGTGATTTACGATTCACTGCCGGCGTATTGTCGAGTCTTTAGAGTCCTACATAGAGTATTTCCCGCCTTGGGGAAACGTTGTAGGTGCCGTATTGGGTACGTGTGAAAGTCCGATTGAAACTAGTATTGTTACACTAACAGCAATCGGATGTCCAGAAGTACTAGCCGCTCTTTGAGGGAAGACACATATTAAATCGGGGTTTCGATTTAATATTTAATGTGTACAATTGTTGTATGTATTTTCTAGTATTTTATAAATAATTAATTATATCTCATTATGGATTAGAAATTAATTGCAAAATAAATATTTATGAATGCAATTTTGCATTTGCATAAACATTTGAAATTGCATTTAATTTCTACTTTCTTTTTCTCCTCAGTTTCCCTTTCAGGTCTATGATAAACCTTAGGCATAGAGTATACTTATCTCTTTGTAGGAGCTTGACACATGTAATCTGGAGGAGAAGTTTGACAAGTGTATGGTTGGTGGGATCCAATGGATGAGATTAATCCATTGGATGACACTCTTTTATATATTTGTTTTTCTCTTTGTTTTAATTCATTTTATTCTCTTGAAAAATTCTCACCCTCTCTCCTAGTTTTCTCTCAACCTCTCTCCTAAAAGAGATAAAGAGAAAGAGAGAGAGAGATAGTTTATAAAATAGTATAATTAATTTAGTTAATTATAGCTACAACCTAGGAGAAGAATATTATCAACAATTTTCTTCTAGTTAGCTTTAGGGTAAAGTTTGAAGCCAAGTCTTGGAGGAGCTCAAGGTGGATCATCTTTGATCTTGAGAAGGCCTACAAGCTCTCTACTTCCATCAACCTCTTCTTTGCTAGATCTTAAGGATTTAAGAAAACCCTAATCTTGTATGGAACTCTTTTTCTTTCGTAGCTATAGTTATAAGTCTAATTTTTTAGTTATGATCCTAGTATGAAGTTATTAGCTCTCTAGATTTTTTAAAACTCTATGTTTGTATGCTTGCTAATTGTTGTAGAGAGTCTAATAATTTCTAACATGGTATCAGAGCCAAACTAAAATGTTAGATCTGTTATTGTAATTTTTAGAATCAAGTTAATTCAACTTTTGTAAAACTAGTTTCAAAATAGCCTAAAATTCATCCTTAATTGCCATATTCTAGTCATCGCGAGGGTCTTGGTTCAGACCAAGACCTGCGTCGGTCACCTTGTCCACCCAGGGAGTCCCTGGGGGGTTTGGGGAGGTGCCTACCGCGAGGCCATCACTTGGTGGCCCCGGGAAGGCCCCCTAACCTGAGAGCAACGCCATAGCTGCTCTCGGGTTGGCGTTCCCAACTCTGGGCGAAAAAGTGGTGGCCCCAGGTTGGGGGCACCCCTACCCTCCGGAGGATCCCTGGGCGTGTCCTCGAGTATTTTTTGAAATATTTGGGATTTTTCGGATTTTTTTCGTGTTGATTTTGGAGGCAAAAAGTGTGAATTTTTGGGTTTTGGCATGAAGTTATGATATTATGAGATAATATGAACTTAATGCATGGTGTATTAAGGATTCTAAATATTATGATTCTTGTGTTTCTTTTCTTCGACCGTAAGTGTATTATGTGGTAGTATTCCACAATCTCGTTGCTATACATCAACGACATAGGGAGTACACATATTTGCTTACGATGATGATTGTTGTTGATTATTTGATAGTATGAAATATTGTGATCATCGTGATTGAATAGCAGGGGGTTATGTAAGATAAGTGTTTTTTTAAATATTCATTCATTTAATTTAATTTTTATATAATATTCTTTTTATTGGGGCGCATCCGCGGAGGGGATGTAGTCATCTTAATATATATTATTTACTTTTCCGCATTAGGATAGACCCAAGACGGGGTGCACAAGTGACAGGGTTCTAGAGTCCAATGGGTGGCCATCTCGAGGAGTCGAGACCGGTCACCTAAGTTTGGAATTGGTAGGGTTGTTTGCCGCACTCATAGGGGTCTGGGGGTATGGGCTTGACTATTCATCACAACCGTGGAATCCGTGATTTTGTTGTTGGCTAAATCAAAACACGGAATTCCTAATATATCCTCTATCTTATATATTTTCTTCTTCTATGATACTTGTAGTACTCTTATTATTGCCTGAGACGAATGCTATATATATATATATATATATGTATATATAATATATTAGTAGACACTATATATGTTTTGCATCCGCGCTAGTCCTGACCCTATCCTGCCGTAAGTTAAGTAACCTTACGGTGAAAACTCGGGTCCCTGTGGTGAATGCGGATGGTATATATCTGTATTTTATTTTCGTTTCTTCTGTGATGTTAAGAGCTTAAATGATGGGACGACATTAATGAGATTAATGTTAAGAAAAAGAAACCTAAAACATGTCGTAGAACCAATTTTTCAAAAACGCAGTTATAGTTTTTTTGCTTTGCATAGCGGTATTCATTCACGAATATCCAGCACCTTATTCGATGAGGAAAGATCCTAAATCCCTTCACAGAGAATGACCTCTTTAGAAAAAAATCCACATCACTACACCCTACTCGGTTTTTAAATAGCGGAGCCTAAGCCACTTCTTTACAAATCACTCGGTTCTACAACGATATCAAGTTCAATACGTTAAAGGTTTTCATCAAAACCATTCGTAGCCTTCCGTCATTTTAGGAAGTAGGGTGCTTAGTATTTGTGCCACGCTTGTTGATTATAGTTAAGGCATAGTGAGCGGTAGCTGAGTGATATCTTCTTATAAAGTATATGATGCGATCGGTTAGGATATTCATACGAATTTGTTGACTATGGTTAAGGGTTGTACGAATAGGTCTATATCAATCAAGAAATGATGGGTAGAACTTGACTAGCACTTATGATTTGTTGACCATAGTTAAGGTCATAGGCCGCTAGGGGTAAAAACAATATTGGGAATTTCAAGTGTTGAAATTTGCAATGAGATTGCATACCTTCTATATGATAGTTGGATCCCGATCCAATGTGAGTAAATGTTACTTCCGGGAGAGTTTTACACTTTACAATTAGTTAATCCAGTAGGTGTCTAGAAAGGTGTTAACGGGGTTATGCCTCTGCGGAAACGGGGTTTACTTTAATTAGGTCCATGCGAAAGCATGGAGAACCTCTCTCGGAGTACCAACACTAGTCTGGCTGACAGGTTAGCGAACTTGCAGAGTGTAATTAATCCCGGCTAATTTTCCTTTTAAGCTTTGAAGAAAAATTTGATAAAAATAGTAGGAGCCATCGATTAGATAAGTAAATAACCAATCTAATCTTGCAAGAGTATACACTGAGTGTTTTCTTTTCTCTCTCCTAATGGCAGATACCAATGATGGGACTTAAGCTTTTGTTAGAGAAAAATAAACTAATGGGACTGAATTACATCGACTGGCTGAGGAACGTGACTATTTCCCTTACTTATGATAAGGTTGCATACGTCCTCACTACACTCGCCCCCTTCATCACAGACCCTGATTCCTCTGTTACGGATAAGGAGATCCACAAAACATGGGATATCAATTGCTCCACAGCAAAGTGTCTCGCGTTGGTTTCGATGGAAAATGTGCATCAGAAGCAACACGAGAATATAGATGTGCAATCCATCTTTCTCTATACAAAGCAGTTGTATGGGGGAGCAAACTCATACCCTTCACTATGAGGCCTTATGAAAATTGTTTCAAATGAGGATGGCTGCTGGTACATCTGTAGGGGATCATGTCCTAAAGATGATAAGCCTTATTGATGAGCTTGAGAATCTAGGATGGACTATGGAAAATGAACAATATATTAATATCGTTCTACAGTCTCTCCACCCGGCCTATACTCAGTTTGTAGTGAACTTCAATATGCACGACATGGAGAAGTCACTTCCCGAACTTCTCAATATGTTGAGGAGTACGGAGAGCATACTCAAGAAGGAGAAAACTCCTTCTCTACTTGCCGGGAAATCTTCCTCCTCCACCCACAAGCAAAAGCTAAGGGAAGGAAGAAGAAGAAACCCGCCAAGTCGAGAGTTGGAGTTAAAAAGGCGAAGGGGAATGACAAATCTAGGGTTGCGGGATCAGGGAAGGGTGATTGCTTCTATTGTCACAAGACAAGGCATTAGAAAATGAATTGCATAGAGTACCTCTCTGATCTCAAGAAGAAGAATAAGAAGCATTATGATGCTTCTGCTTCAGGTGTGTTTGTCACCGAAAACTGTTTTTCAATAAACTCTGCATCCTGAATAGTAGATACAGGTTTAGGTTCTCACATCAGTAATTATATGCAGGGGTTGTGAAAGAGCAAGGTTTTGAAGAAAGGTGATCATACTCTCTGCGTTGCGAATGGTTCAAATGTTAATGCTGCATCAGTTGGAGAGTATCACCTAGGGGTTGCCTTCAGGGTGTATATTGATCTTGAATCCCTGTTATTTAGTATCAACTATGTTATATAATATAATATATGTATCTTTATTATACAATGAAGGATATCATTTTGTGTTGCAAAGTAATGTTATGAATATTAACCTAAATCAACAGTTGGTTGGGTATGGTACACTAAATAACGGAATTTACATCCTGAATCAACACACAATTTTCAACATCCAACACACGAATAAAAGAAAGACTTCAGATATAAATGAAGCATTCTTATGGCATTGTAAAATTGGTCATATTAACGAAACAAGACCAACCAAGCTACATAAAGATGGATATTTGAATCCGTTTGAATATAAATCTTATGCGACTTGTCAATCTTGTATCAAAGGTAAAATGACCAAAAGTCCATTTACTGGACATGGAGAGAGAGCTATTGAACTCTCAAGCCTCATACATAGTGATGTATGTGGACCAATCTCTACACATGCAAGAAGCGGTTATTCATATTTCATAAGACTGACATATGATGTATATGGCCTTATACATACCGATGATTTCTCGAGGTTCGGACACGTGTTCTTGCTGAAACATAAGTTCGAAACTTTCAAAAAATTCAAAGAGAATAAAATTGAAGTAGAAAAACAAACTGGAATGAGCATCAAGAAACTTTGATCAGATTAAGGAGGAGAGTACTTAAATACAGAGTTTCTTAATTTCCTAAAAGAGAATGGAATTCGCTCTCAGCTCACTCGTCCGTATACACCACAGCACAACGGTGTGTCGAAACAGAGGAATCATACCCTATTAGATATAGTACTCTCTATTATAAGTGAGGCTGAGTTACCACTTTCCTTCTGGGGGTATGCATTAGAGACTGCAGTATACCTATTGACAGGAATCTGACCAAATCCATGCCTACCACTCCGTATGAGATGTGGTGTGGGAAAAGGCCATCTCTTAAACGAGTTAGGATATGGGGTTGTCCTGCTTTTGTTTAAAAGCAGAATCCAGACAAACTCGAGACACGATCGGTTTTGTGCAAGTTTGTGGGATATCCTAAACATTCATATGGATATCTATTCTACCACAAGGACAAACAAAGAGTGTTTGTTTCTCAGTATGCCACATTTTTGGAAAATGAGTTTTTTTACAAATGATACAATTGGCAATATAGTAGAACTGGAAGAAATTCCCGAGCCACAAACTGCTACTGACGATTTGGTTGATCCTGAAGCTTCAATAGAACCCGACGAATCTCAGCCACTCCATAGATCTAGTAGGTCTTCTAACCCACCAAAGAGATGCTACGATTTCCTCATTGATGGTGATAGAGAAGATTGCATCATCGAAGATGATGACCCTACTAGTTTTCAGCAGGCTATCACGAGTAGTGACTTGGTGATGTGGCTGGATATTATGCGATACGAAATGGAATCCATGCACAAAAACAAAGTATGGACTTTGGACTTGCACCTCCTGGAGTAAAACCTGTAGGGTGCAAATGGATCTTTAAGAAGAAGATTAGTGTGGATGGACAGGTGGAGACCTATAAAGCTAGACTTATAGCGAAAGGTTTTCGTCAAAGATCATGACTGGACTATGATGCGACCTTTTCTCCAGTAGCTATGCTTAAATCCATTCGGATCCTACTTGCTATTGCTGCTTACTACGAATATGATATCTGGCAGATGGACGTTAAAACTGCATTTCTAAATGGTGATTTGGAAGAATGCGATTTTATGGATCAACCAGAGGGCTTCATTGATAGTAGGAGCAGCAAAAAGGTATGCAAGTTAATTAAATCCATTTATAGATTAAAGCAGACATCATGGAGTTATAACATTTGCTTTGATGATACGATAAATTTTTTTATTTTATCAAAAATGTAGATGAAGTTTGCATTTATAAGAAAATTGTAGGGAGTAAGGTCACATTCCTTGTATTTTACATGGATGACATTCTCTTGATAGGAAATAACGTTCATATGCTACAATCGGTCAAACTATTCCTATCACAAAGGTTCTCCATGACAACCTGGGTGATGCCTCGTACATTCTGGGCATTAAGATCTATAGAGATAGATCTAAGACGATGTTGAGATTGTCCCAATCCAGATTCATAGAAACCATATTAAAGAGATTTAGTATGAAAGAATCTAAGCGGGGTAATTTACCCGCTTGTCACGGAATCACCCTCTCCAAAGACGAATTTCCCAAGTCTGATGAAGAGAGGGCTCGCATAAATGTTATACCCTACGCTTCTACTTTAGGGTCCATCATGTATGCCATGTTATATACGCGTCCAGATATAGCTTACGCACTAAATGTAGTATGTATCAATCCAATCCAGCGGAGAAACACTGGATAGCTATGAAGAATATTCTTAAGTACTTATGAAGGACTAAAGAAATGTTCTTGGTGTATGGTAATGGGAATCTCCAAAACATTCTTTATCGATTCCAGCTTCCAAAATGATAAGGATGACATAAGGTCTATCTTGGGTTTTGTATTTACCCTCAATGGAGATGCGGTCTGTTGGAAAAGTTCCAAACAAGACTGTTTACCGCCGAAGATTAGAATGAGAAGACATCTAGCCTGAATTTGGGGGCAGATTCTATATGGACATATCCGTCCACCTCTCCAAAGATTCCAAGTTGATTTATGGCACCGTATATCGGAGCTTTGGACAGATGCGAACGTTGTAGCGTGACTTTATCAGATTCCCCCTCTTTGAAGGGTTTTTGATTGCGGGGACATTTTTCCCTGCGGGCATAAGCACCTGCAGTTAATTACGTTATCGCGTTGCGATAACCACTTTCACCTCCTCCGATATGTCACTTCGTGTCGTGTTATGTTTTGTTTATTTTTGGTTTCCTGAAGATTGTATACAGAGACTAGTTTATGCCGTCGCCCGTAGGGCATGGATTAGTCCAAACCCATATATTAAATTTAGGGTTCTGAACTTAAGACGCAGATCTCATATAAATGAGGTTCATCAGTTCATGAGATATTTTATTTTATTTAACGAGCGTTAGTCTGATTTTAGATTAAGATCATCATAAATATATAAGCATATGAGCTCAATTTATTTTAACTAAGGATAAATTAGTATTATATGAGACTACGATCAACTTCGAAATATGGTTAAGGATCATTAAATTTTGTTAAGATCCATCAACAGAGCTTACGAGCTCAGCTGTAATGAACAATATGAGTTCAAGGACATTTCAAAGACTTAGCCAATTTTGGGCTTAGTCTTAGTCTTTTCATCATCTAGAAGTGCTAAGCACTTATTCTTTTGATTATGGATATAATATCCAAATTCTGCTCTGGCGCTCACGTAGGTATCACGTGAGGCGCTTAGACTTGAGCGTTGCCCTATCAGTGCTAAGCACTTAAACACTTTGAATATATAGTGCTAAGCATTTTTATACAGCGCTCACGTGGGTATCACGTGAGGCGCTCCAGCTTGTCAATTTTTAAACGCTCACATGGGTAGCACATGGCGCACTCCAGATCTTTACTTATGGGCGCTTACGTATGAGGCACGTGAGGCGTTGAATCTTTATTTATGGGCGCTCACGCATGAGGCATGCAAGGCACCGACTCTTTACTTATGGGCGCTCACGTATGAGGTGAAAGTCGAGCTTAACACCACCATGAGGTTATAGAGGCATCAAGAATGCCACATTTTAATTTTTATTAGATGCTAAGTTAGACTAATAAGATCATTACTAGATTATTAGGGTTTGCATTTATGATGTGATTAACTCAAGAGAAGAAATGAGCATACAACCTTTGTAGTTCGAGTCCCTCTCTTCTATAGCTCCAGGTTGAAGTCCATGCGACTCTACTAGGCTCCTCTTCGAGTTGAACGAACCCCCTTCGTGATCTTCACGCCAAAGACGATCCACCCGAAGTTCCTCCAGCCCAAGCTAACTCTACACTAAACTCCTTTAGTGTAGGAAACACACTACACCAAATTGCTAGTTTGTTGTGGGATGGTGAAGTAGGGAATGTTAAAAGCTCACAAGTTTGTGTTCAAGCTTCATGATTCACATCTCATGTGAGGGTTAGAGTTTGAACCATGAAAATTGAGGAAGAAGATAAAGCTAGAGAGCAACCATGGGAGCAAAAGCAAGCAAAAAATGGCTAAGTGTTGAGAATGAGCAAAGAATGAATGGCAACCCTTGACCTCCACTCATTCAAGCATGCAATTTTGCAATATAAAATTGCAACCATGCTTGAATAGTGAGTCAATATGAATAAACTATGAATAAAGCCCGTGCTTGCAACCATACTCTTATTTTCCACCTCTTTTCCTATTTTTCTCAAAAATAGAAATCATGCCATGCTACATATATATATATATATATATATCATATATATATATATATTAATACATATAAGAAAATATTTAGTGAGCTAATGATATTGGTTAAGATACAATTATATCAAATATAATATATATCACCTTATTAAATCAACACTTGATTTAATAATCCGGTTATATCACATATGACCGACTAATAACATTTATCTGTATATCACATTATTAAATAAACACTTGATTCGACAATCTGGTTATATCACATATAACCGAACCGATAACAGATAACTGCCAGATTACAATACGATATCACATACACTTATTTAATCAGGCCCACATACATATCACATATGTGTCCTACTTCGTTTCGCTTGAACTAGGAAACTTCTGTGTAGGACTCTAAAGACTCGTCAATACACCAACAATAGGTGATGATCACATCAGTCACCCACAAGCCATCAGCGGTACTAGCTGGACGTAACGGCTACCCGGGTATTGAGCAATATGAAGATCAACAAGCAAGCTCGTCTATACTCTCCATGAAGCCTATCAGTAGCACTATCGTACAGTCCAATCTCTTCGTCTGATAAGTCGCATATCATGTCTAGGGATGGTAAACGTCAGGCCCCAGTAACGTGATAAGTCATACCGATGTCTGGCCTATAACGGTTTGAGAAACTTCTGATAACTCTTATCAGTAAATCTCAGCAGCAGCCCTGGCCAGGGACTTCCAGTCATAGCCAATCGAGCATAGCGCAACATCAACCCCTAATACCGGGAGAGACGAAACCCCTCCTATCGCTCATTGCCTACATATGACTCGGGACTATACCCAAAATCCACTTATTTGTACGACTCCTTTGAGCCATGGTAGGGAGGAAATCAAAGCACAGTGGGAGCCACACAAGACTCTATGACGATCTCAGGTCTACAGACTAACCGGTACCAGTGTCACCAGAGGACTGCTATCTGACGATAAGTATACTACCATATAGGAGTCCTCGGCGAGTCCTGTTCGGTGTACCCATTCTCCAATGAGCACCTGTGTACAATCTTTGATGTCACACA
The DNA here is from genome assembly GCA_030015575.1 of Agapanthus africanus. Taxonomy (NCBI): domain Eukaryota; kingdom Viridiplantae; phylum Streptophyta; class Magnoliopsida; order Asparagales; family Amaryllidaceae; genus Agapanthus; species Agapanthus africanus. The sequence continues at coordinate 600,183,014 of JASDDO010000014.1, forward strand.
CCAATGGTTATGGGATCAACCATTGCCCTCTAAGGGAACAGAAACGTACACACTAGTCTACACTGGAATATCAATGCCCTGGTCTCGATATTCCCACGACTAGGAACTGATTAACGGATGTACTTGTGGACCACCCTGGCCCCACTAGTATGATCTCATCATAATCCTGGTAGTCAAGTACATATCCTAAGGGTTTTATCAATATGTGAGAGCAAGATAGTAAAGAATACCAGTCAACATATTAAGATAAAGAGTAACCAGATAGCATACTATCATGTCGAGCAAGAAAGTCCTTTATATATATATGTCAAAACATCTACTATAATATACATCACATGTACAATAATGGCCTCTAGGGCATACATATACCTAACATGAGGCACACAAGGTGCCAGAGCTTTGGAGATTTAATCTTTGTTTATTTTTTTTGAAAGAAGTTAAACTTCTATTAATGGTGTTTTGGCCATTAATGGTCACCAAGATTTCTATTTTTTGAAAAGCGGGAATTGGGTTTTTAAGAACTAATTTCTTCTGTTCCCTTTTTATGAGAATTAAGTTCTTTGAAGGGTTCAACCATGTTTTATAGGAATTAAATTCCTAAAATATTCCATCCATTTCTTTCCTTCATGTTTCTTCTTTCATCATTGTTCTTTTCAACCTCGTTCTCCCCTGAATATCTGATTCTCAAGAACAAGATCTTCCCGATGAGAATTAAATTCTCAACTTATAGAATACTTGTCTTGTGGATCTCAGATCCAAAGAAAGAACTAATTTCTTTTTTAAGGGTTAAACATATGTGTGTGTGTGTGTGTGTGTGTGTGTGGTGTGTGTGATAGATAAATGGGATGTTTTGATCTTTGTACTTTCTTTACCTAGAGTTCTTTGAAGGAGGAAGATAATCTTTCTTCGAAAAGAGAATTAAATTCTTTATTGTAACTTTTTATCACTTTATGGGGTTGATTCGGTATATGAGACTTGAAGTCTCGGGTCTCTTATATAGGTGAGGAAAATTTGTTGATTTATTTGAGAAAAACTTTCATTGAGAAATATCAAATGATTTAATTGATCTTAAAGATCACCCGGAGAATTTTGTCCATCGTTGAATCTTTGATCCGGTGACTTTTATTTATCAGAAAATATTTTATGTTTGTTTTAGCAATATTAGGAAAATATTTTCCTAAAAGAGCATTTGATTTTGTCTCTTGATTAGGTCGGTGATATTATAATCACCGTTGGATTTTGAATCCAAGGGTTCTCTGTTCAACAGAGAAAAACTTTCTAGTTTTAGAAAAATTAGGGGGAAATATTTCCCCAAATAGAACTTAGTTCTAAATAGATTTTATTCTATCTGAAGCTTGTGCTTCAATTTTATGCGCTCACGTGGATTTCACGTGAGGGCTGTCGTATATAAATGACAGCAGCGCTTACGTGTTTTGCATCTGAGCGCTCACTTGTTTAACACGTGGGGCCAGTTTAGGCCTTAATTTATTTGTATTCCGCGCTCACATGCCACGTGTTTAACACGTGAAGTTTTATATCACACGATTTAATCCTCCTTGATGCCGGCGGTCACATACTTTGCATGTGCACGCTCACATGCTTTGCATATGGGAGGCTACTTCATAAGATTTAATCCTCCTTGATGCCGGCGGTCACATGCTTTGCATGTGCGCGCTCACGTGCTTTGCTCATGGGAGGCTACTTCATAGGATTTAATCCTCCTTGATACTGGCGGTCACATGCTTTGCATGTGAGCGATCATGTGCTTTGGACATGAGAGGGTTTCGTTTTCTTTTTTCGTTCTTCTCCTTTATATTGGGAAACAAGTCCCCCAGCATTGCTCTGCACGTGAGTGCAACGCTGTCACCCTTACAGCCATTAGATCACCTAGGGAAATGTGAATTTGAATCGATCCCATCATGTCCTATAAATAGAGCCTTTGGCTCTGAAGTGACTATTGTTTCTTCGTCTTTATCATTGAGTTTTCTTGAGAATTTAATTCTTGCTCAGAGCTTAGTTCTCTACCCTCAGAAATTCCTCTGAACAAAGTCTATTCTGCCAAAATTTTCGGTAAGGTTCTTCTCCATCAGAGCTCAGTTCTTATATTTAGGACATTTCGGGATTTTAAATCTATTAAAATATTTGACAGAGCTTAGCTCTTTTTCTTGAACCGATCTCTCAGAGGTCTTAATTTTTTTTTATGAAGATCAAAAGTCTTGATGTCCTAATCGAGGGTTCGGATCGATGAACATTCCTGAGATCATCGTTGATTTTCTCCTTAGGGATTTACCCCATTGTCAATCTTGACAATGATGGGAATTTCTGGAATTTTATTCTATTGTTTAAACCGACAATTATCTTCTTGTTTGTAGAGCTTTGCTCCGATTCAACATTTTGAAGGTTTTCCATATTAGGAATTTTATTCCATTTAGTGTATTTCTTTTCTTTTTAGGGTTTTAATCCTTATCTCTGGAATTGAGTTTTTTTGTTATTAAAAGGACCCACTTTTTGGGATATTGGGAGTTTAACTCCTCTGCTTATTTAATGAGAATTCTTTTTAATTCTCACAATAGGCACATGTTTCATCATTAGTGAGCCACCCGTAGTTCTATAAAATGAACTCATGTTCATTAGCTGACGCTTCATTTGTCCCTTTTTAGGTACAATGGCTAGTCGCTTGTATGACATCAGGGAGATTATTTTTTATGAAGAGATTCCCATCCAAGGTCGCCTTTAAGGCCAAGAATATACTGCCGCCCAATGCGACGATGTGATACATTGCTTCCATGGTCACAACGGTCGATTGCTCCCCTATCGCTCTGCCTTTTTGAAGATCGTCGTTAGGTCGATCTGGGAAGCTTTACCTCGGCGTCTTAAGGCTATGCTTCTCCAGGCACTCGATGACGCTGAAGTCAAGGTACATTTGGTGTATCTGATCGGCCTGATCACGAAGAAACAGAGAGATGATCTCGTCACTATCTTGCACCACGTCTTCCAACAAAAACAATAGTATCGTCATACCAGAGGATGGAGAATATCAGCGGTAACCCTGAAGCTTGCATCCGAGAGAAGATGTATAAGAAGATGGTGAATGAAACTGAAGGCACTTTGCTTAAACTTGCTTTTGAGTTTGAGAACCCATGTCCGAAATTTAGCGTCTTTCCACTGTAGATCCTGGATGATGCGGCATTTTTTTGCTAAGAGTGTGTTGTTCCTTTTTTCGCGATATGAATTAAAAGCATCTTTTCTTTTCATACCTACACTTTTCCTTTCTTTTTGTGCTGAAATTAGTTTATTTACTCGTTCCAGAGCATTCAATTCATCTCACCCCTTAGGTAAAGACAAACTCAGCCTAATGTCAATCGTGTATAACCCCTGTTGATATAGGATTTCGTTAGGTCTATGATACTGGGTTAAGTCCCTCGTACCATCGCGTTAGCTGATATATCCTCGATATGCAATTCCTAGAGTTGCGGCTCGAGTAGCTACATGTTTGTCGTGTCTCTGATCCCTTCTGAGGCTGAACAAGACGTATTCCCGTAATTTTCTTAAGTTGGAATATCCATATTACCATCAGAATATCAAGCGTTAAGTATTGCTGTGACACTTTATTTAAGGTTAGGCTTGATTTGAAGCCCCAATGAGTCATAACCGCACCCTTCTGGGGTAGGATGACATCCAATGGTGTTTAGGCTTTCCATCAAGACCCGAAGCTAAGCACATGTCGTCTCTTCGCTTTTGCTTTGGTGTCATACCGATTCTTTGCTGAAGTAAGGTAGACATCCGAATGAGCTCTATGCTGTATGTATCACCATCGAGATATGAAATTAAGAATATGCCATTGCTCCGATTTTATCTGACAGTTGCGCCCACACCATATTGGAATGAGGAAGAATGCCGAGATAATCTTTAGGCTATAGATGTACCGTCAAGACTTGTTTTTTTACGAAGCGTAGTGGGAAAATATAGTTCCCTTTCTTTCATTTGTGCCCATTGATCGTATACAAGAATCGATGTGGACCTAATTGCAGTGCAAAATTTTTTTATTTTATTATTTTTTTTTATTATTATTTTTATTTTTCCGCGATGCTCTATCATTTCAGCTTTTCATATCGCGAAATTCGCGATAGCCAAATCATTTCAGCTATTTGTTTTCTCAGTGTCCAATCATTTCGGCTATGCTGTTTTTTTTTATTTTTACTTGCTGTTTTTTATTGCGAGTTGCCCAAACATTTCGGCTGTCTCATATGCATATTTTTTCTTGCTGATTTTTATTGCGAGTTGCCCTATTATTTCGGCTATTTCATATGCATTTTTTGCTCATTGGTTTTAGTGCGAGTCGGGGACTTGGGTCTTGATACCAATCTTGGCATTAGTATCGCTACAACTGGGATATTGCCAGGAGAGAATCATCATTTGCTTTTATTTATTTGAACAAAGGCGACTTAGCAAACAGGATTAGGATCCTTTTGACTTAGGCTTTTGACTTTATGAGCCGTAAGGGTCTCATAAAGGTCTTTTGACCCAAAATTAGGCACATGACCGGCACTTAGACTACGTAACGTCAACAGGTGTAACGCAATTTAAGTAAACCGAAAACCCAGCAATCTAAACCATTACAAGAAGTAAAAGGATAGAAACACTTTAAAATCTCAAGTAAGAACTTAAAGCTTAAGTTTGTTTTCATAAAAATTTCGGCAGCACCTCCTTTGTAAAAACTAGCCCGAAATGGGTACAAACATAAGATATAAGTAAAGCATCCCCAAACAGGAGCAAATCTCGCCCAAAGGTGGAAACAACCACCACAACAGATATACGACGCCAAAGCGAAGAAAAGAGATAATCAACATAAATAAAGGCCGGCTCACACGAGCACGACAACCAGAATCATAAGAATATGCAACATCGATCCTCACAACTCGTCTCTAAGTCAAAACATGAAGGTAGTAGATGGAGAGTACTAGATACAAAAGATATACAATGAAATCATCGGATAACCTCAAACCCACCTAAAGCAAATGGCCTCACAACCAACCGTAGCGGTATCCGCAAAAGTAGAGATAATAAGGCGCCCTGCCGCGACTACCCTGAGGATCAGACCTGCAAAACACTATGGCACAATGGGGGTGAGTTTCCAACTCTTGAATAGCAAATAACATCATACTGAAATCGCAAGTATGCACTAACAGCGATAATCTATCACATGTAATCTGATAGAATAAGTATGGCAATATGAATATGAAACTATCATGATCAGGGTACACCACCAGGGTACTATATCTACATGAGCCAAACACATATCAAATAAATCCCGAGTGTGGGATGATATAATAAAACCTTATGCAAAAATTATCAGCATGGAAAAACCCCAGTGTCCCTCACTGACACGTCAAATCCCAAAATCCTCAGGTACCGCATCCTCAGATCGGCCCTCATATCCTGTAAATATCATGGAACCTGAGAATCCAACATCGAAACCCGAAACATCATGAAAACATATGCCTGTATATATGTGTGTGTGTGTGTGTCCCTCAACGGCACATCAAAATCATGGAACCCGAGTGTCCAACATCGACACTCGAAACATCATGAAACCCGTATCCAGCATCGACACGTAAATACTCATCTGTCAGGCGCCGTCACCACGACTGGCCCTAATTTCATGTCCGTACATAACTCCGGTCGGTATCCCCACGATAACCGCCGAGTCCAAATACTATCACCGGTAGGTACTAGCCCTCCTGCCAGGCTCAACGTCTATACCACGAAAATCACCTCTTATCCCGGGGAACCATACCGGGTCCACCATGTACCCGCAGACGGTGCCTACCGCTCCTCGAATCGTGTATCTAACACAAGTCTCAGAACCGAGAAAACTCATGATGGACGCACTGAAATATCATATCAAGAGAAACCGGGTTTTCAAACAATACATGAATTTCTTGAAATACCCCCACGGTTCTCAAATCCATAAATCACATAAAATCCATATCTCAATGCGTAAATCCATGAAATATAATATATGCAACATAAAACAGTAATATGAGTATATTAAGGAAAAACCGCTATTTAAATGCATCAAGTTATCAAATATATCATGCGGTTCCCAATTCTCCAAAATCCAAGCAACATCATATAAAGGTGAACATGTGGCTATAGCAAGTATCAGGGTGTACATGTAAGTATGTATGCATGATGTACATGTAGCTATAGCAAGATATGTGTATATACCTGTCAATAATGATGCAATACCATGTAGGTATATGTGTAGCTGTAGTAAGGTATGTGTATTACATGTCAATAATGATGCAATACCATGTAGGTATAGGTGTAGCTGTAGCAAGGTATGTGTATATACATGTCAATAATGATGCAATATCATGTAGGTATAGCAAGGCATATGTGTATGCATGTAGGGATACATGTATGCTATATTTCATATGCACAATGAAATAAGAATCAATGTCTCAATGTCAAATGACAATACCCTACCACTTAGGGGTATATGTAGCTATAGCAGGATATATGGATATATATGTAAGTATGTATGCATGATATACATGCAGCTATAGCAAGGTATATGTAAGCATATAGGTATGCATGCAACTGTATTTCATATGCGCAACCGTACAAGAATCAATGCCTCAATGTCACTAATCAATACCATATCACATATGTACGTGTGTTGTGCGTATCATGGCAATTACCGACAGTGTGGGTGTAGCATACAATTAGTGCTCGTGTAACATGAACTGTCAATAATAGTGCAGTGTCCAATGGGTAAAAGTCCAGGCACAACAAGTAATAAGATGCAATGATGTCCATGCACAATCTCTATATGTGCATATAAGCAATGCAGCTAATAACATATCATATCATATCTAGCCCTGACGCTTAACGCCATACGGGCGATTTTCCTGTAGATGTTAAATCTACCCACCGACAATCGTGGACTTGGTAGATCCAATCACCCGCTTCCTTTTCTTCGCAGCGTCCGAAGTCCCCGCCTGCGATCCTATTAATACAAACATAGCAAGTGCAAAATCTCATAAATCGACCAATATCACGTATAAACTACGTTTGACCGAAGCACCAACTCTAATCCAACTCTCAAGTGTTCGTCTAGTGGTTAACGTGTGTAGCGATAACCCAAAGCTAACCCAAGTGCAGCAGCTACACAAGATCACGAACTGTGTCGGATAACGTAATGCTCGTATTCAAAACACTAGATTATAGCAAAGTGATCCCAGATTTTGATACATAGATAATTAGTGAAAGTTGCACGTTCCACGAGACCACATACAACCCCAGAGACCCTACGACCAAGAATTAACACCCCATCCCCCACTCTGGCCGCAATTTGCGGCCAGAAGCAATAAATTTGCGGCCACGAAATGAAGGGGTGGTCTCAGGTTTTTATGGTGGGTTCCATACCTCAACACTAGGTCACTGTGATGGGAACTTTTCCAACAAACACCTGGTTCTACAACAGATCAAAGAGACTCAAATATGACACTAAAAATACGATATTTGCACGAAACTAAACCTTTAGTGTTCTAATCCATAACTACAAGGCAACACAACAATATAAACTCCTAGTTAACAGTAGAGGTCATTACCTAGCCACTCTTGCTAAAAAATCCTAGCTTTCCAAGCTCCAAGGTAATTTAGTGGCTAAACCAAGATTTGTGAAGTGTTTTCATGAAGTTTTATGAAGTTTTGAAAGGATTTAGTGAATGGATAGTAAGAGTTTCAGTTGTGAGCAAAGGAGATGAAGAAATAATTGAGTGTGAGAAAGTGAGAAGAGAATGAGAGAGTAAGGAGAGAAAAGGGTGAGAGAGTGAGTGTAGGGTGAACTTATCCCTTATTCTTACTCTCTCCCCTACCTCCATTAATGTAACCATTAATGCTTCATGACTCACCTAGCCGCCTCTCTCTCTCAATCCAAAACAAAGTAGATATTTCTCACAAAAATATCTAGGGCAAGGTTAAGGCAAGGTTAAATCAAGGCATGGATTGCTTAAGGTGTCATGGTCACTTAATGAGATTAACACTAACCAACCCTCATATTAATATGCACATGTGTATGCAAGCCATAAAAAATAATAATAAAATATTAATTAATTGTTATAAAATGTGAGGAAACCGATTTGGTAAACATTTCCCTAAAAACCCGCATTAACGCTTAATTAACACTAATCGCATTCTAAGGTATTACATCTTTCTCCCTATGGGTCGTGAGGATCTCATAGGTGTATTTTCGCCTTAGGAGTCGTGGGGACTCATAAGTGTATATTACTCCTATAAGTCATAAGGATCTTACAGAAATGCTTTCTCCTTGCCAGTTGAAGGGATTTGCAAGTGTCGTTTACTTTGTTGAGCAATATTTCTCGTTTCTGGTGGGACTTGGTGATCAGTCGAAAATAATGTATTTTTAATATGTCAATTTCTCTACCATTTGCATTCATCTAAAGGTATTCAGGTTAAGTATTGCACATATTAGCAAAACAGTCGTAAAATAGCAGATTACCTGTGTTGTATACTAAAACCGACATTTTAAGGGAAATTGAGTGTTTATCATGGCATTGCATCATCCTTGTATACCGCAACACTTGTTTCGAATTCTGTGCAGGAAATTCCAGGAGAAAAGCCAAATCTGTGAAAATAATGCTGATAAAATACGCCAACTTCAAGACTTGAGATCTGGAAATGAAATGGAGGGAATTATAAGATTCAACACATCAGAAATATATCATGAAGTTACCAGAAATCAGCATACAAAAACTCATGCACCAAGGCTACTAATAGGCCGCGGATCCGCGGCCGGAGCAGGCTTGTGGGGCGGATCCGCGACCGTATTGCCACGTCATCATCTCTGCTCAGCGGCATAATTATTATTTCTTTTGGTACACTGCTTCAAGCCACTTCAAACTCCAGAGAACTCCAGAATCTTCTGCCAGATCAGCAAAAGCTCCTTGTTCAAGCTAAACTTCCAAGCTTCCAAAGCAAGCTTCTCACTTAACAAACTAAACCTAGAAGCTTCTCCCTAACCTCCAAGCTTATGAAGGAAGCTAAAGCCTAACTAACTACTTCTAGAGGCTTCTACCTAACTACCTAGTTTACAAGGGAAGCTAACCTAAACCAAGCTTACAAAGGAAGCTAATCATTCTTAAGGCTATAAAAGGAACCCTAGGCTTCACTACAAAAGGTGGTTGTTCAAGAGTTCAATCTTCAACCCCAACACAAGTTGAGTGACACAACTTGTACCTCCAAACCCTAACCCTAATTCCAATTCCAAAGCCAAGGTCAAGAACTTCGAGTACCAAATCAAGCATGAAGCCTTCGATCCTTTAGAAAGCGACGCCGGACTTCATCGGAGCAAGTGATCCAAGGAGATCCGCGACTCAAGGAGCCGAGCGACGCCAAATTCAACGATCAAGTTCCTTCCTCTTGTAGTTCTTGAGAGTTGTAACTAAATTGTTGATATAATAAAGGTGACAATTCTATATCTTGCTTATCTTTTTAATTCAAGCATTATGATTCAATCTAGATTCTTGAATGTGTTCTTTGCGATAATGTTTGTGTAGGGTTACTAGGCGCTCTAACAAGGTTCTACAAGACATCAATCATGCCCGATTAAAATTTTAGCCGTGCCGAACAACCCTAAACAGGATCTTTGCTAGACTATTAGGGTTTCACATGCAAGTAAATATCAATTACGACTAAGTGAATACGAAATACAACCTTTGGAGATCGGTCCTTCACTTCTAAAGCTCCTTGTTATAGTCCCTTCGCTGCGATCATGGTCCTCCCGGGATCTTGCATGGCTTCACGAGGCGAAAGAAGCGTCCTTGCTTGAAGTCTTCAAGGCCGAAGATGATCTACGTCGAGGGAATACCAACTCAAGCTACTACTTCACTAACCTAGAGAATTAGTGAAGCAAACACCCAAAACTAAAATACTAGTCTAGTAGAGGATGGAGAAATAGGAAGTGGGTTCTCTTTAGAATTTGATTTCTCACAATCTTTCACTCTCTTTTTAAAACCCTAGCAAGCTTTTTCTTTTGCTCAAAGAAGAAGATGAAGATGAACAAAAGAAAAGATGAGGATAATGATCAAGTCAAGAGAGCTAACTATGGGTGAGTGAGTATCATATACTAACTCATGTAGAGACATAACCATGGCTAATCTAAAATGGTTAGGTTAATAAAAAATCTAAAGTAAAACAAAGTCAGTGGACTTTGTCAAAGCATCCACAAGCTTCATGCTTGTGACAAAAGCTCCACTAATTTGTAATTACCTTAAATAATTATAAACCACTATTTAAAATAGAATGGTGTATGTCTTGCACACCCATGCATGATGTATCAACAACCATGATGCAAATGAAAACACATTTTAATATATATCCCATATATATTAAAGTTGTGCACATGTGAGAAAAATCCTAAAGTGAACAAATGTTAGTTAATGTAAATTAGTATATCAAATATACAATTATACACTAAATTATTAAATCAACACTTGACTTAATAATCCGGTTATATCTCATATAACCGACTAACATCCAATATATCGACTTATCGAATCAACACTTGATTCGATAACCCGGCTATATCACATATAACCGACAGATACATAAAGTCGCGAGAATATAATACGGTATCACATACACGCTTTATTCTCGGTCCCGCACATATCACATATGCGCTCCTATTTCGTTTTGCCTGAGCCAGTAAAACCTCTATGTAGGACTCTAAAGACTCGTCAATACGTCGGCAATAGGTGATGATCATATCAAGCACCCACAAGCTGTCAGCGGTACTAGCTGGACGTAATGGCTACTCGGGTATTGAGCAATCAGAAGATCAGCAAGCAAGCCCGCTCCATCTCCTGTAAAAGCCTAACGGTAACACTTCCCGTACAGTCCGGTCTCCTTGTCTGATATGTCGCATATCAAGTCTAGGGGTGGTAAACGTCAGACCCCAATAACCGATAAGTCGTGCCGATATAAGGCTCATAACAGGTCGAGAAACTAATGGTAACACTTACCAGTAAATCTCTAAATCAGCCCTGGCCAGGGACTTCCCTGTTATGGCTAATCGAGCACAGCGCAACATCAACCCCCAATACCGGGAGAGACGAAACCCCTCCTATCGCTCATTGCCTCCATGTGACTCGGGACTGTACCCAAAAACCACCGTTTTGCACGCCCTTTTGGACGTGGTAAGGTGGAAATCAAAGCACAGTGGGAATCACACAAGACTCTATGACGATCTCGGGTCTACAGACTAACCTGCACAAGTGTCACCAGAGAACTGCCATCTGACATGAGGTATAATACCATCTGGGAGTTCTCGGCGAGTCCGTCCAGTGTACCCAGTCTCCACTGAGCACCCGTATACCATCTCTGATGTCAAACACCAATGGATATGGGATCATCCATCGTCCATCTCATGGGTCGAGAAGCGTATACGCTAGTCTATTCTGGTATATCGATGCCCTATCTCGATACACCTACGACTAGGAACATTAAATGATGTACTTATGGACTACTCTGTCCCCACTAGTATGATCTGCATCGTAGTCCAGGTAGTCAAGTACACATCCTAAGGGCTTTACCAACATGTAACTATAAGACAGTATCAAGAGACAAGTATACATGTTAAGATAAATAGCAACCAGATAGCATACTATCATATCGAGCAAGAAATTCCTCTCTCTATATGTCCAAGCATCCAATATAATATACATCATCTGTACAATACTGGCCTCTAGGGCATACATACAACTAAAAATCTCCCACTTGCACTAGGGCCAGCTGCTGTATTATCGCATACCAAGCATCCCGAAGAGTCTCTCAAACTGTATCTGGGTAATGGCTTTCGTGAGTGGATCCGCAGTGTTGTTTTTTGTGTCAACCCTCCTGACCTCGATCTCCCGGCGATCTACTATCTCCCGGATCAGGTGATACCGCCTCAGAATATACCTGGACCGCTGATGAGACCTGGGTTCCTTGGCCAAAACCACCGCTCCATTGTTATCACAATAAAAAGGTATTGGATGCTCAATGGATGGAACCACTCCAAGTTCAGTAATGAACTTCTTGATCCAGACAGCCTCTTTAGCAGCATCGTTGGCAGCGATGTATTCAGCCTCCATCGTCGAGTCTGCCACGGTTTCCTGCTTGGAACTCTTCCAGCTAACCGCCCCTCTGTAAAGGGTAAAGACAAATCCCGAGTGCGACTTAGAGTCATCCTTATCACTCTGGAAGCTCGAATCGGTAAATGACTCCACTTGGAGTTCTCCGTTACCATACACCAAGAGCATCTTTTTAGTCCTTCGTAAGTACTTGAGAATGCTCTTCATAGCTTTCCAGTGACTCTCTCCAGGATCAGCTTGATACCTACTCACTACACTTAGTGAGTGTGCTACATCGGGTCTGGTACATAGCATCGCGTACATGATAGAGCCTACAGCCGAAGCATAGGGTATCCCTTGCATGCGAGCTCTCTCTAAATCAGTCTTGGGAGACATCTCTTTGGAGAGAGTGAGTCCAGAGATCGTGGGTAAGTTCCCACGCTTGGATTCTTCCATACTAAACCTCTTCAGTATGGTGTCAATGTACCTGGATTGGGACAATCCCAATATCCATTTAGGTCTATCTCTATAGATCATAATTCCCAGTATGTAGGAGGCATCACCTAGATCTTTAATTTAGAATCTTTGTGATAAGAAGAGCTTGACCGATTGCAGCATAGGAATGCCATTTCCTATCAAGAGTATGTCGTCCACGTACAATACGAGGAAGACAACCTTACTCTCTGCCACCTTTTTGTAGATACAAGGTTCATCTATGTTTTTGACGAAATCAAACTCTTTGATAACGACGTCAAAGCAGATGTTCCAACTCCGCGATGCTTTCTTTAATCCATAAATGGATTTAAGCAGCTTGCACACCTTCCCGCTGCTCCCACTAGCTACGAAGCCCTCTGGCTGAGTCATGTACACGCTCTCTTCTAAATCACCGTTTAGAAAGGCGGTCTTAACATCCATTTGCCAGATTTCGTAGTCATGATATGCAGCGATGGCAAGCATGATCCGGATGGATTTAAGCATAGCCACTGGAGAAAAGGTTTCGTCATAGTCCACACCTGGTCTTTGACGAAAACCCTTGCAACAAGTCTAGCTTTGAAAGTCTCCACTTTCCCATCTACACCAAGTTTTTTCTTGAAGATCCACTTGCTCCCAATGGGTTTTACCCCTTCAGGAGCATCTTCCAAAGTCCATACTTTGTTGGTGTACATGGATTCCATCTCGGACCGCATTGCATCCAGCCATTTCACTGAGTCCCCACTCGTGATGGCCTGCTCGAAGCTAGTTGGGTCATCATCCTCCATGATGCAATCCTCGCTCCCACCATCCATGAGAAAACCGTAGTATCTCTCATGTGGGTGAGAAACCCTACTAGATCGGCAGAGTGGCTGGGGTTCATCGGGAACTACCGAATCCTCTAGTTCCACCAGATCTTCTGTTGCAGTTTTTGTAGCTGGAACCTCTTCCAGTTCTACCTCATGACCACTAATCTCTTTTGCAAGAAATTCCTTTTCTAAAAAGGTGGCATACCGAGAAACAAACACCCTTTGTTCCTCAGTGTGGTAGAAGATATACCCTTGTGAATTCTTGGGATATCCTACAAATTTGCATAGAACAGACCGCGCCTCGAGCTTTTTCGGATTTTGTCATTTGACATAGGCTGGACAACCCCATATCTTAACATAGTTAAGACATGGTCTCTTCCCTTTCCATATCTCATATGAAGTGGTAGGCACAGATTTGGTGGGGGCCATATTCAAGAGATGTATGGTTGTCGCTAGCGCATACTCCCAGAAGGAAATAGGTAACTCAGCTACGCTCATCATATAGCGCACCATATCTAATAGGGTGCGGTTCCTCCGTTCTGATACACCGTTGTGCTGTGGTGTATTTGGAGGAGTCAGCTGAGAGAGAATCCCATTCTCTTTTAGGAAGTCTAGGAATTCATTGCTCAAGTATTCACCTCCTCGATCAGATCGAAGGATTTTAATACTTTTCCCGGTTTGGTTCTCGACTTCTTGTTTATATTCTCTAAATTTCTCAAAAGCTTCAGATTTGTGTTTTATCAAGAACATATGTCCGTATCTTGAGAGATCGTCAGTGAATGTAATGAAGTACAAAGAACCATCCCTGGCATGTGTAGACATGGGACCGCATACATCGCTATGTATCAGTCCCAAGAGTTCAGTAACTCTTTCTCCGTGTCCCGTAAACGGAGTTTTGGTGATCTTGCCTTTGAGACATGACTGGCAAGTGTCATAAGATGAAAATTTGAACGGTTTCAAATATCCATCCTTATGCAACTTAGCTAGCCGTGTCGCATTTATATGACCAAGTCTACAATGCCACAAGAAGGATTCATTTATTTCTGAACTCTTCCTCTTGTGTGTGTTTTGTATATTAAGGACTGTAGTTTGATTGAGAATATATATGCCATTAAATAACGAACCTGATCTAATCAACTTTTGATTCAGGAATATGTTCATAACATCATCCTGTACTACAAAATTATATCCTTCTTTGCTCAATAAAGAAACTGATATAAGATTGCATATCAGGGTCGGAATGTAATAGCATTCGTTCAGAACCAATGTATTACCATTTGGTAACACAAGGTGATATTCGCCAACTGCTTTGGCTGCAACATTTGCACTATTCCCTACTCTTACGGAATAATCACCCTCTCCCTGTTCCCTACCTTTACGTAGCCCATGTAACATATTACATATATGGGATCCCGATCCGGTATCTAATACCCAGGACGTATAGTGAACTGAGAAACAGTTCTCTGTAATGAACACACCCGAAGAAAATGTATCAACATGTACTTTCTTCATTCGGGTGGCATGGGAATCCTGGTATTCCCCTATATCCTGTTCAGTCCTATAACTCTTATAAGAAAGAACGGAACCAACGTTCCCCAGCACAGTATAACATGTGGGTTCGGTCAATACATCCATATTATTATCTTGATTAAGACATGATATGGTCGCTACCTGGAGAGAGAGAGAGAAGAAAAACACTTTAGCGTATGCTCTTGCAAGATCAGATTGGTTATTATTTTATCTAATCAGGATGGCTCCCACTGTTTTTATAAAATCTTACTTCAAACCATAAAAAGGAAAGACTAGCCGGGATTAATTACACCCTACAATTGCGCCAATCTTTCAGCCAGGCCAGTGTCGGTACTTTGAGGGAAGTTCCCCGTGCTTTCGCACGGACCTAATTAAAGTAAACCTCATTTTCCCAGAGGCGTAACCCCGTTGACACCTTTCTAGACACCTACTTGATCGGCTAATTGTCCTGTGTAAAACTCTCCCAGGAGTAACAATTACTCCCAGTGGGTATCGGGATCCAACTATCTCATAGAAGGTATGCAATCTCATTGCAAATTTCAACACTTGAAATTCCCGATAATATTTTGCCCCTAACGTGCTACGACCTTGACGGAAGTCAACAAATCATAGCCCGCTAGTCAAGTTCAACTCGTACATTTCTTGACTGAATTAAACCCACCCGCACGATCCTTGACGAAAGCCAACAAAGCCGTACGACTACCCTAATCCAATCGCATCATATGCGGCAGATAAGCAGCATATTGTAAGTCCACGTTGCCCACACCGGTGCTTGCGGGGAGGCGGAAAACGGTATAAAAATCGGATTTTTATCGAACTAGGCAACATGGCCTATCAAAAGGAGGATCTATGCTAAACAAAAACTAACTACAAGCTAACTAGTATTAGCTACATGGAAGAAAGGTTATACCTTGGGCTTTATGTCCTTCTCTCCTTGCTCCTTGGAGTGAACGGAAGTGATCTCCTTATCGTCTTCTCTAGTCGAAGAAGGATTCACCCGAGAGCCTCAACCTTTGGCTTCAACTTCAAGATAGAAGTGTAGGGTTCCTAGGAACACTCAAGAGGTTCCATAAGGCATCAACCATGCCAATTTCAAAATTTTCCAGTGCCGAGAAACCCTAACTAGATCGTTAACTAGAGTTTAGGCGAAACAACAAGCTAGTAAACGACTTTTCTGCTAAGTGAAAGAGACTATAACCTTTATAGATCCGGTCCTCCACTTCCTTAGCTCCATGATGATGTCCCTCCGCTGCGATCATCGGATCCTGGACTCTAGCGATGGTTTCGTCGAAGAAATGATCGGGCTAGGTCGTCGACTTCGATGCCGAAGATGATCTACGTCGAGACAACTCAAGATCAAGCTCCAACTTCACCAAGTCATGAAACTTGTGAAGAAAACACCTTATACTACATGGAAAGTGGTAGAGGATGAAGAAATAGGAAGTGGGTTCACTTTAGAATTGGATTTCTCACTCTTTATCTCAAGTCACCATTGAAGCTTGCAAGCTTCTTTCTTCTTGAAGAAGAAGAAGAAGAAGAAAAAGAATATGATAAGCATTATCCAAAAAGAAAATAAAGTCATTCTTATCATATTAGCAACCATGGTTTAGTGTAGAGAATAAAATAGGGTTAGGTGAATGGTTAGGGTTAGGAAAGAAACAAGAATGGTCAAAGCTTCTTGAAACTTCAAGGAAACAAACAAAAGAAGCAACCATTTCTTTTCTTGCCCAAAATTAAATAAATAAAATAAATAGTTAAGAAAAGATAACAATACCCTAACCATTCACTTAAACATGGTTTAAACTAAACATACACCCAAACTTGCAAGTATCATCAAACATGATACAATCAAGTGCACAAAAAATATATCACATATACAATGTGCACATCAAGTGAGAAAATCCATTTTAAGTGAACAAATACTAGTTAATGCAAAGTAATATATCAAATATATAATTATACATTAAATCATTAAATCAACGCTTGATTTAATGATCCGGTCATATCGGATATGACCGGATAATATCCGATGTATCGACTTATCGAATCAATCCTCGATTTGATAACTAGGTTATATCGCATACAACCAATCGATACATTCATCGCGAGAATAGAATACGGTATCACATACACGCATTATTCTCGGTCCCGCACATATCTCATATGCGCTCCTATTTCGTTTCGCTTGAGCCAGGAAACCTCTATATAGGACTCTAAAGACTCATCAATACGCCGGCAGCAGATGATGATCATATCAAGCACCCATAAGCCGCAAGCGGTCTGCTAAACGTAACGACCACCCGGGTATTGAGCGATCAGAAGATCGACGAGCAAGCCCGCTCACACTCCTGTGAATCCAACCAGTTACACTTACCGTACAGTCCGGTCTGTTCGTCTGATATGTCGCATATCTTGTCTAGGGGTGGTAAACGTCTGACCCCAGTAGCTCGATAAGTCGTGTCGATATGAGGTCTATAACAGTTCGAGAAACTACTGGTAACACTTACCAGTAAATCTCAGCAACCCTGGCCAGGGATTTCCGGTTATAGCCAATCGAACACTGCGCAACATCAACTCCCTATACCGGGAGAGACGAATCCCCTCCTATCGCTCATTGCCTCCATGTGATTCGGGTCTGTACCCAAAAGCCACCGTTTTGCATGCCCTCTTGGACGTGGTAAGGTGGAAATCAAAGCACAGTGGGAATCACACAAGACTCTATGACGATCTCGGGTCAACAGACTACTCTGTACCAGTGTCACCAGAGAACTGCCATCTGACGTAAGGTATAATACCATCTGGGAGTTCTCGGTGAGTCCGTCCAGTGTACCCAGTCTCCACCGAGCACCCGTATATCATCTCTGATGTCAAACACCAATGGATATGGGATCATCCATCGCCCATCTATATGGGTCGAGAAGGTATACGCCAGTCTACTCTGGTATATCGATGCCCCGTCTCGATACACCCCCGACTAGGGACCTTGAAGGATGTACTTATGGACTACCATGTCCCCACTAGTTGATCCGCATCATAGTCCAGGTAGTCAAGTACACATCCTAAGGGCTTTACCAACACGTAACAGAGAGACAATCAGTATACACGTTAAGGCAAAGAGTAACCAGATAGCATACTATCATGTCGAGCAAGAAAGTCCTCCCTATATATGTCCCAGCATCCACTACAATATACATCCTATGTACAGTAATGGCCTCTAGGGCATATATATAACTAACAATCTCCCACTTGCACTTGAGCCATCTGTAGCAGTGGTTGCAGTATCTCATACTCAACCATCCCATAAAAGTCTCTCTCTGGGAAAAAGGCCTTTGTGAGTGGATCCGCCGCGTTGTCCTCTGAGTCTTATCTCCTAACCTCGATCATCCTGGAGATCAACTATCTCCATGATCAGGTGATGCTGCATCAGAATACGTCTGGGTCACTGATGGGACCAGGGTTCCTTAGCCAAAGCCACGCTTCCATTGTCACACAATGGTAGGAACCTAGTTCATCTCATGAACTAATATACGCCCAAACTGCCTCTTTGGTAGCATCTTAAGTAGCGATATATCCAGCCTTTATCGTCTAGTATGCCACGGTATCTAGCTTGGAACTCTTCCAACATACCGTCCCTTTACTAAGGGTAAATACAATACATGTTACTGACATTCAGTCGTCCTTATCACCCTGGAACCCTTCCAGTGATTCTTCCCAGGATCGATTGATACCATCTCACTACATGTAGTGAGTATCCTAACATCCATTTACATCTATCTCATAGATGAAAACTCAAGATTTAGGAGGTATCAGTTTGATCCTATATGGAGAATCCTTGTGATAAGCGGAGATTGACCGAGCGTATCATAGGAAACTCCTTCCCAATCAAGAGTATGTCATCCATGTACTTTACGAGGATCACTACCATACTCTCTACTACATTTTTGTATATACAAGGTTCATCTACCGTTTTGATGATGTCAAACTGTTT
Organism: Agapanthus africanus; assembly: GCA_030015575.1. Taxonomy (NCBI): domain Eukaryota; kingdom Viridiplantae; phylum Streptophyta; class Magnoliopsida; order Asparagales; family Amaryllidaceae; genus Agapanthus; species Agapanthus africanus. Next base: position 600,201,952 of record JASDDO010000014.1, read on the forward strand.
GACTAACTCATCAAAAAAGATGTTCCAACTCCGCGATGCCTGCTTCATCCTGTAAAGCAACTTGCACACGTTTCCGCTGCTCCCACTGTTTACGAAGCCCTCTGGCTGTGTACTTTTCGATGCTCTCTTCTAACACATCATTTTAGAAAAGCTGTCATGACACCCAACCACCAGATATCGTAGTCATGGTATGTAGCCGTGGCAAGTAGGATCTGGATGGACTTAAGCATAGATCCTTAGAAAAGGTTTCAACATAATCCATACCTGGTCAATGATGCAAACCTTTAACAAGTCTAGTTTTGAAAGTCTCAACTTTTCCATGTGCAACAAGTAATCTTCTCAAGATATACTTGCTCCTGATGGGGATTTAACCCTTCAGATAAAGCAACCAAAGTCCATACTTTGTTGGTGTACATGGATTCCATTTCAGATCGCTAAGCATCCAGCCATTCTTACAGAGTCCCACTCCTGATGGCCAGCTCGAAACTAGTTGGGTCATCATCTCATGATGCAATCCTCGCTCCCACTGTCATAGAGAAACCGAAGTATCTCTCAGGTGGGTGAGGAATCCTACTAGATTGGCGGAGAGGCTGAGGTTCGTTGGTTACTATTGAATCCTTCGGTTTTACCAAATCATCAGCTGCAGTTTGTATAGTTGGAACATTTCCAGTTCTACATAATAGACCTTGCCTCGAGCTTGTCCGTATTTTGCTTTTTAGACATAGGCTGGAAAACCTTAAATCTTAACTGACTTAAGAGATGAGTTCTTCCCTTTCCATATCATATATGAAATGTTAGGCATCTGATTTGATCGGAACCCTATTCAATAGGTATGCAACTTCATAAGTGCATAACTCCCTAAAGGAAATAGGTAACTCAGTAGTACCCATCATAGAGCATACCATATCATTTAGGGCACTATTGCTCCGCCCTGATACACCGTTATGCTGTGTTGCATTCAGAGGAGTAATACTGAGAGAGAATCTCATTCTCCTTTAGAATAATCCAGGAATTCTATGCACAAGTATTCTCCTCCCTGATCTTATCATAGGACATAATACTTATACCCGTATTCTGGTTCTCTACTTCTAACTTATATTCTTTGAATATCTTAAAAGGTTCGGACTTGTGTTTCAACAGGAACATAGGTCTGAATCTCGAAAGATCATCAGAGAATTTAATGAAGTACAAAGAACCGGTCTTGGCATGTGTAGACATGGGACCTACATACATCAACATGTATCATCCCAAGAGTATACTAACTCTTTCTCTGTTTCCATTAAACAGAGTTATGGTCATCTTATCTTTGTGACATGACCGGCAAGTTTCACAAGATGTAAATTCAAACTGATTTTAAATATGCATCTCAATGTAACTTCAGCTAGTCGGGTCGCATTGATATGACCTAGTCTACAATACCTCAAGAAGAATTCGTTCATCTCTGAACTTTTCCTCCTATGTGTGTTCTGTATACTAGGAACTGTAGTTTGACTTAGAACATCAATGCTTTTAGATAACGTGCCTGAACCGATCAACTTTTGATATAGGAAATGTTCAAAACATTATCCAACAATACAAAATTATATCCTTCTTTAATAAATAAAGAAACCGATATGATTTTGCATATCAGGTTCGGTATCTAATAGCATTTATTCAGAATTAATGTATTTGGAAATACAGGGTGACAGTGACCAACAGACTTGGCTGCAACACTTGCACCGTTTTCTGTCTCATGAAACTTATCACCCGTTCTCAGTTCTCTTCCTTTCTGTAGCCCATGTAACAGATTACATATGCGGGATCCTGATCCGGTATCACATACTCAGGACGTAAAGGATACTGAGAAACATTTCTATGTAATGAACACACCCGAAGAAGATGCATCATCATGCTCTTTCTTCGTTTGGGCGGCACGGAAAATCTGGTATTCCCCAATTTCCTGCTTTGTCTTATAACAATTATAAGTTGGAGCGGGACCAACGTTCCCCAGCTCAGTATAACAAGCGGGTTCGGTCAATAATCCATATTATTATCTTGATTAAGGCGTGATATGGTCGCTACCTGGAGAGAGAGAGAAGAAAACACTCTGCGTGCGCTCTTGCAAGATCAGATTGGTTATTATTTTATCTAATCAGGATGGCTCCAACTGTTTTTATCAAATCTTCCCTCAAACCCTAAAAGGAAAGACTAGCCGGGATTAATTACACACTACGGGTTCACCAATCTTTCAGCCAGGCCAGTGTCGGTATGTTGAGGGAGGTTCCCCGTGCTTTCACACGAACCTAATTAATGTAAACCTCGTTTTCCCAGAGGCGTAACCCCGTTGACACCTTTCTAGACACCTACTTGATCGGCTAATTGTAATGTGTAAAACTCTCCCAGGAGTAACTCTTACTCGCGCCGGGTATCGGGATCCAACTATCTCATAGAAGGTAAGCAATCTCATTGCAAATTTCAACACTTGAAATTCCCGATAATTTTGCCCCTAACATCCTATGACCTTGACGAAAGCCAACAAACCATAGGGTACTAGTCAAGTTCAACCCGTCATTTTCTGATTGAATTAAACCCACCCGCACGACCCTTGACGAAAGCCAACAAAGCCGCACGACTACCCTAATCCAATGGCATCATATGCAGCTGATAAGCAGCATATAGCTACCGCACACTACACCTTGATGAAAGCCAACAAATGTAGCACGAATACTATATACAACTTATCTGAAATGACGGAGGGCTACGACAGGTTTTTCTGAAAACCTATTGCGTAATGAACTTGATATCGTTGTAGAATCAAATGATTTTGAAATAGAGTGCTTTTGAGGCTTTTCTAGTTTTGCTAAAGGGGTCACTCCCGGTGAAGGGATCGTCGGCCCTTTCCTCGTCGAATGAGGTGCGGGATATATCATATATATCACTGTGCAAAGCTGAAACTATAGAAGCAATCAAAAGACAAACCGAGGGGTGTAGCATCTGCCAGTTATTGCTAAAGGAGTCACTCCCGGTGAAGGGATCTCGATCCTTTCCTCATCGAATAAGGTGCAGGATGTTCTACAAGGAACACCACGATGCAAAGCAAGAACTGTAGCTACCTGTTTTTATTTTTGAAATTCGATTCCACAACATCTTTAGGTTTCCTTTATTTCATTAATCATATTAATGAAGTCCCATCATTTAAATCACCTAATCATCATAGATAAATACGACGTACACTTATGCCATCCGCATTCGCCTCGATGTCCCCTCGTGCACCGTTAGGTTAGGTAACTAATGGCAGAGCGGGGCAGGGCTAGCGCGGGTGTAAAACATAAGTAACGCCTATATAATATATCATATATACTATATACTATATCTATCACAGAACATCACATGATCACATCACAGATATCGCAGAAGAAGAAACATATGAAATATTGGATATACTAGGACATCCGTATTTTCAATATGAGCCAGTATAAAACACGGATTCCACGGTTGCGATGAATAGCCAAACCCACACCCTTAGACCCCTACGAGAGTGGCAAGCAACCCTTCCAATTCTAGAGTTAGGAGACCCGAACTCGACTCCTCGAGTTGGTCTCCCACTGGACTCTAGAACCCGGTTACTTGTGCTCTCCTCCTTGGTTCTATCCTAGTGCGGAAAAGTAAATAATATACATCAACGGTGACAACTTCCGCAACCTGGAAGTGCCCCAATAAAAGAATATTACATACAAGTTTTTACATGAATGAAAATGAAAAACACTCATCTCACATAAAAACCCCCAGCTATTCAAACACGACGATCCAATTTAACATATCCAGCAACACATAACATCACATGTCATCAACGTAAGTAAATATGCGCATCCCAATTGTCGTTGACATATAGCAACGAAACCGGCGATATCACATATTACACTTACTGTCGCAGAAAAGAAAGTGTAAAACTACAACAGTTGGAATCCGCAACCTCCTTAAACATCGCATGCCTAATCAAATGAATTCCTTAGGCATCACATGCCTAACAATTATAAACTCCACATTTTAGTCTCAAAATCGAAAACACTTTTCAATACCAAGTCGGCCAATTCAACAAGATTCCCGATATCCTGATCGAATGCTCGTCGCAAACTTCAGTAGACGGCCACACCCCTGATACCGTCGACGAAGTGCACCAAGGCGGAACACCGCTGCCACGAGCACCCGAACGGATGCTTTCAGCGACGGGGTTCTCCTACAGTCACTTGGTCGGGGCTATGGGGTGTAGCAGTCTATTAAGTTTATCCGGCGAGTATCCGCGTATGCTACGTGATTGCGACGGACTTTTGATCACATCAAAATTCCGTGGCAACCGATCAAGTGAGACTAAAGTGCTATGTTTATAACATTCATATCAGTTATCTCATAACTACTTATGGATTCCAAGTATTGTATCCCATTCCAGATAAATAGAAAATGTTAAACTTTCCGATCGAACATTCAAACACCCAAGTTTTCCCGAAACAGCTCAACACATGAAATAAGTTTAAAAATATCCAGTTCATGCCTCAGTACCAACGGTCCAGCCGTAAAGGGTCAAGCCAACGCTTCACATGTGGCACGCCGTTCTGCCCTAAACCTGAAGGTTCAAAGGGCAGTTCAAGATGGTCACATAATCGAGTTAAGGTTTGTTGTCTTCTAGAGGGTCCATCGCGTTATATGCACTACTTAGAACGTCTTTAAACCACGGAAAAATCCAACACTTGGAAATTTCCCGGCAGGGGAAAAAGTGGGTATCTATATCCAGCCGAACTTTTTAACATATTCTAAAATTACCCGGAAAAACACATAGACAAAGTTAAATGATCCGATCGAATCATCGAATCCCCAATACATCCCAAAAAACTCAACTGTTGAGTATATATTAAAAATTCCCATAAAATACAGCAACAATTAATGGAGATTACTGTGCAAACAAAATAGGAAAACGCCATTATATTGCCGCGGAACCGCCGCCCAAGGTAGGGTATGGCCGCGGTTCCGCGGCGGTTTAATGGAATTGGGCCCACGAATTTCACAGTAATTCCTACAGAACCCTGCTGAATTTTTGGCTATTTTTAATTTGGAAAAATCCACACTTTCAGAAAAATATACAGAGAGTGGTCTCAGATTAGGGTTTCGGGTTCGATCGGGTTTCTAATATCGTCTACACATCGCCTAAGGCTCTAGCTAGGCTCTGATACCACTGTAGGGTTCCTAGGCACACTCAAGAGGTTCCACAAGGCATCAACCATGCCAATTTCAAAATTTTCCGGTGCCGAGAAACCCTAACTAGATCGTTAACTAGAGTTTAGGCGAAACAACAAGCTAGTAAACGACTTTACTGCTAAGTGAAAGAGACTACAACCTTTGTAGATCCGGTCCTCCACTTCCTTAGCTCCATGATGATGTCCCTCCACTGCGATCATCGGATCCTGGACTCTAGCGATGGTTTCGTCGAAAAAATGATCGGGCTAGGTTGTCGACTTCGATGCCGAAGATGATCTACGTCGAGGCAACTCAAGATCAAGTTCCAACTTCACCAAGTCATGAAACTTGTGAAGAAAACACCCTATACTACATGGCAAGTGGTAGAGGATGAAGAAATAGGAAGTGGGTTCACTTTAGAATTGGATTTCTCACTCTTTATCTCAAGTCACCATTGAAGCTTGCAAGCTTCTTTCTTCTTGAAGAAGAAGAAGAAGAAGAAAAAGAATATGATAAGCATTATCCAAAAAGAAAATAAAGTCATTCTTATCATATTAGCAACCATGGTTTAGTGTAGAGAATAAACTAGGGTTAGGTGAATGGTTAGGTTTAGGAAAGAAACAAGAATGGTCAAAGCTTCTTGAAACTTCAAGGAAACAAATAAAAGAAGCAACCATTTCTTTTCTTGCCCAAAATTAAATAAATAAAATAAATAGTTAAGAAAATATAACAATACCCTAACCATTCACTTAAACATGGTTTAAACTAAACATACACCCAAACTTGCAAGTATCATCAAACATGATACAATCAAGTGCACAAAAAATATATCATATATACAATGTGCACATCAAGTGAGAAAATCCATTTTAAGTGAACAAATACTAGTTAATGCAAAGTACTATATCAAATATATAATTATACATTAAATCATTAAATCAACGCTTGATTTAACGATCCGGTCATATCGGATATGACCGGCTAATATCCGATGTATCGACTTATCGAATCAATCCTCGATTCGATAACTAGGTTATATCGCATACAACCAATCGATACATTCATCGCGAGAATAGAATATGGTATCACATACACGCATTATTCTCGGTTCCGCACATATCTCATATGCGCTCCTATTTCGTTTCGCTTGAGCCAGAAAACCTCTATGTAGGACTCTAAAGACTCGTCAATACGCCGGCAGCAGATGATGATCATATCAAGCACCCACAAGCCGCAAGCGGTCTGCTAAACGTAACAGCCATCCGGGTATTGAGCGATCAGAAGATCGACGAGCAAGCCCGCTCACGCTCCTGTGAATCCAACCAGTAACACTTACCGTACAGTCCGGTCTGATCGTCTGATATGTCGCATATCTTGCCTAGGGGTGGTAAACGTCAGACCCCAGTAGCTCGATAAGTCATGTCGATATGAGGTCTATAATAGTTCGAGAAACTACTGGTAACACTTACCAGTAAATCTTAGCAACCCTGGCCAGGGATTTCCGGTTATAGCCAATCGAACACTGCGCAACATCAACTCCCTATACCGGGAGAGACGAATCCCCTCCTATCGCTCATTGCTTCCATGTGATTCGGGACTGTACCCAAAAGCCACCGTTTTGCACGCCCTCTTGGACGTGGTAAGTTGGAAATCAAAGCACAGTGGGAATCACACAAGACTCTATGACGATCTCGGGTCAACAGACTACTCTGTACCAGTGTCACCAGAGAACTGCCATCTGACGTAAGGTATAATACTATCTGGGAGTTCTCGGCGAGTCCATCCAGTGTACCCAGTCTCCACTGAGCACCCGTATATCATCTCTGATGTCAAACACCAATGGATATGGGATCATCCATCGCCCATCTATATGGGTCGAGAAGGTATACGCTAGTCTACTCTGGTATATCGATGCCCCGTCTCGATACACCCACGACTAGGGACCTTGAAGGATGTACTTATGGACTACCATGTCCCCACTAGTATGATCCGCATCATAGTCCAGGTAGTCAAGTACACATCCTAAGGGCTTTACCAACATGTAAAAGAGAGACAATCACTATACACGTTAAGGCAAAAAGTAACCAGATAGCATACTATCATGTCGAGCAAGAAAGTCCTCTCTATATATGTCCCAGCATCCACTACAATATACATCCTATGTACAGTAATGGACTCTAGGGCATATATATAACTAACAAGTAGTAACTAAGATGCTAGAAGTGCTAATCCTAGAACCTTAGAAGAGAGTAGAGATTATCTTGGAGAGGTTTATCTCAAGCTCAAGTGTTTCTCAACACATGTGAGGGGAGAGCTTGAGAGAGAGGAAGAGGAGGAGAGTGAATCTATATGATAGAATAAAATGAGAAATGAACCATTCTCACATATATGTGTGAATTATGTAAATTAGATAATTAGCTAGATAATTGTCATGGTTAATCAAGACTTGACCATTATCATTTCACATTAAATGCAAATTCTAAGGATCAAAGAGCATCTTTCATATGGAATGATGATGGTCAAATTGTCAACCAAGTTCAACAAGTCAAGTATGGTCAAATAGTCAACAGACCAAACCATTCACAATTTTATTTAACTAATATCAATTAGTCATAATACATACATAAGCATTAGGGTTAAGAAAATGATAATAGTCATCAACCCTAATCAAAGTCCTCTCCCTCTGTCTCAATCAACTGTGCATACGCACCCGTATTCGTGATCCGAGGAACACGAATACAATGAGATAAAACCAATCCCAAATCATATACTAGGATCTGGCTTAAACCAAAGCTCGCTAGTACAAGCTGTCCGGACAGCAAACGTGCACAAGTGCGCGGATGTGAACGAACCCTGTCGCAAAACCATGCGACCTCTACTCATTTTGCCTAAAGGTGAATAACTCTCTGTGTGGGACTCTAAAGACTCGACACTACGCTGACAGTGGGTTTAACCACAGACTGCAAGAGGCACTAGCTGTACGTAACGGTCCCCAGGTAGATACCGATAAGAAGACTGACGAGGTGACCCCATCTGAACTCCTACTGAGCCTGAATGTGACAGTCTCCGTACAGTCCGGTCTGTTCGTCTGATACATCGCATGGCGGGCCTAGGGTGGCAGTAAACGTCAGTCCCCTAATAGCGGTACAAGTCGTGTCGGAGTGTAGCCTAGAACACCCTGAGATAACACTGGAAACCTACCAGTATATCTCGCTTGACCTGGCTAGGGACTACTTGTGTAATGGCTCTCCTGGACACAGCGCGATGTCAACCCCCAATACCGGGAGAGACGAATCCTGTCTAACCGTCACTGCCTCCAAGTTCTTCGGGACTGCACCTAACTACTATCTGTTTGCATGACTCCTTTGAACCGTGGTAGGGTAGTAATCAAAGTACAGTGGGAACACACTCGAGGCGAAGTGACAGTATCAAGTCAGCGGACTAAGCTGTACTTATGTCACCTAGGAACTGATAACTGACGATAGGTATAATACCAACCAACAGTTCCCAACGAGTCCTGTCCAGTGTACTCGTAACCTAACGAGCACCTGCATACTATCTCAAGTACGACGTACTGACGACTGTGGGACAGACCGTCTCCCACGCTGGGATGAGAAGCGCATACGCTAGTCTATTCCGGAGTATCGATGCCCTGTCTCGATAGTCCTACGACTAGGGACCTGTATAAGCATGTGCTTATGGATTACCCAGCCCCCACGAGTGTGAGCGCCATGACAACGCTGGTAATCAAGTAAAGATCCTAAGGGCTCTACTAATATGTATATAAGGGATATGCTAAAAGAAACACATGCACATATTAAAGTAGAGACAAACCAAGTAGCATACTACCATTTCGAGCAAGATTGTATATACAACTGTGAATATCCCAAGCTTCCATCAAGTAACATACATACTAGTATGATACAGTAATGGCCTCTAGGGCATATACACTAACAATCTCCCACTTGCACTAAGGCCATGTACTGGCGTATCGAAGACCTATCATCTCGATCAGCCGCTCGAACTGAGTCTGGGGTAAGGCTTTCGTGAATGGATCTGCAGTGTTATCTTCTGAAGCAACCCTCCGAATCTCGATCTCCTGGCGATCCACGATCTCCCTGATCAGGTGATACCGCCTCAAGATGTGTCTGGATTTCTGATGGGACCTGGGTTCCTTCGCTAAAGCTATAGCCCCGTTGTTGTCGCAATACAGAGGTATTGGATCAACAATGGACGGAACCGCCTGAAGTTCTTTCAAGAACTTCCTCATCCAGACAGCTTCTTTTGCGGCATCAGATGCAGCGATGTATTCCGCTTCCATAGTCGAGTCTGCAACGATTTCCTGTTTGGAGCTCTTCCAACACACCGCCCTTCCATTGAGGGTAAAGACAAAACCCGACATGGACTTGGAATCATCCTTGTCACTCTGGAAGCTGTAGTCAGCAAAGGCCTCAATCTGGAGGTCTTTTCCGCCATACACCAAGAACATCTCCTTAGTCCTTCTCAGGTACTTGAGAATGTTCTTTACCGCTATACAATGTTTCTCCCCAGGGTTTGACTGATACCTGCTTACCACACTCAGTGCATAAGCCACATCTGGTCTGGTACACAACATCGCATACATTATAGAGCCTACCGCAGAAGCATAGGGTATAATAGACATGCGATCCCTCTCCAAATCAGTCTTGGGAACATCTCTTTAGAGAGGGTGATCCCGTGACAAGCCGGTAGATTACCGCGCTTGGAATCTTCCATACTGAATCTTTTCAGTATGGTGTCGATGTACCTGGACTGTGAGAGTCCCAAAATCCTCTTGGATCTGTCACGGTAGATCCGGATCCCCAGAATGTATGAGGCATCACCCAGGTCTTTCATGGAGAACATGTGTGACAAGAACCCTTTGACAGATTGTAGCATAGGAATGTCATTTCCTATTAAGAGAATGTCATCTACGTATAAAACGAGGAATACTACAGTTCTCGCTACAAATCTACAATAGATGCATGGTTCATCTGGATTTTTGATAAAGCGAAATTCCTTGACCGTCTCATCAAAACAGATGTTCCAACTCCGTGATGCCTGCTTTAGTCCATAAATAGACTTAAGCAACTTGCACACCTTTCCGCTGCTCCCACTCCGAATGAAACCCTCTGGCTGGTCCATATAGACACACTCTTCTAAATTTCCATTTAGAAAAGCGGTCTTTACGTCCATCTGGCAAATCTCATAATCGTGGAAGGCAGCAATGGCAAGAAGGATCCGAATGGATTTCAGCATAGCTACTGGAGAAAAGGTTTCGTCATAGTCCAAACCAGGTTTCTGACGAAAACCCTTTGCAACCAGTCTAGCTTTATAGGTCTCAACCTGTCCATCGACAGCAATCTTCCTTTTGAAGATCCACTTGCATCCTACGGGTTTTACCCCATCTGGAGCAATGTCCAACGTCCATACTTTGTTGGTGTACATGAACTCCATTTCGGTCCACATTGCATCCAGCCATTTTACCGAGTCAACGCTCTTAATGGCTTGCTGGAAGCTAGTAGGCTCATCACAATCTATGATGCAATCCTCTCTATCCCCGTCTATAAGAAAACCGTAGTATCTCTTGGGCGGATGAGACTTCCTACTACTCCTGCGGAGTGGCGTGGGAATGTCCTGATCTTTCGAACCCTCTGGTTCTACTAAGCTTTCAGTAATAGCTCGTGGTTCTGGAATTTCTTCTAGTTCTATTGCGCTCCCACTTATTTCTTTCTCTAAGAACTGGTGTTCTAGAAAGTGGGCATGGCGAGAAACAAAAACCTTTTGTTCCTCTTCGCAATAGAAGAAATATCTCTTGGAGTTCTTTGGATATCCCACAAACTTGTACTGTACTGAGCGTGCCTCAAGCTTGTCCGCATGCTGCTTTTTGACAAAAGCTGGACATCCCCATGTCTTAATGTGATTAAGATAGGGTCTCTTCCCACACCACATCTGATATGGCGTAATAGGCACAGTCTTAGTTGGAACTCGGTTTAAAAGGTATGCAGCTGATTCTAGCGCATATCCCCAGAACGATCGCGGTAACTCAGTGTTACTCATCATGGACCGTACCATATCCAATAGGGTTCGGTTCCGTCTCTCCGATACACCGTTATGTTGCGGAGTGTATGGAGGAGTAAGCTGAGAGAGAATTCCATTCTCTTTTAAGTAACCCAGGAACTCGGCACTCAAGTATTCACCACCTCGATCAGATCTCAGTGCCTTGATACTTTTGCCTATTTGTTTTTCTACTTCATTCTTGTATTTTTGGAATTTTTCAAAAGCCTCGGATTTATGTTTCATTAAGAAGACATATCCGTACCTTGAAAAGTCATCCGTAAAAGTAATGAAGTAAGAATAACCGCTTCGTGCATGTGTAGACATTGGACCGCAAACGTCGCTGTGTACGAGTCCCAAGAGCTCGCTCGCTCTTACTCCATGTCCTGTGAACGGAGTCTTTGTCATCTTTCCTTTGAGACAGGATTGACAAGTTGCATACGATTGATATTCGAACGGATCCAAATATCCTTCTGTATGTAACTTAGTCAATCTTCTCTCATTGATGTGACCCAGCCTACATTGCCACAAGAAAGTTTTATTGATTTCTGGAGACTTTCTTTTGTGTGTATTCTGGACATTGAAAATCTGTGGTTGGTTTAATACGTATATACCGTTGTTTAATGTACCTGACCCAATCAAAGCTTGATTAAGGTGAATGTTCACTACATTACTTACAAATGCAAATTCATAACCTTCTTTAGATAATAAAGATACAGAAATGATATTACAGGTTGCATTTGGTACAAAATAACAACTATGCAAAACCAAAAAGTGTCCATCAGACAATCCCAGGTGATAGTCCCCCACGGCCTCAGCATCCATGCTAGCTCCGTTTGCAACTCTGAGGGTCATATCACCTGCCTTCAAAACTCTACGCTTTCCCAACGCCTGCAAAGAATTACAGTTATGAGATCCTGATCCAGTATCCAATACCCAGGAAGTAGAGTTTATTGATAGACAGTTTTCAATAACATACACACCTGAAGCTGAAGCCGCAACTCGCTTCAGATCCTGGGTTCTGGCCTTCCAAGCCTTGCAATCCTGTTTCTAGTGTCCACTTTTATGACAGTAGAAGCATTCTTCTTTCCCCATAAGCTTTCCCGCTACCTTTGTTGCCTTTCCCTTTCCCTTCGTATCCACTTTACTGACACCGCCCCTTGGTTTGGCAGGGGCTTTCTTCTTCTTTCCCTTGGCTTTCGCCCTGGACCTAGAAGAGGAAGATCCTCCTACAAACAAAGTGGGTGTCTCCCTACCTTTCTGTAGGGTGCCCTCAGCACTCCTCAACATGTTCAGAAGTTCAGAAAGTTCAACCTCCTTTCCTTGCATGTTGAAGTTTAGGATAAACTGGGTGTAAGTGGAAGGAAGGGACCGGAGAATCAAATCAGTGTAGAGTTCATTCTCCAACGTGGTCCCAAGGTCCGCGAGCTCCTCTATGTAGCCAATCATCTTAAGCACGTGTTCCGCTACCGATGATCCGATGGCCAGTTTTGCCGAAAATAACTTCTTCGACACTTCGTATCTTGCGATACGAGACTGCTCTCCATACAGTTCTTTTGTATGAAGAAATATGGACTCTAGGTCCATATTCTCGTGCCTCCTCTGATGTTCGTTGTCCATCGAGGCAAGCACGAGGCATTTGGCCTTCGCGCAATCGATCTCCCATGTCTTACGGATTTCTAAATCCGTGACGCTGGAGGTGGGACCTGGGACAGGGGGAGCTTTGGTGGTAAGGATATACCCCAACTTGTCGTAAGTGATTGCCATCTTGACATTCCTGAGCCAATCTTTGTAGTTTGTCCCTGTCAGTATGTTTTTATCTAGTAATAACTTAAGTCCGGTCATGTTGAATGGTCGCTGCAATTAGGAGAGAGAAAAGAAACACTTTAGCATGATGCTCTTGCAAGTTTAGAGTGGTTTTTAGTTTGTCTAAACAGGATGGCTCCCACTGTCTCTCGAATCCCTCCTCAAACCATAAAGGAAGAATTAGTCGGGATCAATCTCACCGTACAATACTTGCTTAACCGTTCAGCCAGGCCAGTGTCGGTACTTCGAGGGAGGTTTTCCAACGCTTTCGCGAAGTTCCTTAATTAAGTAACCTCTTTTCCCTGTGGGCGTAGCCCCGCTAACACCTTTCTAGACACCTACTAGGTTTATAGCATTGATAGTTAAGTGAGAACTTTCCCGAGGAGTAGCATATACTCACAGCAGGATCGGGATCCAAATATCATCGCGTGATAAAACCGAAGGAATCCTACCAGAATCATCACACTCCAAATGGTATGCAGCGCTAGCAAGTTTCAGTACTTATGAAACTCCCGATGTGGATTTTTGCCCCATGCTCTTATGACCTTGACTTTGGCCAAAATATCATAAGTCACATGTCAAGTTCTACCCGTCATTCTCCTGGTTAATTTGGACCCACCCGTACATACCCTTGACTTTGGCCAAAATGGCAGCACAACTGTCCCAAACCAACGCATCTACCTATGCTGCACATGAATACCCAATAGCTACCAATCACTATGCCTTGACTTTGGCCAACATACATAGCTTGAATACTTTTTGACCATTCATGTGGAATGACGGAGGGCTACGAATGGTTTTGGCGAAACCGTGAACGTAGTGAACTTGATATGATCGATGGAACGAGATAGCTTTTAAAAGGAGTGGTTCAAGCTCCGCCATTAATAGTTTGGTTTTGAAAAGAACCGAGTGGTTTTCAAAGTGTTCCAATCGACTTGTACTTGGTTTATTTTCTTGCAGTAATCTTAATGCGTCTCATCTTTTAATCCTACCATTGCAGAAAACAACCAAAATATGGTGTACGCTTATGCCATCCGCATTCGCCACGGGGCCCCGTCATCACCCGTTAGGTTACTTAACTAACGACAGAGCGGGGGCTGGACTAGCGCGGATGCAAAACATAAGCAACACCTAAATAGTTATCATATATAAATATATAGCAATGATAGCCATTACAGATCACAGATGAACACTTTGGATATACTAGGAATCCGCGATTCGTTAGAGCCTGCAACGAAAAGCGGATTACACGGTCGCGATGAATAGCCAATACCCCACCCAAGACCCCTACGGGTGCGGCAAACTACCCGCCAAGTATCCGAAGTGAAGCAACCTCCCTCAACGACGTGAGTAGGCCACTCGGCACTTCGAGATACCCGGTAGTTTGTGCACCCCACCATGGGTCTATCCTAGGAGCAAAAACAGTAAAAAGAAATTATACAATGACGGCTACAACCCCGACCCGGTTGTGCGGCCAAACAAATAATATTACATCAATTTACATATTACATGAATGAAAAAAAAGAAGAAGAAACTCTCATCTCACATCCACCCCGGCTATTCATCCGCGACAATCCACCGAGTTCATATACACAAACCAATAAGCATTACAGATCACATATATGTATAACCCCCACTAATCGACGTATAGCGATTAGCAGACGTTAAATACATATAAACATCACAGATATAACCCAATAGTCAAAGTATAGTGAAGTTCGATCAAAAATACGGATTAAAGCCACCTAAATACTAATTTCTATTCTGGAAAATCTGGGCAGAAATAAAATATCTTAAAAATCCCAAAACCATGAAATAAGAACACTGCAAGAGAAACGAGCCGCGGCCGAGTCAACTCGGCCGCGGATCCGCGGCAGAAGCAAGCTTCTGCCGCGGAACCGCGGTCGGTTGGTCGGTTTGCTGGTTCGTTTTTCTTGTGTGTACTGTAAAAACCTTGAGCCGATTTTTAAGGTGTGATTTATTATTTTTAGAGCAGATTTAAAAATCGGCATAAACTAGGTTTTTTGAAATTTTAGTTTTGTGATTTTTACCGATCGAACTTCTATACACTTTACTAACTAGCTAGTTTATGTTTAGTTAGGCTCTGATACCACTGTAAGTCCACGTTGCCTACCCCGGTGCTTGCGGGGAGGCGGAAAACGCTATAAAAATCTGATTTTTATTGAACTAGGCAACATGGACTATCAAAAGGAGGATATTTGCTAAACAAAAACTAACTACAAGCTAACTAGTTTTAGCTACATGGAAGAAAGGATATACCTTGGGCTTTATGTCCATCTCTCCTTGCTCCTTGGAGTGAACGGAAGTGATCTCCTTGTCGTCTTCTCTAGTCGAAGAAGGATCCACCCGAGAGCCTCAACCTTTGGCTTCAACTTCAAGATAGAAGTAACTAAGATGCTAGAAGTGCTAATCCTAGAACCTTAGAAGAGAGTAGAGATTATCTTGGAGAGGTTTATCTCAAGTTCAAGTGTTTCTCAACACATGAGAGGGGAGAGCTTGAGAGAGAGGAAAAGGAGGAGAGAGAATCTATATGATAGAATGAAATGAGAAATGAACCATTCTCACATATATGTGTGAATTATGTAAATTAGATAATTAGCTAGATAATTGTCATGGTTAATCAAGACTTGACCATTATCATTTCACATTAAATGCAAATTGCAAGGATCAAAGAGCATCTTTCATATGAAATGATGATGGTCAAATTGTCAACCAAGGTCAACAAGTCAAGTATGGTCAAATGGTCAACAAACCTAACCATGCACAATTATATTTAACTAATATCAATTATTCATAATACACACATAAGCATTAGGGTTAAGAAAATGACAATAGTCATCAACCCTAATCAAAGTCCTCTCCCTCTGTCTCAGTCAACTGTGCATACGCACCCATATTCGTGATCCGAGGAACATGAATACAATGAGATAAAACCAATCCCAAATCATATACTAGGATCTGGCATAAACCAAAGCCCACTAGTACAAGCTGTCCGGACAGCAAATGTGCACAAGTGCGCGGATGTGAACGAACCCTGTCGCAAAACCATGCGACCTCTACTCATTTTTCCTAAAGGCGAATAACTCTCTGTGTGGGACTCTAAAGACTCGACACTACGCTGGCAGTGGGTTTAACCACAGACCGCAAGCGGCACTAGCTGTACGTAACGGTCCCCAAGTAGATGCCGATAAGAAGACTGATGAGGTGACCCCATCTGAACTCCTATTGAGCCTGAATGTGACAATCTCCGTACAGTCCGGTCTGTTCGTCTGATACATCGCATGGCAGGCCTAGGGGGCGGTAAACGTCAGTCCCCTAATAGCGGTAAAAGTCATGTCGGAGTGTAGCCCAGAACACCCTGAGATAACACTGGAAACCTACCAGTATATCTCGCTTGCCCTGGCCAGGGACTACTTGTGTAATGGCTCTCCTGGACACAGCGCGATGTCAACCCCCAATACCGGAAGATACGAATCTTGTCTAACCGTCACTGCCTCCAAGTGCTTCGGGACTGCACCCAACTACTACCTGTTTGCACGACTCCTTTGAGCCGTGGTAGGGTAGTAATCAAAGTACAGTGGGAACACACTCGAGGCGAAGTGACAGTGTCAAGTCAGCGGACTAAGCTGTACTCATGTCACCTAGGAACTGATTACTGACGATAGGTCTAGTACCAACCAACAGTTCCCAACGAGTCCTGTCCAGTGTACTCGTAACCTAACGAGCACCCGCATACTATCTCAACTACGACGTACTGACGGCTGTGGGACAGACCGGCTCCCACACTGGGATGAGAAGCACATACGCTAGTCTACTCTGGAGTATCGATGCCCTGTCTCGATAGTCCTATGACTAGGGACCTGTATAAGGATGTTCTTATGAATTACCCAGCCCCCACGAGTGTGGGCGCCATCACAACGCTGGTAATCAAGCAAAGATCCTAAGGGCTCTACTAATATGTATATAAGCGACATGCTAAAAGAAACAAATGCACATATTAAAGCAGAGAAAAACCAAGTAGCATACTACCATTTCGAGCAAGATTGTATATACAACTGTGAATATCCCAAGCTTCCATTAAGTAATATACATACTAGTATGATACAGTAATGGCCTCTAGGGCATATACACTAACGCATATAGCTACCACACACTGCACCTTGACTAAAGACAACAAATGCAGCACGAATACTATATACAACTTATCTGAAATGACGGAGGGCTACGACAGGTTTTTCTGAAAAACCTGTTGCGTAATGAACTTGATATCGTTGTAGAATCGAGTGAATTTTTGAAAATGGAGTGATTTTGAGTCTTTTATTAGTTTTGCTAAAGAGGTCACTCCCGATGAAGGGATCTCGGCTCTTTCCTTATAGAATAAGGTGCAGGATATATCATATATATCGCTATGCAAAGCAAAAACTCCAAAAGCAATCAAAAGACAAACCGAGTGTTGTAGCATCTGTCAGTTTTGCTAAAGGGGTCACTCCCGGTGAAGAGATCTCGGCTCTTTCCTCATCGAATAAGGTGCAGGATATATCATATAAATCGCTAAGCAAAGCAAAAACTGTAGCTACTCTTTTTGAAAATTTGATTCTACAACATCTTTTAGGTTTCTTTTCTTTCATTAATCACATTAATGAAGTCCCATCATTTAAGTCACCTAAACATCACAGATAAATACGACGTACACTTATGCCATCCGCATTCGCCTCGATGTCCCCTCATGCACCGTTAGGTTAGGTAACTAACGGCAGAGCGGGGCAGGGCTAGCGCGGGTGTAAAACATAATTAACGTCTATATAATATATCATATATACTATATACAGTATCTATCACAACATATCAAATGATCACATCACAGATATCGCAGCAGTAGAATCATATGAAACATTGGATATACTAGGACGTCCGTGTTTTATTTTGAGCCTCTATAAAACACGGATTTCATGGTCGCGATGAATAGCCAAACCCACACCCCTATACCCCTACGAGAGCGGCAAACAACCCTACCAATTCTAGAGTTAGGAGCCCCGGACTTGACTCCTCGAGTTGGTCTCCCACTGGAATCTAGAACCCGGTTACTTGTGCTCTCCTCCTTGGGTCTGCCTAATGCGGAAAAGTAAATAATATACAATGGTGACAACATCCTCATCCCGGAAGTGCCCCAATAAAAGAATATTACATACAATGAATTTTACATGAATGAAAATAAAACCCTCATCTCACAAAAAAACCCCGGCTATTAAAAAACGCGACGATCCAATATAACTTATCCAGCAACATATAACATTACATGTCATCAACGTAAGTAAATATGCACATCCCAATAGTCGTTGACATATAGAAACGAAACCGGCGATATCACATATTACACTTACGGTCGCAGAAAAGAAAGTGTAAAACTACAACATTTGGAATCCACAATCTCTTTAGACATCGTAAATCCGAAATATCACATACTTCGCATTTCATGCCTAACTATATGAATTCCACATATTGCATCACATTCCAGATAAATAGACAGTATTAAACTTTCTGATAGAATAATCAAATACCCAAGATTTCCTAAATAGCTCAACACTTGAGCGGAGTTCAAAAATTCCAGAATACGTCACAGTACCAACGGTCCAGCCGTAGAAGGGTCAAGCCAACGCCTCACATATGGCACGCCGCACTGCCCCAAACACTAAGGTTTAGAGGTAGTTCAGACGGTCACATAATCGAGTTAAGGTTTGTGTTCTTCTAGAGGGTCCATCGCGTTACTTGCACGTTTTTCCGAAAGATTTAAACTTAAGAAAAATTCAACACTTGAAAGTTTTTCGTGTCAGGAAAAAGGGGGTTAATGATATCCGTTCGAACATTTTAATACTTTCTAAATTATCCGAAAAAAGCACGAAATTAAATTTTCCGATTGAATCAACGAATACAAAATAATCCCCAGAACACTCAACACTTGAGTCAGATTAAAAATACCCAGAAGAATGTAGAAGTACCTACGGATATTACTGAACAAAACATTAACCCTAATTCTACTATTCCGCCGCGGAACCGCCACGCAAGCAAGGTATTGCCGAGGTTCCACGGCGCTTTGGTGGAATTAGGACGTCGTATTTTACAGTAACTCTTAGAATTCCATGCTGTTTTTTTTCAGTATTTTTAATGCAGAAAAAATCACATTTTTACAAAATTTCTAGAGAGGGGTCTATTTCGACGTTTCGGGGTTCGATCGGAGTTTTAACTTCGTAAACACGTCGTCTAATGCTCTAGCTAGGCTCTGATACCACTGTAGGGTTAGTAGGTACTCTAACAAGGGTCTACAAGGCATCAATCATGCCTAATTAAAATTTTAGCCGTGCCGAACAACCCTAAACAAGATCTTTGCTAGACTATTAGGGTTTCACATGCAAGTAAATATCAATTACGACTATGTGAATATGAAATACAACCTTTGTAGATCGGTCCTTCACTTCTAAAGCTCCTTATTGTAGTCTCTTCGCTGCGATCATGGTCCTCCCGGGCTCTTGCATGGCTTCACGAGGCGAAAGAAGCGTCCTTGCTTGAAGTCTTCGAGGCCGAAGATGATCTACGTCGAGGGAATACCAACTCAAGCTACTATTTCACTAACCTAGAGAATTAGTGAAGCAAACACCCAAAACTAAAGTGTTAGTCTAGTAGAGTATGGAGAAATAGGAAGTGGGTTCTCTTTAGAATTTGATTTCTCACAATCTTTCACTCTCTTTTTAAAACCCTAGCAAGCTTTTTCTTTTGCTCAAAGAAGATGAATAAAAGAAAAGATGAGGATAATGATCAAGTCAAGAGAGCTAACCATGGGTGAGTGAGTATCATATACTAACTCATGTAGAGACATAACCATGGCTAATCCAAAATGGTTAGGTTAATAAAAAAATCTAAAGTAAAACAAAGTCAGTGGACTTTGTCAAAGCATCCACAAGCTTCCACAAGCTTCATGCTTGTGACAAAAGCTCCACTAATTTGTAATTATCTTAAATAATTATAAACCACTATTTAAAATAGAATGGTGTATGTCTTGCACACCCATGCATGATGTATCAACAACCATGATACAAAATGAAAACACATTTTAATATATATCACATATATATTAAAATTGTGCACATGTGAGAAAAATCCTTAAGTGAACAAATGTTAGTTAATGTAAATTAGTATATCAAATATACAATTATACACTAAATTATTAAATCAACACTTGATTTAATAATCCGGTTATATCTCATATAACCGACTAACATCCAATGTATCGACTTATCGAATCAACACTTGATTCGATAACCCGGCTATATCAGATATAACCGACTAATACATAAAGTCGCGAGAATAGAATACGGTATCACATACACGCATTATTCTCGATCCCGCACATATCACATATGCGCTCCTATTTCGTTTTGCCTGAGCCAGTAAAACCTCTATGTAGGACTCTAAAGACTCGTCAATACGCCGGCAGTAGGTGATGATCATATCAAGCACCCATAAGCCGTCAGCGGTACTAGCTGGACGTAACGGCTACCCGGGTATTGAGCGATCAGAAGTTCAGCAAGAAAACCCGCTCCAACTCCTGTAAAAGCCTAACAGTAACACTTCCCGTACAGTCCGGTCTCCTCGTCTGATATGTCGCATATCAAGTCTAGGGGTGGTAAACGTCAGACCCCAATAACCGATAAGTCATGCCGATATGAGGCTCATAACGGGTCGAGAAACTATTGGTAACACTTACCAGTAAATCTCTAAATCAGCCCTGGCCAGGGACTTCCCTGTTATGGCCAATCGAGCACAACGCAACATCAACCCCTAATACCGGGAGAGACGAAACCCCTCCTATCGCTCATTGCCTCCATGTGACTCGGGACTGTACCCAAAAACCACCGTTTTGCACGCCCTCTTGAACGTGGTAAGGTGGAAATCAAAGCACAGTGGGAATCACATAAGACTCTATGACGATTTCGGGTCTACAGACTAACCTGCACAAGTGTCACCAGAGAACTGCCATCTGACGTGAGGTATAATACCATCTGGGAGTTCTCGGCGAGTCCGTCCAGTGCACCCAGTCTCCACTGAGCACCCGTATACCATCTCTGATGTCAAACACCAATGGATATGGGATCATCCATCGCCCATCTCATGGGTCGAGAAGCGTATACGCTAGTCTACTTTGCTATATCGATGCTCTGTCTCGATACACCCACGACTAGGAACATTAAAGGATGTACTTATGGACTACTCTGTCCCTACTAGTATGATCTGCATCATAGTCCAGGTAGTCAAGTACACATCCTAAGGGCTTTACCAACATGTAACTATAAGACAGTATCAAGAGACAAGTATACATATTAAGATAAAGAGCAGCCAGATAACATACTATCATATCGAGCAA
Source organism: Agapanthus africanus (assembly GCA_030015575.1). NCBI lineage: Eukaryota > Viridiplantae > Streptophyta > Magnoliopsida > Asparagales > Amaryllidaceae > Agapanthus > Agapanthus africanus. The sequence continues at coordinate 600,223,478 of JASDDO010000014.1, forward strand.
GAAAGTCCTCTCTATATATGTCTAAACATCCAATATAATATACATCATCTGTACAATACTGGCCTCTAGGGCTACATACAACTAACAGTTTGAGTAAAACTCCGCTCGTAAAGGAGTCAAGACGATCGATAGAATGATGATGATTTAGATTCTTTTACAATTCTTAAGTCCTATAATGTTTGTAAATTCTTGAAAATCGAATGATCGATGATCTAGTTTCGATACGAAATGATTTCTTGATTACTTTCGCTCGGAACTAGAGATCAACGATCGATTATTTGATTTACTAGAAGCTAGTTTGTGAATGAGATTCATCGAAAGGATAAAGGATGAGATGAGGAAACCCTAGTTTCGTCGCAAGATCCTTAAACCTCGATAAATTATCATCGATCTAGTATCAATTCGTTAATGGATAAGAGTATGTAATCATGAGATTTCATCACATCTAAAGGTTCAATCGACTCCTACAAGCCTCACTTCGAATCTTGATATTTGGCTTGGAAATCATAAATTCTCAATTCTTGATTTTAAATGTTTCTTGATTTAGACTAGATTTTACTAATTCTTGATCTTAAATTCTTTAAATCATGAATTGTTTCTTTTCTCTTTTCTTTAATTTTTGACTCATCTAATTCGAAAGACGAACGATTACACTTTCCCTGTGGACGATCCGCACTTACTAACGCGCTACAAATCGACACCGTTATTGATTGCGGTCAAAATATTTTTGGTTGTGATTTCTACACATTTTCTACATACACACCGGAAAATCCATTCAATCAAATGACGCCGTTGCCGGGGATAGTGCGCTAATTCATTCGTTTTTTGAAATTTGAGTTGAAAAATTTATTCCATCTATAATTTTTAGATCAAAATTCACGCAAAACAATAAATGATCTGTTGTGATTTTTTGTGAGGAAATCTGGAAGTTGTGGAGCAAGTGAATTTTTTTTCAGAATACTGCTGAGGACTCAGGGGGTGAATAGAAGTCTTCTGTGAAATTTTTGTCCAGAGTTCTTGTTGAACCGCGGCGGAAGCGCGACGTAAGGGGCTCATTGCGGTGGAACCGCGGCGGGGTTGAGGCTTCGCTGTACGAAAATTTCTCGGTGAAATTCTTACTTTCTTATCTCCGCCTCTGTCTGCTCCAATAACAATTTGCTGCAGGTTTCTTTGCAAAAATTTGCAGCGCCGCAAAAAGCAATAAAAATTGTGCGTGTTTTTTATTTTTGGTTGTTTGCATATTAATACGGAATTTAAGGGGCATGACCAAATTCAGATTAGGTGGGGAGTTCATTACCCTTCCTAAGCCCCAAAAATCACAAACTTGCATCCGCATTACCCTCATTAACTAAAAGAAATCTAGAGATGACTCTAAGGACCGTCGCGCTCACTTAGGACAGAAGAAGGCTGTAGGTAATCCATTGTTTATCCATGTTTCTTTTGTGGTGTCTAAGGCAAGTGTGTTGAAGGCTAGTGGTTACTTAATTAGGCCCACTACTTACGTAGTGGAGAACCTCCCACTTACCTGGAACTTACCTGGCCACAGGAGAGACAAAGAGGCAGTAGAGGATTGATCCTGCGACTTGTCTTTTGGCAGTTAGGAGCGGTCTAGAGCCTTGACCTAGGTGACCATTAGACTTAGGGTTGCTTGTTGCATTTGTTGTGATTTGCATCATTTTTTTCAAAAATCCGTATATTTTTCAAAACAAACACCAATCACATTCATTCATTTCCTCTAATTATATTCACGCTGCCACTTGTACTAAACCCCTTTTAGTGCAAGATAGGATGGACACGGGATTCTAGTGCCCGTTTAGTCCGCGTCCCCCCGATCGACTCCGAAGTCGGTATTTCTACATTAACTTCTTCTTTACTCACCACCACACCCACATCGATGGATCCTTCTCCATCGAACTTCTTTACCACTAATGTGCCGCCGTCCGTTGGTGCGCAGAATCCACCCCGCATCTCTTTCCAAGAAAGGTGCTATCCTATACGAGGTTCTCTTTCGACCTGCTTATCTATTCCACCAGCCAACGGGGATAATTTTAAGATTAAACCCCAATACATCAACCTTCTACCCAAATATCACAGTCTCGAGACTGAAGACGCATACGTCTTTAGCACCAAATTTGAAAATGTATGCGCAATGATGGGTACCTCACAGCTTTCTGTGGATGCTATGCATCTACATCTTCTTCCATTTACCTTGTGCGATATAGCCGAGAAGTGGCTATATAACACTACCGCACATTCCATTACGAATTGGGAAGAATTCGTTGCAGCATTCCTTAAGAAATTCTACCCTAATCACAAGGCAGCTCGAGTCCGTAGCGAAATAAATCAATTCACCCAGCTTCCAAATGAACCATTTTCAAAATGTCTTGACCGCTTCAAGGATCTGTTGGTTCAATGTCCACATCACGGAATCCCGAGATGGGAACTGTGCCGAATCATATATGAGGGCAGTAACCCTACCACTAAACAGAGCCTTGAAATCATGTGTCAAGGCAATTTTATGACCAAAGACGATGGGGAATCTTGGAAATACTTAGAAGATTTCGCTGAAAAATCTTTACAGTGGGAGAGTCCATCGTTTAGGGGTGGCAATAACCAATCGGATGTTTCTATACGAGTTAGAGCTGACATTTCAGCTATACACAAGAAACTCGAGACTATGGAAAACAAATTTTTAGCCGCCGCCCTAAATCAAATGTCACTCTCCAAAACTGTATGTGGATGCTGTTCTGATCCTTCTCAGTTGACGGAAGAATGTCCGTTTCAACGTCATGAGCATACCAATGCCGCATTTCAAAGACCTAGAAACGATCCATTTTCTTCCACTTGTAATCAGGGTTGGAGGAATCACCCTAACTTTGCTTGGAACCAATCACAAAATCAAAACACGGTTCCAAACCAAAACAATTTCCAAAGGGCTCTTCCACCACAACAACAACCATTTCATCTGACTCAGCACCCCTACCAATCACAAAATTTTCAAGATCCAGTCAACACACATGCACCTGCACAGTTGACTGGTACTTATCTCTCTTCTTCACTCGAACGGACTTTTGAAACGTACATAAAACGAATGTCGGCTGAAGTTAAGTCTTCCCTCGATAAATTTGAGAAAAACCCTGACCTCCAGGCTCAGAGTTTAAAATCGATAGAAGCAGAAATTGCACGACTAAAAGCCGAAATGAGTGCGAGAGAAAAAGGGAAACTTCCGTCTCAACCCCTACCAAATGCTGGGCATTACAATGTAAATTGCATCACAACGTTGAGATCAGGAAGAGTGCTGAATAATCATGTTGAGGAAGAGTTTGATGATACTGAGAAATCTATCAATAACACCCCGGCCGAGACCTTTCCTCACACACACACTTCTACTTCTGATCCTTGTTCTTCTACCCCACCGCCTTCTCACGAGCCTATTCTCCGTTTCCCATAAGGCTCATTACCTCAGCAACCCTCTTTTAGTCCACCACAGACGATCCCCACTCCTATTCTGGGATCACGTCTCCACACACCACCTTCTCCGATGATGGACCCAGCGCTTATTGCTAAAGCTCCTTATCCTAATCGGTTAAAGGGTAACAAATCGAGTCCACATATAGAGAAGATTATGGAAATGTTCAAACATGTTAACATCAACATCCCTCTCCTAGATGCTATTCAACAAGTCCCCGCTTATGAGAAAATTCTTAAAGACTTATGCACTAGGAAGAGGAAGACTCAAGTGCCAAAGAAGGTCTTCATGTTTAATAATATTAGCACTGCTTTTATCCCACAGCTACCAAAGAAACGTAAGGACCCAGAATGTCCTATGATATCGATTTCTATTGGGGGTAAAAACATCAACTGTGCTCTTTTAGACCTTGGCGCAAGTGTTAACCTACTTCCATACTCTATTTATGAGCAGCTAGGGATTGGAGAGTTGAAACCAGCTCACTGCACTCTCCAAATGGCAGACCGTTCAATCACTAAACCTAGGGGTAAACTAGAGGATGTGTTGATAAAAGTCGGGGAATTTGTATTCCCTGTGGACTTCATTGTTCTCGATACACAACCTGTAGCAAATCCACGGAGTCAAATTCCGGTGATTTTGGGTCGACCATACCTTGCCACTTCCAATGCTGCCATTAACTGTAGAAACGGTTCAATGAACTTATCATTTGGAAATATGACAATTGAACTGAACATCTACAAAATTGGAAGTCAGCCATCTGAACCCTCTGCTCATATACTTGATGTGTGCTCTGTCCACGAGATTGCTCCCGAAAGTTGCGGAGTTGAAGAACTTTGCTTTGAAGATCTCGACGACACTACCACATCAATGTTTGATTTTACACATCTTAGCGATGACACATTTTCCACGCTTGAGTCCGACACTCCTGACTCATCACCATCCGATTCTGTATCTTATGCAGGCTATGAGCTTCTTTGTGACTCCGAAAATTATTCGATGATCCCACCCTCTATTATTTCTCCCCCAGCATTAGATCTCAAGCTTTTACCTTCTCATCTTAAATATGCATATTTAGGTGAGAATGAGTCTTTACCGGTAATCATATCCGCTTCTCTAGCATCAGAGAAAGAGAATGCGCTGTTAACGGTATTGAGATCTAATAGGCAGGCATTTGGTTGGACCATGGCAGACATCAAAGGGATTAGTCCCTTAATTGTAGAACATCATATACACTTGATGGATGATGCCAAACCAATCCGAGAACCACAGAGACGGTTGAACCCCGTCATGAAGGATGCGGTGAAGAAAGAGATCGTCAAATGCCTTGACAATGGTATTATTTACCCAATCTCCGATAGCCAATGGGTGAGTCCAATTCATATCGTCCCTAAGAAATCCGGCATCACTGTTATTACCAATGAGGCAAATGAGTTAATTCAGACACGCGCCCAAAATGGGTGGCGTGTATGTATTGATTATAGAAAACTCAATGCCGCTACGAGGAAAGACCACTTTCCTCTACCTTTCATTGACCAGATGCTGGAATGCTTAGCTGGACGTGAGTATTATTGCTTTATGGACGGATACTCTGGCTATAATCAGGTCCCCATTGCCAAAAAGGATCAAGATAAAACCACATTTACTTGTCCTTTTGATACCTTTGCTTATAGTCGCATGCCCTTTGGGTTATGCAATGCTCCCGCTACATTTCAGCGGTGTATGATAGGGATATTCTCGGACATGGTCGAGAATTTTTTGGAGATTTTCATGGACGATTTCTCGATTTTCGGAGACTCTTTTTCTGACTGCCTATCGAATCTTGACGCAGTTCTTACTCGTTGCAAAGAGAAGAACTTAACCTTGAATCGGGAAAAATGCCATTTCATGGTCCAAGAGGGAATTGTGCTTGGACATGTTATTTCACGGAAAGGCATTGAGGTTGACAGAGCTAAGATATATGTTATTCAAAACCTTCTTCATCCCAAAACCGTCAAGGATATCCGATCATTTTTTGGCCATGCAGGCTTTTACAGGAGATTCATTAAAGATTTCAGCAAAATTGCTAGACCCTTAACTCTTTTCTTGGCCAAGGATACGACCTTCCACTTTGACTCGGATTGTGAGGCAGCATTCGACTCACTCAAACACTCCCTCACTACAGCCCCCGTTCTATCGTCTCTTGATTGGGACCACCCTTTTGAGCTTATGTGTGATGCATCAGATTTTGCAGTTGGTGCAGTCTTAGGACATCACATTGAAAAGATGTCATACGTGATCTATTACGCAAGTAAGACCTTGAATGATGCTCAAGTGAACTATACAACTACCGAAAAAGAACTTTTGGCAGTTGTATTTGCATTAGAAAAATTCAGGCCTTACTTGATTGGCTCACCAATAGTTGTGTACACTGACCACTCCGCCATGAAACATCTTTTGGCGAAGAAGGATGCTAAAGGTAGGCTAATACGTTGGATCCTTCTATTACAAGAATTTGATCTTGTTATCAAAGATAAGAAAGGATATGAAAACGTTGTAGCCGGCCATTTTTCACGCATCTCTTCTTCACCTGTGACCCTGCCGATCAATGATTCTTTTCCGGACGAACAACTCTTGAACGTATCCGATGAACTGTGGTTCAGGGATATTATGAACTATCTTGTCACGGGACTTATACCCAGCGATTGGTCAAAACAAGCAAATATCATTTTCTATCCCAAGTAAAACATTTTTACTGGGATGAACCCTATCTGTTTAAGTATTGTCCTGATCAGATCATTCTCCGGTGTGTCCCGAATGAGGAATTCAAGAGTGTTCTATCTTTTAGTCATGATCAGGCATGTGGGGGTCACTTCGGTCCTAAAAAGACGGCGGAGAAGGTTTTGCAATGCGGTTTTTATTGGCCGACTTTGTTCAAAGATGCATTTGATCATTGCAAAACCTGTACACAGTGTCAACACACGGGTAGGATTTCCCGGAGAAATGAGATGCCACAGCAACCCATCTTAGTGGTTGAAATTTTCGATATTTGGGGCATTGACTTTATGGGTCCCTTTCCCAACTCCTTTGGGAATTTGTACATACTGCTTGCGGTTGATTACGTCTCAAAGTAGGTTAAAGCTATTTCATGTCGCACTAATGATAAGAAAGTTGTCATTAATTTCTTAAAAGAAAACATCTTTTCGCGATTTGGACACCCACGCGCTATCATTAGCGATAACGGGACACATTTCTGCAACAGGTCTTTCGAGACTTTGATGCGGAAATATGCAATCAACCACAAACTTTCCACACCCTATCATCCCCAAACGAGCGGGCAGGCTGAGATTTCAAATAGACAAATCAAACAAATCCTGGAGAAGACTGTTGCTAAGAATAGAAAAGATTGGTCGACCAAATTGACGGATGCTCTTTGGGCATTCCGAACTACATAAAAAACCGATCTAGGGATGTCTCCATATAGGTTAGTGTTTGGGAAGACTTGTCACTTGCCAGTCGAGATTGAGCACAAAGCAATGTGGGCTATTAAAGAAATCAACTTTGACTTGAATCAAGCCTGCAACTTTCAGAAGCTGCAATTAAATGAGCTAAGCGAACTCCGCGATGAAGCTTATGACAACGTTGTAATCGTAAAGAATCGGACTAAGGTATTTCACGATAAAAACATTTTGAGGAAAACGTTTACACCTGATCAACAAGTCCTTCTTTATGATTCACGACTACACCTTCACGCGGGTAAGCTACAATCTCGGTAGAAGGGACCTTTTGTTGTGCGGTCTGTATACCCGCACGGGGCAGTTGAAGTAGAAAATGTTCAAAACGGTACATTTTTCAAAGTGAATAGACATAGACTAAAGCCGTATTTTTCCACTGACCCCACGGAGGAGCTCCTGTTCTTACAGGAGCCATTTTATCTGAATTAAAATTCCTCCGTCTCACCTCCATGTCCCGTAAATTACTGTATTATCTTTTGAATGGAAGTGAGTGAAAAGAATAAGTTTGGGGGAGGATCTTCACTTAAATATTTTGCACCCGATATTAAATTTCCTCCCAGACTTACAGGTTTTTGTAGATATAGCGGTTGGCAACAGTGAGGACACTGTTGAAAACAAATTTGGGGGAGGTTTGTGCTTATTTTTGTATCATTTGCATATCACTTTGCATAAGCACAAAACATTTAAAACCTATAAAAAATTTTAAAAAATTTCGAAAAATAAAATATTTTGTACATAAATAAGATTATAAAAGATTAGATAGTGAAAAATTACATCCAAAAGATTGGAAAAATTTAAGAAAATCAAGAAAATTAGAAGTTTTTTTTATACGAACTAGTAATAAGTAGTTATGAGCCGTTGTCCCAAGGGTTAGTAAGATGAAGGAAGTCACTAATCTGCGGATAAAAATAAGTCTGAAAAATAGTTCATATTCTGGAAGCCAAACATTTTGAATGTTGATACCCTACTATATGCACTTACAAACGTCTTGAAGCTCGGGATAGTAGAGGATACTTTGAAATGCTCTTGTCTAAAAGCCAAAGTATGAAGGAAATAAAAAAAATGAATAAAATATAAAATGGTGCAGAAAAATGAACACTGGTTTTGTTATCGCCAAGGCAACAATAAAAAAATATAGCGAGGGTGCCTCTTCACCTAGTGCCTTAGACCAACTGGTCTGGGAGTCACTGCTAAGCCTTAGGTTGTGCAAGACGAGGAAATACACCTAATAAGCAAGCACATGAGTAATCGGTCGGTTAGTACCTCAAGAAGTATTAACGGTCGCATGAAAATGTGTAAGCAAATCTAAATATTCATCAGTTAAAAAGTACTGAGGCGGATGGATAAGAGTATGATAGCTTGAATTGAATTCTCCGGGTGTAGGGATGTATATTACACACACGTAGGGTTATATGATCGATGTTTGGAAGAAAGATATGAATGAAGAATAAAGACGATGTTTTATTGAGAGATGATGTAATTTCTGACATTTTTTCATGATTATTAAGATAGGGCTCATGACCACCGAAAAGCTAGCATAGTTGGAACCCTAATTTTCAAAGTTTTTTCTTTTACAATTCTTATCTTTATATGTAATATTCACGGTCTTCCTTTTATTATTGGATTTTGTAGGTGCAATCCGCTGAAAACCCTCAGGAGACAGCTCTCCTCCTACTAGGGACACCTAGAGGTTTAAAGGCTTGTTGCACATGCTTAGTGCAATCGTGTTGCCTACGAAAGTGTACTAGTTAGTTTTTCTTTTTCTTTATTTTCTCCTTCTCTTTTTAATAAAACAATTCGCTCGAGACGACCGAAAATAAGTTTGGGGGAATTTGATCAGTCGAAAATAATGTATTTTTAACACGTCAATTTCCCTACCATTTGCATTCATCTAAAGGTATTCAGGTTAAGTATTGCACATATTAGCAAAACAGTCGTAAAATACCAGATTACCTGTGTTGTATACTAAAACCGACATTTTAAAGGAAATTGAGTGTTTATCATGACATTGCATCATCCTTGTATAGCGCAACACTTGTTTCGAAGTCTGTGCAGGAAATTCCAGGAGAAAAGCCAAATCTGTGAAAACATTGTTGATAAAATACACCAACTCCAAGACTTGAGATCTGGCAATGAAATGGAGGGAATTATAAGATTCAACACATCAGAAATATATCATGAAGTTACCAGAAATCAGCATACAGAAATTCATGCACCAAGGCTACTAATGGGCCGCGGATCCGCGGCCGGAGCAGGCTTGCGCGGCGGATCCGCGGCCGTATTGCCACGTCATCATCTCTGCTCAGCTGCATAATTATTATTTCACTTGGTACACTGCTTCAAGCCACTTCAAACTCCAGAGAACTCCAGAATCTTCTGCCAGATCAGCAAAAGCTCCTTGTTCAAGCTAAACTTCCAAGCTTCCAAAGCAAGCTTCTCACTTAACAAACTAAACCTAGAAGCTTCTCCCTAACCTCCAAGCTTATGAAGGAAGCTAAATCCTAACTAACTACTTCTAGAGGCTTCTACCTAACTACCTAGCTTACAAGGGAAGCTAACCTAAACCAAGCTTACAAAGGAAGCTAATCATTCTTAAGGCTATAAAAGGAACCCTAGGCTTCACTTCAAAAGGTTGTTGTTCAAGAGTTCAATCTTCAACCCCAACACAAGTTGAGTGTCACAACTTGTACCTCCAAACCCTAACCTTAATTCCAATTCCAAAGCCAAGATCAAGTACTTCGAGTACCAAATCAAGCATGAAGCCTTCGATCCTTTAGAAAGCGATGTCGGATTTCATCGGAGTAAGTGATCCAAGGAGATCCGCGACTCAAGGAGCCGAGCGACGCCAAATTCAACGATCAAGTTCCTTCCTCTTGTAGTTCTTGAGAGTTGTAACTAAATTGTTGATATAATAAAGGTGACAATTCTATATCTTGCTTATCTTTTTAATTCAAGCATTATGATTCAATCTAGATTCTTGAATGTGTTCTTTGTGATAATGTTTGAGTAAAACTCCGCTCGTAAAGGAGTCGAGACGATCGATAGAATGATGATGATTTAGATTCTTTTACAATTCTTAAGTCCTATAATATTTGTAAATTCTTGAAAATCGAATGATTGACGATCTAGTTTCGATGCGAAATGCTTTCTTGATTAGTTTTGCTCGGAACTAGAGATCAACGATCGATTATTTGATTTACTAGAAGCTAGTTTGTGAATGAGATTCATCGAAAGGATAAAGGATGAGATGAGGAAACCCTAGTTTTGTCGCAAGATCCTTAAACCTCGATAAATCGTCATCGATCTAGTATCAATTCGTTAATGGATAAGAGTATATAATCATGAGATTTCATCACATCTAAAGGTTCAATCGACTCCTACGAGTCTCACTTCGAATCTTGATATTTGGCTTGGAAATCATAAATTCTCAATTCTTGATTTTAAATATTTCTTGATTTAGACTAGATTTTACTAATTCTTGATCTTAAATTCTTTAAATCATGAATTGTTTCTTTTCTCTTTTCTTTAATTTTTGACTCATCTAATTCGAAAGACGAACGATTACACTTTCTCTGTGGACGATCCGCACTTACTAACGCGCTACAATTCGACACCGTTATTGATTGCAGTCAAAATATTTTTGGTTGTGATTTCTACACATTTTCTACATACACACCGGAAAATCCATTCAATCACTTGGTCGAGAATATATTTATTTATGCCCATAGATTTTTTACAAGGGTCGATATTAGGCCATTTGTAGAGCAAAAATTTGTGAGGTTTTGATGGCTTAACATGTTTAGATCCCTGTAACTTAAAGCTTTCTGAATCCCATAAGCCCTGAGGGTCTTACAAAGGATATATTCTCCTTACGAGTCGTGAGGATCTTGTAAGTGTATTTTCCCCTTAGGAATCGTATGGATTCCTAAGTGTGTTACTCCTTTGTGAGTCGTAAGGATCACATGTAGGTGTTTTCTCCTTACAAAGTCGTGAAGACTTTGCAAGTGCATCTTTTCCTTTATTTTAACGATATTTTTTCCTTCTCGGATTTTCACAAGCTCTCCAGTAGCCCTGCTGTTTTTACTCATGGCGTCCTTTCTGGTTTTCATCTGTGTCTATTTCGCTTGTGAACTTACTCCTCCTTTTTTTAGGTGGCCCGTAAGGTAACACACTAACAGTTGTAGATCATGACATTCTTGGAAAGACCGCATCGTATGGGATCTGGGAAGAATGTGAATTGTTTCATGCCCGTGTACGGTTCTCGATATGGAGACTCGCCATAGGGAAATATATTAGTTTAATGACATTTCGGTCCAATATTAGTTTTGGGATGTTTTCGGTCCAATATTAGTTTAGGGACATTTCGGTCTAACATTCCCGTATTTGGGACGGATATTAGTTTAAGGACATCTCATTCCAACATTAGTTTACGGACATTTCGGTCCAACATCAGTTTAGGGACGTTTTGGTTCAACATTCTGTATTTGGGACGAATATTAGTTTAAGGTTATCTCGGTCCAATATTAGTTTAGGGATGTTTCGGTCCATCATCATGTATATCATGAAGAATATATGGGGTAACATATTTGTTTAGGGACGTTTCGGTCCAACATTCCCATGTTTAGGACGAAATGATGGTTTAGAAACATTTCAGTCCGACTCCAATTTAAGGACGTAGTGGTCCATCATTCCCATATTGGGGACGAATATTAGTTTAAGGAAATTTCGGTCCAACATTCACATGTTTGGGACGAATATCATTTGGCACCACTTTCAAAGTTTTGACTCAGGAAGATAGCGAGCGAACACAAGCGTCATCATCAATTATTGACCTAAATCGCAACTCTTCAGGCATAGTATATTTTGAGGAATCGACAATTTATCGGCTGGAATGGCCTTTCGCCATGCATATCCATGAGTAGATAAGCTCCACCTTGGTAGACCTTATCTATGATATACGGGCCTTCATAGTTTGGCTCGAACTTCTCCCATTTTGCACGATTGGGAATCATTGGTCTTTTGACGACCAGCATAAGTTCGCCTTGGCGGAATGTTCTTGTCCTGATTAGTCTTTTATATGACCGCGTCATCCTTGACTTATAAGCCTCCAGATTTTGTTATGCTATAAGGTGGGTTTCGTTGAGAGTATCGAGTTCCTCGAGCCTAAGATGAGCATTTTCTTCATCCGTCAGCTTGTATTGAACTACCACTCATAATGAGGAGAGTCCTATCTCGAACAGGAGTACCGCTTCAGTGCCAAACACCAATGCATATGGTGTTGTATTTGTGGCCGTCTTAAATGTTGTTCGGTACGCCCTATGGGCTTCATGTAACCTTTCATACCAGTCCTTTTTGTTTCTGAACACCGTCTTTTTTATAATCTTGGTCAAGGTCTTGTTGAATGCTTCAATTAGACCATTGGCCTGAGAATTATAGAACGAGGAGTATCTTCAGCCTTCTTGTGCTGCTGTGCGAAGCGACTTATTTTATGGATTTTATAGGCAGGTCCATTATCCGAGATTATCCGCCGCGGAGTTCCGAACCGGTAGATGACATAGGTTTTGAAGAAGTGGAGGATATTCTCTGTCTTCATCTCCTTTAGCTGTATTGCTTTTGCCTACTTAGAGAAGTACTCGGTTGTTGCTAGTATAAACTAATGTCCCTGAATGATGCTCATTCGATAGGGCCGATTATATCGGTTCCCCACATCTCAAGTGGCCAGCTGGCCACTGTCAGATGCAGCGGGTTCGGATGCTGATGAATGAAGTCCCTGTGTATTTGGCACGAGTGACACTGCTTCAAATATTCGAGGCAGCTCTGAATCATTGTGGGTCAGTAATAGCCCATCCTTTTTATCTTCAGCTCATTTTTGGACCCGCTTGATGAGAATTGCAAAGTCCGTCGTGTATTTCTTGGACGAATTTCTTTGCTTCTTTCAGCCCTAGGCATCTTAGCCATACGAAGTTGAAAGATCTCTTGTACAGAGTATCGTTGATGAAGGCGAATAGCAGAGCTCGTTTCATGAGCTGATGTCTAGATGACGCATTTTCAGGAGTGCTTTGGGACTTAAAGTAGTCTAAAAAGACTTCTCTCAAGTCCTTGACCTCTTCTCTATTCTCTGTTTGAAGAACTTCTCGTTCAGTCGTTTCTTTTTCCTGGGATAGTTCCTTTAGATCTTCCGAAGGTATATCTACTGGCGCTAGGATCCTGCTGCTTTGAACAATGATCCTTATGTCATCGAGGTCTTCATCGGTCAATTCTTACGTTTTCCAGGTTATAGGAAGGGATTTGGGTTAGCAGCTATTGCACTCTTTCTCTATACATTATTAGTTCCGGCTTACACGTCTTGTAGTCAACATTTACTTAACTGACAATCAGCTGAGAATCTCCATATATGAGGAGATCTTTGATTCCCATATCGATAGTGATCTTAAGACCGGCTATTAAAGCTTCATATTCCTCTTCATTATTGGTCCTAGGTTCCATCAAGGAGAGGGCATAACGCAATATTCCTCCTTATGGGGTCACGAAGATAAGACCTGCCCCAGATTTGATTATGGGAGTGTTCATTTTTCACCGCTTCATGGAAGATGCTCCATTGAAGTAGAACTCCTATTAAGACTTATTTCTTCTTTCTCCTCTTCGACTGCTTCGAACACGTGTTCATCCGGCAGCTCATAGTTTAGAAAAGAATCGGCTGGTATCGGATGTTCTGCAAGGAAGTCGGCAATGGCTTGTCCTTTCAACGCTTTGAGGGGCCGATATGTTACTGAGAATTCCATCAACAGTAGGGCCTATTTGATAAGCCTCCCTGTTATTATGGTTTTTGACATCAGATATTTAAGAGGATCCACCTTTGACATGAGATGGACATCATGCGCCAAGTCATAGTGTCTGAGCTTCGCTATTGCGAAGATCAGCGCCGGGCAGTGCTTTTCAATAGGGGGTAGTTATTTTCTGCTCTTAGGAGAACTCGGCTTAGATAGTACAGAGCTCTTTCCTTTCCTTGATCGTTCTCTTAAGACCATAGTGTTGTGTGATATGCCCTAGAGGCCATTATTGTATAGTACAAGTTTGTATATTACATTTTGGAAGCTTGGGATATATACATGGATTTATGACAGTCTTGCTCGATATAGTAGTATGCTACTTGGTTTGTATCTATCTTAATATGTGTATATGTTTCTTTTAACATATCACTAATAGATATTGATAGAGCCCTTATAATCTTTCCTTGACTACCAGCGTTGTGATGGCAGTCACACTAGTGGGGGCTGGGTAGTCTACAAGCACATCCTTATATAGGTCCCTAGTCGTAGGATTATCGAGACAGGGCATCGATACTCCAGAGTAGACTAGTTATACGCTTCTCATCCCAGCAGGGGAGATGGTCTGTCCCACAGCCATCAGTAGGTCGTACTAGAGATAGTATGCAGGTGCTCATTGGGTTATGAGTTACACAGGACGGACTCGTAGAGAACTGCTGGTTAGTAATATACCTATCGTCAGGTAGCAGTTCCCAGGTGACATGAGTACAGCTTAGTCCGTCGACTTGACACTGCTACTTTGCCTCAAGTGTGTTCCCACTGTTCTTAGATTACTACCCTAACACGGCTCTGCTGAGTCGTGGAAACAGGTAGTAGTTGGGTGCAGTCCCGAAACACTTGGAGGCAGTGGCGGATAGATAGGATTTGTCTCTTCCGGTATTGGGGGTTGATATCGCGCTGTGTTTGGAAAGCCATTACACAAAGTCCCTGGCCAGGGCAAGTGAGATTTACTGGTAGGTATTCCAGTAGTTTCTCAGGGTGTTCTGGGCTACACTCCGACACGACTTATACCGCTATAAGGGGTCTGACGATTACCATCTCCTTAGTCCCGATATGCGATACTCTTAGACGAACAGACCGGACTGTACGGAGATTGCCACAGACAGGCTCAGTAGGAGTTTGGATGAGCTTGCTCGTCGGCCTTCTTATCGACATATACCTGGGTAGCCGTTACGTACAGCCAGTGCCGCTGATGTGCTTGTGGTTAAACCCACTGCTAGAGTATTGTTGGGTCTTTAGAGTCCCACATACAGGGTTTCCCAGCTTCGGGCGAAACTATGTAGAGGTCGTATGGTTTTACGACAGGGTTCGATCACATACGTGTACTTGTGCGCGTGTGGTGTTCGAGCGGACAATACTAGTGGGCTTTGGTTTAAGCCAGATCCTAGTATTTGATTATTAGATTAGGTTCGTGTCACGCCCCTGTTCCCAGTGTACGGGCAGAGGACGCAACGAGACCGCTACGTATTTACTCTGAAGTAAATACGCTAAGCGTATCTACGCAATATAAATAAAAATACATAAGAGACAAAAGATATAACTGAACAGCAACTTTATTTATAAACATTCTTTTTACAATACATAGAAAAGTAAATACATGGGATAAAGCGATGCCTAAACAGTGGCATAACAGAAATGAAAAGTACTGAAATGAAACGTGTACAATGAATCTAAAGCTCTGGGTCGTAGGCTAACTGATCCAAGTCCTCGTCGGTGGGCTCGATTTCCTGAGTGCCCAGATCACCTGACAACATCCCAAAGAAGAAAGAGAAAAAATGTCATCAGCGAACAATCGCTCGGTAAGTCCCAAAGATAAAGGAGAAATAGAATAGACAAAGAGAGAAAGTAGCTTTTAAAGTTGTATTATATGGTTAACGTTGTTGTTTGTAGCTTGGTACAGAAGGATGCCAGTGTATACGAGAGGAGTCTCTATATGCCAGAGACTAAGAGCAACAGGAGTACAAGGAACCGTTTATGCCACGGTACAACAACAACATGAATTCAGGTTAGGTGTCTTAAGTCTTGCAGTCTCGTGCCACTTCTAACACCTTCCGTACCAATCTACCCCTTAGAAACCCCGCGATGTCTTGATTGTATAGTTGTATTGTATTGTAAATTGTATTGTCTTGTATAGATGGATAACTTGCCGAAACCATGATATCAGTAAAATGGATGTAACTGTAGAATCATGTAGATGGAAGTATATCCATGGTTCGGTTCAGTCAATACAGATTGAATAGATTGAATATATGGATTCATGTTGAATTGTAGTTTGTACTTGAATTATATTCAAGTCAGATTATTATAATGAGACTCAGTCTGAGTCAGACAATTAGAAAAGAAATTGAAGTCCTGAATTAGGTTTTTAGTGTTATCGGTAACCGTTGCACATGGGCGGCAGGATTTGTGTCTTTTTCAAAGACGATTACCGTGGTGATAACACCGTTTGTTAAGTTGTCTACCTTCAATAGGCAAGCACCCATATTTCCGGCTCCCTGAGGCTCAAGAGACTGGTCCCGCTTAAACCTATGTTTACTAGGGTCCTTATTGTAATTTATAAAACTTGAGGGGTTTTTATGTAAAAATATCTTTTTATAATTTACAAAATACACCTCAAGTATTTAATTATCGTCTTTAGGGTTTTCATAGCTGTAGATTTTATATATGTGACATTTCTAGTGAATAAATCCTATTTTTCATAATATATTGTATTTAATTGTAAAGTGTTAGAATTGTATGGAATTTCATTGTATTTTCATGTAAAGTGATTCTTGTGATCTAGAAAAATTGGAATATTTATATTATCACAAAAATAGATATTTTGATGATACATATATATATATATATATAATTTTAATATATTATATTTCTAAAAATCTTATTTTCTTAAGATATTTGAATTTTTAAATCTCTCGAGACCGAATGCTTCTTGCGGAAGTCTGCATCTCGCACTACTAAACCCGAGGATGTGCAATAATCCGCACCATCCCGACGGGTTCCCCAAATGGGTTGTAGCAGCGCTTTGCAAAGATTTGTTTACAATACATAATCTTGTAGAAAACGGTTTTAATAGTAAAAGGTATTTTTGTATAAAATCGTATTTTTCGAATCTATGTTTCCCAAAAGGTATCGTGCTATATTGCATATGAGTGTTGTGAATAGGTAGGTCATTACCTCGTGATCTATCTAAAGGTATAGCAAGATTAATGATGGTTTATAGTCAAGACTAAACCACATGGTATTTTACTGAAAAAGTATGATAAAAATTGAAATATACATTCTTTTGAAATGGAATTTGTTCCATATATTCTGTTAATGATTAATAGTCACGATGCAAGAGTTTGCATGGTTGTGTTAAGGAAAATTGAACTTTACAAAGAAAACCGAATCGGAAGTCGGATTTAACTCCGCTTCCGTCGGGTTTTAGTAAAAGAAGTTTTAAGAATAGATTAGAGAAGAGGAAGGCGGGACATACGAGTTTAGAGTCAATAGAAGAGGGAGAAGAAGTGGTAGGAGGCGCCGGTGCGTCGTTTCGTCCCCGGGAGCTCCTAGGGTCGTTGTCGGAAATTCGCCGGAGCTTCGCTCTTTGTTAACTCCAATTGCACACTAAAATTCTAGAGAGTTTTCTTGAGAGTTTTGGACAGAATTGTGAGTGAGGGGTGTGTGTTTAGGGGTGATATTTATAGGAAAAGATTAGGGTTAGGGTAGGTGAAAGGTTGTATTGAAAATTGTATTAAAAATTGAATTAATTTAGGGTTTTAATTGAATTTTAAAGGATCTGGAACTGTGCAGGAAATTTAAAGTGTACGGTGGTGTTAAGAATACCAAAATACACAAGTTTCATGTTGGACCAACTCCGATCCGGCCGCCGGCGGCGGCCGAGTCGCCGGCCGAGTCACGGCGAGTCGGGCCGGGGATCGTCGCCGTGGGTCGCTCGTCGGTTGGTCTTCCCTCTGGTCCAGTTTGTTTTATATGTGACGTGGGGTTTTTACGAGTTATGCACGTGTAGACCCATGGACATCTAAAAATTTAAAAGAAAGCAATATTAAAAATAATGTGGGTGATGGGATTTGAACTCTAGTGCTTTGGTTCAGCAGTGCAAGGTCTTACCAATGAGCTACAAGCTTCTTCTTGATATTAAAAAGCAAAACAAATACTTATAGTGCTCACAGGAAATGAAAATACCCCAAGTATACATTAACTTTTAAACAAATTTTTGTACACTAAAATTGGAGTTGTTACACTTCGTCTCATAGTATTCGTGTTTCTCGGAACACGGATGCGGGTATGTATATACGGATGAGAGGAGGTATAGAAGGAGACACCTCATTAGGGTTGAACCATTGACTTGGTCAAAATAAAAATGAGGTGGAGAAAAGTATTTGTTATTTTTGGTAAATGATAATTTTGTGGCATGACTACTTGGGTTGACCATTTGACTTGGATTGACTTGTTGACTCTAGATATTTTTGGGAGATATTTTGTGACCTAGATATTTTTGTTAAAATATTATTTTCATGCCATGCTTATTCCATATCAAGGATCCATTTCTTTTATCAATTATCATTTATCAAAAACATTTCTCTTTCCTCAAGTTTACTCTCTCCTTCTTCCTCTCAAATCCCAGTGTCTCAGGTGTTGAGAATTAAGGGATTAGTGAGACTAAGCTACTCAAAATCACACTCTACACACTCTAGGTTACTTAGTTTAGCACACCAAGTGATCAAGTTGCCTCAACTTGGAGGTTTAGCTCAAGGTTGGAACTCTCGGGTGGATCTTCTACTACTTCGAGAAGCCGACGATGAGGTGCCATCTATTTCCACTCCAAAGAGCTCGTGAGGTGAAGGAGGACAGCAAGAGGAGAAGAAGGACTTGGAACTTTAGGTATAATCTTCTTACCGAGTACATAATACCTCTAGATAGTTTGTTAGTTATGGTTTAGCTAAGATCTTGGAGTTCAAGTCGATATTACCTTGTTGTAAAAATCGTTTTTTACCCGTTCCGCCTCCCCGCAAACCCGTGGGGTGTGTAACGTCGACTTACAGTGGTATCAGAGCCGACTAAACCATAGCTAACTAAATAAACGACAAGTAAAACTACGAAATCGAAATAACCCGAAAACATCGAAGCATAGATTCAAGTTTCTGTCGATTTTTCACGAGACTCTAAAAAATATTTTAGCAACTGCAGAGTACTCTTTGAACTGTCAAGTGAACATAGAAAAAAATGGGAAATTTTCACCCAAACTGGGCTGGCCAAAATGCCTATAAAACCGATGAGCTCGGTCCAATTGGAGGGAAATGCTTCATGTTTTGGACTGTAGCTTTGTTACTTGAATCTAGGGCTTCAGGAGTTGTTCGGTTTTGCCAATTTTGATTTTACTGTAAATTCTTTATTGTGGCAAATACCGGGTGTTTCAAAGTCGCAGTTTAACGTCGTTAAATGTTTCAAGTTGTAATAAATGTGTTTGTAAACTTCCGCTAATTGCTATATGTCGGTTAGTTGGGGGTTGCATATTTCAGTGATGATTATATTGGTTTGTGTATGTGAACTTGTTGGATCGTTGTGATGAATAGCCGGGTGTGAGATGAGGGTTTTCAGTCTTTCATTCGATATAAAATTTGTAAAGTGATGTAATATTATTTTTGTGGGGCACATCCGGGTTGAGCTTGTAGCCACCGTTGTATTATTTCTTTTACTGTTTTTGCTCCTAGGATAGACCTAAGGTGGGGTGTACAAACTACCGGTTACTTTGAAGTGCCGAGTGGCCCACTCACTTTGTTGAGGGAGGTTGCTTCACTTTGGGTATTTGGCGGGTAGTTTGCCGCACCCGTAGGGGTCTAGGGTTGGGTTTGGCTATTCATCACGACCGTGGAATCCATCTTTCGTTTCAGGCTCAAACGAAACGCGGATTCCTAGAATATCCAATATGTTCATCTGTGATCTGGAATGCCTATCATTGCGTCTGACGAATGTATATATCTATACATGATATCTAGTAGACGTTGTTTATGTTTTGCATCCGAGCTAGTCCAGCCCCCACTTTGTCGTTAGTTAAGTAACCTAACGGGTGATGACGGGGCCCCATGGTGAATGAGGATGGCATAAGCGTATGTTATATTTTCGTTGTTTTCTGCAATGGTAGGATTAATTGATGGGACTGCATTAAATTAATCCTAAGTAAACAAACCAAAGTTGAATCGTTGGAACAATTTCAAAACCACTCGGTTTTTTCAAAACAGCAAAACTTTTAAAATGCGGAGCTTAAACCACTCCTTTTAAAAGCTATCAAGTTCCTTCGATTATATCAAGTTCACTATGTTCACGGTTTCGCTAAAACCATTCGTAGCCCTCCGTCATTTCATATGAATATTCAATAGTATTCAAGCTGTGTTTGTTGGGCTTAGTAAAGGCATAGTGATTGGTAGCTGCTGGGTATTCATATGTTGCATAGATAGATGCGTTGGTTTGGGACAATCATACTACTTTGTTGGCCTTAGTCAAGGGTATGTATGGCTGGGTTCAAATTAACCTAGATAATGACAGGTAGAACTTGACAAGTGACTTATGATTTGTTAGCCTTAGTCAAGGTCATAAGAACATGGGGCAAAAATCCACATCGGGAGTTTCTAAAGAAACTGAAACTTGTTAGTGTTGCATACCATTTGGAATGTGATAATTTTGGTAGGATTCCTTCAACTTTATCACACGATGATATTTGTATCCCGATCCTACTGTGAGTATACGCTACTCCTCGGGAGATTTTTTCACTTAACGATCAATGCTATAAACCAAGTAGGTGTCTAGAGAGATCTTAACAGGGCTACGCCCCTAGGGAAAGAGGTTATTTAATTAAGAAACTTCACGAAAGCGTCGTAAAACCTCCCTCGAAGTACCGATACTGGCCTGGCTGAACGGTTAAGCAAGTATTGTACGGTGAGATTAATCCTGACTAATTCTTCTTTTATGGTTTGGGGAAGGATTCGAGAAATAATGGGAGCCATTTTTTTTAGATAAACGAAAAACCAATCTAAATTTGCAAGAGCATCATGCTAAAGTGTTTCTTCTCTCTTTCTCCTAATTGCAGCGACCAAAACATGACGGGCCTTAAGTTATTATTAGATAAAAATATATTGACATGGCCAAACTACAAAAATTGGTTCAGGAATGTCAATATGCTAATAACTTATGAAAAGTTAGGCTATGTCCTTACTACAAAAGCCCCCGCCGTCCCAAGTCCAGAATCCAGTGTCACGGATAAGAAAATCCGTAAGACCTGGGAGATTGACTGAGCGAAGGCCAAGTGCCTCGTGCTTGCCTTTATGGACAATGAACATCAGAGGAGGCACGAGAATATGGATCTAGAATCCATATTCCTCCATACCATGGATATGGAGAGCAACTCGTATCGCAAGATACGAGACCTTGAAGAAGCTATTTCAGGCGAGGTTGGCCGTCAGATCATCTGTAGGGAAACACATCCTTAAGATGATTGGCTATATTGAAGAGCTCACGGACCTCGGGACCACGTTAGAGAATGAGCTGTATACAGACTTAATTCTGCAGTCCCTTCCTTCCACCTACGTCCAGTTTATATTGAATTTTAATATTCAAGGTAGAGAAGTTGAACTTTCAGAACTCCTCAACATGTTGAGGAGTGCAAAGGGCACCCTTCAGAAAGCCAGGAAAACACCCGCTCTACTTGTTGGTGGAGCTTCCTCTTCTAAGTCCAAGGCGAAAGTCAAAGGAAAGAAAAAGAAGGGCCCCACCAAGCCGAGATGAGGTGTTAGTAAGTGGAAGCAAGGGGCAAGGCAAAAGTGCCGGGGCCGACAATAGGAAAGAAGGAATGCTTCTACTGTCATAAAAAGGGCCATTGGAAGAAAGATTGCAGGGCTTGGAAGGCCAAGAACCAGGACCCGAAGTAGGTTGTGGCTTCGGCTTCAGGTGTGTTTGTAATTGAAAACTGTCTGTCAATCAACTCTACTTCCTGGGTATTGGATACCGGATCAAGATCTCATATCTGCAATTCTTTGCAGGCACTAAGGAGCCGTAAGGTTCTGAAGACCGGTGATATGACCCTCAGGGTTGCTAACGGAGCGAGCGTGGATGCTGTGTCCGTAGGGGGATATCACCTTAGATTGATGAGTGGACCTATTTTGGTTTTGCGCAACTGTTTTTGTGTACCCAGTTTGACTTGTAATATCATTTATGTATCTTTGTTATCAAAAGAAGGTTATAATTTTACATTTGTAAGCGATGTCGTAAACATCCACCTTAATCATGGTCTGATTGGGTCAGGTACTCTAAACAATGGTATATACTTATTAAACCAACTACAAATTTTCAATTTCCAGAACACAATTAAAATAAAGTCTTCGGAACTAAATCAAGCTTTCTTATGGTATTGTAGACCGGGTCACATCAATGAAACACGATTGACGAATTTACATAGAGAGGGATATTTGGATCCGTTCGAATATCAGTCTTATGCAACTTGTCAATCTTGTCTCATGGGAAAGATGACAAAGACTCCGTTTACTGGACACGGAGCGATAGCGAGCGAGCACTTGGGACTCATACACAGCGATGTGTGTGGTCCAATGTCTACACATGCACGAAGTGGTTATTCTTAATTCATTACTTTTACGGATGATTTCTGAAGTTATGGACATGTCTTTTTGATGAAGCATAGATCCGAAGCCTTTGAGAAATTCCGGGAATATAAGAATGAAGTGGAAAAATAAACAGGCAAAAATATCAAAACACTAAGATCTGATCGAGGTGGTGAATACTTGAGTACCGAGTTCCTGGATTACCTAAAAGAAAATGAAATTCTCTCTCAGCTTACTCCTCCATACACGCCACAACACAACGGTGTATCGGAAAGGCGGAACAGAACCCTATTAGATATGGTTCGTTCAATGATGAGTAAAGCTGAGTTGCTGCGATCCTTCTGGGGATATGCATTAGAATCAGCTGCATATCTTTTGAACCAGGTTCCTACTAAGTCAGTGCCTACCACACCATATCAGATGTGGAGTGGGAAGAAACCCTGTCTTAAAAACTTTAAGACATGGGGATACCCAGGTTCTGTTAAGAAGCAGCATGCGGGGCACGCTCAGTATAGTGCAAGTTTGTGGGATACCCAAAAAATTCCAAGGGGTATTTTTTCTATTACGCAGAGGAGAAAAAAGTCTTTGTTTCTCATCATGCCCGCTTCTTGGAAACTGAATTTTTAGAAAATCAGATAAGTGAGAGCGCAATAGAACTGGAAGAAATTCCAGAACCACAAGCTATTACTGAAAGCTTGGTGGAACCATAAGTTTCAAAAGAATAGGACATTCCCGCACCACTCCGCAGGAGTAGTAGGTTGTCTCATCCGCCCGAGAGATACTATGGTTTTCTCGCAGACGGGGATAGAGAGGATTGCATCATTGATAGTGATGAGCTGACTAATTTCCAGCAAGCCATTCGGAGCACTGACTTGGTAAAATGGCTGGATGCAATGCGGACCGAGATGGAGTCCATGTACACCAACAAAGTATGAACTTTAGACATTGCTCCGGAAGGGGTAAAACCCGTAGGCTGCAAATGGATCTTCAGAAAGAAGATTGGTGTAGATGGACAAGTTTAAACCTATAAGGCTAGACTTGTTGCAAAAGGATTTCTTCAAAGACCTGGTTTGGACTATGATGAAACCTTTTCTCTAGTTGCTATTCTCAAATCCAATCGGATCCTTCTTGCCATTGCTGCCTTCCACGATTATGAGATTTGGCAGATGGACGTAAAAACTGCTTTTCTAAATGGAAATTTAGAAGAGTGCATCTATATAGACCAGCCAGAGGGTTTCATTCAGAGTGGGAGTAGCGGGAAAGTGTGCAAGTTGCTTAAGTCCATCTATGGACTAAAACAGGCATCGCAGAGTTGGAATATCTTTTTTGATGAAATGGTCAAAGAATTTGATTTTATCAAAAATCCATATGAGCCATGCATTTATAGTAAGATTGTAGCACGAACTGTTGTATTCCTCGTCTTGTACGTGGATGACATTCTCTTGATAGAAAATGACATTTTTATGCTACAATCTGTCAAAGGGTTTTTGTTACACAGATTCTCTATGAAAGACCTGGGTGATGCCTCTTACATTCTGGGGATCCAGATCTATCATGATCGATCTAAGAGGATGTTGGGACTTTCACAGTCCAGGTACATCGACACCATACTGAAAAGATTCAGTATGGAAGATTCTAAGTACGGTAATTTACCGGCTTGTTGTTCATATCAGAATTTTGCATTATTATATCGCCCGTTCTTAATTACATTACATATAAATAGGTGCTTTTGATCCATGTATGCTAAATAGTTGCAGGTTACAGGTTCTCAGATCATTACAGTGAAATTCATGAAAAGACGCTACAAATGTGAGACTACGACCAACAATAGATGAATCCGTATGATGCCACCTACCAGTTAAAGGAATAAATGAAAATCATGAGACAGTTCAATCCACAAAGCACAAAGGTAGCACAAGATTCAAGACTTCAACGCGAAGCTCACGGTAAAAGTCCACATAATTCTGCACTGTTGGAAATCTGGAAGAAAATAGAAGAGATTCTGAGGAACCAAGTGAAGAAAACAGAAGGAAAAAGCAACATGAAGTAACCCTGAAGAACTGAGCCAGAGATCCCACCAATTGGCCGCGGAACCGCGGCCAAACATGCCTTCCTGCCGCGGTTCCGCGGCCATATAGTGCACGTGTCGGTGCATGTATCGGTGTGTGTCGGTGTTTTGACCCGGCTTTCTTAGGGTAGTCTCGTAAATTCATGTATGGATCAGATTGTAACCAAGGGTTTTTTCTATCTATAAATAGGAAAGCCGAAAGCTAATTAGGTATGCCTCTTTTTAATTCTTAGATTTAAATTTTAATTCAACTTGTAATCGTTGAGGTCATCAATAGAGTAAGTTTTTTTTTCTATCTTGCACTTTTTATCTGAATTTAATTCCTGCATTTTTTTATCTGTTATTTTATTATCTGCAATTTAGTTTTCTAATATAAAAAATATAAAAATGAATTTTATTGTCACTTTCCTAAGGAGTGAGTAATTCCTCACTTGTTAGGGTTAGGATAGGGAAGGTTTGAGTGAAGGAAATCTCTCTCACTCCTTTCTTTGCCCATATAATTTTAAAATACGGAGTCTTTTTAATTCAACCACACATCGCTCACTACGGCACCCTATCCTACAAGATAGCAGTGATTCCCTAGTTAGACCGGTTGTGGTTGGATTAACTGGAGGTTAGGGTTAAGAGTTAAGAACGGACGGACAAGGACCAAAAGGAAGAAACTAAGTTTCTTCCTAGTCGTGCTAATCCCCACTGTTAACTATTACCCTAACACCTATATTTGTAACTAAGGCATTGATAGAAGTGAGAAGAGTTCTTAAGTCGAACTAACCTAATCCTAACCCTAGCAAGCCTTTTAAATCGATTTATTCTCATTCTTAAATAGTAAAAAAAAACCTACCAAAGATCGGACTTAACTTGTTAGAACTTAAAGAAAAGAACACATTTTCCCTGTGGATCGACTCGTACTCAACTGGCTAGCTACCAAGCGATACCGTCTTGATTGCGGTATTCTTAATTTTAAAATGCACGTACAAAATCTCCATTAATTAAATGATGCCGTTGCCGTGGAAATGGTAGTTTATTTCTTTTTGTAATTTCGGGTTAATTAAATAAAAAATATAAAAATTGAATAAAATAAAAAAAATACATAAAAAATCAACTTGTTATTTTTGATTGGTTTTGTGTGAATTGTGCAGAAAACGAAGAAGGACTGATTCAGATCTGGAGCAAGCCCAGTGAACAAATCAAGAAACAGAGGATCTGAACAAACAGAGGAGAACCATAACAGCACACAGAAAAGTTTTGATGGCCTGATCCAACTGAACCATCGCGGAACCGCGGCTGAATCAAGAGTTTGACCGCGGAACCGAGGTCAAACAGTTGACGTCACCTGTTTTAAAACTCTCTGTGAGTATACTTTTCTCCTCCTACCCTCTGCACTCCACTAAAAAAATTTTCTGCAGTGTTCTTTGCGCAAAACATCTTCTCCCTCTCCAATAAATCATTTTATGCAGGATTCTTTACGCCGCAAATAAAAAGAAATTTTTTTGGCAGGTATTTTAGATTTTGTGTGTTACTGCTTTGCATATTTAAAACGGAATCTTAGGGGCTATAACACCAACTAAGATTGGGTGGGGATTTCATTACCCTTCCTAAGACCCCAGAAATCATAAAAAGCATATGCATCACCCTTGAGCTAATTAAAAAATATCTAGACTCAGCCAATTAAGGACTGTCGCGCTCATTAGGACAGAGGAAGGTTGTGGGCATTCAGTCGTTTATCTAAACCTGACTTTGTGTTTCCTAGGCTAGACAAGTGAGAAATGTAACTTTAAAAGGCCCATCTCACGATGATTCATGAGCGGAACCCTCCTTTCTTCACTTGTACTTACCTGGCCACAATTGACGGTGAAGAGGTGATTTGAGGGATATCTCACAACTTGTCCCTTTGGACCATTTAGGAGCAGTCTAGTTGACTTTGGAGACCCTAGCTTTAGGCCTGATTGTGCATGCTTAAATTGTGATTGTTTGAAAGTGTGTCGTAGTTCCGTACAAAATTTTTTTGCAAAACTTTTTATAAAAACAAAAAAAAACACAAAACAAAATTTTTACAAAAACTTGCCATTTGTCGCTAGAATTCCATTGCAACCACCCTTCATTCACATTTCCCCATTGACGTTTTCTTACCCTCACATTCTACGTTTTGACTACACTACAACTCGTTTAGTGTATATCCGGTTGGACTGGGGACACTAGCGCCCGCTTAGTGCGTGTCTCGTTAGTCGCTACCGACGACGCGTTCGACTCCGAAGTCAAAACTCGCTCCACTTCTTTTTCATCTTTACCTTCATCTTCACATTCATCATCTTCTAAAGAGATGTCCGGATTCAATCCTAACAACCCTTTACCTACCTCGGGACTGATTCTACCTCAACTGGGTGCGAACAACCCGCAACAGCTTCCTGTTGAAGCGCCACAGTGAATCGCGCTCCAGGATCGTTTCTATCCTACCCGCTCTGCATTTCCTACTTGTCTTTCACTCCCGCCGGCAAATGGGGACAATTTCGAAATTAAGCCCCACTTCATCAATATGTTGCCTAAATTTCACGGGCTGGAATCCGAAGATGCCTATATCTCCATTAACAAATTCCAGAATGTTTGTGCAATGATGAAGACAACCCAACTGTCCGATGATGCTATAAGGCTACGAGTCATTCCCTTCACTCTATGTGAGCTAGCTGAAAAGTGGCTATATAGTACAGCATCGCATTCCATAAACAGTTGGGAAGAGTTTGTTAATGCATTTCTTAAAAAGTTTTACCCACATCATAAGACCTTGAGAATTCGTCATGAAATTAACCAATTTTCCCAGCTTCCTTCCAAACCTTTTTGGAAGTGTTTCGAACGATTCAAAGACCTTCTTGTTCAGTGCCCTCATCACGGTATCGAGAGATGGCAACTTTGCCAAACTTTATACAAAAGACTGAACCCAGCAACTAAGCAGTTGCTGAAAACCATTTGTCAAGGTCACTTCCTTACCAAATCTGACGAGGAAGCTTGGCAATTTATCGACGATCTTGCTGAACAAACACTTCAGTAGGAAAGCACTAGACCGACCACTTCGTCAAATTCATCTACTTCATCTAGTCCTTCTAGGGCAGGCGTTCATCAACTCGATATGTCAATTGCAATGAAAGCCAAAATGGCAGCAATTACACGAAAACTAGAAGCAATTGAGAGCAAATTCTCACCACCTTCTCCTGCCCCTGCTTTACCCCCTCGCACTATATGCGCTTGTTGTTTGGATCTGTCCCATTTGACCAAAGAGTGTCCTTACAACCCACCTGCTCAAGGACAGGATCAAGTCAATGCTTCCTTTCAGCAAAGACAAAGAAATGATCCATACTCTTCAACTTACAATCCTGGTTGGAGGAACCACTCCAATTTTGCTTGGAATCAAAATCAACAACAATTCCAAGGCAACAACAATTTCCAGAGCCTCCTCCACAATAACAAGCTCCTCAACAAACTCAATATCAACAACCTTTCCAACCCCAACCTTACCAAAATCAAACGAACAATTTTGCACCTAACAATTCTTTTCCTCAAAACAATTTTGTTCCGCCAAATAACGATAAGGTTTCCTCGCTAGAACGAAGTCTGGAAGCGTTTTTAAAACAATCAACTCAATCCTCAGCAAACATCCAGTCTCCCATTCAGTCTTTGGTGCAACACACTGCATCACATGGGCAAACTATCAAAACCATTGAAGCCCCAATTGCACAACTGAATGCTGCTTTAAGCGAGCGAGAGAAGGGGAAGCTTCCATCTCAACCACTTCCAAATCCTGTCCACCCACAAAATGCACATGTTGCTCATGAACAACAAAACTATAATGTGAGTGCCGTGACCACATTGAGATCTGGAAGGATGTTGCACAACGATGTTGGCACTAATGATGACACCCCGGCCGTCACTTCTTCTTCTTCTTCTTCTTCTTCTTCATCTTCATCTTCTTTATCTTCAGAGCCTGTTCTCCATTCTTCACAAGGCTCTAATTCTTCTACTACTCCGAATGGACCCACATCTCAGTCCACGAAAATACCAGCACTGGGATCTGGTCCAACTCCGCAATCTCCTCCACCAACATTGGACTCAACCAATTTTCAAAATGTTCCATTTCCAAACAGGTTGAGATCCAATAAACAAAATCCACAAATGGAGAAGATTTTGGAGTTATTTAAACAGGTTAGCATTAACATTCCCCTCTTGGATGCAATCCAACAAGTCCTTTCTTACACTAAAATCTTGAAGGACTTATGCACCAAGAAGAGGAAATCGCATGTACTTAAGAAAGTTTTCTTGGCTAGTGCAGTAAGTGATACTCTTACCCAACCTTTACCTCAAAAAAGAAAGGACCCTGGCTGTCCTACAATTTCAATAACTATTGGGGATAAGAACATCAACCGTGCACTTTTAGATCTTTGTGCCGGTGTTAACCTGCTTCTTTATTCAGTATATGAGCAATTAGGCATGGGAGAGCTGAAACCCACATATTGTACTCTCCAAATGGCCGATCGATCCATCACCCATCCTAGGGGAGAGTTAGAGGATGTGTTGATTAAAGTAGAGGACTTCATATTCCCCGTTGATTTCATTGTTATGGACACACAACCTGTAGCTAACCCCCGGAGTCAAATTCCGGTGATACTCGGTCGACCATTCCTTGCAACTTCTAATGCGGTGATCAATTGTCGAAATGGTTCGATTAACCTATCTTTTAGAAACATGACAATTGAACTCAACATTTTTAAGTTGAGGAATCAGCCCTCCGAACCTAATGCTAATATACTTGATGTTTGCTCGATCTAAGAGATCACCCAGGAGGACTGTAAGCTCGAGAAATTTCTATTCGATCACAACAATTACGATGCCACTAGTGCGTTCCTCCTTGAATCTGATACTGTTTTCACGCCCGACAATGACTACGAGTGTCACTTTCTCGAACGATCTTGACCATTCACCACCCGAGTTTGAATCCTTTGAATTTTCGGATGAGTTATTGAACCATCCGACTCGGTTTCTTACACTCGTTTTGAACCTCTGTTGGAATCCTTCGAGTTTAAGACAATTTCACCAATTTTACCTTCAATTGTTTCGCCTCCAACACTCGAACTCAAGCTATTGCCGTCTCACCTTAAATACACTTACTTAGGTGAGAATGAGACCCTTTCTGTTATCATCTCGGCTTCTCTAGCCCCCGAGCAAGAGAAAGCCCTTTTAACGGTCTTGCAAAGCAATCGGCAAGCTTTTAGCTGGACTATGGCGGACATCAAGGAGATTAGTCCCCTAATAGTTGAACATCATATTCATATGATGGATGATTCCAAGCTAGCAAGGGATCCACAGAAACGACTCAACCCATTCATGAAGGAGGCTGTTAAAAAGGAGATCGTAAAATGTCTTGATAGTGGTATCATTTACCCTATCTCTGATAGCCAGTGGGTTAGCCCCGTTGTCCCAAAGAAATCGGGCATAACGGTCATAACTAATGAGGCAAATGAGTTAATACTTACTCGCACCCAAACTGGGTGGCGAGTATGCATCAATTATAGAAAACTCAACGCCGCGACACGGAAAGACCACTTTCTATTACCTTTTATTGACCAAATGCTAGAACGATTGGCTGGGCACGAATACTATTATTTTTTGGATGGCTATTCCGGCTATAATCAAATTCCCATCGCCGAAAAAGACCAAGACAAGAACACATTCACTTGTCCTTTCGGTACGTTTTCTTACCGTCGCATGCCTTTTAGGTTATGCAATGCACCCGCTACCTTCCAACGGTGTATGATGGGTATTTTTTCAGACATGGTGGAAAAATTCTTGGAGATCTTCATGGATGATTTCTCCATTTTCGGCGACTCCTTTGATGAGTGTTTGCTACATCTAGACGCGGTCCTTACCCAGTGTAAGGATAAGAACCTTACTTTAAATTGGGAGAAGTGCCACTTCATGGTACGAGAAGGTATTGTCTTAGGACATATCATCTCGCAAAATGGCATTGAGGTAGATAAAGCGAAAATTGAAGTCATTTCCAATCTCCCTCCTCCCAAATACGTCCGAGACATTCAAGCCTTCCTTGGCCATGCCGGTTTCTATAGACGGTTCATCAAGGATTTTAGCAAGATAGCTAGACCCTTGACTCTTTTGTTGGCCAAGGACACCGCATTTGATTTCGACTCAAGCTGTATGAAGGCGTTCGAGTCATTGAAAAACTCACTCACTTCTTCTCCCATCCTTTCGTCTCCCGACTGGACGCATCCATTTGAAATTATGCGCGATGCATCTGATTTTGCCATTGGTGTTGTCCTTGGACAACACATCGAAAAGATGCCGCATGTAATTTATTACGCTAGTCGAACATTGAACGAGCCCCAATTAAATTACACAACAACCGAAAATGAATTCTTAGCTGTTGTGTTTACATTAGAAAAGTTCAGGCCCTACTTAATCGGCTCTCCAGTCATCGTATACACTGACCATTCGGCTCTTCGCCATCTTTTTGCGAAGAAGGACGCTAAATCTCGGCTGATACGTTGGATCCTCTTACGACAAGAGTTTGACCTTGTCATCAAAGACAAAAGAGGATGCGAAAATGTAGTCGCCAACCATCTTTCACACCCCTCTTCTTCGCCGACGCTTCAATTTCCTATAAAAGACGTTTTTCCAGATGAGCAACTTTTGACTGTATCATGCGAACCTTAGTTCGCAGATATTGTGAATTATTTGGCCACTGGACTTATACCAAATGAATGGTCGAATCAGGACAGACTCCGATTCCTATTCCAGGTAAAACATTTTTACTAGGATGAACCTTATCTATTCAAATGCTGTCCCGACCAAATTATTCGCCGGTGTGTCCCCGACAACGAATTTAAGAGCGTGCTGTCATTCTGCTACGATCAAGCGTGTGGCGGGCATTTTGGCCCTAAAAAAACAGCCGAAAATTTTTTGCAGTGTGGTTTCTATTGGCCATAACTTTTTAAAGACGCACATGATTACTGCAAGACATGCTCCCGGTGCCAACATTTGGGCCGGATATCTAGAAGAAACGAAATGCCGCTCCAACCAATATTGGTTGTGGAAATTTTTGATGTTTGGGGGTTAGATTTTATGGGACCGTTTCCCAATTCTTTTGGGAACGTGTATATTCTTCTTGCTGTTGATTATGTTTCTAAGTGGGTCGAGGCTGTGCCCAGCCGGACTAATGACAACAAGGTTGTCGTTAGGTTCCTCAAAGAAAACATTTTCTCTCGGTTTGGGCACCCCCGCGCAATCATAAGCGACAATGGAACTCATTTCCGTAATAGGACTTTCGAGTCCTTAATGCGAAAATATTCCATTAATCACAAGTTATCAACGCCCTATCATCCCCAAACGTGTGGGCAAGCCGAGATTTCAAATCGGAAAATTAAACAGATATTGGAGATAACGGTTTCCAAAAACCATAAGGATTGGTCTTCAAAACTTATTGATGCCCTTTGGGCATTTCGAACTGCCTATAAGACCAACCTTGGCATGTCTCCGTATAAGCTTGTTTATGGAAAGGCTTACCACCTTCCAGTTGAAATTGAGCATTGCGCATTTTGGGCGATAAAAGAGTTGAATCTCTCTCTAGGAGATGCGAGCAGCCATAGAAAGCTGCAATTGAATGAATTAAACGAGCTTCGGGATGAAGCTTACGAGAACGCAGTTGTCGTAAAAAACCGAACGAAGGTGTTTCACGATAAAAACCTTATGCGCAAATCATACAAACCTGGTCAACAAGTTTTACTTTACGACACCCGGCTACATTTCCATCCCGGCAAGCTCAGATCTTGATGGAAAGGGCCATTTTTGGTACGCATTGTATATCCGCACGGTGCGATCGAATTAGAAAATCCTGAGGACGGTTCACTATTTAAAGTGAATGGACACAGGCTTAAACCGTTCCTCACCGCGGACCCTTCAAAGGAGCTCCTGCTGTTGCAGGAGCCGATTTACATTGACCGATCTTCCTCCATCTACCCCTAAATTTCGGTTATCCAGCCATAAACAGTGGAAACACTATTTCAAATAAGTTTGGGGGTATGTCACACTTGTAATTATATATAAAAAAATTGAGAATAAAAAAAATAAAAAAATAAAAAAATCCAATTTTGGGGGCTATTTTTGTAAATTTCAGTTTTAATAATTAATAAATAGAAAAAAAATATTATAAAAATTTTATTTACAAACAAATTCCTCTTTTTAAGAGGTCCTTTTTGAAAATAACCAAAACACCCTTATAAATAGAACCCGACCCCTCTCTGCATTTTACCAAACCCTAAAGTATTCCTCTTTGAAAACCCTAGCCGCCGCAACAGCCAGAGCAAGGAGATCTCGCCAGAGCGCCGCGCTTCCGTCGCCGAAGGAGCTTTCTGACCACTGATCCGCCGCTCCTCTGCTTCATCACCCTCTGAAATTTTCAGAGGGGGTTTGTACTCCTTTTTCCCTCTCTGTCGATTTCATATTTTGGTATCTTGCTCTCTGTGATGGCACCCACGTTGCAATTCGAAAGAGACTTTTCACAAATGTTTGCACACACGGTCTACGACAGCTATTTCGGTGATGAGATTCGAAGGCATGGGTGGAACTTCTTACTTTTTAACCATTCAAACTCCTTCCTCTCTTCCAGATCTCGTCACTCGATTTTACGAGTGCATGGAGGATGCTTGCCTCTCACAACACGGTTATATTAGGCTAATTTGGGGGGATAGGGAAATAATAATCGATAGGGACTTCATCCATGAAGTCACCTTAATACCTAGATTACCTATTCATGATTAACCCCTCAGATTCGAGGACTACCTACCCTTGATGGGTAATGACTATTCGAAGGAGACATGTAAGGGCGTCCAGGCTAGAACCCTCTTTGCGAATGTATTAACTGTGTGCCGTTGGGCACAAAATAATATTTTTGGTAGTTCGCACAATACGACATTTTTCACACCATCCCTGCATATCGTGCACACTTTGATGACTAGAAACCCCAGCTATGATATGTGTACGGTATTACTTCATTCGATTGGTGCGGGCAGGAGGGCTGCCAATTATCCATACCCTATGTTGGTGACACAACTGTGTCACCATTTCCTCCATTTGGAGGAATTTGAGTTTTATATTTATGGAGGGATCCCTATTAGACCTCTTCTTGAGGGCGTATCCACGTCCTACACACGCTTACATGATGTATGGTCGCGCACCGAACCGGCCGAGGACGTACCTGCCAAGACACTCAGCTCCAGCTCGGCTGCGAGCGGGGAAGAGCTTACCCCCGCAGCACAAGCAAGTATACTTAGGAGAGCCACTTGGGGGATAGACATATTGATAGGGATGGTGACCAACCTAGATCAGCGAGTCACAGGGTTGGAGCATGGCATGACCATCCTGCCGGCGAGAGACGAACGTTCCCGTTCACGTTCGAGGGGACGGCGAGGCCATGAGCAGTGAGGGCACTGCTTTTGATAAGTTTGGGGGTGGAGGTGGTTTGTAAATAGTTATCATTGCATTGCATATTTTAATTTTTTGTACATATTTGTTTCTTCTTTCTTTGCATATTTAATTCCGCATTGCATCTTTATAAAAAAAATATAAAAAATGAAAATGAAAATAAAAAAATATATATAAAAAATAAAATCAAATAAAAAATTAAAAATTTTTAAAAAATTATAAAAATTGAAAAGTTCAATTTTGGCCATGTTAGACTTAATTTCAACATGACGATTGAATAGTAGGGAAAAACTAGATCCTAAACTTAGTAAATTAAAAACCCTAAAAATAACTTTTCTTAAAGTTTAACTGTAGAAAATATATGTCCTTATAGTTTATTTAGAAATAGGCAAATTTTGAGTTCAGTTCTTGGGTTAAATCGAAATAAGGGAAGAGTATTGAAAGCTCTATTTGAAATATAAGTCTGAAAAATAATTCTGAACCTTAAGTCTAAATTCTGAAAATATATACCCTACAACTCGCACATACAAGCATCTTGAAACTTGGGATAGTAGAGGATACCTTGAAATGCCCTTGTTTAATATCCTTAGTATGAAAGAAAATAAAATAAAAGTATAAGTGGTGAATAAAGAGATAAAAAATGAATACTGGTTTTGCAATTACTTAAGACAGCATAAAAAATATAGCGAGGGTGCTTTATCTCCTAGTGCCTTAGACCAACAGGTTTGGGAGTCACTGCTAAGCCTTAGGTATTGCAAGACGAGGAATTACGCCTAAATGTGCAAGCACATTTTGTAATCGGTCGTTTATTACTTCAAGAAATATTAATGGTTGCATGAAGAATGTGCGAGCAATTTCATCTAAAATTCACCAACTAAAAGTATTTTGGAAGATGGACAAGAGTATGATAGCTTGAATTGAATTTCCAAGTGTAGGGGTGATATATACACACACGTAGGGGTATATGATTGGGGTTTGGATGAGAGATAGGAATGAAAGATAGGGCTCGTGCTTTCCTTCAGAGGAGGCACGAGAATATGGATCTAGAATCCATATTCCTCCATACCAAGGAATTATATGGAGAGTAATCTCGTATCGCAAGATACGGGACCTTGAAGAAGCTATTTCAGGCGAGATTGGCCATCAGATCATCTGTAGGGGAACACGTCCTTAAGATGATGGGCTATATTGAAGATCTCACGGACCTCGGGAGCACGTTAGAGAATGAGCTGTATACAGACTTAATTCTGCAGTCCCTTCCTTCCACCTACGTCCAGTTTATCTTGAATTTTAATATTCAAGGTAAAGAAGTTGAACTTTCAGAACTTCTCAACATGTTGAGGAGTGCAGAGGGCACCGTGCAGAAAGCTAGGGAACCATCTGCTCTACTTGTTGGTGGAGCTTCCTCTTCTAGGTCCAAGGCGAAAGCCAAAGGAAAGAAGAAGAAGGCCCCCACCAAGCCGAGAGGAGGTGTTAGTAAGTGGAAGCAAGGGGCAAGGCAAAAGTGGCGGGGCCGACAGTAGGAAAGGAGGAATGCTTCTACTGTCATAAAAAGGGCCATTGGAAGAAAGATTGCAGGGCTTGGAAGGCCAAGAACCAGGACCCGAAGCAGGTTGTGGTTTCGGCTTCAGGTGTGTTTGTAATTGAAAATTGTCTTTCAATCAACTCTACTTCTTGGTTATTGGATACCGGATCAGGATCTCATATCTGCAATTCTTTGCCGGCACTGAGAAGCCGTAGGGTTCTGAAGACCGGTGATATGACCATCGGGATTGCTAACGAAGCGAGCGTGGATGCTGTGTTCGTAGGGGAATATCACCTTGGATTGATGAGTGGACATATTTTAGTTTTGCGCAAATGTTTTTTTGTACCTAGTTTGACTTGTAATATCATTTCTTTATCTTTGTTATCAAAAGAAGGTTATGATTTTACATTTGTAAGCAATGTCGTAAACATCCACTTTAATCATGATCTGATTGGGTCAGGTACTCTAAACAATAGTATATACGTATTAAACCAATTACAAATTTTCAATGTCCAGAACACTCATAAAAGAAAGTCTCCGAAACTAAATCAGGCTTTCTTATGGTATTGTAGACTGGGTCACATCAATGAACACGATTGACAAAATTATATAGAGAGGGATATTTGGATCCGTTCGAATATCAGTCTTATGCAACTTGTCAATCTTGTCTCATGGGAAAGATGACAAAGACTCCATTCACTGGACATAGAGTGAGAGCGAGCAAGCTCTTGGGACTCATACACAGCGATGTGTGTGGTCCAATGTCTACACATGCATGAAGTGGTTATTCTTACTTCATTACTTTTACGGATGATTTCTCAAGTTATGGACATGTCTTTTTGATGAAGCATAAATCCGAAGCCTTTGAGAAATTCCGGGAATATAAGAATGAAGTGGAAAAATAAACAGGCAAAAGTATCAAAACACTAAGATCTGATCAAGGTGGTGAATACTTGAGTGCCGAGTTCCTGGATTACCTAAAAGAGAATGGAATTCTCTCTCAGCTTACTCCTCCATACACGCCACAACACAACGGTGTATTGGAAAGGAGGAACAGAACCCTATTAGATATGGTTAGTTCAATGATGAGTAAAACTGAGTTGCCACGATCCTTTTGGGGATATGCATTAGAATCAGCTGCATATCTTTTGAACCAGGTTCCTACTAAGTCAGTGCCTACCACACCATATCAAATGTGGAGTGGGAAGAAACCCTGTCTTAAACACTTTAAGACATGGTGATGTCCAGCTTTTTTTAAGAAGCAGTA
This sequence comes from Agapanthus africanus, assembly GCA_030015575.1. Classification (NCBI taxonomy): domain Eukaryota; kingdom Viridiplantae; phylum Streptophyta; class Magnoliopsida; order Asparagales; family Amaryllidaceae; genus Agapanthus; species Agapanthus africanus. Next base: position 600,260,217 of record JASDDO010000014.1, read on the forward strand.
TGCGGACAAACTCGAGGCACGCTCTGTACAGTGCAAGTTTATGGGATACCCAAAGAATTCCAAGGGGTATTTTTTCTATTACGCAGAGGAGGAAAAAGTCTTTGTTTCTCGTCATGCCCGCTTCTTGGAAACTGAATTTTTAGAAAATCAGATAAGTGGGAGCGAAATAGAACTGGAAGAAATTCCAGAACCACAAGCTATTACTGAATGCTTGGTGGAACCATAAGTTTCAAAAGAACAGGACATTCCCGCACCACTCCACAGGAGTAGTAGGCTGTCTCATCCGCCCAAGAGATACTATGGTTTTCTCGTAGACGGGGATAGAGAGGATTGCATCATTGATAATGATGAGCCGACTAACTTCCAGAAAGTCATTCAGAGCGCTGACTCGGTAAAATGGCTGGATGCAATGCGGACCGAGATGGAGTCCATGTACACCAATAAAGTATGGACTTTGGACATTGCTCTAGAAGGAGTAAAATCCTTAGGCTGCAAATGGATCATCAGAAAGAAGATTGGTGTAGATGGACAAGTTGAAACTTATAAGGCTAGACTTGTTGCAAAAGGATTTCTTCAAAGACCTGGTTTGGACTATGATGAAACCTTTTCTCTGTTTGCTATGTTCAAATCTATTCGGATCCTTCTTGCCATTGCTGCCTTCCACGATTATGAGATTTGGCAGATGGACGTAAAAACTGCTTTTCTAAATGGAAATTTAGAAGAGTGTGTCTATATGGACCAGCCAGAGGGTTTCATTCAGAGTGGGAGTAGCGGGAAAGTGTGCAAATTGCTTAAGTCCATCTATGGACTAAAACATGCATCGCGGAGTTAGAACATCTGTTTTGATGAAACAGTCAAAGAATTTGACTTTATCAAAATTCCATATGAGCCATGCATTTATAGTAAGATTGTAGCATGAACTGTTGTATTCCTCGTCTTATACGTGGATGAAATTCTCTTGATAGGAAATGACATTTTTATGCTACAATCTGTCAAAGGGTTTTTATCACACAGGTTCTCCATGAAAGACCTGGGTGATGCCTCTTGCATTCTAGGGATCTAGATCTATCATGATCGATCTAAGAGGATGTTGGGATTTTCACAGTCCAGGTACATAGACACCATACTGAAAAGATTCAGTATGGAAGATTCTAAGCGCGGTAATTTACCGGCTTGTTGTTCATATCAGAATTTTGCATTATTATATCGCTCATTCTTAATTACATTACATATAAATAGGTACTTTTGATCCATGTATGCTAAATAGTTGTAGGTTACAGGTTCTCAGATCATTACGGTGAAATTCATGAAAAGATGCTACAAATGTGAAACTACGACCAATAATAGATGAATCCGTATGATGCCGCCTACCAGTTAAAGGAACAAATGAAAATCATGAGACAGTTCGATGCACAAAGCATAAGGGTAGCACAAGATTCAAGACTTCAACGCGAAGCTCACGGTAAAAGTCCACATAATTTTGCACTGTTGGAAATCTGGAAGAAAATAGAATAGATTCTGAGGAACCAAGTGAAGAAAACAGAAGGAAAAAGCAATATGAAGCAACCCTGAAGAACTGAGCCAGAGATCCCACCAATTGGCCCCGGAACCGCGGCCAAACATGCCTTCCTACCGCGGTTTCACGGCCATATAGTGCACGTGTCGGTGCATGTGTCGGTGCTTTGACCCGGCTTTCTTAGGGTAGTCTCGTAAATTCGTGTATAGATTAGATTGTAACCTAGGATTTTTTCTATCTATAAATAGGAAAGCCGAAAGCCTAATTAGGTATGCCTCTTTTTAATTCTTTGATTTAAATTTTAATTCAACTTGTAATCGTTGAGAGGTCATCAATAAAGTAAGTTTTTTTTATCTATCTTGCACTTTTTATCTGAATTTAATTCCTGCATTTTTTATCTGTTATTTTATTATTTGCAATTTAGTTTTCTAATATAAAAAATATAAAAATGAATTTTATTGTCACTTTCCTAATGGGTGAGTAATTCCTCAGTTGTTAGGGTTGGGATAGAGAAGGTTTAAGAGAATGAAATCTCTCTCACTCCTTTCTCTGCCTATATAATTTTAAAATACGGACTCTTTTTAATTCAACCACACATCGCTCACTACGGCACCCTATCTTACAAGATAGCGGTGATTCCCTAGTTAGACCGGTTGTGGTTGAATTAATTAGAGGTTAGGGTTAAGAGTTAAGAACGGACGGACAAGGACCAAAAGGAAAAAACTAAGTTTCTTCCTAGTCGTGCTAATCCCCGACTAACCTAATCCTAACCCTAGCAAGACTTTTAAATCGATTTATTCTCATTTTTAGATAGTAAAACAAAACCTACCAAAGATAGGACTTTACTCGTTAGAACTTAAAGAAAAGAACACCTTTTCCTTGTGGATCGACTCGTACTCAACCGGCTAGCTACCAAGCGACACTGTCTTAATTGCGGTATTCTTAATTTTAAAACGCACGTACAAAATCTCCATCAATCACTTGTCACGGAATCACCCTCTCCAAAGAGATCTCTCCCAAGACTGATTTGGAAAGGAATCGCATGTCGATTATACCCTACGCTTCTGCGGTAGGCTCTATAATGTATGCGATGTTGTGTACCAGACTAGATGTTGCTTACGCACTGCGCATGGTAAGCCGGTATCAGTCAAACCCTGGGGAGAAGCACTGGACAGCAGTAAAGAACATTCTCAAGTACCTGAGAAGGACTAAGGAAATGTTCTTTGTTTACGGCGGAAAAGACCTCTAGATTGAGGCCTTTGCTGATTCCAGCTTCCAGAGTGACAAGGATGACTCTAAATCTATGTCAGGTTATGTTTTTACCCTCAATAGAGGGGCGATCTATTGGAAGAGTTCTAAGCAGGACACCGTTGCTGACTCGACGATGGAAGCGGAGTATATCGCAGCTTCTGATGCCGTAAAAGAAGCAGTCTGAGGAAGTTCCTAACAGATCTTCAGGTGGTTCCGTCCATTGTTGATCCAATACCTCTGTATTGTGACAACAATAGGGCTATAGCATTAGCAAAGGAACCCATGTCCCATCAGAAGTCCAGACACTTCTTGAGGCGGTATCATCTGATCAGAGAGATCATGGATCGCCGGGAGATCGAGGTTCGGAGAGTTACTACTGAGGAAAACATTGAAGATCCATTCACAAAGGCCATCCATCAGACGCAGTTCGAGAGGCTATTCGAGATGATAGGTCTGTGATATGCCAGCACATGGCCTTAGTGCAAGTGGGAGATTGTTAGTGTGATATGCCTTAGAGGCCATGATTGTATAGTACTAGTTTGTATATTAAATTTTGGAAGCTTGGGATATATACACGGATTTATGACAGTTTTGCTCGATATAGTAGTATGCTACTTGGTTTGTATCTATCTTAATATGTGTATATGGTTCTTTTAACATATCACTAATATATATTGATAGTGTTCTTAGGATCTTTGCTTGACTGCCAGCATTGTGGTGGCAGTCACACTAGTGGGGTTGGGTAGTTTACAAGCACATCCTTATAGAGGTCTCTAGTCGTAGGATCATTAAGCCAGGGCATCGATACTCTAGAGTAGACTAGTGTATACACTTCTCATCCCAACAGGGGATATGGTCTGTCCCACAGCCATCAGTACGTCGTACTAGAGATAGTATGCAGGTGCTCATTGGGTTATGAGTTACACTGGACGGACTTGTAGGGAGATGCTGGTTGGTAATATACCTATCGTCAGGTAGCAGTTCTCACGTGACATGAGTACAGCTTAGTCCGTCGACTTGACACTGCTACTTTGCCTCAAGTGTGTTCCCACTATTCTTAGATTACTACCCTACCACGGCTCTGCTGAGTCGTGCAAATAGGTAGTAGTTGGGTGCAGTCCCGAAGCACTTGGAGAAAGTGGCGGTTAGATAGGACCCGTCTCTCCCGGTATTGGGGGTTGATATCGCAATGTGTTCGGAAAGCCATTACACAAAGTCCCTGGCCAAGGCAAGTGAGATTTACTGGCAGGTATTCCAGTAGTTTCTCAGGGTGTTCTGGGCTACACTCCGACACGACTTATACCGCTATCAGGGGTCTGACGTTTACCATCCCCCTAAGCCCGATATGCGATACTCTTAGACGAACAGATCGGACTGTACGGAGATTGCCACAGACAGGCTCAATAGGAGTTTGGATGAGCTTGCTCGTCGGCCTTCTTATCGACAGATACCTGGGTAGCCGTTACGTACAGCCAGTGCCGCTGATGTGCTTGTGGTTAAATCCACTGCCAGAGTACTGTTGAGTCTTTAGAGTCCCACATAGAAGGTTTACCAGCTTCGGGCGAAATGATGTAGAGGTCGTATGGTTTTACGACAGGGTTTGATCACATACGTGTACTTGTGCACGTGTGGTGTTCGAGCGGAAAATACTAGTGGGCTTTGGTTTAAGCCGGATTCTATTATTCGAATATTGGATTAGCTCCGTCTCATAGTATTCGTGTTTCTCGGAACACGGATGTAGGTATGTATATACGGATGAGAGGAGGTATAGAAGGAGACACCTCATTAGGATTTTGACCATTGACTTGGTCAAAACAAAAATGAGGTGGAGAAAAGTATTTGTTATTTTTGGTAAATGATAATTTTATGGCATGGCTACTTGGGTTGACCATTTGACTTGGATTGATTTGTTGACTCTAGATATTTTTGGGAGATATTTTGTGACATAGATATTTTTGTTAAAATATTATTTTCATGCCATGCTTAATGTCATATCAAGGATCCATTCCATTTATCAATTATAGTTTATAAAAAACATTTCTCTTTCCTCAAGTTTACTCTCTCCTTCTTCCTCTCAAACCCTAGTATCTCATGTGTTGAGAGTCAAGGGATTAGTGAGACTAAGCTACACAAAATCACACTCTACACACTCTAGGTTACTTAGTTTAGCACACCAAGTGATCTAGTTGCCTCAACTTGGAGGTTTAGCTCAAGGTTGGAACTCTCGGGTGGATCTTCTACTACTTCGAGAAGCCGACGAGGAGGTGCCATCTATTTCCACTCCAAGGAGCTCATGAGGTGAGGGAGGAAAGCAAGAGGAGAAGAAGGACTTGGAACTTTAGGTATAATCCTCTTAACGAGTAGATAATACCTCTGGATAGTTTGTTAGTTATGGTTTAGCTAAGATCTTGAAGTTCAATTCGATGTTAGCTTGTTGTAAAAATCGTTTTTTACTCGTTCCGCCTCCCCGCAAACCCGTGGGGTGTGTAACATCAACTTACACATAGTACATCTAGTGAACCTTCAAGGGCCGTTGTATATAGAATAAGGGGTTTTCTCTTAACCGGAGCGGCCAATACCGACGGATTTTGCAGGTATTATTTGATTTTGTCCAATACATTTTGGCATTTCTGGTCCCAGACGAACGGGATCCCTTTCTTCATTAGATGGCTGTAGGGACGACATTTTTCGGAGAGGTTGGTTATGAACCGCCGGATATACACGAGCTTTTTTTGGAGAGATCGCAATTGTTTGAGGGTTCTAGACGAGGGCATCTCCATAATTGCCTTGATCTTTGAATGATCAATTTTGATACCTCCATGGCGGATGATGAAGCCTAGGAATTTGCCAGAGAAGACTCCAAATGCACACTTTAGAGGGTTCATCTTCAGATTATATTCCGAAGACGTTCGAAAACGATCTTCAGATGTTCCCAGTGTTCCTTATGAGATTTGCTCTTAACCACAAGGTTATCGATATAACATTCGACGATCTTGTGTATTGTGTATGAGGTCCTCGAATATCTTCGTCATGGCTCTTTGATATGTAGCTCCTGAATTTTTCAAACCGAAGGGCATCACCTTGTAGCAGAATACGCCCAACGGAGTCCGGAAGGCAGTATACTTCTGGTCTTCAGGATCCATTTTTATTTGATTGTATCCTGAAGATTCATCCTTGAAGGAGAAGACTTTATGGGTGGATATGTTATCGATCATCAGCTTGGCAGCAGGCACTATGAAGCCATCTTTTGGGCATGCCTTATTAAGGTCCCAAAAGTCCATGCAAATGTGGACTACCTCATTCTTCTTCATTACCGGAACAATATTAGCGATCTAGTCGGGGTATTGAACCTCTTGGATAAAGCCCGAGTCGATTAATTTCTTGATTTCGGCGTTGATACTCATCTCAAGTTCAAGCCGCATCCTTCCTGGCACCTGTTTGATTGGCTTTATGTCTGGCGATATGACCAACTTGTGTACCGCTGCCTCTAGATCTAAACTTGATATTTCAGAGTAATTCCAAGTGAAGCAGTCTTTGTATTGCATGAGCACATCTTTTAATATGGCTACCTGTTTTTCGGACAGTAGCTCACTGAAAAACTTCGACCTTGGATCATCCTCCGTTCCCAAGTTGATTTTACTTAGGTTGTCCGCCGTGGTATGCATTCTATTTTCTAGCTCTTTTGGTGCAAATTCTGAGATCTCCTCGTCTTCGTCTTCATTTGTGAAGCATCCGAAGAGGTCAATCATATTCTCACCCCCTTTCTCTTTTGAGAGTGTTATCATATGACAGGTACGAATCTGCTTCCACTTTCACGGCCGAGCTGGTCCTATCTTGACGGTATAGGTTTTCTTTAGCTTGTCCTTTTGTGGTGGATTTATCCTCCAATTATTGGATAATATAAACCCGCCTTGTTGATATTGGTCCTCCACCCAGTTTTTGAACATGAAAAGGTCTTCAAGGGGGTGACCTGTTGCTTGGTGATAGGAACAATAATCCGAGTGATGAACTTCATTCATTTATTAGGGGTGCCGAGACTCCGGTAGCGTCATCATTTGGACTTCATGAAAAGGCTGAAGATCTTTCCTGTCTTGTCTCGAGAAAATGAGTATTTCCGACCCATCTTCTTTATGAGGGACGGGCTGAGAGTGAACTTTCCTCGCTTAGAAGGCGTCATGTACTTGCTTTGTTGTCCTTGAGCATTGCTCGAGATTGCATCCTCCTTTCCGTCTCCGTTTTGGAATTTTCCTTTTTCATGGGAGTACACCGCGGACCGTGGACGGAGAGTATTATGATCTACTCCTTCCACTGATTGCTGACCGTAACTCTGTGTCTTTGATTTTTCGTATATGTCCATTTCGCGACTGTGGTTGTTTCCACTGGCTTGACAAGTTTCATTTATTAACTTATCAATTTTCTCTTCGAGCGATGGACTTAGATTTCTTCGAGCAATACTTTTCTCCTATTCGACAACATGGCTGTTTGGAGAAGCATTTTCTTCTCCATTCGAGCTGTTTATGGTGTAGCAGCTGTAGATTTGCTCTCATTTCTTGGACTGAACATATCCCAACCTAGTTGTTTCCATATTCCCGTTGGACTTCTTTCGTTGAGTCTCGGGGATATCCTAATTTTTTTGTAGAATTGGGCTTACAGAACCGTTTGTTTAAGAGATACTCCTTGGCATTTTAAAAACTTCTTTAATCCCTCTGCATAATATTTTGGCATGCGGATGGGCTGGAATCTTTCAAGAGTGGGATTGGCACCATACCAGACTTCATATTCCACCTTAGTCTTCATAAATTTGTAGAAGAGGATCGACTTTTCATTTCTTCGTCTTGGAGGCACGTAGAAAGTTTCCGGTTCCTGCACATTATATGTATTGAGCGCGTTAAGTTTCCTATAGCGTCGAGACAGAGTCATCATAATATGTAGACTTTGATCCGCTTCGGCAAGAGTTTGTCTTGATGGGCGAATGGAGAACATCGAGTTCGTCTCATCTTCAGAGTCGCTGCCAAAGACCATAATAAGGGTTGATGGTCACTACTACAAATAAGGGTTGCCCCTACGGATTTAGCCGTAGGGTCAACCCACTGCCCCTACAGATATATACGTAGGGGCGAAAAAATACCCCGTAGGTGCAAAGGCCGCAGGTGCAAGTTGAGGCCCTGAACTTGCCCCTACGGGCAAATTCTTGCCCCTACGGATATATCTGTAGGTCCTGTTGCCCCTACGGATTACTCCGTAGGGTATAAGATTTTATATTATTTATGATTTTTTTTAATATATTAAATGTACCTACGGATATAACCGTAGGGCCATGCTATAACCCCTACGGATAACTGCGTAGGTACCTATCCGTAGGGGCCAAATATCAAGAATCCTGATGTTTGGCCCCTACGGATAACGCCGTTGGGGCTAGGCTGTGGCCCCTACGGTTGTGTCCGTAGGGGCACTCCCAACCCCTGGTACTGCGATCAGGGGGAAAATATCAGTTACTGCTGATATTTTGCCCCTACGCTTATAACCGTAGGGGCAACATGGGTACCTACGGATTAATCCGTAGGTACACATTATCTGTATTTTTTTTAAAAAAAATGGGCTGCTTGATTTTTTCCCGCCCTGTACACAATAATATATACATCAATCAAATATAAAATTAATCATCACACAACATATATCGCAGTATTCATATTCACATCTCACGCATATAATATACAAAAGAAACCAAAAAACTGAATATGATATAAATATAAACCAAAATCAATATCGCCCAAAATGTTTCAAAATGTAGTACAATATGTATCATATAAATAAATACATGTTTCAAAAAATAAGAATCAAAATGCTTGCCTAGCTCGGTCCAACTCCACCTCTGATAAACGCTAGAATCTTGCGCCTACCCTGTCGCGTCTGGACCTAACGTATGCAATAAGCGTGTAAGAACTGTGTTTTATTCGAATTCTTATCATTATCGAGTTATTTCGAAATCCCATTTGGATATCTAGTTTGGAAAACTGTAGTTTATTTTAATTAGATATGTACATGTATGATTAATAAAACCTAAGACAACAACCAAATAAGCTCAGGCTACGTACTGATATTGGATATGTTGATATCTATAATATGACATGATATTTTACTATTAAGTAGTATACATACCAGCATCTCCTTCAACTCCTGAACGGTGGCCTTCAAGCTCTCCAGTTTCTGCTGGATACGTCGCTTACTGGAGACGGAGGAAGTAACCACCAGGGTGGAGTCCAACCTCATATGGGCCCTGCTAGATCCCAGTCCTTGGCCTCTCTCCCAACCTCCGTGGTGCAGTCCGTGTGCAGCGTCCAGGACTGGGGTCAGCAGCCTCGAATGCTGCCTTCCCCTAGCAACTGTCAGAACATTATATTTAGCACATACTGGTCTATAAAATTGATAAGAAATACCAAAATCAACAAATTCAAAGCCTTACCTACAGAGATAGAAGATGTGCTCCTCTGGTATCTGCATGTATCAAAATTTGAATAAAATTAATTAATTTCAGTACATACATATTAACAAGGTAAACTCGCATATAGCGCTGCTTACATATATGATAGGGAGTGAACAAGCTCTTGTAGATCATCAGGCGCAAATCTAATCTCATCAAGCAGCCCATGATAATGAGTTGGACGACTAAACAAGGTCCACGACTTACAATCATTCCCGCATGCGAGCACATATAAAAATCATAGTTTCTAGGATGACAAATTTTATTGTCAACTACTGTCACCACCTACAGCTAGACAATAATAAAAATTACTAAGAGCAAAAGGAATGTGTGTATATTTTTGATTTAGCATTCTAAATCAATATACATGCCCTATATGATATATAAACATACCTGGAGGAACGGGAGTGGCCTCTGTCCCTGATATGGACGCATCACCAACAACTAGACAATCAAACATTGACAATATAAGTAATTTTGATATAAACAGGCATGGATATCTATAATATTACATTCAAAATGAATATTAGAGAGCGCACCTGCAGTGAGAAGTGATAAAAGTATCACCCAACAAGGGTGTAATTTACAGAATCAGTTGAGACTCTTGAAAGTCATAGAAGAACTTGACCTGCACAAATCTGATGTATGCTTTCCATTGGACACTAAGAAGTCTCTAAAGCGAAAGCCTATGTGAAAGCCATCATTAGTTCATATCAGAAGATTGATGCTGAAACAGAGAACAATGAATGCCATTTTCTTCTTCTTCTGCCACATTACTATCTTCTCCTTCTTCTTCTGCCACATTACTGTCTTCTCCTTCTTATTATGTGCGCGTGCAAATTCAATGACTATATTGAGAATATGGATTAATAGTGGGTAGGAAAAGTATTTCTCAAATTGCTTTTGCGTCTAAAAACCATAAACTACTAAGTAATAGCATATATAATTTTTTTAGTATAAAGGTTGTTATTTTAAGTTTTCCCTTATAGAGATATGATCTAACTGCCTTTATAAACTATAAGTGTGCAGAAAATTATGATAAGAAACCATAAGAAAGGGTCGTAGCCATGCATAACCTTGAATCTACATACCAAATCATGCACAAGCATGCAATTATTGTCACCTTGCCTTGGAATATAAAATATCTTGGAAGACTATAAGCGAGCATTTAAATCTTGACAGCTTTTGACTTCAACACATATTTTTCTCAAGTACCATGAAATATACTTCCTCCGTATAAACCGTTTTCAGGAAGATGGATTAACAATGACAAATTATCCATTGTGGCTCACTAGGTTAGCATTTTCTCTTCTATTGACCATCTTATTAATCTGCTTGGTAAATTTATTCGGAACCGGCTGCGAATCATTAAAAGACATGCAAAAGAAAGAAAGCTAAAATACAGATATATAGCATACCGATACATCGAAACTTCAAATTTGCAATGACAATCCAGAGATATTTATTTCTACACACATGGTGCGCGTGCGAATGCGTCAGGCATCATGGACAAATATTTGAGAACATGGAAAGTATTATTAGTATAAAGTAATTAAAGCTTTTAAACACCTTGGGTAGATATTTTCTTAGTTGATGCAATCATATCATGAGGACTAAATTTAAGCTATTATACATATGCATATGTATTTTTCTAACCTAATATATCACACACACACACACACACACACACACACACACAGAGAACACCAGTTTGCTAGAGAAATCAGGTAGCAGGACCCTGAAGAAATGGAGTCCATAGCATTGCTCATCATCATCATCCATGATCCCTTTTGATAATATTTCTTCAAAAGGGATCATGGATGATGATGATGAGCAATGCTATGGACTCCATTTCTTCAGGGTCCTGCTACCTGATTTCTCTACCAAACTGGTGTTCTCTCTCTGTGTGTGTGTGTGTGTGTGTGTGTGTGTGTGTGTGTGTGTGTGTGAGAGAGATATATTAGGTTAGAAAAATACATATGCATATGTATAATAGCTTAAATTTAGTCCTCATGATATAATTGCATCAACTAAGAAAATATCTACCCAAGGTGTTTAAAAGCTTTAATTACTTTATACTAATAATACTTTCCATGTTCGCAAATATTTGTCCATGATGCCTGACGCATTCGCACGCGCACCATGTGTGTAGAAATAAATATCTCTGGATTGTCATCGCAAATTTGAAGTTTCGATGTATCGGTATGCTATATATCTGTATTTTAGCTTTCTTTCTTATGCATGTCTTTTAATGATTCGCAGCCGGTTCTGAATAAATTTACCAAGCAGATTAGTAAGATGGTCAATAGAAGAGAAAATGCTAACCTAGTGAGCCACAATAGATAATTTGTCATTGTTAATCCATCTTCCTGAAAACGGTTTATACGGAGGAAGTATATTTCATGGTACTTGAGAAAAATATATGTTGAAGTCAAAAGCTATCAAGATTTAAATGCTCGCTTATAGTCTTCCAAGATATTTTATATTCCAAGACAAGGTGACAATAATTGCATGCTTGTGCATGATTTGGTATATAGATTCAAGGTTATGCATGGCTACGACCCTTTCTTATGGTTTCTTATCATAATTTTCTGCACACTTATAGTTTATAAAGGTAGTTAGATCATATCTCTATAACTAGAAAAACGTGCCGTTGAAACAAATTATTGTTCTCCACCTTGCACTCTCTTAACAATGGTACATGCATTAAACATGTAAGAGGTATCTATAACAACTCTAAAGTTTCACCTGTTGGGTTCAACCAAAAGGTTTTTGATATAACAAACGCAATCTTCCTCAACTTTTCCCTTGAATCGATGTGAAATTAATAGTGTCCATATGACACAATGGATATATTTTCTACACAAAAGGAAAAAGGCAAACAATAGTAAAGCAATTGTAATTCTATCAAGTATCCATACTGAAAAAGAATAATTAGCAAACTAAAAATTAATCACTAATGAAAAACAAACAAAAGTGCTTATTATTATACTTCAGAGGTTATAAGTGCTTGACCCCCATAGTACATATGTTGTATCCGCAATTAACCCTTTTCTATATACTTGGGTGTATAGAATTTCTAAAAGTTACACAAGGTTTTTCTAAATCCAATTCTTTCCTTTCACTACAAAACCCTTTATATTTTCTAATAGATACCAAGAACTTTTAAAGTTTTTGGATATGCACAAAAAGAAAGCATCGCCAATAAGATTGACATAACCCAAATGACTTTGACCCATTACATATAAATGTCATGGTCTTTCAATATTTTTCAAACAAATACCATAGACTTTGTTTGTTACAAATAAATACCATGAAGTTTTAACGGTTTTCACATAATTTCCATAGACTTTGTTGTTTACAAATACATACCATTGACTTCCAACATTTTCCAGATAAATACCAAGAACTTTGTTGTTTACAAATAAATACATGAACTTATTGGCTACTTCCCCCATCTGTAAATTTTCAAATACATCAGGACAACATTCTACAAGAAGATCTATAGATTGTACTGGGGTTTTCGATCGTGCTGGTCTAAGAGTTCCAAAACAGCTTTGAAAACAATGAAAGTGGTATGGTGTCTCTAAATTCTGGTTCGTAATAGTAAAGGAAGACATAAATCTTCAGAATTCAGTTTAATATCCGTGGAAAGTTTAATGTTTATTGGAGCACAATAGCATTGACATCATAATAATTAATTGACATCACCCTGCCACAAAAGCGCAAATCTGTCCATCTTTTTTTTCTCAACCAAATCCAATTGATTCAACACAAAACCTTTCGATTTCTTTCAAATCCATTTAGTTTAAAAACATCCAAAATCGATCAGAAAATATAAAAGTTATTAAACATATATGTAACCCTGATTTGATCAAACTAAAAAAGGATACGTTTAATTATGTTTCATCGGTATACAAAAATCTCGTTTTCTACAACTAAAACGGCGATTTAATTTTTTTCCCTTACAAACCATTTAGAATTTTTTTTTCTGATTGAGCTTATATGTATAATTTGGGCTTCATCAATAAAAATAAAATAATCTAATATATTTTCAATTTTCGGTTTTAGTTTAGTTCTTGAATCCTATATAAATGGCTATTAAAGTCTTATGAAAATGTTCTGATTTCAAAAGCACCATTTTATCTAAAAGTCATAGTTGATTAAGGGGCCCTAAAGAAATTCCCAAATGATTAGAATATAAAAATGGATTAATGAGCTTACTTTGGTTATAAGACGGTTTCAGTGTTAACAACTTAAACAAAAAGGTTTAGACAACTGTGATCTTTAATATAAGAATTCTAAATTTTTTTGGGTTGAAAGGCCGATAATCAATATCTGGATTCATTAATGGTGTAAATGAGCATGTCGGTAGCCATATATACCCATAAATAACGCCCACAACTTAAAGCATCAGCCATAGGTAAATGTAAAATGTACGTGGTGGTGCACATATCCTAAGCTAGGAAGCACGAACACTTCCATTTGCTTATCGTGTCTGTGTTCGACACTCTAACACGTATTAGACACTTCAACACTCAGCCAAACACACTTGAGCCATGTCCACTCATATTGAACGTGCATGACACTTCCAGACAGCGTATGGAGTTAAATCTCTCTCATGACTCGCTGCTAGAAAGAGCAAATGCCATTTTCTAAACAATGTAGGGGGTTAAATCATGACAGACTACAACTAGAAAAAGCAAACGTCCGTATTAATGATCCCCAGTATATGAAAGCCGACGGCTCCAATTAAAAAAATTTAATATTTTGTATGTTTACATCTTATGGATTGAATTCTTACGCGTGTTACTTTTAGTTTTATACATGTATTTGTTTGTGCTCAAAAAGTTATTCTTTTGGAGAAATTTATAATCATTGTTTTATTTTATTATGCTTTTAAGGTTGTATTAATACATATCTCATTTTATAGTTTACATTATTTTATTTAATATTTATAATTAAATATATTGATAAATAATATTTGCAACAGAGAATCAAATTACCGAAATGCCCCATTTCATCTCCAAAGCTATTTATTTCCCCCAAAACCCCTCCAAAATCCTAAAAGAACCTTATCTATCTATATCAAAAAATTGAAGCAGCAAGCAGTGCCATTTCCTTCTCTTCTCCCAAAACCCAGCTCGCCTTCAATCTCTCCAACTCATCCTAACCCCAACCCAGCCCCAGCCGAACCCCAACCCAACACCAAACCCTAACCCGGCCTAACCCCAACCCCAACACCAAACCCCAACCGAACCCTAACCCTAACCCTAACCCCAACACCAGTCGTCGAACCCCAACCGCCGATCGAACCCGTACCCTAACCCTAATCCTAACCCTAACCACAACCGATACCTAATCCTAACCCTCATCGATTGCTACCCTAACATCATTATAATAATGTTTAACTAATTACCTGTAGGCGACGGCAGAGACGCAATCGGCGACGACGAGGGCGGTGGCGACAACGAGAACGGAGCACGGTGGCGACCACAAGATCACTGCAGGTGTGGCGACGACGATTCGGCTTGGATTCAGCGACGACGAGATCACTGCAGCGCGGCGGCGACGACGACGATCACGATTTGGGAAAATTTGGTTTCGCGCGAGAATAAGAAAAAAAAATAATCAGCGTAGGGATCGATCTCTTAAATCTCTATTTATATGCCCCTACGGATATACCCGTAGGTGCTTGGTTTGCGGCTCCGTAGGGGCAAACAACACTTTAAGATTTAATAAATTTTAAATAAATATTGAAGGACCGTTGGGGCAACCGTTTGGCCCTACGGATTAATCCGTAGGTCCAAACTTTAACTGCCCCTACGGATGTTATTATCCGTAGGGGCAACCCCTTATTTTACTAGTGGGTCCGGGCTTATTGTTCTCCCTTTGAGGCTGTCCGGAGTAGACTGTTTGTTCGCCATTTTCAGTTTCTCTTCTGAAGATCAGAATGATGGCCACGGATTTTTGCTTATTCTCTGGCCTGTGGCACCTTTTAGCATCCTCAAAGTCTGGTTGAAAGTATTTGGAATCTTGATACTTTCGCACCTTGTTCACTGAGAAAGTGTAACGTTTCAAAAAAATAAAATATTATTTTTGGGAATTTTCATAATTTAATATTAATTTTTAATGAATATTTTAATAGTCGGTATAATTAAATACCGATAAATGGGGAAAATTTTGGGAAAAACTTATGGAAATTCTAAAATAGGTTATTTTGTGGAAATATGCCATTTTACCGTTTTTATGATGAATTATATGCTATGTTGGTGTTAATCGCGATTAAAAATCGCTAATTGGTTTTTTGGCTTTTTGTGCAAAAATGTTGCACATAACATTTTCTACACTTGTTTCATGTTTTGGACTCATGTTAAGCCTAGGGTTGAACCATGTTAGATGACCATGGTGGGTTGAACCATTTGGTTAGGTTAATTAGTTTTAACCTAAGGGATTTGGCCTTGTTTAAGGGTGATTAGGGTTAGTTGACCTTGTCTAGGGAGAGAGTGAGCCATGATGGCTTGTAGGTGCTAACATGTTTGAAGAGAGAGAGAGAGAGAGATGGCTAGGGTGTGCCATGATCCATCTCCTTCTTCATTATCCTTGTTCTCTTTCATAGTATCTCCCACTCTCACACATCACACCACTTCAAAACAACTTCAGCCACCATCAGCACATCAGCCCCTGAATTCAGCTGAAACAATCCATCAGCCCCCAATCTTGCATCAGCACACTCCAGCAGCAGCTGCATCAGGTCCCTTCACCCACACATCAGCCCTCTAGCTGCTGCTACAAGCTGTAACATCAGCCCCAATTCAATCAACATGAGCAGCTACATCAGCCCCCCTATCAACACATTTTTAGCCACCTGCAGGCACCCTGAAAACACACTTTAACCACAACTTCATAACCCTACACCAACACAACACCAACATCAGCAGCAACTCCATTTAAAACAACCCACACCTTCATCAACCTTCAACTCAGCAGCCTTAGCAACACAAAACCACACCACCATACCACCACAACCATTGCCACAACACTACACAAAAATAAACCAACAGAAGCAGTTTTAGCCCAGGAAACAGCATCAGTATCAGCTATTGCAGCATCACCTGGAACACAAGGAGCAGCTCCACAGCAGCAGCAACCCTTCCTTCATCTTGATATCCCCTTCTCCTTCATTCTAGGACCTTTGAGGTATAATCTTGCAACCCAACTCCTTTATCATGGTCATCTAGTTAAAACTTAGTGTTATATTGAAGATTAGTGCTATTTTAGGAGAATTTGAGTGAGATTTGGCCAAGAGTTGGTTTTGAATGTTAGAGTAGCCTTACTAGGTGTTGTTAAGACCAGTTTAACCAAGATTTGTTCCAGATTTCCCAAAATACCAGATTTGTTATACTTGGCGTAATTCAGCATTTTTGTCGACTTTGTAGCTTTTCTGGAAACTGCTATCAACCCGGACCTCCTAAAATAATTTTGACTTGGCAGTAGAATGTGCATGCAGATAGTAACCAATACCCAAAACCCTAGCCCCAACCTCATTTCCTTGGCCGCAAATTTAATCCCCCTGGCCGCAATTTGCGGCCAGACCAGGGTGGAACTGCCTCGTTTTGCGTGCACAACCCTATTTCATGTAAACTTGACCTTGGGTATGTCTAGTTTTGACTGATTCCAGTTAGGGTAGAATCTGGGTTGATTTACTCGAGTTGGCGCATGATTTACGACTTGTTTTCGTATGGATTTTTGGTATTCGATGATTCGTTCTGTCGGGTGGCGTTTGGACGTCAACGACAGTGGATATTGGCTGCGTTTGCACACGAGGCCACAGGTTTTTACCTATGGGCGTAGCGTGCACCATTTTGGTTTCCGACATGGTTTTCATGTGTTTTAGCGTGTGATATTCTTGTAGGTACTCACGTTACGTCGAAGCGTTGAAGATGCATATGGCGACATCGGCACCGGCACACATTAACAAGGTGAGTAGATTTATATCTACGGGGAGAAGTCGGGTGGATGGCGTATAGCACCCCCGCAGTTCGTAGTGATGTATACGGATGCGTATACACACTAACAATTAATATATGTTGTTTGGGATTAATTATTGATGTTTAATGGATATTGGTATGTTGGATTGGTGAAAGGTTACGAAACCCTAGGGTAGTGGGTGCACTGCACATACATACACACATATACATACTTGCATACATCCTTGTTTCATATGTGGTTATGGGATTCTACATAGATATGTGTTCACATGGGTTTGGGATTATGTGTTCATATACGGATTTGAGGATGATACTTAGGATTGAGATGAGTCGATGATTTTTGATCTGAAATTATGATATCGGTGATATGGTAAAATTCGTATTTGAGATACGTCTTGATGCTTTAGCGGATTTTGGGATGATAATGCTATAGGAATAGTGATATATATAAATGATCGACACGTGATTATGATACGAAATAGGATATGATTTGATATGATATGACAAGATATTTATGATAGGCCGCCTTGGGCATTGTTTACTCCTTGAGATGATATGTGCTGATGATATCGTTCTTGCTAGAGGCTGTCAATCGGAAGCCGGATTATGATTATATTGACGACATATGATGATGATATCGATTTATACGAGACCGTCGATCAGTAGTCAGATCATGATTTTAGTGACGATGATTAGCATTGTACTAGACATAGGTCAGTACCCAGATGATGATATTTGATAAACAGAATACCAGATGAGTAATATAATGATTGTGATATTGACCCGTACCCAGATTTGGGGATTCCGTACGATGGATTTACGTACGAGCTATATTTGATGTTTGATCCACCCTCTTGACTTGGGAATAACCGATTATAGAGATAGGGTATCAGATGTGATGTATTCGAGGCGGGATCACCGACCATATATGTATATTTATGTATCGACTCAGAGATTAGGCGGTTTACCTTACCTGCAGCTAACCTATTAGCTCAGCCTTATAGTTGGTGTAGCTATAGGACTCTCATGACATTAGATGCAGTTTAGCTATCATTGTGTTTACCATTCAGCTCCCACATATTATTGTTGTTACTCTGCATCGCATACTTATTTTGATTCACATTCCATTATTGATATCATGCTGTTAGGACACCAGCACCATTACCGATGATACGTATGTTCCGCGTACACTTACTTGCTAGCTCATACACATCTTCATCGGTAATTGCCATGTCACTACACAGTAGTATTATTGCATCAGGATATGACCCTTGTATGTACATACTATTATTCCATGTTGCATGATATACTGTTATACTTGCATTTCATTTATATGTCACATACATCATGTTTCCTGATTATACGCATTGAGATATGTTGTTTCTACGATATTTCTGGATTTGGGAACCGTGGATATTTCAAAGAGATTATGAAATTGTTTTAAAAACCCGGTTACCCTTGATATGATATTTCAGTGCGTCCACCATGTGTTTTCTCGGTGCTGAGAGCGACATGTGAAACCCGATTCGAGAAGGCGGATGAGACCGATTGCGGGTACATGGTGGACCCGGTGCGGTACCCCGGGTCAAGAAGATCGCGGGAGATGGCGTTGAGCCTGGCAGAGGAGCACTACCGACCGGTGATTTTACCCGACACGTCGGATATCCGGAGGATACCATCGTAGTCTTGAGATGGATGGTAGGGGCCGATCTGGACTGACAGCGCCCTAGATTTTTATGATTGAGACATTGAGATTTGAGATATTGAGGTACAAAGATTGTGATACAGAGATATCGAGATATTGGGATTTATGTTTTGTGCCGATGCTAGGCACTGTTTATGCTGATTTCATTTATAGTGCCTCATTTTTAAATACAGAAATCTCACAAATTTATGAAAGCAGTTTTCTTCAGTACATGCATTCTGTTTCATGCATTCATACATTATCCATATGATATATTGCCACCTGATGCACTGACACAAGCACATGGGTTTACACTTGGGTTAGATATTTACCCTAGCCTTGTTATAGATTGCTGGTTATATATATTGAGATTTATATATTATGATCTATGACCTAGGATTGCGTCATACATGCGATTTTCTGTTCGTAGATCTTTTTCTACTCACGAGTTGGCAACTCACCCCCGTTGTGCCCCAGTTTCTTGCAGGTGTTGCCGTACGGGTTTCATTACGGCTTTGCTGGCACTGTTCCTTTCGGGTGACTTGCTAGTAGGTGGGTTAATTGTATCGTACCCATCATTATACATTGTATATTATATTTCAGTTGTATCTAGAAGTTCCATCGACCAAACATGTACTTATTTGAGATAAAGACCAGTATTGATCATTCTTTCGACCTTAGAGTCGCACGTTATATTTCTCTGGGTTTCGTGCTGTTGAGTTCCCTTTTCTGTTTTGATCCTCGCCTTTAGGCGTTGTATATTATGTTGCAAACTGGTTGATTTACATATGGTTTTTCCTTCACTCCACTACTTTTCTTGGTTTGGATTTCTGGGCTCGGCTTACTTAGAGCACGTACGCCTTGGGACGTTCGTAGCCTAAGTGCCAGTCATGTTCCGTACTTTCGGGTCGTGACAGAAAGGACTGAGCTCTCCCATGACGATGTACTCCGAGCCATCATTGAAATACTTCATACACTGATGTTGTGCAGAAGGGATGACATTGTAATCGTGTGGCCAAGGCCTGCCGACTAGAGCATTATAACAACTCTTGGCATCGATGACATGGAATTTGATGTCAGTGACGAGCAGCCCGAAGCGGAGCATCAATATTATGGATCCAAGCGTCCGTGACGACTGCGAGTCGAACCCCGAGATGGTAATTTTGTCTCGGGCAAGCTGTTGAACATTCAAACATATTTCTTTCAGTACTCTCACATTGAGAAGATTGACAGATGATCCGTTGTCCACAAGGATTTTCCTTATCTTGACGTCAAGGCAGTACCCGGTGACCTAAAGCGGTCGATTATGTTCGCATGTACCAAGGAGTAGATCTTCATCGCTGAATGTGACGTCAGCCATGTGGACATCTGCCAGTTCATTTTTCATCGTCTCTTCTGCAAGGAAAGCTTGAAACCTATCAGGCTCTTGCAAGACCTTGATCAAGGAGTCTCGTGCTTTTTTGGACAAGAGCAAAGTATCCAATATTCTTAGTTGTGAGGGTGTTTTCTTCAGCTGCACAAGGATATTATAATCCTCCTTAGTTTTCTTAGGCAGATCTTTTGTGGCGAGTTCTTTGGCTACCTCTTCATCAAGGGCGATCTTGTCGGGCATTTTCCCTTTCCCTTTATCCTTTTTATTCGAACCCTTATTTGTGGGTCCGAGATTCTTTTCAGGCAGCGTGCGGTTATGCAGCTGGATATTCTTGCAACTCTTTTCCTCCTTCTTTCTCTAAGGCAGAGCTTTCAAAGAGAGAGTCAATGGGTGTTTCATCCTCAGAATCACTCCCGAAAGTGAGAACCCGAGGTTTTTCCCCTTTGAACTGGTACCAGCCATATGACCACCGCCAGTTGCTTCTTTGTGTGCTGTTGTTTCGCCGTTTTCATTTTGACAAGTGCGGGCTCCACGCTTCTCCTTCTTGAAATGTTTTCTATAGGCAACATATCATTGCCACCACTTCTTGAAGGCGTTGCATTTGTTGATGGAATGATCAATTCTTCAGTGGAATGCACAATATTTTTGGTGTCCCTCTCCACCATCGAAATATAAGATCCCAGGAATGTACATCATGAGAGGCGGTAGCCTCATCCCCAGTGGTAAGGACTTGGTAAACCGCTTCTCAGTTTTAGCCCTGATCTTATTTGCTGCAGGCATGTTTTGATTTGGTTGGAGAGCTTTATGACTCGTCTTGACCGCAACTTTTTTGTTCAGACGCTGATACTTATCCTTTTCATATATATTCTTCTCGCGTTCTTACTCATCTTTACTCTTTTGGAAAGTTTCGTTTAGTAGCCTTTCAATCAAGTCTTCTTCTGGCAGTTTCGGGGATTTTGGCGACGATTCTCCCCCCAGTTCATCCACGTCACTTTCTGATGCTTGTGGAGCTTCTTCATCATATAGTGATGAATATGAGATCATGTGGCAGCTTGCTACACGCTCTTCCGTTTCCTCTGATAAGTTATTTTCCTCATCATTGTCACTGTTCATATCCTTAAGAATATGCTTTAGGAACTCTTCGAGCGTGACTAGCGTTTGCGCATTCTGATTGTATTCTTCCAACACGTCTATGTATTTCTAGAGGTCTGTGCGCTTAACGATATATTCAGCAGGCTGCACAGACTTCTCAGACTTCTTTTTTTTCTTAGAAAACTTCGAAGGCTTGACTTGGGGACCTTTTCCCTTGTTGGTGGTTTTCGGCGCCAGACGTGATTTCAACATCCTATCTATGATCTCGGGTTCAAGCAGGATTTTCCATTTGATCGCCGGACATTTTTCTAAATCCTTCAGCATTCTTTTAGTTTTTGCTAAAAGAAATACTTCCAATGGAGCTTTTCTCATGCGCGACCACGATGCCCCCTAAACATCCACCTTTTTAGGAGCGTGGTTTTAGGGCGGATCTATCCTCCATCTTTCAGACAGTGCAAATTTCCCCTGTTGGTACTGGTCCTTGACCCAGTTTTTGAAGATGTTGCAGTCTTTAATTGGATGGCTCATTACCCGGTGATAGGAGCAGTAGTTTGGATTATTGACGTCACTGGATTGTGCGGGTCGTGATCAGATTATTTCGCATTGCCAGCTCAAACAACCTTCTCGTCTTATCGTGAAGGAATGAATAAGCATGTCCCAACCTTTCTTCTATGGATGGGCATGTACGAGTGTTGTTTTTGTGGGTAGATGCTTTCAGACCGTCCGGTTGTTGCTGCGCATTGGCGACAAAGGCTGCTTTTCCTTTGCCTTTATTATTCCGGGGGTCCTTGCTTGAGGAAGAAGGACCATGACCCATTTGATCTATCTATTCTAACTTATCAATCAGCGCTTGGAATATGGTGGGCTTGAAGAAGGTCAAAAGCTGGGACACGTTCGACTAGGGATCAGTAGTCCGAATGAACATCCCCATAGTCGGAGAATCCTCAATATGCTGTTCGCATTTGGACCACAGGTACCATCGGATCGCATATTGGACCCCACGTTTCTCCTGGCTTGACCCTGGCATTGATCAGCACTATGATTAGAGTGCGCTCGCTCGCACTAGCGAACCTTTGTGTGAAGAGCAGCTCCATTTCAGAGAAGGTTTTCACGAAGTCATTTGGGAGCTCCGAGTACCATTCGAAAGCTGTTTCTGATAAGCTTCCGATGAATTGGTGAGGTAACCATTTGTCGTCGCCTCTAGTGTTGCCGCACAGAGCTCTGAACTGCGCGACATGCTGATTGGGATTCCCCATTCCATTATATACGTGGAATTTCAGGATAGTGTATCCTGACGGGTACTTTATCTGGTCTTACCAGGCCGGATATGGTCGCCCGGTTTTGATGATTTCGTTGGCGGCTTCATCGGCCTGGTGAGCTCTAATTTGCTGAGCGAAATAATCATCCAGGGCTGCCTTGGAGATCGTCTCCTCCTTGGCCGTTGATAGGGCATGGGGAGGATTCGATATTTCCCTCTATCATCTTCGATGATCACCGGAAGATCTTCAGCCGATGATTCTAGTTGGATCATCATCCTAACCATATCTTGGAACAGAAGAGCCATCTACTTTATGTTAGTAGCCAGCTTCACAGCTTCATTATCTTTCTTTTCCAGCACCCGTCGCAAGAACTCTGTATCGGTTTCTTGCTCCTGGTGCTGTTCTATTTCTTTATCCAGACTGTCTTTAGATCCAGTAAGTGTTGCCATTTTGGCAAGCATTTCTTGGAGCTTCTGCTGTTGCTCTTGAGCTTTCGTTAATGACCGGGTATGCGGTTTGTGTTAGTGATATATGCCCTAGAAGCCATTATTGTATAGTATTAGATTGTATATTACATTTTGGAAGCTTGGGATATATATAGATATAATAACAGTCTTGCTCAATATAATAATATGCTATCTGGTTTGAGTCTATCTTAATATATGTATATGTTTCTTTTAACGTATCGCTAATACATGTTGATAGAGACCTTAGGATCTTTGCTTGACTACCAACGTTGTGATGGCAGTCACACTAATGGGAGCTGGGTCATCTATAAGCACATCCTTAAACTTTTCTCTAGCTGTAGGATTATCGAGACTGGACATCGAAACACCAGAGTAGCCTAGTGAATACGCTTCTTATTCCCGTCAGAGGAGGTGGCCTGCCCCGCAGCCATTGGTATAAGGTACCAAAGATAATATACATGTGCTCATTGGGTTATGAGTTACACTTGATGGACTCGCTGGGAACTGCTGGTTGGTATTATACCTATGGTCAGTTAGCAATACCCCGGTGACATGAGTACATGTTAGTCTGTTGACTTGACATCACCATTCGTTTTGAGTGTGTTCCCACTGTACTTAGATTACTACTCTACCACGGCTCAAATGAGTCATGCAAACAGGTAATAATTGGGTGTAGTCCCGAAGCACTTGGAGGCAGTAGGGGATAGAGAGGATTCATCTTTCCCGGTATTAGGAGTTGATATCGTGCTGTGTACGGTTAGCTAATACAAAAAGTCCCTAGCCAGGGCAAGTGAGATTTACTGGTAGGTACACCAATAGTTTCTCAGGGTGTAATTGGTTCCACACCGACACGATTTATTGCGCTATTAGGGGTCTAACGTTTACCACCCCTAGGCCCGATATCTGATACTCTTAGACGAACATACCGGACTGTATGGAGAATGTCACTTATAGGCTCAGTAGGGTTTTTGGACGAGTTATCGTGTCGATCTTCCCTTCGACAGATACCTGGGTAGCCATTACATATAGCTAGATCTACTGACGTGCTTGTGGTTAAACCCACTGCCAGCGTATTGTCGAGTCTTTTAGAGTCCCACATAGAGGGTCTCCAGGTTCAGGAGAAACGATATAGTTTGCGTATGGTTTAACGCAGGGGTGTTCGATTGAACACGTGTATTTATACACATGCTTTAATCGGACGGTTCAGTAGTACTAGCAGGTTTGAAAGACAGCCATTTTGATGCTAGTATTATATTGCTCTCTTTTGGGTATTTGTATTTTAACACGAATATGGTATTTATACGAATACGTGTATTTGTATAAATACAGGTATTTGTGCTTTGATACAAATACGTGTATTTCTTTCTAAATATGAATACGCATATTTTGTGTTTTCGTTTCAAATACGGTATTCGTATTTTGGTAGAAATACGGTATACGTATTTATACAGGTTTGAGTATACTTATATATATATATATATATGCATTTGTATTTATTTATAAGTGTATGTGTATGTATACTTGATGAGGTGGCTACACTCTCTTCTTTTTCCTTCATGATAAACATGGAAGTGTGTGGGTTTGTGACTTACCCTAGTGAGTCACCAAGCCCACACACTCTTTTGTTTTAGGTGTGAGGAGATAAGAGTGAGAGTGTGAGATATTTTTGAGTGAAGGTAATCTTTTCACAAGTAAAGAAATTTCTTTAGTTGCTACTTCTTCATCTTCTTCCTCATTTTCTTCTCATGAGCTTTAAGGATTAAAAGAGAGCATTTAGTTTTACAAACTATACCACTCTAAGTATCTTGTCTTAGCAAGACTTGATCTTTAGTTGCTTCAGACGAAACTATCAATTGAATCGGCATTGTATTGTTTGTTTTGCCTAGTTTGGATATTTTGTTATCTATTGTTCAGGGGCAATTCGGGGTGTTTCGAAGTCGATAATTTAACACTGTTTAAATGTTTATCAGTATATGCATTACTATCTGCGACCGTGAATGTCATTCGAGCGTTACAACTCATCTAATTTCTAGATGTTCTTTTATACGGGTTTGCGAACGTGACATTCACGTTGATGTTCTGTGTTGTGCTGTGATTGTGGTTGGATCGTCATGGTGGATAGCTTGGGTGCAATGATAGTACAGTTTAGTTTCATTTGTACATTTGATATTGCGGGACGAGCGTCCAACATGTGGACTGCTGTCACTGCCAGTTTGTATATTATTTGTTTGGGGCACGACCGGATTGAGGTCGATGTCACCCTTGTACATATTATTTTCCTTTCTGTACTAGGATTACCCCGTGGCGGAGTGCACGAATAGCCGGGTTCTAGAGGGCAACGGGTCCGCATCTTATGGCGTTGAGACGAAGGGGACCTTACTCTAGAATTGGCGAGCTATTCGCCGTACTCGTAGGGGGTATAGGTTGACCCACGAAGGGGTGCCCAAGTTACCTGATTCCGTGAAGTGCTTGGTGGCCCATTCACGTTGTTGATTAGGGTTGTCTCCCTTCTGGGATTGGCAGGTAGCTTGCC
Source organism: Agapanthus africanus (assembly GCA_030015575.1). NCBI lineage: Eukaryota > Viridiplantae > Streptophyta > Magnoliopsida > Asparagales > Amaryllidaceae > Agapanthus > Agapanthus africanus. The sequence continues at coordinate 600,285,863 of JASDDO010000014.1, forward strand.
GCACTCGTATGGGTCTAGGTTTTCATTGCACAGGCTATACACACGACAGGGGAACGTCGGGTCTCATTTGCGGCTCAAGTGAAACCCGGAGCTCCAGGATTATCCTCCACTCTATGTTGCTTGGCTGAGATTCTGTGATGTTGCTTTATATCATGCCTGGGATGATTTATATATATATATATATATATATATATATATATATATATATATATATATTGTATATGTTTTGCGCTAGTCCAGTCCTCGCTCTGTCGTTAGTTAAGTAACCTAACAAGTGATGACGGGACCCAGTGGCGAATACGGATGGCATATACGTACATCATTTTCGTCCTTTTCTGGTGTGATTAATTGATGGGACTGCATTGATTTTGATCAATGGAAGGATAAAAAAACCTATATATGATGTTGTTGGAACCAAGTATTTTAAAATCCGACATTACAGACATTCACTTTTTCTTTGCACAGTGGTATTCGATTGGGAATATCCTGCACTTCATTCGATGAGGCAAGGGCCGAGACCCCTTCATCGGGAGTGAGCCCTTAAGCAGAAGTTTGCATCAATGTAATAACTTTACTATAGTCAATTCTTTTACTTTGCATCGTGGTATTCAGTTTAGAATATCCTGCACCTCATTCGATGAGGAAAGAGCCGAGATCCCTTTACCGGAGTGACCTCTTTAGCAAAAGTTTGCGCCGCTATATATTTGTAAAACCACCGGGTTCTTTCAACGATATCAAGTTCATTACGTTAAAGGTTTTTCTCTAAAAACCAGCCGTAGCCCTCCGTCATTTCAGATTAGTATTGCTTAGTATTCGCGCTACGTTTGTCGTTGCTATTCGCCGAGGCGTAGTGTGCGGTAGCACTATAATGCTTTTCTGTCGCATGGACATGTGGATTGGTTAGGACGGTCGTATTACTTTATTGATTATTCATCAAGGGTCATGCGGGTGGATTTAACGCAATCAAGATAATGACGGGTTGAACTTGACTAGGACCTTTTGATTTGTTGATTATTCGTCAAGATCACTTGGGTCCTAGGGGTAAAAATCACATCGGGAGTTTCAAACATACAGGAAACTTGCCAGGCATGTGCATACCTTCTGGAGTATGGTGACTTGAGTGGATTCCATCAAGTTATCATGCGATGATAGTTGGATCCCAATTCCCACTATTGAGTTGGTTTACTCCTCGGGTGATTTTAGATGATCCCGACTAATTCTTCTTTTAGGTTTGGAGGAGAATTTGAGGAAACAGTGGGAGACATCCTAATTAGATAAAGTGATTAACCATTCTGATCTAGGTTAGAGTGCACGCTGAGTGTTTCTTTTATCTCTCTCTTTGGCAGCGACCATAGCCCAACCCTAGACTAAAACTCATGAACCAGGTTAACCGAACCTTTTTAAAACACTTTGGTTTTTGAAATGTCACTGTGTCACATAACTCATTGCCACTACTACTTTCCCTTTTGCATTTCTCCAGAACATTCCGTATCACTACGAAGATCCACATTTATAAGATATGCCATCGTATAGTTACATACAAACTCGATGGAACTTGTTCCAGTTCGAGGATGGTTTCCAGTTCTGGAGAAATTGAATAGGATTATTCGGTTGTCTTTTCTCTTTACCTTCTCTCAGGTTGCGAGAGCTCCTAGGATTAAGAGAGTATACCTATTACGCTTATTGGATAGTCTTCTTCCAAATCATAGGCAGGTGCCGAAAGGTAGGGAAGGAAGAAAACCAATTAGCCTAAGTATGGTGAACAAAAGGTAATAAGTAAAAACAAATAAAGGGATTAAAAAGAGGGCAAAGGAAATTGCGACTGCTATCATTTACGACGAAACCACATATACCCCTGCCACTCCTACATCCACTTTGCATTTCTCCGGAACACTCCATATCACTATGAAGATCCACATTTATTGGATACGCCATCGTATAGTTACAAACGAACTTGAAGGAACTTGTTCCATATTCGAGGATGGTTTCCGGTTTAGGAGAAATTGAATAAGGATAATTCAGTTGGCTTTTCCCTTTACCTTCTCTCAGGTTGCGATGGCTCCTAGGATTAGGAGGGTACACCTATTACGCTTATTGGATTATCTTCTTCCAAACCATAGGCTGATGCCGAAAGGTAGGGAAGGAAGAAAACCATTTAGCCTAAATGTGGTGTACAGAAGGTAATAAGTAAAGACAAATAAAGAGATTGGAGAGATGGCAAGGAAATATACGATTACTGTCGTGAATCTGGATAGTGGAATAGGTATTACTAGGAATACCAGGTTACCCTTTCGAAACATTTTCATGTTTTAGTTTCATTGTGCGATGTTAATTGAAAACTGTTTTCCCAATTGGATTCTGACTCCAGGATATGTATTTACCAGATTTTTTCTCACATCTGTATGACATTACGGATGCTGAGGGGGAGTAAGATATTAGGAATTGGATGATTATATCCTCATTATATCGGAATTCTTTGTAATTGGTGTTAATTGAGGAAATCACCTGGGTTTTTGTCGGACGACAAATTTTTGGTTTTGAATTTCCATTGTTATGCACCAATTTCAAACTGATTTATCTGTACGTTTATTTTATAAAGTGAGATATAACTTTTTGAAATTATGTCTATGACATTTACCTATATCAGTTGGTGATTATGTAAGGTCTATTCAACAACGGTGTAATTCTTCTTAACTATAGTATAGTTTTCAACCTACGACGCACAGGGTTTGAGTTATCGAACTCAGGGGACTTGTACAAAGTATTGTACGTTTTCCGGTGTCCATTAGGAAAAAGGGGTTGGTACTTGTACTATATTCTGTTTACTCATGACTTCTCCAGTTCTAGACAAGTATTTTGTTGAAATACAAGATCCAAATTTTAAGAAGTTGTAGGTATAAGAATAAAGTAGAAAACCATATGTTGAAAGTATCAGGATTCTTCAAGATAGTTGAAGATGTAGATACTTGTGTTTAGTATTCAGTTGATAGTAATGGTTTTTAGAACTCGCTTCTCTTTCAGATTACTCTTATTTGGATGCACTCATAGTTGAGTAATGCTGACCATCCTCCTTCCATTTAATTGACATGCACTGGAGACAGTTGCATGATTTGAATCTAGTTCCAATTAAATCAGCGCCTCTATTTCTATATTGGATATAGAATAGTTCATATCTTAACGATGTTAAGGTGTATGGAGTTGTCCGGCTTATGCTTAAAACCATACTCTGGATAACTCAAGGCACATTTCTGAAATGGCAGTTTATGGATTATCCCGGGCTATGACGAGGGTTAACTTTCTACCATCTGGAAGATCAATGGTGATATTGATCTTGACTCGCCACAGTTTTAGAAAAATGGATTCTTTTTCAAAAAACAGTAGTGGGAGTATGGTAGAACTGGAAGTGATTCCAGAACCATAAACGATTACTGAAAATTTAATAGAACCTAAAGATTCAATAGGGTTTGACATTCCGTTAGCCACTCTGCAGATTTGGTGGGTAACCTCAGGCGTCCGAGAAGTACTTCGGTATCCTCTAAGATAGTGACAGGGAGGTTCTTTTTTATTCAGACTTGCCATTACTGCTGTTCTAGACTATGAGACCCGGTAAGAGGATGAATATAGCGTCATTCTAAACTAGCTTTAGAAGTGCACGTGTATATGACTCTGCCAGAAAGTTGTTGTAGTCAGTGGGAGCAGCGGAAGCATAGTGGACAAGTAGCTTATATCTATTTATAGACTAAAGCAAGTATAGCGGAGATAGATCATCTATTTTTGATGTGACAGTCATAGGCTTTGACTTCATCAGAATAGGAGATGGATCTATTAAGAAGGTAGTATGGTGGTATGTCCTGGTATTTGGATGACATACATTTTGTAGGAAGTGAAATTCCTACACTACGATCGGTTATACTGTGGTTGTCACACAGTGGTTTCTCCACATAGGATATGGATATTATATTAGGCATTCTGGTTACTGGATTTATGGTTTTAGATCTAGATTTGGGTAGTTTTCTAATTTAGGTACTTTGACACTATTCTAAAGGTGTTTTAGAATGGACGACTCCTGGCATGGTGGTGTACCTGCATGTGATGGAGTCACCCTCTCTAAAGATATCTTACAGACTAAAGCGGAGAGGGATTTGCATGATTGGCATATCACTTGCTTAGGCAATTGATTCAATCATGAGATGTCAAGTACCACACCATATATTGTTTTTGCACTAGCTGCAATAAACATATATTAATCCAATCCTGGAGAAACATTGGGAAGCAGTTATGAACATTAGTGGATGTTCTTTGGATATGGTAATGGCAGCCTCCTTCAGGAAACAGTTATCATTTCAGGCTTCCAAGGTGACTTGGATGACAGTGTGACTGTCAGAGTTTTATTTTTCCCTCTTTTGAGGGACAGTATGTTGGACATGTGGTCCAAGTGGATACTGAGGAAGGCATGACGCAGTATACTGATTAAGTTCAGTGGACGATACAGTCTAAGAAGTTTGATGGATTTGGAGTTCATTTGTGAACTGGGTCCCATCAGATATCCAGACAAATTCTAAGATAGGTATTGCTCATTTCGAAAGATGGTTCTTCTCCGCAAAGTTGAGATATAGAGAGATACAGAAAGCAACATTGGAGTGGATTTACTCACTGAGGATATTTCTCGAACACAATAGTTTCACAAACGAGCTTTGTGAAACTGATTAGTAGAGAAGTTGGGTGTTCGGTATCACACGGGCTGTGAGTATGTGACACCGCAATAATTAGGGTTAAGTGCAAGTGGGAGATTGTTGGCTATAGTGCCCTCAAGTCAATTATTGGATCGCAGGCATGTGATTGCAATGATCGAGGGAGGACCTATACCGGTAGAACAGTCTTACTCAAGATGATAGTATGTTATCTGGTTTGTCTATTGTTTTCCCAATTCCAAGATTGGAAATGAAGCGACGCTTCTACTTCCCCCAATCAGAGAAAAGCTCTGTTCAAATTCCAAGATTGGAAATGAAGCGACGCTTCTGCTTCCCCCAATCAGAGCAAAGCTCTGTTCAAATTCCAAGGCTGGAAATTCAGCGACGCTTCTGCTTCCCCCAATCAGACCAAAGCTCTGTTTAGAAATTTGAAAGTCAAAAATTGAAGCAACGCTTCAAATCCTGCGCTCTGCGCTGCGCGCCACGTGTCTAACATAGGCGCGCTGGCGCAGTTGCTCTGCGCGTTGCGCTGCTCGCCACGTGTCTGACACTGGTGCGCTAGCGCAGTTGCACTGCGCGCCACGTGTCAAAACACGAATGCGCTAGCGCTAGCAAAATTGCGCTGCGCAGCCCAAATTAGAGCAAAGCTCTGTTTCCAAGATTGAAAGCGAAGCAACGCTTCATGATTATGCAGCGCATAAACATCTTACAAAGGAATAACAAAAAATTAAAAACAAGAGAACACTTAACAGATAATAAAATACTAAATTAAAACATCTTTTTATTATTATTATTGTTATTACATTTAAAAAAAGATCACCAAATATGGGATCAGAAGGACAGGGGGTTCACAAAGCTAAAGAGAAAATTATCCAGTTCCCTCTCCATCTTCTCCACCATGTCGAAACGGCGATCCTCCCGAGGGGTAGCAATCTAACGGTCGACGCTGCACTCCTCAGAGAAAGTGGCGATGACAAATCGACGAGCCCGTATCTGGCTCAGCAAGTGGATGGAGCAATCCCTCAGGGCTTGAGTGATTAAGTGGGCCTCCAAGAAGCACTCGATCTTGTCTTCGGCAGTATCCAGCATTGCCGAGGACATCTCTGCTGGAGGAGGGGGAAGATCGGCGAGCACAGATGCAAGGATCATCCGAAGCCAAATAGAGTGTGGAGGAAGAGGGGACCCCACACGAGTCAAAAGATCGTGCAGCGCAGCGTCGCACTGCACATCTGTGAAAGAAGGATCCACCAAGCGCGCAGCAAAGCGAGGAATAAGGTCCTGAATAAGCACTTCCCACGGCTGTCTACGAGCATGAGGGCGGTTACAAGCCATAGTTGAGAAAGGTCTTCGGGGATAAGAAAAGGAAGAAGCTTTGCTTCGAGTTATAAAGACGAAGCACAGAAAATTTTGTGCACAATGGAACTATTTCCAAGATTGGGAAATGAAAGATTCTCGGGAATATAAGTTTGACTTAAAAAGGAAGGTGAAAAGACACCTCTATTGAAGCAATGCTTCAGATCCAGCGCTCTGTACTGCGCGCCATGTGTTAAGCACGGTTGCGCTGCGCTCAGGAACGGGTGCGCTAGCGCAGTTGCGCTGCGCTCCACGTGTCAAGCACGGGTGCGCTAGCGCAGTTGCGCTGTGCTCTGCGCTGCGCGCCACGTGTCAAACGCAGGTATGCTAGCGCCAAGTGCGCCAGCGCTGGAATTAAAAGAATTCCCTACCGTTAGATCAAAAGATCTAATAATAATAAATTATTAATTAATCAGAATTAAAATTCTGTTCTGGAAAGATCTTTCCAATCTTGTTGAAAACAAGAAGATTGCCTTCTGTAAAACAGAAGCCCTAGGATCAAAGATCCCACGGTGGGGAAGTATCCCCAAATCAATCAGAGAAAGATCTCTTCAACTAATTTAACAAATCAATTGGCCCTATATAAAGGCCCCAAGATTTCAAGTCTCAAAAAGAAAAAACACTCTGCAAACTTTGAGAAGAACTCAAAGAGAAAGAAAGGCAAGCCTCTGAAGAAAGAAGATCATTTCTTCATCTTTAAAGGTAAAAAAATTAATTCTCGAACAACAGAGATGAAATTATCTCGTTAAAAGAAGAAACATCTTCTAAAAAGATCTTAGATCTATAAAAAAAAAGACTAAGATCTTTGATCAAACATAAAGGATTAAAAGATCTAATCATAAAAATATAAAAAAGAAGTATTTTACTTCATTCACAGATCTTTTGAACTATAAAGGCAGAGCCTTTTATGAAAACAAGAACTCTGGTTCTTAGATCTCGAGGCAAGGCCTCCTTTGAAGAACATAAATTTGTTCTTTGATCTTAAATTTGATCTGATGCGCTTTGCGCTACTGGAAAATGCTTTGCACTTATGAACCGCACCTTTGCGCTCTTTGGATCGGCGCTCAGTGCCAAAACATGCCACGTGTCAACCTTAGACACAGCTTGCGCTTTGCGCTCCTGAAAACAGCGCACTCCTCTCTTGGGTTGGCGCTCAGCGCCAAGCGCGCCACGTATCACTCATTGGTGCACCCACAAACCAGCGCAGCGCGCTCATCAATTAAAAGTGGAGTGCGCTAATAAACTAGCGCTTAGAGATAAACGACACGTGTCACCCTCATGTGCGCTAGTGCAATGCACTCTTTAATTGGCGCAAAGCGCCTGATGCGCCACATGGCGCACTGTAAGAACACCACTTTGTTCCTGATAAATGCTAAGCATTTAATTCTAGACAAAATATCAGAGCCCAAGGCTTGGCATTGTTAGAGGGCAGAGCCAAAATAAAGGCCTAACAGGCAGAACAAAAAATAAAAATGTTAAACATTTTTAACTGGACATAGTCCAATTCTGGCCATAAGTCCTCAATTTAAATTGAACTGAGCTCATCTGCTCTTCCAATCAATTTACACCCGGTTCGAGAGTACATCTCTTCACTCCTCTGATATCTGTCGTTGTAATCCTTCAACATCGTTAGAGAGGTGACGGGTCCCGACAACCATACATTCTACGGACTATGGGGTCTTAAACTCATAGACTATGATGTCCTTAACCTCGACCGTGATGTCTTAAAACTAACATTGGACTGTGGGGTCCATAAACCCATAGACTATGATGTCCTTAACCTCGACCGTGATGTCTTAAAACTAACATTGGACTGTGAGGTCCTTAAACTCATGGACTATGATGTCCTTAACCTTGACCGTGATGTCTTAAAACTAACATCGGACTGTGAGGTCCTTAAACTCACGGACTATGATGTCCTTAACCTCGACCGTGATGTCTTAAAACTAACACCGGACTGTGAGGTCCTTAAACTCACGGACTATGATGTCCTTAACCTTGACCGCGATGTCTTAAAACTAATATTGGACCGTAATGTCCTTAAACTAATTACCGATCGCAATGTTATTAAAATAAACAATAGAGCCCAACTGCTCTCTTGTCGGATCTAAACGATCCCGTTAAGTTGATCTTAGTCTAAAATTAGACTAACGTGTCCTTAACAAACGTTTAAGTTGATCTTAGCCTCAAATAAGGCTAACGTATTCTTAAACACAAATCCCCAAACCCAAATCTAAAAAAGATACGGATTTGGACTAATCCACGCCCTACGGGCGACAACATAACTTAGTCTCCATATACAATCCACGGGCAACCAAACACAAAACAAACACCCACGACGCGAAGTGACTATATGGAGAAGGAGAAAGTTGTTACCGCGATGCGGTAGAGTAATTAACTGCGGGGGCTTGCGCCTGCAGGGAAGAGCGTCCCCACAATAAAAAAAACCCCTCAAACAAGGGGGAATCTGACGAAGTCTGCTACATCGTCCGCATCCGTTTAAACCTTCGATACACGGTGCCATAAATCAACTTGGCATCTTCGAAGAGGTGGACGGATAGCACCAATTAACATCTGCCCCCAGATTCAGGCAAGGCGTCCAGTCTTCCTGGCTTCCGGCGGTAAACAGATTCTGGCACGCCCCCAGATTCAGGGAAGAGCGTCCCCACAATAAAAACCCCTCAAATGAGGGGGAATCTGATGAAGTCTGCTACATCGGCCGCATCCGTTTAAACCTTCGATACACGGTGCCATAAATCAACTTGGCATCTTCGAAGAGGTGGACGGATAGCACCAATTAACATCTACCCCCAGATTCAGGCAAGACGTCCAGTCTTCCCGGCTTCCGGCGGTAAACAGATTCTGGCATGCCCGGTGGGACCTTTTCCTCTTTCCACTCCACACTTTGTGTGTCGTGTTCACGAATGAATTGCGGTTTGTTAATGGTTTTCCTTGGGTTTCGAGGTACTAAGATTTGGCATTTTGCTTGGTGCAGAAAGCAAAAGATCAATGGCGTTCACCTGCTCAAAGTGTTTCACATGCAACTGCAACCCACGTCCTGCCTCAACTATGGGCATAACCTACGGGCCCCAAGCGGCTTCCCTGTTCACGATGCCCGTAGAACAGGTCACTCAAGCCACCACAGGGTTGTTTTTCGGGACCATGCTCCCGCCAACGAGCTTCACCGCTCCTGTGCTGACACCGGAAGCTCCCAAGAAGTCGGTCTTTAATCGGCTTACGCCTACTGCGACCCCTCTCAACGGGTCGTCCAGCTCCAGCTCCTCGGTCTTCGCCATACTGGGCCAAAATTCCTGTGGACCCACAATGAAGCCTGCAGTCCAAGAAAAGGTTATTCCGAAGAGAGTAACCAACCCTGCTCCTGAAGTCGTCAAGGCAACTTCTCCTGCCAAGGAGTCGGTCTTTACAAGACTGACTGTCCCAACTCCCACTCCCGCTCCTGCTACTCAAAAGACATCAGTCTTCAACAGTCAGACACCAGCAACAACCCCTCACCTAAACAGGGGGAAAGACAAAGCTATCACCACCATTCCAGTCCTTGGGAGTGATACTGAAGAAGAGGAAGAGAGTTTATCCAGGCCCGCCCCAGTACAACAAGCCAGGACCGTCCGCTCCCATGTTGATCTTTGGCAGTGACTCAAAAGATGAGGTCCATGCTATATTCTCCGCTCGGCCTTCAATAAAAACATTCGCTGATGAAGAGCAATGTTTGCAATGTGCCATGGTTCCGCCCAAGCATTATAAAGAACTAGACGCGCTTGATATCATAGTGTGGAAGAGCTGCAGACGTTCTATGTCCCACTCAGGCGAAAAGGTGAAAAGGCGATCCTATTCTACCGATCCGGGAAAACTAAAGTGGAGAAGAAAATCTGGCATGGCATGGATTCCACACTCGACAGGCTCTAGCCTATCCGTTTGCCCAGATATTACACAGACGGACTAAGGAGACTCTTGAGATGCCAAGGTGTATCCCTTAAGCAAACTGCTCGACAAGAACGATTCTATAACAGGATCTGGAACGTCCCTGGAACTCAGCGGAAATTTCCCAACGGGAAAATGGAAACGACCAGGCTTGGGTATGTTCAATCTAAGAAACGGGAGCTACTCCGTGTTAGTTATATGTATGCCCTAGAGGCCATTACTGTACATTGGATGTATATTGTAGTGGATGCTGGGACATATATAGGGAGGACTTTCTTGCTCGACATGACAGTATGCTATCTGGTTACTCTTTGCCTTAACGTGTATACTAATTGTCTCTCTGTTACATGTTGGTAAAGCCCTTAGGATATGTACTTGACTACCTAGACTATGATGCAGATCATACTAGTGGGGACATGGTAGTCCATAAGTACATCCTTCAAGGTCCATAGTCGTGGGTATATTGAGACGGGGCATCGATGTACCAGAGTAGACTAGCGTATACCTTCTCGACCCATACAGATGGGCGATGGATGTGTTAGTTGTATGTATGCCCTAGAGGCCAGTATTATACAGATGATGTATATTATATTGGATGCTTGGACATATATAGAGATGACTTTCTTGCTCGATATGATAGTATGCTATCTGGTTACTCTTTATCTTAACATGTATACTAGTCTCTTTAAACTGTCTTATGGTTACATGTTGGTAAAGCCCTTAGGATGTGTACTTGACTACCTGGACTATGATGCAGATCATACTAGTGGGGACATGGTAGTCCATAAGTACATCCTTCAAGGTCCCTAGTCATGGGTGTATCGAGACGGGGCATCGATATACCAGAGTAGACTAGCGTATACACTTCTCGACCCATGAGATGGGCGATGGATGATCCCATATCCATTGGTGTTTGACATCAGAGATGGTATACGGGTGCTCAGTGGAGACTGGGTACACTGGACGGACTCACCGAGAACTCCCAGTTGGTATTATACCGCACGTCAGATGGCAGTTCTCAGGTGACACTTATACAGGTTAGTCTGTAGACCCGAGATCGTCATAGAGTCTTGTGTGATTCCCACTGTGCTTTGATCTCCACCTTACCACGTCCATGAGGGCATGCAAAACGGTGGTCTTTGGGCACAGTCCCGAGTCACATGGAGGCAATGAGCGATAGGAGGGGTTTCGTCTCTCCCGGTATTGGGGGTTGATGTTGCGCTGTGCTCGATTGGCCGTAACAGGGAAGTCCCTGGCCAGGGCTGATCAGAGATTTGCTGGTAAGTGTTACCAGTAGTTTCTCGACCCGTTATGAGCCTCATATTAGCACGACTTATCGGTTATTGGGGTCTGACGTTTACCACCCCTAGACTTGATATGCGACATATCAGACGAACAGACCGGACTGTACGGTAAGTGTTACTGGTTGGATTCACAGGAGTGTGAGCGGGCTGGCTCATCGATCTTCTGATCGCTCAATACCCGGATGGCCGTTACGTTTAGCAGAACGCTTGCGGCTTGTGGGTGCTTGATATGATCATCATTTGCTACCGGCGTATTGACGAGTCTTTAGAGTCCTACACAGAGGTTTCCTGGCTCAAGCGAAACGAAATAGGAGCGCATATGAGATATGTGCGGGACCGAGAATAATGCGTGTATGTGATACCGCATTTCATTCTCACGATGAATGTTTCGATTGGTTGTATGCGATATGACCTAGTTATCGAATCGTTGATTCGATAAATCGATACATTTAATACTAGTCGGTTATGTGCGACATGACCGGATCATTGAATCAAATGTTGATTTAATGATTTAATGTATAATAATATATTTGATATATTACTTTGCATTAACTAGTATTGGTTCACTTTAAATGGATTTTCTCACTTGATGTGCAAGTTGTATATGTGATATACTTTTGTGCACATGTTTGTGTCATGTTTGATGATGCATGTAGATTGGTTTTGTGTTAAGACTTAAACCATGGTTATGATAATGGTTAGGGTTTTGATTTATTTACATATTTATTTATCTATTCTTTTTGGATAAATAAATTAAAGATAACAAAATGGTTTCTTTCATGAAGCTTGATGAAGCTTCATGAAGCTTTGACTAAAGTGACCATTTTGTCATCATCCTTAACCCTAACCATTCTCAAATGACCATGGTCTATTCTCTACACTTAACCAAGGTTACAAGATGATAAGTATTCATTTTATTATTGTTTTAACATAACTTATCATAATTCTAGCTTCATCTTCTTCTTCATCTTCAAAAGAAAAAGCTTGATGCCATTAATGGCAACTTGAGTTTCAAAGTGAGAAATCCAATTCTAAAGTGAACCCACCTCCTATTTCTTCACCTTCTACCTCTTGCCAAGTTGTTTTGGGTGTTTTCTTCACAAGTTTCACAAATTTGTGAAGTCGGAGCTTGAACTTGTGATGCCTCGACGTAGATCATCTTCGGCACGAAGCCGACGACCTGGTCCGCCCAAATCTCCGATGAAGCCGACGTTTGAGTTCGGGATTCGAGATGGACAGCGAGAGGATGCCTACATGGAGCTAAGGAAGTGGATAACCGGATCTACAAAGGTTGTAGCTCTCTTCTTTTAGTTAAGTTGTTAACTAGATTAGCATATCGCCTAGAATTCTAGTCTACGAACCACTGTAGGGTTCCTAGGCACGCTAAAGAGGTCTCGCAAGGCATCAACCATGCCAAATTTAAATTTTATGGGTGCCGGGCAGTACGCGGTCACATAATCGAGGCGTTGGCTTGACCCTTCTACGGCTGGACCGTTGGTACTGAGGCATGAAGTGAATGTCTTTGAACCTATTTCATGTATTGAACGGTTTCGGGAAAACTTGGGTGTTCGAATGTTCGATCGGAAAGTTTAATATATTCTATTTATTCGGAATGGGATACAATAATTGGAATTCACAAACAGTTATGAGATAACTGAATGAATGTTATAAATCTAGCAGTTTAGTCCCATATGATATTGAAAAGAGTTTTCGATAATGAGACTAAAATGCGGGGTTTATAATGGTTAGGCATGTGATGTCTAAGTATTTCATTTTGATTAGGCATGTGATGTCTAAAAGGGATGCGGATTCCAACTGTTGTAGTTTTACACTTTCTTTTCTGTGACCGTAAGTGTAATATGTGATATCGCCGGTTTCGTTGCTATATGTCAACGACAATTGGGATACGCATGTTTACTTACGTTGATGACATGTGATGTTATGTGTTGCTGGATATGTTATATTGGATTGTCGTGTTTGAATAGCCGGGGTTTTTTATGTGAGATGAGTGTTTTACATTTTCATTCATGTAAAAACTTGTATGTAATATTCTTTTAATTTGGGACACTTCCAGGTTGCGGAAGTCGTCACCTTTTGTATATTATTTACTTTTCCGCATTAGGATAGACCCAAGGAGGGGAGCACAAGTAACCGGGTTCTGGGGTCCAGTGGGAGACCAACTCGAGGAGTCGAGTCCGGGTCTCCTAACCCTAGAATTGGTAGGGTTGCTTGCCGCTCTCGTAGGGGTCTAGGAGTGTGGGATTGGCTATTCATCACGACCGTGGAATCCGTGTTTTATACTGGCTCGTATTGAAAACACGGACGTCCTAGTATATCCAATGTTTCATATGTTTCTTCTGCTGCGATATCTGTGATGCGATCATGTGATGTTATTTGATAGATACTTTATATAGTATATATGATATATTATATAGACGTTACTTATGTTTTGCACCCGCACTAGCCCTGTCCTGCTCTGTCGTTAGTTACCTAACCTAACGATGCATGAGGGGACATCCAGGCGAATGCGGATGGCATAAGTGTACGTCGTATTTATCTGTGATGTTTAGGTATTTAAATGATGGGACTTCATTAATGTGATTAATGAAAGAAAAGAAACCTAAGATGTTGTAGAATCAAATTTTAAAACAAAACAGGTAGCTACAGTTCTTGCTTTGCATAGCGGTATATATGATATACCCTGCACTTTATTCGATGAGGAAAGGAACGAGATCCCTTCACCGGGAGTGACTCCTTTAGCAATAACTGGCAGATGCTACACACTCGGTTTGCTTTTGACTGCTTTTGGGTTTTTGCTTTGCACAGCGATATATATGATATATCCCGCACCTCATTCGACGAGGAAAGGACCGAGATCCCTTCACCGGGAGTGACTCCTTTAGCAAAACTAGAAAAGCCTCAAAATCACTCCATTTCAAAACATCATTTGATTCTACAATGATATCAAGTTCATTACGCTCATAGTTTTTATGAAAAACCTGCGTAGCCCTCCGTCATTTCAGATAAGTACTAGTTAGTATTCGTGCTGCGGTAGTTTGGCCTCCGTCAAGGCGCAGTGTACGGTAGCTAACTAGTGCTTATCTGCTAGCATATGATGCGATTGGATTAGGGTATTCGTACGGCGTTGTTTGGCCTCCGTCAAGGGTCGTGCGGGTGGGTTTGATTCAATCAGGAAATGACGGGTTGAACTTGACTAGCGGACTATGGGTTGTTTGGCCTCCGTCAAGGTCATAGGACGCTAGGGGCAAAACTTTATCGGGAATTTCAAGTGTTGAAATTTGCAATGAGATTGCATACCTTCTATGAGATAGTTGGATCCCGATACCCGCTGCGAGTAAGAGTTACTCCTGGGAGAGTTTTACACATTACAATTAGCCCATCAAGTAGGTGTCTAGAAAGGTGTTAACGAGGTTACGCCTCTGGGAAAACGAGGTTTACATTAATTAGGTTCGTGCGAAAGCACGGGGGACCTCCCTCAAAGTACCGACACTGGCCTGGCTGAAAGATTGGCGAACTTGTAGTATGTAATTAATCCCGGCTAGTCTTTCCTTTTAGGGTTTGAAGGAAGATTTGATAAAAAGCAGTGGGAGCCATCCTGATTAGATAAGATAATAACCAATCTGATCTTGCACGAGCATACGCTAAAGTGTTTTCTTCTCTCTCTCTCCAGGTAGCGACCATTTCATGCCTTAATCAAGATAATAATATGGATGTATTGACCGAACCCGCATGTTATACTGTGCAGGGGAACGTTGAACCCGTTCTATCTTATAAGTGTTATAAGAATGAACAGGAAACAGGAGAATATCTGGATTCTCACACCGCCCAAACGGAGAACATGCATGTTGATGCATCATCTTCGGGTGTGTTTTTCATTGAGAACTGTTTCTCAGTTCACCCTACGTCCTGGGTATTAGATACCGGATCAGGATCCCACATATGTAAGATGTTACATAGACTGCGAAAAGGTAGAGAACTGGGAAAGGGTGATCATTCCGTTCAAGTAGGGAACGGTGAAAATGTTGCAGCCAAAGCAGTTGCGAATATCACCTAGTATTACCAAGTGGTGATACAATAATTCTGAATGAGTGCTATTATATACCGAACATGATGTGCAACATTATATCAGTTTCTTTATTGAGTAAAGAAGGATATAATTTTGTAGTAAAGGATAATGTTATGAACATATTCCTAGATCAAAAGTTGATTGCATCAGGCTCGCTACATAATGGCATATTCATTCTCAATCAAAATACAGTCTTCAATATACAAAACACACACAAGAGGAAAAGCTCAGAAGTGAACGAATCCTTCTTGTGGCACTGTAGACTTGGCCATATCAATGAGACACGACTAGCTAAGTTGCATAAGGATGGTTATTTGAATCCGTTCGAATTATCATCTTATGATACTTGCCATTCATGTCTCAGAGGTTTACGTATTGGGGGTTGATGTTGCGCTGTGCTCGATTGGCCGTAACAGGGAAGTCCCTGGCCAGGGCTGATCAGAGATTTGCTGGTAAGTGTTACCAGTAGTTTCTCGACCCGTTATGAGCCTCATATCGGCACGACTTATCGGTTATTGGGGTCTGACGTTTACCACCCCTAGACTTGATATGCGACATATCAGACGAACAGACCGGACTGTACGGTAAGTGTTACTGGTTGGATTCACAGGAGTGTGAGCGGGCTGGCTCGTCGATCTTCTGATCGCTCAATACCCGGATGGCCGTTACGTTTAGCAGACCGCTTGCGGCTTGTGGGTGCTTGATATGATCATCATCTGCTACCGGCGTATTGACGAGTCTTTAGAGTCCTACACAGAGGTTTCCTGGCTCAAGCGAAACGAAATAGGAGCGCATATGAGATATGTGCAGGACCGAGAATAATGCGTGTATGTGATACCGCATTTCATTCTCGTGATGAATGTTTCGATTGGTTGTATGCGATATGACCTAGTTATCGAATCGTTGATTCGATAAATCGATACATTGAATACTAGTCGGTTATGTGTGACATGACCGGATCATTGAATCAAATGTTGATTTAATGATTTAATGTATAATAATATATTTGATATATTACTTTGCATTAACTAGTATTGGTTCACTTTAAATGGATTTTCTCACTTGATGTGCAAGTTGTATATGTGATATACTTTTGTGCACATGTTTGTGTCATGTTTGATGATGCATGTAGATTGGTTTTGTTTTAAGACTTAAACCATGGTTATGATAATAGTTAGGGTTTTGATTTATTTACATATTTATTTAGCTATTCTTTTTGGATAAATAAATTAAAGATAACAAAATGGTTTCTTTCATGAAGCTTGATGAAGCTTCATGAAGCTTGATGAAGCTTCATGAACTAAAGTGACCATTTTGTCATCATCCTTAACCCTAACCATTCTCAAATGACCATGGTCTATTCTCTACACTTAACCAAGGTTACAAGATGATAAGTATTCATTTTATTATTGTTTTAACATAACTTATCATAATTCTAGCTTCATCTTCTTCTTCTTCTTCATCTTCAAAAGAAAAAGCTTGATGCCATTAATGGCAACTTGAGTTTCAAAGTGAGAAATCCAATTCTAAAGTGAACCCACCTCCTATTTCTTCACCCTCTACCTCTTGCCAAGTTGTTTTGGGTGTTTACTTCACAAGTTTCACAAATTTGTGAAGTCGGAGCTTGAACTTGTGATGCCTCGACGTAGATCATCTTCGGCACGAAGCCGACGACTTAGTCCGCCCAAATTCCGATGAAGCCGACGTTTGAGTTCCGGATTCGAGATGGACAGCGAGAGGATGCCTACATGGAGCTAAGGAAGTGGATAACCGGATCTACAAAGGTTGTAGCTCTTTTCTTTTAGTTAAGTTGTTAACTAGATTAGCATATCGCCTAGAATTCTAGTCTACGATCCGTATTAGGGTTTCTCGGCACCCATAAAATTTAAATTTGGCATAGTTGATGCCTTGCGAGACCTCTTTAGCGTGCCTAGGAACCCTACAGGATGATCCCATATCCATTGGTGTTTGACATCAGAGATGATATACGGGTGCTCAGTGGAGACTGGGTATACTGGACAGACTCGCCGAGAACTCCCAGATGGTATTATACCTTACGTCAGATGGCAGTTTTCTGGTGACACTGGTACAGAGTAGTCTGTTGACCCAAGATCGTCATAGAGTCTTGTGTGATTCCCACTGTGCTTTGATTTCCACCTTACCACGTCCAAGAGGGCGTGCAAAACGGTGGCTTTTGGATACAGTCCCGAATCACATGGAGGCAATGAGCGATAGGAGGGGATTCGTCTCTCCCGGTATAGGGAGTTAATGTTGCGCTGTGTTCGATTGGCTATAACCGGAAATCCCTGGCCAGGGTTGCTGAGATATACTGGTAAGTGTTACCAGTAGTTTCTCAAACTGTTATAGACCTCATATCGACACGACTTATCGAGCTATTGGGGTCTGACGTTTACCACCCCAAGGCGAGATATACGACATATCAGACGACGAGACCGGACTGTACGGTAAGTGTTACTGGTTGGATTCACTGGAGTGTGAGCGGGCTTGCTCGTCGATCTTCTGATCGCTCAATACCCGGGTGGCCGTTACGTTTAGTAGACCACTTGCGGCTTGTGGGTGTTTGATATGATCATCACCCGCTGCCGGCGTATTGACGAGTCTTTAGAGTCCTACACAGAGGTTTCCTGGCTCAAGCGAAACGAAATAGGAGCACATATGAGATGTGTGCGGGACCGAAAATAATACCAGTATGTGATACTGTATTCGATTCTCGCGATTTGTAACATTGATCGGTTATATGCGTTATAGCCGGGTTATCGGATCAAGTGTTGATTCGATAAGTTGTTACTATTGATATTAGTCGGTTATATGTGATATGACCGGGTCGTTAAATCAAGTGTTGATTTAATGATTTAATGTATAATTATATATTTGATATATCACTTTACATTAACTAATATAGGTTCACTTAAAAAGGATTTTCTCACTTGATGTGCACATTGTATATGTGATATACTTTTGTGCATTTGAATGTATCATGTTTGATGATACATGATAGTTTGGTGTATGGTTTAAGCCATGGTTGGTCAATGGTTAGGGTTTCTATTGCTTCATTTACTTATTCATTTATTTATTTATTCATTTTTGAAAGAAATAAAATGGTGGCCAATTTTGGATTATCCTTGAAGCTTCATGAAGCTTTGAAATGGTTGACCATTTTGTTTCTTTCTCTAACCCTAACCATTCAACCTAACCTTAGTTAATTCTCTACACCTAACTATGGTTGAGATTATGAAAAGTATCCTTTTATTTTCTATTTTGAAAATACTTATGATATTCTTTCATCTTCTTCTTCATCTTCATCAAGAAGAAAAGCTTGCCTCCATCAATGGCAAGTTGAGAAAAAGAGTGAGAAATCCAATTCTAAAGTGAACCCACTTCCTATTTCTTCATCCTCTACCTCTTGCCAAGAAGTATAGGGTGTTTTCTTCACAAGTTTCATGACATGGTGAATTGGGAGCTTGATCTTGTGATGCCTCGACGTAGATCATCTTCGGCATCGAAGTCGATGAACTAGCCCGCCCATTTCTCCGATGAAGCCGACGCTAGAGCCTGGGATTTGATTTGGACAGCAAGGAGACTTCATCATGGAGCTATGGAGGTGGAGAACCAGATCTACAAAGGTTGTATTTTCGTAAACTCATAGTTAAGTTGTTAACTAGCTCGTAGTTTCACCTAATCTCTAGTCAACGATCTAGTCTAGGGTTTCTCGGCACTTGTAAAATTTGAAATTGGCATGGTTGATGCCTTGTGAGACCTTATAAGTGTGCCTAGGAACCCTACAGTGGTATCAGAGCCTAGCTAGAGCATTAGGCGATGCGTAGACGGAGTTAGAAGCCCGATCGAACCGAAACCCTAAATCCAAAATACTCTCTAGACATTATTTAAAAACTGGGTTTTCTCCAGATTAAAAATTCTTAAAAAATTCAGCAGGAAGATATAAGAATTATGGTGCAAAATGAGATCATGATTCGTCTAAACCGCCGCGGAACAGCGGCAGAAGCATGGCTTCTGCCGCGGTTCCGCGGCCGTATGGTCACAATGCCCAATAATTTTTGCACAGTAATTCCTCTTTTCTGATGCTGGATTTTCTGGGAATTTTTAAATATCACTCAAGAGTTGAGTTTTCTGGGTTGTATTGGGAGTTCGTAAATTCGATCGGATTATCAAACTTTGTCAATGTGCGATTCCGGATAATTTCTAAATATGTTAAAAAGTTAGACCGGATATAAATACCCAATTTTTCCCCTATCGGGAAATTTCCAAGTGTTGGATCTTTCCGTAGTTTAACGACGTTCTAAGTAGTGCAAGTAACGCGATGGTCCCTCTAGAAGACAACAAACCTTAACTCGATTATGTGACCGTCTTGAACTGCCCTTTGAACCTTAGGGTTTGGGGCAGTACGGCGTGCCACATGTGAGGCGCTGGCTTGACCCTTCTATGGCTAGACCGTTGGTACTGAGGCATGAAATGAATGTTTTTAGACTTATTTCATGTGTTGAATTGTATCAGGAAAACTTGGGTGTTTGAATGTTCGATCGAAAAGTTTAACATTTTCTATTTATCTGGAATGTGAGACAATAATTGGAATTCACAATCAGTTATGAGATAACTGAATGAATGTTATAAACATAGCAGTTTAGTCTCACTTGATCGGCTGCCACGGAATTTTGATGCGATCAAAAGTCCGTCGCAATCACGTAGCGTACGCGGATACTCGACGGGTAAACTTAATAGACAGCTACACCCCTTAGCCCCGACCAAGTGACTGTAGGAGAATCCCGTCGCCGAAAGCATCCGTTCGGGTGCTCGCGGTAGCGGTGTTCCGCCTTGGTGCACTTCGTCGACGGTATCGGGGGTGCGGCCGCCTACTAAAGTTTGGGACGAGCATTCGATCAGTTTTTCGGGAATCTTGTTGAATTGCCCGACTTGATATTGAAAAGTGTTTTCGATAATGAGACTAAAATGCGGGGTTTATAATTGTTAGGCATGCGATGTCTAAGGAATTCATTTGATTAGGCATGCGATGTCTAAAGAGGTTGCGGATTCCAACTGTTGTAGTTTTACACTTTCTTTTCTGTGACCGTAAGTGTAGTATGTAAATATCGTCGGTTTCGTTGCTATACGTCAACGACAATTGGGGTATGCATACTTACTTACATAGATGACATGTGATGTTATGTGTTGCTGGATATGTTATATTGGATCATCGTGTTTGAATAGCCGGGGGTTTTTATGTGAGATGAGTGTTTTTCATTTTCATTCATGTAAAAACTTGTATGTAATATTCTTTTATTGGGGTACTTCCAGGTTGCGGAAGTTGTCACCTTTTGTATATTATTTACTTTTCCGCACTAGGATAGACCCAAGGAGGGGAGCACAAGTAACCGGGTTCTAGGGTCCAGTGGGAGACCATCTCGAGGAGTCGAGTCCGGGTCTCCTAACACTAGAATTGGTAGGGTTACTTGCCGCTCTCGTAGGGGTCTAGGGGTGTGGGTTTGGCTATTCATCGCGACCGTGAAATCCGTGTTTTATACTGGCTCGTATTGAAAACACGGACGTCCTAGTATATCCAATATTTCATATGTTTCTTTTGCTGCGATATCTGTGATGTGATCATGTGATGTTCTGTGATAGATACAGTATATAGTATATATGATATATTATATAGACGTTACTTATGTTTTACACCCGCGCTAGCCCTGCCCCGCTCTGCCGTTAGTTACCTAACCTAACGGTGCATGAGGGAACATCGAGGCGAATGCGGATGGCATAAGTGTACGTCGTATTTATCTGTGATGTTTAGGTACTTAAATGATGGGACTTCCTTAAGGTGATTAATGAAATAAAAGAAACCTAAGATGTTGTGGAATCGAATTTCAAAAATAAAACAGGTAGCTACAGTTCTTGCTTTGCATCGCGGTGTTCCTTGTAGAACATCCTGCACCTTATTCGATAAGGAAAGGTCCGAGATCCCTTCACCGGGAGTGACTCTTTTAGCAATAACTGGCAGATGCTACACACTCGGTTTGTCTTTTTGATTGCTTTTAAGAGTTCTGCTTTGCACAGTGATATATATGATATATCCCGCACCTCATTCGACGAGGAAAGGACCGACGATCCCTTCACCGGGAGTGACTCCTTTAGCAAAACTAGAAATGCCTCAAAGACACTCCATTTCAAAATTCATTCGATCCTACAATGATATCAAGTTCATTACGCAATAGGTTTTCCGAAAAACCTGTCGTAGCCCTCCGTCATTTCAGATAAGTAATAGTTAGTATTCGTGCTGCGTTTGTTGGCCTTTGTCAAGGCGCAGTGTGCGGTAGATGGCTGGTGCTTATCTGCTTATGCATATGATGCAGATTGGGTTAGGGTAGTCGTGCGACCTTGTTGGCCTTTGTCAAGGGTCCTGCGGGTGGGTTTAATTCAATCAAGAAATGACGGGTTGAACTTGACTAGCAGCCTATGATTTCTTGGCCTTTGTCAAGGTCATAGAAGGCTAGGGGCAAAATTATCGGGAATTTCAAATGTTGAAATTTGCAATGAGATTGCATACCTTCTATGAGATAGTTAGATCCCGATACCCGCTGCGAGTAAGAGTTACTCCTGGGAGAGTTTTACACATTACAATTAGCCGATCAAGTAGGTGTCTAGAAAGGTGTCAACGAGGTTCGCCTCTGGGAAAACGAGGTTTACATTAATTAGGTTCGTGCGAAAGCACGGGGGACCTCCCTCAAAGTACCGACACTGGCCTGGCTGAAAGATTGGCGAACTTGTAGTGTGTAATTAATCCCAGCTAGTCTTTCCTTTTAAGGTTTGAAGGAAGATTTGATAAAAAGCAGTGGGAGCCATCCTGATTAGATAAAATAAAAACCAATCTGATCTTGCAAGAGCGCACGCTGAGTGTTTTCTTCTCTCTCTCTCCAGGTAGCGACCATTTCACGCCTTAATCAAGATAATAATACGGATATTGACCGAACCCGCTTGTTATACTGAGCTGGGGAACGTTGGTCCCGCTCCAACTTATAATTGTTATAAGACAGAGCAGAAAATTGGGGATTACCAGAATTCCCGTGCCGCCCAAACGAAGACAGTGCATGTTGATGCATCATCTTCGGGTGTGTTCATTATAAAGAACTGTTTCTCAGTATCCTCCGCATCCTGGGTATATGATACTGGATCAGGATCCCAGATATGTAATCTATTACATAGGGCTACAAAAAGGTAGAAAAACTGAGAACGGGTGATAAGTTTCATGAGACAGAAAATGGAGCAAGTGTTGCGGCCAAGTCTTTTGGTCACTGTCACCCTGTATTACCAATACATTGATTCTGAACAAATGCTATTAGATACCGAACCTGATATACAAAATCATATCAGTTTCTTTATTAGTAAAGAAATGATATAATTTTGTGTTGATGGATAATGTTTTGAACATTTCCTATATCAAAAGTTGATCGGTTCAGGCACGTGATCTAAAAGCAATGACGTTCTAAATCAAACTACAGTTCTTAGTATATGGAACACACACAAGAGGAATAGTTCAGAAATGAACGGATCCTTCTTGAGGCATTGTAGACTAGGTCATATCAATGCGACCCGACTGGTTGAAGTTACATTTAGATGCATATTTAAATCAGTTTGAATTTACATCTTGTGAAACTTGCCAGTCATGGCACAAAGATTAGATGACCATGGCTCTGTTTATTGGAAACAGAGAAAGAGTTAGTGAACTCTTGGGATGATACATGTTGATGTATGTAGGTCCCCTGTCTACACATGCCAAGACCGGTTCTTTGTACTTCATTATATTCTCTGATGATCTCTCAAGATTCAGACATATGTTCCTGTTGAAACACAAGTCCGAACCTTTTGAGATATTCACAGAATATAAGTTAGAAGTAGAGAACCAATACGGGTATAAGTATTATGTCCTTTGATGTGATCGAAGAGGAGAATACTTGAGCACGGAAATCCTGGACTATTCTAAAAGGAGAATGAGATTCTCTCTCAGCATTACTCCTCCGTATACACCATAGCACGATGGTATATCGAGGCGGAGCAATTGCACCCTATGTGATATGGTGTGCTCTATGATGAGTACTACTGAGTTTCCTATTTCCTTTTTGGGAGTTATGCACTTAAGAAGTTGCATACCTATTGAATAGGGTTCAAATCAAAACAGTAGCCTACCGCTTCATATATGATATGGAAAGGGAAGAGCCCATATCTTAAGTTGGTTAAGATTTGGGTTGTCCGGGCTATGTCTAAAAGCATAATTCGGACAACCTCGAGGCAAGGTCTGTTATGAAAAACTGGAATGGTTCCAGCTATAAAAACTACAGACGATGATTTGATAGAACCAAAGGATTCAATAGTAACCAACGAACCTCAGCCTCTCCACCGATCTAGTAGGGTTCCTCATCCGCCTGAGAGATACTTTGGTTTCTCGATGACAGTGGGAGCGAGGATTGCATCATGAGATGATGACCCAACTGGTTTCGAGCTGGCCATCAGGAGTGGGACTCTGTAAGAATGGCTGGATGCTTAGCGATCTGAGATGGAATCCTTATACACCAACAAAGTATGGACTTTGGTTGCTACATCTGAAGGGTTAAATCCCCATCAGGAGCAAGTAAATCTTGAGAAGATTACTTGGTGTACATGGAAAAGTTAAGACTTTCAAAGCTAGACTTGGTAAAGGTTTGCATCATTGACCCGGTGTGGATTATGATGAAACTTTTTCTAAAGATCTATGCTTAAGTCCATCCAGATCCTACTTGCCACGGCTACATACCATGACTACGATATCTGGTGGTTGGGTGTCATGACTGCTTTTCTAAATGATGTTTTGGAAGAGAGCGTCTATAAGTACACAGCCAGAGGGCTTCGTAGACAGTAGGAGCAGCGGAAACGTGTGCAAGATGATTTATAGGATAAAACAGGCATCGCGGAGTTGGAACATCTGTTTTGATGTAATAGTCAAAGAGTTTGACTTCATCAAAATGGTAGATGAACCTTGTATATACAAAGAAGGTAGTAGGGAGTATGGTAGTGATCCTCGTAGAGTACGAAGATGACATACTCTTGATAGGGAAGGAGTTTCCTATGCTACACTCGGTCAATCTCCGGTTATCACAAGGATTATCCATATAGGATCAAAGTGATACCTCCTAAATCCTGGATTTTGGATCTATGAGATAGATCTAATTGGATGTTAGGAATCTCACTAGCTGTAGGGAGATGGTATCAATTGATCCTGGGGAGAATCACTGGAAGGGTTCCAGGGTGATAAAGATGACTGAATGTCAGTCACAGGCATTGTCTTTACCCTCAGTAAAGGGACGGTATGTTGGAAGAGTTCCAAGCTAGATACCGTAGCAAACTAGACGATAAAGGCTGGATACATCGCTACTTAAGATGCTACCAAAGAGGCAGTCTGGGTGTATATTAGTTCATGAGATGAACTTCGTTCCTTCCATTGTGTGACAATGGAGTTATGGCTTATGCCAGGAACGTCCGTTCCATCAGTGATCCAGACATGTTCTAAGGCAGTATCACCTGATCATGGAGATGGTTGATCTCCAAAGTGATCGAGGTTAGGAGAGTAGACTCAGAGGACAATACGGCGGATCCACTCACAAAGGCCTTTTCCCAGAGAGAGACTTTTATGGGATGGTTGAGTATGAGATACTACAACCACTACTATCAGATGGCCCTAGTGCAAGTGGGAGATTGTTAGTTATATGTATGCCCTAGAGGCTATTACTGTACATTGGATGTATATTGTAGTGGATGCTGGGACATATATAGGGAGGACTTTCTTGCTCGACATGATAGTATGCTATCTAGTTACTCTTTGCCTTAACGTGTATACTAATTGTCTCTCTGTTACATGTTGGTAAAGCCCTTAGGATGTGTACTTGACTACCTAGACTATGATGCGGATCATACTAGTGGGGACATGGTAGTCCATAAGTACACCTTCAAGGTCCCTAGTCGTGGGTATATCGAGACGGGGCATCGATGTACCAGAGTAGACTAGCGTATACCTTCTCGACCCATACAGATGGGCGATGGATGAACCCATATCCATTGGTGTTTGACATCAGAGATGATATACGGGTGCTCAGTGGAGACTGGGTACACTGGACGGACTCGCCGAGAACTCCCAGATGGTATTATACCTTACGTCAGATGGCGGTTCTCTGGTGACACTGGTACAGAGTAGTCTGTTGACCCGAGATCGTCATAGAGTCTTGTGTGATTCCCACTGTGCTTTGATTTCCACCTTACCACGTCCAAGAGGGCGTGCAAAACGGTGGCTTTTGGGTATAGTCCCGAATCACATGGAGGCAATGAGCGATAGGAGGGGATTCGTCTCTCCCGGTATAGGGAGTTGATGTTGCGCTGTGTTCGATTGGCTATAACCGGAAATCCTTGGCCAGGGTTGCTGAGATATACTGGTAAGTGTTACCAGTAGTTTCTCGAAGTGTTATAGACCTCATATCGACACGACTTATCGAGCTATTGGGGTCTGACGTTTACCACCCCAAGGCTAGATATGCGACATATCAGACGACGAGACCGGACTATACGGTAAGTGTTACTGGTTGGATTCACAGGAGTGTGAGCGGGCTTGCTCGTCGATCTTCTGATCGCTCAATACCCGGGTGGCCGTTACGTTTAGCAGACCGCTTGCGGCTTGTGGGTGTTTGATATGATCATCACCCGCTGCCGGCGTATTGACGAGTCTTTAGAGTCATACACAGAGGTTTCCTGGCTCAAGCGAAACGAAATAGGAGCACATATGAGATGTGTGCGGGACCGAAAATAATACCAGTATGTGATACTGTATTCGATTCTCGCGATTTGTAACATTGATCGGTTATATGCGTTATAGCCGGGTTATCGGATCAAGTGTTGATTCGATAAGTTGTTACTATTGATATTAGTCGGTTATATGTGATATGACCGGGTCGTTAAATCAAGTGTTGATTTAATGATTTAATGTATAATTATATATTTGATATATCACTTTACATTAACTAATATAGGTTCACTTAAAAAGGATTTTCTCACTTGATGTGCACATTGTATATGTGATATACTTTTGTGCATTTGAATGTATCATGTTTGATGATACATGATAGTTTGGTGTATGGTTTAAGCCATGGTTGGTCAATGGTTAGGGTTTCTATTGCTTCATTTACTTATTCATTTATTTATTTATTCATTTTTGAAAGAAATAAAATGGTGGCCAATTTTGGATTATCCTTGAAGCTTCATGAAGCTTTGAAATGGTTGACCATTTTGTTTCTTTCTCTAATCCTAACCATTCAACCTAACCATAGTTAATTCTCTACACCTAACTATGGTTGAGATTATGATAAGTATCTTTTTATTTTCTATTTTGAAAATACTTATGATATTATTTCATCTTCATCAAGAAGAAAAGCTTGCCTCCATCAATGGCAAGTTGAGAAAAAGAGTGAGAAATCCAATTCTAAAGCGAACCCACTTCCTATTTCTTCATCCTCTACCTCTTGCCAAGAAGTATAGGGTGTTTTCTTCACAAGTTTCATGACTTGGTGAATTGGGAGCTTGATCTTGTGATGCCTCGACGTAGATCATCTTCGGCATCGAAGTCGATGACCTAGCCCGCCCATTTCTCCGATGAAGCCGACGCTAGAGCCCGGGATTTGATTTGGACAGCAAGGAGACTTCATCATAGAGCTATGGAGGTGGAGAACCGGATCTACAAAGGTTGTATTTTCGTAAACTCATAGTTAAGTTGTTAACTAGCTCGTAGTTTCTCCTAATCTCTAGTCAACGATCTAGTCTAGAGTTTCTCGGCACTTGTAAAATTTGAAATTGGCATGGTTGATGCCTTGTGAGACCTCATAAGTGTGCCTAGGAACCCTACACTCCGCGACTTCTACGTCGTACATGACTTTGATGAAGAAGGGGATGCTCAATGGGAAAATGCTAACCATGAACCATAAAGAGCCCCCGACGTGAAAATGCCCAGTCCGTCGTTCGAAGAACAAATGGACAAGCTTATAAGGGAAGCTGGTCAAAAAGTTCGAGACGACCATAATGGTGAAATGGCCATCTATGAGAAAGCCAGGACTCAGCGCCTTCTTCAACAGGCTGCGAAAGATGAAAATGCCCCTCCCTGTCAACCTGTTGTACAAAAGGCTCGACGCAGAGGCCGAAACAAACCAATGAACGGAAAAGACGTTCAACAGCGACAAAGCGGGTCCAAGAAGCCACGCGATCGGGAATCGAGCAATCCAGATTCATCTCTTATAAGGAAGATGGGTCGAGCATACTCTTTTGCCCAAGAAAAGACGAAGAAAATACTTGATCTTGCCATGAAACATCAACTGATTACACTCCCGGAGTCCAAGCACCCCGAGCAAGCGGGCGAAGTTTCTCATCTAGACTATTGCTCCTATCATAGGGCAATAGGACATCCTATTGAAGACTGCTTCACCTTCGGGAACTGGGTCGAAGATCAATATCGACAGGGTAGGTTCGCTCTATCCAGCAGCTGGAGGGTAACCCCGCCGCAAAGGCATGAACCCAAATCCACGAGGGTAGAACCAGATCAACGTCGGTCTTGGAAGCGAGCTCCTACCTGTCACGTGATAACGTTATTAGAATAAGACCCCGACGGTATGGATAATCTCCCCTGGTGCTTCGAAAATAATGATGACGAGGTGATCTCAGAGTTTCCACCGGCGCCGAAAGAGCTGGAAGATGGAATACATACCACTGCAGATGAGCTCAAGAAAATTGATTTGGGGACGGCAAGTGAACCGCGGCCGACGTTCGTCAGCGAATTGCTGTCTAAAGAAAGGGTGGCTACACTAAAGGACGTGCTCATGCAGCATAAAGATTGCTTCGCATGGAATTATTCCGAGATACCAGGACTAGATCCCGAGATTGTTGTACACAAATTGGCAATATCCCAAGACGTCAAGCCAATCAAACAAGCACCAAGGAGGATGCGGCTCGAGCTTGAGATGAGCATCAACGTCGAGGTCAAGAAGCTGATCAACTCTAGCTTCATCCAAAAGGTCCAGTACCCTGACTGGATCGCCAACATTATCCCGGTGATGAAGAAAAATGGGACAGTACGCATATGTGTGGATTTTCGGGATCTCAATAAAGCCTGCCCGAAAGATGACTTCCTAGTACCGGTCACTGAGCTAATGATTGACAATACGTCCACTCACGAGGTTTTCTCCTTCATGGATGGCTCGTCAGGATACAATCAGATAAAGATGCATCCCGAAGACCAGAAGCACACCGCTTTCCGGACCCCTTTGGGTATATTCTGCTACAAGGTGATGCCTTTCGGTCTAAAGAACGCCGGTGCCACCTATCAGAGGGCCACGACAAAGATCTTCGATGACCTTATACATGAAATCGTCAAATGCTATATCGATGACCTCGTGGTTAAAAGCAAATCATACGAGGAACATCTCGAACATCTGAAGATTGTATTTCAACACCTTCGGCAATAAAACTTGAAGATGAACCCTCTCAAATGCGCATTCGGAGTTTCCTCGGGAAAATTCCTAGGATTCATTGTCCGGCACCAAGGTATCGAGATAGATCCGTCGAAGATCAAGGCGATCATGGAAATGCCTCCGCCAAGGACTCTCAAACAATTGCGATCTCTCCAAGGGAAGCTCGCGTATATCCGGCGATTTATAGCCAATCTCTCTGGCAAGTGCCGCCCTTATAGTCACCTGATGAAGAAGGGAACCTCGTTCGTCTTGGGTCACAAATGCCAAGGCGCGCTGGACGAAATCAAGCAGTATCTGCAGAACCCGCCAGTGCTGGCCGCTCCGGTCAAGGGAAAGACCCTTATTCTTTATACAACAGCCCTCAAAGGTTCTTTAGGCGCATTATGGGTACAAGAGAACGACCAAAGGAAGGAAAGAGCTCTCTACTATCTGAGTCGAGTCTACTGGGGGCAGAAATCAATTATTCTCCCATCGAAAAACACTGCCTGGCGTTGATCTTCGCAATACGAAGCTCAGGCACTATGCGTTGGCGCATGAAGTCCGTCTCATATCGAAGGTGGATCTTCTCAAATATTTGATGTCAAAGGCCATATTGACAGGTCGGCTCGCTAAATGGGCCTTGCTCCTGATGGAGTTCTCAATAACTTATCAACCTCTAAAGGCAGTAAAAGGCCAGGCTATTGCCGACTTCCTCGATGAGCATCCGATACCGGCCGATTCCCCTTTGAATTGCGAACTGCCAGACGAACATGCGTTTGATGCGATCGACGGTGGTAATACCCGATGGGAACTTTATTTTGATGGAGCGTCTTCCATGAAGAAGCACAAACAAAGCACCCCTATAATCAAATCGGGGGTAGGCCTCATCTTCGTAACTCCACAAGGAGGGATAATGCGCTTTGCCTTCTCCTTAACAGAGTCAAGGACAAACAATGAATCCGAGTATGAAGCTTTGATAACAGGCCTCGAGATCGCCATCGACATGGGAATTGAAAACCTCCTCATATACGGAGACTCCCAACTGGTCGTTAGTCAAGTAAACGGCGACTATCAAACGTGCAAAACAGAACTGGTAAAATACGGCGAGAGAGTGCAACAGCTGCTGACTCAAATTACATCCTACACCTTGGAAAGCATACCGCGTGCAGAAAATAGCAAAGCAGATGCATTAGCCAAGCTCGCTAAAGAACTGGCCGACGAGAACCTCGATGACGTGAGGATCGTTGTGCAAAGCCGTCGGGTTCTTGCGCCGGCAGAAATATCTCCGGAGTCATTCGAAGAAAAGGGAGCGACTGAGCAAATGGCCCTGCAAATAAAAGACCAGGAAAAGACTGAGGATTGGAGAGAAGTCTTTATAGACTACTTCAAATCCCGTCGAACGCCTGAAGATGCATTCTCAAAACATCAGCTCATGAAGCGAGCCCTATCTTTTGCCTTCGTCAATGACACTCTGTACAAGAGGTCATTTGATTCTCTGTGGTTGATATGCCTAGGACCTGAAGAGGAGAAAAGAGTCGTTCAAGAAGTTCACGACGGACTCTACGGTTCTCATCAAGCAGGCCGAAGATGAAGTTGAAGATTAAACAGATGGGCTACTACTGGCCCATGATGATTCAGGACTGCCTCGAATATGCGAAGTAATGCCACTCATGCCAGATCCATGGGGACTTCATCCACCAGCATCCAAATCCACTACACCTGACAGTGGCTACCTGGTCGTTCGAAATGTTGGGAACTGACATAATCGGCCCCATCGAGCCTGCATCGTCCGGAGGACATCGTTTCATTTTGGCGACAACTGATTACTTCTCCAAATGGGCAGAAGCAGTACCGCTGAGGGAAGTGAAGACGGAGAATATCCTCCACTTCTTCAAGACGCACATTATTTATCGGTTTGGAACTCCGTGACGGATCATCTCCGATAACGGGACAGCCTACAGAAGCCACAAGATCAGCCGCTTCGCGCAACAGCACAACATAGACTGGTGATATTCATCAGTCTATAATCCCCGAGCTAACGGTCTAGCTGAGGGTTTCAACAAGACCTTGACAAAGATCGTGAAAAAGACGGTGTCCCGAAATAAGAAGGACTGACACGAGAGACTGCATGAATCTCTCTGGGCATATCGAACTACGTTCAAGGCGGCCACGACCACAACGCCGTACGCGTTGGTATTCGATACAGAAGCGGTACTCCCCCTTGAGATAGAGCTACCCTCTCTACGAGTGGCAGTCCATTATGAGCTAACAGACGAAGAGAATGCTCACCTTCGGCTTGAGGAGCTCGATGCCCTTGATGAAACCCGGCTCATAGCGCAACAAAATCTGGAGGCTTATAAAGCAAAGATGACGCGTTCTTACGAAAGGTTGACTAGGCCGAGGACATTCCGCCAAGGAAAACTCGTGCTAGTGGTCAAAAGACCGATGATCCCCAATCGTGCCAAGCGGGGAAAATTTGAGCCGAACTATGAAGGCCCGTTCATCATAGACAAGGTCTACCAGGGTGGAGCCTATCTACTCATGGATATGCATGGAGAAAGACCTTTCAGGCCAATAAACGGTCGCTTCCTGAAGAAATACTACGCTTGACGAGTCACGGCCTAGGTCAATGATAGATGACGACGACGATGTCCACTCGCTATCTTCCTAAGCCCAAACTCTATAAGTAGTAACCGGCTTCCTTTACGGCGGACCGAAACGTCCTTAAAACTAACAGCGGACCGAAACGTCCTTAAACTAACAGCAGACCGAAACGTCCTTAAACTAACAGCGGACCGAAACGTCCTTAAACTAACGACGGACCACTATGTCCTAAAACTAGCTGTTGACCGAGATGTCGATAAACTACGGTGGATAGCAGCATTCCAAAGATGATACTAAAAAAACGGTATGCCCATAAGCAAAATGGGCACGGATGAAAACCCGAAAGGGCTCCGTGAGTAAAAATAGCAGGGCTACCGGCGAGTGTTTGTGAAAACCCGAAAGGGCGCAACCTCGTTAAAAGACACTTACAGGGTCCTCTCGACCTTGTGAGGAGAAATCACCCGTGTGAGATCCTTACGACTCACAAGGGAGAAACACACTTAGGGATCCCTATGATTCCTAAGGAGAAATTACACTTGCGAGATCCTCACGACTCGTAAGGAGAATCCTCTTATGAGACCCTCACGACTCATAAGACTTGAAAGTCTTAAGCTAAAGAGACCTTAACCTGTTCTTAAGCAACCCCCACAACCTCTGATACTGCCCTACAAGCGGCTCAATGCTGACCCTTGTATACAATCTACGGCCGCGAATAAACATTTCCCTAACCAAGTCCCACCTGTGACTAGGGATATGTTCGCACGGTGAACAACCCTTGTGAGTTCTCTCGACTTATAAGGGGAAAACTCTCTTGTAAAATCCTTACGACTTACGAGAAGCCATACACTTAGGAGTCCTCACGATTCCTAAGGAGAAAACACACCTACGAGATCCTCGCGACTTGTAGGGAGAAATACCTTTGTGAGACCCTTACGGCTCATGAAGTCAAAAGCCTTAGTCGACGGAATCCTAACCATGTTTACTAAGCCACCTTTGTTCGACATCAACAGAGGTAAATGATGATTCGCTCCTGGCAATATCCCAGTTGTAGCGGCGCTGATGCCAAAATCGGTGTTTGATTCCAAGCTTGCAGCGAAAAGCCAGCAAGCCACACATGCATACGAAATAGCCGAAATGATGGGGCAACTTGCGACACAATCAGTAAGTAAAAATGTATGCATGCGAAATAACCGAAATGATTGGGCAACTCGCAATAAAAAGCAGCGAGTAAAAATAAAACAAATAACCGAAATGATTGGGCACCGCGAAAAAATAGCCGAAATGATTAGGCAATCGCGACCTTCGCGATATAAAAGCTGAAATGATAGAGCATCGCGGAAAGAAATAAAATAGAAAATATAATGAATGAAATTTATGCCCTACGGTGATATTACATCAATCCCTGTATACAATCTAGGGGCGCAAACGAAGAGGGAGTCACACTCCTCCTCCCCAGGTTTCATCAGAAGAAGAAGCCAAATCTCAACGGGTCACAGATAACCTAGAGATCATCTCAACATTCGTCTCATTGCAGCAGACACACCATCAAGCAAAGCGAAACGGCGGCAACTCCCAGTTCCATGACTCGGTGGTGTACAAATGACCGAGAGTCAAATTCCGACACCGTGAAATGCGAATAAAGTCAACCCCTCCTGGTTACGTGGAACGCGGATTATGTCACTTCTGACCCCGTGGAAAATGTCCAGAATGGATCCTGGTCCTCGCAGAGCAAGGCAGTGAACCCGTGTGAAGCATCCAGAGCGGAGCCTAGTCCTCACCGAACACGGTAGTGAACCCATGGTAAGCATCTAGAGCAAAATTCCTGGTCACGTGGAATGCGGATAACGTCACTTCTGACCCCATGGAAAACGTCCAGAGCGGATCCTGGTCCTCGCAGAGCACGGCAGTGAACCCGTGTGAAGCATCCAGAGCGGAGCCTGGTCCTCACAAAACATGGCAGTGAACCCGTGGGAAGCATCCAGAGCAAAATTCCTGGCTACGTGGAACGCGGATTATGTCACTTCTGACCCCGTGGAAAACGTCCAAAGCGGATCCTGTTCCTCGCAGAGCACGGCAGTGAACACGTGTGAAGTATCCAGAACGGAGACTGGTTCTCGCAGAACACGGCAGTGAACACGTGGGAAGCATCCAGACAAAATTCCTGGCTACGTGGAACGCGGATTATGTCACTTCTAACCCTGTGGAAAACGTCCAAAGCGGATCCTGGTCCTCACAGAGCACGGCAGTGAACCCGTGTGAAGCATCCAGAGCGGAGCCTGGTCCTTGCAGAACACGGCAGTGAACCCGTGGGAAGAATCCAGAGCAAAATTCCTGGCTTCGTGCAACGCGGATTATGTCACTTCTGACCCCGTGGAAAACTTCAAGAGCGGAGCCTGGTCCTCGCAGAACACGACAGTGAACCCGTGGGAAGCATCCAGAGCAAAATTCCTGGTCACGTGGAACACGGATAACGTCACTTCTGACCCCGTGGAAAACGTCCAGAGCGGATCCTGGTCCTCGCAGAACATGGCAGTAAACCCGTGTGAAGCATCTAGAGCGGAGCCTGGTCCTCGCCGAATACGGCAATGAACCTGTGGGAAGCATCCAGAGCAAAATTCCTGGTCACGTGGAACGCAGATAAGGTCATGTCTGACCCCGTGGAAAACGTCCAGAGCGGATCCTGGTCCTCGCAGAGCACGACAGTGAACCTATGTGAAGCATCCAGAGCGGAGCCTAGTCCTCGCCGAACACGGTAGTGAACCCATGGGAAGCATCTAGAGCAAAATTCCTGGCTACGTGGAACACGGATTATGTCACTTCTGACCCCGTAGAAAACGTCCAGAGAGGATCCTGGTCCTCGCAGAGCACGACAGTGAACCCGTGTGAAGCATCCAGAGCGGAGCCTGGTCCTCGCCGAATACGGCAATGAACCCATGGGAAGCATCCAGAGCAAAATTCCTGCTCATGTGGAACG
This sequence comes from Agapanthus africanus, assembly GCA_030015575.1. Taxonomy (NCBI): domain Eukaryota; kingdom Viridiplantae; phylum Streptophyta; class Magnoliopsida; order Asparagales; family Amaryllidaceae; genus Agapanthus; species Agapanthus africanus. The sequence goes on from JASDDO010000014.1 coordinate 600,320,359, forward strand.
CGGATAACGTCACGTCTGATCCCGTGGAAAACGTCCAGAGCGGATCCTGGTCCTCGCAGAGCACGACAGTGAACCCATGTGAAGCATCCAGAGCGGAGCCTAGTCCTCGCTGAACACGGCAGTGAACCTATGGGAAGCATCTAGAGCAAAATTCCTGTCTACGTGGAACACGGATTATGTCACTTCTGACCCCGTAGAAAACGTCCAGAGCGGATCCTGGTCCTCACAGAGCACGACAGTGAACCCGTGTGAAGCATCCAGAGCGGAGCCTGGTTCTCGCCAAACACGGCAGTGAACCCGTGGGAAGCATCCAGAGCAAACATTGGACTGTGGAGTCCTTAAATCCATGGACTATGATGTCCTTAACCTCGACCTGATGTCTTAAAACTAACATCGGACTGTGGAGTCCTTAAATCCACGGACTATGATGTCCTTAACTTCGACCGTGATGTCTTAAAACTAACAATCAACCGTAATGATTTCAAACTGATTTTACCTTGGTTCATGGGTACATCTCTTCACTCCTTTGGTATTTGTCGTTGTAATTCCTCAACGTCTTCAAAGAGGTGACGGGTCCCGACAACCACATATTTCATGGACAGTGGGGTCCTTAAACCCATGGACTATGATGTCCTTAACCTCAACCGTGATGTCTTAAAACAAACATTGGACTGTGAAATCCTTAAATCCACGGACTATGATGTCCTTAACCTCGACCGTGATGTCTTAAAACTAACGTCGGACTGTGGAGTTCTTAAATCCACGGACTATGATGTCCTTAACCTCGACCGTGATGTCTTAAAACTAACATTGGACTGTGGAGTCTTTAAATCCATGGACTATGATGTCCTTAACCTTGACCGTGATGTATTAAAACTAACGTCGGGCTGTGAAGTCCTTAAATCCACGGACTATGATGTCCTTAACCTCGACCGTGATGTATTAAAACTAACGTCGGACTGTGGGGTCCTTAAACCCATGGACTATGATGTCCTTAACCTCGACCGTGATGTCTTAAAACTAACATTGGACTGTGGAGTCCTTAAATCCACGGACTATGATGTCCTTAACCTCGACCATGATTTCTTAAAACTAACGTCGGACTGTGGAGTCCTTAAATCCACGGACTATGACGTCCTTAACCTCAACCGTGATGTCTTAAAACTAACATTGGACTGTGAGGTCCTTAAACTCATGGACTATGATGTCCTTCATCTCGACCGTGATGTCTTAAAACTAACATTGGACTGTGAAGTCCTTAAACTCATGGACTATGATGTCCTTAACCTCGACCGTGATGTCTTAAAACTAACATTGGACTGTGAGGTCCTTAAACTCATAGACTATGATGTCCTTAACCTCGACCGCGATATCTTTAAACTACGGTATCCTAGAAAACATCCAAAGCAGGGCTTGGTCCTCGCCAAACACGGCAGTGAACCCGTGGGAAGAATCCAGAGCAACCCCTGACTCCGTGAAATGCGGATAAGGACAACTTCGTCCATCACACGTGGGTCCTCACGACTCGTAGGGGAGTAAATTCTCTTGTGAGATCTTTACGACTTTCAAGAGAAAACACACCTAGGAATCCTCACGATTATTAAGGAGAAATTACACCTACGGGATCCTCTCGACCGGTAGGGAGAAAATTTTTTATGAGACCCTCACGACTCATAAAGTTGAATAGTCTTAAGTGACAGATCCTAACCCTGTTTTGTAAGCCATCGCCACTCTACAACGAGCCCAAGACTGACGGCTATACGCTATCTACAGACTATACTTGCTAAATTCACATGGCAACAACACAGCAAAGAGGAGAAGACAACAAGGAGAACATCTGATCTACATTTAATTAAGCATTCGAGGCACACCCCATCTATGCATTTGCAAAAGATTCAGAACATGAAATAAAACACGCTAAAATGAGAAATTTGTCATTCATATTGCAAAAAGATTCTTACAATTATGAAAGAAATAAACAAAGACATTAATAAAGTAATTACAATGGCAAAACCGCAAATCCAGGACATGGATTGAGGAACTCAAAAGTGACCTTTTCTAGAATTTTCCAAGCCTGGCGAACCATCCTAGTGTGCTTTCTTTCACGATCACAAGCGTCGAGATCCCCACGGATGTCCTCCACCCTCCGATAGGCAGCAAGTATGGCAGACTGTTAAAAGGCCTAGCGCAGGAGATCGACAAGATTGTTTCGCCGTCTCTTCGAGATTAGGTTCATCAGATACACCGAGTGCACTTTATCCTCAGCGGTATCCAATGCTCTAAGCGGCACGCCGGTACAGAATAGAGGGAGCGCTTCCCAGATCGCTCCCACTATAAGCTTCAGAAGTGGGGAACGCCGAGGAAGTAGTTGACCATTGTATGCGTCAAAGCAACTCATAATTTCGGCACACTCGGCGTTTGTGAATTCTCGATTCTGAGAACGGCCGAGTCGGCGGATGTCTCCGTAAGAGATAATCTCTTCGAGATCATACATGTGAGCATCTATTGCCCCTGTAAAAGAAAATCATCAAAGATTAGCAGACAGACTGAATAAGCAATTTCTTATTCAAAATAGGCACATGGAGTTAAACTCCTCGAGAGCAATGCTCTGCAGACAGGAGTGGCACTTGTCAAAATCAGTTATGAAGGGAAGTTAAAGAAAGCCCTCAAGAACATTGGGAGCTTTGCTCTAAGAAGATGATATAATTCATCAAAAAATAAAATTCCATCTTAAATCTTCAAGATCCATAAAAAAACTCTCAAGAGTTCTTCTATATGATTTGAAAGGAGCAAAGCTCCACTAATGAATTAAGAAATCACAAGAAAAATCCTTTTAGAGAGCAGATCTCTATTAATGCAACCCTAATAGGCTTCTCTTTAGTTCTCTTTAGTTCTCTTTAGATCTCTTTAGACCTATGGAGCAAAGCTCTGCTAGTGAAACCCTATATGGGTTTTCTTTAGATCGAAGATCTATTAAGAGCAAGGCTCTGTTAATGGGTAAAAACCTTAATTTCTTAAAATTAATTTTACCTAAGTTTGGAAAGAGTTCTAACTCGTGAAGGTTCTTGAACTAAAGAGCAATGCTCTGACTAAGAGAAAATTCTCAAGAAAAAGGATGAAAATCATCTAAGGGACCAAAGGTCCTATTTATAGACATTAAGAGCCGTTTCAACTCCCCAAAAGTTGATCCAACGACTGAGATGCTACCACCATCGCGCTCACGTTTGGGGCCATGGAAGCGCAACGGTGGGGGGCATTTGTTTCCCCAATTAGAGCAAATTTCTGTTCAAATTTCAAGATTGGAAATGAAGCGACGCTTTTGCTTCCCCCAATCAGAGCAAAGCTCTGTTCAAATTCCAAGGCTGAAAATGAAGCGACGCTTTTGCTTCCCCCAATCAGAGCAAAGCTCTGTTTAGAAATTTGAAAGTCCAAAATTGAAGCAACGCTTCAAATCCTACGCTCTGCGCTGTGCGCTACGTATCTAACACAGACGCGCTGGCGTAGTTGCGCTGCGCATTGCGCTGGTCGCCACGTGTCTGACACTGGTGCGCTAGCGCAGTTGCGCTGTGCGCCACGTGTCAAAATACGAATGCGCTAGTGCTAGCGCTAGCGCAATTGCGCTGCGCACCCTAAATTAGAGCAAAACTTTGTTTCCAAGATTGGAAAGCGAAGCAACGCTTCATGATTATGCAGCGCATAAACATCTTACAAAGGAATAACAAAGAATTAAAAACAAGAGAACACTTAACAGATAATAAAATACTAAATTAAAACATCTTTTTATTACTATTATTGTTATTACATTTAAAAAAGATCACCAAATATGGGATCAGAAGGACAGGGGTTCACAAAGCTAAAGAGAAGATTATCCAGTTCCCTCTCCATCTTCTCCACCATGTCAAAACGGCGATCCTCCCGAGGGGTAGCAAACCAACGGTCGACGCCGCACTCCTCAGAGAAAGTGGCGATGACAACCCGACGAGCCCGTATCTGGCTCAGCAAGTGGATGGAGCAATCCTTCAGGGCTTGAGTGATTAAGTGCGCCTCCAAGAAGCACTCGATCTTGTCTTCGGCAGTATCCAGCATTGCCGAGGACATCTCTGCTGGAGGAGGGGGATGATCAGCGAGCACAGCCGCCAAGATCATCCGAAGCCAAATAGAGTGTGGAGGAAGAAGGGACCCCACACGAGTCAAAAAATCGTGCAGCGCAGCGTCGCACTGCTCATCCGTGAAAGAAGGATCCACCAAGCGCGCATCAAAGCGAGGAACAAGGTCCTGAATGGGCACTTCCCACGGCTGTCTACGAGCATGAGGGCGGTTACAAGCCATAGTTGAGAAAGGTCTTCGGGGATGAGAAAAGGAAGAAGCTTTGCTTCGAGTTATAAAGACGAAGCACAGAAAATTTTGTGCACAATGGAACTATTTCCAAGATTGGGAAATGAAAGATTCTTGGGAATATATGTTTGACTTAAAAAGGAAGGTGAAAAGACACCTCTGTTGAAGCAACGCTTCAGATCCAGCTCTCTGCACTGCGCGCCACGTGTCAAACACAGTTGCGCTAGCGCAGTTGCGCTAGCGCAGTTGCGCTAGCGCAGTTGCGCTGCGCGCCACGTGTCAAGCACGGGTGGACTAGCGCAGTTGCGCTGTGCTCTGCGCTGCGCGCCACGTGTCAAACATAGGTGCGCCAGCGCTGGAATTAAAAAAATTCTCCACCGTTAGATCAAAAGATCTAATAATAATAAATTATTAATTAATCAGAATTAAAATTCTGTTCTGGAAAGATCTTTCCAATCATGTTGAAAACAAGAAGATTGCCTTCTGTAAAACAGAAGCCCTATGATCAAAGATCTAACGTTGGGGAAATATACCCAAATCAATCAGAGAAAAATCTTTTCAACTAATTTAACAAATCAATTGGCCCTATATAAAGGCCCCAAGACTTCAAGTCTCAAAAAGAAAAAACTCTCTGCAAAATTTGAGAAGAACTCAAAGAGAAAGAAAGGCAAGCCTTTGAAGAAAGAAGATCATTTCTTCATCTTTAAAGGTAAAACAATTAATTCTCGAATAACAGAGATGAAATCATCTATTAAAAAGAAGAAACATCTTCTAAAAAGATCTTAGATCTATAGAAAAGACCAAGATCTTTGATCAAACATAAAGGATTAAAAGATCTAATCATAAAAATATAAAAAAGAAGTATTTTACTTCATTCGCAGATCTTTTGATCTATAAAGGCAGAGCCTTTTATGAAAACAAGAGCTCTGGTTCTTGGATCTCGAGGCAAGGCTTCCTTTGAAGAATATAAATTTGTTCTTTGATCTTAAATTTGATCTGATGTGCTTTGCGCTACTGGAAAGTGCTTTGCACTCATGAACCGCACCTTTGCGCTCTTTGGATCGGTGCTCAGCGCCAAAACATGCCACGTGTCAACCTTAGACACAGCTTGTGCTTTGCGCTCCTGAAAACAACACACTGCTCTCTTGGGTTGGCGCTCAGCTCCAAGCGCGCCACGTGTCACTCATTGGCGCACCCACAAACCAGCACAGCGCTCTCATAAATTAAATGCGCAATGCGCTAATAAACTAGCGCTTAGCAATAAACGACACATGTCACCCTCATGTGCGCTAGCGCAATGCGCTCTTTAATTGGCACAAAGCGCCTGATGCGCCACGTGGCGCACTATCAGAACACCACTTTGTTCCTGATAAATGCTAAGCATTTAATTCCAGACAAAATATCAGACCCAAAGGCTTGGCATTGTTAGAGGGCAGAGCCCAAATAAAGGCCTAACAGGCAGAACAAAAAATAAAAATGTTAAACATTTTTAACTGGACATAGCCCAATTCTGGCCATAAGTCCTCAATTTAAATTAAACTGAGCTCATCTGCTCATCCAATCAATTTACACCTGGTTAGTTGGTACATCTCTTCACTCTTCTGATATCTATCGTTGTAATCCTTCAACGTCGTCAGAGAGGTGACGGGTCCCGACAACCATACATTCTACGGACTGTGGGGTCCTTAAACTCATGGACTATGATGTCCTTAACCTCGACCGTGATGTCTTAAAACTAACATTGGACTGTGGGGTCTTTAAACCTATGGACTATGGTGTCCTTAACTTCGACCGTGATGTCTTAAAACTAACATTGGACTGTGAGTTCCTTAAACTCATGGACTATGATGTCCTTAACCTGGACCATGATGTCTTAAAACTAACATCGGACTGTGAGGTCCTTAAACTCACGGACTATGATGTCCTTAACTTTGACCGTGATGTCTTAAAACTAACACCGGACTGTGAGGTCCTTAAACTCACGGACTATGATGTCCTTAACCTTGACCGCGATGTCTTAAAGCTAACATTGGACTGTAATATCCTTAAACTAATTATCGACTTAAACTAAACAATAGAGCCTAACTGCTCTCTTGTCGGATCTAAACGATCCCGTTAAGTTGATATTAATCTAAAATTAGACTAACGCGTCCTTAACAAAAGTTTAAGTTGATCTTAGCCTCAAATAAGGCTAACGTATCCTTAAACACAAACCCCCCAAACCCAAATCTAAGAAAGATACGGATTTGGACTAATCCACACCCTACGGGCGACAACATAACTTAGTCTCCGTATACAATCCATGGGCAACCAAACACAAAACAAACACCCACGATGCGAAGTGACCATATGGAGAAGGAGAAAGTTGTTACCGCGATGCGGTAGCGTAATTAACTGCGGGGGCTTGCGCCTGAAGGGAAGAGCATCCCCAAAATCAAAAACCCCTCAAACGAGGGGGAATCTGACGAAGTCTGCTACATCGACCGCATCCGTTTAAACCTTCCATACACGGTGCCATAAATCAACTTGGCAACTTCGAAGAGGTGGATGGATTGCACCAATTAGCATCTGCCCCCAGATTCAGGCAAGACGTTCAGTCTTCCCGGCTTCCGGCGGTAAACATATTTATCATCGTGTACATGCTTCAGGTGACATTATAGATCACTATTACATGTTGATAGAGCCCATAGGATTCTTACTTGACTGCCAGCAGTATGATGGCGATCATATACTTGAGAGTTGGGTGGTCTATAAGCACATCTTTAAAGTATCCCTAGTCGTGGGAGTTTCGAGACTGGGAAGCGATACTCCAAGAGTATACTAGTGTATATGGATCGAAACCCCGACGAGGGGCGGTGGCCGGTCTCACAAGCCATTGGTGTTAGTTTGTTCACCTAATATGTATATAGACACTCATTGGGTTATGAGTACACCATACGGACTCGCCGGGAGCATACTAGTTGGTATTATACCTATTGTCAGATAGCAGTTCCCTGGTGACATATGTACAGGTTAGTCTATCGATCTGAGATTGTCATTTGTCTCGTGTGAGTTCCCACTGTGCTTTGATTACTATCCTACCACGGCTCAAAGGAGTCTTGCAAATAGATTTTAGTTGGGTACAGTCCCGAGCCATATGGAGGCAGTGAGCAGATCGTCAGGGGGTTCGTCTCTTCCGGTATTGGGGGTTGATGTCGCAGTGTACACGGGTGTCCATCACCAGAAATTCTCGGCCGGGGTAGACGAGAATTACCGATCTAGGATCGGTAGTTTCTCAGTTGGTGATAGGTTTCATGTCTACACGATCTATCGCGTTATTAGGGGTCTGACTTTATCAACCCCCTAGAATCGATATGCGATACTCTTAGACGAATAGACCGGACTGTATGGATATTTTCACTGTCAGGCTTAGCAGGGGTACAGATGAGTTTGCTCGTCGGCCTTCCTTTCGCTCAATGCCTGGGTAGCCGTTACGTACAGCTCATGCCGCTGACGTGCTTGTAGTTAAACTCACTGATAGCGTATTGACGAGTCTTTAGAGTCCCATACAGAGGGTTTTCATAGTTCAGGCGATATGGTGTAGATGACGTATGTTGGTACATACAGGTGTCCGATTAAATATGTGTACAGGCTACACAGACTTTAATTGGACGGTTGATAATACTAGCGGCTTAGGACTAAACCGGATTATTAAATCAGGTTTTGATTTAATAATTTATATATGTATTTATATATATGTATTCTAGTATTATTGTTCACTATTCATTTTCTCACTTGGCTATTCGTATTTTTGTACGAATACGCGTATATGTATTTCGATACGTATACCAGGTTGTATTCCGTATTTGTACGGAATAGTTTCTAGAAAATGGCCACCTCATTAATTGATTTTCATTTTAGAAAATCAATTTGGGAAATGAGGTGGAGGGTGAGTTTGCATGAGCATGGGTGATGGCATGTTGAGAGGTATGGTTTGCATTTGTTTATTTGGAAAAATGAAAAGAGATATTTTGTGGGTGCATGATTGAGAGAGAGGGGGCAGCCACCTTTCTCCACATGCCATGCTATGTTTTTCTTCACTTTATTTTCTTGACTTGCTCTCTTCACTTGATGACTCATTCTCACTTGGAGAAACACTTAGCATATTTTCTTTAGTTGCTCATACCACTTGTTTCCTCACCTCCTTCTTCATCTTCTATGGTTGCTCTTTGAGCATTTGTGATGAGAGAAAAACAATAGTGAGATAATTCTACACCTCCATTCTCCATTGTTAGCAACCTTGGAGCGTCGGTTGCCTCGCTAGGCAAGGCTGAAGCTTGCACCGTTTCTCTCAGATCGATCATCATGGATGGAGGAAGACCGGCAACCAAATCTGATCCGCAACATCTCAAGAAGTTTGGAAATGGTAGAAGACTGAAGGACACGATCCGTTCGGTATAACCATCTAACTCTCACTTTATATGCTTTCTAGTTTAGGGTTTAGGAAAGATCTGGGCATCGGGTTGTGGTAGCGCCAGTTTAGAAAATTTTTGTTCCACATTTGGCCGCGGCGCTGCCGTAACCCAACACATGTCCCCCATGTCTCCTCTTTTCTTTTCTTTTTATTTTTCTTTTTCTTTTAAGAAAACAAATACTAAAAATACAAAGAAGCCATGCGTGAATCAAACACAATGTGTCATGGTGCACTAACCATGATTAACAAAATGGATTTGGCTTAGAGCATGATTAGTTGCGCACTAATCAAGTTTAATATAAACTTGCATATAATTAATTGCATAATTATTTATAAAATATCCAAATTCAATAAATACCTTTATAATTAATAATTCGTATTAATATCCAAATATTTTCCAAATATTAGTGTATATAATTATACCATTTTACGAAAACCCCAAATTCATACTCGAATAGTTTTCGTGAAATTTATTATTTTATTATTTATATTCCAAATATATTATTTTATATTTCTGAAATGTTACAATTTTCCCCCCTTAAATAAATTCGGTCCCTGAATTTAAATTTAAATCCCTAAATACTAAAACATTTCAGTAATCAATCAAATCAATGAGGCTCCGAAATCATAGAATACTCAAATGTAATACAGCGCATCGTGTGCGTATGAAAACGAGTGCGAAACTCAAAATCGAAACTCCGTCAAGCGTCATGCAATCATTGGAGTTATAATAAAAATGCTAGTCTCGAAATCCACTGCTATTCTCAAATATACTATAATCAAACTCATAATACGTATGTAGCACACATCCTTGTAAAATCACCTAAAAGCTGAATAAAATACATGCAAAACCTTTCCCAAATTGTCGTGCGATACGTAACTCACGGTACTCGTGGCGGAATCACATTTTGTAAAGAAATAGATATATGTCAGTATATGTTTTGCTCAAAATATACGGCCCGCCTTTTTGAAATATCCCAAAAGGTTCTCTTGTAAAAGTTTGTGTCCCTCTTAGGCACGTAGGAAAGTAGTGGGATTATAACTCCTTTTTGAAAATCTCTTGGTAAATGCTGATGCATACAAAAATATTCAGGTACTGTCCTCAGACTAGTCCTGCTCGGCTACTATATAATATAGTACCTATCATAAAAATATGATGCTCATAAGTAAATTAACTTCAAAAGGTGCATCCAATATCACGTGCATCTGGTGCGCACGGAAATCCAAGTCAAAAACAAGTTTCATGAATGCGCACAAAAGCAAAAATTATGTGCAACGGGTGTGCACAAAAGCATCTGTCAAGTGCAATAGGTGTGCACAACAACAACATCGAGTGCATCTAAAACGCACGAAAATCTCAACCAAGTGAAACTAATCATACACGAATAAAAATCTCAATCAAGTGCATCCGGTGTGCACAAAATCACATCCCATGTGTCCAGTATGCGCGAAAATATAAATCAAGTGCGTCAGGTCCGCACAAAAACATCTAGTACAACAGATGCACGAAAACAATATCAGGTGCACTACATGCCCGAAAACTCGTCAATGTCTCAAAAGTGCATAAAAACGGCATTGAGTATACCAAGGTGTATAAAATCATAAACGGTGCAACTACGTGCACAAAACCCATATCAATGCATTGCAAGCACATGTGAACTATACCGAGTGCATAAGTCAAAGTCAAGTGCTATAGATATGCACAAATCATAAATCAATGTAATAAATGTATCAAAACATATCTCAAGTGCAACAACTGTGCACAAAGGAAAATATCCAGTAGGTGCAGCCACGGTGCACGAAAACAAATATCACGAAACCAAATCATCGAAACTCAAAGTCTAAACGATCCAAGCATGATACTCGGATCACTAAACGCAAGACATTGAGGTACACCTCCTTCAATGTCGAAAAATGGCGTTGCGCCCAAAGCTGACAGACCAAGAACATCCACTTACCTTCTGCTCACGGTCTGACATCCTCTGTCCCTGGGTCCATATTTTCCCTGTGGATCACCAATCCAACGATCTTTCTGCTCGTCGGCCCGGTTAAGTGTAATGACATAAACAGTTCCGCTCTGTCACTCCTCTGATCATCTCTTGACCAATTAACATAACCACTCGTAAAGTAGCACGTTACTGCTGGCGGCATCTGGCCCTCTGATTATGCACGATACAACTGATCCTAGGTGCAAATCCTTATCGCTATGGAATCATGGAAAAAACCTGTTACGGTCTTTTTCGATCTCACCTATGTCGAACTATACGGAGGTTGGCACTCTTTACTAAACCCTTTTCTGTTCTGGACAGCTCCGCCCTCAGCACGGCATTCCTCAGGAATTTGTCCATATCCAACACCACTGCATACATATCAATCCTCTGGTATCAATGGGGAGTAACAACAGCTCGTTAATATCTCGCATGAACCTCATATTCCACCTTTCTTCATTATCGTCCACTTCGAAATCACGTCTTGCTGGCCGCGTACTGCAATTCGTTCTCGGCTGTAGTTAATTCGGAGTCTCTCACAAGAACTCGAAGTTACGAACTCGGGAAGCTTCAACACTCTGTGGAAGATATCTAGATAATTACGTCCTCGGGAACTCGTCCAAATCATCGAAGGAATACGCTTCTTCATCCTTTTTTGATTAACTTACAACACGTCTGGATGAGGCCTTTCTAACTGAAGCTGGTCAACTTACTGATCTCGCATCGTAGCATCCAACTAACAATGTCCTCTATTGATCGATTTACTCTAGACTGAGTAAGATCCTTCAAACTGAAATTCTTCAACTCAACTGAACCTGCGTCGGCGCATCCAATTAGACGAATCATCTTAGTCACCCTTATTCAAAATGATCTAGCGATCTTTATCACATCCCTGCCTATAAGCTCCTATGGATTCAGCTTAAAACTCTAGAGGCGACATCCCATCAAACTCAGCAACAGCTGGGTCATCTTTTTGCATGGTAGACAACATCGCGATTTTCTGGAGTGGGTCGTATGTCAACAGTTTTCATAATTTGGCAGCCTCTATCAGTGGCTTGATCTTCTAGTTCAGATCCCGAACACTCGTCTTGACTGAGAGATCTCAACACAAACAATAAACCGATATGTTCCAGAAGAATATCATGGCCAGTCTTTGTCCACGATGAGCTCGCTTCGAACACATCTCTAGCAACAGCTCTCTCTGCTTTCATAGCCATGGTGACAGGATCCTCAAGCAAATCGATGAAGATAGATCATAGGAACGAGTGGAATTGATAGGTCTGAAATGAAAATATGATCATAGGAACGAATGGAATCAATGGGAATATGATCATAGGGACGAATAGAATCACGGATCTCAGGAAATGTACATCCTAAGGTCACTTAAGCGGAGCAGTGTGTCGTAAGTATGCCACAGAGCATACACGGTACGTCACTCTTCTTAAGTTACCTACTCCATCAACCAAAATCAACCTATGAGGTGAAAACTCTGGTCCTAAAAACCCCCTAGTCAAGTATAAGTTTCGTAAGGTCAAGCCTAAACTCGAACCAAGGTTAAACCTAATGATCTGATACCAATTTTGTCACGACCCGGAATTGGCACGTGACCGGCACGAGAATTACAGGACCCCGCCGTAATTCAAGTAAGCCGAAGCCCAGAAATTTAAACTTTTTTATGGAGAATAGTGGAGGTGCTGTTTTGAAATATCGGCATAAAGATTTCAAGCCTTTCTTTAAAAGTATAAATAATATCATATGAAAATGCAGTGATTGTATACTATGTTTGAAAACATTTTCGTCCTTGAAATTTGGGCAGCACCTCCGTTGTATATTTTGATCCAAAACTATATACATGCGATAATATAGGCATCCCCAAGCGGGAGCTAGCTCTTCGCCAAATGGAGGAATCACAACCATTCAATAAAGCATATATATATGACGCCCTACGGTGAATATCAATCACAGAATGAAAATAAAGCAGACCAAGATATCATCAACTCAAATAAAAGACAATGCACCCATCTCATTCTAAGTCCCAAGAATATACAAGTCTGTGTCTAGGTCTACCAAATATACAAATCTGGTTTCTGATTGATGGAGCTTTAACTAGATACAACATAAATAAATAGGTACAAGGGTAATTACGATCCAAATATGTATCCCACCTACCAGAGCAAAACACCCTGATGAAAGCTGTGTGCTAGCGAGCCATTACTGATCTGAGCGGTCGAGCCTGTAAGAAAACTATAGCACAACGGGGGTGAATTGCCAAATCGTGAGTAAAAAATATTAGCAGGTAGAAATCAAATGAACAACGATCCCTAAGTCCTACTGTAACATAAAGGTAAACTATGTGGTATCCAGGGTGATCATGTATACATATGTGTACAATAATGATGTCATGCCAGTATCAGTATATGTATCAAGTCATCAGAGTCATATGCATGTATGTATGTGAATATCTAACGTGTGTCCATCAACGACACATCAATCATCATAAAACATGAGCGTCCAATATCGACACTCGAAATATCATAAAACCTGTGTCCAGCATCGACACGTAAATCCTCATATCTCGGGCGACATCTCATCGGATTGGTCCTCATATCCATCTGATCTCACGACTCCGGTCGGTATCCTCCGGATATCCGCCGATCCCAAACAATCACCGGTCAGTAGTGCTCCCCTGCCGAGCTTATCGTCTCTATATACGATCTTCTTACCCCGGGGTACCGTATCGGGTCCACCATGTACTCGCAGATGGTGCCTCCTCACTCCTCGAATCGGGTATACATATAGCTCAAAACCGAGAAAACTCATGGTGGACGCTACAATCACATCACGAGAAACCGCATTTTTAAAACAATCATAAGACTTTTGAGATATATCAGCGGTTCTCAAATCCAGAGATCTCATGAAAACAACATCTCATATGTGTAGGGTGTTTTTCGTCACCGCATTGAGATCGGAGTACGCGTCGCTTGTCAAGCGTACTACAGATTCCCCCTGCCTAGGGTAGGTCGGGGTTTAATGATTGTGGGGATCCGAATCTCCGGCAGCTGCGGGTTAAGCTGCCGTTAATTACCCCTCGCCTTTGGAGCGACGGAACCTCCTATTTACGGGTCAATCTGGTCATGCGAACTCAATGTGCAGTATGGGTGTGTAGTGTTTTGGGGGGTTTGGATATATCGGGTGCCTCGCAGAGTTTACGGGGATCCCGCTACCTGGATAGCGGGCTGGGAGACAAGGGGGCTAGCAGCCCCTTTGCAGGGCAGTGCCCCGTTAGAATTTTTTCTAAAAGAGACTGTGCCATGGTGTGTGTGTGTGTATACACATATACACGCATATATAAAAAGGGGAAAAAGTGTCCAAAGGACGCGTGGGGGCCAGCACCTCACATCCATGGCATACAGGCGCCGGGCGCCGATGTCTCACGTGCGTGGCACACGGGCGCCGGGCGTCAGCGCCTCACGTGCATTGGACACGGGCACCAGGCTCCTCACGTGCCTGGCATGCGGGCGATGGACGCTAACAGGAAAAAAATGGCTTAGCCCATGCACAGAGAGTTGTACTCCCAATTGACTTTTGGAGTTGAACTCCTAGAAAGAAAGACTTTTTTATATGGAGTTAAACTCCAAGAAGCTTTGATTTGTGGAGTTAAACTCCAAGAAATCTTTGTAAATGATCAAGGGGGCCCTTTTCTTCTCGCCTGAACCTTGGATTTTTCCCAAAGTGGGGTTTTTGGAGGTGAGTCTCCTTCTTCCTCTCGGTTGGCCGGATCTTGAAGAAATGGGGGTTTAAAAATCTCACCTTTTTGAAATATGATGGAAGATCCGAGCTCCTCTTTGTGGGTTTTGTGGTGAAAAACTATTTATTTTGGAAAAGGAAGAGTTAAACTCTTGATTTAATTCAAAAAAAGAAGAAGGTTTAGAACCTTGAAGAAGGAGAAGGAGGCACAGACCTTAATTTTTTTTTTGAAAGAGAAAAAGCTCTTTAGATATTTTCATCATCTTTGCCTTTATAGGCCACACACTTTACATATAGTCCCTTGGGCTTTACAAAATGGCATTTTACCCATCCCATACCTCATGTGCTCATTTCTTTTGTACGTGAGCCATGGGTTTTACAAAAAATTGGCTTTATGCCCATTTTTCTTACATTTATTCATAAAAAAACACCAAAATTATTTATTACAATTTTTTTTTATTGCGGCATGGGGGGTCCGACCGCTTCATGTTCGGACTCGACTCAGGCATGGGCCAACTTGACCTGGGCTTAGGCCCACTTGGCTTGGGGTTGAGTTTGATTTTGACTTGGTCAACCGGGGTGTAAATTTTTACCCCAACAATATGAATGTAACCATAAAGTGCGGTATATGCAAGCATAAAACCGTACTGTAAAGTATTACAAGTGTTTCATGTAAGCATGTCATGTGATAATTATTGAATAATGATTGTACTTTACAGTTAAGAGATGTAGCAGTTCTACTGTGTAAGTGGCATGGCAATTACCGATGATGAGTGTGTGAGCCAGCAAATCTGTGTATGTATAACATGTGCATCATCGTTAATAGTGCATGTGTCCTAGTAGACGATGCCATATAAAGGTCAGTGCTGGGAACATAGTACGCATGTCATGAAGAAAAGATACAACATAAGCATGAACTGTATAAGGTACGCAATTACCCCTGGATTAATCAATATAAACCATAATCCACCAAGGTGTTTAGAAATCAAAGATTCTCCGAATCAAGACAATTCAAAAGTCGGCGATCCAGCCTCATAGTATCAGATGTGGCACTATCATCGAACATCATCCTCAAGTCATGAGTGCGGATCAATCATCCAGTATATCTTATCGCGTACGGTAATCCATCGTACGGTGTCATCAATTTAGATTAAGGATCTATTGTCCTATACATAAATACGGGTACGGATCTATGGTTTCGTACATCATATCATCTTTTATTCTCATTTATATGTAAATCAATCTCATATCATATCTGGTATATGTATATGTGTATATATAGCCTTGCATCCTCATATCAAACATATCATCTCATGTCATCTCGTTTCATCATATATATTCTCCTTTCATCATGCCATCTCATACTTAATCTTGTGATTATATCCGTAAGTTCATAGGCATAGGTTTCTCAAAATATTATATATATATATATATATCGGTTCTCCCATTACTATGGTTGCGGGGTTCTATAAGCCATCCACCCGACTTCTCTTGTAGATATAGATCTACTCACATGCTAATCCTTACTCTAACCGAAGTCGATGAACTTCTTGATCTTCTTTGTTGTCTCGAAAGTCTACGTGAAAGTACCTTCAAATCAATACATATCGTAACAATATCAAAACCAAATCCGAAAACCGATACGGAACACGAAGTGATCATAGGATAGAACCTATAGCCCACGCATGCAAGAACAACCAAATAACATTCAGTGTTTATGTACAAATGTCCAACGACCGTGTCCAAACTCAAATACTAAAACCAAGTTTTCATGAATCGGAAACTAAAAATCAGCAACTTAGAAAAACACTCCCGGATTCTACCCTAGGTGGAATTAGGAGATTTTGTATATAAGGTAGGTCTCTACATCATATAACAGAGCTATGAACCAAAAACCACACCAATGGGCCAAGACCAGGCCACAATTTGCGGCCTGGGGGAATAAATCTGCGGCCTGGATAAGGAGTTGGGGTCTTAGATCTCTAGGATAAATTCCTAGTAACCTGCACACCTCTCTGTGTTTTGAACTTATTTTAAAGAGCCTTCGGGTCATAGCAGATTATATTAGATCATCACATATCATCTGTAATACCCAGCACCCTTTGGTACGTCTATATTCGTAATTTTATTTTCACCTATAAGATTTTATTTATAAATTATCTTCATTTATAAAGTTTCCCAATCTATTATAGTTCTCCTCCTTTTCCTTTCTAAAACCCGAAATCCCCACACAGTGACCCTCAGCAGTATTCTGTCAGCCAAACTCTTTCAATTTTCCCATTAGTTCGGTTATTTAATTTAAACCCAAAATCTATATTTTTCAGCCCGTTCCTTTTTACCCAGCTCACTCAGTTTTAAATTCTTTAAACAAAAATTTTGTTAGCCTGTTTCCCTTCACTCAACCCACACACCTCTATTTTAAATAAATTCCTAAACTATTTTCTTAACCCAACTCCATTAGCCCAGCCCAATTCTATTTTTCCTATTTTATCCTAAATCCTTCACTGGCCCGGCCCTCTAATCCTTAAATATTTTTTCATTCGATTTTACCCGGCCCGTTGACTCAGCCCACTCCCTTAATTCTCCAATTAAAATTTCCTTACAACCCCGGCCCAGCCCTTCTATCCCAATTTCCCTAATTCTTCTATATTGCGCCGGCCCGCTCCCGCGTTCCTTTCTCCAAGCCCACGTTCGCTCCCTTACCCGACCCGACCTCCAGCTACTGTATATCTTCCTTCAATTTTCCAACGGCTAGTTCCCTAACTCGCGCGCGCGTTTCCTCCGCCTTCTCCGCCGCGACTCGCGCCCACGCGCTCGCGTGCCGTTTTCCCTCACGACGCACGCCTTGAACCTCCTCGTTGTCTCCCCTCCTCACTCCCATCATTTCTCTCTCTCCTTCCCTTCCTGTTTACCCTCGAACCCAGAAAACCCCTGCCTCGATCCCTCGCCATCATCACCGACGACTTCGTCATCACCCCCATCCACCAAAACTCCAACCACCACGAAACCCCTGCTCTCTTCCTCCACTGCCCCCGAGCGACCTCGCCTGCACCCGCCTCGCCTGCACCCACTCGCCTGAACACCGAGCCGCCCCCGCACCATCGTTGTCGTCGTCGTCGTCATCATCATCGCCACCGTCGCCTACTTCATCTCTCTCGGTCTTCTCTCCTCCTCTCTTAACCTCCCCGCATCACCCTCTATCTCTCTCTCTCATTCTCACTGTGCTGGCCCCCTCTCTCTCTGTCTCCCTTCTCTCTCTCTGGATCTCTCTCTCTCACTCACAGCTCTCTCTTTCTCACTCTCTCTCTCTCTCTGCATTCTCTAACTCGCTCTCATCTCACTCCCGCACTCTCTCCCTCTCCCTCTGTATATACACATCCTCTCTCTCTCCATCTCACTATTTCTCTCTCTCTCTCTGTAACACTTTCTTTCTCGATCTCTCTCTCCTTTTCATTCTCTCGTCTCCGATTAAAACCAAGACCCGAGATCCTCATCTCAAATCAAGCATCCTGCTGCCTTGCCGTCGCTGCCCCGTGCTGTCGCTGTCGTCGACGTCTTCATCGCAATCATCGCCGTCACACCCACCGAACTGCCAAACCCAAGAGCCAAGGCCACGAACCCTGCACGCGCCATTCATCGCGCGTTCGCGCCGTTACAATCACCGTGCATCCCCGGGACATCTCCAGGCAAGTTTTTACTTGCTTACATGCTATTTACCTATGATACAAATGTTAATTACACAAATATTAAAGTTGCAAGATTAGTTAGAATTATGTGTTGTAACTGTTCGATGCTTGTTCCCTTAGGAAAATAGTATCAGATTTGACGGAACTCAATGGTTTAGGTTGGCCCGTAGGGCTGTGAACATAGTGTGTGAATTTCGTTGGATGATGTAATCGATAACGACTAAAACGACTAACCCCAAGTTAAGTCGTAAAACTGAAATTTCATTGCACCTGAAAACCGTTAAATTCACCATAAATCATATACATATTAGAATGGTGCGTTCGAGGGCTCAAATCGAAGCCGACTCGATGAAATTTAACCCTATGCTAGTTTCCAGACATTCCTGTACCTAAATCGTGATGATAATTGTATTGGAGTGCGACTCTGGACTGCAGTCCAGAGCGACTCAAATTGTGCTTGCTGTCCCGTAATGGATACCATAGGATTTCCTTAACTCGTAGGTTGCGGAACTCCGCTGCTTATTGTAGGTAACTCTGTTAGCTAGACAACACAATTAGTTTCATCCTGTTTCATTATCATTTACTATTTAATCTGTAATTTAGAAGATCGGGACACATAACAGTCCCAGCAGATCAGAATTGACATGTTGATATTAAACAGACTATAACTCCTAATGTACAGACGCGATTGAAGATCCGTTTGTTGCGTTGAAACCTTTACTGAAAATCCTAGAATTCATTCAACTGTAGCGTCGCTAAATTATGATCCCAACAGGGGTTAAAATGCGTTGCGAAATGGATTCCTGATTCTGAAACCGGATTTCCAGCCGCGTGCGCTTAAAATGAAACAGTTATAACTAATGATCCAGAAACCCGTTTGGCTCGAAACCAAATTAGATGGATAGATAACTGAACATATTAATTACTACCTGTTTATCATTTCGCTAAATTATATACATATGTTTCATGATAAATCGTGCAAGTGATAGACTGTTGTTTTATGATACCTTAACTGTGCTTCTTATACTGTTCATGCATCATATCATACCCATATCATTGTAGTGATAACCTAGTGACATCGTGCATTTACCCAGTGTTAGATTTTAGTGATGATTATGGCAAGTACGTCAGTGTTCGTGTATTCGTGATTAAGTGAAAGTGATACGTACTTGTGCATAATCAGTGTCCCTTTTATTCTATTGCATTGTCGACGTCTGTGGGATGCGTGTACGTGTGACCATAAGTGGTATGGGACACTTATGGAAGCGCTTGCACGGATGTCACAGATAAGGCATCCGACACTGCCATTTATCTTAAGTATTAGTCGGGACGTGCTTGATGGAGGTCCTGCCTCCAGTTCTCGCGCAGACTTGTCACGGATCGATTAGTATTTAGGGTTATGGTTAGCGTTTGATGTAGACCACGGGGTGTGGGGTAGTTCAAGTGTGAATTCAACAGAATCTCGGGAGTCCCGTGCCGGCTTATATATTTAGGGAGTTATATGGAGATTTACAGGGTACGTGATATATACACTGTGATACATTCGTTACATGTTGGGCCCGTGGTCCCTTGCCCTTGGGTTCTACCCTTGGGTGGAGGACACTCGCGAGTGGTTGACTCTCACACTTGGACTGACGATAGGCTTATTGACCTGTGTAGTGAGACTTAGAGACTGATAGGGTTACTGTCGTTTATATTCCTTATATACTGTGTTGACATACATGACATATCGTTATACTGCTTTACTGCTCCGCTGCATTTATCTCTGCTCATTTATATTCGTGCTGTTACTGCTTTACTGTTAATCATATCCTTCACCACTGTTAGAACTGTTACTTGATTATATACATTATATTGCTATTGTGTCGCTCTGACGACCTGAGTATGCATGCTCAGTGTGAGAAGACGATTTAGCCTGGACCAGTGCATCACAGACTTCTTGACTTGCCTTCCCGAGTTACATTCATTCGTTCCACCTCGGGTTAGTCTTTACATTGTTTACTTCAGTTACTGCATTTCTCTTTACCTGCGCATTATATGTTGTTTACCATGATAAACTAGAAGCCGAAGTGTGACTACGGCAGGACATTTCCTTGACCGTAGGAGCATGGCTGGCCTTGTCTACCCCTCGTATTCCGTATTTTGGGAAGCGGGGCGTGACATGGTTTAGAATGGTATCAGAGCTGGTCCCTCAATAGTAGGTCTGTGGTTCGAGGATGAACCATTGTTCAAAGGTGGGGAGAATGTCGGGACCCAGTTCTTGCTCACGGAGCAAAGTGCCACACGGAACAAAGTGCCACGCCAAGTGTCATGTTAAGTGGGCGGGGGCCACCTCTTGAATCCGTGGGGGCCACCTCTTGAGTCCGTGGGACCCACTGTAGAACAATGGGGACTTTTCGGAATACATTCCGAAAGGGGCAGATCTGTACTATAAATGGAATGATACCACTCTTCAATACAGAGGCGCCTTTTAAGTGAACTGGCACTACAGGAGCTTGAGAACTCCGTAGTTAAGCATGCTCGAGCCAGGGAAGTTCTGGGATGAGTGACCTCCTGGGAAGTGGCCCCTGGTCGGGTCCGGTTCACTCCGAAGGACAAAACCGTGCGGCTTCGGCCAGAGCGGACAATACTCTCTGTATTGGAGGTGGGGCGTGACAGAATGGTATCAGAGCCCAGGTTTTGCATAGATTGAGATTGCAGTTTTCCGTGTACAGTTTGGCAATCTAAGACATCCTTCGGTCTAGGTTGTAAACTGTCATTCTTGATTCATATTCACATCGTGCGTTCAGCTATCCATTCACTATGGTTTCGGATGACTTGACAAGGGTACGTGGTGGCAATCGCACTACCGTACTCTATTCAAGTGACTTAGAGTAATACAGTTGATTTCCCGCTTGTAATGATATTCATCATCTCTGATATTTTTGAATCCTTGTCCTATCCATGTTATGTTTTGATTCGTTCAGCTTGTAGCTTATATCATTCTCAAAATCATTGTTTCAGGATCATGTCTTCCAACGACTCTTCATCTTTGTCCGCTCCCCAGAATCAGACTGTTGAGATCCTTAGTGTACTACAAGGTTTAAAGGAAGCCCAGGAGCGAACGAACGACTTATTAGCTGAAGGGCTGAGAAGACAAGTGAGTCAGACCCCAGCGGGAGTCTCCTATCATACAGGGACCTCTATTGGACGAGGAAAAGGGAAGAAGATGAAACGCCAATTTGTTTCCCCGCAACAGAAGTACCAGAAGAACCCCTGCTGTGGATATTGTAAGAGGCCAGGACACCTTCAGAGGGATTGTCGCCGTGATCAATGGAAATGTCTGATATGCGGTTCCGACAAACATCTCATCAACGGATGCCCAGAAAGGAAAGAACTGCAAGGGAGAAACTCGTCCACACTCCCCACTTCTGCCAAATGAGGATTGCCACGTAGTTCGGACTTCGACGATAAGGCGGATCAAACGCAGGACCCAACTCACGCGACGAGAATGCAATGTTATAGTAGTCGAAGAATAATTTTCATGTTATCTACTTTCAGTAATAATAATGTTGTCACCCTTTATGAATATTTCTCTCTGCTTGAAATCCTGTATCCTTTGAACTTTTAGTTGAATGCAATGAAATTTGAATCATAATAAATGTATTATCCTCATGCTTTCTCTATGTCACATTCTATTCCTTATCACAGTATTTTCATTCGAATCTTTCAGTTCCTGCAACCGCATATTTTTTCCTATATTGCGTACCCCGAGTTTTCCTTGATATATTCCACTATCTAATCATGACTTCTCTTTCAGGCCATGGCCCACCCTGGAGCAGCGCCGCATCTAGACGAGGATGCACAGTCATGCGTTTCCTTAGATCACACACTGACGGGTTCCGATGATGAAGTCAATGGTCCACAGGTCAACTTCGAAAACAATGATTCAGAGGACGAAGGAGCGGCCGTCCCAATGTTCGACATGATAGCTGATTCTGATGAAGAGGGAGAAGATCCCGAAGAGAACCCTATAGAGGAAGACCAGATAGAAGAAGATCCCGATGAGGATCCGGTAGAAGAAAATCTCGTTGAGGAAAATCACGTGGAAGAAAACCCAGAAGAAGAGAATCAGATGGAGTCGGACCTCGATGAAGAAGCTCCATCCGAGGAAGAAGGACCAGAAGATCAGGATCCTTCTGTGGAAGAACTCCCAATGGCGGCCCCCGCAAGGCACTATGGAAATGAACGTCGCTACCTGAGCGCACGAGCCTACCGCAACCTGCTGAATCTCCACAACCGCGACTGACGAAATTTCTCTTGATGTTGTCTTTCTGGCCAAATAAAATATGTATAGTTTAGGGCCACTTTCCGTCTTTGGCAATGCCTTGTTTCAGTTTTACTTGAATAAAATAAATCTTCTGAATTCGTAAACCTTTGATTTTTCACTTGATACTTGTGTATTGCCCATATCCATTTATTTTCTGCCGAGATCCCTGACTGTCCACCCCTACTCATTGTATAGCTTTCACCCCCGTTTCGATTAGAAGGTACCGCACCCTGATCCTTGGAATGAGCCATCCTTATCCCTCTTCTGTGCCCCGTTGAGATCCTTCTGGGAAGGGAAAATTTTGGAGAAACTTCCGAGTTCGCTAACCCTTCACATCTTGATTCATATGTTGTACCGACCGCTATCATACCCATACTTCTTCCCTTGTAGTCATTGTTGTCCGCCCTTACGTCCTATGCGGATCAAATCCCAATCTCCTTGATCTTCAGCCTAAAAACCGCCACATTCCAACCTTTGAATAACCCACATTTCCTTGAAACCCTTACCCTAGCTAGCCTATACATTTTGGTGATTTCTCTATTACCCATATATATTTTGAGACTCTATTATTCAAAATTTAGTTTTCATTATCTTAAATTTATCAAAAAGTATGTGTTATTGATTTCTCTGATTTATGTATTTTAAGTGCATTATTAGTATTCACATTTTCAGTAGCGCAACCTTAAACCGCGCACATTTTGTTCCATGTTTATTATTTTCACTACATCAGTTTTCTAAGCTATTTTGAAACTATTTGACTGATGCATTATCCTAAAAGTCTTAACCTACCGATTAGATTTCCACTACTTTATTCTTGATACTTTATTTCCGGGTTTCGTGCCTATGATTACTATTGTAAATGATTGTACCTTATATTTATCTTTCTGTCGTACTACCTTTACTATACTTGTATGTATCCCTGTTTGGGTTTCATTTTTATTGAATACGTTTTGATTATTATTTTTCGTTATTGTTACCTATACTCTCGTATACTTGTAGTTGCTCGTATAGTGTTCCTATATTATACTTATTAGACCTATCTTTCGTATATGGTTCTTATATATATATAAGTATCTTCAGATTTTGTTTAACCATTTAAAGTAAATCAACATGTATTAGTATTTAATATAATGACTCTTCGCTTATTATGTTGTTTCTTTTAAATTTCGAGGACGAAATTTTTGTTAAGGGTGGTGTGATGTAATACCCAGCACCCTTTGGTACGTCTATATTCGTAATTTTATTTTCACCTATAAGATTTTATTTATAAATTATCTTCATTTATAAAGTTTCCCAATCTATTATAGTTCTCCTCCTTTTCCTTTCTAAAACCCGAAATCCCCACACAGTGACCCTCAGCAGTATTCTGTCAGCCAAACTCTTTCAATTTTCCCATTAGTTCGGTTATTTAATTTAAACCCAAAATCTATATTTTTCAGCCCGTTCCTTTTTACCCAGCTCACTCAGTTTTAAATTCTTTAAACAAAAATTTTGTTAGCCTGTTTCCCTTCACTCAACCCACACACCTCTATTTTAAATAAATTCCTAAACTATTTTCTTAACCCAACTCCATTAGCCCAGCCCAATTCTATTTTTCCTATTTTATCCTAAATCCTTCACTGGCCCGGCCCTCTAATCCTTAAATATTTTTTCATTCGATTTTACCCGGCCCGTTGACTCAGCCCACTCCCTTAATTCTCTAATTAAAATTTCCTTACAACCCCGGCCCAGCCCTTCTATCCCAATTTCCCTAATTCTTCTATATTGCGCCGGCCCGCTCCCGCGTTCCTTTCTCCAAGCCCACGTTCGCTCCCTTACCCGACCCGACCTCCAGCTACTGTATATCTTCCTTCAATTTTCCAACGGCTAGTTCCCTAACTCGCGCGCGCGTTTCCTCCGCCTTCTCCGCCGCGACTCGCGCCCACGCGCTCGCGTGCCGTTTTCCCTCACGACGCACGCCTTGAACCTCCTCGTTGTCTCCCCTCCTCACTCCCATCATTTCTCTCTCTCCTTCCCTTCCTGTTTACCCTCGAACCCAGAAAACCCCTGCCTCGATCCCTCGCCATCATCACCGACGACTTCGTCATCACCCCCATCCACCAAAACTCCAACCACCACGAAACCCCTGCTCTCTTCCTCCACTGCCCCCGAGCGACCTCGCCTGCACCCGCCTCGCCTGCACCCACTCGCCTGAACACCGAGCCGCCCCCGCACCATCGTTGTCGTCGTCGTCGTCATCATCATCGCCACCGTCGCCTACTTCATCTCTCTCGGTCTTCTCTCCTCCTCTCTTAACCTCCCCGCATCACCCTCTATCTCTCTCTCTCGTTCTCACTGTGCTGGCCCCCTCTCTCTCTGTCTCCCTTCTCTCTCTCTGGATCTCTCTCTCTCACTCACAGCTCTCTCTTTCTCACTCTCTCTCTCTCTCTGCATTCTCTAACTCGCTCTCATCTCACTCCCGCACTCTCTCCCTCTCCCTCTGTATATACACATCCTCTCTCTCTCCATCTCACTATTTCTCTCTCTCTCTCTGTAACACTTTCTTTCTCGATCTCTCTCTCCTTTTCATTCTCTCGTCTCCGATTAAAACCAAGACCCGAGATCCTCATCTCAAATCAAGCATCCTGCTGCCTTGCCGTCGCTGCCCCGTGCTGTCGCTGTCGTCGACGTCTTCATCGCAATCATCGCCGTCACACCCACCGAACTGCCAAACCCAAGAGCCAAGGCCACGAACCCTGCACGCGCCATTCATCGCGCGTTCGCGCCGTTACAATCACCGTGCATCCCCGGGACATCTCCAGGCAAGTTTTTACTTGCTTACATGCTATTTACCTATGATACAAATGTTAATTACACAAATATTAAAGTTGCAAGATTAGTTAGAATTATGTGTTGTAACTGTTCGATGCTTGTTCCCTTAGGAAAATAGTATCAGATTTGACGGAACTCAATGGTTTAGGTTGGCCCGTAGGGCTGTGAACATAGTGTGTGAATTTCGTTGGATGATGTAATCGATAACGACTAAAACGACTAACCCCAAGTTAAGTCGTAAAACTGAAATTTCATTGCACCTGAAAACCGTTAAATTCACCATAAATCATATACATATTAGAATGGTGCGTTCGAGGGCTCAAATCGAAGCCGACTCGATGAAATTTAACCCTATGCTAGTTTCCAGACATTCCTGTACCTAAATCGTGATGATAATTGTATTGGAGTGCGACTCTGGACTGCAGTCCAGAGCGACTCAAATTGTGCTTGCTGTCCCGTAATGGATACCATAGGATTTCCTTAACTCGTAGGTTGCGGAACTCCGCTGCTTATTGTAGGTAACTCTGTTAGCTAGACAACACAATTAGTTTCATCCTGTTTCATTATCATTTACTATTTAATCTGTAATTTAGAAGATCGGGACACATAACAGTCCCAGCAGATCAGAATTGACATGTTGATATTAAACAGACTATAACTCCTAATGTACAGACGCGATTGAAGATCCGTTTGTTGCGTTGAAACCTTTACTGAAAACCCTAGAATTCATTCAACTGTAGCGTCGCTAAATTATGATCCCAACAGGGGTTAAAATGCGTTGCGAAATGGATTCCTGATTCTGAAACCGGATTTCCAGCCGCGTGCGCTTAAAATGAAACAGTTATAACTAATGATCCAGAAACCCGTTTGGCTCGAAACCAAATTAGATGGATAGATAACTGAACATATTAATTACTACCTGTTTATCATTTCGCTAAATTATATACATATGTTTCATGATAAATCGTGCAAGTGATAGACTGTTGTTTTATGATACCTTAACTGTGCTTCTTATACTGTTCATGCATCATATCATACCCATATCATTGTAGTGATAACCTAGTGACATCGTGCATTTACCCAGTGTTAGATTTTAGTGATGATTATGGCAAGTACGTCAGTGTTCGTGTATTCGTGATTAAGTGAAAGTGATACGTACTTGTGCATAATCAGTGTCCCTTTTATTCTATTGCATTGTCGACGTCTGTGGGATGCGTGTACGTGTGACCATAAGTGGTATGGGACACTTATGGAAGCGCTTGCACGGATGTCACAGATAAGGCATCCGACACTGCCATTTATCTTAAGTATTAGTCGGGACGTGCTTGATGGAGGTCCTGCCTCCAGTTCTCGCGCAGACTTGTCACGGATCGATTAGTATTTAGGGTTATGGTTAGCGTTTGATGTAGACCACGGGGTGTGGGGTAGTTCAAGTGTGAATTCAACAGAATCTCGGGAGTCCCGTGCCGGCTTATATATTTAGGGAGTTATATGGAGATTTACAGGGTACGTGATATATACACTGTGATACATTCGTTACATGTTGGGCCCGTGGTCCCTTGCCCTTGGGTTCTACCCTTGGGTGGAGGACACTCGCGAGTGGTTGACTCTCACACTTGGACTGACGATAGGCTTATTGACCTGTGTAGTGAGACTTAGAGACTGATAGGGTTACTGTCGTTTATATTCCTTATATACTGTGTTGACATACATGACATATCGTTATACTGCTTTACTGCTCCGCTGCATTTATCTCTGCTCATTTATATTCGTGCTGTTACTGCTTTACTGTTAATCATATCCTTCACCACTGTTAGAACTGTTACTTGATTATATACATTATATTGCTATTGTGTCGCTCTGACGACCTGAGTATGCATGCTCAGTGTGAGAAGAAGATTTAGCCTGGACCAGTGCATCACAGACTTCTTGACTTGCCTTCCCGAGTTACATTCATTCGTTCCACCTCAGGTTAGTCTTTACATTGTTTACTTCAGTTACTGCATTTCTCTTTACCTGCGCATTATATGCTGTTTACCATGATAAACTAGAAGCCGAAGTGTGACTACGGCAGGACATTTCCTTGACCGTAGGAGCATGGCTGGCCTTGTCTACCCCTCGTATTCCGTATTTTGGGAAGCGGGGCGTGACATCATCAAAGACCGATATCAGAAAAATTCTAAGTTCGTGTTTTGGGGTTGTAGTCTCAAGTTTGTCCAGAATTATCATCACTAAGAGTTTAGGGTCACTAATTAAACTTCAATTACATCTCTACAACTCAAATTCTCCACTAACAATCATCCTAGAATTTTCAAGGATCACTAATCTAACTTAATCGAACTCTAAAATTAACTAGGAGGTTGAGAAACTTGTTAAAAAGAAGGAAAGTGAAGGGTTTATCTCTTGGAACAACTGAAGAAAATTCCAAGATGGTTCAAAGTGCTCAAAATCCAAGCAAGAGCTCACCAAACTTAGAAATTTCCGACATCGGGTTTTTGTTGAATTGTGGTTTTCTAATGAAATCTGGAATGACTTGAGGACTCTGAAAATTAAATTACAGAAACAGTGAGATGTGCAGACCACTAGTATCGGGAAAATCTCCCCCAAACTTATTCTTTTATTACTCACCTTTGTCCTTCAAATGAGACAATATTATCGGGACATGAAGGTGAGACAGAGGAAATTTAGTCATGATAAAATGGCTCCTGTAAAAACAGGAGCTCCTCCGTGGGGTTAGTGGAAAAATACGGTTTTAATCTATATCCGTTCACTTTGAAAATTGTACCGTTTTTAACATTTTCAACCTCAACTGCCCCATGCGGGTATGTTCAGTTGATAAAACTGCACTTTTAATATGACATTTTCCTTACTATTTATATATAATAAAAGATGTTTATTATAAATATGACACATATAAGGGTTAATCCATAAAAATACTATTTTTCATGTGTTTATATATTATAATTAACATTATAAAGGAAAATAGTAAGCATATAATATTCATATAATATTTGGACTATTTTAATATGAAATATTTTTGACCAATTCTCTTAAAACTAAAATATCATGACAAATGGTTAAGATAATATCTCAAGGAAAACAAGTTCTACTAACATCATTTATTGAGATAATTGTGCAGGAATTATATCATGACTAAAATCAAGGAAATCCGAGTTGGCGAGATCAAATCTGCCGAAGATATTCAAGTAAATTGAAGAAACCAATTCTGCCAGAAATATAGAGAAGATTTTCAAAGTCTAGATATTCAAAAGATCACCAAGAGCTACATAGATGAAGCCCAGAAATTTAAGGCCAAGATCCTACCATAAGACCGCGGATCCGCGGTCAAACCCATCCAACGGCCGCGGTTCCGCCGTACTTTAAGGGAGTTGGGATTCTAGATTTTTTGTTTAGAATCGTAACAACTAGTTACCATATTAGGAAACTAGGGTTCCGGCTCTGTGAGTATAAATAAGGACCGAGAGCCTCTTGAAAAAATCATCAAGCTGAAGAGATCACGAAGTCCACGACAAGCTCACGCATCCAGGCTAATTATTAACGGTTCATCTACCTCCTTAGAAGAGATCGAGAAGCAAACTAACATTTTGTAATCATTTTCTAAGGGAACAAAGTGTAAATGAATTTTGTTGATTAATAAAGATAGTTGTTTTTTTATTCTATCTCTTTGTAGTTTTAATATGATTTCCCTCTCCATCTCTTCTTCTCCCAACATGCGCGAGTAATTCTTTGCTTGTTAGGGTTCATGGGATTAGAGTAGATTAATAGATGATGAAGATCCTTGAACTCTTTTTACGTCCTATAAAGTTTATAAATTTTATCAAAAGAATAGTTAACATTCTAATCGGGCGCGCTACCAATTCATTGCTAGTCTCGATTTTGGTAAAGGCTAGATATGAATGGAGATCCATGTCGAGATAGGGGTTAAGAATGGGAACCCTTTTCCCTCCAGAAAGCCTAATCTACATGCATCACTGTCGTTCTAGTTTTAAATCTATTAAAGTATAAAAAGAGTAATCTTTAATTAATCATTCATAACTACTAAATCCTAATAAACCCTACAAGCCCCTTTCTACTATAAAACCTACATCCGTAGTTAATCTAGATCTATATTTTGCATCCGTGTTTAACGTAGATCTAGATCCTACAACCATTCTTCACCATTCTTTATTCTTCCTCCTTTCTTTCTCAACACGCCAAAATTAAGAATAAAATATTCAACGTTTCCCTGAGGACGACCCGTACTCATCTCGGTCTAGCTACACGCGACACCGTTATTGATTGCGGTAACTACTACACATAGATTAGATCAATCAAATGGCGCCATTGCCGGGGATACGTGCGTAATTTTTATTCTTTCTATTTGTGTTGAATTCTTATTCGATCTATATCATAATTAAAATAAAACTGCAAATTGTATATTTAACGAATTGTGTGTGAATTTTGCAAGGAGATCTGGAGTCACAGACTTGAGGAAACAGAAAGAAAGAGGCATTCATCGAGATCCAGAGGAGTACAGGAGGCCACGCAGCAAACTTCATCAACTGATCCTTCTTTCTCGCGGCGGATCCGCGGCAATAAGGACAAATTGCGGCAGAATTGGAGATCTAGGGTTCCAAACTTCTCTGGTAAGTTTCTCAACTCTTTCTCTCTCCTCTGAAATCCAATAAAATATCTTTTCTGCAGGAATAATACGTGTTATATTTACAATAAACACCCTTAGATGATTAAGAAGAGTAAGGAAATTGACGTGTTAAGAATGCAATATTTTCGACTGAACAAATTCCCCCAAACTTGATTTTGATTGTCTCGAGCAAACTTCTTTTATTCAAGAGAAGGAGAAAATATAAAGAAAGAGAAAAACTAACTAGCAAACTTTCTTAGGCAACACGATTGCACTGAGCACGTGCAACAAGCCTTTAAACCTCTAGGCGTCTCTTGTAGGAGGAGTGTTGTCTCCTGAGGGTTTTCAGCAGATTGCACCCATAAAATCCCATAATAAAAGGAAGACTGTGAAAATTACATATAAAGATAAGAATTATAAAAGAAAGACTTTGAAAATTAGAGTTTCCAACTACACTGGCTTTTCGGTTGTCATGAACCCTATCTTAATAGTCATGAAAAGATATTAGAAATCCCATCATCCCTCAATAAAATATCGTCTTTATTCTTCATTCCTACTTTTCTTCCAAACATTGATCATATAAGGGTTTATCCGTAAAAATATGACACATATAAGGGTTTATCCATAAAAATACTATTTTTCATATGTTTATATATTATAATTAACATATTTTATTCGAAGGTAATTCTCTCACTTTTAGTTAAGTGTTTAAGTTTCCGAACCTCCTATGCTAGTTTAGTGTTAAACAAGTTATGTTTAGTGAACTTGAAAAATTCTAGGGTGATGTTTGGTGGGTTGAATGAGTAGTAGATTTATATAGAGGGTTAAGAGAGTGACTACTAGCTTTTAGTGATAGAATCCCTAGTCTAAGTGAGTGTAGAAGTCCCAAACACGAACTTAGAAATTTCTGACATCGGGTTTTTGTTGAATTGTGGTGTTCTAATGAAATCTGGAATGACTTGGGGACTCTGAAAATTAAATTACAGATACAGTGAGATGTTCAGACCACTAGTAAGCTACCTTAGAAACCCAAGCCTAAGCTTTCATCATTAGCCGCCGTTTTATTCGATTTGGCCGCAATTTGTGGCCTAATTTTGGAGTTAGGGTCTGAAACTTGGTCTGTATCTCAATTTTTAGATAACTATACCTACCTTGTATGGAAAAAAGTCTAATTTTTATATTAATAAAAATCTAGAGTCATTTTACATGATTTCTGGCGATCGTTAGTGAGCACTGGTCGTCCACTGAGATGCAAGTATTTATTCGATCTTGCTTTAGATGAGTTGGAAGAAAATTCAAGAAAATGAGATTTCAAGATTTAATTGAGTTTGTCATTTCAAGAAAATCAAGAAAGAGTTTAAGATTTCGTAATCAAGAAATTGTCCAAATTCAATTTTAGTTATCAAGAAAATGTAAAGTAGCTTGTAGGATTCGATCGGAATTAGTAGCAATGATGAATACTTATAATGACTTATCTTATCTATTGATGGATTATAGCTAGAATGATGGTGTTGAATGAAGATTAGGGATCTATTGAAGAAACTAGGGTTTCTCCTTCACTATCCCTTATCTTTTCATTGATCATCATTCAAATCTAACCTTTAGCAAAGAGAATCATCAATCATTTAATCCCAAATTGCAACGAAATAATCAAAAACGGTGATCTCATTCCAAATTTGGTCATTAACGATTCTTTTTTCTAAAGTTCATAATTCTCATAAGACTTAAGATTAGTTTATGATTTCATCACCATTTGATCTACCGAATTCCTTCGAATCTTTTACAAGCGGAGATTTCACTCACGCATCATGAAAACAGAAGAATCAAGAATTAGAAATTTCACAATGCAAGAATTTAAAAAAAGCAAGAATTACAATTGATCACCTTTATTAATCAACTTCAAATTACACGATCCTTCAATTCGAGGTTACAAGAAGTGCTCTCGATCGCTCCCTTGAAGAGGTAATTTCTCCGTAAACTTTCGCTTGGCTCGATCTCCATGAGACTTGGATCTATCATGGATCTCGCGCTCGTCGATGAAGATTGGCTTCGCGTAAAGGATCTTTGTGACTGAAAGGGGTGTCATTTCAAGAAATTGTCCCCCAAACTAGGGTTCCAGCGACAAAGCAGATGCTTGAAACAAATTGTCAATGCAATTTCATGTCTAAAGATGATGGTTAAGCTTGGAAATATCTAGAAGACCTCGCTGAAAACACTTTGCAGTGGGAAAGCGTAAGACCACCTTCATCTAAGGGTGGTATTCATCAGCTCGACGTTTCCATCGCAGTAAAAGACGAAATGGCAGCGATGCAGAAGAAACTCGACGCTATTGAGAACAAATTCTCATCCGTCTCCCTAAATCAGGTCACGCTACCCAATACCGTGTGTGGTTGCTGTTCAGATCCTTCACACTTGACGGAAGAATGTCCTATGAATGCACCGTTTCAAGGTCACGAGCAAACTAATGATACTTTTTAGCATCGACTTATAAACGATCCTTATTCTTCCACGTACAATCAAGGATGGAGGAATCATCCTAATTTTGCTTGAAACCAAAACCAACCCCAACATCAAAACCAGTTCCAAAGCAATTATCAAAGATCTCCTCCACAGCAATAGCAACCACAACCGCAAAGTCAGCACCCCTTTCAGTCACAAAATATTCAAAATCCGGCCAACACTTCTACACCGCAATTGACTGGTACTGATAACTCTTCACTCGCACAAACTTTGGATTTGTTTATGAAACATACCATTCAAATGTCGGCTGATATGAAGTCTTCTATTGATACCATAAAAAAAGACTCCGCCTCCCACGGTGAGAGTATTAAATCAATAGAAAACCAAATTGCACAGTTAAACGCCGCAATGAGTGCGAGAGAAAAAGGGACACTCCCATCTCAACCCCTACCGAATCCTGGCCACTCACAAAATCATAATGTGAATGTCGTTACTACGTTGAGATCGGGAAAAGTGCTGAATAACCAAGTGGGTGAACAAGTTGATGATGTTAGTGATACCAATGATACCCTAGTTTCTACTTCTTCCCCTAATTCTCTAGTCTCCCACCTTCTTCCGAGCCTATTCTCCGTGTTCCCCAAGGCTCGAACCCTCAGCCTACTTCCAAAAATCTATCTAAAACGATCATCACTCCAATTCTGGGATCCATTCCAACTCTACAATCCTCTCCAATGTTGGACCTAACCATTATTGATAAAGCACCTTATCCAAACAATTTAAGGGGCAACAGACCAAGTCTACAAATAGAGAAGATTGTGGAAATTTTTAAGCAAGTTAACATAAACATTCCTCTCCGAGATGCTATTCAACAAGTTCCGTCTTATGCGAAAATCCTAAAGGACTTGTGCACTAGGAAGAGAAAAGTTCAAGTACCTAAAAAGTTTTCTTTGCGAGTAATGTGAGCACCGCTTTTACACAACAACTACCCAAGAAACAAAAGGACCCCGGAAGTCCTACAATTTCTATTTCTATTAGGGGTAAAAATATCAATCGTGCTCTATTCGATTTAGGTGCTAGTGTTAACTTGCTTCCGTATTCTATTTATGAGCAATTAGGGATCGAAGAGTTAAAACCAGCGTATTGCACTCTTCAGATGGCCGATCGATCTATCACCCAACCTAGGGGTGAGCTAGAGGATGTGTTAATCAAAGTTGGGGAATTTATATTTCCTGTGGACTTTATCGTTATAGATACACAACCTGTAGCGGACCCACGAAACCAAATTCCGGTGATTTTAGGTCGACCTTTTCTTGAGACTTCCAACACTTTAATCAATTGCCGAAACGGCTCTATGACCCTATCCTTTGGAAATAAGTCAATTGAGCTTAACATTTGCAAGTTGGGAAGTGAACCCTCCGAACCTTATGCTCATATGTGTTCTGTCGAAACAATAGATTCCAACAGCAGCGAAATTGAAGAGTTTCACGATACTGATCTTGACTCCGCTATTACATTGTTGTCCAGGTCAACATTTAACGCTGAATATAGACCTTTTATGGAGTCCGAGTATCATCCCGTTCTTTCCGATGAGATTATTATTCGGGATATCGATGAAAGTTTTGAAGAAATTTTCGCTGACGAACTCGCATTCTTAGAAAATATGGGTGTTGTGATGAATCAACCTCAACACAAGGAAGTTGAACCATCACCATTTCTTCCTATCAACAACAAGAATACGAGTAATCCACTTTCATTGTTTTGTCTCTACAAACCAAGACGTAAACTCGTTCTTTACCACCTCCTATCTCCCCACTTCTTCAAATCTCTGATTTTCCACCAACCAGTACGTTTCATCGATAAATTTTTTGAATAGTTGGTGTTGACTTTTGGTATTTGTAAGGCTTTACTTTGACCAATAACTTTAAACCCCCTAATAATTTTAAATGCTTAATACTATTTTACTCAAGTTTGGGGGGGATATGTTGGCTCTTGAAAGAAAATTTTTACAAAATTATGAGCCAAAAATAAGTTTGGGGGAGAATTATCACTTTCAATTTTTGTTGCCCCCGTTAATAACCTTTCCTGCCAAGTCTACAGGTTTTTTGAGATTTAAAAGAGACAACAGTGAGGACACTGCTGCAAACAGGTTTGGGGGAGGTTTGTGCTTATTTACGCATTACTTTGCACTATACTATATATAAGCACAAAATTTTTTTGATAATAAAAGAGTAGAAAGTGAAAAATTATATATGAAAGATAGGAATAGTTTAAGAAAAATATGAAAGTTAGATGTTTTCTTAAATAAAACTAGTAATAAGTAGTTATTAGCTGTTGTCCCAAGGGTTAGTAAGATGAAGGAAATTGCTAATCTAAGGATAAAATTAAGTCTAAAAAATAGTCCTTATTCTTGACGCCAAACATTTGAACGTTGATACCCTACTATATGCACTTACACACATCTTGAAACTTGGGATAGTAGAGCATACCTTGAAATGCTCTTATCTAAAAGCCTTTGTATATAAATATATATATATATATATATATATATATATATTTATATATATATATATATAAGTGGTGGTGAAAAAAATGAACACTGGTTTTATAATTACCAAGGCAGCATAAAAAAATATAGCGAGGGTGCTTTAACACCTAGTGCCTTAGACCAACTGGTTTGGGAGCCACTGCTAAACTTTAGGTGTTGCAAGACGAGAAATTACTCCTAAATGCGCAAGCACATTTTGTAATCGGTCGGTTAGAACCTCAAGAAGTATTAACGGTCGCATGAAGGATGTGTGAGCAATTCCATCTAAAATATTCACCAACTATAAAGTACTTTGGAAGATGGACAAGAGTATGATAGTTTGAATTGAATTCTCTAAGCGTAGAGATGTATTTTACTCACACGTAGGGGTATATGATCAATGTTTGGAATAAAGATAGGGAGGAAGACTAAAGGTGATGTTTTATTGAGGGATGATGTGGTTTCTAACATCTTTTCACGACCATTAAGATAGGGCTCATAGCAACCGAAAAGCTGGTATAGTTGGAAACTCTTATTTTCAAGTTCTTTCTTTTATAAGTTCTTATCTTTGTATGTAACTTTCACCATCTTTCTTTTATTATAGGATTTTGTAGGTGCCGCTGAAAACCCTCAGGAGACAACACTCCTCCTACTAGGGACACCTAGAGGTTTAACGGCTTGTTGCACATGCTCAGTGTAATCGTGTTGCCTACGAAAGTGTGCTACTTAGTTTTTTCATTCTTTTTCTCCTTCTTTTGAAAAACTAGTTTGCTCGGGACGATCAAAGATAAGTTTGGGGGTATTTGTTCAGTTGATAAAACTGCACTTTTAATATGACATTTCCTTACTATTTATATATAATAAAAGATGTTTATTATAAATATGACACATATAAGGGTTTATCCATAAAAATACTATTTTTCATGTGTTTATATATTATAATTAACATTATAAAGGAAAATGGTAAGCATATAATATTCATATAATATTTGGACTATTTTAATATGAAATATCTTTGACCAATTCTCTTAAAACTAAAATATCATGACAAATGGTTAAGATAATATCTCAATAAAAACAAATTCTACTAACATCATTTATTGAGATAATTGTGCAGGAATTATATCATGACTAAAATCAAGGAAATCCGAGTAGGCGAGATCAAATCTGCCGAAGATATTCAAGTAAATTGAAGAAACCAATTCTGGCAGAAACATAGAGAAGATTTTCAAAGTCTAGATATTCAAAAGATCACCAGGAGCTACATAGATGAAGCCCAGAAATTTAAGGCCAAGATCCCACCATAAGACCGCAGATCCGCGATCAAACCCATCCAACGGCCGCGGTTCTGCCGCACTTTAAGGGAGTTGGGATTCTAGATTTTTTGGTTAGAATCGTAACAACTAGTTACCATATTAGGAAACTAGGGTTCCGACTCTGTGAGTATAAATAAGGACCGAGAGCCTCTTGGAAAAATCATCAAGCTGAACAGATCACGAAGTCCACGACAGGCTCACGCATCCAGGCTGATCATCAACGGTTCATCTACCTCCTTAGAAGAGATCGAGAAGCAAACTAGCATTTTGTAATTATTTTCTAAGGGAACAAAGTGTAAATGAATTTTTTTGATTAATAAAGGTAGTTGTTTTTTTATTCTATCTCTTTGTAGTTTTAATATGATTTCCCTCTCCATCTCTTCTTCTCCCAATATGCGCGAGTAATTCTTCGCTTGTTAGGGTTCATGGGATTAGGGTAGATTAATAGATGATGAAGATCCTTAAACTCTTTTTACGTCTTATAAAGTTTATAAACTTTATCAAATGAATAGTTAACATTCTAATCGGGCGCGCTACCAATTCATTGCTAGTCTCGACCGCGATTAGAAATTAGATTAATAATTGTTTTGGTAAAGGCTAGATATGAATAGAGATCCATGTCGAGATAGGGGTTAAGAGTGGGAACCATTTTCCCTTCAGAAACCCTAAGCTACATGCATCACTGTCGTTCTAGTTTTAAATCTATTAAAGGATAAAAAGAGTAATCTTTAATTAATCATCCATAACTACTAAATCCCAATACACCCTACAAGCCCCCTTCTACTATAAAACCTACATCCGTAGTTAATCTAGATCTATATTTTGCATCCGTGTTTAACGTAGATCTAGATCTTACAACCATTCTTCACAATTCTTTATTCTTCCTCCTTTCTTTCTCAACACGCCTAAAATAAGAATAAAATATTCAACATTTTCCTGAGGACGACCCGTACTCATCTCGGTCTAGCTACACGCGACACCGTTATTGATTGCGGTAACTACTACACATAGATTAGATCAATCAGGGTACACATACCGCACAACAAATGGTCTTTTCCAACGAGAACATTGCTTACTCGCATGAAGATGGAGACGGGAATCGTAAAGAAGGACTTGTTGACCTGGGGTAAAAGTTTTTCTCAAAATATTTTTATCGTGAAATACTTAGTCCGATTCTTTACTATCACGGCATCATCGTAAGCTTCATCGCAGAGTTCGCTTAGCTCGTTTAATTGCAGCTTCCGAAAGTTGCAGGCTTGATTTAAGTCAAAGTTAAGTTCTTTTATAACCCACATTGCTTTGTGCTCAATCTCGACCGGAAGGTGGCAAGCCTTTCCAAACACTAGACAATAAGAAGAAATACCGAGATCAGTCTTATATACAGTACGGAATGCCCAAAGAGCATCCGTCAATTTGGTTAACCAGTCTGTTCGATTTTTAGAAACAGTTTTCTCCAAAATTAGTTTGATCTGCCTGTTGGAAATCTCAGCTTACCCGCTCGTTTGGGGATGATAGGGTGTGGAAAGTTTGTGCTTGATTGCATATTTCCACATCAAAATCTCGAAAGACCGATTACAGAAATGCATCCCGTTATCGCTAATGACTGCGCGTGGGTGTCCAAATCGCGAAAAGATATTTTCTTTTAAGAACTTAATGACAACCTTTTTGTCATTAGTGCGACATGGAATAGCTTCAACCCATTTCGAAACGTAATCAACCGCTAACAAGATGTACAAATACCCAAAAGAGTTGGGAAAAGGACCCATAAAATCAATACCCCAAATGTCGAAAATTTCAATCACCAAGATCGGTTGAAGTGGCATCTCATTTCTTTTAGAAATCCGACACATGTGTTGACATTGTGGAAAGGTTTTGCAATGATCAAATGCATCTTTGAATGGTGTAGGCCAGTAAAAACCGCATTGCAGTTCCTTCTCCACCGTCTTTCGTGGAACAAAATGACCTCCACATGCCTGATCATGACAGAAGGAAAAAACACTCTTGAATTCTTAATTAGGGACACATCTGCGAATGATTTGGTCAGGACAATACTTAAACAAATAGGTTTCATCCCAGTAAAAGTGTTTTACTTAGGATAGAAATCGATGTTTGTCCTGTGTAAACCATTCATTGGGAATAAGTCCCGTTGCAAGATATTCACAATATCCTCGAACCAAGGTTCACCAGATACGTTCAAGAGTTGTTTGTCCGGAAAAGAATCATTAATTGGCAAGGTTACAATTGGTGAAGAAGAAGAGATGCGCGAAAGATGGTCGGCTACTACCTTTTCACATAATTTCTTATCTCGTATAACAAGATCAAATTCTTGTAATAGAAGGATCCAACGTATTAACCTACCTTTAGCATCCTTCTTCAATAAAAGATATTTCAGGGTGGAGTGATCAGTGTATACAACAATTGGTGAGCTAATCAAGTAAGGCCTGAATTTTTCTAATGCAAATACAACTGCCAAGTGTTCTTTTTCGGTGGTTGTATAATTAATTTGAGCATATTCAAGGTCTTACTTTCATAATAAATCGCGTGTGGCATCTTATCAATGTGTTGTCCTGAGACCGCACCAACAACAAAATCTGATGCATCACACATTAGCTCAAACGGGTGGTTGCAATCAGGAGATGATAGAATGGGGGCTGTAGTGAGTGAATTCTTAAGCGAGTCAAATGCAGCCTCACAATACGAATCAAAGTGAAAGGTTGTGTCCTTGGCCAAAAGAAGAGTTAAAGGTCTAGCAATTTTGCTAAAATCCTTAATGAATTTACGATAAAATCCTGCATGGCCAAGAAAAGTTCGTATATCTTTGACGCATTTAGGATGAGGTAGGTTATGAATGACATCTATTTTAGCTATGTTGACCTTAATGTCTTTCAATGAAATGACATGTCCAAGTACAATTCCTTCTTGGACCATGAAATGACATTTTTCCCCATTCAAAGTTAAGTTCTTATCTTTACAACGCGTAAGAACTGCGTCAAGATGAGATAGGCAGTCATCAAAAGAATCTCCGAATATCGAGAAATCGTCCATGAAAATCTCCAGAAAATTCTCGACCATGTCCAAGAATATCCCCATCATACACCGCTGAAATGTAGCGGGAGCATTGCATAACCCAAAGGCATGCGTCTATAAGCAAAAGTACCGAAAGGACAAGTAAATGTGGTTTTATCTTGATCCTTTTTGGCAATAGGGACCTAGTTATAGCCAGAGTATCCGTCCATGAAACAATAATATTCATGTCCAGCTAAGCGTTCTAACATCTGGTCAATGAAAAGTAGAGGGAAGTGATCTTTCCTCGTTGCGGCATTGAGTTTTCTGTAATCAATACATACACGCCACCCAGTTTGAGTGCGTGTCTGGATCAATTCATTAGCCTCATTAGATATGACCGTGATGCCAGACTTCTTAGGAACCACATGAATAGGACTTACCCATTGGCTATCAGAGATTGGGTAAAATGATACTACTGTCAAGGCATTTGATGATTTCTTTCTTTACTGCCTCCTTCATGATGGGATTTAACCGTCTTTGTGGTTCTCGGCTTGGCTTAGCTTCATCCATCAGATGTATATGATGTTCAACAATTAAGGGACTAATCCCTTTGATGTCGGCCATTGTCCAACCAAAAGCTTGCCTATTAGATCTCAAAACCGTCAAAAGATCTTTCTCTTGCTCTGAGGCTAGAGAAGCGGATTTGATCACAGGTAAAGACTCATTCTCATCTAAATATACATATTTAAGATGAGAAGGTAGTAATTTGAGATCTAATGTCGGCGAAGAGACAATAGAAGGTAGGGTAAGTGAATGACATTCAGATTCTCGAAGAAGCTCATAGCCTGCAAAGGATACAGACTCGGAAAGTGATGAGTCAAAAGGTTCAGACTCAGGAGTGGACTCGTCAAAGGTTTCCTCATTATTATACTGTGCAAGATCAAACAATGATGTGCTAATGTCATCGAGATTATCAAATCAAAGTTCATCAACCTTGCAGCTTTCGGAAGCTATCTCGTGGACAGAACAGACATCAAGAATATGAGCAGAGGGTTTAGACGGCTGACTTTCAATCTTGTAAATGTTAAGCTCAATTGTCATTTTTCCAAAGGATAAGGTCATGGATCCGTTTGGACAATTAATAACAGCATTGGAAGTGGCTAGGAAGGGTCGACTAAGAATCACCGGAATTGGGTTCCGTGGGTTCGCTACAGGTTGTGTATCTAGAAAAATAAATTCCACAAGGAATCTAAATTCCCCGACTTTTATTAACACATCCTCAAGTTCATCCCTAGGTTTGGTGATTGATCGGTCTGCAATTTGGAGAGTACAATGAGCTGGTTTCAACTCTCCAATCCCTAACTGCTCGTAGATAGAGCATGGAAGTAGATTAACACTTGTGCCAAGGTCAAGTAAAGCACGGTTAATATTTTTACCCCCAATAGAATCGAGATTGTAGGACAGCCAGGGTCCTTTCTTTTCTTTGGTAATTGTGGGGTAAAAGCTGCGCTAACATTGTTTGTCATGAATACTTTTTTGGGAACTTCAGTCTTCCTCTTCCTAGTGCACAAGTCCTTTAAATTTTTTTCATAAGATGTAACTTGTTGCATAGCATCTAGAAGAGGGAAATTGATATTAACCTATTTAAACAGTTCCATAATCTTCTCCATATATGGACTCGGTTTGTTTCCCCTTAACCGATTCGGATAAGGAGCTTTAGCAATATGAGCTGGGTCCAATATTAGAGAAGGTCGTGTGGGTGGAATGGATCCCAGAATAGGAGTGGGGATCGTCTGAAATGGACTAGAAGAAGTGGGCTGAGGGTTCGAGCCTTGAGGAAAACGGAGAATAGGCTCGCAAGAAGGTTGTGAGGTAGATGAACAAGGGTCAGAAGTGGAATGGAAAGTAGAAGTGGAAGGGAAAACCGCAGCCGGGGTGTTATTGATAGATTCATCATTATTATCAACCTCTTCACTGACTTGGTTATTCAGCTCTTCCAGATGTCAACGTTGTAATGGAATTCACATTGTGGTGTTGTGAATGCCCAGGATTCGGTAGGGGTTGAGATGGAAGTTTCCCTTTCTCTCTAGCACTCATTTCGGCATTTAATGGTGTAATTTGCGCTTCTATCGATTTAATACTCTCACCGTGGGAGGCAGAGTTCTTCTTTATGTCATCGACAGAAGACTCCATCTCAGCCGAAACTTGCATGAAATTTTTCAGAAGCAAATTCATGGTCTGTTCGAGTGAAGAAGAGTTATCAATACCGGTCAATTGCAAAGAATTATTATACGGTGCAGAAGTGTTGACCGGATTTTGAAAATTTTGTGATTGATAGGGGTGCTGAGTCAATTGTAGTGGTTGCTGTTGTGGTGGAGGGACCCTTTGGAAGTTATTTTGGTTTAGAACTGTATTTTGAGTTTGGTGTTTGTTCCAAGCAAAATTTGGGTGATTCCTCCAACCCTGATTATAAGTGGAAGAATAAGGATCGTTTCTAGGTCGTTGCTGAAAAGCAGCATTAGTGTGCTCTTGACTTTGAAACGGAGAATTCAAAGGACATTCTTTCGTCAAATGTGATGGATCATAACAATATCCACAAGCAGTTTTAGGGAGTG
Organism: Agapanthus africanus; assembly: GCA_030015575.1. Lineage (NCBI taxonomy): Eukaryota > Viridiplantae > Streptophyta > Magnoliopsida > Asparagales > Amaryllidaceae > Agapanthus > Agapanthus africanus. The sequence continues at coordinate 600,362,251 of JASDDO010000014.1, forward strand.
TCATCTGGTTTTGGGAGGCTAATAAAAATTTGTGTTCCATCACTTCAAGTTTCTTTTGCATTGCTTCCGTTTCAGCTTTGACTACTATGGAAACATCAAGTTGATGGATACTACCCCTAGACGATGGTTGACTTACACTCTCCCATTGCAAAGTTTTTAAGCGAAATCTTCTAAAAAATTCCAAGCTTCACCATCGTCTTTAGACATGAAGTTGCCTTGACGCATGGATTCAAGCATCTATTTTGTTGTAGGATTAATGCCCTCATATATGATTCGACAGAGATCCCATCGTTGGATTCCATGATGAGGACATTGAACTAACAGATCTTTGAAGCGTTCAAAACACTTCCAAAATTGTTCGTTGGGAAACTGGATAAATTGATTTATTTCGCTACGGACTCGGGTAGTCTTATGATTAGGATAGAATTTCTTAAGGAAAGCTATGACGAATTCATCCCAGTTTGAAATAGAATGTGCAACTGTGTTATAAAGCCATTTTTCGGCTAAATCGCTCAAAGTGAAAGGGAGAAGACGTAATCTCATAGCATGCATAGAAAGCTGTGAAGTGCCCATCATAGCACATACGTTTTCAAATTTGGTAATAAAAATGTATGCGTCTTCAGACTCGAGACTGTGAAATTTAGGTAAAAGATTGATGTGCTGAGGTTTTATTTCGAAATTATCCCCATTGGCTGTTGGAATGGAAAGACAAGTAGAAAGATGACCACGTATCGGGTAGCATCTCTTTTGGAGAGATATACGCAGTAGATTTTGCGCACCTACAGGCAGTGGCAAAGTGGTGTTATGAAAGTTCGATGGAGATTTGTCCATTGTGGTGGATGTGGTGTGTGGTGAGGAAAAAGAAGATGTAGAAGTAGAATTACCGACTTCGGAGTCGATAGGAGGAACGCGGAAAAGACGGGCATTAGAATCCCGTGTCCAACCGAGCATGCACTAAACGGTTTAGCACAAGTGGCAGTGTTTGTGATAATTAGAGAAAAGTTTATGTTTGGTCTGTTTTGAAAAAGACGGATTTTGAAAAATCACACAAAAAATGCACAATTAACCCTAGATCTAATGGTCACCTAGGTCAAGTCACTAGACCGCTCCTAGACTTCCAGAAGATAAATCGCAGGATAAATCCTATACCGCCTTTTTATCCCTTCTGTGGCCAAGTAAGTACCAGGTAAGTTGGAGGTTCTCTGCTACGTATGTAACGAGCCTAATTAAGTAACCATTTGCCTTAGACACCACAAAAGAAACACGGATAAGAAATAGATTACCCACGACCTTCTTCTGTCCTAATTGAGCGCGACGGTCCTAAGAGTCTTATATAGATATTTTTTTAATTAATGACGGTGATGCAGATGCTAGTTTTGTGATTTTTGGGGCTTAGGAAGGGTAATGAAATCCCTACCTAATCTGAATTTGGTCTTTACCCCTTAATTTCCGTATTAAAATATGCAACACAACCAATATCAAAACACGCAACAAATTTTTCTTATAGCGGCGCTGTTTTTGCAAAGAATTCTGCAGAAAATGGTTATTGGACAAGAGCAGGTGAGAGTTAAGAAAGTAAGAGATATACCACAGAGAATTGGAGCTCCAATTCGTCAAGCAAGCCGCGGATCCGCGGCGAATGCAGGCTAATGGCCATGGTTTCGCGGTCAATTGACTTGATCTCTGCACAAAAATAATTCCTGGTGCTCCTGTTGCTCCAGTGGCCTTCTTGAATGCTCCAGAATATTTTTCCCTTTGCTCTAATGATTCCAAATTCCCTTGCAAAATTCGCAACTAATCGTTAAGCGCTTGATGCGATTTTGATTTAAATTTTTGATGGAATAATAAAATTTTCAACTCAAATAATAAGAACGAACAAAATAGTACGCATTCCAAGGCAACAACACCATTTGATTGATCGTTAAAATTGTGTTTTGAAAAGTAATCACAATCAAATAATTTATAACCGCAATCAATAACGGTGTCGCTTGTAGAAATCGTTAGTGAGCACGGGTCGTCCACTGAGATGCAAGTATTTATTCGATCTTGCTTTAGATGAGTCGGAAGAAAATATTTAAGAAAATTCAAGAAAATGAGATTTCAAGATTTAATTGAGTTTGTCATTTCAAGAAAATCAAGAAAGAGTTTATGATTTCGTAATCAAGTAATTGTCCAAATTCAATTTTAGTTATCAAGAAAATGTAAAGTAGCTTGTAGGATTCGATCGGAATTAGTAGCAATGATGAATACTTATAATGACTTATCTTATCTATTGATGAATTATAGCTAGAACGATGGTGATGAATGAAGATTAGGGATCTATTGAAGTAACTAGGGTTTCTCCTTCACTATCCTTTCTCTTTTTATTGATCATCATTCAAATCTAACCTTTAGCAAAGAGAATCATCAATCATTTAATCCTAAATTTCAACGAAATAATCAAAAATGGTGATCTCATTCCAAATTTGGTCATTAACGATTCTTTTTGCTAAAGTTCATAATTCTCATAAGACTTAAGATTAGTTTATGATTTCATCACCATTTGATCTACCGAATTCCTTTGAATCGTTTACAAGTGGAGATTTCACTCACGCATCATGAAAATAGAAGAATCAAGAATTAGAAATTTCATAATGCAAGAATTTAAAGAAAGCAAGAATTACAATTGATCACCTTTATTAATCAACTTCAAATTACACGATCCTTCAATTCGAGGTTACAAGAAGTGCTCTCGATCGCTCCCTTGAAGAGGTAATTTCTCTGTCGACTTTCGCTTGGCTCGATCTCCGTGTGCCTTGGATCTATCGTGGATCTCTCGCTCGTAGATAAAGATTGGCTTCGTGTAAAGGATCTTTGCGTTGAATGCTTGATAAACTCTCGATGATTCTTGATTTTAATCTTGGAATTGAATTGGATTTGGTTTTTTTTTGTTTGTGTACTAAATGTCTACTAAAATTCAACCCTTAACATTAGCCCTAGATCCCCTTTTATAGCCTTTAATCAAGCTTCCCTCATAAACTAGGTTGTTATAAGGAGGCTTCTAGAATAAGCTAGGTAGTTATGAAGCTTAATCAACAAGCTAGGTTGTTGTAGAGAAGTTTCCAGAAGAAGATTGTTACAATAGAGCATCTTAAGTACGCTAGGTTGTTGAGATGAAGCTTCGGGAGACTTTCTGACCATCGATGCCCTAACTCGGCCGCGGATCCACGGCGGATCGTCCTGACTCGGCCGCGGATCCGCGGCCGTTTGGTGAGCTTGTGGCTTCATTTCTTCTGTGTATTCCAGTGTTGATCTCTGGGTTTATATTTGATATCTGGAATCTTTTTATCTCTTCTGAATCTCTGCCAGAATTTAACTCTTTGACTTGCTGCATTTTGTCGGCAAATTTGCGATTCCGATAGCTGTCCTGAGCTAGTTTTTTCTGCACACAATCTCAAAGAAGAATGAAGAATGTTGAAGTAATAAACATGCAATTTCCTTCCGGAATGTTGATTATATATACAACACGTGGCATTTGATATTTTCCAGATGGATTTGTAATACGTGTTATATTTACAATGAACACTCTTAGATGGTTAAGAAGAGTAAGGAAATTGACATGTTAAGAATGCAATATTTTCGACTGAACATATGCGATATTGTGTACCAGACCAGATGTTGCTTACGCACTGAGCGTGGTAAGCAGGTATTAGTCAAACTGTGGGGAGAACCACTGGATAGCAGTTAAGAACATTCTCAAGCACCTGAGAGAACAAAGGAGTTGTTCTTGGTGTACGCCAGTAAAGACCTCCAGATCTAGGCATTCGCTGACTCCAGCTTCCAGAGTGAGAAAGATGACTCCAAATCCATACCGGGTTATGTCTTCACCTTCAATGGAGGGGTGATATGTTGGAAGAGTTCCAAACAGGACACTGTTGCTGACTCGACGATGGAGGCAGAGTATATTGCTGCTTGTGACACTGCGAAAGAAGTAGTCTGGATGAGGAAGTTCATAACAGAACTTCAGGTGGTTCCGTCCATTGTTGATCCAATACCTTTGTATTATAACAACAACGGGGCTATAGCTTTAGCGAAGGAACCAAGGTCTCATCAAAAGTCCAGACATATCTTGAGGCGGTATCACCAGATCAGGGAGATCATGGATCGCCGGGAGATCGAGGTGCGGAGAGTAGACACAGAGAACAACACTGCAGATCCACTCACAAAGGCCATCCCTCAGACGCAGTTCGAGAGGCTATTCGAGATGTTAGGTCTGCGATACGCCAATACATGGCCTTAGTGCAAGTGGGAGATTGTTAGTGATATATGCCATAGAGGCCATTATTGTATAGTACTGGATTGTATATTACATTTTGGAAGCTTGGGATAAATACAGATATAATAACAGTCTTACTCAACATGATAATATGCTAGCTGGTTTGAGTCTATCTTAACATGTGTATATATTTCTTTTAACGTATCGCTAATATATGTTGATAGAGCCCTGAGGATCTTTGCTTGACTACCAGCATTGTGATGGCAGTCACACTAGTGGGAGCTGGGTAGTCTATAAGCACATCCTTAAACTTGTCTCTAGTTGTAGGATTATCGAGACTGGGCATCGATACTCCAGAGTAGACTAGTGTATACGCTTCTTATCCCCGTTAAGGGATGTAGCCTTTCTCGTAGCCATTGTTATACGGTACCAATGATAGTATACAGGTGCTCATTGAGTTATGAGTTACACTGGACGGACTCACTGGGAACTTCTGGTTGGTATTATACCTATCGTCAGTTAGCAGTACCCCGGTGACATGAGTACAGGTTAGTCCGTTGACTTGACATCACCATTCTTCTCGAGTGTATTCCCACCGTACTTAGATTACTACCCTACACGGCTCAAATGAGTCGTGCAAACTGGTAGTAGTTAGGTGTAGTCCCGAAGCACTTGGAGGCGGTTGAGGATAGAAGGGATTCGTCTCTCCCGGTATTGGGAGTTGATATCACTCCGTGTATGGTGAGCCAATACACAAAGTCCCTAGCCAGGACAAGTGAGATTTATTGGTAAGTACACCAGTAGTTTCTCAGGGTGTAATTGGTTCCACACTGACACGACTTATTGCGCTATTAGGGGTCTGACATTTACCATCCCCTAGGCCCGATATGCGATACTCGTAGAGAAACAGACCGGACTGTATGGAGAATGTCACCTATAGGCTCAGTAGGGTTTTCGGACAAGTTATCGTGTCGATCTTCCCTTCGAGAAATACCTGGGTAGCTGTTACGTACAGCTAGTGCCACTGACGTGCTTATGGTTAAACTCACTGCTAGCGTATTGTCGAGTCTTTAGAGTCCCACACAGAGGGTCTCCCATTTCAGGCGAAACGGTGTAGTTTGCATATGGTTTTACGCAGGAGTGTTCGATTGAACATGTGTATTTATACACATGTTTTAATCGGACGATTTAGTAGTACTAGCAGGTTTGAAAGACATCAATTTTTTATGCTAGTATTATATTGCTCTCTTTTGGGTATTGGTTTTTTAACACGAATACGGTATTTATATGAATACGTGTATTTGTATAAATACGGGTATTTATACTTTGATACAAATACATGTATTTCTTTCTAAATATGAATACGTGTATTTTGTATATTCACTACAAATACGGTATTCATATTTTGGTAGAAATACGTATACGTATTTATACGGGTTTGAGTATACTTGTTTATATACATGCATTTGTATTTATTTATAAGTGTATGTATATGTATACTTTATGAGGTGGCTGCACTCTCTTCTTTGTCCTTCATGATAAACCTGGAAGTGTGTGGGCTTGTGACTCACTCTAGTGAGTCACCAAGCCCACCCGCTCTTTTGTTTTAGGTGTGAGGAGATAAGAGTGAGAGTGTGAGAGATATTTTGAGTGAAGGTTATCTTTTTACAAGTGAAGAAATTTCTCTAGTTGCTACCTCTTCATCTTCTTCGTCATTTGCTTCTCTTGAGGTTTGAGGATTAAAAGAGAGCATTTAGTTTCACAAACTACACCACTCTAAATATCTTGTCTTAACAACACTTGATCTTTAGTTGCTTCAGACAAAGCTATCGCTTGAATTGGAATTCTCGGGTGGATCGTCTTTCACACGGAAGATCGGCTTCGAGGGCTCGTTCTATCAACATAAGGAGCTTGCAGTGTCAACTTTCAAGACCCGAAAGACCATCTACAATAGTTGTGATCTCAACCGAGTAGTTAAAACTCTAGTTAGGGTTTGTTTAGTGTAGTGTTTGGGCTTATATCCTGGGGATTTTAGTGTGTTGTGCTCAAGTTTTAAAGTTTTTGATTCCGCATAGCCGTATTTGACACGGCAAGAAGCACATATACACTTACAGTTTGTCACTCACATAAGCATGGCTGTTCTCTATACCATTGGTCATATAGGTCGTATGTATATTCATGCTCCCAAACTTTGGGTGTTTAGAACTTCGCATTTGGGTTTTGCCTCTGGTGATAGAATTTTCTCCGGCCTCACCCTTTTATGAGAGGTTGGAGTAGGAGGAGCCGCTATAACAGGCACCTCTTAAGGAGAAATCCCCTGTTGTATGGCGGAGGAGTACTCATTTTCTCGTCAGACCTTGGATTTTTTCAGTCGATGAGAATAGTTTTCATCGAGTACCGAGTGTTGGATTTTCCGCCAAACTCTGTGGATTTGCGAAGAGAGCGGTTGATAAGGCCGCTCCGGCTTCGTATGAACTGCAGCTTCTGTAGGCGAAGGTAATCATTTTAATACCATCGTCGGCGAGTTTTACGTACCCTCTTAAGCGGGTCAAAATTGTTCCCAGTTAGAACAGCAGCATCAATATCCACCATTGGTGATGGCGGGGTAAGCCCGGAAAGAGAGTTGCCCCTAGCTTGTCTCACTCAGCGCCATTGGCGGCATCGGGCATGCCTGGTAGTAGGAATTGCCTCAGTTTTAGAAGCGTCTTCATCTTTCCCTTGACATTGCTGGGGATCTTTGCCTATTGTCAGCCTATGGATGACGGACGTTCTTAGCGGAGCCGGAGCAGAGTCGGTCAATCTGTCGAAAACCGACCTTCTTGAAGTTGAAGCACTTTTGTTGGCTTCATGCGTGGCAGTAGCGGGGAGAGCTAGCTGTTTTAGGAAAACCTCTTCTGGAATCATGTGCTTCTTTGCGGCCATCTTCGGGTTCTTCTTCAGCCTATTGAAGGCTGAGACTTCAGCATTGGACGGCTTGCTGATAGGAGCCGCTATAGTAGCTAGCCGATCAAAAACCGACTTTCTGGGAGCTTCTTCCTTGGGCGTTGAGGCGCCGAAGATCAAGGGTGGGTGCATAATCCCAAAGAATAGCCTGGTAGTGGCCTGAGTGACCTGTCCCACCGGCATTGAGAAGATGGAGGCCGTGTTGGCCCCGTAAGTCACTCCTCCGTCTTGGATAGGGAGGGAATTGTTGTTGCAGAAAGTGGAGTAGGAAGCCATTGACTCAGCAGAGGGGGCGAAACACCAAATTTTAGTATTTCGAATCAAAGGGCAAGCATGATCATAGCGAACCACAATTTTGTTCGCGAAACACGACACACGAAGTGTGGAGTGGAAAGAGGAAGAGGTCTCACCGGGCGTGCTAGAATCTCTTTACCGCCGAAGACTGGACTGAGATATGGAGACGTCTAGCCTAAAATTGGGGGCAGATACTATATAGACATATCCATCCACCTCTCCGAAGATACTAAGTTGATTTATGGCACCGTATATCGGAGGTTTGGACATATGCAACCGTTGTAGCGTGATTTTATCAGATTCCCATTCTTTGAGGGGTTTTTGATTGTGGAGACGTTCTTCCCTGCAGGTGTAAGCCCCTGTAGTTAATTACATTATCACGTTACGATAACCACTTTCACCTGCTCCGATAGGTCACTTTGTATCGTGTTATGTTTTGTTTATTTTTAGTGTGCCGTGGATTGTATACGGAGACTAGTTTATGTCGTCTCCTATAGGGCGCAGATTAATCCAAACCCGTATATTAAATTTGGGGTTCTGAACTTAGGATGTAGATCTCATATAAATGAGGTTAATCAGTTCATGAGATATTTTATTTTATTTAAGGAGTATTAATCTGAGTTTAGATTAAGATCATCTTAAATATATGAGCATATGGGCTCAATTTATTTTAACTAAGGATACACTACATTAAGATCAATTTAGAAATATGGTTAAGAATCATTAAATTTTGTTAAGATCCACCAACAGAGTATATGGGCTCGGCTGCAATGAACAATATGGGTTCAAGGACATTTCAGGGATTTGGCCAATTTTGGGCTCAGTCTTGGGCTTTTCATCATCTAGCAGAGCTATGCACTTAGTTTTTTTGACTATGGATATAATATCCAAATTCTACTCTGGGTCTCACGTGGGTATCATATGAGGCACTCAGACTTGGGCGTTGTCCTATCAGTGCTAGGCACTTAAACACTTTGAATACATGGTGCTAAGCTCTTTTATACAGTGCTCACGTGGGTATCACATGAGGTGCTTCAGCTTTTCAATTTTTAAATGCTCACATAGATAGCACGTGAGGTGTTCCGGATCTTTACATATGGGTGCTCACGCGCTCACGCTTGAAGCACGTAAGCCACCGGCTCTTTACTTATAGGCATTCACATGTGAGGCAAGTAAGGCGCCAGACCTTTGGAGATTTAATCTTTATTTATTTTTTTGAAAGAAGTTAAATTTCTATTAATGTTATTTTGGCGATTAATGATCACCAAGATCTTCATTTTTTGAAGATCTGAAATCGGGTTTTTAAGAACTAAGATTTTTTGTTACTTTTTTATGAGAACTAAGTTGTTTGAAGGGTTGAACTCTGTAATAGAGGAATTAAATTCCTGGAATATTCATTCCATTTCTTTCCTTCATGTTTATTCTTTCATCATTATTCTTTTCAACATCGTTCATTCCTGAATCTCTGATTCTCAAGAACAAAATCTTCCCGATAAGAATTAAATTCTCAACTTATGGAAGACTTGTCTTGTGGATCTCAGATTCAGAGAAAAAAATAAGTACTTTTTAGAGGGTTATATATATATATATATATATAAGATGTTTTAATCTCTTTACTTTCTTTACCTAGAGTTCTTTGAAAGAGTAAGACAATCTTTCTTCGAAAAGAGAATTAAATTCTCTGTAGTAACTTTTTATCACCTTATGGGGTTGATTCTGTATATGAGACTTGAATTCTCGGGTCCTTTATATGAGTGAGGAATTTTTTTTGATTCATTTGAGAAAATCTATCATTAAGAGATATCAATTGATTTAATTGATCTTAAAGATCACTCGGAGAATTTTGTCCACCATTGGATCTTTGATCTAGTGAATTTTATTTATCAGAAAATACATTCTGTTTTTTATCAATATTAGGAAAATATTTTCCTAATAGCGCATTTGATTTTGCCTCCTGATTTGGTCGGTGATATTATAATCACCGTTGGATTTTGAATCCAATGGTTCTCTGTTCAACAGAGAAAATCTTTCTAGTTTTAGAAAAATCAGGGAGAAATATTTTCCCAAAAAAACTTAGTTCTAAATAGAATTTAATTCTATATGAAACTAGTGCTTCAGTTTTATGCACTCACGTGGCTTTCATGTGAGAGTTGTCGTATATAAATGACAGCAGCGCTCACGTGCTTTGCACCTGAGCACTCACATGTTTAACATATGGGGCCAGTTTAGGCTTTAATTTATTTGTATTCAGCGCTCACATGCAAATCATGTGAGCGCTCACGTGTTTAACACGTGAAACTTTATATCACAGGATTTAATCCTTATTGAAGCCGGAATTCACACGCTTTGCATGTGAGCTCTCACGTGCTTTGCACATGAGAGGCTACTTCATAGGATTTAATCCTCCTTGATGCCAGCGGTCACATGCATTGCATGTGACTGCTCATGTGCTTCGCACATGGGAGGCTACTTCATAGGATTTAATCCTCCTTGATACCGACGGTCACATACTTTGCATATGAGCGCTCACGTGCTTTGAATATGGGAGGGTTTCTTTTCCTTTTCTTGTTCTTCTCTTTTTTTATAAGGAAACAAGGACACCGTTGTAGACTCGATGATGGAAGCTGAGTACATTGCTGCGAATGATGCTGCCAAGGAAGCGATGCGGAAGTTCATCTCAGAGTTTGGAGTGGTTCCAATCATTGTTGATCCAATACCCTTGTATTGGCATTAGCCAAGGAACCCAGGTCCTATCAACATTCTAGACACATCCTTAGGCGATATCATCTGATCCGGAAGACATTTGATAGCCGCAAGATCGAAGTTGAGAGAGTAGACACGAAGAACAATACTGCGGATCCACTCACCAAGGCCCTTCCACAGGCTCAATTTGAGCGACTTTTTGAGACGTTGGGTAGGAGATACGCCAATAATTGGCTTTATTGCTAGTGGGAGATTGTTAGATATGTATGCCCTAGAGGTAATTATTGGACATATATGTACATGATAATCTTTCTTGATATGATAGTATACTATTTGCTTTGACTTTAGCATTCATGTGTATGATTCTACTTGTTATTACTGTTACTAATACATAATGATAAAGCCCCTAAGATCTTTGCTTGATTACCAGGATTGTGATGCAGATTATACTAGTGAGCCATGGGTAGTTCATAAGTATATCCTTAAATGTTCATAGTCGAGGGGATATCGAGGCAGGGCATCGATGTCCCAACAAATATTGTATACAGGTGCTCATTAGAGACTGGGTACACCGAACGGACTCGCTTAGAACTTCTAGATGTACTAAACTCATCGTCAGATAGCAGTTCTCTTGCGACACTTATATATGTTAGTCTGTAGACCTGAGATTGTCATAGGGTCTTTTATGGTCCCTACTGTGCTTAGATTACCACCCTACCACAGTTTTAAAGAGCTTTGCAAATATGTAGTAGTTGGGTATAGTCCCGGATCATATGGAGACAGTGAGCGATAGGAAGGGTTTCGTCTCTCCCGGTATAGGGAGTTGATGTTGCGCCGTACTTGATCAGCTATAACCACAAGTCCCTGGATAGGGCATGTAAGATTTACTAGTAAGTTTTATCAGTAGTTTCTTGGTTGGTTATAGACCGGACATTGGCATTACTTATCGGGTTATCGGGGTCAGACAATTATACCCCCAGGCCCGATATGCAACATATCAAATGAAGAAACCGGACTGTATGGTAAGTGTCACTTGTTGTCTAAGTAAGGGTTTGGACAAGATTACTTGTCATCCTTCCTTTCGTTCAATACATAGGTAACCGTTACGTACAGCTAATGCCGATGACGTATTTGTGAAACATGGATGTGATCTACGATTCACTGCCAGCGTATTGTCGAGTCTTTAGAGTCCCACACAGAGTTTTTCCCGCCTTGGCGAAATGTTGTAGTTGCCATACTGGGTACATGCGGGAGTCCGATTGAAACTAGCAATGTTACACTGACAGTAATCATATGCCTACAAGTACTAGCCGCTCTTTGAGGGAAGACGGATTTTAAATTGGGTTTTCGATTTAATATTTAATGTGTATAATTGTTGTATGTATTTTTCTAGTATTTTATAACTAATTAATTATATCTCTTTATGGATTAGAAATTAATTGCAAAAGAAATAATTATGAATGCAATTTTTCATTTGCATAAATATTTGAAATTGCATTTAATTTCTATTTTCTTTTTCTCCTTAGTTTCTTTTTTTGGTTTATGATAAACCTTAGGCATAGCAAATGCTTATCTCTTTGTAGGAGCTTGACACATGTAATCTAATGGAGAGGGTGGACAAGTGTATGGTTGGTGGAATCCAATGGATGAAATTAATCTATTGGTTGACACTCTTCTATATATTTTTTTTTCTCTTTGTTTTAATTCATTGTATTCTCTTAAAAAATTCTCACCCTCTCTCCTAGTTTTCTCTCAAGATCACTCCTAACAGAGATAAAGAGTAAGAAAGAGAGAAATAGTTTATAAAAGAGTATAATTTTTTTAGTTAATTATAATTACAACCTATGAGAAGATTATTAGCAACAATCTTCTTCTAGTTAGCTTTAGGATAAACCTTGAAGCGAAGTCTTGGAGGAGCTCAAGGAGGATCATATTTGATCTTAAGAAGTTCTACAAGCTATCCATTTCCATCAACCTCTTCTTTTCAAGCTTTTGTGGATGTAAGAAAACCCTAACCTTGTATGGAACACTTTTTCTTGCTTAGTTGTAGTTACGAGTTTTTTTTAGTTATGATCCTAGTATGGAATTATTATTTCTCTAGACTTTTTAAAACTCTATTTTTGCATACTTGCTAATTGTTATAGAAAGGCTAATCACTTCTAATGGCACCGGCAGCAATGTAGTCTGTCTTAGAGGTTGATAGAGCTACTGAATTTTGTTTCTTAGAAATCTAAGAAACAAGACAGATTTCTAAAAAGTGACATGTCCCACTAGTGCTTTTTCGATCTTTTAAGCTTCCGGTATAATCAGTATCTGAATAACCGGTTAAATAAAAATAAGTTATTCCTTAGATATCAGAAGCCAAAATTTATGGTTGCTTTGAGATATCTAAAAATTCTTTTCATAATGGTCAAGTGCGACATTTTAAGATTAGCAAGAAACCTAGCACATAAATATACACTAAATATGATATCCGGTCTACTAGCGGTTAAGTATAATAGTATATTGTTTACCGCCGAAAATAGAGATGGACTAGTGTCACGCCCCGCTTCCCGGTGTACGGCGAAGGGGACGCGATGAGGTCCGCTACTTATATACTCAGAAGTACATACGCTGAGCGTATCTAAGCAATATAAAATTAATCACAAGAGACAAGAAATATAAAAATAACAGCAACTTTATTTATTAACATTCGTTTGTACAATGCATTAAAAAGAAATACAACTGAAGTAAAAACGATGCCTAAACAATGGCATAACAGGAAATTAAAGGTACTGAATGGAAATGTACAATGTCTAGAGCTCGGGGTCTCCGAGGAACTGATCCAAGTCTTCACTGGTGGGCTCGATCTCTGCTGTGTCCAGATCACCTGACGACATTCAAAGAAGAAAGAAATAGAATGTTGTTAGCGAACAGGTCGCTCGGTAAGTCCCAAAGTTAATGGAGAAATAGAAAAGACAGGATAAGAATGTATCTTTTAAAGTTGTATAATATTGTAGAATATTATGTTAACGCTGTTGTTTGTAGCTTGGTACAGAAGGATGCCAGTGTATACGAGAAGGGTCTCTATATGCTAGAGACCAGGGCAAACTGAAAGTACAAGGAACCATTATGCCACGGTACAACAGCAACGGGATTCATGTTAGGTGTCTTAATCTTACTGTCTCGTGCCACTTTTAACACCTTCCGTACCAATCTACCCCTTAAACCCCGTAGTGTTTTGATTGTATTGTTATATTGTATTGTATAAGTTGTATAGTTGGTTGACTGACCGAAACCATGATATCGGTAACGGATGTAATGGATGTAAACTGGATTCATGTACATGGAAAGTATATCCATGGTTTGGTTCAGTCAAGTTGAATAGATTGATAACTGGATTCATGGATTCGTATGTTCATGTTGAATTGTAATATTGAAGATTGTAGATTTAGAGATTGACTTGAATCATATTCAAGTCAGATCATTTAGACTCAAACCCGAGTCGGACAGAAGAAATGTAAATCGAAGTCCTATATTTACTAGGGTCCTTAGGGTAATTTATAAAACTTGAGGGGGTTTTATGTAAAAATACTTTTGTATAGTTTTCAAGATACACCCCAAGTATTTATTATTCGTCTTTGGAGTTGTAATGAGGTTGGATTTTATATTGTTACATTTCTAGTGAAAATATCTTAGCTTTATAAATAAAGGTATTTATCTGTAATATTGATTTATTTGAATTTCATGGTATTTTAGTGTAAAATTTATTCTTGTGATTTTTAGAAAAAAGGTGGAACATTTATATTATAATGAAATAGATATTTAAATGATAAATATACATATATTTATACAAAAATAATTTTAATAAATATTTTATATTCAAAAAATCTCGTTTTCTTTAGATGTCGTATTTTAAACCTTTCGAGACCGAATGCTCCTTGCGGAGGTCTGAATCTCGCACTACTAAGCCCGAGGGTGCACGATAAACCGTACTATCCCGAAAGGGTTCCCCAAAATGGGTTGTAGTGGCGCTTTGCAATGATTTTAAAAATACAAACCTTTAGAATACGGTTTTATTAAGTAAATGGTAATTATTTGCAAAATTTGATTTTCCGTATTTTAGATTCTAGGGCTTCCTAAGACAACTAGCCTATTTCTAAATGGTCTAAACGACAAGTCGTTAGAAGCCTCAAATCGCCTTTTCACTACCAATTGTGGCCAGGTAAGTACAACTGAGGAAGGAGGGATCCGCTCACGAATCGTGAGACGGGCCTTTTAAAGTTACCTTTGCTCACTTGTCTAGCCTAGACACCACAAAGTCAGGTTTAAATAAACGATCGATGTCCACAACTTATCGTGTTTTCCTATTATAAGATATTTGTTTTAAAAGTGTAACAAACCTAAAACTTTTAGAAAAGGTTTTATTAAGAAAATGGTATTTAAATGTAAAATCTTGTTTTATCGTATTCTAAGTTTTCAAGGTAGCGTGTTATGTTTGCATATGAGTGTGTGATGAGGTAGGTCATTACCTCGTGATCTTCTTTAAGGTATAGCAATGTTAAGGGGGTTAAATGTGAAAACGAAACATTGTGGTATTTAAGTAAAAAAATACGATATATTGAAAAAGCTATCATTTCATGTGAGGAAACTTGTTCAAATTATTTGTTAAGTGTTTAATAGTCAACAATAAGATGTTTAAGCATGAATGTATTGGTGAGTAGTGAAATTTATAAGAAAACCGAATCGCAAATCGGATTTGTTCCGATTCCGTCGGGTTTTGTAAATTCGTATTTTTTATGAGAGAAAAGAAAGATAGAAAGGGGGACATACAGGTTTGTACAACACTAAAGAGTGAGAGGGCAGTAGAGGATCCGTCGGGGCGTCGATTCGTCGTCGAGAGTTCCTAGCACGATCACCGGAATTTCGCCGTCGATTTCGTCAGGGCTTCGCCTTTCGCTCTTTTTTCAAAGTACAAAGTATTTTTGATATTTTGAGAGAGTGGGCTCAGAATTTTGGGATGAGAGGGTAGGAGGTAGTGGTGTATTTATAGGGTTAGGCTTGGGTTAGGGTAGGTGTAGGGTTTTTAATTAAAAATGTAAAAAGAAATATGAAAAATCATTAAAATTTTGAGTAAAAGAGGTATTCAAAGCCCTCTGGAAATGATCTGCACAATTAAAGTATACAGGAGAGTGGGGAAGGTGAAGGGGCGAAATTTTGCAGTTGGAGACTCGGCCGTCCGGCCGAGTCCGGCCGCCAGCGCCGGCCCGAGTCAGGCCGAGTCGGGGGTGCAGGAGGTAGGGGGTCGCCTGGGATAGCTACTGGAACATCTAACTTTGTGGGTGTAGTGGGAAATTCTGGAGTTATGGTTGTTGGACTGTTGGGCTTCTATAAAATTTAAAGCAAAACAATATTAAAAATAATGTGGCGCAGGGGATTTGAACTTTGGTGGCTTGGTTCAGCAGTGTAGGGTATTGCCAATGAGCTATAAGCTCCTTCTTGTAATTATGGTGTGAAATAAATACTTAAAGAGATATCAGCAACATTAAATACTCCAAGTATACTTTGAATTTAAATCAATTCTTTGTACATTAAAAATGGAGTTGTTACAACTAGGATAGAACGTCTTGCCTGAATTTGGGGGCAGATGCTATAGGAAACATATCTATCCACCTCTCTGAAGATACCAAGTTGATTTATAGCACCGTATATCGAAGGTTTGGATGAATACAACCATTATAGAAGACTTATCAGATTCCCCTTTTATGATGAGGGTTTTTTGATTGTGAGGACGTTTTTTCTTGCAAGCATAAACCCATGCAGTTAATTACATTATCGCCAAGCAATAACAACGTTCTCTACTGCAGAAATCTTCATGTGTTGTGTTATGGTTTATTTATTTTATGTTGCCCTTGGTTTGTATATGAAGACTAATAAATGTCGGTGCCCGTAGGCCGCGGATTAGTCCATATCCGTACATTAGATTTTACGTTGAACTTAGGTAGCCTCTCTCATATGAATGAGGTCCATCGGTTCAATAGGGTTTTTGTTTTCATCTAAGAATCGTTAGCCTTGTTGTAGACTAGGATCAACTTAGGTTCTAACTAAGGACCGTTGGTCATATATGAGAATAAGGTCAACTTAAATATTTTAATTAAGGATCATTAGTCTTGTTGTAGACTAAGATCACCTTGAATATGAAGCATAAGCTTTTATTCTTGATGTATATTAGCTAAATATCCAAGCCATGGCTTACTGGTCAAGTGCGCATATGCATCGTAGAGTACGCACATGCTTCGTATGGATCATTCATGCTTTCGCTTTCGGGGGGTATGCATGAGTATGGGATGCCCATGTATGTGGTGTGCATATGGGTTAGATGCGCATCTGTATGGGATGCGGGTCAGAATAAGATGTGCCCTTGTATGGGGTGTGCATGAGTATGCGATGCGCATGCATATATCAAGTGATGCACGCTTGATTAAGTTTTAGTAATACGCATATGCGTGATGCACAAGTTGATGTGGACAAGATCTTCCACATGCGCTCACGTGTATATCACGTGATGCGCACATCAATCGTTTACACCCTAAGTAACTAATCGGCCACCACTCTTTGATGGCACGAATTACAACTTCTAGAAAATCAAGATGCGTATTTTTCTTCAATGCATCGATCTTGATATTCTAAATGTTGTAGAACAAAAAATTTCTATTCCTGTTAAACCTTATAATGATGATGATCGGAAACTTATGGCTTTGAATATTAAAGCGATGAATGCATTACATTACTCTATTTCCCCTGACGAGTTCAATCAGGTCTCTATGTGTACCACTGCATATGAGATTTGGAAGACTCTCGAAACTTCACACGAAAGGACGAGTCAGGTGAAAGAAAGTAAAATCAACCGACTCATGAGCGAGTATGAACAGTTTATAATGATCGCCGATGAATTTATTAATATAATGTGTTCAAAGTTTAATAAAATTATTGCTGAACTCTTTAACTATAGAAAAAAAATTCAGAAAAGGAGAAGTGTTTGAAGATCTTGAGAATTCTCACATAAGAATAGCAACCCAAAGTTACGGCGATTGAAGAAGCAGGCAATTTGGATGAACTAACTTTGGAAGATCTTATTGGGAAACTCAAAGTGCACGAGATGAAACTCAATGACATTAGAGCACGACAAAAGGAAAAAGAACCATCAAAGAAAAGAAGTCTAGCTGTAAAGGCGAAGAACATCCCACAAGAAGAGTATGATAGTGAAAGCGACCAAAGCAAAAAAGAATATGATATGGCCGCTCTCGGAAAACAATTCACGAATTTTATCAAATTCCGAAACTTTAAGAAAAGAGGAAACTACCGAGGTAATAGAAATTCAAATTCTTTAACTAATCCTACTTGTTCTAAATGCCACAAATAGGGTCACATGAAGGTCGATTGCCCGACATTGAACAAAAGCAAGAACAAGTATAAGGATGGTACAAACATGTATGAAAAAAGGGCGTTCCAAGAAAAATAGTGTTGGATATAGTTCCCTCAAGGCAATTATTGTAATTGCAGGCACGCGATTATGATAATTGAGGAAGGACCTATACAGGTAGAACAATCTTACTCGAAATGATAGTATACTATCTGGTTTGTCTTTATCGTTGATGTGTATATGTTTTACTTTTTATTATGTATCGCTAATACATAATGATGAAGCCCGTAGGATTGTTGCTTTACTACCGGCATTATGATAGTGATCATATACGTGAAAGCTGGGTAGTCCATAAGCACATCCTTAAATGTCCCTATTTATGGGAGTATCGAGACTGGACATCGATATTCCGGAGTAGACTAGTGTATACATTTCGAGATCCTGACGAGGGGCGGTGGCCGGTCTCATAAGCCATTGGTGTTATGTCACCTAATATAGTATACAGGTGCTTATTGGAGGTGAGTACACTGGACGGACTCGCTGAGAACTTCTAGATAGTATTATATCTATCGTCAGATGTAATTTCTCGAGTGGCCATAATACAGGTTAATCTTTTGACCTAAGATCGTCATTTGTCTCATGTGAGTTCCCACTATATTTTTATTACTACCCTACCATAGCTCAAAAGAGTCGTGCAAGTAGGTTTTAGTTGGGCATAGTCCCGAGCCACATGGAGGCAGTGAGCAATGGTCGGGATTTGTCTCTCCTGGTATTAGGAGTTGATGTCGCGCTGTGTTCGGTCGACTATCACCCTAAATCCGTAGCCACGGTGGATGAGATTTTCTGATGAGTTCAGTAGTTTCTCGGTTGGTGATGAGCATGACTCCGACACAACTTATTGGGTTATTAGCGGTCTAATATTTTCTATCCTTATACCCGGTATGCGATACTCTTAGACAAAGTGATCTGACTGTATGGAGTTTGTCACATTCAGGCTCAGTAGGGTACGGACAGACTTGATTGTTGACCTCCCTTTTGGTAAATACCTGGGTAGCCGTAATGTACAGCTAGTGCCGCTGACGTGCTTGTGGTTTTTGGATTTTTCCAATAAATCACTACCAGCGTATTGTCGAGTCTTTAGAGTCCCACACCAAGGGTTTTCCCGGTTCAAGAAATATGATGTAGATGACGTATGTTGGTACATATAAGAAGTCCAATTAAATACGTGTACAGGCTACATAGACTTTAATTGGTCGGTTGATAATACTAGCGGTTTAGGATTAAGCCGGATTATTAAATCAGGTTTTGATTTAATAATTTATATATATATATTTAATATTTGTATTGTAGTATTATTGTTCACTATTCATTTTCTCTATTGGCTATTCGTATTTTTGTATGAATATGTATATATGTATTTCGATAAGTATACCGAGTTATATTCCGTATTTATACGGAATTTGTTTTAGAAAATGGACACTTCATTTCTTGAATTTTCTTTTCATAAAAATCAAAAAATGAGGTGGAGGATGAGATGTAAAGAAGTATGTAGAGAATTATGGCTTGATTTTTATATGATTTATATCATATGGATTCATTATTCTTTCATGGTTGCAAAAAGGAAAAAAAACGAGTCATTCTTTTCTACACTTGATCCTTTTCTTCTACACTCTAGACTTAGCCATTTTCTTGATTGATGGCTACACTTCTTCACCTCCTTCTCCTTTATCTTAGAATCTCACTTGAGCTTAGAAAAAGAGAGAAAAGATAGTGAAAATATTCCTACATCCCCGCTCTCCATTCGTAGCGAGTTTGGAGCGTCGGTCACTTCACTAGGTGAAGCCAAAACTTGGATCGGTTCTCTCAGGTGGATCATCTTCGGCAAGGATGGTCACTACTCAAGCTCAATCCAAACATCATACACGGAGCTTGGAGGGGTCTTCCACAATTGGGTGGACACGCGTCGAAGGAAGTATTTCTAACCTTTGCATGCTTGGTTTTCTAGTTTAGGTGTTTGGATCGATTCTATGGTTCTGGGTTCCTTCGTGTTAGCTTAAAATTTTTGTTCGTCAACCGCTTCCACTGTGTCGCGAGCACTACGGAACCCTACAAATAGGATGAATCAGATTCTGATGATTCAGATAACGAAGAAAAGATCGTTGCTAACATGTGTTTCATTGCACATGAAGACAACGGCGAAGTGTGTGATGGTGACCTCGATAATTTAGATAGAGATGAGCTTATTGATTTATATATTGAATTGCAAGAAAACTTTCAAAAGTTATTTTATAAATATAAGAGATTGAAAAGAAAATCTTCTTCTACCATTTGCAACTCTTGTATTATCATAAAGAAAGAAAATGATATTTTGAAAGATAACGTTATTGATTTAAGCACTAAGCTTGAAACTTTAAATGTCGAGTGAGACGATTTAGCATCTTCTCTTAAAACTTTTCAAAACTCAAATGCTAAATTGGAACACAAGCTTGTTAGTATCAAAACAAAGACCAAAAATTCGAAGAGACTCTTGTTAAATTCACCCAAGGAAAAAACAAGTTGAATATCGTACTTGGTGAATTTAGCGGTAATCGCAAATCTTATGGTCTTGAATTTGATCCTAACACTTCGGCTAGTACTTCAACCAATATATTTCTTAAAGGCATTAATTATCACTGTGACCATAAACATGCTTTGAATACTTTTCATTATTATCATACTCTTGGTCATACTGTTAAATATTGCCTGATTAAGAACAATTCAATATATAAATATCGTTTTAATCCTAGAAGTAGTGTACCTATCCGTAATACTAGATTATCTACTTTTAGATCAAAGTTTTATGCTACTAAACCCCGTGGACCCAAAATGATTTGGGTACCAAAGATTAAAAATAGATATTCTATTTCAGGTACCTCAGCCACAACAACATTAGACTACATGGTCCTTAATAGTGGGAGTTCAAGGCACATGATCGGTGATATATCTAGTTTTGACTCATTATCAAGAGAAGAAGGTGGCAGCGTCCCCTTCGAGAATAATAAGAAAGGTTACATAAAGGGTAAGGGTAAAATCGTGGTAAGCGATTCTACCAACATTAATGATGTCTTGTATGTTGATAATTTGAAGCACGGTTTACTTAGCATTAGTCAATTTTGTGATAATGGATACGCCGTTGTTTTTTTTATAAAAGTAGTTGTAAAATTTTTAAAGATGACAAGTGTATTCTTTATGGTAAAAGACACTATAATACTTATATTATTGATCCTAAAGATTTTGCTAGTTTAAAAGTCAAGTGTTTAATTGTAGACGATGCAGATACATGGCTTTGGTATTGTAGGCTTGGTCATGCGTCAATGGATGTATTGAACAAAATAGCAATTGGTGACCATGTGAGGGGAATTCCCAAAATAAGGTTCAACAAGAACAAATTGTACAATGCCTGTCAATTGGGTAAACAGGTAAAATTTTATTCAAAATGAAGACCGAGGTAAAATCGTCTAAACCCCTTCAACTATTACATATGGATCTATTTGGTCCATCTAAAATATTGAGTCTAGGTGGAAAATCGTATTTATATATAATAGTTGATGATTTTTCTCATTTTTTTATTAGGTATTCTTCCTTACTAGTAAGAAAAATGCGTTTAGCACTTTTAAAATCTTCTCTAAACGTATTCAAAATGAAATGAATTTGAAAATCTCCAAGATCCGTAGTGATCATGGAGGAGAATTTGAAAATGCTTTGTTTAAAAAATTTTGCGAAGAAACTGGTTTTAAACATGAGTTCTCTTATCCTAGGACACCACAACAAAACAGTGTTGTGGAGAAAAAAAATTGTTCTTTACCGGAGATAGCGAGAACCATGTTAAAAAAAATTTTACAATAATATTTTTGGGCCGAAGTAGTTAACACTACTTGCTACATTTTGAATCGAATTTCGTTGCAATTTTTTTTTAAAGAAAACCCCTTATAAACTATTTTATGGAAATAAATCATCCATAAAATATTTTTAAGTGTTTGACTGCAAATGCTTTGTTTTAAACACTTTGGACAATCTCGGAAAATTCGATTTTAAAAGTGATGAAGGTATCTTTCTTGGTTATTCCTTAATTAGCAAAGCTTATAGAATATTTAACAAAAGGACTCAAAATATTGTTGAAAGTGTGCATGTAAATTTTGACGAGTCTAACATTCCTATCAAGGAAAGTTCTAGTTGTGATAATGCAGATATATATGATGGATTGCAAGAGATGAAAATAAATGATGATACAACGGAAGATCCGAAGGAAGACGAACAAATAGCTGATTCAAATCAAGAGCTTCTTAAGGATTGGCATTTTAAGAAAGATCATCCGAAAGAGCAAATAATAAGTAACGTTAAACAGGGAGTTATCATTCGCTCTTTTAATTTTCTTAGCTATCTTAACTTGGCATTTATTTCTAAAATTGAGCGTAAAACTTTTAAAGAAGCCGAGTTAGATAGTGATTGGATTCTTATTATGCAAGAAGAGTTAGTACAATTCAAACGGAACAAAATTTGGCAACTTGTTCCTAGACCCGATAATAGACCCGTGGTTAGCACTAAGTGGGTGTTTAGGAACAAGCTTGATAATTCCGGAAACGTGGTTAGAAAAATGAAGGGTTTCCTACAGCACCACTACTAGGGTTTGGAGGCAACACACATGCCATATTTTAATTTTAGATGGTGCTAAAGAAACAAACACAAGGATCATGCTAGAAAAATTAGGGCAACTAAACTTAAACACAAACACAAGTAGAAAAAGCTAGGGTTTTGAGAGTACAACCTTTGTAGCTCCCTACACTAGACTACTTGGCTACTTGAGGGTTGGAAAAAGGTCCGCTTGAGATCCTCTAGGTCCACGACGATCCACCCGGAGTCCTCTTTGTCCAAGCTTGAAGCTTCACAAGATCAAGAGAAGAAATGGAAGCTAACACTCTACACTAATAGGCAAGACTAGTGTAGAATGGTGTTGTGGTTGGTTTTCTCACTTCAAAATCCTAACTTGGTCACTCTTTGGCTTACTTGAGAAATCTAGAGAGCAAGAGAGAAAGGAGGAAGAAGATGATGGCTTTCTAAAACTCAAGATAATGATAATCTAGTGAATAAAATGAGAAAATGAAAATATATATATATTCACTCTCTCATTCTCAACCATGGTTATAAAATATCTAAATATTTTAGTTTGGAACAAAAATGACCATGGAAAATGAATCATGGTTAAAACCAAGGGTTAGTGCAAGAATATAAAATTAAACCATGATAATCAATTTCCATTTCCATTTTTCTTTTTCCAAAAAATTAATATCCATATATTTTACAAATGGTGTGAGTCTTATATTGCCACCATCCACTATATCAACAACCATGATAACATTATGTATGCATGTATGTGTGCATGCACATACCATGTACATGAATGAGAATAATGCATACATGCATGCATACAAAAAGACAAGAAAGGATTTCAAGTGAGAAACTAATGGTCAAATGATAAATCAACACTTGATTTAGCAACCCGGTCATATCACATACGACCCGACCAAAAGCAAACCGCCCAATTAATATACGGTATCACATACACGCATTTTACCCGGGTCCACGCGCATATCTCATATGCGCACCACATCGTTTCGCCTGGACTAGGCAACTCCATTGTGGGACTCTAAGACTCGTCAATACGCCGACAGTGGGTGATGATCATATCAAGCACCCCCAAGCCGCAAGCGGTCAGCTAAACGTAACGGCCACCCGGGTATTGAGCGATCAGAAGAAAACAAGCGAACCTGTTACAACTCCCGTCAAGCCAACCGGAAACACTACCGTACAGTCTGGTCTCTTCGTCAGATATGCTGCATATCAAGTCTAGGGATGGTAACGTCGACCCCAATAACTCAATAAGTCATGCCGATGAATGGTCTATAACAGATCGAGAAACTACTGATAACACTTATCAGTAAATTTCAACATCCGTGGCCAGGGACTTACTGATATAGCCAGTCGAGCACAGCACAACATCAGCTCCTAATACCGGGAGAGACGAAACCCTTCCTATCGCTCATCGCCTTCGTGTGTCTCGGGACTGTACCCAACGGCCACCTGTTTGCACGACTCAGTAGAGCCGTGGTAGGGTGGTAATCAAAGTACAGTGGGAGAACACACAAGACTCTATGACGATCTTGGGTCTACAGACTAACCTGCATCAGTGTTACCTGAGAACTGCTATCCGACGATAGATATAATTCTATATAGGAGTTCTCGGTGAGTCCGTCCAGTGTACCCAGTCACCACTGAGCACCTGTATACGATCTCGATGTCAAACATCGATGAATGTGGGAACATCCATCGCCCATCATATGGGTCTAGTATCATATACGCTAGTCTACTCTGGTATATCGATGCCCCGTCTCGATATACCTACGACTAGGGACATTTCAGGATATGCTTATAAACTACAGATGTCCCACTAGTATGATCTCCATTATAATCACAGTAGTCAAGCCTATATCCTCAGGGCTTTATCAACATGTATGAATGAATAAAAGCATGATCAAATCAACATGTCAGATAAAGAAAAACCAGATAGCATACTATCATGTCGAGTAAGAATGTACACTGAATATATATATATATATATATATACACACACACACACATATATATACATGTATAAATACATCCACTATAATATAATGTCCTTTAGGGCATACATATATCCAACAATCTCCCACTTGCACTAAGGCCAGTTATTGGCGTATCTCATACCCAACATCTCAAAAAGTCGCTCATGCTACGGCTGAGGGAGGGCCTTGGTGAATGGATCCGCGGTGTTATTCTTTGTGTCTACTCTCCTAATCTCAATCTCGCGGTGAACTACAATCTCCCGGATCAAATGAAAACGCCTCAGGATGTGTCTGGACAGCTAATGGGACCTGGGCTCCTTGGCTAACGCCATATCCCCATTATTATCACAATACAATGGTATTGGATCAATAATGGTTGGAACTACTCCTAGTTTCGAGATGAACTTCTTCATCCAGACGGCTTCCTTGGCGGCATCATTCGCAGCAATGTACTCAACCTCCATCGTAGAGTCTGCAACGGTATCCTGTTTGGAACTCTTCCAACTTACCGCCCTTCCATTGAGGGCAAATACAAACCCTGAGATAGATTTGTTGTCATCTTTATCACTCTGGAAGCTCGAATCGGTAAAGGCCTTCATTTGGAGATCTCCATTACCATACACCAAGAACAATTCTTTAGTCCTTCGTAAGTACTTAAGAATGTTCTTCACAGCTTTCCAGTGATTCTCCCTTGGGTTGGATTGATACCTGCTTACAACACTAAGTGCATAAGCTACATCTGGGCGCGTACATAACATCGCATACATTATAGATCCTACTGCCGAGGCATAGGGTATAATGCTCATGCGAGCTCTCTCTTCATCGGTCTTTAGGCAAGAGTCCTTGGAGAGAGTTACCCCATGGCAAGCGGGTAAGGCACCCCGCTTGGAGTCTTCCATACTAAACCTTTTTAGGATGGTGTTAATGTATCTGGTTTGAGACAATCCCAACAACCTCTTGGATCTATCCCTATAGATCCTAATGCCCAGAATGTATGTAACATCACCCAGGTCCTTCATGGAGAACCTTAGTGATAAGAAAGATTTGACCGACTGTAGCATATGAATATCATTTTATATCAGAAGAATGTCATCCACGTACAATATGAGGAATGTGACAGCTCTCCCTACAGCCTTCTTATAAACACAAGGTTCATCTGGATTTTTAATGAAATCAAAATCTTTGATAACATCATCGAAACAGATGTTCCAACTCCGTGATGCCTGCTTTAACCCATATATGGATTTAAGCAATCTACATACTTTCCCGCTGCTCCCACTTTCAATGAAGCCCTCCGGCTGATCCATATAAACGCATTCTTCTAAATCCCCATTTAGAAATGCCGTTTTAACGTCCATCTGCCAGATTTCATAGTCGTAGTGAGCAGCAATAGCAAGTAGGATCCGAATGGATTTAAGCATGGCTACGGGTGAAAACCCTTCGCCACAAGTCTTGCCTTATAGGTATCTACCTGCCCATCTACACCAATCTTTCTTTTAAAGGTCCATTTGCACCCCACAGGGTTTACCCCAGGGGGTACAACGTCCAATGTCCATACTTTGTTGGTGTACATAGACTCCATTTCGGATCTCATGGCATCCAGCCACTTCACAGAGTCTCCACTCGTGATAGCTTGCTGAAAACTGGTAGGATCATCATCTTCCCTGATGCAGTCTTCTCTGTCACCATCAATAAGGAAACCGTAGTACCTCTCCGGTGGGCGAGAAATCCTACCAGACCTACGGAGTGGTCGAGGTTCCTCAGTTTCTATTGCAACAGCCGGTTCAACCAAGTCGTCATTTGTAGTTTGTGTCTCTAGAACCTCTTCTAGATCCACCACATTGCCATCATCTTTATCTGTGAAAAACTCTTTTTCTAAGAATGTGGCATACTGAGAAACAAACACCTTTTGTTCCTCCTTGTGGTAGAATAGATATCCATAAGAATTCCTTGGATATCCCACAAAGTTACACATGACCGACCGTGTCTCGAGTTTTTCCGGATTCTGCTTTTTAACATAGACCGGGCAACCCCAAATCTTAATTCTCTTAAGAGATGGTCTCTTCCCATGCCATATCTCATATGGCGTGGTAGACATGGTTTTGGTTGGAACCATGTTTAGTAGAAACGCTGCAGTCTCCAATGCATGCCCCCAAAATGAGACAGGTAACTCAGCATCACTCATCATGGAACAGACCATATCTAATAGGGTCCGATTCCGTCGTTCAGACACACCGTTGTGCTGTGGTGTGTAAGGAGGAGTGAGCTGAGAGAGAATTCCATTCTCTTTTAGGAAGTTTGCAAATTCTGTGCTGAGGTACTCCCCACCTCGATCTGATCGAAGCATTTTGATACTCAAGCCGGTTTGTTTTTCTACTTCGAGTTTATATTTAGTGAATTTCTCGAAAGCTTTGGATTTGTGCTTTAACAAAAATACATGACCGAATCTTGAGAAATCGTCAGTGAAAGTAATGAAGTAAGAAAAACCGCCTCTAGCCTGTATAGACATTGGCCCACATACATCACTATGTATGAGTTCTAGGAGCTCGGTAGCTCTTTCTCCGTGTCCGGTAAACGGAGTTTTGGTCATTTTACCCTTGATACAAGACTGGCAAGTCGCATAAGATTTATATTCAAAAGAGTTTAAATATCCATCTTTGTGTAACTTGTTTAGTCTTGTTTCGTTAATATGACCAAGTCTACAGTGCCAAAGAAAAGTTTCATTTATTTCTGAAAGTTTTCTTTTATTAGTGTGTTGTATGATGAAAATTGTGTATTGATTTAAGACGTATATCCCGTTATTAAGCGTACCATACCCAACCAACATTTGATTCAAGTGAATGTTCATAACATTGTTCTGCAATACAAAATTATATCCTTCATTGTCTAACAAAGAAACGGATATTATATTACAAAGCATACTAGGTACAAAATAACATGGGTTCAAAACCAATATACACCCAGATGGCAACCCCAAATGATACTCTCCCACTGCGACTGTATGTACATTGGAACCATTTCCAACGCGGAGAGTATGGTCACATGTCTTCAAAACCTTGCTATTTCTCAGCCCCTGCATGGAATTGCAAATGTGAGAACCTGAACCGGTATCTAATAGCCAGGAAGCAGAGTTTATTGAAAAACAGTTTTCTGTCACAAACACACCTGAAGCGGAAGCATCCCCATGGTTCTTCTTGAGATTTAAGTACTCCGTGCAGTTGCGCTTCCAATGTCCTGTTTTGTGGCAGTGATAACATTCCCCTTTTCCCGATTCTCCAGCTTTAGACTTGTCCTTTCCCTTAACCTTTTTAACTCCACCCCTAGGCTTGGTGGGCTTCTTCTTCATCTTTCCCTTGGCCTCAGCCTTTGGGCGAGAAGAAGAAGATTGCCCAACACTCAAAACGGGAGTTTTCACTGATTTCAGTGTGCTCTCTACACTCCTTAACATATTAAGGAGTTCAGGTAGTTCCTTCTCCATGTTGTGCATGTTGAAGTTAACTATAAATTGAGCAAAGGTGGAGGGGAGGGACTGCAGAATAATATCCGTATATTGTTCATTGTCCATCGTCCATCCAAGGTCCTCAAACTCTTCTATGAGAGCTATCATCTTCAGAACATGGTCTCCTACTGGTGTGCCAGGGGTCATTCGCATCTGAAACAATTTCTTGGATGCTTCGTATCGTAATACGCGGGATTGCTCTCTATACAACTCCTTTGTATGGAGGAATATGGCGTGAATGTCCATATTCTCGTGCTGCTTTTGATGTGTGTTATCCATCGATGCAAGCGCGAGGCATTTGGCCATGGCACAGTCAGCGTCCCATGTCTTGCGGACTTCAATATCCGCAACTGAGGATTTTGGACCTGGGACGGGCGGGGCTGAATCCGTGAGGACATATGATACTTTATCATAAGTCAAGGCAATGTTCAGATTCCTCAGTCAGTCTTTATAATTGGTCCCATTCAGTTTATTTTTATCTAGTAGAAGCTTGAGTCCTGTCATTGGTATCTGCCATTAAGAGAGAGAAAAGAATACACTCAGCGAAAACTCTTGCAAAGATCAGATTGGTTATTATCTTGTCTAATCGATGTCTCCCACTGCTTTAATCAAGTTTTTCTTTCAAACCTTAAAAAGAAAACTTGCCAGGATTAATCACAGTCTACAACTTCGCAAACCGTTCAGCCAGGCCAGTGTCGGTACTTGAGGGAGGTTCCCCGTGCTTTCGCACGGACCTAATTAAAGTAAACCTCATCTTCCCAGAGGCGTAGCCCCGTTAACACCTTTCTAGACACCTAATGGGTTAGCTAATTGTAAACTGCAAAACTCTCCTGGGAGCAACTATTGCACACAGTAGGATCGGGATCCAACCATCATATGGAAGGTATGCAATCTCATTGCAAATTTCAACTATTGAAATTCCCGATGTGGTTTTTGTTGGAGATAGTGACCTCAGAGTCAATTATTGGATCACAGGCACGTGATTGCAATGATTGAGGGAGGACCTATACCGGTAGGACAGTCTTACTCGAGATGATAGTATGCTATCTAGTTTATCTTTATCATCGTGTAGTGCTTTAGGTGATCTTACAGATCACTATTGCACGTTGATAGAGCCCCTAGGATTCTTGCTTGACTACCAGCAGTATGAGGCCGATCATATACGTGGGAGTTGGGGTCTATAAGCACATCCTTAAAAGGTCCCTAGTCGTGGGAGTTTCGAGACAGGGCATCGATACTCCGGAGTAGACTAGTGTATACAGTCGAGACCCCGACGAGGGGCGGTAGCCGGTCTCACAAGCCACTGGTGTCAGTTGGTTCATCCAAGATGTATATATGTGCTCATTGGGTTATGAGTACACCGGACATGACTATCTGGTTATTCCTCGAACGCAATAGTTTCGCAAACGAGCTTTGTGAGACTGACTAGTAGAGGAGTTGGGTGTTCGGTATCACACGGGCTGTGAGTATGCGACATCGCAATAATTAGCCTTGAGTGCAAATGGGAGATTGTTGGAGATAGTGCCCTCAGAGTCAATTATTGGATCACATGCACGTAATTGCAATGATTGAGGGAGAACCTATACCGGTAGAACAGTCTTACTCAAGATGATAGTATGCTATATGGTTTATCTTTATCATCATGTACTGCTTTAGGTAACCTTACAGGTCACTATTGCACATTGAGAGAGCCCCTAGGATTCTTGGTTGACTGCCAGCAGTATGAGGGCGATCATATACGTGGGAGCTGGGGTCTATAAGCACATCCTTAAAAGGTCCCTAGTCATGGGAGTTTCGAGACAGGGCATCGATACTCCAGAGTAGACTAGTGTATACAGTCGAGACCCCGACGAGGGGCGGTGGCCGGTCTCACAAGCCACTGGTGTCAGTTGGTTCACCCAAGATGTATACAGGTGCTCATTGGGTTATGAGTACACCGGACAGGACTCGCCGGGAACATGCTGGT
Source organism: Agapanthus africanus (assembly GCA_030015575.1). NCBI lineage: Eukaryota > Viridiplantae > Streptophyta > Magnoliopsida > Asparagales > Amaryllidaceae > Agapanthus > Agapanthus africanus. The sequence continues at coordinate 600,391,954 of JASDDO010000014.1, forward strand.
TGGTATTATACCTGATGTCAGATAGCAGTTCCCTGGTGACATGTGTACAGGTTAGTTCATCGACCTGAGATCGTCATTTGTCTCGTGTGAGTTCCTACTGTGCTTTGATTACTACCCTACCACGCTCAAAGGAGACGTGCAAACAGGTTTTAGTTGGGTACAGTCCCGAGCCACATGGAGGCAGTGAGCGGATCTGCAGGGGTTCGTCTCTCCCGGTATTGGGGGTGAGGTCGCGCAGTGGCTAGGAGAGCCATTACACAAAGCTCTCGACCGAGGCAGGAGATTTACTGGTAGGTATTCCAGTAGTATCTCAGTGTGTTCTGGACTACACTCCGACACGACTTGTACAACTTTTGGGGGTCTGACTTTTACCCACCGCTAGGCCCGCCATGCGATGCTCATAGACGAACGGACCGGACTGTACGGATGTTGTCACTGACAGGCTCAGTAGGGTGTCAGGATGAGTTCGCTCATCGACATCCCTTTTAGTCGATACCTGGTAACCCGTTACGTATAGGCTAATACCTCTGACGTGCTAGTGGTTAAATCCACAGTCATAACGAGTCTTTAGAGTCCCCCACAGACCGTTTTCTCAAGTTTCAGGCGAAACGCTGTAGAGGTCGTATGGAGATATGGCAGGGTTCGATCAGATACGTGTGGTATTGCACGGATCATGATCGGAAGGATAATACTAGCGGGCTTTGGTTTAAGCCGAATCCTAGTATTGTACAGTGTAGATTTTGTCTCTTTGCAATTGTATTCAGTGGGAATACAAATGCGGGTATGTATATACAGTCGCGGGGTTTTCCTTTAATTTATTACGGGATCAGTTTTCTGAAGTTGCCAGTTTGCATTCCGTTTGGGCCTGTTTTCCTTTGTTCCTTCACGGCCGGATTTTTCCGATGGAGGGGGCTAATTTGCAAGTTTGCAAATTAGCTAATTGGAGGGGTTTGTTTGTAAATGGTGATTATGATGGGTTAAGCATCTTTTCTTTTTCATGATGGTTTTCATTTATGTGATGGGATTTGTATTAGACCTTGGTGTGACCATTTTCTTCTCTTGATTTTGATTCTTTTTCCTCCACCATTTTGATAAAAAAATGGCCGGCCACACATTTGGGGAGGAGGGGGTTTTTGGAGAGAAGAGATTGATATTTCATCCCATTCTTTGCTAGAAAAATGAGAGCACCATTTTTTCCTCCAAAGTTTTTTTCTCTTCTCCACATCAAAAGGCAACTTCATAACCCCAAAGAGACTAACTATTCTACACTTGTCTACAACATTTCTTGGACACGTCAGCTCGCCAACTTCGTGCCCGAGTTGCCTCGGTCCAGAGGTGGGAGCCCGTAAAAGAACCCGACGTTGTGGTGCCCGTTCCGACGAGGAAATGAAGACCGGAGGTTCCGCGAGGAGATCGGAGTGGAGGCCGAAGACCGAAGGACACGGATCGCTCGGTATAGCTTTCTTCCCATCATTTAGTTTGCTAGAGTTAGTTTAATGGCCCGATCTGGGATTTTAGTGCACGGTGGTGCCGGTTTCTAGTCTTTAGAAAAGTTTCGTTTCCGTATTCCGGCGTCGGATTGACGGCCAGGGGGCCGCCATGCACTTACATTGGTATCAGTGCCGTGCCATTAACCTAGTCTAGCTTGCTCTAATGTGTTTACAAGTTTGATTGAACGAATTTTCAAAAACCGTGTTTCCATTTGCATGAGTTTCTGTCGAATTTTTTTTGGCTCGAAATTTTTTTCAGGTTGTTGCAGAAATACATGCAGGGAATTCTAAGAGTTCTGCAAAAATTTGGTTGCATGACTTCACTGTTCCACCGCGGAACCGCGGCCTAACCCATGCATTGGCCGCGGTTCCGCGGCCATGTTGAGTCCTTGCTGCACCATTTTTTTCCAGAGGGTCTTAGACTGTGAAATGGGGTTTTTGGAATATTCTTTTTGGGCCCAGATTTTCTCTGAGTGCTACAGTAGTGCTTGGGGCCCACTTCGGTAAATTTGATCGATCAAAAATTTTAAACATGTTAGTTCACGATATTTACATTATATCTGCGACCATGAATGTCACTCGATCGGTAAATCCTATCTAACTGTTATAGCCCTTTTAAACGGATTTGCGAACGTGACATTCACGTTGATGTTCTGTGTTATGCTGTGATGTTGCGGATTGGTCGTGGGGGATAGCCTGGATGCAATGGCAGTACAGTTTTGTTTTATATATACATTTGATATAAGGGGCGAGCGTCCGACATGTAGACTGTCGTTACTGCCTGTTTGTATATTATTCTTTTGGGACACGACCGGGCTAAGGTCGATGTACCCGTTGTGTGTATATTTTACTTTCTGTACTAGGATTACCCCGTGGTGGGGTGCACGAATAGCCGGGTTATAGAGGGCAACGGGCCCGCATCTCATGGCATTGAGTTGGAGGGGGCTTCACTCTAGAATTGGCGGGCTATTCGCCGCACTCGTAGGGGGTACAGGTTGACCCAGGAGGGGTGCATAAGTTACCGGATTCCGTGAAGTGATGGGTGGTCCATTCACGTTGTTGAAGGGGGCTGCCTCGCTTCAGGTTTTAGCGGGTAACTTGTCGCGCCCGTAGGGGTCTAGGATTTCATTGCACAGGCTATCCACACGACCAGGAGAACGTCGGGTTTCAGTAGCGGCTCTATGAAACCCGGGGATCCCAGATATCTGTATTGTTCTATGCTGCTTATTACATTTCTGTGATGTTTCTTTTTATCACGCCTTGAGCGAATATTCTATATTGATATATATACTAGTAGATGTTGTATATTGTTTGCATCCACGCTAGTCCAGTCCCCGCTCTGTCGTTAGTTAAGTAACCTAACGGGTGATGATGGGACCCAGTGGCGAATGCGGATGGCATATAGGTACATCATTATTTTCGTTCTTTATTGGTGTGATCAATTGATGGGACTGCATTGATTCGGATCAATGCAAGCTAAACAAACCTATTCTGATGTTGTTGGAACAATTTTTCAAAAAGCTGTTATTGCAAGGGCGCTCTCTTTTGTTTTGCACAGTGGTATTCAGTTGGAATATCCTGCACCTCAGTCGACGAGGCAAGGGCCGAGATCCCTTCACCGGGAGTGACCCCTTGGACAGAAGTTTGTGTCAGGGCAATAACTTCACTATAGCCGATTACTTTTTCTTTGCATCGTGGTATTCAGTTGGAATATCCTGCACCTCATTCTACGGGGAAAGAGCCGAGATCCCTTCACCAGGAGTGACCTCTTTAGCAAAGGTTTTCGTCACTATATTTTTTAAAAGCTATCCGGTTCCTTCAACGATATCAGGTTCATTACGTTAAAGGTTTTCGCCAGAAACCATTCGTAGCCCTCCGTCGTTTCATATGGATAGTCAATAGTATTCAAGCTGTGTATGTTGTCCAAAGTCAAGGCACAGTGATTGGTAGCTATTGGGTATTCATATGCAGCATAGATAGATGCGTTGGTTTGGGACAGTCGTACTGCCATGTTGGCCAAAGTCAAGGGTAGGTACGGGTGGGTTCAAATTAACCTGGAGAATGACGGGTAGAACTTGACATGTGACTTATGATATGTTGGCCAAAGTCAAGGTCATAAGAGCATGGGGCAAAAATCCACATTGGAAGTTTCTAAAGAAACTGAAACTTGCCAGATATGCGCATACCTTCTGGAGTGTGATAACGTGAGCGGATTCCATCATGTTATCATGCAATGATAGTTAGATCTCGATTCCCATTGATGAGTTGGTTTACTCCTCGGGTGATCCCGACTAATTCTTCTTTCAGGTTTGGGGAAGAATTTGACGTTACAGTGGGAGGTTTCCTGATTAGATAAAGTGATAACCATTCTGATCTAGATTAGAGTGTACGCTGAGTGTTTCTTTTCTCTCTCTCTTTGGCAGCGACCATGACCCTACCCTAGACTATAACTCAGTGACCAAAATTAACCTAACCTTCTTAAACACTGGCTTTTGGATTGTCAGAGTTGGAAACTTCTTTGCCACTCCTACTTTTACCCTTTTCTCCAGGACACCCCGTATTACTACGAACGTCCACTTCCATTGGATAAAACCATCATATGGTTATATACGAACTCGAAAGAATTTATTCGAGGATGGTTTCCGGTTCTGGAGAAAACGAATAGAACTATTCAGTTGTCTTTTCCTTTTACCTTCTCTTAGGTTGCGAGTACTCCTTGGTTTAGGAGATAGTACACCTATTACGCAAATTGGATAGTCTTCTTCCAAACCATAGGCTAGTGCCGAACGGTAGGGAATGAAGAAAGCCGATTAGCCTAAGTGTGGTGTACAGAAGGTATTAAGTAAAGACAAATAAAGGGATTAGTAAGAGGGCAAAGTAAACCGCGACTGCTATTCACGACCAAAACCAAGTATTTCATCGCCACTCCTACATCACCTTTGTATTTCTCCAGAACACTCCGTATCACTACGAAGATCCACAGCTTATTGGATACTCCATCGTATGGTTATATACAAACTCGAAGGAACTTGTTCCAGTTCGGGGATGGATTCTGGTTCAGGAGAAATAGGAATAAGGTTTTATTCAGTTGTCTTTTATCCTCACCTTCTCTCAGGTTGCGAGTGCTCCTAGGATTAGGACAATATACCCATTATGCTTATTGGATAGTCTTGTTCCAAACCATAGGCTGGTGTCGAACGGTAAGGAAGGAAGAAAACCATTTAGCCTAAGAGGGTGTACAGAAAGTAATGACTAAAGACATATAAAGGGATTTAGAGAGATGGCACAGAAATATAAGGTTACAGTTGTGAATCGGGATAATGGAAGAGGCATTACTAGGAATACCGGGATACCCCATCAAAACATTTCAATGTTTCGGTTTCACTATGTACTGTTAAAAGAAAACTGATTTCCCAATTAGACACTTGCTCCAGGGTATGTATTTACCAGGTATTATTTTCACATCTGTATGGTTTTACAGATGATGAGTGGGAGTAAGTTATTGGGAATTAGGTGATCATCCTCATTATATCGGAATTCGTTGAAATTGGTGATATTTGAGGAAATCGCCTGGGTTGTTTGCCGGACGGCAAATATTTGGTTTTGAATATCCGTTGTTATGCACCAATTTCAAATTGATATATCTGTACTTCTATTTTTATAGAGTGAGATATACCTTTTTGAAATTATGTCTATAACATTTACCTATATCAGTGGATGGTTAGGTAAGGAGCATTGAACAGCGGTGTAATTCTTCTTAACCATAAGTACAGTTTTCAACCTACGACACACAGTGAATGAGTCACTAGACTCAGAAGACTTATACAGAGTATTGTATATTGTCCAGTGTCCATTAGGACAAAGGGGTTGGTACTCGTACTATATTCTGTTTACTTGTGACTTCTCTAGTTCTTAGACATGTGTTTCGTATAAGCACAAGGTTGATGTTTTGAGAAGTTATAGGTATATGAATAAAGTAGAGCACCAGGTATTGCAAGTATCGGGATTCTTCATGATGATCGAAGATGTAGATACTTGTAAATGATATTCAGTTGATAGTAATGATTAAGAGAACTTGCTTCTCTTTCAGATTACTCATAATTGGAAGTACTCCTAAGTTGAGTAATGCTGATCGGCCTCTCTCCATTTAGTTGACATGCACTGGAGACAGCTGCATGATTTGAATCTGGTTCCAATTAAATCAGTGCCTCTATTTCTATATTGGATATAGAATAGTTCATATCTTAACATTGTTAAGGTACGGGGAGTTGTCCGGCTTATGCTTAAAACCAGACTCTGGATAACTCAAGGCACGTTTCTGTAATGGCTGTTTGTGGGTTGACCCGGGCTATGACGAGGGTTGACTTTCTACCATCTGGAAGATCAATAGTGATATTGTTCTTGACCCGCCACAGTTTTAATAAAAATGGATTTTTTCAGAAAACAGTAGTGGGAGTATGGTAGAACTAGAAGTGATTCCAGAACCGCAAACGATTACTGAAAATTTGATAAGAACCTAAAGATTCAATTTGGTTTGACATTCCATTGGCCACTCCGCAGATATAGTGGGTAACCTCAGGCGCTCGAGAGGTACTTCGGTAACCTCAAGGACGGTGACAGGGAGGTTCTTGTTTACCCAGACTTGCCATTGCTGTTGTTCTAGACTGCGAGACCCGGCAGGAGGATGAGTATAGCGTTGTTCTAAACTAGCTTTAGAAGTGTACATGTATATGACTCTGCCAGAGGGTTGTCGTAGTCATTGGGAGTAGCGGAAGCATTGGTGGACAAGTGGCTTATGTCTATTTATAGACTAAAGCAGATTTAGCGGAGATACATCATCTATTTCTGATATGACAGTTATAGGTTTGATTTCATCAGAATAGGGGATGGATCTGTTAAGAAGGTAGTAGGGTGTGATGTCCTGGTATTTGGATAACATACACAGAGTAGGAAGTGAAATTCCTATACTACGATCGGTTATACTGTGGTTGTCACACAGTGGTTTCTCTACATAAGATATGGATATTATATCAGATATTCTGGTTACTAGATTTATGGTTTTAGATCTAGATTTGGGTAGTTTCCCAATCTGGGTACTTTGACAGCATTCTAAAGGTGTTTTAGAATGGACGACTCCTGGCACGGTAGTGTACCTGCAGGTGATGGAGTCACCCTCTCTAAAGGTGTCTTACAGACTAAAGTGGAAAGGGATATGCATGATTGGCAGATCACTTGCTTAGGCAATTGAGTTGATCATGAGATGTAAAGTACCACACCAGATGTTTTTGTACTAGATGCAATAAGTTGATATTAATCCAATCCTGAAGAAACATTCGGAAGCAGTTTTAGAACATAAGTTGATGTTCTAGGGAAATGATAACTGCAGCCTCCTTTGGGAGACAGTTATCATTCTAGGCTTCCAATGTGACCTGGATGACAGAGTGACTATCAGAGTTATAGTTTTCCCTCTGACGAGGGGCAGTATTTTGGACAGGTGGTCCAAGCGGATACTGAGGGAGGCATGGCGCAGGATACTGATTAAGTTCAGTTGACGATACAGTCTAAGAAGTTTGGATTTGGAGTTCATTTATGAACTAGGTCCCATCAGATATCCAAACATATTCTAAGATAGGTATTGCTCATTTCGGGAGATGGCTTTCTCCGCGAACTTGAGATAAAGAGAGATATAGAAAGAAACATCACAGCGGATCCACTCACTGAGGCTATTCCTCGAACGCAATAGTTTCGCAAACGAGCTTTGTGAGACTGACTAGTAGAGGAGTTGGGTGTTCGGTATCACACGGGCTGTGAGTATGCGATATCGCAATAATTAGCCTTGAGTGCAAGTGGGAGATTGTTGGAGATAGTGCCCTCAGAGTCAATTATTGGATCACAGGCACGTGATTGCAATGATTGAGGGAGAACCTATACCGGTAGAACAGTCTTACTCAAGATGATAGTATGCTATCTGGTTTATCTTTATCATCATGTACTGCTTTAGGTAACCTTACAGGTCACTATTGCACATTGAGAGAGCCCCTAGGATTCTTGGTTGACTGCCAGCAGTATGAGGGCGATCATATACGTGGGAGCTGGGGTCTATAAGCACATCCTTAAAAGGTCCCTAGTCATGGGAGTTTCGAGACAGGGCATCGATACTCCAGAGTAGACTAGTGTATACAGTCGAGACCCCGACGAGGGGCGGTGGCCGGTCTCACAAGCCACTGGTGTCAGTTGGTTCACCCAAGATGTATACAGGTGCTCATTGGGTTATGAGTACACCGGACAGGACTCGCCGGGAACATGCTGGTTGGTATTATACCTGATGTCAGATAGCAGTTCCCTGGTGACATGTGTACAGGTTAGTTCATCGACCTGAGATCGTCATTTGTCTCGTATGAGTTCCCACTGTGCTTTGATTACTACCCTACCACGCTCAAAGGAGACGTACAAACAGGTTTTAGTTGGGTACAGTCCCGAGCCACATGGAGGTAGTGAGCGGATCTGCAGGGGTTCTTCTCTCCCGGTATTGGGGGTGAGGTCGCGCTGTGTCTACGAAAGCCATTACACAAAGCACTCGGCCGAGGCAGGAGATTTACTGGTAGGTATTCCAGTAGTATCTCAGTGTGTTCTGGACTACACTCCGGCACGATTTGTACCGCTTTTGGGGGTCTGACTTTTACCAACCCCCTAGGCCCGTCATGCGATGCTCATAGAAGAACGGACCGGACTATACGGATATTGTCACTGACAGGCTCAGTAGGGTGTCAGGATGAGTTCGCTCATCGACATCCCTTTTGGTCGATACCTGGTAGCCCGTTACGTATAGGCTAATACCTCTGACGTGCTAGTGGTTAAATCTACAGCCAAAGTGTTGAAGAGTTTTTAGAGTCCCCCACAGACCGTTTTCTCAAGTTTCGGGCGAAACGCTGTAGAGGCCGTATGGCGATATGGCAAGATTCGATCAGATATATGCGGTATTGGACGGATCATGATCGGAAGGATAATACTAGCGGGCTTTGGTTTAAGCCGAATCTTAGTGTTGTACAGTGTAGATTTTGTCTCTTTGTATTTGTATTCAGTGGGAATACAAATGCGGGTATGTATATACAGTCGCAGGGTTTTCCTATAATTTATTACGGGATCAGTTTTCTGAAGTTGCCAGTTTGCATTCCGTTTCGGTCTGTTTTCCTTTGTTCCTTCACGGCCGGATTTTTCCGATGGAGGGGGATAATTTGCAGGTTTTCAAATTAGCTAAGTGGAGGGGTTTGTTTGTAAATGGGGATTATGATGGGTTAAGTATCTTTGCTTTTTCATGATGGTTTTCATTTATGTGATGGGATTTGTATTAGACCTTGGTGTGACCATTTTCTTCTCTTGATTTTGATTCTTTTTCCTCTTCCTCCACCATTTTGATAAAAAAATGGTCGGCCACACATTTGGGGAGGAGGGGTTTTTTGGAGAGAAGAGATTGATATTTCATCTCATTCTTTGCTAGAAAAATGAGAGCACCATTTTTTCCTCTAAAGTTTTTTTTCTGTTCTCCACATCAAAAGGCAACTTCATAACCCCAAAGAGACAAACTATTCTACACTTGTCTACAGCATTTCTTGGACACGTCGGCTCGCCAACTTCATGCCCGAGTTGCCTCGGTCCGGAGGTGGGAGCCCGTAAAAGAACCCGGCGTTGTGGTGCCCGTTCCGACGAGGAGATGAAGACTGGAGGTTCCGCGAGGAGATCGGAGTGGAGGCCGAAGACCGAAGGACACGGATCGCTCGGTATAGCTTTCTTCCCATCTTCTAGTTTGTTAGAGTTAGGTTAATGGCCCGATCCGGGATTTTAGTGCGCGGTGGTGCCGGATTCTAGTTTTTAGAAAAGTTTCGTTTCCGTATTCCGGCGACGGATTGACGGCCGGGGCGCCGCCGTGCACTTACAGTTTTTACCCCTAGTACCTATGACCTTAACTATGGTCAACAAATCATAAGTACTAGTCAAGTTCTACCCGTCATTTCTTGATTAGTTAAACCCACTCACATGACCCTTAACTATAGTCAACAAAGTCGCATGAATGTCCTAATTAATCTACATCATATGCAGTGTAGGAAGACATCACTTAGCTACCGTACACTACGCCTTAACTATAGTCAACAAACGTAGCACGAATACTAAGTACTGTACTTCCTAAAATGACGGAGGGTTGCGGATGATTTTTAAGAAAATCTTTAACGCTTTGAACTTGATATCGTCGTAGAATCAAATGGTTTTTAAAAGGAGTGGCTTAAGCTCCGCAGTTTTGAAATATAGCTTTTTCATAAAGAGCCGAGTGGTTTTCAAATCTGATTCTACAACATCTTTTTAGGTTTATTTTTTTTACATTAATCATATTAATGTAGCCCCATCATTTAAGTCCTTAAGCCAACCACAGAAAAGAAACGAAAATACAACGTACGCTTATGCCATCCGCATTCGCCGCAATGTTCCGTTATGCACTGTTATGTTACATAACTAACGACATACCGGGACGGGACTAGCGCGGGTGTAAAACATAAGCAACGTCTACTATATATCTCATATATAATATATCATTCGTCTCAGATATCACATCACAGAATACAAGCAGCAGAAACACAGATATAATGTGGGATATACTAGGAAGTCTATATTTAGTATTTAGCCAATAATAGAAAATACGGATTCTACAGTCGCGATGAATAGCCAAGCCCACACCCCTATACCCCTACGAGAGCGGCAAGCGACCTTACCAATTCTGGAGTTTAGGAGACCCGGTCTCGACACCTCGAGATGGCCTCCCACTGAACCCCAGAACCCGGTCACTTGTGCTCCTCTCCTTGGGTCTATCCTAATGCGGAAAAGTAAATAATATACAACACTGGTGGCATCAACCTCAACCCGGAAGTGCCCCAAATAAAAGAATATTACATTACATTTGAATTTTACATGAATAAAAAGAAAACTCTCATCTCACATAAAAAAACCCGGCTATTCAATCGCGACAATCCTGCACATCATATCTCAGCAACACATAATATCATATATCATCAACGTAAGTAAGAATGCGTACCCCGATTGTCGTTGATGTATAGCAACGAAACCGGCGATATGCGACATACTACACTTACGGTCATAGAAAAGAAAGTGTAAAACTACAACATTTGGAATCCACAATCACTTTAGACATCGCAAATCCGAAATATCACATACTTCGCATTTCATGCCTAACTATGTGAATTCCACATATTGTATCACATTCCAGATAAATAGACAGTATTAAACTTTCCGATCAAATAATCAAATACCTAAGATTTCTTAAATAGCTCAACACTTGAGCGGAGTTCAAAAATCCCGGAACGTGTCACAGTAGCAGCGGTCCAGCCGTAAAAGGGTCAAGCCAACGCCTCACATGTGGCACGCCGTACTGCCCCAAACCCTAAGGTTTAGAGGCAGTTCAGACGGTCACATAATCAAGTTAAGGTTTGTGTTCTTCTAGAGGGTCCATCACGTTACTTGCACGTATTTCCGAAAGATTTAAACTCAAGAAAAAATTCAACACTTGAAAATTTTTCGTGCCGGGAAAAAGTGAGTTAATGATATCCGTTCGAACTTTTTAATACTTTCTAAATTATCCGAAAACAACACGAAATTAAATATTCCGACCGAATCAACGAATCCAAAATAATCCTCAGAACACTCAACACTTGAATCATATTAAAAATACCCAAAAATATATACAAGCAGGTAGGAACATTACTGTGTGAAAACGAGGCAATGATTCATCTGTACGGCCGCGGATCCGCGGCCCAAGCAAGGTCTGGCGGCGGTTCCGCGGCGGAATGTATGGTTTATTGCTTCATTTTTTTACAGTATTGCTTAGATTTGCCTGCTGAATTTTTTAAGTATTTTTAATTCTAAAAAAAGACAGTTTTAAAAAAATGTACAGAGAAGGGTTAAAAATCCGTATTTTTGGTTCGATCGGAGTTTTAACTTCGCCTAAACGTCGCCTAAGGTTCTAGCTTGGCTCTGATACCATGAAGGGTTTTGTACAGCACCACTACTAGGGTTTGGAGGCAACACACATGCCATATTTTAATTTTAGATGGTGCTAAAGAAACAAACACAAGGACCATGCTAGAAAAATTAGGGCAACTAAACTTAAACACAAACACAAGTAGAAAAAGTTAGGGTTTTGATAGTACAACCTTTGTAGCTCTCTACGCTAGACTCCTTAGCTACTTGAGGGTTGGAAAAAGGTCCGCTTGAGATCCTCTAGGTCCACGACGATCCACCCGGAGTCCTCTTTGTCCAAGCTTGAAGCTTCATAAGATCAAGAGAAGAAATGGAAGCTAACACTCTACACTAATGGACAAGACTAGTGTAGAATGGTGTTGTGGTTGGTTTTCTCACTTCAAAATCCCAACTTGGTCACTCTTTGGCTCACTTGAGAAATCTAGAGAGCAAGAGAGAAAGGAGGAAGAAGATGATGGCTTTCTAAAACTCAAGATAATGATAATCTAGTGAATAAAATGAGAAAATGAATATATATATATATATATATATATATATATATATATTCACTCTCTCATTCTCAACCATGGTTATAAAATATCTAGATATTTTAGTCTGGAACAAAAATGACAATGGAAAATGAATCATGGTTAAAACCAAGGGTTAGTGCAAGAATATAAAATTAAACCATGATAATCAATTTCCCTTTCCATTTTTCTTTTTCCAAAAATTTAATATCCATATATTTTACAAATGGTGTGAGTCTTATATTACCACCATCCACTATATCAACAACCATGATAACATTATGTATGCATGTATGTGTGCATGCACATCCCATGTGCATGAATGAGAATAATGCATACATGCATGCATACAAAAAGACAAGAAAGGATTTCAAGTGAGAAACTAATGGTCAAATGATAAATCAACACTTGATTTAGCAACCCGGTCATACCACATACGACCCGACCAAAAGCAAACCGCCCGATTAATATACGGTATCGCATACACGCATTTCAACCGGGTCTACGTGCATATCTCATATGCGCACCACATCGTTTCGCCTGGATTAGGCAACTCCATTGTGGGACTCTAAGACTCGTCAATACGCCGGCAGTAGATGATGATCATATCAAGCACCCCCAAACCGCAAGCGGTCAGCTAAACGTAACGGCCACCCGGGTATTGATCGATCAGAAGAAAACAAGCGAACCTGTTACAACTCCCGTCCAGCCAACCGGCAACACTACCGTACAGTCCGGTCTCTTCGTCAGATATGCTGCATATCAAGTCTAGGGATGGTAACGTCGACCCCAATAACTCAAAAAGTCGTGCCGATGAATGGTCTATAATAGATCGAGAAACTACTGATAACACTTATCAGTAAATCTCAACAGCCCTGGCCAGGGACTTACTGATATAGCCAGTCGAGCACAGCACAGCATCAACTCCTAATACCGGGTGTAACATCTCAAAAAGATAAAATATTAATTTTAGGGAATATTTATAATTTAATATTATTTTATTGAATATTTTAATATTCTGGTATTATTAAATGCAAATAAATATGAAAAAATTTGAGAAAAAATATGGAAAATTCTAAAATAGGGTAAATTAGAGAATTATGTCATTTCTAAGTTTAATTGATTAGTCATATGCTAATTTAGTGCTAATCGCGATTAAAAATCGCTAATCGGGTTTTCGGGCATTTTTTTTGTGCAAAACTTGCACATATCACTTTTCCTACACTTGTGCATTTTCTACCATGTTACTTTGGGTTTACTATTGGTGTGAGAAGGTTTTGGAATTAAAGATAAGGAAAAGAAAAGGAAAAAGAGAAAAGAATAAAGAAAATGAGGGTAGGTGAGAGAGAGGGGTATGGGCTCATTGACCAAACCCTTAGCCATTGTTTTTCCCCTCATTTCTCTCCCTCTCCCACCATTTGCTGCTGCTGCTCCTGCCACTCATTTTCCCCCCATCATCAAGCCCTCAAATCATCTCTCTAATCACTCCAAAACCCCAATCTCATTTCATTAAAAAGATGCACAAGCTCGAGATCTACGTAATGGACCAAGAAAGCATGGATTTTGGCCACTAGGGGCAACTCAAGAAAATTCTTGAGTTGCCAAGTGAGGTAAATTCTGGACCCTTAGCTTAATTATAGCTTTTCCTATAACCCCATTTTTAGCTTTGAATCGATAATGTGCGATATTATGGAATTGAGAATAACCAAGTTAGGGTTTGAGGAAACTTGTGTTGTATTGGGAAATTAAGCTCAGTTAAGGTTGTACCAACACCTTAGTGTATGAATTGGAACCCCAAACCTGAAGCTAAAACTAGAATACGGATTTTTGAAACCGATATCGGGGAAATTGTGAAATCTGTGAGGGTTAAATTGAATCTGCTATCATACGAGGCACCCTAAAATAAAGTTGAGTGGACAGTGAGATGTGCAGGCACCAGAGAACCATCACCCCAAACCCTAGCTCCCCACTCCACTTTGAGGCCGCCAATTCTTCCTTTCTGGCCGCAAATTGCGGCCAGAGCAGGAGGGAAATGCCTCGTTTTGCGTGCATGCCCCTATTTCCTCTAGTATTGACCCTGGGTACTTCTAGTTTTGACTGATTCCATCTAGAGTAAAATCTGGGACATATATCCTAAGTTGCTATTTTGGATTCGTGTTTCCGTATTCCGTATTTTTGATTCTGCAATTGTGGATTGTGTTTTGCCTCGACCATTTGGCGTTTATACGAGGATATAGAGGATTTATTTATGGTTTAGAAGGCGTGCCATAGGTTCTTACCTATAGGCCCCTTATCGTATCGTTTTGGATTTCGTGTGCCGTTTTAGCTTTGATTTGGTTTTAATGCGCATATACGACACTTTGATATGTAGGTACCCATGAAGACTTCGGGACGACAAGCAAATGCGTGGTGATGTCCGCATAATGATGCAAGGTGAGTAGATTATATCTACAGGGGGAAACGGGTGGATGGCGTATAGCACCCCCGCAGTCCGTAGATAGTATACTATGTAGTTTATTTACGTGATAGTTGTAGTGTGTTATGGTTAGTTAGAGATAGAAATAACTAGCGTAGTTCCTAGTTGCGAGCTCTAGGATAGAGGTACACCAGCACGCACAACCTGGCATATTCATTATACTTGCACTGTGTTTGATGATATGGGATGACTTTGGAGATGAGTCGATGATGCGGGCTTTGTGCCGCGAGATCGGTGATTTGATATGATTCATATTTGGGATGTGACTTGTGATTCTTGCGGGCTTGGGATGTGTGTTTACCCCCGCATGCATACTTTATTGATGGTATCGATTTGTACTAGACATAGAGTAGTACCCCAGATTATATGATCTGACGATAGTGATACCTGTTATGTGATGAGATTGTGAGATGTTGACCCGTACCCAGCTATTGGGATGCCGTACGATGATTTACCGTACGAGCCGATATTGATGATAGATCCGCACTCATAACTCGAGGATGTCCTATGATATGTTGTTGAGGCGGATCACCGACTATATATCTATATATTTATCGACTCAGATTTAGGTGGTTTCCATACCTCTCCTGATTGACCTGATACTTGGATCTATAGTTGCATAGTAGATTCTTCACTGTGGTGTTGATTATTTGATTTCCGCATATTCATGCTATTCGCATTGCTTGCATATGTTATATGCTCATACTATTATTCCATGCTGCTGGATATATATTGTTACTTGTGGTGTTGATTATTTGATTTCCGCATATTCATGCTATTCGCATTGCTTGCATATGTTATATGCGCATACTATTATTCCATGCTGCTGGATATATTGTTACTTGTGGTGTTGATTATTTGATTTCCGCATATTCATGCTATTCGCATTGCTTGCATATGTTATATGCGCATACTATTATTCCATGCTGCGGGATATATTGTTGCTTGCATTTCACTTATATTGCCGCATGCATCTTGCTTTCTGATTTGCGTATTGAGATAGGTTGTTTCTATGACATTCCTGGTATTGTGAGAGGGCTGACCCGGACTGACGGATGCCCGATATATTGTGAGAGGGCTGACCCGGACTGACGGATGCCCGATATATTGTGAGAGGGCTGACCCGGACTGACGGATGCCCGATATATTGTGAGAGGGCTGACCCGGACTGACGGATGCCCGATATATTGTGAGAGGGCTGACCCGGACTGACGGATGCCCGATATATTGTGAGAGGGCTGACCCGGACTGACGGATGCCCGATATATTGTGAGAGGGCTGACCCGGACTGACGGATGCCCGATATATTGTGAGAGGGCTGACCCGGACTGACGGATGCCCGATATATTGTGAGAGGGCTGACCCGGACTGACGGATGCCCGATATATTGTGAGAGGGCTGACCCGGACTGAAGGATGCCCGATATACTGAGAGAGTGGGCTGACTCAGACTGACGGATGCCCGGTATGTGAGGATTTACGTGCCGATGTTAGGCACAGATTTTCATGATGTTTTCGAGTGTCGATGCCGGGCACTCAGGTTCCATGCTTTTGGTTTATCCTCATATTTTCCATGCATATGCTTTATGACATTTACATGCATGATGCTTAATGTCATTGGGTGACGGGTGGACGGGTTCCACGTTTTTACAGACTTGATCACATACAGACTGGATTTATATTGATCATACTTCATTTGTATATATAACAGGATATGAGGGCGCTGTTATATATACCCTTACACCAATATTAGTGGTATGGGACGCTAATATATGTGTATTGATATCCTTTGATACTTCATCATATTTACTTCATGCAGACATACCTTATACTGATGACATGTTATTACCTGAGTACCTGGCACTATATACATATTTAGATGTTACCTTACCACCTTATCATACTTCAGATGCACTCTTGTGGTTATATTACTGATTGTTGATCTAGGATTATGTCTTGCTTTCGTTTTCTGCTTGTAGATATTTTTATTCACGAGTTGGCAACTCACCCCCGTTGTGCCACAGTTCTTGCAGGGCTTGCCGTACAGGTTCCATAGCGGCATTTCTGGCACACTGCTTTCCTTTGCGGGTGATTTGCTTGGCAGGTGGGTTCCTTCTATCAGACCCGCCGTTGTACTTGTATTATTCTTTGTATCTAGAAATTCCATCAACCAAAGACTTGTATATTGTTTCTGACTCAGACACTAGTGATGTATTATTTCGACCTTAGAGTCGCGCTTATAGTGTTGCGGTTTTCATGCTTGTCTGGGTTTTCTTTTAAATTTTGATCCTCGCCATTCGGTGTTGTATAGTGTATTGCTTGTTGGTTATTTATCCTTAAAATGGTTTTAGGTTTTTGGGCTTTTGGCTTACTTGGATCAGATGGAGTCCTATAGACTTCATATGGTTCAAGGGCCAGTCACGTACTCTTTTGGGTCGTGACAAAGTTGGTATTAGAGCGCTAGGTTGACCTTGGTTCGAGTCTAAGTTTGACTATGTGGAGCCTAGGGCGTTATATATATGTACGGAACTTAGGCTTGACCTTATGGAACTTAGACTTGGTCGGGGGGGTATTAGACCCGAACTTTCGTCGCGTAGGATGACCCTTGGTTGATGGAATAGGTAACTAAAGTAGAGTGACGTACTACGACACGCCACTCCGCTTAAGGAACCTTAGGATGCACATATTTTCGAGATCAGTGATTCTCTTCGTATCCATGATTATACATCCATTTGAGATCCTCGATTCTATTGGTTTCATGATCATACCTTCATTGATGATGTTCCTTCTTATGATCATGTATCCACTCTGGATCTGTTGTTCTCTTTCTTGCCATTGATCTGCTCTCTTCGATACTCGATTGAGGTTCATGTCGCCATGTTTGAGCGCAGTTTGGGCTACTGCTAGGGTTGCGGTCAGTGTGAGCTCGTCTGGTACGAGGGCTGACCATTGTGTTTTCTGGTGACATGGGAACGTCTCGAGTTAGTATTGGTGATTGTGACCTCTAGTTGAGGCGAGTGCTTGGTTTTGCACCGGATGATCGGGTCATTGTTAGAGCTGCCAGTGGAGAGAGGACTGTCGATGTACAGCTTACCTCAGAGATTACGATGTCGCCTACCATGCAGACAGATGGACCAGCTGTTGCTGAGATTGACAGGATGTCGCTTCCGAAGCTTACGAGCTGAGATTGCCGGAGCTTTCAGGCAGATATGAGACAGATGATAGCTAGTCTACCCGATTTGAGAGACGAAGGTGATTCGTCCGATTTTTGCGCCGGAGCGGTCCCAGTTGAGTTGAAGATTTCCAGTGTGGAGATTCTTACTCAGATCTAGAGCAGATCGATTCAGAGATGGCCGCCAATGTGTCGCCTTTCCTGGAGGATTGAGGCGCTGTTCGGCGTACAGGCGAATGAGCCAGTTGTTGCTGCAAATGACGAGATATCGCCCAGATGATTGGAGCTACTGCAGCGTGAGCATATACTTAGAGAGATGATATCGAGTCGCTAGTCACCTGAGGATGAATGACTAGGACATGTGGTTCGTTCGTTTACCGATGCGAGGTCATCAGATAGATTGTTTCCAGCTAGAGACGACTTCACGCAGGTTCGTTGAGAGTCGATAGAGACGATCGAGTGTCAGGAGCCCATTTTCCAAGTTTAAAGTATACGGAAAGACATGCAGGTGATTCTATGGACCCTCTAGAAGAATGAAACCCTAACTCGACTTAATGACCGTGTGAAAGCCTTTGAACCTTAGGGTTTGCGGCAGTTCCGCGGCGCCATTAGTGAGGCTTGGGTTTGCCCTTCTACGGCTGGACCACCGACGCTGTGGTATGGACTCGATACTATTAAACTGTACCCATGATGTTGATCTCTTGGGGGATTATGAGGTTCTGATGATTCGGTCGGATGATTCAACATCATTCGGATATCATGTGATGGGACACACTGCTGGGGAGACTCCAGATATGAGGATAGCCGTTAGAGCGCAGTCCGTGTAGCCACGATGAGACGAGTCCAAATCAGTCGACATTGAAGCAGAGTGAAGTAAGAGTTCGCAAGAGATTTCGACGCGATGACGTCCCACTCCGCTGACATCAGAGATGTGATACGCACCTAGAGGCGTTGTATGTGGATATATCTTCCAGAAAGAAGCGCGATAAGTATGCAGCCGTTTCGGAATAAGAATTTGCTTTAGCGATGGATGATGACTTCCGGGCAATCCGGCAGGAAAGAGATTTGAGAGAGAAATCTCGATAGGACCTTTCTGGAATACGATACGAGAAGACCTAGACCAGGGGTGGTCATTTTGCGCACACCCAGCAGGCCAGAGTTCGGCATCGTCGACGAGGTAGTGGACCAGGTTCGGGTAAAGGACCTTACCCAGATGCGTTGCCAGTTGATTAAGGACGGACGAGTATTGAGTATTCCTCCAATGGTTGGGACGCGTTCCCGAGGACCTGTTCGGCCAGACATATTCAATGGAATGGTGAAGGTACAGAGTACGCGATTTCGAGTCCGTGCGAGAGACTTCGGATTGACCGTGGCCGAGAACAGTGCAGTGCGTAGATAGCATGCCGTGACGTCGAAGTGGACGGAGATACCGACAAGCGGACAAGAGGTTCATACGAGACGCTGACGAGCTGTCGTTACTTCCCGTCGAGACCAGAGGTCAAATATGCTTACAGAGGCGTTGGGATGCAACCAGATTCTGAGAAATGTTGGGCTGAGGACACAGATGTCTATTGAACGAAAGGAGATTATGCAAGAGACCCAGCCTTCGTACAGTTCGGCGTAGGCAAGATCGGAAGAGACCTTGAGCAGGATTCCTTCCAGGATACTGCTGCAATGACAGTTGCAACCAGGATCAGATGTGTCACGGGCATTCAGAGAGCCAGAGGCCAACGCTAGTGACATGCTGCTTTGCGAGTGGTCGTGAGGATTGATCGAGAGATGACCAGAGCAGTGCCAGAACGGAATCGTCCCCGTTAGAACACCCGACAGGGCCGATGAGCCAATCGATTGTGAGATTGGTAATCCACAGAGAAGATAAGGACCCAGAGTCAGAGGACGCCAGACCGTGAGCAAGAGGCAAGTAGATATCCTGCGCTGCTAGCTTTGGATGCACCCTTAGTGTTTTGAGGTACGATTTTGGTGCACACCAGATGCACTAAATCGGGTTTCCATGTGCATGTCAGATGCACTTGGTTTTGCTGTCAGGCACACACATTGCCTATGACAGATGTTGTGTGCACACCCGTTGCACCTGAATGGTACTTTTGTGGATTCTGTTTTCCGTGCGCACCTGACGCACGGGGTATTCTTATTTACGTCTTAGGATTTATGTTTGTGGAGCTCCGACAATTTGGATTCTTTCTGACTGAATGTTTTAGTACTTGGGAGTTAGGTTTAAATTCGGGGACCGAATTTCTTTAAGGGGGGTAGATTGGAACATCTCAAAAAGATAAAATATTAATTTTAGGGAATATTTATAATTTAATATTATTTTATTGAATATTTTAATATTCTGGTATTATTAAATGCAAATAAATAGAAAAAATTTGAGAAAAATTATGGAAAATTCTAAAATAGGGTAAATTAGAGAATTATGTCATTTCTAAGTTTAATTGATTAGTCATATGCTAATTTAGTGCTAATTGCGATTAAAAATCGCTAATCGGGTTTTCGGGCATTTTTTTGTGCAAAACTTGCACATATCACTTTTCCTACACTTGTGCATTTTCTACCATGTTACTTTGGGTTTACTATTGGTGTGAGAAGGTTTTGGAATTAAAGATAAGGAAAAGAAAAGGAAAAAGAGAAAAGAATAAAGAAAATGAGGGTAGGTGAGAGAGAGGGGTATGGGCTCATTGACCAAACCCTTAGCCATTGTTTTTCCCCTCATTTCTCTCCCTCTCCCACCATTTGCTGCTGCTGCTCCTGCCACTCATTTTCCCCCCCATCATCAAGCCCTCAAATCATCTCTCTAATCACTCCAAAACCCCAATCTCATTTCATTAAAAAGATGCACAAGCTCGAGATCTACGTAATGGACCAAGAAAGCATGGATTTTGGCCACTAGGGGCAACTCAAGAAAATTCTTGAGTTGCCAAGTGAGGTAAATTCTGGACCCTTAGCTTAATTATAGCTTTTCCTATAACCCCATGTTTAGCTTTGAATCGATAATGTGCGATATTATGGAATTGAGAATAACCAAGTTAGGGTTTGAGGAAACTTGTGTTGTATTGGGAAATTAAGCTCAGTTAAGGTTGTACCAACACCTTAGTGTATGAATTGGAACCCCAAACCTGAAGCTAAAACCAGAATATGGATTTTTGAAACCGATATCGGGGAAATTGTGAAATCTGTGAGGGTTAAATTGAATCTGCTATCATACGAGGCACCCTAAAATAAAGTTGAGTGGACAGTGAGATGTGCAGGCACCAGAGAACCATCACCCCAAACCCTAGCTCCCCACTCCACTTTGAGGCCACCAATTCTTCCTTTCTGGCCGCAAATTGCGGCCAGAGCAGGAGGGAAATGCCTCGTTTTGCGTGCATGCCCCTATTTCCTCTAGTATTGACCCTGGGTACTTCTAGTTTTGACTGATTCCATCTAGAGTAAAATCTGGGACATATATCCTAAGTTGCTATTTTGGATTCGTGTTTCCGTATTCCGTATTTTTGATTCTGCAATTGTGGATTGTGTTTTGCCTCGACTATTTGGCGTTTATACGACGATATAGAGGATTTATTTATGGTTTTGAAGGCGTTCCATAGGTTCTCACCTATAGGCCCCTTATCGTATCGTTTTGGATTTCGTGTGCCGTTTTAGCTTTGGTTTGGTTTTAATGCGCATATACGACACTTTGATATGTAGGTACCCATGAAGACTTCGGGACGACAAGCAAATGCGTGGGGATGTCTGCATGATGATGCAAGGTGAGTAGATTATATCTACAGGGGGAAAACGGGTGGATGGCGTATAGCACCCCCGCAGTCCGTAGATAGTATACTATGTAGTTTATTTACGTGATAGTTGTAGTGTGTTATGGTTAGTTAGAGATAGAAATAACTAGCGTAGTTCCTAGTTGCGAGCTCTAGGATAGAGGTACACCAGCACGCACAACCTGGCATATTCATTATACTTGCACTGTGTTTGATGATATGGGATGACTTTGGAGATGAGTCGATGATGCGGGCTTTGTGCCGCGAGATCGGTGATTTGATATGATTCATATTTGGGATGTGACTTATGATTCTTACGGGCTTGGGATGTGTGTTTACCCCCGCATGCATACTTTATTGATGGTATCGATTTGTACTAGACATAGAGTAGTACCCCAGATTATATGATCTGACGATAGTGATACCTGTTATGTGATGAGATAGTGAGATGTTGACCCGTACCCAGCTATTGGGATGCCGTACGATGATTTACCGTACGAGCCGATATTGATGATAGATCCGCACTCATAACTCAAGGATGTCCTATGATATGTTGTTGAGGCGGATCACCGACTATATATCTATATATTTATCGACTCAGATTTAGGTAGTTTCCATACCTCTCCTGATTGACCTGATACTTGGATCTATAGTTGCATAGTAGATTCTTCACTGTGGTGTTGATTATTTGATTTCCGCATATTCATGCTATTCGCATTGCTTGCATATGTTATATGCGCATACTATTATTCCATGCTGCTGGATATATATTGATACTTGTGGTGTTGATTATTTGATTTCCGCATATTCATGCTATTCGCATTGCTTGCATATGTTATATGCGCATACTATTATTCCATGTTGCTGGATATATTGTTACTTGTGGTGTTGATTATTTGATTTCCGCATATTCATGCTATTCGCATTGCTTGCATATGTTATATGCGCATACTATTATTCCATGCTGCAGGATATATTGTTGCTTGCATTTCACTTATATTGCCGCATGCATCTTGCTTTCTGATTTGCGTATTGAGATAGGTTGTTTCTATGACATTCCTGGTATTGTGAGAGGGCTGACCCGGACTGACGGATGCCCGATATATTGTGAGAGGGCTGACCCGGACTGACGGATGCCCGATATATTGTGAGAGGGCTGACCCGGACTGACGGATGCCCGATATATTGTGACAGGGCTGACCCGGACTGACGGATGCCCGATATATTGTGAGAGGGCTGACCCGGACTGACGGATGCCCGATATATTGTGAGAGGGCTGACCCGGACTGACGGATGCCCGATATATTATGAGAGGGCTGACCCGGACTGACGGATGCCCGATATATTGTGAGAGGGCTGACCCGGACTGACGGATGCCCGATATATTGTGAGAGGGCTGACCCGGACTAACGGATGCCCGATATATTGTGAGAGGGCTGACCCGGACTGACGGATGCCCGATATATTGTGAGAGGGCTGACCCGGACTGACGGATGCCCGATATACTGAGAGAGTGGGCTGACTCGGACTGACGGATGCCCGGTATGTGAGGATTTACGTGCCGATGTTAGGCACAGGTTTTCATGATGTTTTCGAGTGTCGATGCTGGGCACTCAGGTTCCATGCTTTTGGTTTATCCTCATATTTTCCATGCATATGCTTTATGACATTTACATGCATGATGCTTAATGTCATTGGGTGACGGGTGGACGGGTTCCACTTTTTTACAGACTTGATCACATACAGACTGGATTTATATTGATCATACTTCATTTGTATATATAACAGGATATGAGGGCGCTGTTATATATACCCTTACACCAATATTAGTGGTATGGGACGCTAATATATGTGTATTGATATCCTTTGATACTTCATCATATTTACTTCATGCAGACATGCCTTATACTGATGACATGTTATTACCTGAGTACCTGGCACTATATACATATTTAGATGTTACCTTACCACCTTATCATACTTCAGATGCACTCTTGTGGTTATATTACTGATTGTTGACCTAGGATTATGTCTTGCTTTCGTTTTCTGCTTGTAGATATTTCTATTCACGAGTTGGCAACTCACCCCCGTTGTGCCACAGTTCTTGCAGGGCTTGCCGTACAGGTTCCATAGCGGCATTTCTGGCACACTGCTTTCCTTTGCGGGTGATTTGCTTGGCAGGTGGGTTCCTTCTATCAGACCCGCCGTTGTACTTGTATTATTCTTTGTATCTAGAAATTCCATCAACCAAAGACTTGTATATTGTTTCTGACTCAGACACTAGTGATGTATTATTTCGACCTTAGAGTCGCGCTTATAGTGTTGCGGTTTTCATGCTTGTCTGGGTTTTCTTTTAAATTTTGATCCTCGCCATTCGGCGTTGTATAGTGTATTGCTTGTTGGTTATTTATCCTTAAAATGGTTTTAGGTTTCTGGGCTTTTGGCTTACTTGGATCAGATGGAGTTCTATAGACTTCATATGGTTCAAGGGCCAGTCACGTGCTCTTTTGGGTCGTGACACCGGGAGAGACAAAACCCCTCCTATCGCTCATCGCCTTCGTGTGTCTCGGGACTATACCGAACGGCCACCTGTTTGCATGACTCAGTAGAGCCGTGGTAGGGTGGTAATCAAAGTACAGTGGGAGAACACACAAGTCTCTATGAGGATCTCGGGTCTACAGACTAACCTGCACCAGTGTTACCTGAGAACTGCTATCCGACGATAGATATAATTCTATATAAGATTTCTCGGTGAGTCTGTCCAGTGTACCCAGTCACCACTGAGCACCCGTATACGATCTCGATGTCAAACATCGATGAATGTGGGAACATCCATCGCCCATCATATGGGTCTAGTATCATATACGCTAGTCTACTCTGGTATATCGATGCACCGTCTCGATATACCTAAGACTAGGGACATTTCTGGATATGATTATAAACTACAGATGTCCCACTAGTATGATCTCCATCATAATCACAGTAGTCAAGCCTATATCCTCAAGGCTTTATCAACATGTATGAATGAATAAAAGCATGATCAAATCAACATGTCAAATAAAGAAGAACCATATAACATACTATCATGTCGAGCAAGAATGTATAATGAATATATATATACATGTATAAATACATCCACTATCATATAATGGCCTCTAGGACATACATATATCCAACAAAAAAAAGCGTGGTTGGTTGCCTAAGGTTATAGCCAAGTTGAAGTAATTGATTACGAGGAGACATATGCTCCAGTAGCTTGACTTAAAGTCATTCGTATTTTATTAGCTTATGCTTATTACAAGAATTTTATTTTTTTCATAGGAATGTAAAGAGTGCGTTTTTAAATGGTAAAATAGAGGAGAAAGTGTATGTGGAACAACCTCCCGATTTTGAAGATCAACAATTCCCAAATCATGTTTTTAAACTCTACAGGGTCGTATACGGTAGCAAACAAACTTTTAGAGCTTAGTATGAGCCTCTAAGTGCATTTTTAATAAATATCGGTTTTTCAAAAAGAATTGTTGATAAAACACTCTTTACAAAACATTTTGATATAGATATTTTGTTAGTGCAAATCTATATAGATGACCTTATTTTTGGATCCACTAACGAAGGTCTTTGTCAAGAGCTTGCCAAGTCAATACAGGATGAGTTCAAGATGAGCATGATTGGCGAACTAAACTATTTCCTTGAGCTCCAAATCCGGAAAACTAAAAACGGAGTTTTCATAAACCAAGCAAAGTACACAAAAGAGTTGATCAAAAAGTTTGGTTTGGAAAGCTCACGGGCATACGACACACCTATGCCTACAATGGTTAAGCTATCAAAGGACGATAATGGTAAGAGTATAGATAAGATTCTACACCGAGGTATAATTGGTAGCTTACTTTATCTTACGGCTAGTCGTCCTGGTATTATATTTAGTATTTGTCTGTGTGCGCGTTTTCAGTCCGATCCTAAAGAATCGCACATTTCCGCTATTAAACTCATTTCGAAATAGTTGAAAGGTACGATTAATTGAAAATTTTCTTTAGTAAACATCTCCATTTAAAAACAAAAATTGAGTAATTGAAAATTTTCTTTAGCAGACATATGTACCAGACATCTGCAGTTTAAAAAAATCTTAAGAAGACGTCTCTGCGGCAAAAATAGATATTTGAAAAATAGAAGTGTAATACCGTAGAGCAGTGCAGTCTTCAGACATCATAGTGATCTGCTCTGTCCACACTCAGTGCGGTCTGCTGCGGACTCATGGTGATCTGAATGTGGAGCTGCTTCAGAACAATGGAACCGGGTACCTGAAACACATTCTGAAAGAGGACCGAGCTGCATTATAAATATAATGATACCGCCCTCAATTATGGAGGCGCCTTTGTTGACTTTGCTAGGTAACATCGCCTTGGTTTTGATATTAACAAAACATTATTTATCTATTTTACACACCGACGATGCTTGTGGTTTAAATTTTATGTTTTCAGTGTGCAAGACGTAACAAGTGCCGCAATTTCAAAGAAAAGAACAAGTATAGCAATATCAACAAGCAAGTGAATATGAGCATGGATTCACTAGACGAACAGATGATGAATTCAAAGACAAAACGAGCCTTAACGTAAATAAAAAGAAAAAAGGGGCATAATAACGACAATTTTGTCTAGACGAAGTGTCAAAAGAACATGATTCAAAGATGAAGACTCAAAACGGCTTAGAGAACGTGCGAAAAAGGTGTTATTCATGTGTTTCTCTTTTATTTGAGTCGTAAGTATCTCGTATGAGTCGCACAATTTTAAAACGTCTTCGATATTTCATATTTCTTGATATATCTGTTCTTGAGCCGGCTCATGTCCTATTTGAGTCATCTCACCCTGTCCCCAATTTCTTATTTATTCCCTGTCTCTGAGAGATGGCTCATAGTGTTGTTGATCCGGCTCATATTGATATTGAGACGGTTCATACTCCTTTGAGCCGGCTCAATACTTGCCTGAAATTGATGATCTTCCACGTCTCTCTGAGATGACTCATTTGTTTTATGAGCCGGCTCAAAAGTCAAACGTTTGAAATTCTTGAAATCATTTTTGACCAATTTCTTTTCCAATTTATGAGATTCTTTCCCGGGTTTTTATATATGATTTGGTCAGTTTTTTCAGAGCAACAATAACAACAATTCTTTCATTTTTCTTGTGATCATCTCTCTTGCAAAAGATCATCATCTTCAAATTCTTTTTCAAAACCCTAGTTTTTTATCTTGATCTAAATTCATTTTTGGTTTTGAAAAAGAATTTTCTTTTCTATTTTACAAAAGGTTTCTAAACAGTTCTTGATCTTTTATCTTTGCATAATCTTGATCTCCGGTTTTCAAAACTACTTCAAAAATCGTTTTGAGATCAAAAGAGCTTTAAAATTTATTCTTTCATAAACCCTAATTCTATGCTTTTAAACTTGTGCTGATTCATATACGAGATTAGGAATTGATTGGGTTCTTGAGTTGTAACTAAAAGATGTAAAGGTTTGATCTTAGCCCATGTAAAAGATTACCCCGAGAGGTGGTCGATCAGTGTGGGCTGTAAAGGTTTGATCTAAGCTTGTTAAAAAGATTACCAGGTGGAGGTGGTCCATCAGTTGTAAAGGTTTTTTCACCTTAAGAAATTTGATTAGTGGATGTTCCTAGGGGAGAACTGGGCGGAGACTAGATACCGCGGGTATCGAATTTCGTTACCAATCGTCGGTGTTCTACTAATTTTGTTTTTTCTGATCATTATTATTCTCTATTGTTTGCGTAATTTATTATTTATATTATCTTTCCGCAACATTTATTGTATTGAGTAATAAAATTTTAATTGTTATCCATTTGTCCTATTCACCCCCCTCTAGGACACTTTTTCAGCCTTTTGGATGAACCGATACTCCAGGGTTTGAAGAACTCTGTAGTTAAGTATGCTCGGGCTAAGGAAATCTTAGGATGGGTGAACTCTTGGGAAGTGGTCTCTTCTCGAGTCCGGTTCGCTCCAAAGGACAAAACCGTGCGGTTTTGACCAGAGCGGACAATACCATCCATAATGGGGCATAGGGTGTGACATTTAGAGTGGCCCATGCAAGTTAGTTCTGCATGAACGTCATAATAAATATACCATATGAATTATTAATGTAACGTTTTAGAAATCGTTTTGTGAATTTTCCCGTTTTAGGGCAAAATTGTCGATTTTTCCCGTTTTAACCCGATTTCGATCAAACATCCGTATAAACTTGACGGCACCTATTTTAGCTAAAATAAAGCCAGTGTGCGAACTTTAGGGGTCAATGGGAAGTTTTGGTTCACATAGAATTTTTCCCTAACAAAATATTATTTTAATATTTTTTTGTGCATATCTTTTTTTAGCCAAATTCCATTATTTCCTTCATCATTATCTTGGCCGAAATCATCTGTGAGGTGGCAAAATTGAGGGTGGGTCATTGAGTGAGACACATGTTTAATTAATGCAAGCATGGTTTCATTTGCTAGGTGCCTTTTGCATTAATCCTTTTTGTAATGTAAAGGATATTTAATTGCTTATTGTCACCATTGGTGTTGTGGTCAAACCCACCCCCCCCCACCCCCCACAATTTCCAGCAATAGCATGATCATTCTAGACTGCATGAGATGTTTTAGTGAGTCGTCCTTGCATTTAAGCCTTTTGGAAAGCTTATGATTTTTTTTATATTTTTTCTATCCTTTTTCTCACCACTTGTTTACACTCAAGGCCCGCCCCCCCCCCCCCCCCACCCCCCCAATCATTCACTGTGAATGAATCCCCACTTGGCCGAGAGCATTTTCATGGCTGCCCCATTTTTGGCCGAGCCCAATTTGTGGGTATGGAAAATTGTTGATTTCAAAATTCAAAGCTTATTCATTCAAACTCCAACGGCAACTTCAATTAACTTTTACTCGATTCGTTGGGTGCCTTGAGGCAAAGTATTCTTCATTCTCTCTACTTCAATTTTGGACTTGTCGGCTAGCAAACTTGAGTTTCAAATTAAATTTGGAGGTATAAAATCCTAACCCTAATCCTTATCTGTTGTGTTTAATCATTCACTCGCTTATTTAGTGTTTTTTTATTGCTTAAAAAAATTCATGTTTTGCTAATTCATGATAATTAGTATAAATTGCAAGTTATGATTTTGTATGGTTAAAGTGGTTAATCTTGAAGCTTAGATTTGGAAAAGTGAAGTATTTTGTGAAAATGATAACTTTTATTTTTCCTAATTAGCTTAATTACAAACTAGACTTTTGCTAATCCTAATTTTGCGAGATCTAAAATTATAGTAAAGGTTTAAATGGTTTAACCTTACTATTTGAAGATGTTCGTAAATAATAGTTTTGGTAAAGTTTGTAGTTTTGTGCTAAAAAGATAAATACTGCTTACTAGATTTCGGTAACTTTTAGGCGTGTGTTTCTTTTGACGTTGCGACGTTATTTATATTGAGACCACGTTTATTATTGTGTTTTGAATGCGCGATCGGGACGATTGGAATCCGTGTTTTGTAGTTTAGCGATCCCAATTAGGGTTTTTGGCCGATGTCGTGCGCGATAGATGCACTAACCGCGCAGTGTAATTTTCCGGGCGTTTTCTTCACGTTTCGTTGTCTTTTCGTCATTGTAGGATTTTTGCTTATGTGATGTGTTTGTGAAATTTTAGGTTCTCAAACGGGGACTTCAGACGCTACGACAAAGGAAAACATGTGGTAGACTTCACTTAGCCAGGAACGTTTGTGAGTAGATTTAATATCTACAGGGGAATCGCCCGCATGGCGTTATGCGTCTGGGCTAGAGATGTTACTTTTGTCGCATATTCTATGTCAGATTTAGGATTTGCGCATTTACCCTACTGCTTAGTTATTGTTGTGCTTGGACTAGTATCCTTAGAACACTGCATATATTATTGACGATTCATGTTGCACGAGCACTGATTGTATGCTACACACACCGTCAATAATTGCCATGTCACGCACAACCCACTTATAGATATGATATTGCTTGGTTAGGGACATTGAGACTTTGATTCATATTTCTTTACGCATTGACTTATAGCATACCTGTATACCTACATGCTTACACATATGTTTTGACATGCTAGTTACCTGTTTACCTATAGGATATCGTACCATTAGTGATAGGTACCTACACACCTAAGGACATAGCTACAGGTGTGCTTTGCATTTCATACTTCACTTATACCTGGGAGGTATATCACATCATTGCTAATAGGTAGATACCTATATTTTCTGCTATACCTTCTTGTGTTCACATATATCTGGTTATAGCTACGTATTTACCCTTATTGATGTATTATTATGAATTGGAGATATTAGGAACCGCATGATATTTATATTAATTGGTTGTAGTTAATTAGCAGCTTTTCCTTTATACCCTTGCATTACCGTTTTATGTTGCGTATACTTTATTCATGGATTTTCGCATTTAGATATGGATTTTTCATGATGTTTTCTGGATTTGGGGACCGTGGGAGTTCATGAAATTATGCATTATTTGAAAGAAAAACCCGGTTTCCCTTGATATGATATTTCAGCAGCCACCATGAGATTTATCGGTTCAGATATATATATATACCCTACGCGAGGAAAGGAGGGATCCGTGTGCGGGTACATGGTGGGGCCCGGAGGTATCCCGGGGCAAGAATCTCAGTGAGGAGATGAGTTAGTGGGGGAACCATACCATCCGGTGACATTACCAATGACTCAGCGGTGATCATGTGGATACCGACGGGAGTTATGTGCGTATGGATACATCGACAGGCGAGGGTCAGAGTTAGGCACTCGAGCTTTCGGGATAGCGTATGATACGTACCTATCAGGGGGCCAGTCATGGAGACAGCACCTGATAGATCAGCATTTCTGTGTCGATGCTTGACACATTGGTTTCATGATATTCTTTTTACTCCGTTGTATATATAACAGGGGATTGAGCCGCTGTTATATATATCCTTACACCAATATTGGTGGAATGGAACGCTAATATATGTGTATTGACATTAATTATATACATCATCATATTTATTCATGCAAATATACCTAGAATGTAAAGGACCCAAGGACATTGGATTTAGGACATTTGAGAATGTATTTTATATTGTTTTCAGGAGATATGTGAGATATACTTGTTATTGTACATACGGGATATGTGAGATCTACTTGATGTTGTACATTCGAGATATGTGAGATATACTTGTTATTGTACATACGGGATAAGTGAGATCTACTGGATAGTGTATATTCAGGATTTGTGAGACTTATATGATATGGGAGCCAAATTGGGGGCTGGTTTGAGGAATTAGGATTTGAATTGTCTTGCTGGATTGTGATCCTACCACGATGTCAGGATTCCGTGGAAATGACATATTTCACTCCATACCTCATCTTTATCTATTTGTGCACTGCTTCATGTACTAGTAGTACCTGTTAGTGTATCTTTCATGATTGTTGCACATTTACTTTCTCATATCCCTATCGCACGATTATTGCATACTGTTGTCATACCATTACTGCATTATATATATATTGGTTGTACCTGCTAGTGTACTTTCCCTTATTCTGCATTTATATGACATGTCATTACTGGTAATTGCATATCTTAGATTCACGCTGTACGTGCATACTTGCGATTACCTGCATATGTTATTTACTATTTACGAGTTGGCAACTCACCCCCGTTGTGCCACAGTGTTTGCAGGTGTTCCTCAGGATAGTCAAAGGCAAGCTATTTCCATCCTTCGTATTATCTTTTGGCTGCGGATACCACTTCGCCTGATAGTGTGCAGTTTTGCCCAGGTGGGTTTTGTGGTTATCCGATGTTGTATTGTATATTCGTTGTATCCATGTACTCTCCATCTACCAGTATTATGTTGTTGACTTAGAGACTTGGTGAGGACGATATTGTATATTATTGTGGATTTGTTGCCTTTTATACAGTTTCCTTTCTATTGTCTTTATTTCTTCCCTACGGCGTCGTATATCTGTTGTGGTGATTGTTTTCCGCCTTTGGGCGTGGATTTTGCTCCCGTTTGGGATGCTTTACTTTATATTCCTGTTGTACCCATTTTGGGGGCTAGTTTTATAAATAAGGTGCTGCCAAAATTTTAAGGAATAAAAGTGGGACTTTAAAGAATTTGGGTTGCGATTTCAAATGTTTCAAAAACTGCTGTTATCTTTTTCCGTATTTTCATGGTTTAGATTTCTGGGTTTTGGCTTTCTTTTACTGCGTTACATCTTTAGGCGTTGCGGAGTATTAGGGCCGTCACGTGCCAATTTCGGGTCGTGACAATTAAATTCAAAAACCTTTACATTATTTTCGTTTCAAATTTCTTTGAATCTTATCTAATCTATTCTTTTATTTATCTAAGGTGATGTCTTCCTCGAACCATACCAACATCAACTGAGACACTCCACCACTACCACCTACTGTTGTAGCTCCACTTACAGAATAGATGGTGCTATTGGAGGCTATCAAGAGCCTATTTGAGGGTCAACAGAAGCAAACTGCTCTCTTTCACTAAGAACTAGTTCGCCCTGAAGTGGAAGCACCAGGCGTGAAGCAGTTTCAGGCGTAGAACCCGAACAATTTCTCTGGGAAAAGTAGCTTGCTAGAAGCTGAGGAATGGAGTCAGAGCATAGAAGATCACCTTAAGGCAGCCCAAGTTCCAAAAGTGGCTTGGGTAAGAGTAGCAAAACTCTAGCTCACTGACAATGCTAAGGTCTGGTGGAAGGCGGAAGACAGCCGCATCCCGCAGCCGATTAAGTTGTAAACGTTTCGCGATCACTTCGATGCCACGTACTTTCCGGAGACTGCTCGTTTTGAAATAGAACAGTAATTCATCCATCTGCAATAAGGATCAATGTGGGTCAAATCAGTAGATGATTACAATGTCGAATTCACCATGCTCGACAGGTTCGCTGCACACTTGATCCCTACCGCCGAAATTCGGGCCAGGCATTTTCAGCAGGGATTAGATTCCGAGATCTAGGTTGCTATAGCAACGGGGGATTATTTGACTCATGAACTTGCTTTGAAGGCAGCCTGTCACTTCGAAGCCGTTGTTAAGAAGAAGGGAAGGCCACAATCAGCCAGAATGAAGTGCCCTGCTAACCAGATTACCAGAGGAGCCTCCTCGAAGCCAGATTTTACAGGGCCTCCAAGGAGGCCGGAGGGCCATTTGCAAATCCTAGGACAAACTTCTGCAGTTACTGCAAGAAACAGGGACATCTGGTTAAGAACTGCCCGTCAAGCCAATGGTTTATGTTTGATCTGTAGATCACCTATGCACAGCTCTGGAGATGTTGCGACAATATCATCTCTACGCCAAGTACAACAAGTATGAGTTTTGGCTAGACAAGGTCGGATTTCTTGGGGCATATTGTATCAGGCAAAGGTACCTCAGTTGATCCCGGTAAAGTATCATCTGTCAGTGAATGGCCGACTCCAGAGTCAGTCAAGGACATAAGAAGGCTTTTAGGCCTAGCCGGGTATTACTGATGCTTCATCGAAGGATTTTTGAAGATCACAGAACCATTGACCAAGCTTATTCGGAAGGATGAAGCATTTTTGTGGTCAAATGCATATGAAAGAGCTTTTGTGGAGCTGAAGTCAAGATTGACCTCTGCACCTATCCTTGCTATACCAGACAGATCGAGTGATTTTGAAGTTCACTTTGATGCGTCCGGCAAAGGATTAGGATGTTTGTTACATTAGCGCGGTAGAGTCGTAGCCTTCGTGTCAAAGCAGCTAAAGTCGCACGAGCACAATTATCCCACACATGATCTAGAATTGGAAGCCGGTGTTTTCACGCTCAAGATTTGGCGGCATTACTTATTAGGAGAGCGAATTGATATATATACCAACCACAAGAGCCTGAAATATGTATTTACTCATAAGAAACTTAATATGCGGTAAAGGAGATGGCTAGAACTCGTGGCAGACTTCGACGTCAATCTTCAGTACCATCCGGAGAAGGTGAAAATGATCCCCGGTGCTCTAAGTCACCAATTGTTAGCAATGAATCGCACTGCCCAATGGAAGTTACAGCAGGAGCTTCATGAACTGGAAATTGAAGTGGTGGTACGAGGTAATACATCATCCTTGATGAATTTGCAGGTTCAGTCCACTCTTGTAGATAAAATTAAGGTAGCTCAAGCAAGTGATTCCAAGTTGCAAAAGATTATAGGACAAGTAGAAAGTTGTCTTCGATCTGATTTTATCATTCATGAAGATGGATCCTTACGGTATGCGAGCCGATTATACTTACTTCCTGGCACTGTTCGAGAAGAATTGATGAAGGAATCTCATAGCTCCCCTTACTCTGTATACCCCGATGACACGAAGATATACAAGGATCTACGCAAACACTACTGGTGGTATGGAATTAAAAGGGAATTTGTTCGGAGTGTAGCAATGTGCTTAGTTTGTCAGAAAGTGAAGGCTGAACAACACAGAACCGCTAGTGTACTTCAACCATTATCTATTCCAGAATGGAAATGGCAGCACATTACCATGGACTTCGTGACTTCTCTCCCTCACGGTATAAAGGGTAACGCGGTCGTTTCGGTTATTGTGGATCGAATCACTAAGTCGGCCCATTTTATTCTATTCTGAGACAGACAGTCAACAGAAATTTTGGTAAGGAAGTACATGGAGGTAAGACAAATCTATAATAAGATTTTAACCTTTAGAATGTATCCAAACTTGTCTTGATTCCCATGAATCATGCAGGAGATCGTAAGAATTCATGGAGTACCAGTTTGCATCGTCTCCGACCGAGACACCATATTTCGATCCCAGGTTCGATCCCAGGTTTGGTAGAGTCTTCAAGCCAGCCTGGGCATGAGTCTGAGTTTTAGCACTGCTTACCATCCCCAAACAGACAGACAGTCTGAGCGGACAATTCATATCCTAGAAGATATGATCAGAGCCAGTATGCTTGACTTCAGAGGATCATGGGAAGATCATTTGCACCTCATCAAGTTTGCATACAACAACTGTTACCAGGCTAGCATTAGAATGACACCGTTTGTACCACTTTACGGTCGAAAGTGTCGCTCCCCTCTGAGTTGGGACGATGTAGGAGATCAAGAACTCCTTGGACCAGACATGATCGCAGCAATAGATGATGTAGTTTCCACGATCAAGAAAAATATGTGCATAACCCAAGACAGGCAGAAGCATTGGGCAGATACAAAGCGTTAACACTTGGAGTTCA
This sequence comes from Agapanthus africanus, assembly GCA_030015575.1. NCBI lineage: Eukaryota > Viridiplantae > Streptophyta > Magnoliopsida > Asparagales > Amaryllidaceae > Agapanthus > Agapanthus africanus. Next base: position 600,426,655 of record JASDDO010000014.1, read on the forward strand.
TGTGTCCCTCAAGATCTCTCTGAACAAAGGAGTGATTCATTTCAATAGACGGGGAAAGCTTAGCTCTAGATACATCGAACTATTCGATATTTTGGAACGAGTAGAAGATGCGGTTTATCGTTTGGCGTTGCCACTAACATTGGAGGGAGTGCACAACGTATTCCACATATCTCAGCTACGCCGGAATGTGAGCGACCTCAGTCATATACTTGATCACTCGGAGCTAGCTGTACAGATCGATCTGAATTGCAAGCAACAGCCAGTCGAGATATTCAATAGGAAAGAGAAAACGTTGCGGAACAAAGTGGTGAAGCTAGTCCGAGTGATGTGGAAAAGGGATTCACTTGGAAAATCAACCAAGGAAATCGATGACGATATGTGTACACGATACCCTCATTTATTTGATAAGTAGTCCTTATGTAAATTTCGAGGATGAAATATTTATGAGGAGGGTAGGATATAAGGACCCTAAATTTCTTGTACGCTTGAGGCTGTATTTCAATTCTGATTAAGAGCTATAAATAATTCTTGTTAAATAAATACAAGAAACAACTTGTAGCCCATTGGTTAATTCTCTACATTGTTGTCCCATAGTCCGTGTGTTCGAATCCTTACAATATAATTAATTTACATTATATTTTCTTTTGACGCTTTTGAGTCCTGAAAGTTTCACGTGCATTTCGCGGAGTTCGGAAATGTTATAAAATAAAAGATATATGAAATTGAGCTAGTTGCACTGACCCGTGACATGAGCCCTGAACCCAACCACCCCACTTAACCCGACTCGGGCAGTCCAGGAGCCGGTCTGGGCAGCTAGGCCAAGTGGATAAGTGCCCCGTCCATGGGTGTGCGTCTTTTGGGCTCCAGACTCTTCGTTTCAATACCCTAAAACAGTCAATTTATTATAGAGATGTAGGGTTGCTAGGCACGCTCACAAGGTTCTATGAGGCATCAACCATGCCCGATTAAAAAATTAGCCGTGCCGAACAACCCAAAGCCGGATCTTTAAACTAAAGTTTAGGCGAAAACTAGCATGTTAAACACTTTAACACTAAGTGAGAGCAATTACAACCTTTGTAGATCCGGTCCTGCACTTCTAAAGCTCCGTGTTGAAGTCCCTTCGCTGCGATCATCGTGTTCCGGACTCTCGAGAGGTTCCACGAAGAGAAAGATGCAGTCTTGCTTCCGATCTTCGATACAATGATGATCTACCTTGAAGTTTTATTAACACAAGCTAACACTCATAATATGAAGTGAACACCCTCATCTAAATGGCAAGGATAGATGAGGATGATGAAGTAGGATTATTGCTCTCTTTTATTATCTTTTTCTCACTCATTTTCATCACAAAACCAAAACTAGAATGTTTTTTCAAGAAAGAACTCAAGGAAGAAGAAGAATGAATGAATCCTTTTGTGATGAATAATGAATTATTGTAGTGGTTACAAATCTAACTAAGGGTTAAGCATGAAGGAGTTAACCCATGTAGATAATTGATTAGAGTTAATGGTTTGGATTGGGTTAACAAAATATCTAGCTAAAAACAAAGTCAAAGCTTCATGAAGCTTCATGGAAGCTTCATGCAAAAGCTAACCCTAATCCAAACCCTAACAAAGTTTAAACCGTAAACCATTGTTAAATTTGTAACCCTAACATGTTACAATATTATATATCACATATACAATATATTTTGTAACAATAGAAAATAATACAATTAACATATATCGCATATATATCAATGTATTATCCCGTGAGAAAATGAATCTTTTAGTGAGCTAATATTAGTTAATGTAATTTAATATATCATATATATTATTATACATTAAATTATCGAATCAACACTTGATCCGACAATCCGGCTATATCGCATATAACCGACTAATACGATGACCCGGCTATATCACATATACCCGGCCGATATCTCATATCGTGAGAATCCAATACGGTATTACATACCGCATTATCCTCGGTCCCGCACATATCACATATGTGCTCCTATTCCGTTTTGCCTGAGCCAAGAAACCTCTGTGTAGGACTCTAAAGAATCGTCAATACACCGGCAGTAGGTGATGATCATATCAAACACCCACAAGCTGCAAGCGGTCAGCTAAACGTAACAGCCACCCAGGTATCGAGCGCTCAGAAGACCAACAAGCAAGCCTGTACATTCTCCCGTGAATCCAATCAGTAACACTCCCGTATAGTCCGGTCTCGTCGTCTGATATGTCGCATATCTCGCCTAGGGGTGGTAAACGTCAGACCCCAGTAGCTCGATAAGTCGTGTCGATATGAGGTCTATAACAGTTCGAGAAACTACCGATAACACTTACCAAAAAATCTCAGCAACCCTGGCCAGGGATTTCCGGTTATAGCCAATCGAACACAGCACAACATCAACTCCCTATACCGGGAGAGACGAATCCCCTCCTATCGCTCATTGCCTCCATGTGATTCGGGACTGTACCCAAAAGCCACCTTTTTGCACGCCCTCTTGGACGTGGTATGATGGAAATCAAAGCACAGTGGGAATCACACAAGACTCTATGACGATCTCGGGTCAACAGACTACTCTGTACCAGTGTCACCGGAGAACAGCCATCTGACGTGATGTATAATACCATCTGGGAGTTCTCGGCGAGTCCGTCCAGTGTACCCAGTCTCCACTGAGCACCCGTACACCATCCCTGATGTCAAACACCGATGGATATGGGATCATCCATCGCCCATCATATGGGTCAAGATGCATATACGCTAGTCTACTCTGGTGTATCGATGCCCTATCTCGATACACCCTCGACTAGGAACAGTTATAGGATGTACTCGTCGACTACCGTGGCCCCACTAGTATGATCTCATCATAGTCCCAGTAGTCGAGTACATATCCTAAGGGCTTTATCAACATGTAATATAGAGACAATCAGAGTACATGTTAAGATAAAGTACAACCAGATAGCATACTATCATGTCGAGCAAGAAAGTCCTCCCTATATATGTCCAAGCATCCATTACAATATACATCGTATGTACAGTAATGGCCTCTAGGGCATACATATAACTAACAATCTCCCACTTACACTAGGCATCTATTGTGGCATCACATACCCAACAATTAGCTGCGGTTGAAGTATCTCATACTCAACCATCCCATAAAAGTCTCTACTGGGAAAAAGGCCTTTGTGAGTGGATCCGCGCTGTTGTCCTCTGTGTCTACTCTCCTAATCTCGATCTCCCTGGAGATCAACTATCTCCATGATCAGGTGATACTGCCTAAGAATTAAATCTGGATTACTGATGGGATGGGGGGTTCCTAGGCAAAAGCCACAACTCCATTGTCACACAATGGTAGGAACAAAGTTTATCTCATGAACTTATATATATCCAGACTGCCTCTTTGGTAGTATCCTTGGTAATGATGTATCTTGCCTTTAATCGTCTAGTAAGTCACGGTATCTAGCTTGGAACTCTTCCAACATACCGTCTCTCCACCGAGGGTAAAGACAATGCCTGCGACTGTCATTCAGTCGTCCTTATCACCCTGGAACCTTTCCAGTGATTCTCCCCAAGATCGATTGATACCATCTCACTACAACTAGTGAGTATCATAACATCCAATTAGATCTATCTCATAGATCCAAAATCCAGGATTCAGGAGGTATCACTATGATCCTATATGGAGAATCCTTGTGATAAGAGGAGATTGACCGAGCGTAGCATAGGAAACTCTTTCACTATCAAGAGTATGTCATCCACGTACTCTACGAGGATCACCACCATACTCATTACTACCTTTTGTATATACAAGGTTCATCTACCATTTTGAAGAAGTCAAACTCTTTGACTACCACATCAAAACAGATGTTCCAACTCCGCGATGCCTGCTTTATCATATAAAACATCTTGCACATGTTTCCGCTGCTCCCACTGTCTACGAAGCCCTCTGGCTGTGTACTTATAGACGCTCTCTTCTAAAACATCATTTAGAAAAGCAGTCATGACACCCAACCACCAGATATCGTAGTCATGGTATGTAGCCGTGGCAAGTAGGATCTGGATGGACTTAAGCATAGCTTTAAAAGTCTCAACTTTTCCATGTATACCTTCTCAAGATATACTTGCTCCTGATGGGGATTTAACCCTTCAGATAAAGAAACCAAAGTCCATACTTTGTTGGTGTATAAGGATTCCATCTCAGATCGATAAGCATCCAGCCATTCTTACAGAGTCCCACTCCTGATAGCCTGCTCGAAACTAGTTGGGTCATCATCTCATGATGCAATCCTCGCTCCCACTGTCATAGAGAAACCAAAGTATCTCTCAGGTGGGTGAGGAACCGTACTAGATCGGCGGAGAGACTGAGGTTCGTTGATTACTATTGAATCTTTTGGTTCTACCAAATCATCAGCTGCAGTTTGTATAGCTGGAACTACTTCCAGTTCAACCTCATGACCACTAATTTCATCACAAGAAATTCCCTTTCATAAAGGTGGCATGTTGAGAAATAAAACACTTTTGTTTCTCGGTTTGGTAGAAGATATTCTCTTACGTATGCTTGGGATATCCAACAAACTTCCACAGATCTGAATTTATCTCGAGCTTGTCCGGATTTTGCTTTTTAGACATAGGCCGGACAACCCCAAATCTTAACAAACTTAAGATATGGGCTCTTCCCATTCCATATCACATATGAAGTGGTAGGCAACTGATTTGATTTGAACCCTATTCAATAGGTATGCAACTTCTCAAGTGCATAACTCCCTAAAGGAAATAGGAAACTCAGTAGAACTCATCATAGAGCACACCATATCACATAGGGTGCTATTGCTCCGCCCCGATACACCGACGTGCTGTGGTGTATACGGAGGAGTAATGCTGAGAGAGAATCTCATTCTCCTTTAGAATAGTCCAAGAATTCCGTGCTCAGGTATTCTCCTCCTTGATCTCATCAAAGGACATAATACTTATATCCATTTTTTGTTCTCTACTTCTAACTTACATTCTGTGATTATCTCAAAAGTTTCGGACTTGTGTTTCAACAGGAACATATGTCTGAATCTTGAGAGATCATCAGTGAATGTAATGAAGTACAAAGAACCGGTCTTGGCATGTGTAGATAGGTGACTTTCATACATCAGCATGTATCAATCCCAAGAGTTCACTAACTCTTTCTCTGTTTCCAATAAACAGAGCTATGGTCATCTTATCTTTGTGACATGACCGGCAAGTTTCACAATATGTAAATTCAAACAGATTTAAATATGCATCTAAATGTAACTTAGCTAGTCGGGTCTCATTGATATGACCTAGTCTACAATGCCTCAAGAAGGATTCATTCATTTCTGAACTCTTCCTCTCGTGTGTGTTCTGTATACTAAGAACTGTAGTTTGATTTAGAACGTCTATGCTTTTAGATAACGTGCCTGAACCGATCAACTCTTGATATAGGAAATGTTCAAAAAATTCAACAATACAAAATTATATCCTTCTTTACTAATAAAGAGACCGATATGATGTTGTATATCAGGTTCGGTATCTAATAACATTCGTTCAGAATCAATGTATTCTGGTAATACAGGGTGATAGTGACCAACAGACTTGGCTGCAACACTTGCACCATTTCTATCTCTTGAAACTTATCACCCGTTCTCAGTTCTCTACCTATCTGTAGCCCATGTAACAGATTACATATGCGGGATCCTGATCCGGTATCTCATACCCAAGACGTAAAGGATACTGAGAAACAGTTGTATGTAATGAACACGCCCGAAGATGATGCATCAGCATGCACTTTCTTCGTTTGGGCGGAATGGGAAATCTGGTATTCCCCAATTTCCTGCTCTGTCTTATAACAATTATAAGTTAGAGAGGGACCAACGTTCCCCAGCTCAGTATAACAAGCGGGTTCGGTCAATACATCCGTATTATTATCTTGATTAAGGCGTGATATGGTCGCTACCTGGAGAGAGAGAGAAGAAAACACTCAGCGTATGCTCTTGCAAGATTAGATTGGTTATCTAATATATCTAATCTGGATGTCTCCCACTGTTTTAATCAAATCTTCCTTCAAACTCTAAAAGGAAAGACTACCCGGGATTAATTACACGCTACAAGTTCGCCAATCATTCAGCCAGGCCAGTGTCGGTACTTTGAGGGAGGTCCCCCGTGCTTTCGCACGAACGTAATTAAAGTAAACCTCGTTTTCCCAGAGGCATAACCCCGTTTACACCTTTCTAGACACCTACTCGATCGACAAATTGTAATGTGTAAAACTCTCCCAGGAGTAACTCTTACTCGCAGTGGGTATCGGGATCCAACTATCTCATAGAAGGTATGCAATCTCATTACAAATTTCAACACTTGAAATTCCCAATAATATTTTACCCCTAGCAGCTATATGACCTTAACATAGTCAACAAATCATAAATGCTAGTCAAGTTCAACCCGTCATTTCCCGATTGAATTAAACCCACTCGCACGACCCTTAACATAGTCAACAAAGTCGCATGACTACCCTAATCCAATCGCATCATATGCTTATACAGATAAGCACTAATCAGCTACCGCACACTACGCCTTAACATAGTCAACAAACATAGCACGAATACTAACTAGTACTTATCTGAAATGATGGAGGGCTACGACAGGTTTTAAGAAAACCTTTTGCGTAATGAACTTGATATCATTGTAGAATCGAGTGATTTTAAATGGAGTGTTTTTTAGGCTTTTCTAGATTTGCTAAAGGGGTCACTCCCAGTGAAGGGATCGTTGGCCCTTTCCTCATTGAATAAGGTGCAGGGTATATCATATATACCGCTGTGCAAAGCAAGAACTATAGAAGCAATCAAAAGACAAACCGAGTTTGTAGCATCTGCTAGTTTCACTAAAGAGGTCACTCCCGGTGAAGGGATCTCGGCTCTTTCCTTATCGAATAAGGTGCTGGATGTTCTACAAGGAACACCGCTATGCAAAGCAAGAACTAGAGCTACCAGTTTTTAAACAAGTTTCTACAACATTTTAGGTTTCTTTTAGTTTCATTAATCTCATTAATGAAATCCCATTTTATTATGCTTCACAAGCATCTCTTTTGAAACGAAATCTGCAATATAACATATATCTCATATATATAATATAAACATTCGTCTCATGCAGTAATATGATCTCATCACAGAACATTGCAGCAGAAGAAACATATATTAAATATTGGATATACTAGGACGTCCGTGTTTTATTACGAGCCTGTATAAAACACGGATTCCACGGTTGTGATAAATAGCCAAACTCACATCCCTAGACCCCTACGAGAGCAACAAGCAACACTGCCAATTCTAGGGTTAGGAGACCCGGTCTCGACTCCTCGAGATGGTCTCCCACTGGACCCTAGAACCCGGTTACTTGTGCTCCCCGACTTGGGTCTACCTAATGCGGAAAAGTAAATAATATACAATGGTGACATCATCCTCAGCCCGGAAGTGCCCCAATAAAAGAATATTACATACAAATGAATTTTACATGAATGAAAAGGAAAAAACTCTCATCTCACATAAAACCCCCGGCTATTCAAAATGCGACGATCCAATATAACATATCACAGCAACACATAATATCCCATATCATCAACGTAAGCAAGTATGCGTATCCCAATTGTTGTTAATGTATAGCAACGAAGCAGGCGATACACCACATACTACGCTTACGATCACAGAAAAGAAAGTGTAAAACTACAGCAGTTGGAATCCGCAACCTTCTTAGACATCGCATGCCTAACCAAATGAATTCCTTAGACATCACATGCCTAATAATTATAAACCCCGCATTTTAGTCTCATTATCCAAAACTCTTTTCAATATCAACTCGGGCAATTCAACAAGATTCCCGACATTCTGATTGAATGCTCGTCGCAAACTTTAGTAGACGGCCACACCCCCGGATGCCGTCGACGAAGTGCACTAAGGCGGAACACCGCTGCCGCGAGCACCCGAACGGATGCTTTTGGCGACGGGGTTCTCCTACAGTCACTTGGTCGGGGCTATGGGGCGTGGCTGTCGGATAAGTTTACCCGGCGAGTATCCGCGTACGCTACGTGATTGCGACGGACTTTTGATCATATCAAAACACCGTGGCAACCGATCATCTGAGACTAAACCGCTAGATTTATAACAATAAAATTAGTTATCTCATAACTACATGTGGATTCCAATTATTGTATCACATTCCAGATAAATAGACAATGTTAAACTTTCCGATCGAATAATCAAACATCCAAGATTTCCCCAATATATCTCAACACTTGAAATCAGTTTAAAAACATCCATCACATGCCACAGTAGCAATGGTCCAGCCGTAGAAGGGTCAAGCCAACGCCTCACATGTGGCACGCCATACTGCCCCAAACCCTAAGGTTTAGAGGCAGTTCAAGACGGTCACATAATATAGTTAAGATTTGTTGTCTTCTAGAGGGTCCACCGCGTTACTTGCATGACTTTACGAAAGTTTCAAACTCGAGGAAAAATCCAACTTTTGAAAATTTTCCAACAGGGGAAAAAGTGAGTTATTGATATCCGTTCGAACTTTCTAATACGATCTAAAAATTACCCGGACAAAACTAAACAAAGTTAAATTATTCGATCGAATCAACGAGTCCCCAATGCAACCCTAGAAAACTCAACACTTGAGTAGAATTAAAACATTCCCAGAAAAAAATGACAAGAAAGGACCTAAGAATAAATATATGAAATATGAGGGACTAAGTATAAATTGTGGCCGCTGAACGGCCGCCAAACCCTTGGTTTGGCCGCGGTTCCGCGGTCATATGAGCGACTTAGTGAACCATACTTCACAGTAATTCTTAGTTTTTCCTGCTTGTTTTTCTGAGCATTTTTAATTCATAAAAAATTACATTTTTGAAAATTGTCTAGAGAGGGATAAACATCGGGGTTTCCGGGTTCGATCGGACTTTAAACTTCGCTCAGACTTCGCCTAAAGCTCTAGCTTGGCTCTGATACCACTGTAGGGATGCTAGGCAAGCTCACAAGGTTCTACGAGGCATCAACCATTCCCGATTAAAAAATTAGCCGTGCCGAACAACCCAAAGCCGGATCTTTAAACTAAAGTTTAGGAGAAAACTAGCATGTTAAACACTTTAACACTAAGTGAGAGCGATTACACCTTTGTAGATCCGGTCCTTCACTTCTAAAGCTCCGTGTTGAATTCACTTCGCTGCGATCATCGTGTTCCGGACTCTCGAGAGGTTCTACGAAGAGAAAGATGCAGTCTTGCTTCCGATCTTCGATACAATGATGATCTACCTTGAAGTTTCGTTAACACAAGCTAACACTCATAATATAAAGTGAACACCTCATCTAAATGGTAAGGATAGATGAGGATGATGAAGTAGGATTATTGCTCTCTTTTATTATCTTTTTCTCACTCACTTTCATCACAAAAGCAAAACTAGAAAGCTTTTTCAAGAAAGAACTCAAAGAAGAAGAATGAATGAATGAATCCTTTTGTGATGAATAATGAATTATTGTAGTGGTTACAAATCTAACCAAGGGTTAAGCATGAAGGAGTTAACCCATATAGAGAATTGACTAGAGTTAATGGTTTGGATTGGGTTAACAAAATATCTAGCTAAAAACAAAGTCAAAGCTTCATGAAGCTTCATGGAAGCTTCATGCAAAAGCTAACCCTAATCCAAACCCTAACCAAGTTTAAACCCTAAATCATTGTTAAATTTGTAACCCTAACATGTTACAATATTATATATCACATATACAATATATTTTGTAACAATAGAAAATAATACAATTAACATATATCGCATATATATCAATGTATTATCCCGTGAGAAAATGAATCTTTTAGTGAGCTAATATTAGTTAATGTAATTTAATATATCATATATATTATTATACATTAAATTATCGAATCAACACTTGATCCGACAATCCGGCTATATCGCATATAACCGACTAATACGATGACCCGGCTATATCACATATACCCGGCCGATATCTCATATCGCAATAATCCAATACGGTATCACATACCGCATTATCCTCGGTCTCGCACATATCACATATGTGCTCCTACTCCATTTTGCCTGAGCCAAGAAACCTCTGTGTAGGACTCTAAAGAATCGTCAATACGCCAGCAGTAGGTGATGATCATATCTAACACCCACAAGCAGCAAGCAGTCAGCTAAACGTAACAGCCACCCAGGTATCGAGCGCTCAGAAGACCAACAAGCAAGCCTGTACATTCTCCAGTGAATCCAATCAGTAACACTCCCGTACGGTCCAGTCTGGTCATCTGATATGTCGCATATCTCGCCTAGGGGTGGTTAACGTCAGACCCCAGTAGCTTGATAAGTCGTGTCGATATGAGGTCTATAACAGTTCGAAAAACTACCGATAACACTTACCAGTAAATCTCAGCAACCCTGGCCAGGGATTTCCGGTTATAGCCAATCGAACACAGCACAACATCAACTCCCTATACCGGGAGAGACGAATCCCCTCCTATCGCTCATTGACTCCATGTGATTCGGGACTGTACCCAAAAGCCACCTTTTTGCACGCCCTCTTGGACGTGGTATGATGGAAATCAAAGCACAGTGGGAATGACACAAGACTCTTTGACGATCTCGGATCAACAGACTTGTAACACCCGAGCCCAATAATACTATTTCTGTTACTGGTTGAGTGTTTGACATTGCTCATTTCATTTATCTTGCTTGTTTGGTTCTTATGGAAAAATTTTAACCGGCTAAGTCAGTTTTTCATATAACAAATATTAACACCTAAAGTAAAATTAAAAATATCCATGTTGGCCTACTCGTCACCCCTAGCCGCGTGGTAGCGTCCGCGCGTCGGGTTTTCATCCCGTTCGGTGAAACGGGAGAGTTTGGACGGCTACGCGCGCGTGCAAGTGTCCGACTTGGGGGCATGCTTTATAATCATAAAACATTTCATTTTAAAATTTGGAACCCGCTTAAAATCCTATTATTTAAATTTCAAATTCTTGGGAAAAACCCGGGCGCGATTTGGAAATGTTTCATTTAGCGCCAAAATCCCAATTTAATAAAATATTCTAAACTATAAAATATATTCATAACCTTATACTGTTATTTATATAAATCATTTAAATCTTTTATTTATCTTCCTTAACTAACGCCCAGCCAATCGCAGGGATTTAAACCCCCGTGGGCCCCACTTTCCCTATCTCTCTCTCTCTCTATTCTGTGTCTATCTCTCCATCTCTCTCTATCTCTCCTCTCTCTTTCTCTGTCTCTCTCTCTCTACTTTTCTCTCTCTCTCTCTCTCTAACCTTCTCTCCCCCCTTATATTTATACGTATCCTTTCCCATATTTTCCCAGAACCCACGCGCCGATGAAAAACCCACGCGAGCTTAACCCTAGCCGTCCTCACCGTCGCCGCCGCAGCCCTGACGCCGGCGCCAACGTCATCGTCGCCCTCGCCTCCTCCTCCTCGTATCACCCACCTCCTCTGTGCCTGCGCCCACGCTGCCACCCGAGCACCCTGCTGCAGTTCCCTGCGGCAAACTCCTCGCCAGCGGGCCTCGTCGTCGCCTTCCGTGCTGCCGACCAGCACCTCTCCAGGGTTCCCTCTCCACCACTCTCCTCCTCCTAGTGCACTCCTGACCAGCGCAGCGACCCCGGCTACCCATGCGACTTCCCTGTGCTGCCTGAATCATCGCCGGCGACCCCTGAGCCGCCCCTGGCCGTCGTCGACGAGCCCTAACCACCTTTGGACACCTTGGAGGTATGCCCCTCCATCTTTCCCTTCCTTTTATCTTCTTCAAGAATTGAACAAGCCGCTGGAATTTTACAGATCGCCGGAGACGCCATCCTCGCCGCCGTCGATCTCACCATCGTCGTAAAAACCCTCTGGACCAGTGAGTATTTCCCCCATCACCTTCGTCTCTGGTCCTTTACTTAATTCCAAATCTCTACCCGCTTGAAACCTTTCTTTTTACTGTTTTGTGCTCGCCGGAATCCGGCAGTGCCGACGAATTGACCCGACGTCCAGCAAGGTACCTCGGTCCGCGTGGTCCTACTGTTCGTTGTTTGGAGTCGATCCGTGAACCGTGCGTCCGTCGCTTCTGTTTCCGCCGACGTTACGTCCGTTTTCCCGGTTCGCGAACCGTCGAGGCAAGTATTACTTGCTACATGCTATGCTATACAATTAAATGTGTTTTGATTCATTAAACTTGCAAAATTAACTAGGTGTAGCTACTTTTATCATTTGGACGCAGTATGACTGATATCATGATACTGTTAACCTAAAATCACATTTTACCGTCTAAAGGACGATAGCCGTACACATGTAGCTCTATTACATTCTGATATTGATAAAACAGTATTGCACAGTCTTGTGATCTATTACACCGCAAGGGGTGCTCGAAACCTGTTCATATGATAATACGACTGCACTATATTAATCCACTAATGTGATTAAATAAATTGCTTATTGTTGTTAAATTCATTGTTTACTTCCTGCTGTTATATACCTGTTGTGAGCACACCCTCGATTGTGTTACATCTTGACCTGACCTTGCTACACATGACATATATATATACCGATGCACCGGACATGGTACCCTTTACTATCGACTTAACCTGATGTACCATGGCCTGACCTGTTACCTGATCTCAAGCCTAATGCCAACAAACCTGACTTGGAGTCCTCATGGACCATTCCTGTTGTCTATCCAGACAAACCTGACCTGTTACCTGATCCTGTGTTGGCATTAGTCCTTGACTACTGAATACCCGACCTAACACATATAACCTGGGGGTATGGGGAAATCAAATGGGTAATCTAAAGTGTAACTTAAAAGGGTATTACTTGATCCATGGTCCCGGGGAGTAACGGGACAGAGCCATTCGTGACTCTTACATTTCTGATCCGTGGTCCCGAGGGGCAACGGGACAGAACAATTATTGGTTCCCATCTTCCTGATCCGTGGTCCCGGGGGGTAACGGGACATATCCTTTGAGTTACATGGAGGGTTACTCGAATTGATTTCAAAGACTTTAGAATAGAAAACCCGATAGAATAGTTTAGTTACCCACTGCACACTACCCTGCACTGCTTGTTTCATGTTATTGCTTTATTCATGTTTATTTATGCATTGCCTATTACCATGTTCATATTATATTATTGGTTGACATGACGCGCTGACGTCTGGGTTTTGAATGGCCCAGATTCTTTACCACTGTCGCTGACCGAGTAGGAGTACTCCAGCCAGCAGGCTGATTTATGAGTTCTGTAGTGATTAGCTTATTTCTTGCATTTTTATTTCCAGATATGAGCCCGCATTATGGGACATACTTTTCTATTATTGTATTGGATCATTTGCTTCCGCACTTATTTTTCATTGACTCTTGTTATTCTGGATTTGGACATGTGTTAGATAGTTTTTATCTTGTTCTTGATATCTCTACAGCCGTAATGTGACTGTGGATGGATACTTCCTACCCACAGGTAGCATGGTTGGCTATGTCACGTGCCCAATCTTGTGTACTCTTGGAAGCGGGGCGTGACATGGTTCTTTTGGTATCAGAGCCAGGTTAGTCGGGTTGATTCTTTTGTAGTTTGGTATTGTACCCAATACACGGATCAGAATATCCATGCTTAGGAAACATGTCCTGCCACCTTGACCGTTTTACCATTCTTGAATCACATTTTTCCTGATTATATCTTTTACGACGTGCAAACTTACTTTGCATGTCGACTCGAAAACCTGATTTCTTGTTATCCCTAGGACTTAGGCGACTTGGGTGGAGTTAAGTAATTGTGGCTATGATACCGCGGCATAGTTACAATGCGGTACTCTATTTAAGTATCTTGGAGTTCTAGCCTTGATCCACATTCAGAATCTATCATCATGCTAATGTTGGGTGTTTTGAGTTCAGGATTATGGCAGGTAAGAATTTGAAGACGTACCAGAGGCGTGCGGATGAAGCCGCCATGCTTGGAGTGATAAGAAGAATGCTGGAGAATCAGAAGAGGCATACTGAGCTGATCCAGCAGCAAGCAGATTCGTTTCAGGAGGGTTTGCAGGCCATTCGGCAGTCTGTAAACAACGCTGGAGCGAAACCAGTTGACCGGGTAGGGACCGTGGCAGATTTCAAACGTTTGGGTCCTACTACTTTCACTGGTTGGAGGAGCCGTGCCAGCCGAGCAGTGGCTAGTCGACACGGAGAATTTGCTGATTGCGGCACAAATTCCAGATGACAAAAGAATTAATGTGGTGCGCACTCAGCTAGTTGATTACGCCCGAGAGTGGTGGCTGGTGGAGGAAACCCGCTTGCCCAAGCCGATCAGTTGGGCGGATTTATCTAGGAGTTTCCTGTAGAAATTCTTCCCGCGGACTGCACGGGAGGAAATGGAAGAGAAGTTCATCAGACTAAGGCAGAATGGAGCGCCCGTGGACGTGCATGCAGCAGAATGGACGAGACTCAGAAGTTTCGCGGGACCCTTCGGGGCCAACGATGCAGACAGCAGTTGCGGTAAGGAAGCAGTTCTGTCGGGCCAGTCGAGTTTAGGGCTAAGCTGACAAACAGGGTTCTTGCAGCTATGGAAGTTGATGGTTGTGAAGAACCGGTGGTGATTCGCGATTTCATGGATGTAGTTGAAGATATATCGGGCTTACCGCCGAAGCGTGACGTGGAGTTCGCGATTTACCTTATTCCTGGTGCAGCGGCAGTATCCAAAGCTTATTATCCAATGGCACCAGTGGAATTAGAAGGAGTTAAGAAACAAGTTGGTGAATTGCTTTAGAAGGGTTGGATTCGAAGCAGCAACTCGCCTTGGGGAGCTCCAGTTCTTCTAGTAAAGAAGAAGGATGGCACGAGAAGGATGTGCATCGACTATCGAGAATTAAAATGGGTGACTATCAAGAACAAGTACCCGATCCCTCGCGTTGGAGAACTGTTTGAGCAACTTAGGGGCGCGAGGGTATTCTCGAAACTAGATTTGCGATCCGGATATCATCAGGTCCGAGTAAAAGCAGAAGACATTTGCAAGACGGCGTTTCGAACTCGGTATGGACATTTCGAGTATCTAGTGATGCCCTTCGGAGTAACGAATGCGACGGCAATATTCCTGGATTTGATGAACCGAATCTTTTCACCATTCTTGGACCAATTTATTGTGATATTCATTGACGACATTCTGGTTTACTCAAAGAGTTTGGAAGAGCATGCTGAGCATTTGAAGATCGCACTGCAGACATTGAGACAGGAGAAATTGTATGCGAAGATGAGTAAGTGTGAATTTTGGCTGGAAGAAGTGAAGTTTCTGGGGCATGTTGTATCGGGCGATGGAATCGCCGTCGATCCCGAAAAGATTGCAGCAGTTCGAGATTGGCCTATTCCAAGAAATGTGGCTGGGGTAAGAAGTTTCCTTGGTTTAGCCGGATACTACAGGAGATTTGTGGAGAACTTCGCTCGTTTGGCAGAGCCGTTGACCAAGCTTACGCGCAAGGAAGTACCTTTTGTTTGGACGGATAAATGTGCATTGGCCTTCGAGACGTTGAAGCAGAAGTTGATAACCGCCCCTATCCTGACCGTACCAGACAATTCCGGAAGACTGGTGATTCATAGCGACACATCTGGGAAAGGATTGGGATGTGTTTTGATGCAGAATGGGAAGGTCGTAGCTTACGCATCAAGACAACTAAAGACCCATGAGAAGAATTATCCGACTCATGACTTGGAGCTTGCGGCTGTGGTCTTCGCCTTGAAGATTTGGAGACACTACCTTTTAGGCGAGAGAGTCGAAGTTCTTACAGATCACAAGAGTTTGAAGTGTGTGTTCACTCAGAAGGAGTTGAACATGAGGCAACGCAGATAGTTGGAGCTGATGGCCGACTACGACCTTGATCTTAAGTACCATCCGAGAAAAGTTAACGTCGTGCCGGATGCGCTTAGTCGGTTACCAGCGATTCAAGTATTGACTGCGCAGAGGGAGATCATTGCACATTTTCGAAGATTTGACTTGGAGGTTGTGCTACCACATTCTACGGGACAGTTGATGCAGTTGCAGGTACAGTCGTCCTTAGTTGAGAAGATTAAAGCGGCACAATCGCAGGATCCTAGACTGCAAAGGTTTCGAGAGCAGGTTGAAGCTGGACTACGAACAGATTTACTGGTCCACGAAGATGGTTCGTTAAGGTATGGTAGCCGTGTGTGTGTGCCAAAGGGGGATATGCGTGAAGAGCTTATGAAGGAGGCACACAGTTCAGCTTACTCTGTACATCCGGGAGGTACAAAGATGTACCGAGATATTCGACAGCATTTCTGGTGGGAAGGTATGAAACGGGAGATTGCTCGCTTCGTGGCTAAGTGCTTGGTATGTCAGCAAGTCAAGGCTGAACACCAAAGGGTTGCTGGTTTGTTGCAACCACTTCCGATTTCCTCAGTGGAAGTGGGAACATATAACCATGGATTTCATAACGGCTTTACCGCGGAGTCCAAAGGGCAACAATGCAGTATGGGTGATTGTCGATCGGTTGACCAAGGCAGCTCACTTTATTCCTTTTCGGGTTGGTCAATCAACGGAGACTTTGGCAGAGCGGTACATGCACGAGATTGTAAGATTGCATGGCGTACCGGTGAGCATCGTGTCCGATCGGGACACTCGGTTCTTGTCACGCTTCTGGAGGAGTTTACAAGAAAGTTTGGGGACTCGATTGAAGTTTAGCACAGCTTATCATCCTCAAACTGATGGACAGTCGGAGAGAACGATCCAAACTCTTGAGGATATGTTGAGAGCATGCATGTTGGACTTCAAAGGTTTTTGGGAGGATCACCTACACTTGGTGGAGTTTTCCTACAACAATAGTTTCCAAGCGACTATTCAGATGGCTCCGTTTGAAGCTTTATTTGGTCGTAAGTGCCGTTCACCTGTTTGTTAGGATGACGTTGGTGAACGAAGATTATTGGGACCAGACTTGGTAGTACAGACCGTTGAGAAGGTTAACGCCGTCAGGAAGCATATGAAGGCAGCTCAAGACAGACAGAAAAGTTGGGCTGACACGTCAAGAAGACCTCTAGAGTTCGCCGTGGGTGATTTGGTATTCTTGAAGATATCACCGACCAGAGGAGTGATTCGTTTGGGAGTCGAGGAAAGCTTAGTCCTCGATTCGTTGGACCCTTCGAGATATTGGAGCGTGTTGGAGAGGTAGCGTACCGTTTGGTGTTACCACAGTCCTTGGCAGGTGTACACGATGTGTTTCATGTATCTCAACTACGAAGGTATGTTCGAGATGAAACCCACGTTTTGGATCATTCGGAGTTAACTGTACGGGAGGACCTAACTTTTGAGGAGCGACCGGTTGAAATCAAGGATCGAAGGGAAAAGGTTCTTAAGAACAAGGTTATCCCCCTTGTGCTAGTTTCTTGGGGTAATCGATCGCATGGAGAATCCACTTGGGAGCGAGAAGACGAGATCCGGCAGAGGTTTCCTCACCCTTTTCCTATAGTTATCTATCTTGTATTCTTGGAATTTCGAGGACGAAATTCTTTTTGTAGTTGGGTATGATGTAACACCCGAGCCCAATAATACTATTTCTGTTACTGGTTGAGTGTTTGACATTGCTCATTTCATTTATCTTGCTTGTTTGGTTCTTATGGCAAAATTTTAACCGGCTAAGTCAGTTTTGCATATAACAAATTTTAACACCTAAAGTAAAATTAAAAATATCCATGTTGGCCTACTCGTCACCCCTAGCCGCGTGGTAGCGTCCGCGCGTCGAGTTTTCATCCCGTTCGGTGAAACGGGCGAGTTTGGACGGCTACGCGCGCGTGCAAGTGTCCGACTTGAGGGCATGCTTTTTAATCATAAAACATTTCATTTTAAAATTTGGAACCCGCTTAAAATCCTATTATTTAAATTTCAAATTCTTGGGCGCAACCCGGGCGCGATTTGGAAATGTTTCATTTAGCGCCAAAATCCCAATTTAATAAAATATTCTAAACTATAAAATATATTCATAACCTTATACTGTTATGTATATAAATCATTTAAATCTTTTATTTATCTTCCTTAACTAACGCCCAGCCAATCGCAGGGATTTAAACCCCCGTGGGCCCCACTTTCCTTATCTCTCTCTCTCTCTATTCTGCGTCTATCTCTCCATCTCTCTCTATCTCTCCTCTCTCTTTCTCTGTCTCTCTCTCTACTTTTCTCTCTCTCTCTCTCTCTAACCTTCTCTCCCCCCTTATATTTATACGTATCCTTTCCCATATTTTCCTAGAACCCACGCGCCGATGAAAAACCCACGCGAGCCTAACCCTAGCCGTCCTCACCGTCGCCGCCGCAGCCCTGACGCCGGCGCCAACGTCACCGTCGCCCTCGCCTCCTCCTCCTTGTATCACCCACCTCCTCTGTGCCTGCGCCCACGCTGCCACCCGAGCACCCTGCAGCAGTTCCCTGCGGCAAACTCCTCGCCGGCGGGCCTCGTCATCGCCTTCCGTGCTGCCGACCAGCACCTCTCCAGGGTTCCCTCACCACCACTCTCCTCCTCCTGGTGCACTCCTGACCAGCGCAGCGACTCCGGCTACCCATACGACTTCCCTGTGCTGCCTGAATCGTCGCTGGCGACCCCTGCGCCGCCCCTGGCCGTCGTCGACGAGCCCTAACCACCTCTGGACACCTTGGAGGTATGCCCCTCTATCTTTCCCTTCCTTTTATCTTCTTCAAGAATTGAACAAGCCGCTGGAATTTTACAGATCGCCGGAGACGCCATCCTCGCCGCCGTCGATCTCGCCATCGTCGCAAAAACCCTCTGGACCAGTGAGTATTTCCCCCATCACCTTCTTCTCTGGTCCTTTACTTAATTCCAAATCTCTACCCGCTTGAAACCTTTCTTGTTACTGTTTGTGCTCGCCGGAATCCGGCCGTGCCGACGACTTGACCCGACGTCCAGCAAGGTACCCCGGTCTGCGTGGTCCCACTGTTCGTTGTTTGGAGTCGATCCGTGAACCGTGCGTCCGTCGCTTGTGTTTCCGCCGATGTTACGTCCGTTTTCCCGGTTCGCGAACCGTCGAGGCAAGTATTACTTGCTACATGCTATGCTATACAATTAAATGTGTTTTGATTCATTAAACTTGCAAAATTAACTAGGTGTAGCTACTTTTATCATTTGGACGCAGTATGACTGATATCATGATACTGTTAACCTAAAATCACATTTTACCGTCTAAAGGACGATAGCCGTACACATGTAGCTCTATTACATTCTGATATTGATATAACAGTATTGCACAGTCTTGTGATCTATTACACCACAAGGGGTGCTCGAAACCTGTTCATATGATAATACGACTGCACTATATTAATGCACTAATGTGATTAAATAAATTGCTTATTGTTCTTAAATTCATTGTTTACTTCCTGCTGTTATATACCTGTTGTGAGCACACCCTCGATTGTGTTACATCTTGACCTGACCTTGCTACACATGACATATATATATACCGATGCACCGGACATGGTACCCTTTACTATCGACTTAACCTGATGTACCATGGCCTGACCTGTTACCTGATCTCAAGCCTAATGCCAACAAACCTGACTTGGAGTCCTCATGGACCATTCCTGTTGTCTATCCAGACAAACCTGACCTGTTACTTGATCCTGTGTTGGCATTAGTCCTTGACTACTGAATACCCGACCTAACACATATAACCTGGGGGTATGGGGAAATCAAACGGGTAATCTAAAGTGTAACTTAAAAGGGTATTACTTGATCCGTGGTCCCGGGGGGTAACGGGACAAAGCCATTCGTGACTCTTACATTCATGATCCGTGGTCCCGGGGGGCAACGGGACAGAACCATTATTGGTTCCCATCTTCCTGATCCGTGGTCCCGGGAGGTAACGGGACATATCCTTTGAGTTACATGGAGGATTACTCGAATTGATTTCAAAGACTTTAGAATAGAAAACCCGATAGAACAGTTTAGTTACCCACTGCACACTACCCTGCACTGCTTGTTTCATGTTATTGCTTTATTCATGTTTATTTATGCATTGCCTATTACCATGTTCATATTATATTATTGGTTGACATGACGCGCTGACGTCTGGGTTTTGCATGGCCCAGATTCTTTACCACTGTCGCTGACCGAGCAGGAGTACTCCAGCCAGCAGGCTGATTTGTGAGTTCTGTAGTGATTAGCTTATTTCTTGCATTTTTATTTCCAGATATGAGCCCGCATTATGGGACATACTTTTCTATTATTGTATTAGATCATTTGCTTCCGCACTTATTTATCATTGACTCTTGTTATTCTGGATTTGGACATGTGTTAGATAGTTTTTATCTTGTTCTTGATATCTCTACAGCCGTAATGTGACTGTGGATGGATACTTCCTACCCACAGGTAGCATGGTTGGCTATGTCACGTGCCCAATCTTGTGTACTCTGGGAAGCGGGGCGTGACAAGACTACTTTGTACCAGTGTCACCGGAGAACTGCCATCTGACGTGATGTATAATACCATCTGGGAGTTCTCGGCGAGTCCGTCCAGTGTACCCAGACTCCACTGAGCACCCGTACACCATCCTTGATGTCAAACACCAATGGATATGGGATCATCCATCGCCCATCATATGGGTCAAGATGCGTATACGCTAGTCTACTCTGGTGTATCGATGCCCTGTCTCGATACACCCTCGACTAGGAACAGTTATAGGATGTACTCGTCGACTACCGTAGCCCCACTAGTATGATCTCATCATAGTCCCAGTAGTCGAGTACATATCCTAAGGGCTTTATCAACATGTAATATAGAGACAATCAGAGTACATGTTAAGATAAAGTACAACCAGATAGCATACTATCATGTCGAGCAAGAAAGTCATCCCTATATATGTCCAAGCATCCTTTACAATATAATCGTATGTACAGTAATGGCCTCTAGGGCATACATATAACTAATAAGAGAGTCTACAGTCCCTCATCTACCCTATTAACACCATTTTAATACATTTTAATTCTCTTTTTAATTCACATATTCCCATTTCCTTCCCCTATAAATACTAGGCTATCCTAGCTTCCCCCCTGAAATTATTCTGAAATTTACTTTCAAATTGTTCCCTCAAGACCTCTAGAAGCTAAGTTCTCTTTAGCAGCCAAATACCCTCAAGTAGCCAACTCAAGTTCACCTTCCACTCGCATCGTCGGTCTCAGTTCTCCTAACTGAGACTTCGTCTTCATCTTCTTCATCCAATTAGTTCAAGCGCAACCCATAAGTCCCCCTTGACTTCTCTCTCTTTTAACTCTCCACTTACATCACCACAATACGGTTTAGTAGGCTAATATTAACTTGAATATATTTGTTACAATCCTGACATATTCTTTATAATTTTCATGATAATGATACCAAGAAAATATAAGTTACCAATCTATCATCCTTACATGCCATGTCTCATCTAAGTTTTATAAGAATTTTATATGAAATTTTCCATGTTAAAAACATATTAGAACGCAAAGTAACAGTTAAATACCATGTTTATTTATTTTGTCCAATACTAGTTTTTGTGATATGTTAATGTAGATAGCACACGAGGTAATGACCTACCCCACACGCACACTTGAAACCCTAGCCCACTAATTTTGATATTAATCTAAAGAATAGATTTGCACTAAAATACCATCGAAGTCTTTAAAATAAAATTTAACCTTAATCCTTTATCCTTTGCAATTTCAGCTCTACAACCCTCTTTAGGGGAACCATGTTGCGGATGGTGCTGATTATAGCACATATTGCATTTAGTTGAGTGAGATGCAGTGATCTTCACGGAGCGCGGTCTCGAAAGGAAATACAGATTTTTAAAACAAAATAAAACAAATTTAACAATAAAAAAATAATTTAATTATTATCTATTTGTAACTTAAAAGTAAACGAATTTGCAAATTAAAGTTTCAATAAAATACTCTAAGTTTAAAATATTAAGTTTTCTATTAAAATACCTTAAGTTTTTCAAAAGATAGATTTTTCACTAAAATACCCTAAACTTCTAAAAGTTTGGTTTTGTTACTAAAATACCATAAAAGCTAAAGTGTATTTTTATTAAACACTCTCAGTATTTTAATTAATATATTTTTTCAAAATGCCCTCGGTTTATTTATAAAATAAAATATTTTACATAAAAACCCCTCGAGCTTTTAATGGACTATTTTACATAAATACCACAAAATTGCCAAATAATATATTTTTATATAAATACCTAGAACTATAAAACTAGTAACTAGCAAGTATTCTAGGTCGCAGATGGGTTTAAGTGACCTATTCTCTCTTGAGTCTCGGTGAGTCGGATACAATTAATGCTATCACTTGCCTATCTCCCTATATATATAACTCATATTATCATGAAAATCAAATTACGTATATATCGACTCAAATATAACCCAACACCTGATATTCTACATGACTTGTACTAAACCTTCATGTTTGACCCAACTTGACTCGAACCATGAATACACTTAGCATGAATACTTGCACTTGACATGAACTACATGAACTTGACATAAACTCAATCTTGAAAACTTGATATTATACATCATCTTTTGTATTCATGGATTCGATTAAGGCTTATAATATTAATTATAGACTAATATACATGAAGTGTTGGGGTAGTTTAAGTGTGAATCCAACGAAATCTCAGGAGTCCCCCTAGTTCATGAATCCATGTCTACTAACACAATATACAATCATAAGAGCCCGTGTTTCCAAGCCTCTGGGGCCTTACTCTTGAGTTTGGAATACTTCAAAAATAAGTTGAAGTTTCATTACTAACACTTGATTCGGGCTCGTGATTCCTTTCTCTTAGGGCCCTACCCTTGAGTTCGAGAATACTCTTGAGATTGGTTGACATTTATATTTGAACTGACATTAAGTTAGATTACCTTTGTAGAGACTTTTAGGATACATTATTACTCATCTCATGTTTCACTAACACACACTTATTACATGATATGCTACACATGCTATATTATATTTTGTTTTTCACCACTTATATTCATCATACTTCTTTTAGGATTTACCGGGCCCAAGTTCACTAACAGGTATTCCACCCATATCTCTGTTTTTTGGAATGTTCGTCAGGTTATCTAGGGACCGAGAGGGTTGAAGCGATTGCAGAGGATTATGACCATCTCGCATCATAAGTCGACCCTTAGTTTTTCTTTCTAGTTTTAATTTCAGTATGTCACTTATTTAGGTATTTTATGTTATTGTACTTTTATTTTCAGACATCATATCAATGTTTTAAGAATTGTGGAAGTTGAATGTATATAAAGCAGTTTGTTGAAATTTTCATTCTATTACTTATTCTTGCACTGTGTATATTGCTTAATTATGCTTAACATATTTTTTTTGAGAAATGGCTTTCTTGGAATAAATACGTTACAGGCTTATCATGTAATCATTACCGTCCTTTAGGAAGTGGGGTGTGACAGAAATTTTCTTCAAAGGATGTCTAGACCAGACGTCTGCATTTCAATTTTTTCTTAAGCAGACGTTTGGACCAGACGTCTGCAGTAGGATGAATTTTAAAATCAGATAAAGAATTTGAATCCAATGATTATGTCAGACGTCTCTTGATAAGGAGAAGACGTCTTATGAATAGAATTGAGTTGGAAAATGGTTTCTAACATTGTGAGATCAATACTAGACTCAAAAATAAAAACCACATTTTTCGACCCAATTCCTCTTCGGCCTTCATTTACTTGATTTGTTACTTTAAGACGTCTGTGTTTCTTGATAAAACTTACACCACATTGTGTGCTTGCTGATTGAAAGAATTAAAGTTAACCGCAATCAAGACGGTGTCGCTATGCATCTAGCTGGTTGAGCACGGGTCGATCCACAGGGAGATGGTTGTATGTCCTTTCTTGTTTTAGACGAGTCAATAAAGAATTTGCGTATGTTTGTTCGATTCTATCCTAAGTGTATTATTTGCAAGTATAAAGTTGTTAAGAAAAGATACGAGATTGTAAACTAAGAAATCCGTACTCAAAACCTTTGAGCCGAGTCTTGACCAATTGAAGCTAGAGCAATCGGAAACAACGTGGATTAGGGGATTTAAGCGCGGTATTCGTGGAATACGGCTTATTTACCCTTGTCCTTCCGTTCTTGTCTCTTGTTTTCGCCTCCGGCCAAACCGAACGCAACCGGTCGCGGTTAGGAATCACTATTATCTTGTTAGGGTAGGGTGCCTAACGGAGCACTTGCGTATGGTTTGGGCGGAGTTCAATGGAAAATAACGGGAAAAGGAAATGAGAATGAAAATATTAACTTACAATACCGTATTTATTCTTAACAACAATAATTACAACCATTCACAAAATGAACAAAAGAGAGCAAAAGAAAAGAACAAAGAAAAGAAAAGATTACAAGTAATTAAGTGCATGGAATTTAAGTGCATGAAAGTAAAGCAAGATAATAAAAAGCAAGTAATAAATAAGCAATAAAAAGAACAAGAAAGTATTTACAAGAACATAGAACTCAAGACAAGCATGTGATCAATAGCCAACCCTTAAACTTGCAAGCTCAATTAAGAGGTTGCAAGATCAAGAGAAGGGTAGAGAACGCATGTGAAGTGAAGAACTAGTCCCGTGAGAAAATACGACCCTTGAGATCAATAACTAACTCTTAACCTTTCAAGCTCAATGAAGAGGTTGAAAGATCAAGAGGAAGCAAGAATCTTAAGGGGGAGCTAAACCAACAAGAAAGATAAAAAACCCTCATCTTCATTTCATCATCCACTCAAAAAGCTCTCACTACAAGTTTCATGGAGGAAAGAATGAAGAAAAAGAAGAAGAAGAAAAACTAGCAAAAAAGAGGCTAAAGAAGTGCTCCCTTGGCTTTGCTCAGATCTGGAGTATTTATAGGCTGTGTGCTGAAACCCTAGGGCCATATTCTGACCATAAACAAAATTACCAAACAGCCCCCAAAAAACGACAGAACGAGGAGTCATAATGGCCGCGGATCCGCGGCCAATACCCCCTATTGGCCGCGGATCCGCGGCTGTATAGGGGAGTTAGGTCCTAGAAATTTGTGTGCTTCCCTGTCTTGGCTTTTCATGGTGTTTGAAACCTTTAAACTGCACAAAAGTCATCCAGAATATCTGCAGATTTCTTTGTCCAAGATTGCTTTCTTTTCTTCACTTTTGACTTTATCTCTCTCGAGCTCCGTGCACCCATTGATTCTTGTGCAGCCCCCCTCGTGCTCTGTGCATGTCCGAGACACGAATGACCACTGTCATATGTCTTGTCTCTGGAACAGGTACTCGGCACTGGACGGATATGGATGACCGGAACCCGGCTTTTATCTGCTGTGACAGATGTTCTGTATTTGGTGTAACTGTGGAGATTTTGTCTTGATTTGCAATATTTGTACTGGAAACCTGTATTCTGTAAATATGTAACAAACACGGATTACAAGCACCTACCTATAAACACACGAGTATAAGAATGGGCGGTATAAAATGCAATATTCTGGTATGAACAAATACCCCCAAACTTAACTTTTGCTCGTCCCGAGCAAAACCAATTATTCACAAAAATAAAATCCTAACCTCACTTTCATAGGGAACGCGATTGCACTGAGCTCGTGCAACAAGCCGTTAAACCTCTAGGTGTCCCTAGTAGGAGGAGTGTTGTCTCCTGAGGGTTTTCAGCGGATTACACCCACAAAATCCTGTCAAGCTAGTGTCATAAGTTAACAATGATTCTACTCCTACAGTTTAGTATTTACGTTAGAAACTCTATCATCCTAAGTTAGAAATATCCAACCCTTATTTTTCACACCTCCTATCTATTTAACCTTAGGTTCTATACGTTCCAAAAAAAAGTTTAGAAAGATGTTGGTTCTCCTGAGTTTTCCTTCTAAAGTGAGGCCTCAAATCAGGGATTTTTATCACCTCTATAGAAAACACAAGTCTTATTCTTCATTTCTATCTTTTATTCAAACATCGATTGTATACCCCTACGTGTGTGTATATTTGCACCCCTACACTTTAGAATTCAATTCAAACTATAATACCCTTGCCCTAATACCTAATACTACTTCTTTTCATTAAGGATGGACGGATTTGCTCACACACCTTTCATGCGACTATTAATGCTTCTTGAGGCACTAACGGCCGATTACTGAATATGTGAATTTAAAGCGTAAATAGCAGTTTCCAGGTCTTGACTTTATTCTATTTTTTCTTTTTCTTTTTCTTTTTCTTTTTTCTTTTTCAAGACCGAATATATTTTTCAATATGCTCTTTTGGTGTTTAGCTTTAAATACCGTTTTTTCTTTCATACTAGGCTTTCAAGCAAGAGTATTTCTAGGTATCCTCTACTATCCCAAGTTTCAAGGTGCGTGTAAGTGCAGTTTATAGGGTATATACTTTCTAAATTTGAACTCAAGAAAAGAAACTATTTTTCAGACTTATCCTCCAGTAAAGCTTCAATACTTTCCCTTCATCTTGACTTAACTCAAGAACTGAACTCAAGATTACCTATTTCTCAAAAAAACTGTAAGGACGTATACTTACCAAAGTTAGACAGAATGAGGGTTATTTTTAAGGTTTTCAAATCCTAAGCCTAGAATTTAGTTATTTCTATCATATCAACTAATCTTTCGGAATAAAGATCAAAGTTACCCTATTAACTAACTTGACGACAAAGTTTTTATATTATTGGAAAATTTTCGATTTCTGTGGGTTTTTAATAAGGTATGCAAATGCAAAATATACAAATGAATGCGAAGGAAGAAAGCTTACCGAGCACACCCCCAAACTTAAACTTGACAGTGCCCTCACTGTCAGGCTATACCAAGAGGGTCAAAATTGTCGGCGCTTCCCCTAAAAACAAATTATATACAAAAAGGAAAAACAAAAAATATATACAAAAAAAAAATGCCCCCCAAACTTAAGTAAAACAGTGTTTCCACTGTTAAGCGTTTGAAATTCAGTATTAGGGAGGGAAAGAAAACAGTTTCAAACTATACAAGGCCTTACACAGGCCAAAATTTAACACCAACCATTCAAAGATTTTATCGTTATAATATACAAGTTGGTGGAAGAAGGCGTAGAGAAAAGAGATGGAGAATACGCGAGACCATATGCGGAGAGAAGCGGGATATGGTCTCGGTATATGAGAGGAAGAAGAATGGCGGAAGGGAAAAAGAAGTGGAATACGAACTTGAGGGTGCGAATGGAGTAAATAGATTAGCATAATTTGTGATGACCGGTGTGTGAAAAGCGATTGTGCTAATATATTTATCCGTCGAGAAATGGGGTCAAATCCCTCAAGATTCGTGAGAAACCATGAGTACGCCGAACTTGGTAAACCAGACATACGAAATGAAAGTGAGACGGTTTCTTGCAAGGTCGGAACGATGGAAAGAATGGAGGGAAGTGATCGAGGAGGGGTATCGGTTAAAGGTTCAGGAGGGTGTACACAGTCAATGACAGGGACAGGATGAATGGGAAAATCCGAATCATCAATGAAAACTGGTTCATCCTCAAAACTATCCTCAATATTCTCCTCAAAATTTAGCACATCCATGCACTTCTCTTCAAAATCCAGACGCATATGGGGTTCGGGAAAAACATTTAATGACTCGGGATGATGATTTGAAGAGACAAACTCAGCCAAATCAACGGGTTCATCATCCGAAATATTCCCGGCATCAATATCCTCAATCAAGTGAAAATCAAAATTCTCTGACACCTCATCAAAAGCATGGATATTAATCGATTCTGGTTCTAAGATGGAGGTGTAGAGGTCAAAAGGATTAGGTATGGTTTCACTTGGAAGGGACCCTTCACAATCGGGCAAATCAAACACTACGAAGTCGCACAACTCATTCATCATTCTATCTTCAATTGATAAATCATGTGGGATACTCGATAGACTTTCAAAACAGGAGTTGTGGGATTCAATTTAGGACGGGTAGGTTTGATTTGGAAGGGGGTACATCTCACTCTCTCCACTCAAATCCACAGCCTGTCCTGCCGCCTCATCATACATTGAAAAAGTTGGAGCTAGTTGAAAACTAGCTACCGGGTCACTAGGTTGCATGAGGGCGGCCATGGACGCATTCAAATCCATCATCTGTTGGCTTGACGCTACCCTAAAGTCTTCCAACGACTGTTCTAGACTAGACATTGGTTGTGAAGGGGTTTCAGTAAAAGATTCAAAGTTGTTTGGATACTGAAAATTCCCAAATGGCGGTTCAGAAACAATATCTAGGGAAGGTGCAAAAGTCGGGTAGGACTGGTAGGAATTGAATGGTTGGACAGGGGTAGGATCAACAGTTGGATAAGAAGGTGAATGAAATTGTTGATCCCAAGAATTTGAAGTGGTGAAAGGAGTGAAAGATCGGCTACGAGATTGTTCAATACGTTCAGCGATGGACAAAGGACGACTTGCAAAAGGGGTATCAACATAAGCGGGTGCGGAAGGTTGAAAAGGTTGATACAAAGTGGAATGAGGAGTGCAAGTGTTTGTCCTAGACGCTGCTATGCGATCTTTCAGTGAAAATTTGGGCATGGAGGGATCGTTCGATGTTCGGCCAAAGCAAGAACCGTAAGAAGTAATGTCTGGTTGTGGGTACCAAAGTTCGGCAAGAGTTTTTCGAGGTGGGGTACCCATGATATGAAGAGAGAAAGAGAAAGGTAGAGAAAAGGAGGGGAAAAAGGATGTGATATTTTTTTTTAAGTTTATATATTAACAGAAGAATGAAATATACACACAAAAAGAATATGGACAAAAACAATCACGACACAAAAATACCACACACCTAATCGTTCTAGGGTTCACCTAGGTCAACTAGACCTGCTCCAGAACTTGATTGTCGAAGTAAAACTGTGTCGAGAAACGGGCTCAAGATACACTGATCACGAGGCCAGGTAAGTGCAGAGATAAAGGGAGGTTTTCCAACGCTTTCGCGAAGTTCCTTAATTAAATAACCCTTTCTCTTTTGGCGGTTGTGCCGTTAACACTTTCCTAGGCATCCCATAAACAATATACCGTTAAGCGAGGTTCTAAACACAGTTAACTTCTCCTAGTGAGCGCGAAGTCCTTAAGGCTTAAAGTCTAATTTCTTTTAGAATTTGTGCGGGTAAACGTTATGCTCAAGTTCGTGATTTGTGGGCCACGGAAAAGGTGATAAAATCCTTTACCGTATGTTGTGGGGTTCGCTTGCCCTTAAGT
This sequence comes from Agapanthus africanus, assembly GCA_030015575.1. Lineage (NCBI taxonomy): Eukaryota > Viridiplantae > Streptophyta > Magnoliopsida > Asparagales > Amaryllidaceae > Agapanthus > Agapanthus africanus. Next base: position 600,455,901 of record JASDDO010000014.1, read on the forward strand.
CCGTATTAATGTATGCAATGCGCAATTCAAAAATTCTATAAAGAATCAAACAATTGTTTTTTAGTTTAAGCGCGGCACTGCAACAAATACGGGTTAGTCAATTTTTAGCGTTTGCTAGCGAACTTGCAAAGAATCCTGCAAAGAATAGTATATTGGAAGGGTCGGATTTGAGAAGAAGGTGTTAGGAAAATACGTACCGTTAAGTTTTTGGGTTAGAAAACCCCCGTTGAATCAAATCCGGTAAGCTTGAAAGGTTCGCTTGCGCGGGTTAAACTACCCGGATCTTTGGCACTGTACTTCGTAATCACCTTTGCCTTGAATGCACACTTTGCTCCCCACAATCGCAGTTTGCAAATACGCAAAAATCTGCACACTTGCCCAAAAAAAAATGATCAAAAAAAACAAAAAGATTTTTTTTTTATTTTTTTTATTTTTTATTTTTTTTAAATATATACTAAAAGAATATTAACCCGAATAACAAGAAAGAAAATACACTACCGTCTCCCCGGCAACGGCGCCATTTGATTGAAAGAATTAAAGTTAACCGCAATCAAGACGGTGTCGCTATGCAGCTAGCCGGTTGAGCACGGGTCGATCCACAGGAAGATGGTTGTATGTCCTTTCTTGTTTTAGACGAATCAATAAAGAATTTGCGTATGTTTGTTCGATTCTATCCTAAGTGTATTATTTGCAAGTATAAAATTGTTAAGAAAAGATACGAGATTGTAAGCTAAGAAATCCGTACTCAAAACCTTTGAGCCGAGTCTTGACCAATTGAAGCTAGAGCAATCGGCAACAACGTGGATTAGGGGATTTAAGCGCGGTATTCGTGGAATACGGCTTATTTACCCTTGTCCTTCCGTTCTTGTCTCTAGCTTTCGCCTCCGGCTAAACCAAACGCAATCGGTCGCGGTTAGGAATTACTGTTACCTTGTTAGGGTAGGGTGCCTAACGGAGCGCTTGCGTATGGTTTGGGCGGAGTTCAATGGAAAATAACGGGAAAAGGAAATGAGAAGGAAAATATTAACTTACAATACCGTATTTATTCTTAACAACAATAATTACAACCATTCACAAAATGAACAAAAGAGAACAAAAGAAAAGAACAAAGAAAAGAAAAGATTACAAGTAATTAAGTGCATGGAATTTAAGTGCATGAAAGTAAAGTAAGGTCATAAAAAGCAAGTAATAAATAAGCAATAAAAAGAACAAGAAAGTAATTACAAGAACATAGAACTCAAGACAAGCATGTGATCAATAGCCAACCCTTAAACTTGCAAGCTCAATTAAGAGGTTGCAAGATCAAGAGAAGGGTAGAGAACGCATGTGAAGTGAAGAACTAGTCCCGTGAGAAAATACGACCCTTGAGATCAATAACTAACCCTTAACCTTTAAAGCTCAATGAAGAGGTTGAAAGATCAAGAGGAAGCAAGAATCTCAAGGGGGAGCTAAACCAACAAGAAAGATAAAAAAACCCTCATCTTCATTTCATCATCCACTCAAAAAGCTCTCACTACAAGTTTCATGGAGGAAAGAATGAAGAAGAAGAAGAAGAAGAAGAAGAAAAACTAGCAAAAAAGAGGCTAAAGAAGTGCTCCCTTGGCTTTGCTCAGATCTGGAGTATTTATAGGCTGTGTGCTGAAACCCTAGGGTCATATTCTGACCATAAACAAAATTACCAAACAGCCCCCAAAAAACGACAGAACGAGGAGTCATAATGGCCGCGGATCCGCGGCCAATACCCCCTATTGGCTGCGGATCCGCGGCTGTATAGGGGAGTTAGGTCCTAGAAATTTGTGTGCTTGTTCACACCATAATATTGTATTTTATATTCCCCATTCTTATGCATTTTACAATGAAAACAGGTGCTTTTGACGCATGTCTGCTACATGTTACAGGTTACAGGTTCTTGGACAGAAAACGAGGTAAAGACGATGAAAAAGTGAATTTTAACCAATGAACAGAAGATCTTGATCAAGCCTACATAAGAAACAGTTCACAAAGCAAGGTTCAAGACGTCAACACAAAGCAACGGTTAAAAATCCACTACAAGTATTCACTGGAAAATCTGGAGAATACACAGAAGCCCAATGGAGAAAAGAAGTAAAGAAATAAAAAGCCCAAATGACCAAGAACCCAGCCCAGAAGTTGAAGAAACCAATTCTTCCTTTTGGCCGCGGAACCGCGGCCATACCAGGCCTTGGGCCGCGGTTCCGCGGTGGGTCTGAGGATTTGATGGCAGAAAATTTTACCAAGTCTTATATGGCGCTGAATGGGTCTACCTAGGGGTATTTGTGTAAATGTACACATGCGGGTCAAATGTAACCCTAGGGTTTCCTATTCTTTATAAATAGGAACTCAAATCATTGTAATTTCTCATGCCTCCTTTTAATAATAAATTTTAGAATTCTTTTGGAGAGCATCGGTGTTTCTTTTCAATTCATGAATTCAGATTTGACAACCCCGCGTTGATGATTGGAGAGATGCATCTGTAAGTAGATTTAATTCCTTGCTCTAGTTTAGATTTCAATTCTTACCCTAGGTAATTTTTATTCTCTGCCCTAGATAAATGTTCTTCAATTCCCTAATGAGTGAGTAGTTTCCTCGCTTGTTAGGGTTAGGAATGGGGAAGGATTTGAGAGACGAAGATCTCTCATCTCTTTTCTTTGCCAATCTTTTATGAAAATTAGAACTCCATGTATACCTTCTTATTCCGCTCCCTACGGCACTCTACCCTCGAGGTAACGGTGATTCCGTAGTCTAAAGGCCCGGATTTTAAGGTTTTCCATGGAGGTTAGGGTAAAGATTAGGAAAGGAAGGACAAGGATCTAGAGGAAGAATCAATCTTCCCAATCATCCTAATCCCCTTTGTTAAGATTTACCATAACACTAATATGATATCTTTAATTAAAGGCAATGGAAAGAGATGTAGATCTTTGTTTACCAAATTTTCCCTAAACCTAATCCTAGCAAGTTTCTAATCCTAGTATCATACAACTTCAATTTTTAGATTTAATAATCAATCCGAACACCCTTCGGAATTAACTCGTTAGCGCGATTAGAAAATTCACAACATCCCTGTGGACCGACCCGTACTCACCGGCTAGCTGCAAAGCGACGCCGTTCTTGATTGCGGTTACAAATATTTTTGATCTATATTTTAGAAAGCGCAAGCACGCTAAATCACTATCAATCAAATGGCGCCGTTGCCGGGGATGGCGTGTCATTTCCTTTTTGCAATTTCAGGTTAATCTTAAATTAAAAAAAATCATAAAAATCAAAAAATCAAAAAATTATAAAAATATAACAATTGTTATTTTTTTGGAAAGGGTACTTTGTTGTGTGAATCGTGCAGGAACAAACTCGGATCTGGAAATATTCAGAAGGCGAAACAAAAAACACCTGATCTGAACAGCAGGGAATTAATCCAACAGAACAACAGAAGAAAAACGAAGGGCCAATTCAACAAGAAGACCGCGGATCCGCCGCGGTAACCAAGATTCAACCGCGGAAACGCGGTTCTTTGGGGGAATCAGAAGCCCCAAATTTTTCTTGGGTTCCGAGCCGACTTCCCCACCGCGGAACCGCGGTGGGAACCTCCCTTTGGCCGCGGAAGGGCGGTAATCTCGCGGCATCATCTGGCAAAATTTTTTCTGTAAGCTCCGCTCTTTCTCTTCTGTAAATCTTGATATATCCTCTGTAGATTTGCCTGCAGGATTTTTTGTGGTTTAAAAATATATTCCCTTCCAAATAACGATCTTGTGCAGGATTTTTGGACCCCGCTTGAACTAAATTGATTGCAAGAAATATCTTGTTGTTGCATATCTTTTCTCGAATATCTTTTCGCAACAATTTTTTCCAAATAAAGATTCTTGTGATATGTTTCAAATAATAACCAATTGCAAGTAATATTTTGCTGTTGCATATCTTTTCTATAAAATATTTTGCTGTTGCATATCTTTTCTCTAAAAATCTTTTTGCAACAAAATTTTTCCAAATAAAGAGAAAGAAAAAAATTAATGAAAAATGAAAATAAAAAGGACAAATATTTTATAGAACTTGCAAAATTTGTTAGCCCCAAATAAATCCTTGCACCATCCAACCTTCCTTTTTGGTCACCTTTCTTCTTCTAACATGGGTACCCCACACAATAAATCATTAGCCGAACTTTGGTATCCCGAACCTAATTTTGCGTCATATGTCAATGTGTTCGGTCAATTTAAAAACGATCCTTCCATGCCTAAAAAATCTTTAAAAGATCACATAGAGGAGTCTAGGAGAAATAGTTTGACTTTTCAACCCACTTTGTGTCAACCGAGTCAACCTTCACCACCTCCATATGTTGACACCACTTTTCCAAGTCCTGCTGTAACTCCTAGGCCGATGTCCATTGCTGAGCATATTGCTCAATCTCGCAGTCGATCTTTCACCCCTCTCCACTCATCTAGTTCTAGAGATCCACACGACTATTCACCTTCTTATCCATATGTTGACCCTACCCCTGTCCTACCACCCACTTCCTATCAGTCCTACCAGATTTTTCCACCTTCACTAGACACTGTTTCTTCACAGACATTAGGGAGTTTCACATATCCAACCAATTTTGAATCTTTTACTGAAACCCCCTCACCACCTAAGTCTAGTTTGGAAGAGGCGTTGGAGGCGTATATCGCAGCAACAAACAAAATGGTTAGGAATGTGCGTCCGTGGCCACCCTTATGCAACCTAGTGAACCGGTAGCTAGTGTCCCGCTAGCTCCAAATTTTTCAATGTATGAGGCGACAGTTAGACAGAGTGAGAATGAGAGAGGATTTTCAAATCAAACCTACCCTTACCCAATTGAAGCCCACAACTCCTGTTTTCCATCGATTGCCCTAAATAGTTCACCTGTTGAAAATAAAGATGAGTTGAGCGAATTTGTAGTGTTTGATTTGCCATATTGTGAGGAACCCCTTTCGAGTGAAACTGCAACTAATCCTTTCGATCTTTACACCTCCACTCTAGAACCTAAATCGATAGATATCCATGCTTTTGAGGAGGTGTCTAAAGAAATTGACTTTCACTTGATTGAGGATATAGACGCCGGGAATATTTCGGATGATGAACCTGTCGATTTAATTGAAATTTTATGTTCAAATCATCATCCCGAGTTATTAAATGTTTCTCCCGAATCTCATATGCGTCTTGATTTTGATGATAATGGCATGGATGAGTTGAATATTGAGGAGAATTATGAGGATAATATTGAGGAGAGTGGTGAGGATCATATTGAGGTTGAACCATTTTTCTTTGCTGTGTCGGATTTTCCAATTCATCCGCTTGAACCTTTACCTAAATCACCCTCCCTCTTTTCCATCGTTCCGACCACACTTCATGTCACGCTTGACGACTGTGAGCTTGAAAACTTTTCCTTTGAATCTGACACAGTTCCCACAGCCGATGACACTTACGAGTGTTTCACTTTTTCGGACGATATTGAAGTCTTACCGCCCGAGTTTGTGTCCTTTGCATTTTCAGATGAGTTAGTTAATCCATCAGACTCGGTTGCTTACAGTCGTTTCGAACCATTGATGGAATCTTTCCAGTTCGACACAGTTTACTACGGTGAGAATAAGACCATCCCTAATTCAATCCCTTTCGTCTCTCCTATTGTCCCGACCGTACAAATGACCGTTACGCTTTCATCTCCGATACCAAGTTCGGCGTACCCATGTTCTCTTGCGAATCTTGAGGGATTTGATCCCATTTCTCGACGAGTTGATAGGTTAGCGCAATCGCTTATAACACATCGGTCATCACATATTGCGCTAATTTATTCACTCAATTTACACCCTCAAGATCGTACTCCATTTCCTTCTTCTTTTCGCCATTCTTCTCCCCCACCGAGACCATATTCTACCATTCTTCTTTCCACACGGTCTCGCGTGCTTCTCATTTTCTTGCACCAACTATACCATTTCCACGATAAGATTTTTGAATGGTTGGTGCTAACTTTTGGCTTGTGCAAGGCCAAGCTTAAGTTTGGGGGAATCTTTGTATATATGTATATATTTTTGGTTTTCTTTTTCTATAAAAAAAATAAAAAAAAATTCAAAACATTAAAAATAAAAAAAAATTATAAATAAATAAACAGGGGAGTACCGGCATTTTGACCCTCTTGGTGTAGCATGACAGTGAGGACACTGTCAAGTTTAAGTTTGGGGGTATACTCGGTACGTCTTCTTTCTTCGCATTCATTTGTACATATTTTTGCATTTGCATACTTATTTGAAAACCTATAAAAATTTGAAAAATTTCAAAAATTATTGTATTCAATTTTGGCCATATTTGACTAGAGTTTGACAGATAGGTTAACTAGCTAGGAACAACTAGATCTTAGACTTAGTGAATTAAAAACCCTAAAAATAACCTTCCTTAGAGTTTAACGGTAGAAAGTATATGCCTTGTAGTTTATTTAGAAATAGGCAAATTTTGGGTTCACTTCTTGGGCTAAGTCGAGACGAAGGAAATGTATTAAAACTTTTATTAGAGTTTGAAAAATAGTTCCTAGCTTAAATCTAGATTCTGAAAATGTATACCCTACAAATTGCACAAACACGCACCTTGAAACTTGGATTAGTAGAGGAGACCTTAAAATACTCTTGTCTAAAGTCCTTAGCACAATGAAAAAGAAAAAAAAAAGTGGATAAAGAAAAAAAATGGACACTGGTTTTTGTGATTACTTAAGGCTGCAAAAATAGAAAAATATTTAGCGAGGGTGCTTCATCACCTAGTGCCTTAGACCAACTGGTTTGGGAGCCACTGCTAAAAGCCTTGGGTGTTGCAAAACTAGGAAGTACGCTTTAAAACGCTAACGCATCTTGTAATCGGTTGTTGGTACCTCAAGAAGTATTAACAGTCGCATGAAGGATGTGAAAGTGAAAATTCACAAGTGCTTTGGACAATGGACGGGAGTACGATTGCTTGATTTGAATTTCCAAGTGTAGGGATGATATTTACACACACGTGGGGATATGTGATTGGAATTTAGATGAGAGAGAGGAATGAAGAATAGAACGTGTATCTTTAGTAGAGTTGATAAAAATTCCTAAGTGGAGATGTAACCCTAGAAGGAAAACTTAGGAAATGCCGAAAGCTAAGTAGATCTGCAAGATATATATAATCTTAAGTTAAATAATGAGGAAGTGTGAAGAATATGGGTGGATAATTTGCGAGTCAAAAGATAATAGAATTCCTTGTTAGAAAACCTAATTGGAGAACAAAAGTCAATGGGCCGAGTTGATAGGATTTTGTGGGTGTAATCCGCTGAAAACCCTCAGGAGACAACACTCCTCCTACTAGGGACACCTAGAGATTTAACGGCTTGTTGCACGAGCTCAGTGCAATCGCGTTTCCCTGCGAAAGTGCGGTTAGGTTTTTTGTAGAGAATAAAACAATAAGTTTGCTCGAGGACGAGCAAAAGATAAGTTTGGGGGTATTTGTTCACACCATAATATTGTATTTTATATTCCCCATTCTTATGCATTTTACAATGAAAACAGGTGCTTTTGACGCATGTCTGCTACATGTTACAGGTTACAGGTTCTTGGACAGAAAACAGTGAAAACGAGATAAAGACGATGAAAAAGTGAATTTTAACCAATGAACAGAAGATCTTGATCAAGCCTACATAAAAAACAGTTCACAAAGGAAGGTTCAAGACGTCAACACAAAGCAACGGTTAAAAATCCACTACAAGTATTCACTGGAAAATCTGGAGAATACACAGAAGCCCAATGGAGAAAAGAAGTAAAGAAATAAAAAGCCCAAATGACCAAGAACCCAGCCCAGAAGTTGAAGAAACCAATTCTTCCTTTTGGCCGCGGAACCGCGGCCATACCAGGCCTTGGGCCGCGGTTCCGCGGTGGGTCTGAGGATTTGATGGCAGAAAATTTTACCAAGTCTTATATGGCGCTGAATGGGTCTACCTAGGGGTATTTGTGTAAATGTACACATGCGGGTCAAATGTAACCCTAGGGTTTCCTATTCTTTATAAATAGGAACTCAAATCATTGTAATTTCTCATGCCTCCTTTTAATAATAAATTTTAGAATTCTTTTGGAGAGCATCGGTGTTTCTTTTCAATTCATGAATTCAGATTTGACAACCCTGCGTTGATGATTGGAGAGATGCATCTGTAAGTAGATTTAATTCCTTGCTCTAGTTTAGATTTTAATTCTTGCCCTAGGTAATTTTTTTCTCTGCCCTAGATAAATGTTCTTCAATTCCCTAATGAGTGAGTAGTTTCCTCGCTTGTTAGGGTTAGGAATAGGGAAGGATTTGAGAGACGAAGATCTCTCATCTCTTTTCTTTGCCAATCTTTTATAAAAATTAGAACTCCATGTATACCTTCTTATTCCGCTCCCTACGGCACTCTACCCTCGAGGTAACGGTGATTCCGTAGTCTAAAGGCCCGGATTTTAAGGTTTTCCATGGAGGTTAGGGTAAAGATTAGGAAAGGAAGGACAAGGATCTAGAGGAAGAATCAATCTTCCCAATCATCCTAATCCCCTTTGTTAAGATTTACCATAACACTAATATGATATCTTTAATTAAAGGCAATGGAAAGAGATGTAGATCTTTGTTTACCAAATTTTCCCTAAACCTAATCCTAGCAAGTTTCTAATCCTAGTATCATACAACTTCAATTTTTAGATTTAATAATCAATCCGAACACCCTTCGGAATTAACTCGTTAGCGCGATTAGAAAATTCACAACATCCCTGTGGACCGACCCGTACTCACCGGCTAGCTGCAAAGCGACGCCGTTCTTGATTGCGGTTACAAATATTTTTGATCTATATTTTAGAAAGCGCAAGCACGCTAAATCACTATCAATCAGTGCTTCCCTGTCTTGGCTTTTCATGGTGTTTGAAACCTTTAAACTGCACAAAAGTCATCTAGAATATCTGCAGATTTCTTAGTCCAAGATTGCTTTCTTTTCTTCACTTTTGACTTTATCTCTCTCGAGCTCCGCGCACCCATTGATTCTTGTGCAGCCCCCCTCGTGCTCTGTGCATGTCCGAGACACGAATGACCACTGTCATATGTCTTGTCTCTGGAACAGGTACTCGGCACTGGACGGATATGGATGACCGGAACCCGGGTTTTATCTGCTGTGACAGATGTTCTGTATTTGGTGTAACTGTGGAGATTTTGTCTTGATTTGCAATATTTGTACTGGAAACCTGTATTCTGTAAATATTTAACAAACACGGATTACAAGCACCTACCTATAAACACACGAGCATAAGAATGGGCGGTATAAAATACAATATTCTGGTATGAACACTTGCGTCAAGTCTTCATTCCATCTAGACATTTTGAGTTCGAATCTTATTTTAAGCCATCACTGCTTGATGTTAAGATATTGTACTAGTTATAATCAAGATTAAGAACTTGGAAACGTCATTAGTAACATATGAATCCTTTAAATATAGTTTTGTTCTACATGATCAAAACTCAAAATTGTATGACACAAGTGTCAACACTTTGTTATTTTGTATAACTCATAAATTTCTCAATTCTAATATTACCACTTATTAGATTATAAGATATTTGAATATAATTGTATTAGATATTATGGTTATCATAAATCAGATAAGTTCTAATTTATAGTGTTGAGATTATGATCAATGTGTTAGATTGTTAGGATTATTAATTATCATCTAGTTATGTTATGAGATATATAAATTAAGATAATTTATCTCTTAATAAAATTGATCGAGTTTATTAATTTCTTATCATGGTATCAGAGCTAATGGCTCGATCCAACATTTATCTTCATTTATATTTTTGCTTTATTATCCCAAAATAAATAAAGTTAGGTCAATAATAACTAATTCAGAAATGAGTTCTCTCAGTTTGAATATAAGGAGTTGTCTCTATCAATATCAAATCTAAGCAGCTATTCTTTTTTTTACGACGTCTTCTAGCAGTATGATCTTCTTCTGTCCAAGCAGCTATTCTTTTGTTATAACGTCTTCTAGCAGCATGATCTTCTTCTTTTAGTATTTCCAGCGAAAGAGACTGCAGGTTATTTGGTCCATCTTGTAATCTGCAAAAGAGACCAAAGGGTATTATTCCGCCAGGATAGCTTATGGTTTTTGATGACCCTTTCATTTAGTTTTGATGATAGCTTAAACATGAATAGTTCGTTTAGTTTCACATTCTTATCTTACTTTATCCTATCGACACTAAACTCATATACACTTGATGTTTAGCTTACTTATTCTATATCTTGTGTATACCGAATAATATATCAATATCTCATGTTATACTTGTGTTATATTCTTGATATCGATATATTACTCTCAATCAATGTTTTGGTAATTCACAATATGAATACACACACACACATATTTATACACATGTGATCTATAGCTTACTTGTCATATATATATATATATATAATATACTTTGCATTTGATTGATTTCTTGATATTGATATTGAATATACTATTCATTTTATGTTTGTGATATCAGAAAAATGAATGTTTCATATACTTGTGTTTAAATATCATGTAATTTTTCATAACATTGTATATGATATGCTTGATTGTTTTGAAATTGGATTTCAGGATATCTCACAGCACAAACGTACAAAGGAGGATGGAGGTTATTGAGATTAAACGAATTTATCCAATGGAGGTTGGATGATACGACGAGTGCTTCACAATTTGTCAAGATCTAGCTACGAATAGCTAATAAGTGATGTAGCCCGAACTGTCAAATCTTGTCCGATTAGCGCATTCTACCAGCCAAATCGAAGATCTCGGAAAATCATTTGGATCAATGAATATGCCACATGCATGCATTAACGTCTCTCGGAATCGTGAAATTCCATCGTTAAGGGCCCCAAAATCGCATATCTCAAATGAGGGTTGCACCAAGAAGCCAAGTCCTAGTTTGAAGCGTTATGAGTCAAAATCAAATTAAAAATTTATTGACCAACGCTTGTGAGTAACGTGTCCAAGCTTGAAGCTATGAAGCCAAGTTCAAGCGTACGTCAAAATTTGAGAGCTCAAGACGACAAAAATTCAAGAATTCGAAGAATTTGCGATATCGATATAGGAATCTTTGTAATTACTCTTCGAATTAAGCTTAATATCGATTAGAGCTCTTGAACACTCATACATGCATACATAAACGTTTTACATTGCATAAATATCGAGGTTTTCGAGTTTAAAATTTTCGTTTTCATAAAATCCCAAATATCTGATTTTTGTGTATGCCAGACGTCTTCTCAAAATAACTACAGACGTCTGGGAACTGTAGATTTTCAAATATCAGAAATATCTAAAAAACTGGATTTTTGAACTTCACACGTGTGCCCGTTGGTTCTTCAGACGTCTGTCCATTTACTGGTTTACGATCAACCCTATTTTCTTTAAGTAAATATCATTCTGCATCTTTTACTTCTTCAGACGTCTGTCAATTTTTTCTTTAGACGTATGAAATATAAACTGACAGACGTTTGATGCCTTGTCAGACGTCTAGTAGACAGTCTCGGGTTGGATATTTTTGTTCTTCAGATATTTGTTGGTTTGTACTTCAGACGTCTGAAGAAGTATATCATATGACCACTCGATCTTTAAGTAAAGATATTTTTTGGGAACATTGGTTCACAAAAAACGTTTGAATAAGGACCCAACAGACATCTGGTAATGGTAAAAAATGATAGTTTTGTGCTTTAATGGCTAGTTTTTCATTGGGGCTATAAAAAGAGTTTTGGATTGGTTTTTTGAGTTCTAATTACTCAATATTTCAGTTGCTATTATCCCAAAGTGATCAAAAGTGAATATTCTCATTTGTAGTGGGAGTTTCAAAAGAGTTTTTTTATTTGATTATCAAACCACTCTCACACACAAAGTCAAGAGCTTCAATTAATTATTCATACTTTATAGAGTATTAGAAGTGAGCTTGAGAGAAATTCTATCAAGAGTATTGTGCTTCGATTGTACTCCCATCTTTCACTGTGTTTGGGATCTTGAGTGTAAAATTTCCATTGTAAGAGAAGAGAGCATCTTTTGTAGAGAGAAGGCTGACGAGAATTGTAGAGAGGAGTGTTGTTAGTAGTGGTGAACAACGTGTAGTCTTTTGAGAAGACGTATTGGTTTGACCTCCACCGGTAGTGGAGTTATGGGTTGCTTGCGGGCAACGTGTTTGTCTTCGAAAAAACGTGATTAATGGAATGTGCTTGTGTGCCTAAAGAAAGTGGACTAGAGAATCTCCGGAACCACTCTAAAATTCTTGTGTTCCTTGAGTTTGCAATTTCTCTATATCTCTCTTTATTTATTACTTGCATTTTATATTGTGCTTAATTGGTTGCTTGCAAGTATACTTAATTAGAAATTGCATGTTTGTCCGCTTGCTCTTTGCTCTTGCTAGATTGTTATTTATCATTTGCTTGTTATATGCAATAGTTTCACAATTGCCATTTGTATTTAGCTCATATCTCTATTTGCTTATCTTTTGACTAAGTTTTCAATTGTAGTTTGTTTATTAAGTGTTGATAATTTAGAATTTTTAATTTAGGTATATTAATAGCATTGTAATACCCGGTTTATTTTGTACTATATCTTGTGTATTATTAGTAATAAATTCTTTTAAAATATTTTCCTAAAATGATTTTTCCTATACTTTTCCTGTGACTCTAAATTCCTAATTATTTCTAATGAGAATCCCATTAAACATATTTTTCCTTATCACATCATTTTCCTTATATCTATTCTATTTTATTTTTCCTAATTATCTAAGCCTAAACCCTAACATTAAACCCTAACCCAAAATCCTGGCCTAGCTCTTTTCTCTCTTTTATTATTTTTCTTTGGGCCTTAACCCAAGCCCACACCAGGCCCCAACCCTCTCTTTCTTTCCCCCTCCTTCTTCTCTTCCCTCTCATCACCGACCCGGCCCAACATCCCTAACCCGACCCGACCCGTTACACCATCACCCACTTCTTCTTCTTCTTCTCGTTCTCCTTTTCCCGCCTCCCTCGAAATGAGCCTCATGACCCGCTCCTCTCTCGCCAACTCCCCGTCCCTCACGCTCGCCTACGAGACTCGCGCCGCTGCGACGACCGTGCCCGCTCACCAACTCCCCGCGCCCTGCTCGTTTCCCCAACGGCCTTACCCCAACAAATCCCCGCTTATCGCGCCATCATCGCGAGGCCCATTCCCCCAACGTCGCCATTTTCCCCATGACCTTGCCTCACCCTAACGGCCTCCCGTTCACGTGCCCACTTCCTCCAAACCCTCAACGACTCTTCTCTCCTTCTATGACTCCCTTTCAATCCCCCTCACACACTGCCTCACCCCGCCCTCGTCACCATCTCATCAACATCGTATGCCCTCGAACCCGACCCCGTCCCCGCTCCCGCTCCGCGACGACGAGCCCTCCTCTCTCTTCGTTGCCTCCATCTTCCTCACCCCCGAGAACCCCACTGTAAACCCACCATCGGAGCCACCTCCTCGCACCCACGAACCCGAACCCATTTCCACCTAGGCACCACCGACAAGCCCCTCTCGCCGCCAATTTCTGCTCACTGCCGCAACCACCTATACCGCCCACTGCACCCCAAGCCCCCGCACCAAGTCCCCACGACAACCACCAACGACTCCCCTGCATCACCAAACTTCTCCCGAGCTCGGACCATCACCGTAGCCACCACCAGCGCGACCCCCGCTGACGAGCTCAATCTCCATCTCTTTTATTCCTCTGCTCCCCACCTCCGAGCTGCGAGCTCCAAGCACCCATCATCGTTGCTGCTACCTCTATGCTTGCATCGGCCCTCCAAGCTCCGATCATCCGTCGTTGTGCCTACCTCCTCGAAAGACCAGAGCAGCCGAGCTCCAACCTGAGGAACCTACTGCACCCGAGTTCCCCTTACTGCCGGCCACTACACCTCCTCACTGCATAACCCCCGTCTATGGCCACCTCACCGGAGTTCCCTAGCGTCATCATCGACTCAAGCTCCCCACTGCCGAGCCATCGCTAAACTCCTAGCTGTCGCCTGAACCGTCGCCGCCTCTGCCAAGCCACCTCGTTGCAGACCCATTCTCGCATCGCGCCGTGCCCACCTGTGTGCCACGACAGCACCCACTCCATACCCGGCACCGTGCCACATCGTGCCCACTATTGTGCCCGCCTCCGTGTCACCGCGTACCCAGACATGTTGCGTCCCGTACCCACTCCCCGTGCCACGTCGTGCTGGCCCCTGTGCCACATCGTGCCCGATCTAGTGCATGCGTCGTGCCGCTCCCGCATCACGCACTGAGTCAGGACCATGACCAGTGCCGTGTCGTGCCGTGCCACGCACCGAGTCAGGACCACGCCTACTACCGTATCACGCCCGTGTCACCACCGCATCCAGTACCGAATCACCGCACATCGTGCTCACGCCACACGCCCGTGTCCAGCATCGCGCCGTCTCATGTGTCAAGACAAACTCTACAGCGGCGTCGCTTCTATATCAAGCGACCGAAGGCAAGTGAATTCCTCACTTACTTACATGCTACTACTTTACAAACCAAAATAAATGTTTAATTAGATTGTATACACCAATAGGCACAATCGAGATCGATCAACGTGAAACCCTAGATCAAAACCTATTTTAATGTGGCGGGACTCCTGATCAATGGAGCCCTGCATTGTTGATTAACATTGTACATAAATTTGGCTGTAAAATAAAGTTGGTTACCTTCCCTAAAATGACAACCCAATAAACCGTGTGAAAGCTGATTTCCTCCAGACAAGCTGAACGGTTCAAATCATAATAAATTATCTACATATCGGATCTCAGAATACTATGGCTCGTATCTAAGCCAACGGATAAACCTACATTACCCCATAGTTCATATTTGCATTTTGACAAGTTATAACAATGAATACTGAGGCAATTCGCGGCCCTGAACTGCAGTCCAGGGCAGCGTTTAGTTTTGGATACCTGGCTTGGGAACACCTGTATACCCATTCTTTAAACTGAAAATGCACGGAGCCCCATATGATCATGTAGATAATTGGATTAGCTAACACATGAATCTGGTCTTGTGTCGTTTCACCATCATTTGATATTTAATTCATATTTCAGAATACCGTGGTGTTCTGCAGTTTCTGCAGTGATTTCTCTTACACCAGAACCTTGAACACAACACAAATTTTAATACAGAACTGATATTGATGATCCGTTTGATGCGTTGGAAACATGACAGAAAAGTATACAATTAGTTGAACTGTAGTGTCGCCTAATTATGCTCCCAACTAGGAGTAAAACGTATTACAAAACGGACTTCCAGTTCAAAAATTGGATTTCCAGCAGTGAACATTTAAAATGAAATGGCCATAACTAGCGAACCTGAAACCCGATTGACGTGAAACTAATTTTTATGGATAGATAATTAAACATGCTACGTACCCCTTTTGTATTGTTCTGCTTAATTCTGCACGTATAATTGATAGTAAATTTTTCAAGTGGTAGGACACTGGCTGCTGATATTTTATTCATATCGTAATTATTGCATTCTCATCATATCATGTAGGGTCATAAGCATTGATAACCTAGTAATCGTGTACATTACCCAGTGATAGATATTATTGTTTGGATTGTGGCACATACGCTAGTGTTAAAGCGTGATGAATAAGTGAAGTGACACGTACTTGTACACAATCAGCGGACTCAGTTAATCTATTGCTTTGTCGACGTCTATGGGACATATATAAGTGTAACTATAACTGAAATGGGACGGTTATGGAGCACTTATATTAGTGTCATAGGTAAGGCGTCAAACACTGTCTATTTATCTTGTGTACCAGTCGAGACATGCTTGATGGAGATCCGGTCTCCAGTTCTCGCGTAGACTTGTCATGGACCGACTAGTATTTGGGTTTATGGTCAGATTTGATGTAGACCACGGGGTGTGGGGTAGTTTGAGTGTGAGTTCAACGGAATCTCAGGAGTCCCATTGCCGGCATATATCGTGATTTTGGGAGTTGTATGGATGGTGTTCTCCGCCGAAAGACGTGACCGGGACGTTGGGACGTCTGGCCTGAATTTTAGGGGGCAGGTGCTATTTGGTTTTATCCGTCCATCTCTCCGAAGATGCCAAGTTAATTTACGGTACCATGTATCGAAGGTTTAGACGGATGCGGCCGATGTAGCAGACTTTGCCAGATTCCCCCTCGTTTGAGGGATTTTGATTGTGGGGACGCTCTTCCCTGCAGGCGTAAGCCCCTACAGTAAATTATGCTACCACATCGCGGTAGCCACTTTCTCCTTATCCAGATGGTCACTTCGTGTCGTGTGTGTTTGTTTTGTTTTCGGTTGCCCGTGGATTGTATACGGAGACTAATTTATGTTGTAGCTCATAGGGCGTGGATTAGTCCAAATCCGTATTTTCTTAGATTTGGTTTTGGGTTGGGTTTAAGGATCGTTAATCTCATTTGAGATTAAGATCAACTTAAACGTTTGTTAAGAATACGTTAGTCTAATTTTAGACTAAGATCAACTTAACCATTTGTTAAGGATACGTTAGTCTAATTTTAGACTAAAATCAACATAACATGATCATTTAGATCCAACAAAAGAGCATTTGGGCTCTATTGTTTTAGTTTAGGGACTTTGCGGTCCATTGGGTTTAAGGACATCGTAGTCCATGGGGTTTAAAGACATCATAGTCTATAAAGTTTTTGGTTGTCGGGACCCGCCACATCTCTGAAGACATTGAAGAATTACAACGACACATATCAAAGGTGTGAAGAGATGTACCCTTGAACCAATGTCAGTTGAGGGATCTGTAGTTGAATTGATTTAAGGATCGTTAATCTCATTTGAGATTAAGATCAACTTAAATGGTTGTTAAGGATACGTTAGCCTAATTTTAGACTAAGATCTACTTAACAGGGTTTTCAAGATCATTTAGATCCAGCGAAAGAGCATTTGGGCTCTATCGTTTTAGTTTAAGGACGTTACGGTCAAGTAGGTTTAAGGACATCATAGTCCATGAAGTTTAGAGACATCATAGTCTGTAAAGTTTAAAGACATCATAGTCTATGAGTTTAAGGACCTCACAGTCCATAAAGTTTAAGGACATCATAGTCCAGTTTAAAAACGTTATAGTCTGTGTGGTTTTGGTTCAACTATTTGGGAATGCACCAAAAGTTATTGGTTATTGGGACCCTCCATCTCTCTGAAGACGTTGAAGGATTACAACGACATGTATCAGAGGTATGAAGAGATGTACCCTTGAACCAATATCCCGATTTGGGGAATGGGATGAACATCAGTTTAGATGTCATCTGTTAGGAGAACACTAGTCATCTTTGGGACAAGGATTAGTTTGGGGAGACCTGAACATGGGGGGTCGGTTGATTGGTGACAAAAAAGTCTTGGCTTCGGAAGACTTGGCTAATTTGAGCTAAGGTTGATTTCCCTTAGTCACCCCATAGTGCTAAGCACTGAATCAGTGTTAAACACTGGACTTTGGAGGAGCTCACGTGTGAACACGTGAGGGCCCCCGAAGTGGGCATTGTTCCTTGAGTTTATTCCCTTATATATAAAAGTGTTGAACACTTGGCTCACGTGTGAGCACGTGAGGCCCCCGAGATGAGAACTGTTCTCTGGATTTTATTCCTCTTTCATTTATAAGTGCTAAGCACTTGATTCATCAAACAGTCACGTGCAGACACGTGAGGTGCCTTCAAAATGAGGGCGCTGTCTTTGGAATTTTCTCCCTCTTTTATACACGACTGTTTGGTGGTCACGTGGGAACACGTGAGGTGCCCCCAAAATGGGAGCTATATTGGGTTTATTCCCTTTTTCCTTTTCTGAGTGCTAAGCACTATTGGGTCACGTGAGATCACGTGAGGCACTCTGAAGAATGAAAATTGCCTTTGTTAAACACTAATATATGATCGACGCTCACGTGCTCCCTTGTGAAGCCTTAAAGTAGCGTTAAACACTAGTGTATGATCAGCGCTCACGTGCTTCCATGTGAGGTGCTTGAAATAGTGTTAAACACTAAGCATTTGAGACGCTCACATGGGGTCACGTGAGGCACTTGAAGTAGTGTTAAATACTAAGAATTTGACACGCTCACGTGGGGTCACATGAGACGCTCCAAGAATGGAAACTGTCCTTTGATTTATTCCCTTTCTGCTTTATAAAAGTTAAACGCTGCTCAGGGGTCACGTGGGGTCACATGAGGCGCCCCAAAAAAAAGGGTTTATTCCCTTTTCTCTTTTATAAGTGCTGAGCACTTCTCAGGGGTCACGTAGGGTCACGTGACCAGATCTTATTCTTTCCCTCTTTGTTCCTCCAAGGTGCTCACGTGGGATCACGTGAGCTTTTATGTAGCGTTTGAATGCTAATGAATCATCAGGCTGTTCTTCTATAGTTCCGAGGGATCACGTTCTCCTTTTGTTCTTTGTAGGGATTAAATTCTTTTTTAAAATGGTTAAACCCTAGTTCCAGAGGGATTAAATTCCTATATGTTTTGTAAGTGTTAAACTCTATTGGATTCAGTTCTTTCCCCTAGGTTTTGAATCTGCATGATAGAATCTCCCCGATGAGAATTAAATTCTCAACTTATGGGAGATCCGCTTCTGCAGATCTTGACCATAGGAAGAACTAAGTTCTTTTAGAAGTGTTAAACTCTTGGTTTGAGAATTAAATTCTCTTTTGTGGGAGCTTTGGGAGGGGTTCCTCTTCTTTAGAGAATTAAATTCTCTTTCTATTTTACTTCCCTTCTCCTTCTGTGTCTTCTTTCTCCTTCTTGGCTCCTATTTATAGGAGAAAGAAAAGAATCAGTTTGTTCAGCAAATCTCTCATTGAGAGATTTTGATTTATTTTATAACCAACATGATCTTTTAGACCACTTGGTGAATTTTATTCACCGTTTGATTTTTAATCCAATGGCTCTCTGTTTAACAGAGAAAATTTCTTGTTTGTTTAACGAGATTATGAATATCTTGTTAGTTTTAACAAGATTAGAATTTTATTCTATCATATCCTTTTAGTTTAACAAGATCAGAAATATATTTTCTTAATATGGATATCTTGTTAACATAGAATTTTATTCTTGTTAAGATTAGGAAAATATTTTCCTATGATAGATTTTTATTCTATCAAATGATCACCGCTGGATCTTTGATCCAAGATCTAAGGGTCCTCTGTTTAACAGAGAAGATCTTTTTAGTTTAAGGAAGATTAAGAAAATATTTCCCAAATAAAATTTAATTCTAGAATTTGATAGGAGCATTTTAAATTAGGGTGCTCACATGCTTTGCATGTGCTCAGCAAAAGCACTCACGTGTTTAACACGTGACGCCTAGTGTAAGTTTTAGTCTGTGTATGTTCAGAGCGCTTATATGCTTTGCATATGAGCGCTCACGTGTTTTACACGTGAGACCTGTTTGGCCATTGGTTATTTATATTCAGCGCTCATATGCTTTGCATATGAGCGCCCACGTGTTTTACCCGTGATGCCTGTTTGGCCCTTGGTTATGTATGTTCAGCGCTCATATGCTTTGCATATGTGCGCCCACGTGTTTTACACGTGATGCCTGTTTTTTGAATATTCTCCCCCTTTTTTGTAAAGGAACAAGTAACTCTTGACCGAAAATTTTGGCGGGAACAAATGCCCCCCACTACTTTGCCTACGTAAGCATGTACGTGGGTGAAGTAGTGCAGAGTTTCGCATAGCCATAGAATTGAGGGCTTAGAAGACAAGTTTAAGGTCCTTGTAGCCTAAGAATTTTTCATCTTCATGAGCCGTAAGGGTCTCAAGAAGGTTTTTTCTTCCTACAAGTCGAGAGGATCTCATAGGTGCATATTCTCCCTAGAAATCGTGAGGATTTCTAAGTGTTCATCACCTCCGTGGGTCATAAGGATCTCACTCGAGCATTTTTCCTTACGAATCGTGAGGACCGTAAGTAGCTTCCTTATTTCATTGGAGAATGTGGCTTTGGAAAATGTGGCCCGCAGATGGTCCATCTTGACCTCCTTGTAGAGTAGTAATGGCTTAGGGAATAGGTTCAGATCTGCCGCCTAAGACTTTTCAACTTTATGAGCCGTGAGGGTCTCATAAACACTTTTCTCCCTACGAGTCGAGAGGATCCCGTAGGTGTATTTTCTCCTTAGGAGTCGTGAGGACTCCTAAGTGTGTGTTTTCTTGAGAGTCGTAAGGATCTCACAAGAGAATTTTCTTCCTTACAAGTCGAGAGGACTCGTAAGTGGTTGATGAGTTGACCTACTCCCGAGTCAAAGCATTGCTTTGACGGGGAGGTCGAGGGTTGACTTTGGCCATATAGGGTCAAGATTGACTTTAGCCAAACGGGGTCAGGATTGACTTTAGCCATATGGGGCCAGTTGATGACATATTTCCGCGATGGGGTCATTGGATGACGTATTTCCGTGACGGGGTCATTGGCTGACGTATTTCCGAAACGGGGTCATTTGATGACGTATTTCCGCGACGGGGTCATTGGATGACGTATTTCCGCGACGAGGTCATTGGATGACGTGTTTCCGAGACGGGGTCATTGGCTGACGTGTTCCCGAGACGGGGTCATTGGATGACGTATTTCCGCGATGGGGTCATTTGCTGATGTTGCGTCTGCTGTAACGAGACGAATGTCGAGGTGGTCTCTAGGTTGTCTGTGAACCGTCGAGATTTGGAACTAGGGACTTTGTCGTGGCTCCGTTTTGCTGACATTGCGTCTGCTGTAACGAGACGAATGTCGAGGTGGTCTCTAGGTTGTCTGTGAACTGTCGAGATTTGGAACTAGGGACTTTTCCGTGGCTCCGCTTTGCTGACGTTGCGTCTGCTGTAATGAGATGAATGTCGAGGTGGCCTCTAGGTTGTCTGTGAACCGTCGAGATTTGGAACTAGGGACTTTACCGTGGCTCCGCTTTGCTGACGTTGTGTCTGCTGTAACGAGACGAATGTCGAGGTGTCCTTTAGGTTGTCTGTGAACCATCGAGATTTGGAACTAGGGACTTTGACGTGGCTCCGCTTTGCTGACGTTACGTTTGCTGTAACGAGATGAATGTCGAGGTGGTCTCTAGGTTGTCTGTGAACCATCGAGATTTTGAACTAGGGACTTTGCCGTGACTCCGCTTTGCTGACGTTGCGTCTGCTGTAACGAGACGAATGTCGAGGTGGTTTCTAGGTTGTCTGTGAACCATAAAGATTTAGAACTAGGGACCGTGGCTCCGCTTTGCTGACGTTGCGTCTGCTGTAACGAGACGAATGTCGAGGTAGACTCTAGATTGTCTGTGAACCATCGAGATTTGGAACTAGGGACTTTGCCTTAGCTCCGCTTTGCTGACATTGCGTCTGCTGTAACGAGACGAATGTCGAGGTGGTCTCTAGGTTTTCTGTGAACCGTCGAGATTTAGAATTAAGGACTTTACCGTGGCTCCGCTTTGCTGATGTTGCATCTGCTGTAACGAGACGAATGTCGAGGTGGTCTCTAGGTTGTCTGTGAACTGTTGAGATTTGGAACTAGGGAGTTAGCCGTAGCTCTGCTTTGCTGACGTTGCGTCTGCTGTAACGAAATGAATTTTGAGGTGGTTTCTAGGTTGTCTGTGAACCGTCGAGATTTGGAACATGGGACTTTGTCGTGGCTCCGCTTTGCTGACGTTGCGTCTGCTTCTAGTTGGAACGAGAAGGAACGACATTATTGATCTCTTGAGATGCGGATGTTGCCATCAAGACTTGGCTCTCTTTCTGATGAAGCCTAGAGGAATGATATGGTTCCTTCTTTGTTTGTGCCCCTGGATTGTATACAGGGATCGATGTGATCTCATCTGTAGGGCAAAAGTTTCAAATTATATGTATTATATTTTTTTTGTTTTCTTTCCGCGATGCTCTATCATTTCAGCTTTTTGTATCGCGAAAGTCGCGATTTCCCAATCATTTCGGCTATTTTTCTTTTTACTCGCTACTTTTTATTGCGAGTTGCCCAACCATTTCGGCTATTTTTATTTGCATATATTTTACTCGTTGGTTTTTATTACGAGCTACCCAAATATTTCGGCTATTTCATATGCATCTTTTTCGAGTATGGAACTCAAGATTTGATACCAATCTTAGCATCAGCATCGCTGCGACTGGAATATTTCCAGGAGCGAATCATTATTTGCCATGAATGGACTTGGGATTTGATACCGATTTAGGTATCAGCATCGCTACAACTGAGATATTGTCAGTAGCGAATCATCATTTGCCTTTGTCGGTTCGAACAAAGGTGGCTTAGCAATCAGGGTTAGGATCCTATCGACTAAGTCTTTTAACTTCATGAGCCGTAAGGGTCTCATAAAGGTGTTTCTCCCTACGAGTTGTGAGGATCTCGTAAGTGCATTTTCTCCTTAAAAATCGTAAGGATTCTTAAGTGTATGTTCTCTTATAAGTCGTAAGGATCATACAAGAGTGTTTTCTCTTTATAAGTCGAGAGGACTTACAAGGGTCATTCACCGTATGAGCATATCCCTAGTCGCTGGTGGGACTTTGTTAAGGGAATGTTTATTCGTGCCCGTGGATTATATACAATGGTCAATATTGAAACGCTTGTAGGGAAAAATCGAGGTGTATGACGGCTTAAGAATAGGTTCAGATCCTTGTAGTTTAAGGCTTTTGAATCCTATGAACCGTGAGGATCTCAAAGGGGAATTCTCCTTACGAGTCATGAGGATCTCGTAAGTGTGTTTTCTCCTAAGGAATCGTGAGGATTCCTAAGTGTGTTGCTCCCTTATGAGTCGTAAGGATATCACGCAGGTATTTTCTCCTTACAGGGTCGAGAGGACCTTGTAAGTGTCTTTTAACGAGATTGCGCCCTTTCGGGTTTTCACAAACTCTCCGGTAGTCATGCTGTTTTTACTTACGGAGCCCTTTTGGGTTTTCATCCATGCCCATCTCGTTTATGGATGTAACGTTTGTTTTGGGTTCAAGTGGGATATTCCACTTGACTGCAGGACTCGTTTGTAAGCCCCTTGATATCTTTTCTATTCTTTTGAGAAGAAAGGACCATCTTACGTAGATTCTTCCTCCAGTGAGAAATATGCCCCATGTGTATACCTCGAGGGAAGCGAGTACCCACGCCGCCGCTATTTTGGTGACATGTTATTTCAAAATCGCTCATTTTTTTAGCATCGGTGACAAATACCACCTTACCTCCACTTTTCATTCATCTTCATCAGATGATGAAAGGTCTTGACTCAGCTGATCCAATCGAGTCATTTTATCCATGAGCTTTTGGAAGGCGGTCGGCTTAAAGAGGGTCATATACGAGGACGCCTTTGAATTTGGGTCAAGGGTGGCTATGAGCATTCTCTTTGCTGCAACTTCATCGATGCGTTGCTTGTATTTGACCAGAGATTTCACCATCGGGTAACACATTGAACCCAAGTCTCATTCGGTTTAACCCTTTCGTTGACCAGTGCCGTCACGGTAGTGCGTTTATTCACACCAGAGAATCTCTGACAGGAGGGCATTTCCATTTCGTCGAAGGTATTCATGGAGTCATTCGGGAGTTCCGCATACCATTCGAAGGCAATGCCCGCCAGACAGCCGATAAACTGTCAGAGGAGAAGTACATCTGTATTGCCGCACATGGGTTCAAATCACGTAATGTGCTGGCGAGGATTCCCAGTTTTTTTGTATATGTGGCACGTTGGAAGTGTGTGCTCTGGCGGGTATTGTATTTGATCGTACCATGTCGGATACGTTCGACTGATTGAACGATGTTTTATGCGCGTGCTTGCGCTTTTAAAAGATAAATCAAAGAATATTAACCACAATCAAGAACAGCGTTGCTTGGTAACTAGCCGGTTGAGTACGGGTCGGTCCACAGGGATTTTGTGTATTTTCTAGTTATTCTAACGAGTTAATTCCAATTGTGGTAGGATTGATTATCACTAAAAACTAATGTTGATTAAGATTAGGATTAAAATCTTGCTAAGGTTAGGTCTAGGTTAAGTTTGGAAATTCAATATTTCTCATCGCTTTCTATGCCCTAATTAAGATCAATTTAGGTGTTATGGTAATAATTAACAAAGGGGATTAGCACGATCGGGAAGAAACTAGGTTTCTTTCTCTTGGTCCTTATCCGTCCTTTCTTAACTCTTACCCTAACCTCCATGGAAAACATACACAACTGGTCTTTAACTATGGTATCACCGCTACCTCGTGGGATAGGGTGCTGTAGTAAGCGGTGTGTGTATGTATGCATAGAGTTCTATTAAAATGAATGGCGGGCAAGAAAGGGGTGAGAGATTTTCATCTCTCAAACCTTTCACATTCCTAACCCTAACAAGTGAGGAACTATTCACTCATTAGGGAATTGATAAAAAGAGACATTTTTTGTTTGCTTTTAATTTAAGAACTAATGATCTAAACTACGGCAAATAAATAAAGTTTATACTAGGGCAGATAAATAAGATTTATACTAGGGCAGAAAAGAAATTAAACTAAGGCATAGAAAAGAAAACTTACTTTTTATTTGATGCACTCTTCAAACATTACAGCGAATAAAAATTCTGAATTTGATTAAATAAAAAAAGGCATAGGAAGAGGCATGCTCCAAAAAGAGCTGTAGGGTTCCTATTTATAGATTATAGGAACCCTAGGGTTTACATCTGATCCCTACTACATTTACAAAACTACCCTGAGAAACCTGGTCAACGCACCGCCACCCACCGTCAAAATGCACCGACACGTGCTTAGCACGGCCGCGGATCCGCGTCCCTATGCCTTGTTTGGCTGCGGATCCGCGGCCATATGGTGGGGTCTTTGGCTGAAATCTTCTGGGCTGCTTCCTGTTGCATTCTACTTCTGGTTTCTTCACTTGGTTTCTCAGAATATCTTCTATTTTCTTCCAGATTTCCACAGTGCAGAATGTTGCGGACTTTTACCATTTGCTTCATGTTGAAGTATTGAATCTTTGTGCTGCCTTCGTACCTTGTGTAATTGAACTGTTCATTGATCTTCACTTATTCCTTAAACTGTACGCGGCATCATAAAGAATCTTCTTTTTGTTGGTCGTAGTCTCACTTTTGTAGCGTCTTTTCATCATTTTCACTGTATTTTTCCGAAAACCTGTAACCTGCAACTATTTAGCAGACATGAATCAAAAGCACCTATTTATTTGCAAAATGAATAAGAATGGGGAATATAATAATGCAAAATTATGATATGAACAAATACCGCCAAACTTATCTTTTACTCGTCCCGAGCAAAACCAATTTATTCTCGAAAAAAGACCTAACCTCACTTTCGCCGGGAAACGCGATTGCACTGAGCTCGTGCAACAAGCCGTTAAACCTCTAGGTGTCCCTAGTAGGAGGAGTGTTTTCTCCTGAGGGTTTTCAGCGGATACTGCCCACAAAATCCTATCAATTTGGCCTATTGACTTTTATTCTTCAATTCGGTGTTCTAACAAGAAATTCTATTATCTTCAACTCAGAAATTTTCAACCCGTATTGTTCACGCTTCCTTATCATGTAACTTAAGATTGTATATGTTATGTAAATTTACTTAAGCTTTTAGCGTCTTTTGAATTTTTCTTCTAAGGTTCTATCTAAACTTAGGAATTTTTATCATCTCTACTAAAGATATAAGTCATATTTTTCATTCATATCTCTCATCCAAACCCTAATCATATACCCCTACGTGTGTGTATGTATCACCCCTACATTCGGAAATTCAATTCAAGTTCTTATACTCTTGTCCATCGTCCAAAGTACTTTTAGTTGGTGAATTTTTAGATGAAATTGCTCACACGTC
The DNA here is from genome assembly GCA_030015575.1 of Agapanthus africanus. NCBI lineage: Eukaryota > Viridiplantae > Streptophyta > Magnoliopsida > Asparagales > Amaryllidaceae > Agapanthus > Agapanthus africanus. The sequence continues at coordinate 600,481,721 of JASDDO010000014.1, forward strand.
TTTCATGCGACCGTTAATACTTCTTGAGGTACTAACGACCGATAACAAAATGTGTTTGCGTATTAAGGCGTAATTCCTCGTCTTGTAATACCTAAGGCTTTAGCAGTGACTCCCAAACCAGTTAGTCTAAGGCACTAGGTGATAAAGCACCCTCGCTATATATTTTTTTAACGCGGCCTTAAGTAATTACAAAACCAGTTTTCATTTTTATATATCTCTTTATTCACACTTATAATTTTATTTTCCTTCATACTAAGGATTTTAGACAAGAGCATTTAAAGGTATTCTCTACTATTCCAAGTTTCAAGGTTCGTGTTTGTGCAAATTGTAGGGTATATATTTTTAGAATTTAGACTTAACTTTAGGAATTATTTTTCAGACTTACACTTTAATAAAAATTTCAATATTCTTCCTTTATTTTGACTTAGCCAAAGAAGTGAACTCAAAATTTGCCTATTTCTAAGTAAACTATAAGGACATATATTTTCTACCGTTAAATTTTAAGAAAGGTTATTTTTAGGGTTTTTAATTTACTATGTTTTGGATCTAGTTTTTCCTAGCTATTTAACCGTCTTGTTAAACTTAAGTCAAATATGGCCAAAATTGAATTTTTCAACTTTTAAAATTTTTCAATTTTTTATGGGTTTTAAAATAAGTATGCAAATGCGAAATTATACATATGAATGCGAAGGAAGAAAGCTTACCGAGCACACCCCCAAACTTAAACTTGACAGTGTCCTCACTATCAGGCTACACCAAGAGGGTCAAAAATGTCGGCACTCCCCTGTTTGTTTATTATTATTTTTATTTTATTATTAACAAAAAAAGAAAAATATATATATACACACAAAAAGGTTCCCCCCAAACTTATTTTTGATTCACCACTTTGAGTTAAAAAAAAATATTTTCAAGAGCCAAATTATAACCCCCTCCCCAAACTGAAATTAAAAAATGCTAAGCTTTTTAATGAAGGGGGGGGTCAAAGTTATCGGTCAATGCCAGGCTCTGCAAAGACCAAAAGTCAACACCAACCATTCAAAGAATTTATCAATATAACATATAGGTCGGTAGAAGAACATGTTATATAGAGCCAAGAAGAAGTGGGGAAGAGATAAGTGGTGTGGACAGGGTTTGCGTGAACGTGAATGTGAGGAGATAAGAGGTGATGATAAATAAAAACGAGAATGTGAATAATCAGAAATGGGTGGAATATTGGCATTCTCGTATTTTATGAGAAGAAAAGGTGGTGGTTCAACTTCTATAGATGGAGGTTGATTAACCACAAAATTCTCGAGGTGTCTCTGTGGATCCCTTACTGGCTTGGCATCATCCATCATATGTATATGATGTTCAACTATGAGGGGACTAATCCCCTTGATGTCCTCCATAGTCCAGCCAAAAGCTTGCCGATTGTTTTGTAAGACCATTAAAAGGGCTTTCTCTTGCTCGAGGGCTAGAGAGGTTGAGATGATAATAGGAAGGAAGGGTCTCATTCTCACCTAAGTAAGTGTATGTAAGGTGAGACGGCAATAGCTTGAGTTCGAGTTTTGGAGGCGAAACAATTGAAGGTAAAATTGGTAAAACTGTCTCGAACTCGAAGGATTCCAACAATGGTTCGAAGAGAGTGTAAGAAACCGAGTCGGATGGTTCAACTAACTCATCCGAAAATTCAAAGGATTCAAACTCGGGTGTTGAGTCTTCAAAATCGTCCGAAAAGGTGAAACACTCGTAATCGTTATCGGTTGTGAAAACTGTGTCAGATTCAAGGAGGAACGCACTAGTGGCGTCAAAACTGCTGTCATCGAACAGAAATTTTTCGAGCTTACAGTCCTCCCTCGTGATCTCTTGGATCGAGCAAACATCAAGTATATTAGCATTAGGCTTGGAGGGCAGACTTCCTATTTTGTAAATGTTGAACTCACTTGACATCTTCCTGAAGGATAGAGTCATAGAGCCGTTACGACAGTTGATTACAGCATTGGAAGTGGCCAAAAATGGTCGACTGAGGATCAGAAGAATTTGGTTCCGTGGGTTAGCCACAGGCTGTGTGTCCATAACAATGAAATCAACGGAGAATATGAAGCCCCCTACTTTAATTAACACATCCTCTAACTCACCCCTAGGATGGGTGATGGATCGATCGGCCATTTAGAGAGTACAATGAGTGGGTTTCAACTCTCCAATGCCTAATTTCTCATAAACGGAATAGGAAAGAAAGTTAACACTGGAACCAAGATCTAAAAGTGCGCGATTTATGTTCTTATCCCCAATTGTTATTGAAATTGTATGAAAGCCAGGGTCCTTTCGTTTTTGGGGAAAAGGTAAAGGTTGGGTAATAGCATTGCTCATGGCACTAGCTATGAATACTTTCTCGGGTACCTGAGACTTCCTCTTCATGGTGCATAAGTCCTTCAAGATTTTAGAGTAAGAAGGGACTTATTGGATTGCATCCAAGAGAGGTATGTTTATGCTAACCTGTTTGAATAACTCCACAATTTTCTCCATTTATGGAGTTTGTTTATTGGATCTCAACCTGTTTGGAAATGGAATATTTTGAAAATTTGTTGAGTCTAATGTTTGTGGAGCAGATTGCGGAGTTGGAACGGATCCAAGTGTTGGTGTTTTCGTAAAGTGAGATGTGGTTCCGTTCGAATTAGAAGAAGTAGAGCCTTGTGAAGGATGAGGAACAAGCTCTGAAGAAGAAGATGATGAAGAAGATGAAGAGGAAGAAGATGAAGAAGAAGAAGAAGAAGAAGAAGCGGCGGCCGGGGTTTCATCACTAATACCCACATTATTGTGCAACACTCTTCCAGATCTCAACGTGGTCACATCATTTACATTATGATTTTGTTGTTCATAAGCAACATGTGCGTTGTGTGTGTGACCGGGATTTGGAAATGGTTGAGACGGAAGCTTTCCCTTTTCTCGCTCGCTTAACGCAGCATTTAGTTGTGCAATTTGGGTCTCAATTGATTTGATGCTCTGATCATGTGAAGCACTGTTTTGGACCAAAGACTGAATGGAAGTCTCCAACTTTACTGCGAATTGCGTAGATTATTTTAAAAACGCATCCAAACTTCGTTCTAGCGAGGAAACCTTATCGTTATTCGGGTGAACAAAATTGTTTTGAGGATAAGAGTTGTTGGGTACAAAATTGTTCATTTGGTTTGGATAAGGTTGAGGTTGGAAAGGTTGCTGATATTGAGTTTGTTGAGGAGCTTGTTGTTGTGGAAGAGGCCTTTGAAAGTTATTGTTGCCTTAGAATTGTTGTTGATTTTGATTCCAAGAAAAATTTGGGTGGCTCCTCCAACCAGGATTATAAGTCGAAGAGTATGGATCATTTCTTTGTCCTTACTGAAAGGCGGGATTGACTTGACCTTGTCCTTGAACAGGTGGATTGTAAGGACACTCTTCAGTAAGATGGGACGGATCTGAACAACAAGCGCAAACTGTGCGTGGGGGTAAAGCAGGGGCAAGAGAAGGCGATGAGAATTTGCTCTCAATTGCTTCTAGCTTTTTCGTAAGTGCAGCCATTTCGGCCTTCATTGCAATCGACATATCAAGTTGATGTATGCCTGCCCCAGACTGACCTGATGAAGTAGATGAGGTGGTCTTAGTGCTTTCCCACTGAAGTGTTTGTTCAGCAAGATCGTCGAGAAATTGCCAAGCTTCCTCGCTAGATTTTGTAAGAAAGTGACCTTGACAAATGGTTTCCAACTACTGCTTAGTTGCTGGGTTCAATCCTTCGTATAAAGTTTGGCAAAGTTGCTAATTCTCGATACCGTGGTGAGGGCACTGAACATGGAGGTCCTTATATCTTTCAAAACACTTCCAAAAAGGTTCGGAAGGAAGATGGGAAAATTGAATAATTTCATTGCGAATTCTCGCGGTCTTGTGGTGTGGGTGAAACTTTTTAAGAAAAGCCTTAACAAACTCTTCCCAATTTTTTATCGAGTGTGATGTTGTGCTATATAACCATTTTTCGGCTAGGTCATATAAAGTGAATGGAATGACACGTAGCCTTATAGCATCATCAGAAAGTTGTGTGGTCTTCATCATTGTGCAAACATTCTGGAATTTGTTATTGAAGATGTAACCATCTTCGGATTCCAGCCCGTGAAATTTGGGCAACATATTGATGAAGTGGGGTTTAATTTCAAAGTTATCCTCATTAGCCGGTGGAAGTGAAAGACAAGTGGGAAGTGCGGTGCGGATAAGATAGAAAAGATCCTTGAACGTGATTCGTTGGGGCGCTTCAACAGGATGGTGTGGTGGGTTATTCGCACCTAGTGGAGGTGGAATCAGTCCCGCAGGTAAGGGGTTGTTAGGATTGAATCCTGACATCTCCTTAGAAGATGATGAATATGAAGATGAAGGTAAAGAAGTGGATGGAATTTCGACTTCGGAGTCGAAAGCGTCGTCAGTCGGCACTAACGAGACACGGACTAAACGGGCGCTAGTGTCCCTAGTCCAACTGGACATACACTAAAGAGGGGTAGTGTAGTCAAAAAGTGAAAACAGAAGGTGGGGGTAAGAAAACGTTAATTGAAGGAAGTGGGTGCAAAAGATTTCTAGCGACAAATTGGCAAGTTTTTTTTGTAAAAATTTTCTGTTTTGTGTTTTTTTTATAAGGAGCTTTTTGCAAAAAGATTTTTAATAAGAAGCTTAGACACACATTCAAGCAATCACAATATGCACAATCAAGCCTAGATCTAGGGTCTCCTAGGTCAACTAGATTGCTCCTAACTGTTCCAAAGAGCAAGTTGCGAGATCCTCAAATCGCCTCTTCACCGCCAATTGTGGCCAGGTAAGCACAAGTAAAGAAAGGAGGGATCCACTCACAAATCACCGTGAGACGGGCCTTTTAAAATTACCTTTCCCACTTGTCTAGCCTAGGCACCACAAAGTCTGGTTTAGATAAACGACCGATGCCTACAACTATTCCTTTGTCCTAATGAGCACGACAGTCCTTATAGGCTGAGTCTAATCTTTTTTAATTAACTCAAAGGTTAATGCAAAATGCTTTTTGTGATTTTTGGGGTCCTAGGAAGGGTAATGAAATCCTCACCCAATCTGGATTGGTGTTAAAGCCCCTTAAAGTCAGTTTTAAAAGATGCAAAGCAGTAAACACACAAAACAATTGCCAATTTTTTTTATTTTATTGCGGCGCAAAGAATCCTGCACAAGATCAAGTTGTTGGAGAAGGGGACAAGTTTTTGCGCAAAGAACCCTGGAGGAAAATTTTTCAGAGGAGATCAGGGGGTTCAGAAGAAGAAAAGAAAACTTACAGAGGAGATTTGGTCTGCCGACGTCAGCAGACCGCGGCGGTTCCGCGGTCAGAAGTGCCAAACTGCGGCGGTTCCGCGATTTGCTCGTTGACTCAGGACTCCAACTTCTTCTGTTGCTCTGTTGTGGTTATCCTTTGTTTGTTCAGATCTGCGGTTTTCTGTTTTGCTCACTGGATTTTTCCAGATCTGAATTTGTTCGTCTCTTCGATCCTGCACAATTCAAACGAAAACCCTTGAAAAAATAACAAGATGATAAATTTATATATATATATATATATTCAGTTTTTATGATTTTTCAATTTTTATATTAACCCGAAATTACAAAAAGAAAATAACTACGCCATCCCCGGCAATGGAGCCATTTGATTGAACGATGTTTTATGCGCGTACTTGCGCTTTTAAAAGATAAATCAAAGAATATTAACTGCAATCAAGAACGGCGTTGCATGGTAGCTAGCCGGTTGAGTACGGGACGGTCCACAGGGATTTTGTGTATTTTCTAGTTGTTCTAAGGAGTTAATTCCAATTGTGGTAGGATTGATTATCACTAAAAACTAAGGTTGATTTAGATTAGGATTAAAATCTTGCTAAGGTTAGGTCTAAATTAAGTTTGGAAATTCAATATTTCTCACCACTTTCTATGCCCTAATTAAGATCTATTTAGGTGTCATGGTAATAATTAACAAAGGGGATTAGCACGATCGGGAAGAAACTAGGTTTCTTCCTCTAGGTCCTTGTCCGTCCTTTCTTAACTCTTTCCCTAACCTCCATGGAAAACATACACAACCGGTCTTTAACTATGGTATCACCGCTACCTCGTGGGATAGGGTGCCTTAGTGAGCGGTGTGTGTATGTATGCATAGAGTCCTATTAAAATGTATGATGGGCAAGAAAGAGGTGAGAGATTTTCATCTCTCAAACATTTCCCATTCCTAACCCTAACAAGTGAGGAACTACTCACTCATTAGGGAATTGATAAAAAGAGACATTTTTTTGTTTGCTTTTAATTTAACAACTAATGATCTAAACTACGGAAAATAAATAAAGTTATACTAGGGCAGATAAATAAAATTTATACTGAGGCAGAAACGAAATTAAACTAAGGCATAGAAAATAAAACTTACTTTTTATTTGATGCACTCTTTAAACATTACAGCGAATAAAAATTCTGAATTTTATTAAATAAAAAGAGGCATAGGAAGAGGCATGCTCCAAAAAAAGCTGTAGAGTTCCTATTTATAAATTATAGGAACCCTAGGGTTTACATCTGATCCCTATCTACATTTACAAAACTACCCTGAGAAACCTGGTCAACGCACCGCCACCCACCGTCAAAATGCACCGACACGTGCTTAGCACGGCCGCGGATCCGCTGCCATATGCCTTGTTTGGCCGCGAATCCGCGGCCATATGGTGGGGTCTTTGGCTGAAATCTTCTGGGCTGCTTCCTGTTGCATTCTACTTCTGGTTTCTTCACTTGGTTTCTCAGAATATCTTCTATTTTCTCCCAGATTTCCACAGTGCAGAATATTGTGGACTTTTACCGTTTGCTTCGTGTTGAAGTCTTGAATCTTTGTGCTGCCTTCGTACCTTGTGCAATTGAACTGTTCATTGATCTTCACTTGTTCTTTAAACTGTAGGCGGCATCATAAAGAATCTTCTTTTTGTTGGTCGTAGTCTCACTTTTGTGGCGTCTTTTCATCATTTTCACTGTATTGTTCCGAAAACCTGTAACCTGCAACTATTTAGCAGACATGGATCAAAAGCACCTATTTATTTGCAAAATAAATAAGAATGGGAAATATAATAATGCAAAATTAAGATATGAACATCGACCGTGTTGGATATATGTATGCCCTAGAGGTCATTATATGATAGTGGATGTATATATATATATATAGAGAGAGAGAGATAGATATAGATATATATTCAGTGTACATTCTTGCTCGACATGATAGTATGTTATCTGGTTCTACTTTATCTAACATGTTAACTTGATCATGCTTTTATTCATTTACACATGTTGATAAAGCCCTGAGGATATTTGCTTGACTACTGTGATTATGATGGAGATCATACTAGTGGGACGTCTGTAGTTTATAAGTATATCCTGAAATGTCCCTAGTCGTAGGTGTATCGAGATGGGGCATCGATATACCAGAGTAGACTAGCGTATATGATACTAGACCCATATGATGGGCGATGGATGTTCCCATATCCATTGATGTATGTTATCGAGATCATATGCGGGTGCTCAGTGGAAACTGGGTACACTGGATGGACTCTCCGAGAACTCCTATATGGTATTATATCTATCGTCGGATAGCAGTTCTCAGGTGACACTAGTACAGGTTAGTCTGTAGAGCTGAGATCATCATAGAGTCTTGTGTGTTCTCCCACTGTACTTTGATTACCACCCTACCACGGCTTTACTGAGTTGTGCAAACAGGTGGCTTTTGGGTACAATCACGAGACACATGAAAACGATGAGTGATAGGAGGGGTTTCGTATCTCCCGGTATTGGGAGTTGATACTGTGTTGTGCTCGATTGGCTATATCAGTAAGTCCCTGGCCAGAGCTGTTGAGATTTACTGATAAGTGTTATCAGTAGTTTCTCGATATGTTATAGACCATTCATCGGCACGACTTATTGAGTTATTAGGGTCGACGTTACCATCTCTAAACTCGATATGCAGCATATCTGATGAAGAGACCGGGCTGTACGGTAGTGTAGCCGGTTGGCTCGACGGGAGTTGTGACAGGTTCGCTTGTTTTCTTCTGATCACTCAATACCCGGATGGCCGTTACGTTTAGCTGACCACTTGCGGCTTGGGGGTTCTTGATATGATCATCACCCACTGCCGGCGTATTGACGAGTCTTAGAGTCCCACAATGGAGTTACCTAGCCCAGGTGAAACGATGTGGTGTGCATATGAAATATGCGCGGGGACCCGATTAAATGCGTGTATGTGATACCGTATATTAATCAGGCGGTTTGCTATTGGTCAGGTCGTATCAGATATGACCGGTTTGCTAAATCAAGTGTTGATTTAACATTGACCATTAGCATTTTCACTTTAAACCCTTTTTTTCTTTTGGTGTATGCATGCATGTATGCACATGTTTACATTGATGCACATATGGATGTGCATGCACACATACATACATACATACACATCTGTGTCATGGTTGTTGATACACTTGATGGTGGCAATATAAGACTCGCATGTTAGTAAATATGTTGATATTTATTTTTGGATTAATGGAAATGGATAATCACTCATGGTTGATTATTTTATTTTTACACTAAACCTTGGGTTAACCATGAGTTATTTTTCCATGGACATTTTAGCTCCAAAAGAAATATCTAGATATTTATCAACTAGGGTTAAGAATGAGAAGAGGAAAATATATATTTTCATTTCTCATTTTTATCCAAAGCTTTGCCATCTTCTTGAGCTCTCATATTGCCATCTTCTTCTTCCTCTCTCTCTTGCTCTCTAGGTTTTGATAGTGAGTGAAAGAGTGATCAAGTTAGGGTTTTGAAGTAAGAAAACAAACCACATCATTATTCTATACTACTCTTGCCCATTAGTTTAGAGTGTTAGCTTCAACTTCAACATCTTGATCAAGTAGAGCTTTGAGCTTGGACAAAGAGGACTCCGGGTGGATCATCGTGGACTTGGAGGATCTCAAGCAAGATTCTTTCAACTCTCAAGTAGCCAAGGAGTCTAGCGAAGGGAGCTAAAAAGGTTGTATTCTCTAAACCTAGTACTTAATTACTTGTGGATTGTGTTAAAGTTTAGTGTTACCCTAGCTTTTCTAGTTTGATCCTTAGGATAGTTTCTTTAGCACCCTCTAAATTTTTAATATGGCATGTGTGATACTACCAAACCCTAGTAGTGGTGCTAAGGAAACCCTTCATGGTATCAGAGCCTAACTAGAAACCTAGACGATGTTACGATAATGCGAAACCGAAAAACTCCGCAAAAATACGGTTTTAGAAACCCTAGCAAAATGCTCTCTGGAAAGTTTTTTAAAAGTGGTTTAAAAATTATTTTAGTAACTGCAGAGTGACATTTAAGGTATTATAAGAACACAGGTGAAATACGAAGGGGGGCTCGGTTTTCGACCGGCGACAAACCCACCATTTCTGGCGACGCCGGTTTTTTGTGCTCCCCTCCTCTTCGTATTGCACCAGTGCTCTGTACTACAAGATCTGGGGTTTCTGGTATTGTTTGGGTAGTCCAAAATTTCATGTGATGTAAGTTTAGTAATGGGCTCTTTGCGGAGTATTTCGTATTCATATTTTTTAGCATTGTATTGGTAACCTAGACGACGTTAAACAGGTCGAACGATTATCAAACACTGGTATTTTCCAGGTTGAACGTACTCAATATATAATGCAGGTATTCTTATGGACCCTCTAGAAAAATGAAACCCTAACTCGAGATGTGACCACAGAACTGCGACTAAACCTAAGGGTTTACCGTAGTTAGTGGCACCACAAATGAGGCTTAGGTTTGTCCTTCTACGGCTGGTCCATAAAGTACTAAGGCATAGTTTTTTGGGTATTGTTTAACGGTGCTCAAGTGTTGGGCTTGCTGGGAAATGTGGGTGTTCGTTAATTCAATCGAAGGGTTTAACATCGCCTAGTAGTATGTGATACTTTTTTCTGCGACCGTAAGTGTAGTATGTGTATCGCCGGTTTCGTTGCTATATGTCAACAGCAATTGGGGTACGCATACTTGCTTACGTTGATGACATGTAATGTTATGTGTTGCTGTGCTATGATGTATAGGATCGTCGTGATCGAATGGCCGGGTTTTTTTTTATGTGAGATGAGAGTTTTTTTTTCATTCATGTAAAATTCATTTATAATGTAATATTCTTTTATTTGGGGCACATCCGGGTTGAGGGTGATGTCACCATTGATCTATATTATTTACTTTTCCACATTAGGATATATCCAAGGTAGAGAGCAAAAGTGACCGGGTTCTAGAGTCCAGTCGGAGACCATCTCGAGGAGTCGGGATCGGGTCTCCTAACTCTAGAATTAGTAGGGTCGCTTGCCGCTCTCGTAAGGGTCCAGGGTGTGGGATTGGCTATTCATCACGACCGTGGAATCCGTATTTCCTATTTTGGCTAAATACTAAATACAGACGTCCTAGTATATCCTATATTATCATATCTGTGTTTCTGCTGCCTATATTCTGTGATGTGATCACTTAATATATATGAGACGAATTGCTATATTATATATGAGATATATAATAGACGTTTTATATTTTACACCCGCGCTAGTCCCGTCCCGGTATGCCGTTAGTTAAGTAACCTAACGGTGCATAATGGAACATTATAGCGAATGCGGATGGTATAAGCGTACGTTGTATTTTCGTTTCTTTTCTATGATTGGCTTAAGGACTTAAATGATGGGACAACATTAATATGATTAATGTGAAGAAAAATAAACCTAAAACGATGTTGTAGAATCGGATTTGAAAACCACTCAGCTTTTTACGAAAAAGCTACATTTCAAAACTACGGAGCTTAAGCCACTCCTTTTAAAAAACCATTTGATTCTACGACGATATCAAGTTCAAAGCGTTAAGGGCTTTCTTAAAAACCATCTGCAACTCTCCGCCATTTTAGGAAGTAGAGTACTTAGTATTCGTGCTACGTTTGTTGACCTTAGCCAAGGCGTAGTATACGGTAGCTAAGTGATGTCTTCCTACAATGCATATGATGCAGATTAATTGGGACGGACATATGACTTTGTTGACCTTAGCCAAGGGTCATGTGAACGGGTCTAATTAATCAAGAAATGACAGGCTTGTTAGTGTATATACCCTAGAGGCCATTACTGTATCATACTAGTATGTATATTACTTGATGGAAGCTTGGGATATTCACAGTTGTATAGACAATCTTGCTCGAAATAGTAGTATGCTACTTGGTTTGTCTCTGCTTTAATGTGTACATGTGTTTCTTTATTGTATCACCTATACGCATTAGTGGAGCCCTTAGGATCTTGTCTTGATTACCAGCGTTGTGATGGCAGTCACACTCATGGGGGCTGGGTAATCTATAAGCACATCCTTATATATACACGTCCCTGGTCGTGGGATTATCCAGACAGGGCATCGATACTCCGGAGTAGACTAGCGTATGCGTTTCTCATCCCATCATGGGAGACGGTCTGTCCCACAGCCGTCTGTACTTCTTACTTGAGATAGTATACTGGTGCTCGTTGGGTTACGAGTACACTGGACAGGACTCGTCGGGAACTGTTGGTTGGTATTATACCTATCGTCGGTTATCAGTTCCCAGGTGACATGAGTACAGCTTAGTCCGCTGACTTGACACTATCACTTCGTCTCGAGTGTGTTCCTACTGCACTTTGATTACTACCCTACCACGGCTCAAAGGAGTCGTGCAAACAGGTAGTTTTTGGATGCAGTCCCGAAGCACTTGGAGGCAGTAACGGTTAGAGAGGATTCGTCTCTCCCGGTATTGGGAGTTGACATCGCGCTGTGTCCAGGAGAGCCATTACACAAGTAGTCTCTGGCCAGGGAAAGCGAGGTATACTGGTAGGTTTCCAATGTTATCTCAGGGTGTTCTGGGCTACACTCCGACACGACTTGTACCGCTATTAGGGGAATGACGTTTACCACCCCCTAGGCCCGCCATGCAATGTATCAGACGAACAGACCGGACTGTACGGAGACTGTCACATTCAAGCTCAGTAAGAGTTCAAATGGGTTCACCTCGTCAGTCTTCTTATCGGCATCTATCTGGGGACCGTTACGTACAGCTAGTGCCTCTTGCGGTCTGTGGTTAAACCCACTGCCAGCGTAGTGTCGAGTCTTTAGAGTCCCACACAGAGGGTTATTCGCCTTTAGGCAAAATGAGTAGAGGTCGCATGGTTTTACGACAGGGTTCATTCATATCCGTGCACTTGTGCACGTTTGCTGTCCGGACAGCTTATACTAGCGGGCTTTGGTTTAAGCCGGATCCTAATATATGATTTGGGATTGGTTTTATCTCATTGTATTCGTGTTCCTCGGTACACGGATACGGGTGTGTATGCACAGTTGACTGAGACAGAGGCAGAGGACCTTCATTAGGGTTGATGACTATTGTCATTTTCTTAACCCTAATGTTTTGTGTGAATTATGATTTATTAATTATTAGTTAATTATAATTGTGCATGGTTAGGGTTACTGACCATTTGACTACACTTGACTTGTTGACCTAGGTTGACAAGTTGACCATCATCATTCCATATGAAAGATACTCTTTGATCCTTACAAAGGCATTTAATGTGAAATGATAATGGTCATTTCTTGATTAACCATGACAATTATCTTGACTAATTATCTATTTTCATAATTCACACATATATGTGAGAAGAATGGTTTGTTTCTTCTCATTCTATCATTTAGATTCTCTCTCCTCCTCTTCCTTTCTCTCTAGCTCTCTCCTCTCATGAGTTGAGAATCTCTTGAGCTTGAGATAAATCCTTCCAAAATACTCTCTACTCTTTCTAAGGTTCTAGGAATAGCACTCCAAGCATCTTAGTTACTTCTAGTTTGAAGTTGAAACCAAAGGTTGAGGCTCTCGGGTGGAACTTTCTTCGACAAGAGAAGGCGACAAGGAGATCACTTTCTTTCACTCCAAGGAGAAAGGAGAGAAGGACTTAAAGCCCTAGGTATAACCTCATTTCCGAGTAGTTAACTCCTTTTAGCTTTGTAGTTAGTTTATGTTTAGCAAAGATCCTCCTTTTGCTAGTCCATGTTGCCTTGAGCTTTAAAAATTCGATTTTTATACCGTTTCCGCCTCCCCGTAACCACCGGGATGGGCAACGTGGACTTACAGTGGTATCAAAGCCTAACTAAACACAAACTAGCTAGTTAGTAAAGTGTATAGAACTTCGATCGGTAAAAATCACAAAATTTTTTTCAGAAAACCCAAGTTTCTGCCGATTTTTAAATCTGCTTTAAAAATAATAAATCACACCTTAAAAATCGGCTCAGGGTTTTTACAGTACACCCAAGAAAAATGAACTAGCGAGCCGACCAACTCACCGCGGTTCTGTGGCAGAAGCTTGCTTCGGCCGCGGATCCACGGCCGAGTTGACTCGGCTGCGGCTCGTTTCTCTTGCAGTGTTCTTATTTTTTGGTTTTGGGATTTTTAAGATGGTTTCTTTCTGCCCAGATTTTCCAGAGAGCAAATTTGTTTTACGGGTAGTTATAAATCCGTATTATGATCGATCTTCCCTATACTTTGACTAATGGGTTATATCTGTGATGTATTATCTGTATTGAACGTCTGCTAATCGCTGTACGTCAATTAGTGGGGGTTATACATATCTGTGATCTGTAATGTTGATGGTTTGTGTATATGAATTCGGTGGATTGTCGCGGATGAATAGCCGGGGTGGTTGTGAGATGAGAGTTTCTTTTTCTTTCATTCATGTAACATGTAATTTGATGTAATATTATTTGTATGGCCGCACAACCGGGTCGGGGTTGTAGCCGTCATTGTATAATTTCTTTTTACTATTTTTGCTCCTAGGATAGACCCAAGGTGGGGTGCACAAACTACCGGGTATCTCGAAGTGCCGAGTGGCCTACTCACGTTGTTGAGGGAGGTTGCTTCACTTCGGGTACTTAGCGGGTAGTTTGCCGTACCCGTAGGGGTTTAGGGTGGGGTTTGGCTATTCATCGCGACCGTGTAATCTGCTTTTCGTTGCAGGCTCGAATGAATCGCGGATTCCTAGTATATCCAAAGTGTTCATCTGTGATTTGGATTGACTATCATTGCTATATATCTATATATGATATCTATTTAGGCGTTGCTTATGTTTTGCATCCGCGCTAGCCCAGCCCCCGCTCTGTCGTTAGTTAAGTAACCTAACGGATGATGACGGGGCCGCGTGGCGAATGCGAATGGCATAAGCGTACGTCATATTTTGGTTGTTTTCTGTAATGGTAGGATTAAATGATGGGACGCATTGGAATTAATGCAAGAAAATAAACCAAGTAAAAGTCGTTGGAACACTTTCAAAACCACTCGGTTCTTTTCAAAACCAACTTTTAAATGCGGAGCTTGAACCACTCCTTTTAAAAGCTATCTCGTTCCATCAATTATATCAAGTTCATTACGTTCACGGTTTCGCCAAAACCATTCATAGCCCTCCGTCATTTCACATGAATGGTCAATAAGTATTCAAGCTATGTATTTTGGCCAAAGTTAAGGCATAGTGATTGGTAGCTATTGGGTATTCATATGCAGCATAGATAGATCTGTTGGTTTGGGACAGTCGAACTGCCATTTTGGCCAAAGTCAAGGGTAGGTACGGGTGGGTCCAAATTAACCTGGAGAATGACGGCTAGAACTTGACATGTGACTTATGATATTTTGGCCAAAGTCAAGGTCATAAGAGCATGGGGCAAAAATCCACATCGGGGGTTTCAAAAGAACTGAAACTTGCCAGCGCTGCATACCATTTGGAGTGTGATGATTCTGGTAGGATTCCTTCAGTTTTATCACGCGATGATATTTGGATCCCGATCCTATTGTGAGTATATGCTACTCCTCGGGAAATTTCTCACTTAACGATCAATGCTATAAACCTAGTAGGTGTCTAGAAAGGTGTTAGCGGGGCTACGCCCACAGGGAAAAGAGGTTACTTAATTAAGGAACGTCGCGAAAGCGTTGGAAAACCTCCCTCGAAGTACCGACACTGGCCTGGCTGAACGGTTAAGCAAGTATTGTACGGTGAGATTGATCCCGACTAATTCTTCCTTTATGGTTTGAGGAGGGATTCGAGAGACAGTGGGAGCCATCCTGTTTAGACAAACTAAAAACCATTCTAAACTTGCAAGAGCATCATGCTAAAGTGTTTCTTTTCTCTCTCCTAATTGCAGCGACCAATCAACATGACCAGACTTATGTTATTACTAGATAAAAACATACTGACAGGGCCAAACTACAAAGATTGGCTTAGGAATGTCAAAATGGCAATCACTTACGATAAGTTGGGGTATCTCCTTACCACCAAAGCTCCCCCTGTCCCAGGTCCCACCTCCAGCGTCACGGATATAGAAATCCGTAAGACATGGGAGATCGATTGCGCGAAGGCCAAATGCCTCGTGCTTGCCTCTATGGACAATGAACATCAGAGGAGGCATGAGAATATGGACCTAGAATATATATTTCTCCATACAAAAGATTTGTATAGAGAGCAATCTCGTATCGCCAGATACGAAGTGTCGAAGAAGCTGTTTTCGGCAAGATTGGCCGTCGGATCATCGGTAGCGGAACACGTGCTTAAGATGATTGGCTACATAGAGGAGCTCGCGGACCTTGGGACCACGTTGGAGAATGAACTCAACACTGACTTGATTCTCCAGTCCCTTCCTTCCACTTACGCCCAGTTTGTCCTAAACTTCAACATGCAAGGAAAGGAGGTTGAACTTTCCGAACTTCTGAACATGTTGAGGAGTGCTGAGGGCACCCTACAGAAAGGTAGGGAGACATCCACTTTGTTTGTAGGAGGATCTTCCTCTTCTAGGTCCAGGGCGAAAGCCAAGGGAAAGAAGAAGAAAGCTCCCGCCAAACCAAGGGGCGGTGTTAGTAAAATGGATACGAAGGGAATGGAAAAGGCAACAAAGGTAGCGGGAAAGCTTGTGGGAAAGGAAGAATGCTTTTACTATCACAAGAGTGGACACTGGAAACAGGATTGCAAGGCTTGGAAGGCCAGAACCCAGGATCTGAAGCGAGTTGCGGCTTCAGCTTCAGGTGTGTATGTTATTGAAAACTGCCTATCAATAAACTCTGCTTCCTGGGTATTGGATACCGGATCAGGATCTCATATCTGTAATTCTTTGCAGGCATTGAGAAGGCGTAGGGTTTTGAAGGCAGGTGATATGACCCTGAGAGTTGCAAACGGAGCTAGCATGGATGCTGAGGCCGTGGGGGACTATCACCTGGATTGTCAGATGGACACTTTTTGGTTTTGCGTGGTTGTTATTTTGTACCAAATGCAACTTGTAATATCATTTCTGTATCTTTATTGTCTAAAGAAGGTTATGAATTTGCATTTGTAAGTAATGTTGTGAACATTCACCTTAATCAAGTTTTGATTGGGTCAGGTACATTAAACAATGGTATATACGTATTAAACCAACCACAGATTTTCAATGTCCAGAATACACACAAAAGAAAGTCTCCAGAAATCAATCAGGCTTTCTTATGGTATTGTAGACTCGGTCACATCAATGAGAGAAGGTTGACGAAGTTACATACAGAAGGATATTTGGATCCGTTCGAATATCAATTGTATGCAACTTGTCAATCCTGTCTCAAAGGGAAGATGACAAAAACTCCGTTCACTGTACACGGAGTAAGAGCGAGCGAGCTCTTGGGACTCGTACACAGCGACGTATACGGTCCAATATCTACGCATGCACGAAGCGGTTATTCTTACTTCATTACTTTTACGGATGACTTTTCGAGGTACGGATATGTCTTATTAATGAAACATAAATCCGAGGCCTTTGAAAAATTCCAGGAATACAGAATGAAGTAGAAAAACAAATAGGAAAAAGTATTAAGGCACTGAGATCTGATCGAGGTGGTGAATACTTGAGTGCCGAGTTCCTGGATTACTTAAAAGAGAATGGAATTCTCTCTCAGCTTACTCCTCCATACACTACGCAACATAACGGTGTATCGGAGAGACGGAATCGAACCCTGTTGGATATGGTACGGTCCATGATGAGTAATGCTGAGTTACCGCGATCATTCTGGGGATATGCGCTAGAATCAGCTGCATACCTTTTGAACCGAGTTCCAACTAAGACTGTGCCTACTACACCATATCAGATGTGGTGTGGGAAGAGACCCTATCTTAATCACATTAAGACATGAGGATGTCAAGCTTTTGTCAAAAAGTAGCATGCGGACAAGCTCGAGGTACGCTCAGTACAGTGCAAGTTTGTGGGATATCCAAAGAACTCTAAGGGATATTTCTTCTATTGCGAAGAGGAACAAAAGGTTTTTGTTTCTCATCATGCCCACTTTCTAGAACACCAGTTCTTGGAAAAGGAAATTAGTGGGAGCGCAATAGAACTGGAAGAAATTCCAGAACCACGAGCTATTACTGAAAGCTTAGTAGAACCAGAGGGTTCGAAAGATCAGGAAATTCCTACGCCACTCCGCAGGAGTAGTAGGCAGTCTCATCCGCCCGAGAGATACTACGGTTTTCTCATAGACGGGGATAGAGAGGATTGCATCATTGATTGTGATGAGCCTACTAGCTTCCAGCAAGCCATTTAGAGCGTTGACTCGGTAAAATGGCTGGATGCAATGCGGACCGAAATGGAGTCTATGTACACCAACAAAGTATGGACGTTGGACATTGCTCCAGATGGGGTAAAACCCGTAGGATGCAAGTGGATCTTCAAAATGAAGATTGGTGTAGATGGACAGGTCGAGACCTATAAAGCTAGACTTGTTGCAAAGGGTTTTCGCCAAAGACCTAGTTTGGACTATGACGAAACCTTTTCTCCAGTGGCTATGCTGAAATCCATTCGGATCCTTCTTGCCATTGCTGCCTTCCACAATTATGAGATTTGGCAGATGGACGTAAAGACCGCTTTTCTAAATGGAAATTTAGAGGAGTGTGTCTATATGGACCGGCCATAGGGTTTCATTCAGAGTGGGAGCAGCGGAAAGGTGTGCAAGTTGCTCAAGTCCATTTATGGACTAAAGCAGGCATCGCGGAGTTGGAACATCTGTTTTGATGAGACGGTCAAGGAATTTAGCTTTATCAAAAATCCAGATTAACAATGCATCTATAGTAGATTTGTAGCGAGAACTATAGTATTCCTCGTTTTATACGTGGATGACATTCTCTTACTAGGAAATGACATTCCTATGCTATAATCTGTCAAAGGGTTCTTGTCACACAGGTTCTCCATGAAAGACCTGGGTGATGCCTCATACATTCTGGGGATCCGGATCTACCGTGACAGATCCAAGAGGATATTAGGACTCTCACTGTCCAGATACATCGACACCATACTGAAAAGATTCAGTATGGAAGATTCCAAGCGCGGTAATCTACCGGCTTGTCACGGGATCACCCTCTCCAAAGAGATGTCTCCCAAGACTGATTTGGAGAGGGGTCGCATGTCCATTATACCCTACGCTTCTGCGGTAGGCTCTATAAGGTATGCGATGTTGTGTACCATACCAGATGTGGCTTATGCACTGAGTGTGGTAAGCAGGTATCAGTCAAACCCTGGGGAGAAACACTGGATAGCGGTAAAGAACATTCTCAAGTACCTGAGAAGGACTAAGGAGATGTTCTTGGTGTATGGCGGAAAAGACCTCCAGATTGAGTCCTTTGCTGACTCCAGCTTCCAGAGTGACAAGGATGATTCCAAGTCCATGTCGGGTTTTGTCTTTACCCTCAATGGAGGGGCGGTGTGTTGGAAGAGTTCCAAACAGGAAACTGTTGCTGACTAGACTATGGAAGCGGAATATATCGCTGCATCTGATGCCGCAAAAGAAGTCGTCTGGATGAGGAAGTTCTTGAAAGAACTTCAGGTGGTTCCGTCCATTGTTGATCCAATACCTCTGTATTGTGACAACAACGGGGCTATAGCTTTAGCTAAGGAACCCAGGTCACATCAGAAATCCAGACACATCTTGAGGTGGTATCACCTGATCAGGGAGATCGTGGATCGCTGGGAGATCGAGGTTCAGAGGGTTGCTTCAGAAGATAACACTGCAGATCCATTCATGAAGACCTTACCCCAGACTCGGTTCGAGCGGCTGATCGAGATGATAGGTCTTCGATACGTCAGTACATGGCCTTAGTGCAAGTGGGAGATTGTTAGTGTATATGCCCTAGAGGCCATTACTGTATCATACTAGTATGTATATTACTTGATGGAAGCTTGGGATATTCACAGTTGTATAGACAATCTTACTCGAAATGGTAGTATGCTACTTGGTTTGTCTTTGCTTTAATGTGTACATGTGTTTCTTTATTGTATCACCTATACGCATTAGTGGAGCCCTTAGGATCTTGGCTTGATTACCAGCATTGTGATGGCAGTCACACTCGTGGGGACTGGGTAATCTATAAGCACATCCTTATATATACACGTCCCTGGTCGTGGGATTATCGAGACAGGGCATCGATACTCCGGAGTAGACTAGCATATGCGCTTCTCATCCCAGCACGAGAGACTGTCTGTCCCACAGCTGTCTGTACGTCGTACTTGAGATAGTATGCGGGTGTTCGTTGGGTTACGAGTACACTGGACAGGACTCGTCGGGAACTGTTGGTTGGTATTATACCTATCGTCGGTTATCAGTTCCCAAATGACATGAGTACAGCTTAGTCCGCTGACTTGACACTGTCACTTCGCCTCGAGTGTGTTCCCACTGAACTTTGATTACTACCCTACCACGGCTCAAAGGAGTCATGCAAACAGGTAGTTTTTGGGTGCAGTCCCGAAGCACTTGGAGGCAGTGACGGTTAGAGAGGATTCGTCTCTCCCGGTATTGGGGTTTGACATCGCGCTGTGTCAAGGAGAGCCATTACATAAGTAGTCCCTGGCCAGGGCAAGCGAGGTATACTGGTAGGTTTCCAGTGTTAGCTCAGGGTGTTCTGGGATACACTCCGACACGACTTGTACCGCTATTAGGGAACTGACGTTTACCACCCCCTAGGCTAGCCATGCGATGTATCAGACGAACAGACCGGACTGTACGGAGACTGTCACATTCAGGCTCAGTAAGAGTTCAGATGGGTTCACCTCGTCAGTCTTCTTATCGGCATCTACCTGGGGACCATTACGTACAGCTAGTGCCGCTTGCGGTCTGTGGTTAAACCCACTGCCAGCGTAGTGTCGAGTCTTTAGAGTCCCACACAGAGGGTTATTCGCCTTTAGGCAAAATGAGTAGAGGTCGCATGGTTTTGCGACAGGGTTCGTTCACATCCGCGCACTTGTGCACGTTTGCTGTCCGGACAGCTTATACTAGCGGGCTTTGGTTTAAGCCGGATCCTAGTATATGATTTGGGATTGGTTTTATCTCATTGTATTCATGTTCCTCGGTACACGGATACGGGTGTGTATGCACAGTTGATTGAGACAGAGGCAGAGGACCTTCATTAGGATTGATGACTATTGTCATTTTCTTAACCCTAATGTTTTGTGTGAATTATGATTTATTAATTATTAGTTAATTATAATTGTGCATGGTTAGGGTTACTGACCATTTGACTACACTTGACTTGTTGACCTAGGTTGACAAGTTGACCATCATCATTCCATATGAAAGATGCTCTTTGATCCTTGCAAAGGCATTTAATGTGAAATGATAATGGTCATTTCTTGATTAACCATGACAATTATCTTGACTAATTATCTATTTTCATAATTCACACATATATGTGAGAAGAATGGTTTGTTTCTTCTCATTCTATCATTTAGATTCTCTCTCCTCCTCCTCCTCCTCCTCTCTCTCTAGCTCTCCCTTCTCATGAGTTGAGAATCTCTTGAGATTGAGATAAATCGTTCTAAAATACTCTCTACTCTTTCTAAGGTTCTAGGATTAGCACTCCAAGCATCTTAGTTACTTCTAGTTTGAAGTTGAAGCCAAAGGTTGAGACTCTCGGGTGGATCTTTCTTCGACAAGAGAAGGCGACAAGGAGATCACTTTCTTTCACTCCAAGGAGCAAGGAGAGAAGGACATAAAGCCCTAGGTATAACCTCTTTTTCGAGTAGTTAACTGCTTTTAGCTTTGTTGTTAGTTTATATTTAGCAAAGATCCTTATTTTGTTAGTCCATGTTGCCTTGAGCGTTAAAAATCCGATTTTTATACCGTTTCCGCCTCCCCTTAAGCACCGGGGTGGGCAACGTGGACTTACAAGGCTGAACTTGACTAGTGCTTATGATTTTTTGACCATAGCCAAGGTCATGAGTTCTAGGGGTAAGAACCACATCGGGGGTTTCAAGAGTTGAAATTTGCAATGAGATTGCATACCTTCCATATGATGGTTGGATCCCGATCCCACAGTGGGCAATAGTTGCTCCCAGGAGACTTTTGCAGTTTACAATTAGCTAACCCATTAGGTGTCTAGAAAGGTGTTAACGAGGCTACGCTTCTGGGAAGACGAGGTTTATATTAATTAGGTTCATGCGAAAGCACGGGGAACCTCCCTCAAGTACTGACACTGGCCTAGCTGAACGGTTAGCGAAGTTGTAGGCTGTAATTAATCCTGGCTAGTTTTCTTTGTAAGGTTTGAAAAAAAAAACTTGATTAAAGCAGTTGGAGACATCGATTAGATAAAATAATAACCAATCTGATCTTTGCAAGAGATTTCACTGAGTGTATTCTTTTCTCTCTCTCGTAATGGCAGATACCAATGACAGGACTCAAGTTTCTACTAGATAAAAATAAACTGAATGGGACCAATTATAAAGAATGGCTGAGGAACCTTAACATTGCCTTGACTTATGATAAGGTATCATATGTCCTCAGTACAGAATTTGCAAACTTCCTAAAAGAGAATGAGATTCTCTCTCAGCTCACTCCTCCTTACACACCACAGCACAACGGTGTGTCAGAACGACGGAATCAGACCCTATTAGATATGGTCCGTTCTATGATGAGTGATACTGAGTTACCCGTCTCATTTTGGGGACATGCATTGGAGACTGCAGCGTTTCTACTGAACAGGGTCCCAACCAAAACCGTGTCTACCACACCATATGAGATATGGTATGGGAAGCGACCATCTCTTAAACGAATTAAGATTTGGGGTTGTCCGGCCTATCTTAAAAAGCAAAATCTGGACAAACTCGAGACACGGTCAGTCATGTGTAATTTTGTGGGATATCCAACAAATTCTTATTGATATCTATTCTACCACAAGGAGGAACAAAAGGTGTTTGTTTCTCAGCATGCCACATTTTTAGAAAAAGAATTTTTTACAAATGATACAGATAGCAGTGTGGTAGATCTAGAAGTGGTTCTAGAAACACAAACTACAAATGACGACTTGGTTGAACCAGCTGTTGCAGCAGAAACTAATGAACCTCAGCCACTCCGTAGATCTGGTAGGACTTCTCGCCCACCAGAGATGTACTACAGTTTCCTCATTGATGGTGACAGAGAAGATTGCATCATGGAAGATGATGATCCTACAAGCTTTCAGCAAGCTATTACGAGTGGAGACTCTGTGAAGTGGATGGATGCTATGAGATCTGAAATGGAGTCTATGTGTAAGTTGATGTACAACACCCCACGACTTGCGGGGAGGCAGAAAATTGAAAAACGATCTTGTTCTTTGCGTAAACATCGACTAACCGAGAATCTTTGCTAAATTATAACTAATAAGAAACATAGAAGTTATGAACTACTATGATAAGTGATTATACCTAATGAACCGTGTCCTTCTCCTTTTCGTTATCCACGTCCTTCTCGGCCTCCTCCACGTAATAGATGATCCACCCGAGAGCTATACTCCAAGCTTCACCTCTAACTTGAGGTAACTAGGTTTCTTAAAGTGCTAATCTAAGCAACCTAGGTGATATAGAGAAGGGTTATGGATTAAATAGTCTATTCTAATTCTTGGTCTCAACACATGAGAGGGGAGGATCAAGGTTTGAAGGGAGAGAGCTTGAGGAGAGAGAATATGAGCAAGAGAATGAGAAGAGATAATGAACTCATTTGAATATATATGAAGCATAATGTTTCATGAAATAAATAAATTAAATCATTTAACAACCATGCTTCATTCATTCATATGAGTGATTCATCTCATGAATCATTAGATCAATAAATGATGCATTAACTCCATGGATGAATCACACAAATGAGTCATTAACACAATAAATGCAAATGCCACCTTAACCCTCAAGTCACCATCCTTCTAGAAGCTTCTCACGAAATTACGAGAACGCCCCTCCTATCCGTGAAAACACGGAAAAACTTTAGACTGTATAAATCCAATAACCCGATACTAGAATCTGGCTTAAAACAAAGCCGGCTATTAAAAACTGTCCGAATGTCGTACGTGCGTAAACATACGTATGTGTCCGAACCCTTGTCGTAAAACCATACGACCTCTATATCGTTTCGCCTGGAGTAGGGAAACTCTCTGTGTGGGACTCTAAAGACTCGACTACTACGCTGGCAGTGAGTTTAACCACAGACCGCAAGCGGCACTAGCTGTACGTAACGGTCCCCAGGTAGATGTCGATAAGAAGGACGATGAGGAAACCCATCCGAACTCCTATTGAGCCTGATGTGACAATCTCCGTACAGTCCGGTCTGTTCTTCTAAGACTATCGCATATCGGTCCTAGGGGGCGGCAAGCGTCAGTCCCCTAATAGCGATATAAGTCGTGTCGGAGCGTAGCCCATTACACCCTGAGAAACAACTGGAACCTACCAGTAAATCTCGCTTGCCCTGGCCAGGGACTTTGCGTAATGGCTCTCTGACACAGCGCGATATCAACTCCCAATACCGGGAGAGACGAATCCAGTCTAACCGCCACTGCCTCCAAGTGCTCGGGACTGCACCCAACTGCTACCTGTTTGCACGACTCCTTTGAGCTGTGGTAGGGTAGCAATCTAAGAACAGTGGGACACACTCGAGGTGAAGTAGCAGTGTCAAGTCTGCGGACTATGCTGTACTCATGTCACCTGGGAACTGTTAACTGACGACGGGTATAATACCAACCAACAGTTCCCCGTGAGTCCTGTCCGGTGTACCCGTAACCCAACGAGCACCTGTATACTATCTCCAGTATGACGTACTGACGGCTGTGGGACAGACCATCTCCCCAACTGGGATGAGAAGCGTACACACTAGTCTACTCCGGAGTATCGATACCCTGTCTCGATAATCCTATGACTAGGGACCTGAAAAAGGATGTGCTTGTAGACTATCCAGCCCCCACTAGTGTGACTGCCATCACAACGCTGGTAGTTAAGCAAGATCCTAAGAGCTCTATCAATACGTATACTTATATATTAAGATAGATAAAACCAAGTAGCATACTACCATGTTTAGCAAGACTGTTATATAACTGTGAATATCCCAAGCTTCCATTAAGTAATATACAAGCTAGGATGATACAATAATGGCCCCTAGGGCATATACACTAACAATCTCCCACTTGCACTAGGGCCATGTACTGGCATATCGAAGACCGATGATCTCGAGTAGCCTCTCGAACTGAATCTGAGATAGGGCCTTCGTGAATGGATCAACAATGTTCTCTTCAGTAGCAACTTTCCGGACCTCGATCTCCTGACGATCAATGATCTCCCTGATCAGGTGATACCGCCTTAAGATGTGTCTGGACTTCTGATGGGACCTTGGTTCCTTCGCTAAAGCTATAGCTCTGTTGTTGTCGCAATACAGAGGTATTGGATCAACAATGGTAGGTACCACCTGAAGTTCTGTTAGGAACTTCTTCATCCAGACCGCTTATTTTGCGGCATCGCAAGCAGAAATATACTCCGCTTCCATCGTCGAGTCAGCAACGGTGTTCTGCTTGGAACTCTTCCAGCACACCGCCCCTCCATTAAGGGTAAAGACATAACCTGACATGGACTTGGAATCGTCCTTATCACTCTGGAAGCCGGAATCAGCAAAGGCCTCCATCTTGAGGTCTTTTCCGCCGTAAACCAAGAACATCTCCTTAGTCCTTCTCAGGTACTTGAGAATGTTCTTTACTGCTATCCAGTGCTTCTCCTCTGGGTCTGACTGATACCGGCTTACCACGCTCAGTGTATAAGCTACATCTGGTCTGGTGCACAACATCGCATACATTATAGAGCCTACCGCAGAAGCGTAGGGTATAATAGACATGCGTTCCCTTTCCAAACCAGTCTTGAAAGACATCTCTTTGGATAGGGTGATTCCGTGACAAGCCGGTAGATTACCGCGCTTAGAATCTTCCATACTGAATCTTTTCAGTATAGTGTTGATATACCTGGACTGCGAAAGTCCCAACATCCTCTTGGATCTATCACGATAGATCCGGATCCCAAGAATGTAAGAGGCATCACCCAGGTCTTTCATGGAGAACCTGTGTGACAAGAATTCTTTGACAGATTGTAGCATAGGAATGTCATTTCCTATAAATAGAATGTCATCAACGTACAAGACGAGGAATACGACAGTTCTTGCTACAACTTTACTATATATACATGGTTCATCTGGATATTTGATAAAGTCATATTCTTTGACTGTTTCATCAAAACAGATGTTCCAACTCCACGATGCCTGCTTTAATCCATAAATGGACTTAAGAAACTTGCATACTTTCCCACTGCTCCCACTCTGATTGAAACCCTCTGGCTGATCCATATAGACGCACTCTTCTAAATTACCATTCATAAAAGCCGTCTTTACGTCCATCTGCCAGATTTCATAATCATAGAAGGCAGCAATAGCAAGAAGGACCCGAATGGATTTGAGCATAGCCACTGGAGAAAAAGTTTCGTCATAGTCCAAACCAGGTCTTTGACGAAAACCCTTTGCAACAAGTCTAGCCTTATAGGTTTCCACCTGTCCATCTACACCAATCTTTTTCTTGAAGATCCATTTGCATCCTATGGGTTTTACCCCATCTGGAGCAAAGTCCAAAGTCCATACTTTGTTGGTGTGCATGGACTCCATTTCGGTCCGCATTGCATCTAGCCATCGTACCGAGTCGCAGCTCTGGATGGCCTACTGGAAGCCAGTAAGTTCATCGTCATCTATGACGCAATCCTCTCTATCCCCATCTATGAGAAAACCATAGTATCTCTCAGGCGGATGAGATGGCCTACTAATCCTGCGGAAGGGTGCTGGAATGTCCAGTTCTTCTTGAACTACTGGTTCTACCAAACTTTCAGTAGTAGTTTATGGTTCTGGAATTTCTTCCAGTTCTATTTCGCTCCCACTTATTTCCTTTTCTAAAAACTGCTGTTCTAGAAAATAGGCAATACGAGAAACAAAAACCTTTTGTTCCTCTGCATAATAGAAATAATATCCCTTGGAGTTCTTTGGATATCCCACAAACTTACACTGTACTGATCATGCCTCGAGCTTGTCCGTATGCTGCTTTTTAACAAAAGCTGGACATCCCCATATCTTCATATGCTGAAGATGGGGTTTCTTCACACTCTACATCTGATATGGGGTGGTAGGCACAGTCTTGGTAGGAGCTCTGTTCAGAAGATATGCTGCTGATTCTAGCGCATAACCCCAGAAAGATCGCGGTAACTCAGCATTACTCATCATAGAACGTACCATATCCAATAGGGTTCGATTCCGTCTCTCCCATACACCGTTATGCAGTGAAGTGTATGGAGGAGTAAGCTGAGAGATAATTCCTTTCTCTTTTAGATAACCTAGGAACTCGGCACTTAAGTATTCACCACCTCGATCAGATCTTAGTGTCTTGATACTTTTGCCGGTTTGGTTTTCTACTTCATTCTTATACTCTTGGAATTTCTCAAAAGCCTCGGATTTATGTTTCATCAGATAAATGAATCCGTACCTTGAGTAATCATCCGTAAAAGTAATCAAATAGGAAAAACCAGCTCTTGCATATGTAGACATTGGACCACATACATCGCTGTGTATGAGTCCTAAGAGCTCGCTCGCTCTTACTCCATGTCCAGTGAATGGAGTTTTTGTCATCTTTCCTTTGAGACATGATTGACAAGTGGCATAAGTTTGATATTCGAACGAGTCCAAATATCCTTCTCTATGTAACTTAGTCAACATTGTCTCATTGATGTAACCTAATCTACAATGCCATAAGAAAGCCTTATTTAAATCTAGAGACTTTCTTTTTAGTGTGTTCTGGACATTGAAAATTTGGAGTTGGTTTAAGACATATATACCGTTATCCAGTGTACCGGACCCAATCAAACTATGATTAAGGTGGATGTTAACAACATCACTTACAAACGTGAAATCATAACATTTATTTGATAACAAGAAAACTGATATGATATTACACGTTAAGCTAGGTACACAAAAATAGTTATGTAAAACCAAAATGTGTCCACTCGTCAATCCCAGGTGATAATCCCCTACGGACACAGCTCCCACGCTAGCTCCGTTAGCAACCATCAGGGTCATATCACCATCCTTCAACACTCTACGATTTCTCAGTGCCTGCAATAAATTGCATATATGAGATCCTGCTCCGGTATCCAATACCCAGGAAGTAGAGCTGATTGCCAGAAAATTCTCAATTACAAACACACCTGAAGTCGAAGCCACAGGTTGCTTCGGTTCGTGGTTCTTGGCGTTCCACGCCTTGCAATCTTTCTTCCAGTGCCATTTCCTATGACAATGGAAGCACTCATCCTGGGCCACTACTGGCACCGCAAACTTTTTCTTTCCCTTCGCTCCCACCTTACTAACACCTCCTCTAGGTTTGGTGGCGGCCTTCTTCTTCCTTCCTTTGGCTCTAGTCTTGGACCCGGAAGAAGAAGCACCGCTAACAAACATAGCAGGTGTTTCCCTTGCCTTCTGCAAGGTGCCCTCTGCACTCCTCAACATGTTAAGGAGTTCCGGAAGTTCAACTTCTTTTCTTTGAATGTTGAAATTCAGAATAAACCGGGCGTAGGTGGAAGGAAGGGACTGGAGAATAAGGTCTGTATAGAGCTCATTATCCAAAGTCGTCCCAAGGTCTGCGAGCTCTTCTATATAGCCAATCATCTTTAGGACATGTTCTCCTACCGATGATCCGACGGCCAACCTCGCTCGAAACAAGTTCTTAGAGGTCTCGTATCTTGCTATACGAGATTGCTCTCCATAAAGTTCCTTTGTATGGAGAAATATGGCATCAAGATCCATATCCTCATGCCTCCTCTGATGTTCATTGTTCATCGAGGCAAGCACGATGCACTTGGCCTTCGCGCAATCATACTCCCAGGTTTTGCGGATTTCCTTATCCGCATTACTGGATTTGGGACCTGGGACAGCAGGTGCCTTAGCGGTGAGGACGTACCCCAATTTGTCATAGGTCAAAACCATTTTGACATTCCGTAGCCAATCTTTATAGTTTGGCCCTATCAGTATATTTTTCTCTAAAAGTATCTTAAGTCCAGTCATTTTCAGGGTCGCTGCAACTAGGAGAGAGAGAAGAAACACTTTAGCATGATGCTCTTGCAAGTTTAGAGTGGTTTTTAATTTATCTAAACTGGATGGCTCCCACTGTTTCTCGAATCCTTCCTCAAACCATAAAAGGAGAATTAGCCAGGACTATTCTCACTGTACAATACTTGCTTAACCGTTCAGCCAGGCCGGTGTTGGTACTTCGAGGGAGGTTTTCCAACGCTTTCGCGAAGTTCCTTAATTAAATAACCTCTTTTTTCTGGGGGTGTAACCCCGCTGACACCTTTCTCGACACCTACTTGGTTTATAGCATTGATCGTTAAGTGACGAATCTCCTGATGAGTAGTATATACTCACAGTAGGATCGGGATCCAAATATCATCATATGATAATGTTGAAGGAATCCTACCAACATTCATCAAACTCCAAATGGTATGCATCTCTTTGCAAATTTCAGTTTCTTTAGAAATTCCCAATATAAATTTTTTGCCCCATGCTCTTATGACCCTGGCTTTAGTCAAAATGTCATAAGTCACATGTCATGTTCTACCCGTCATTATCTTGTCAATTTGAACCCATCCGTACATACCCCTGACTTTGGTCAAATGATAATACGACTGTCCCAAACTAACTCATCTATGTATGCAACAAATGAATACCCAGCAGCTACCAAACACTATGCCTTGACTTTGGCCAAAATGCATAGCTTGAATACTACTGAATACCCAAATGAAATGACGGAGGGCTACGAATGGTTTTGGCGAAACCGTGAACGTAGTGAACTTGATATGACCGAAGGAACCTGATAGCTTTTAAAAGGAGTGGTTAAAGCTCCGCAATTAAAAAATATCATCTGTTTTAAAATAACCGAGTGGTTTCTTTTTAAATTGTTCCAACGATTCAACTTTTGGTTTATTTTCTTTGCATTAATAATAATGCGTCCCATCATTAACCTATCATTGCAGAAAACAACGAAAATACAACGTCCTCTTATGCCATCCGCATTCGCCACTAGGTCCCGTCATCACCCGTTAGGTTACTTAACTAACGGTAGAGCGGGGGCTTAGCTAGCGCGGGTGTAAAACATAAGTGACATCTAAATAGCTATCATATATAGATATTGTACATTCGTCAGACGCAATAATAGGCATTCTAGATCACAGATGAACATTATTGGATATGCAAGCAATCCGCGTTTGTTTTGAGCCTGCAACAAAAGACGGATTACACAGTTGTGATGAATAGCCATTACCCCACCCTAGACCCCTACGGGTACGGCAAACTACCCGCCAAGTACCCGAAGTGAAGCGGTCTCCCTCAAAAACGTGAGTAGGCCACTAAACAATTCAAAGTACCCGGTAGTTTGTGCACCCCACCTTGGGTCTATCTTAGGAGCAAAAACAGTAAAATGAAATAATACAACGGTGGCTACAACCGCAACCTGGATGTGCCCCGCAAAATAATATTACAACATATTGCAATTACTTTGAATGAATGAATATAACAACCCATCACAAACCCCGGCTAATCATCACAACAGTCCAATACAGTTCATAAACACAAACAGTAAAATCCATTACAGAAATGTGCAACCCCCTGCCAACCGACATACTAGCAGTTAGGGGAGGTTTACGAACACATTATACAATCACAGATATAATCAAATTAGCAAACATCGTAAGATTTCGATCGAGCAAACACTTTAGATTCTACTCCAAAACTTCTCTGTGCACCTGAGACTTGAGCAGGAAAATAAACATTCCAGAAAACACAAAAATATCACAGAAGAGTTACTGGAGCAAACTGGGTTGAATCGGCTTCAACTCGGCCGCGGATCCGCGGTGGATCGGTGGGATCGACCGCGGTTCCGCGGCTGTATGGCCGATTCAGGAACCCATTTTTCTCCAGTAACCTTATAATTCTTTTCTTGTTATTTTAGAGATCCCTGAAAAAATTTTAGGGCCTGTTTTAAAAACGACAGAAACTTAGTGATATCGATGTTTTTTCCGGTTCGTTTTGCGTTCGAAATTCATAAGACTTTGCTAATAAGTTAATTATTGTTTAGCGAGGCTCTGATACCACTATAAGTCGATGTACAATACCCCACGACTTGCGGGGAGGCGGAAAATTAAAAAATGATCTTGTTCTTTGCGTAAACATCGACTAACCGAGAATCTTTGCTAAACTATAACTAACAAGAAACATAGAAGTTATAAACTACTATGATAAGTGATTATACCTAATGAACCGTGTCCTTCTCCTTTTTGTTATCCACGTCCTTCTCGGCCTCCACCACATAATAGATGATCCACCCGAGATCTATACTCCAAGCTTCACCTCTTACTTAAGGTAACTAGGTTTCTTAAAGTGCTAATCTAAGAAACCTAGGTGATATAGAGAAGGGTTATAGATTAAATTGTCTATTCTAATCCTTGGTCTCAACATATGAGAGGGGAGGATTAAGGTTTAAAGAGAGAGCTTGAGGAGGGAGAAGGTGAACAAGATAATGAGAAGAGATAATGAACTCATTTGAATATATATGAAGCATAATGTTTTATGAAATAAATAAATTAAATCATTTAACAACCATGCTTCATTCATTCATATGAGTGATTCATCTCATGAGTCATTAGATCAATAAATGATGCATTAACTCCATGGATGAATCACACAAATGAGTCATTAACACAATAAATGCAAATGCCACCTTAACCCTCAAGTCACCATCCTTCTAGAAGATTCTCACGAAATTACGAGAACGCCCCTCCTATCCGTGAAAACACGGAAAAACTTTAGACTGTATAAATCCAATAACCCGATACTAGAATCTGCCTTAAACCAAACCCGGCTAGTAAGAACTGTCCGAATGTCATACGTGCGTAAACACACGTATGCGTCCGAACCCTTATCGTAAAACCATACGACCTCTATATCGTTTCTCCTGGAGTAGGGAAACTCTCTGAGTGGGACTCTAAAGACTCGACTACTACGATGGCAGTGAGTTTAACCACAGACCGCAAGCGGCACTAGCTGTACGTAACGGTCCCCAGGTAGATGTCGATAAGAAGGACGATGAGGAAACCCATCCGAACTCCTATTGAGCCTGATGTGACAATCTCCGTACAGTCCGGTCTGTTCTTCTAAGACTATCGCATATCGGTCCTAGGGGGCGGCAAGCATCAGTCCCCTAATAGCGATATAAGTCGTGTCGGAGCGTAGCCCATTACACCCTGAGAAACAACTGGAACCTACCAGTAAATCTCGCTTGCCCTGGCCAGGGACTTTGCGTAATGGCTCTCTGACACAGCACGATATCAACTCCCAATACCGGGAGAGACGAATCCAGTCTAACCGCCACTGCCTCCAAGTGCTCGGGACTGCACCCAACTGCTACCTGTTTGCACGACTCCTTTGAGCTGTGGTAGGGTAGCAATCTAAGAACAGTGGGACACACTCGAGGTGAAGTAGCAGTGTCAAGTCTGCGGACTATGCTGTACTCATGTCACCTGGGAACTGTTAACTGACGACGGGTATAATACCAACCAACAGTTCCCCGTGAGTCCTGTCCGGTGTACCCGTAACCCAACGAGCACCTGTATACTATCTCCAGTATGACGTACTGACGGCTGTGGGACAGACCATCTCCCCAACTGGGATGAGAAGCGTACACACTAGTCTACTCCGGAGTATCGATACCCTGTCTCGATAATCCTACGACTAAGGACCTGAAAAAGGATGTGCTTGTAGACTACCCAGCCCCCACTAGTGTGACTGCCATCACAACGCTGGTAGTTAAGCAAGATCCTAAGAGCTCTATTAATACGTATACTTACATATTAAGATAGATAAAACCAAGTAGCATACTACCATGTTTAGCAACACTGTTATATAACTGTGAATATCCTAAGCTTCCATTAAGTAATATACAAGCTAGTATGATACAATAATGGCCCCTAGGGCATATACACTAACACTATGTACACCAACAAAGTATGGACTTTGGACGTTGTACCCCCTGGGGTAAAACCCGTGGGGTGCAAATGGATCTTTAAAAAAAGATTGGTGTAGATGGGCAGGTGGAGACCTATAAG
This sequence comes from Agapanthus africanus, assembly GCA_030015575.1. Classification (NCBI taxonomy): domain Eukaryota; kingdom Viridiplantae; phylum Streptophyta; class Magnoliopsida; order Asparagales; family Amaryllidaceae; genus Agapanthus; species Agapanthus africanus. Next base: position 600,514,263 of record JASDDO010000014.1, read on the forward strand.
GCAAGACTTATGGCAAAGGGTTTTTGTCAAAGACCGGGTCTGGACTATGACGAAACTTTTTCTCCCGTAGCCATGCTTAAATCCATTTGGATCCTACTTTCTATTGCTGCTCACTATGACTATGAAATCTGGCAGATGGACGTTAAAACTGCATTTCTAAATGGAGATTTAGATGAATGCGTTTATAGGGATCAGCCAGAAGGCTTCATTGATAGTGGGAGCAGCGGGAAAGCATGTAGATTGCTTAAATTCATTTATGGATTAAAGCAGGCATCACGGAGCTGGAACATCTGTTTTAATGAACTTATCAAGGAGTTTGATTTCATCAAAAATCCGGATGAACCTTGTGTTTATAAGAAGGCTGTAGGAAGAGCTGTCACATTCCTCATATTGTACGTGGATGACATTCTTCTGATAGGAAATGATATTCTTATGCTACATTCGGTCAAATCTTTCTTGTCACTAAGGTTCTCCATGAAGGACCTGGGTGATGCCACATACATTCCGGGCATTCGGATCTATAGGGATTATCCAAGAGATTATTCGGATTGTCCCAAACCAGGTACATTAACACCATCCTAAAAAGGTTTAGTATGGAAGACTCCAAGTGGGGTGCCTTACCCGCTTGCCATGGGGTCACACTCTGTATGGACTTTTGCCCAAAGACCGATGAAGAGAGAGCTCGCATGAGCATTATACCCTATGCTTCAGCCGTAGGATCTATAATGTACGCGATGTTATGTACATGCCCAGATGTAGCTTATGCACGTAGTGTAGTAAGCAGGTATCAATCCAACCCAGGGGAGAATCACTGGATAGTTCTGAAGAACATTCTTAAGTACTTGCGAAGGACTAAAGAATTGTTCTTGGTGTATGGTAACGGAGATCTCCAAATGGAGGCCTTTACCGATTCGAGCTTCCAAAATGATAAGGACGACAGCAAGTCTATCTCTGGGTTTGTATTTACCCTCAAAGGAGGGGTGGTAAGTTGGAAGAGTTCCAAACAGGATACCGTTGCAGACTCTACGATGGAAGCTGAGTACATTGCTGCAAATGATGCCTCCAAGGAAGCCGTCTGGATGAGGAAGTTCGTCTCGGAGCTAGGAGTAGTTCCAACCATTATTGATCCAATACCATTATATTGTGATAATAATGGGGCTATGGCGTTAGCCAAGGAGCACAGGTCCCATCAGCGGTCCAGATACATCCTGAGGCGTTTTCATTTGATCCGGGAGATTGTAGATCACCGCGAGATTGAGATTAAGAAAGTAGAAACAAAGAATAACACCGCGGATCCACTCACCAAGGCCCTCCCTCAGCCGCAGCATGAGCGACTTTTTGAGATGTTGGGTATGAGATACGCCAATAACTGGCATTAGTGCAAGTGGGAAATTGTTGGATATATGTATGCCCTAGAGACCATTATATGATAGTGGATGTATTTATACATATATATATATATATATATATATATTCAGTGTACATTCTTGCTCGAAATGATAGTATGCTATCTGGTTCTACTTTATCTGACATGTTGACTTGATCATGCTTTTATTCATTTACACATGTTGATAAAGTCCTGAGGATATTTGCTTGACTACTGTGATTATGATGGAGATCATACTAGTGGGACGTCTGTAGTTTATAAGCATATCCTGAAATGTCCCTAGTCGTAGGTGTATCAAGATGGGGTATCGATATACCAAAGTAGACTAGCGTATATGATACTAGACCCATATGATGGGCGATGGATGTTCCCACATCCATTAATATTTGACATCTAGATCATAGGCGGGTGCTCATTGGAGACTGGGTACACTGGACGAACTCGCCGAGAACTCCTATATGGTATTATATCTATCGTCGAATAGCAGTTCTCAAGTGACACTGGTACAGGTTAGTCTGTAGACCCGAGATCGTCATAGAGTCTTGTGTGTTCTCCCACTGTACTTTGATTACCACCCTACCACGGCTCCACTGAGTCGTGCAAATAAGTGGCTTTTGGGTACAATCCCGAGACACATGAAGATGATAAGCGATAGGAGGGGTTCTGTCTCCCCCGGTATTGGGGGTTGATGTTGTGCTGTGTTCGATTGGCTATATCAGTAAGTCCCTGGCCAGGGCAATTGAGATTTACTGATAAGTGTTATCAGTAGTTTCTCGATCTGTTATAGACCATTCATCGGCATGACTTATTGAGTTATTGGGGTCGACGTTACCATCCCTAGACTCGAAATGCAGCATATCTGACGAAGAGACCGTACTTTACGGTAGTGTTGCCGGTTGGCTCGACGGGAGTTGTGACAGGTTCGCTTGGTTTCTTCTAATCGCTCAATACTCAGGTGGCCGTTATGTTTAGCCGACCTCTTGCGGCTTGAGTTGTTTGATATGATCATCACCCACTGCCGGCGTATTGACGAGTCTTAGAGTCCCACAATGGATTTACCTAGCCCAGGCGAAACGATGTGGTGTGCATATGAGATATGCGCGGGGACTCGATTAAATGCGCGTATGTGATACCGTATATTAATCGGGCGGTTTGCTATTGGTCGGGTCGTATGAGATATGACCGGTTTGCTAAATCAAGTGTTGATTTAACATTGACCATTAGCATTTTCACATTAAACCCTTTTGTCTTTTGGTGTATGCATGCATGTATGCACATGTTTACATTGATGCCCATTGTTCTCCGCCGAACACGGAGACGAGACCGCGTAGTTCCGTCTTGACTGAATTTCGAGAGCAGATGCTAATTGGTGCTATCTGTCCATCTCTCCGAAAATGCCATGTTGATTTATGACACCATGTATCGAAGGTTTAAACGAATGCGGCCGATATAGCAGACTTCGTCAGATTCCCCCTCGTTAAAGGGTTTTTGATTGTGGGGACGCACTTCCCTGCAGGCGTAAGCCCCTGGAGTTAATTACGCTACTGCATCGCGGTAACCACTTTCTCCTTCTCCAGATAGTCACTTAATGTCATTTGTGTTTGTTTTGTTTTGGGTTGCCCGTGGATTGTATACGGAGACTAATGTATGTTGTCGCCCGTAGGGCGTGGATTAGTCCAAATCCGTATCTTCTTAGATTTGGGTTTGGGGTTGGGTTTAAGGATACGTTAGTCTCATTTGAGACTAATATCAACTTAAACGTTTGTTAAGGATACGTTAGTCTAATTTTTAGACTAAGATCAACTCAACGGGATCGTTTAGATCCAACAAAAGAGCATTTGGACTCTATTGTTTTAGTTTAGGGACTTTGCGGTCCATTGTTAGTTTAAGGACATTACGGTCCATAATTAGTTTAATGACATTACGGTCCAAGGTTAATGACATCATAATCCATGGGTTTAAGGACCCCACAGTCCAAGGTTAAGGACTTCATAGTCTATGGGCTTAAGGAATCCACAGTCCAGTTTAGAGACATCATAGTCTATGCAATGTATGGTTGTCGGGAACCGTCACCTCTCTGAAGACGTTGAAGGATTACAACGACAAAACAGAGGAGTGAAGAGATGTACCTCGAACCAATTTTGGTTGGGATCTGTAGTCCAATTTAGGGCTAAGATCAAAAGATTTGTGAGCATATGGGCTCAGTTAATCTGAATTGAGGACTTATGGCCAACTTGGGCTAAGTCCAATTAAGTTAAAATGTTTATTTATTTTGGGTTGTTGAGCATTTATTTGGGCTTGGCCCTTTTAACAATGCTGATCATTGATTTGAATTCTGAGAGTATTTCAGTCTTTTGTTGAATGATGACCATTCATTATAGCTCTGGGGCTTATTAAAGAACAATTTATGTTCTATCAGCGCAACACATGGGGCTCTTGGCGCTTTGCGCCAGTCAAAGAGCGCAGTGCGCTTCTGCCGAGTAGCGCACACGTGAGGGACACATGGTGCGCTTGGCACTGAGCGCCAGTCTATGAGCGCATTGTGCTATTTTATGAGCGCCAAGCGCTATCTGTTCAGTGGCGCACACGTGAGGAGCACGTAGTGCGATTGGCGTTGAGCGCCAGTCCAAGAGCACAAAGCTCTAGTTCAAGAGCGCAGAGTGTTAGCTGTTAAGTGGCGACATGTAAGGACCACGTGGTGCGCTTGGTGCTGAGCGCCAGTCCAAGAGCGCAGAAGCGCATCTGATCAATTTTATGATCTGAGAAATAAATTCTCGCTTATAAGAGACTTTGTCTCAAGATTCTAAGAACAAAAGTTCTTAATTTAGAGGAGATGCTTCAATCTCCTATATTGATGGAACGGCTTTGCCTTTATAGATCTGTGATCCTTAAGAGAATTGAATTGTTCTCCCCCCTTCCTTTTATGATGAGGTGTTCATGATCTCTTTTTATAAAATACAATTTGTCTTATAGATCTATGATCTGTAAGAAAAATTGTGTTCTTCTTCTTATTTTAGGATAAGATCTTTTGATCTCTTTGTGCAAGACCTAGGTCTTATAGATCTATGATCTTTAAAGAAGTGAATTCTTCTTTTTAATTATGAGATGATTTCATCTCTCTGTTCATCATTTTTTACCTTGAAGAAATTTTTTTTTCTGAGAGCTTGAATCTTCTTTCTGAGATCTCTCAAAACTTATGGAGGGGTTCCTCTATTTGTTTCTGTATATTTAGACTTGAAGTCTTGGGGCATTTATATAGGGCAAGCTGGTTTGTTCAATCAGTCAAGGAGATCTTTTCTTCAATTGATTTGGGGAATTTCCCATCGTTGGATCTTTGATCCAAGGGCTTCTGATTTACAGAAGGTAATCTTCTTGTTTTTAACAAGATCGGAAAATCTTTCCATACAGAATTTGTTCTGTATTTTGGTAATTTTTAATCACCATTGGATCATTGATCCAACGATGCTCTGATTTACCGAGCACAATCTTATTGTTTGGAAAGATTTTGAGAAATCTTTTCTTAACAGAATTTAATTCTGATTAATTAATGATTTATCATTATTATTGGATCTTTGATCTAACGGTGGGGAGCTTTTAGTTCCAGCGCTAGCTCACCCGTGCTTTGCACGTGGTGCGCTGTTTAGAGCGCAGCGCACCTAGCTCTAGCGCACACGTGCTTTGCACGTGGTGCGCTGCTTAGGGCGTAGTGCTCTTGGCCCTGCATCTGAAGCGTTGCTTCATTTCGGAATTTGAATTTTAAACAGAGCCTTGCTCTGATTGGGGTAAACAAATGCCCCCTCACCGTTGCGCTCGCGTGGCCCACATATGAGTGCAGCGGTGGCAACATCTGCGCCCTTGGATCAATTCAAAAGTTGAAACGGTATCTCAGTGCCTATAAATAGGACCCTTGGCCCTTGAGATGACTTATGTTCATCTTCTTTCCTTCTGAGAATTTTTATTTTCCTTTAAAGCATAGTTCTTTGCTTTTAAGAACTTTCTTAAGGACAGAACTCTGTCAAAACTTTTTGGGTAAAGATTAAATCTTTAAAGGGATTAGTTAATAATCTAGGGTTTTACCCATTAACAGAGCTTCTGCTCTACTTAGATCATAGAACTTCAAGAAAACCTTTTTTAGGGTTTCTCGGCAGAGCTTTGCTCTTGTTAGATCTTAGATCTCAATGGATCCTTTTCAGGATTTCTTAACCTATTAACAGAGCTTTGCTCTATCAAATCGTGTCGATTTGTTAACCTTTAACGAAGAACTCTTAAGAGTTTTATTCATGGATCTTGAAGATCATGGAATTTCAAATTTATTAAAAGCTTTGCTTTTATGGTTCCTGATGAGTTACTTCATCTTCCTCACAGAGCATGGCTCTTAGAATTCTTGGGGAATTTTTAAATTCCCTTCATAATTGACTTTGACAGGTGTCACTCCTGTCTGCAGAGCATTGCTCACGAGGAATTTAACTCCTTTCCCAAGGAACCTTTCCATTAAATGCGACATCCTTTTTAAGATTCCCCTCTTAATTACACAGCATTAAATTCATTAGGTTATTTGATTTAATCAGTGTTTGTTTAAACCCCCCTTGTTTGTTTCGATAGGTTTTTTTTTCTTAATCGGCATGTCTACTAACTCCTATTGATTTTTCTTTTCAGACGTTATGGACGCTCATTTATATGATCTCAATGAGATTATTTCTTATAGATACATCCGCTCACTCGGTCGTTCTCAAAACCAAGAATTCACAAACGCCCAGTTTGCTGAGATTATGGGTCGCTTCGGTGCGTATAATGGTCGACTGCTTCCTCGTCGTTCCTATTTCTTGAAGCTTATCGTGAGAGCGATCTGGGAAGCGCTCCCTTTATTCTATCAAGGCCTGCCGCTCAAGGCATTGGACGACGCCGAAGATAAGGTGCACTCGGTGTATCTGATGGGCCTAATCTCAAAGAAAAGGCGAGACAATCTTGTTGATCTTCTGCATCAAGCTTTTCAATAGGCGGCAATACTCACTGCCTATCGTAGGGTGGAGGAAATCGGTGAGGACCCCAACGCTTGTGATCATGAGAGGAGGCATACTAGGATGGTCCGAGAGGCCCGAAACATTTTGGATGGCCTTACTTTTGAATTTCTCAATCCATGTCCTGGGTTTGATGTTTTGCCATTGTAATTATTTTGATGATGTTTTTGTTTACTGCTTTCATTGTTGTATGAACCTTTTGAAGTATGAATAGCAAATTCCTCGTTTTCGTGTGTTTATTTTATGCACTAAATCTTTTGCGCATGCATGAATGGGTATGCTTTGAATGCTTAACTGAATGTGCATCAAATGTTCTTCTTACTGTCGCTTTCTTCTCTTTTGCTTTGTTGTCGGCATGTTACTTTAGCAATCGTAGTCCATAGATGATAGAGAACTCCCCATCTTGAATTCTTTGCGAGGTAGCGATGGCGTAGGAAGAAGGTTCAGGTCTGCTGCCTAAGGCTTTTCAACTTTGTGAGCCATGAGGGTCTCATAAAGACTTTTCTCCCTACGAGTCGAAAGGATCTCGTAGGTGTATTTTTTCCTTAGGAATCGTGAGGATTCCTAAGTGTGTTTTCTCTTGGGAGTCGTAAGGATCTCACAAGAGAGTTTTCGTCCTTACGAGTCGAGAGGACCCGTAAGTGATTGATAGGGTTGACATTATCCGCATTTCACGGAGTTAGAGGTTGCTCTGTCTATTTCCCACAGTGTCAGGATTGACTTTAACCGTGTTCCACAGGACCAGGATTCGCTCAGGACGCTTCTCACGGGGTCAGGATTGACATTAGCCATGTTCCGCAAGGACCTGGATCCGCTTTGTACGCTTCCCACGGGATCAGGATTGACGTTAGCCGTGTTCCACTAGACCGGGATTTGCTCTGGATGCTTCCTACAGGGTCAGGATTGACATTAGTCGTGTTCCGCAAGGGCCAGGATCCGCTCTGGATGCTTTCCACGGGGTCGGGATTGACATTAACCGTATTCTACTTGACCAGGATTTGCTCTGGAAGCTTCCCACGGGGTCAGGATTGACATTAGCCGTGTTCCACTGGACCAGGATTTTCTCTGGATGCTTCCCACGGGGTCAGGATTGACATTAGCCGTGTTCCACTAGACAAGGATTTGCTCTGGATGCTTCCCACGGGGTCAGGATTGACATTAGCTGTGTTCCGCAAGAACCAGGATTTGCTCTGGACGCTTCTCATGGGATTAGGATTGACATTAGCCGTGTTCCACTAGACCAGGATTTGCTCTGGACGCTTCCCATGTGATCAGGATTGACATTAGCCATGTTCCGCAAGGACCAGGATCCACTCTGGACGCTTCCCACGGGGTCAGGATTGACATTAGCGGTGTTCCGCAAGGACCAGGATCCGCTCTGGACGCTTCCCACGGGGTCAGGATTGACATTAGCCGTGTTCCACTAGACCAAGATTTGCTCTGGATGCTTCCCACGGGGTTGACATTAGTCGTGTTCTACAGGACCAGGATTTGCTCTGGACGCTTCCCACGGGGTCAGGATTGACATTAGTCGTGTTCCGCAAGGACCAGGATCCGCTCTGGACGCTTCCCACGGGGTCAAGATTGACATTAGCCGTATTCCACTAGACTAAGATTTGCTCTGGATGCTTCCTACGGGGTCAGAATTGACATAGCCGTGTTCCACAAGGACCAGGATCCGCTCTGGACGCTTCCCACGGGGTCAGGATTGACATTAGCCGTATTTCACTAGACCAAGATTTGCTCTGGACGCTTCCCACGGGGTCAGGATTGACATTAGCCGGGTTCCAAAGGACCAGGATTCTCTCTGAACGCTTCCCACGGGGTCAGGATTGACATTAGCCATGTTCCACTAGACCAGGATTTGCTCTGGATGCTTCGCACGGGGTCAGGATTGACATTAGCCATGTTCCGCAAGGACCAGGATCCGTTCTGGACGCTTCCCACGGGGTCAGGATTGACATTATCCGTGTTTCACAAGGACCAGGATTTGCTCTGGACGCTTCCCACGGGGACAGGATTGACATTTGTCGTGTTCCACTAGATAAGGATTTTCACTGGACGCTTTCCATGGGGCCATGATTGACATTAGTCCTGTTCCACTAGACCAGGATTTGCTCTGGATGCTTCCCACGGGGTCAAGATTGACATTAGCCGTGTTCCACAAGGACCAGGAGGGGTTGACTCTCGGTTGTTTGTGCATCGTCGAGTCATGAAACTGGGAGCTTTGCCGCGGCTCTGATTTGTTGATGTCGCGTCTGTTGTAATGAGACGAATGTTGAGATGATTTCTAGGCTGTCTATGAACCGTCAAGATTTGGCTCCTTTTTTTTTTATGGAGCCTGGTGGGAAGGTATGGTTCCCTCTTAATTTGTGCCCCTGGATTGTATACAGGGATCAATGTGATCTCACCTGTAGGGTAAAAAGTTTCATTTTATATATTTTTTTCTTTCCGCGATATTATATCATTTCAGCTCTTATATCGCGAAGGTCGCGATTGCCCAATCATTTCGGCTATTTTTCACGGTGCCCAATCATTTCGGCTATTTGTTTATTTACTTTCTGCTTTTTATTGCGAGTTGCCCAACCATTTCGGCTATTTTTTATGCATACATTTTTACTTGTTGATTTTGTTGCAAGTTGCCCCATCATTTCGGCTATTTCGTATGCCTTTGTGACTCGCTGGCTTTTCGCTGTGAGTTTGGGATTGGACACCGATTTTGGCATCAGCATCGTTACAACTGAGATATTGCCAGGAGCGAATCATTATTTTCCTCTGTCGATGTCGAAGAAAGGTGGCTTAGCGAACAGGGTTAGGATCCTGTCGACTTAGGCTTTTAACTTCATAAGCCGCAAGAGTCTCATAAAGGTATTTCTCCCTACGAGTCATGAGGATCCGTAGGTGCGTTTTATCCTTAGGAATCGTGAGGATTCCTAAGTGTGTGTTCTCTTATAAGTCGTAAGGATCTTACAAGAGTATTTTCTTCTTATAAGTCAAGAGGACTTACAAGGGCTGTCCACTGTTTAAACATATCCCCGGTCGCGGGTAGGACTTTGTTAAGAAAATGTTTATTTGCGTCCGTGGATTGTATTCAAGGATCAATATCAAAACGCTTGTAGGGCAAAATTGGAGGTTGTGATGGCTTAAGAACAGGTTCAGATCCCTGTAGTTTAAGGCTTTTGAATCTTATGAGCCGTGAGGGTCTCAAAGAGGAATTCTCCTTACGAGTCGTGAGGATCTCGTAAATGTAAGTTCTCCTTAGGAATCATGGGGATTCCTAAGTGCGTTGCTCCCTTGTGAGTCGTAAGGATCTCACGTAGGTATTTTCTCCTTACAAGGTCGAGAGGACCTTGCAAGTGTCTTTTAACGAGATTGCGCCCTTTCGGGTTTTCACAAAACTCGCCGGTAGCCCTGCTGTTTTTACTCATGGAGCCCTTTCAGGTTTTCATCCGTTCCCATTTTGCTTGTGGACATACCGTTTTCTCTTTTTTTTATTATTATTTTATTTTTGTCAGCCTTGGGATGCTGCGGTCCGTAGTAGTTTATTAACGTTTCGTTCAACAGCTAGTTTTAGGACATAGTGGTCTATCGTTAGTTTAAGAACGTTTCGGTCCGTTGTTAGTTTTAGGACATTTCGGTCCGTTGTTAGTTTAGAGACGTTTCGGTCCGTCATTAGTTTTAGGACATTTCGGTCTGTTGTTGGCTACTACTTATAGAGTTTGGGCTTAGGAAGATAGAGAGCGGACATGGGCGTCGTCATCTATCGTTGACCTAGGCCATGACTCGTCAGGCGTAGTATTTTTTTAGGAAGCGGCCGTTTATTGGCCTGAAAGTTCTTTCGCCATGCATGTCCATGAGTAGATAGGCTCCACCCTGGTAAACTTTGTCTATGATGTATGGGCCTTCGTAGTTTGGTTCGAATTTCCCCCGTTTGGTACGATTGGGGATCATAGGTCTTTTGACCACTAGCACGAGTTCGCTTTGGCGGAATGCCCTCGGCCTAGTCAGTCTCTCATATGAGCGCGTCATCTTTGCTTTAAAATCCTCCAGATTTTGTTGCACCGCGAGACGGGTTTCATCAAGAGCGTCGAGCTCCTCAAGCCAAAGGTGAGCATTTTCTTCGTCTGTTAGCTCGTAGTCAACGGCCACTCGTAGAGAGGGTAACTCTATCTCGAGGGGGAGTACCACTTCTATGCTGAATACCAATGCATACGGCGTTGTGTTCGTGGCTGTTTTGAACGTGGTTCGATACGCCCAGAGAGCTTCATGTAGTCTCTCATGCCAGTCCCTCTTATTTCGAGACACCATCTTTTTCACGATCTTCGTCAAGGTCTTGTTGAAAGCCTCAGCTAGACCGTTAGCTTGGGGATTATAGACCGAAGAGTATCTCCAGTCTATGTTATGTTGTTGTGCAAAGCGGCTAATTTTATGGCTTCTATAGGCTGGCCCGTTATCGGAGATAATCCGTCGCGGAGTGCCGAACCGATAAATGACGTGTGTTTTGAAGAAATAGAGAATATTCTCCGTGTTCACTTCCCTTAGTGGTACTGCTTCTGACCACTTAGAGAAGTAATCGGTTGTTGCCAGTATGAACCGATGTCCTCTGGACGATGCTGGTTTGATGGGGCCGATTATGTCAGTTCCCCACATTTCGAATGGCCAGCTAGCCACCGTTAGATGTAGCAGATTTGGATGCTGGTGGATGAAGTCCGTGAATTTGGCATGAGTGGTACTGCTTCGCGTATTCAAGGCAGTCTTGGATCATTGTGGGCTAATAATAGCCCATCCTTTTGATCTTCAGCTTCATCTTCGGCCCGGCTTGGTGAGAACCGTAGAGTCCGTCGTGAGTTTATTGGACGACTCTCTTTGCTTCTTCAGGTCCCAGGCATCTTAGCCACAGAGAATCAAATGATCTCTTATACAGAGTATCATTGAAGAAGGCAAAATATAGAGCTCGTTTCATGAGCTGATGTCTTGAGGACGCATCTTCAGGCGTTCGACGGAATTTGAAGTAGTCTATAAAGACTTCTCTCCAATCCTTAGCCTTTTCCTGGTCTTTTATATGTAGGGCCATTTGCTCGGTCGCTCCTTTTTCTTTGGATGAATCTGGAGATATTTCTACTGGTGCAAGAACCCGACGGCTTTGCACAACGATCCTCACATCATTGAGATTCTTGTCGGCCAGTTCTTTAGCGAGCTTGGTTAACGCATCCGCTTTGATATTTTCCACGCGCGGTATGCTTTTCAGGGCATAGGAAGAGATTTGAGTCATCAATTGTTGTACCATTTCGCCGTACTTTACTTGTACGTCTGATAGTCGCCGTTTACTTGGCTAACGACCAGTTGGGAGTCTCCGTATATTAGGAGGTTTTCAATTCCCATATCGACGGCGATCTCAAGACGCGCTATCAAAGCTTCATATTCAGCTTCAATGTTTGTCCTCGGTTCCATTAAGGAGAAGGCAAAGTGCATTATCCCTCTTTGTGGAGTCACGAAGATGAGGCCTACCCCTGATTTGATTATGGGAGTGCTTTGTTTGCGCTTCTTTATGGAAGATGCTCCATCAAAATAGAGTTCCTATCGGGTGTCATTCTCTCTTCTCTCCCTGTCGATCGTGTTAAACGCATGTTCATCTGGCAAATCGCAGTTCAAGGGAGAGTCGGCATGTATCGGATGTTCAGCGAGGAAGTCGGCGATGGCCTGGCCTTTCACTGCCTTGAGAGGTCTGTATGTCACCGAGAATTCCATTAAGAGTAGGGCCCATTTAGCGAGTCGTCCCATTAATATGGCCTTCGACATCAAATATTTGAGAGGATCCACCTTTGATATGAGATGGATCTCATGTGCCAACGCATAGTGTCTGAGCTTCGTTATTGCGAAGATCAACGCCAGGCAGTGTTTTTCAATGGAAGAGTAATTGTTTTCTGCCCCCAGAAGAACTCGACTCAAATAGTAAAAGGCTCTCTCCTTCCCTTGGTCGTTTTCTTGTGCTCATAATGCGCCTAGAGAACCCTCAAGGGCGGTTGTATACAGAATGAGAGGCTTTCCTTTGACCGGAGCGGTCAGCACCGGCGGATTTTGTATGTATTGCTTGATTTCATCCAGCGCACTTTGTTATTTGCGATCCCAGACGAAAGGGGTTCCTTTCTTCATCAAGTGACTGTAGGGGCGACATTTGCCAGAAAGATTGGCTATAAATCGCCGGATATACGCGAGCTTTCCTTGGAGAGACCGCAGTTGCTTGAGAGTCCCTGGCAGAGGCATTTCCATAATCTCCTTGATCTTCGACGGGTCTATCTCGATGCCTCGGTGTCGGACGATGAATCCCAGGAACTTGCCTAAGGAAACTTCGAATGTGCATTTGAGAGGATTCATCTTCAAGTTGTATTTCCGAAGGCGCTGAAACACGATCTTCAGATATTCTAAATGTTCCTCGTATGATTTGCTTTTCACCACAAGGTCGTTAATATAGCATTCGACAATTTCATGTATGAGGTCATCGAAAATTTTCATCATGGCCCCCTGCTAGGTGGCACCGGCGTTCTTTAGACCGAAAGGCATCACCTTATAGCAGAATATGCCCAAAGGGTTCCGGAAAGCGGTATGCTTCTGGTCCTCGGGATGCATCTTTATCTGATTGTATCCTGATGATCCGTCTATGAAGGAGAAAACTTCGTGAGTGGACGTATTATCTATCATCAGCTCGGTGACTGGTATTGGAAAGTCGTCCTTCGAGCAAGCTTTGTTGAGATCCCGAAAGTCCACGTATATGCACACCGTCCCATTTTTCTTCATCAATGGGACGATATTGGCAATCCAGTCAGGATACTGAACCTCTTGGATGGAGCCGGAGTCGATTAGCTTCTTGACCTCAGCATTAATGCTCATCTCAAGCTCGAGCCGCATTCTTCTCGGTGCTTGTTTGACTGGCTTGACGTCTGGAGAAATCGCCAATTTGTGGACAGCAATCTCTGGATCGAGTCCCGGCATCTCTGAATAGTTCCATGCGAAGCAGTCTTTATACTTCATGAGCACGTCTTTTAGCGTAGCTACCCTTTCTTAAGACAACAGCTCACTGACGAATGTCGGTCGTGGGTTGGTTATCGTTCCCAAGTCGATTTTTCTGAGGTTGTCTACAGTAGTATGTATTCCGTCTTCTAGCTCTTTTGGCGCCGGTGGAAACTCTGAGATCATCTCGTCATCATCGTTTTCGAAGCACCAGGGGAGATCATCCATATTCTCGGGCTCTTCTTCTGACAGTGCTATCATGTGACAGGTACGAGATCGCTTCCAAGACCGATGTTGATCTGGTTCTACTCCCGCCTCATACGTGGCTTTTGGTTCATACTTCTGCGGTGGGGTTACGCTCCAACTGCTGGATAAAGCAAACTTGCCTTGCTGATACTGGTCTTCTACCAGTCTTTGAATGTAAAGCAGTCTTCGAGAGGATGTCCTATCGCTCGATGATAGAAGAAATAGTCTGGATGATGAACCTCACCTGCTTGCTCGGGGTGCTTAGACTCCGGGAGCGTCATCATCTAATGTTTTATGACAAGATCGAATATCTTCCTTGTCTTGTCTTGGGGAAAAGAATATTCTCGACCCATTTTCTTTATAACAGACGAATACCGGCTGCTCGATTCTTGATCGCGTGGCTTCTTAGATCTGCTACGCTGATGTCGAACGTTTTTTCCGTTCTTTAATTTATTTTTGCCTCTGCGCTGGGTCTTTTGTATGACGAGTTGGCGATGAAGAGTATTGTCATTCTCCGCGGCCTGCTAAAGGAGGCGCTGCGTCCTGGCTTTTTCATAAATGGCCATTTCGCAATTATGGTCGTCTCGAACCTTTTGACTCGCTTCCCTTATAAGCTTGTCCATTTGTTCTTCAAACGAACGATTTGGCATTTTCCCAACGGGAGCTCGTTTTGGTTTAGGATTAGCATCTTCCCACAGTGCATCTCCTTCTTCATCGAAGTCATGTATGATGTAGCAGCCGCGGAATTGCTCCCGTTTCTTGGATTGAATATATCCAAGCCCGATCGTTTCCATTCTTCCGTTGGGCAATTTCCGCTGAGTTCTGGGGACGTCCCAGATCCTATTGTAGAACTGAGCTTGTCGAGCAGTCTGTTTGAAGGGTACGCCTTGGCGCCTCAACAGTCTTTTTAATCCGTCTGTGTAGTATCTGGGCAAAAAGATGGGCTGGATCCTGTGAAGTGTAGAATCAGCACCATGCCAAATTTCTTTCTCCACTTTGGTTTCCCCGGATCGGTAGAATAGGATCTCCTTTTCACCCTTTCGCCTGGGAGGGGATATAGAATGTCTGCAGTTCTTGCACACTATAAGTTTCAAGTGCATCGAGCTCTTTGTAATGCTCTTGCGGAATCATGGCAACTTGCAAATTTTGATCTTCATCAGCGAAGGCTTGTATCGATGGCCGAGCAGAGAATACGACATTGACTTCATCTTCTGAATTGTTGCCGAAGACCAAAATAGGGGTGGACGGTCCCGGCTTGTTGCATTGGGGCAGACCTGAATAAACTATTTCTTCCTCCTCCTCAGTATCACTCCCAAAGACCAGAATAGTAGTGATAGCTTTGTTCTGGTCTTCCGATTTGCGACATCTTTCCGTGTCTTCGAAATCTGGCAGGAAGTACTTAGCATCCTCATATTTGCGGACTTCGTTCACGGATAATGGGTTTAATTCCCCTGTCAAAGTGTACTCGAGACCATATTTGAAGTACTTCATACACTGATGTTGTGTAGAAGGGATAATGTTGTACTCGTGTAACCAAGGCCGGCCGAGCAAAGCGTTATAGCATGTCTTAGAGTCGATGACGTGAAACTTGATGTCAGTGACTAGCAGCCCAAAGCGCAACATCAATATCACAGACCCGAGCGTCCGTGATGACTGGGAGTCAAACCCGGAGATAGTGATGTTATCCCGAGTGAGGTGTTGAACGCTCATGCAGATTTCCTTCAACACTCTTACATTGAGGAGGTTAACGGAGGACCCATTGTCAACAAAGATTTTGCTAATCTTGATATCATGACAGTATCCGGAGACATAGAGGAGACAGTTATGCTCGGACGTCCCGAGAAGGAGATCTTCATCGCCGAAAGTGATATCGGATGTGTCTACTTTTTCTAGCTCGTCCTTCATCTTTTCTTCGGCGAGGAAAGCTTGGAACTGCTCGGGCTCTTGTAGTGCCTTAATCAAAGAATCTCTCACCTCTTTGGATAGCAAAAGGGCGTCGAGAATGCTTAGCTGTGAGGGTATCTTCCTCAGGTGTGCCAATACGTTGTAATCCACCTTACTTTTCTTGGGAGGGTCCTTGGCTGTCAGCTCTTTGACGACTTGATCATCTAGGGCGATGTCTTCAGGGATTTTTTCTTTCCCCTTATCTTTTCTATTCGACCCATTGTTCGCGGCCCCGAGATTCTTTTCGGGCAGCGTATGATTGCGCAGCTGAATGTTCTCACAGGTCTTCATTTCTTCCGTTTCGGATGTGGGTTCTTTGAAGAGAGGGCCAAGGGCTATTTCTTCTTCAGAATCACTCCCGAAGGAGAGAACTTGCGATCCCTTGCTATCAACTATGTGACAGTTGCCGGTAGTTCTTTTGCGCTCCTTGGTCGTATCTCTTTGTTCCCGACGAGTTTTGTGTTTCATCCGCTTGAAATGTTGTCGGTGAGCAACATATCCCTGCCACCAGCTTTTAAAAGCATTGCACTCTTCGGTGGGGTGCACAATCTTTCGATGATATAAGCAGTAGCTAGGATATATATCCGCTTCATCAGGAGTGTTTTCTTTGGAAGGCGGCAGCTTCATTCCCATCGATATGACTTTGGCGAACCTTTTCTTCGTCTTGAACCTGCTTTTATTTGCGGCGGATTTACTTTGATCTGGTGGGAGTGTTTCGACTCTTTCGTCCAGTCGCCGGCGTTTGGCCTTTTCAAATACAGTCATCTCGCACTCTCGATCAGCTTTGCTTTTAAGAAGAGCTTCGTTCAGGAATGCATCAATCATTTCGTCTGATGGTCCTAGAAGTTCCGGCTCAGGATCTGCCCCCAATTTCTCCATGTCAGGAGCTTCTTCACCGTCTATCGATGAGTGAGAGATCACATGGCAGCTTGCCAGATAATCCTTAGGTTCATCTGATGAGTCTTCTCCATTGTCATCATCTCCTTCCTCAAGGAAGTGGCTGAGAAATTCTTGGAGTGTGACTGGGGTCCGCGCTTTCTGGTTATATTCTTCCAGCGCGTCGATATATTTTTGCAGTTACATGCGCTTGCCATCAGGCTTCACGGGATTTTTGGTCTTCTTCTTCTTCTTCGAAGATTTTGATGGCTGGGTGGGAGCACTTTGACTATCACCACCAATTCTTGGAGTTGGGCGCAGTTTCAGCATTCCCTCAATGATCTCCTGTTCCAGTGGATTCTTCCACCTGATTGTCGGGCATATTTGGATATCCTTCGGCATACTTTTTGTCTTGGCTGAAAGAGAGACCTCCCATGGAGCTTCTTCAACAAAAGAGCACGATTCCCCCAGTGTTTCCCTCTTTTAAGAGCGTGTGGCTGAGGCGGGTTTACTTTCTAATTCTCGGACGGTGCGAATTTGCCCTGTTGGTACTGGTCCTCAATGCAGCCCTTGAAGACAAAGCAATCCATAATTGGATGGCCTATTGATTGATGATAGGGACAATAGTTGGGATTATTAGCTTCACCAGGTTGTAGTGGGCATTTCGGATCTGGCAAGGTGATGAGCTTGCTGCGCACTGCCAGCTCAAATAGTCTTTTCGTTTTATCCCGGGAAAACGAATAGGGGCGCTTCAGCTTCTCGTTAAAGAATCGCTGCCTATCCTCCTAGCGAGCAATTAACCTTGGACTACCGGGTTGCTGCTGAGCATTGGCGAAGAAGGTCGCTTTCGCTTTTCCCTTTTCATTTCGAGGTTCCACCTTTAAAGAAGAGGGTCTGTGACCCATCTGGTCCATTTGGGCCAGTTTGTCAATCAAGGCTTGGAAGGTGGTGTGCTTAAAAAATATCATGAACTGGGAGATGGTCGCCTGCGGATCAAGAGTACCCACGAACATGCCCACTGCTGGCGCTTCTTCGATGCGTTGCTCACATTTCGACCACAGATTCCGCCATCGTATTGCGTATTGAACCCATGTCTTTCCTGGCTTCACCCTGGCGTTAATTAGTGCGGTAATCGGAGTACGCTCACTAGCGCTTGCGAATCTTTGTGTGAACAGCAGCTCCATTTCTGCAAATGTCTTGACAGAGTCGTTCGGGAGTTCAGAGTACCATTCGAACGCTGTCTCCGACTAGCTGCCGACGAACAGGCGAAGTAGTAGTTTATCGTCACCTCCAGTGTTGCCACATAGAGCCCTGAACTGGGCGACATGTTGGTGGGGATTGCCCGTCCCTTTATATAAATGGAATTTAGGGATCGTATATCCCGGCATGTACCTTATTTGGTCATACCATCCCGGATTGGGTCGTTCAGTCTTAACGATCTGCCCAGCCGTTTCGCTCGCATGATGAGATCGTATTTGTTGAGCGATGTAATCATCCAGAGCGGCCTTAGAGATGGTCTCTTCCTTGGCTATTGAAAGAGCCGGAGGAGGGTTTGATGTCTCCCCTCTGTCATCTTCAATGATGATTGGGAAGTCTTCAGCTGGAGGTTCCGGCTGTAACATCATCCCGGCTATATCTTGGAACAAAAGAGACATTTGTTTTATGTTGGCTGCCTGTTCCGCAGCCTTTTTTTCTTTCCTCTCGAGCATTCTTTGGAGGAATTTAGTATCAGTTTCTTGTTCCTGACGCTGCTCTGACGTCTCTGGTTTTTCTTTCGGCCCAGTGAGCGCGGCTATTGCAGTCGGCATCTCCTGAACTTTTTGCTTCTGTTGCTCCTGAGCCTTTGTTATCGATCGGGTAAGCGGTCGATGAGCCGTAGAAGCACGGCTTTCCTCTTTTCCGGAAGTCATATAAACGGTATGTGTTACCATGCCCCCAGACTTCGGGCGTTTAGATTCAGCGTCCTTGCGGTTCGCCATGGTCACAGGGGCTTTCTCCGGCCTCCTTCTCTTGTGAGCGGTTGACGTTGAGGGAGCCGTTGCAATGGGTACCCAGACGGATGACATCTTCTGTGGTACCACGGGATGGCTCTTTTCTTGCCGAGTTTTAATCTTCTTAGGTCGGCGAGAGTAGTCCTGGTCAATCACCGATTCCTGGACTTGTCGCCAGACTTTGTAAATTTTGGAGGACAACCGCTGAGGAGGCTGCTCCGGCTTCTTTTCTGTAGCATTCTCCACAGGTGGTGGAGATATTTTTAGCATGGCAGTTGGAGAGTTCTTCCGGACCCTCCTAAGCGGTCTGACGCTGTTCCCAGTTAGAACAGCAGCATCGATTTCCACCATGGGAGCTGGCGGAGTCAGCCCAGAAGAGGAGCTGCCCCTAGCCTTCCTTACTCGGTGCCAGTGACGACGGCAAGCATGTCGTGCGGATGGGATTGTCTCAGCTGAGGGGTGACTTCATCATGCCCCCTGTTTTGGCGAAGGGTTGTCGCCGGCGTCAGCCTCTTAAAGACCGATGTCCGTTGAGAAGCAATGTCCAATCTGTCAAAGACAGACCTCGGTGCAGGGGAAACAGCTTTGAGGGCTTCGCCTGGAGCGGGATCCGGAATGGCCAGCCTTGTGAAGACTGACTTCTTGGCAGAAGAAGCCTCTCTGATGATTTCGTCCGATTGAGCCGAGATGGCTATCCGCTTTGGGATGTCTGCTTCAGGTATCGCAAGCTTGTTGGCATTCTGGCCCAGTCTGTTGAAAACTGAGGCATTGGATTTGGGCGACCCGTTGAGAGGGGCCGTGGCAGTGGTAAGTCGATCAAAGACCGACTTCTTTGGGGCTTCTTGCGACAGCAGCGAGGCATTGAAGCTCATCGGTGGGATCATGATCCCAAAGAACAGCCCAGTGGTAGCCTGAGTTACTTGCTCCACTGGCATCTTGAAAAGGGAGGCCGCTTGGGGCCCGAAGGTTACACCTCCAGATGAGGCGGAACGGGAATTGCAGTTGCATCTGGAGCAGTTGGAGGCCATTGATATTCTTTTTTTTTTTTGCACGAGAGCAAAACCAAATCTTAGTAGCTCAAACCAAAGGGCAACCATATTAAACCGCGATTTGTTCGCGAACACGACACATGAAGTGTGGAGTGGAAAGAGGAAGAGGTCCTACCGGGCGTGCCAGAATCTGTTCTCCGCCGAACACGGAGACGAGACCGCGTAGTTCCGTCTTGCCTGAATTTCGAGGGCAGATGCTAATTGGTTCTATCCGTCCACCTCTTCGAAAATGCCATGTTGAGTTATGACACCATGTATCAAAGGTTTAAACGGATGCGACCGATATAGCAGACTTCGTCAGATTCCCCCTTGTTAAGGGGTTTTTGATTATGGGGACGCTCTTCCCTGCAGGCGCAAGTCCCTGGAGTTAATTACGCTACCGCATCGCAGTAACCACTTTCTCCTTCTCTAGATAGTCACTTCATGTCGTTTGTGTTTGTTTTGTTTTTGGTTGCCCATGGATTGTATAGGGAGAGTAATTTATGTTGTCGCCCGTAAGGCGTGGATTAGTCCAAATCCGTATCTTCTTAGATTTGGATTTAGGGTTGGGTTTAAGGATACGTTAGTCTCATTTGAGACTAAGATCAACTTAAACGTTTGTTAAGGATACATTAGTCTAATTTTTAGACTAAAATCAACTCAACGGGATCATTTAGATCCAACAAAAGAGCATTTGGACTCTATTGTTTTAGTTTAGATACTTTGCGATCCATTGTTAGTTTAAGGACATTACGGTCCATAATTAATTTAAAGACATTATGGTCTAAGGTTAAGGACATCATAGTCCATGGGTTTAAGGACCCCACAGTCCGAGGTTAAGGACATCATAGTCCATAGGCTTAAGGACCCCAAAGTCCAATTTAGAGACATCATAGTCTATGAAATGTATGATTGGCGGGACCCATCACCTCTCTGAAGACGTTGAAGGATTACAACGACAAATATCAGAGGAGTGAAGAGATGTACCCTCGAACCAATTTTGGTTGGGATCGATAGTCCAATTTGGGGCTAAGATCAAAAGATTTGTGAGCATATGGGCTCAGTTAATCTGAATTGAGGACTTATAGCCAACTTGGGCTAAGTCCAATCAAGTTAAAATGTTTATTTATTTTGGACTGTTTAGCATTTATTTGGGCTTGGCCCTTTTATCAATGCTGAGCATTGATTTGAATTCTAACAGTATTTCTATCTTTTGTTGAATGCTGAGCATTCATCATAGCTCTGAAGCTTATTAAAGAACAATTTATGTTCTATCAGTGCAACACATGGGGCGCTTGGCGCTTTGCGCCAGTCAAAGAGCGCAGTGCGCTTCTTCCAAGTAGCGCACACGTGAGGGACACATGATGCGCTTAGCACTGAGCGTCAGTCTATGAGCGCATTGCGCTATTTTAAGAGCGCCAAGCCCTATCTGTTCAGTGGCGCACACGTGAGGAGCACGTGGTGCGATTGGCGCTGAGCACCAGTCCAAGAGCGCAAAGCACTTTTTCAAGAGCGCAAAGCGCTTTTTCAAGAGCGCAGAGCGCTAACTCTTAAGTGGCTCACACGTGAGGAGCACGTGGTGCGCTTAGCGCCGAGCACCAGTCCAAGAGCGCAGAAGCGCATCTGATCAATTTTATGATCTGAGAAGTAAATTCTCGCTTATAAGAGACTTTGTCTCAAGATTCTAAGAACAAAAGTTCTTACTTTATAGGAGATGCTTCAATCTCTTATATTGATGGAAAGGCTTTACCTTTATAGATCTGTGATCCTTAAGAGAATTGAATTGTTCTCCCCCCTTCCTTTTATGATGAGGTGTTCATGATCTCTTTTTATAAAAGACAATTTGTCTTATAGATCTATGATCTGTAAGAAAAATTGTGTTCTTCTTCTTATTTTAAGATGAGATCTTTTGATCTCTTTGTGCAAGACCTAGGTCTTGTAGATCTATGATCTTTAAAGAAGTGAATTCTTCTTTTTAATTATGAGATGATTTCATCTCTCTGTTCATCATTTTTTACCTTGAAGAAAATCTTTTTTTTTCTATGAGCTTGGATCTTCTTTCTGAGATCTCTCAAAACTTATGGAGGGGTTCCTCTATTTGTTTCTGTATATCTAGACTTGAAGTCTTGAGGCCTTTATATATGGCAAGCTGGTTTATTCAATCAGTCAAGGAGATCTTTTCTCCAATTGATTTGGGGAATTTTTTGTCGTTGGATCTTTGATCCAAGGGCTTCTGATTTACGGAAGGTAATCTTCTTGTTTTTAACAAGATCGGGAAATCTTTCCATACAGAATTTATTCTGTATTTTGGTGATTTTTAATCACCATTGGATCATTGATCCAACAGTGTTCTTATTTACAGAGCACAATCTTGTTGTTTGGAAAGATTTTGAGGAATCTTTCCTTAACAAAATTTAATTCTGATTAATTAATGATTTATCATTATTATTAGATATTTGATCTGACGGTGGAGAGCTTTTAGTTCCAGCTCTAGCGCACCCGTGCTTTGCACGTGGTGCGCTGCTTAGAGCGCTGCGCACCTAGCGCTAGCGCACACGTGCTTTGCACGTGGTGCGCTGCTTAGGGCGCAGCGCTCTTGGCGCTGCATCTGAAGCGTTGCTCCATTTCAAAATTTGAATTTTAAACAGAGCCTTGCTCTGATTGGGGGAAACACACATATGGATGTGCATGCACACATACATGCATACACATGTGTGTCATGGTTGTTGATACACTTGATGTTGGCAATATAAGACTCACATGTTAGTAAATATGTTGATATTTATTTTTGGATTAATGGAAATGGATAATCACTCATGGTTGATTATTTTATTCTTACACTAAACCTTAGGTTAACCATGAGTTATTTTTCCATGGCCATTTTAGCTCCAAAAGAAATATATAGATATTTATTAACTAGGGTTAAGAATGAGAAGAGGAATATATATATATATATATATATATATATATATATATATATATTCATTTCTTATTTTTATCCAAAGCTTTATCATTATCTTGAGCTCTCATATTGCCATCTTCTTCTTCCTCTCTCTCTCTCTTGCTCTCTAGGTTTTGATAGTGAGTGAAAGAGTGATCAAGTTAGGGTTTTGAAGTGAGAAAACAAACCACATCATCATTCTATACTACTCTTGCCCACTAGTTTAGAGTGTTAGCTTCAACTTCATCATCTTGATCAAGTGGAGCTTTGAGCTTGGACAAAGGACTCCGGGGGGATCATCGTGGACTTGGAGGATCTCAAGAAAGTTTCTTTCAACTCTCATGTAGCCAAGGAGTCTAGCGAAGGGAGCTATAAAAGTTGTATTCTCTAAACCCAGTACTTAACTACTTGTGGATTGTGTTAAAGTTTAGTGTTACCCTAGCTTTTCTAGTTTGATCCTTAGGATAGTTTCTTTAGCACCCTCTAATTTTTTAATATGGCATGTGTGATACTACCAAACCCTAGTAGTGGTGCTAAGGAAACCCTTTGTAGGGTTCCTATCGACGGCAGCAAGGTTTCGGGAGGCATCGTCCATGCCATTTTCAAAATTTTGCCGTTTTAAAGAACTCTAAACTAGAATCGATAACTAGAAAACAATACGTGAACTAATATAAACCATTTATATCTAAGTGAAATAGAAATACAATCTTTGTAGATCGGTCCTTCACTTAATAAGCTCCTTATAGTAGTCCCTTCGCTGTGATCATCGAACTCCCGGACTCTTGGACGGCTCTATGAGAAGAGGCAAACGGTCTTGCTTGAAGTCTTCGAGGCTGAAGATGATCTACGTCGAGTGAATACGAACTCAAGCTACCACTTCACCAAAGTGAAGCAAACACCCTATACTAAAGTGCTAATTTTGTAGAAGATGGTGAAATAGGAAGTGGGCTTACTTTAGAATTTCTTTTCTCACATTACTTTCTCACTTTTATCAAACCCTAGCAAGCTTTTCTTTTGGAAGAAGAAGATGAAGAAAGAGATGAAGAGAAATGAAATGATCAAGTGAGATGAGTAACCATGGGTGAGTGTGTATCATATACTAACTCAAGTAGAGACACAACCATGGCTAATTACAGTGGTTAGGTTAATAAATATCCTAAGTAAAACAAACCTAGTGGATTTGGTCAATGCACTCACAAGCTTCTCAAAGCTTCATGCACTTGAAAAATTATCCACTAATTTTGTATTTACATTGAATATTAAAACCCCCACCATTATAATTAAAATGGTGTATGTCTTATACACGCATGTAGTGTGTCTCAACAACCATGACACACAAAAATAAATAATGCACATCAATATATATCACATATATATTACATGTACATACAAGTGAGAAAAGAATGCTTAAGTGAGCTAATGTTAGTTAATGTAAATTAGTATATCAAATATACAATTATACACTAAATTATTAAATCAGCACTTGATTTAATAATCCGGCTATATCTCATATAACCGACTAACACAAAATGTACCAACATATCGAATCAACACTTGATTCGATAACCCGGCTATATCATATATAACCGACCGATACAAAAGTCGCGAGAATAGAATACGGTATCACATACACGCATTATTCTCGGTCCCGCACATATCACATATGCGCTCCTATTTCGTTTTGCCTGAGCCAGTAAAACCTTTATGTAGGACTCTAAAGACTCGTCAATACGCCGGCAGTAGGTGATGATCACATCAAGCACCCACAAGCCGTCAGCGGTACTAGCTGGACGTAATAGCTATCCGGGTATTGAGCAATCAGAAGATCAACAAGCAAACCTTCTCCAACTCCAGCAAAAGCCTGACAGTAACACTACCGTACAGTCCAGTCTCCTCGTCTGATATGTCGCATATCAAGTCTAGGGGTGGTAAACGTCAGACCCCAATAACCGATAAGTCATGCTGATATGAGACGCATAACGGGTCGAGAAAATGCTGGTAACACTTATCAGTAAATCTCTAAACCATCCCTGGCCAGGGACTTCCCTGTTATAGCCAATCGAGCACAGAACAACATCAACCCCCAATACCGGGAGAGACGAAACACCTCCTATCGCTCATTGCCTCTATGTGACTCGGGACTGTACCCAAAAACCACCGTTTTGCATGGCCTCTTGGACGTGGTAAGGTGGAAATCAAAGCACAGTGGGAATCACACAAGACTCTATGACGATCTCGGGTCTACAGACTAACCTGTACCAGTTTCACCAGAGAACTGCCATCTGACGTGAGGTATAATACCATCTGGGAGTTCTCGGCGAGACCGTCCAGTGTACCCAGTCACCACTGAGCACCCGTATACCATCTCTGATGTCAAACACCAATGGATATAGGATCATCCATCGCCCATCTATATGGGTCGAGAAGGTATACGCTAGTCTACTCTGGTATATCGATGCCCCATCTCGATACACCCACGACTAGGGACATTAAAGGATGTACTTATGAACTACTCTGTCCCCACTAGTATGATCTGCATCATAGTCCAGGTAGTCAAGTACACATCCTAAGGGCTTTACCAATATGTAACAGAGAGATAATCAGTGTACATGTTAAGGTAAAGAGTAACCAGATAACATACTATCATGTCGAGCAAGAAAGTCCTCCCTATATATGTCCAAGCATCCACTACAATATACATCTCATGTATAGTAATGGCCTCTAGGGCATACATATAACTAACAATCTCCCATTTGCACTAGGGTCATCTGATAGCAGTGGTTGTAGTTCACATACTCAACCATCCCATAAAAGTCTCTCTCTGGTAAAAACGCCTTTGTGAGTGGATCCTCCGTGTTGTCCTCTGGGTCTACTCTCCTAACCTCGATCCCCTAGAGATCAACCATCTCCATTATCAGGTGATACAGCCTTAGAATATGTCTGGATTACTGATGGGACGGGCATTCCCAGGCCTAAGCCACAACTCCATTGTCACACAATAGTAGAAACGAAGTTCATCTCATGAACTAATATACACCCAGACTTCCTCTTTGTTAGTGATGTATCCAGCCTTTATTGTCTAGTATGCCACGATATCCATCTTGGAACTCTTCCAACAAACCGTCCCTCCACTGAGGGTAAAGACACTGCCTGTGACTGACATTCAGTCGATCTTATCACCCTGAAAGGTATCCAGTGATTCTCCCCAGGGTCAATTGATACCATCTCACTACACCTAGTGAAAATCCTAACATCCACTTAGATCTATCACATAGATCCAAAACCCTGAATTTAGGAGGTATCACATTGATCCTATATGGAGAATCCTTGTGATAAGAGGAGATTGACCGAGCGTAGCATAGGAAACACCTTTCCTATCAAGAGTATGTCATCCACGTACAATACGAGGAAGACCGCCTTACTCTCTACTACCTTTTTGTATATACAAGTTTCATCTACCATTTTGATGAAGTCAAACTCTTTGACTACTATATCAAAACAAATGTTCCAACTCCGCAATACCTTCTTCAACCCATAAAGCAACTTACACACGTTTCCGCTGCTCCCACTGTCTATGAAGCCCTCTGGCTGTGTACTTATAGACGCTCTCTTCTAAATTACTATTTAGAAAAGCAGTCATGACACCCAACCGCTAGATATCGTAGTCATGGTATATAGCAATGGCAAGTAGGATCCGGATGGACTTAAGCATAGCTACCAGAGAAAAGGTTTCATCATAATCCACACCTGGTCGTTGACAAAAACCCTTTGCAACAAGTCTAGCTTTGAAAGTCTCAACCTTTCCATGTACACCAAGTAATCTTCTCAAGATATACTTTCTCCTGATGGGGATTTAACCCTTCAGATAAAACAACCAAAGTCCATACTTTGTTGGTGTATATGGATTCCATCTCAGATCGCTTAACATCCAGCCATTCTTACAGAGTCCCCACTCTTGATCGCCTGCTCGAAACTAATTGGGTCATCATCTCATGATGCAATCCTCACTCCCACTGTCATAGAGAAACCAAAGTATCTCTCAGGTGGGTGAGGAACCCTACCAGATCGGTGGAGAGGCTGAGGTTCGTTGGGAGCGATTGAATCCTCCGGTTATACCAAATCATCAGTTGTAATTTGTATAGCTGGAACTCCTTCCATTTCTACCTCATGACCATAAATTTCTTTCCAAAGTATATTCCTTTTCTAAAAAGGCGGCATGCCGAGAAATAAAACATTTTTTGTTCCTCGGTGTGGTAGAAGATATTCCCTTGCAAATGCTTGGGATATCCAACAAACTTCCACAGAACTGACCTTGCCTCGAGCTTGTCCGGATTTTGCTTTTAGACATAGGCCGGACAACCCTAAATCCTAACTTGCTTAAGAGATGGCTCTTCCCATACCATATCGCATATGGCGTGGTAGACACCTGATTTGGTTGGAACGTGATTCAATAGGTACGGAGCTTCACAAGTGCATAACCCCCAAAAGGAAATAGGCAACTTAGTAATACTCATCATAGAACGCACCATATCGCATAGGGTGCTATTGCTTTGCCCCGATGCACCGACGTGCTATGGTGTATACGGAGGAGTAATGCTGAGAGAGAATCTCATTCTCCTTTAGAATAGTCCAGGAACTCCGTGCTCAAGTATTCTCCTCCCTGATCTCATCAAAGGACATAATACTATACCCGTTTTGGTTCTCTACTTCTAACTTATATTCTTTGAATATCTCAAAAGGTTCAGACTTGTGTTTCATCAGGAACATATGTCCGAATCTTGAGAGATCATCAGTGAATGTAATGAAGTACAAAGAACCAGTCCTGGTATGTGTAGACAGGGGACCTACATACATCATCATGTATCAATCCTAAGAGTTCACTAACTTTTTCTCTATTTCCAGTAAACGGAGCTATGGTCATTTTATCTTTGTGACATGACTAGCAAGTTTCACAAGATGTAAATTCAAACTGATTTAAATATGCATCTTCATGTAACTTAAGCTAGTCGTGTCGCATTGATATGACCTAGTCTACAATGCCTCAAGAAGGATTCGCTCATTTCTTAACTCTTCCTCTTGTGTGTGTTTTGTACGTTTAGAACTGTGGTTTGATTTAGAACATATATGCTTTTAGATAACGTGCCTGAACCGATCAACTCTTGATATAGGAAATGTTCAAAACATTATCCAACAATACAAAATTATATCATTCTTTACTAAATAAAGAGACTGATATAATGTTGTATATCATGTTCGGTATCTAATAACATTAGTTCAGAATCAATGTATTTCGGTAATACATGGTGATAACTGCCAATATCTTGGCTGCAACAATTCCACCATTTCCAACTCTTAAAATTTTATCACCCGTTCTCAGTTCTCTACCTATCTGTAGCCCATGTAACAGATTACATATGTGGGATCCTGATATGGTATCTCATACCCAGGACGTAGAAGATACTGAGAAACAGTTCTCGGTAATGAACTGTAGCATTCTGAAATTTTAGAAATAAATAAAATTAATTAATTAAATGATAAAATGATAAATCAAAAAGTTATTTAAAAGCAAATAAGGCAATTCCATAAATTCTATGTAAAACAAATTAAATAAAAACTTTAGTGTGCAACATAAATAAGTTATAAGGGTTTTAAGGTGAATTTTAGCTTCATTTTTATAAAAAGGGTGTTTTATAATATCATAAGTTGTGAAGGGTTGCTAGGTAAAGTTTAAGTTACTTGTGCAAATGGAATTTGTTAAGGGTATAAATGAAAAAGAGGTAGAAAACCATTTAGTTCAGAATTTTATTGTTAATTAAAATAAAAGAAAATTAGGAGATAAGGTAATGACACATCTTCCTTGCATGCACACACACACACACCAACACCTCCTCCTTGTATGAAGAGAGCACATCTAATTCATTGACACCTCCTACCACCACCTCCTTCTTCCCATCACCATATATAAACCTTGTTCAGATCAGTTGGTTAATTAAAAATTTGAAAAATTAAAGAAAGAAAAATAAATCAAGAACAAACAAGAGGAAGGAGAAGAAAAGCTAATGTTCTAAGATTTCCTCACCATCAAGGTAGGACAAGGAGCTTGTACATCTTGGAGGGTGTTATTCCAACAAATTATTGTAGGTAAAATTCTTGACCACAGTAGGAAATTGAATTCTGTAACTAGTTTAAATTAAAATGAACAAGTTCTATAATATCGTATTTTAGATACAGCTAGGCTATGTTTGAATCTGCTTTAGTTTAGGTAAAAATAAACTTAACAAAACAGTGCTAAAATGATGTATGTTGAACCTAGAGCTAACCATAGGAACACAAAACCAGGGGATCGGAATTGGGCCGGCGACTCATATTGAGATTCCGGCGTCGCCGGATTTGTAGGAGGCTAGATGGTTTTGGCTTGTTAGGTAGGTTTCTGTGTATAATTGTGGCAATTTTGGTGTTATTTAAATAAGTTGTTTCAGCTTTATACGAAATCTGGAAACTTATATCGGATAAGATATCTAAGAAACAAAAAACACGACATGGTTAAAGCGTATCGCAATTTGTTTTCTGCCGCGATGCAGAAAAAGGTTAAAATCCAGTAAGGTTAAGTATTAAATAGCTCGATATAGTCGTATACCATATAACTAGTACGTGGGAACGGGTGTTTTTCATTTCCGTCGTGTCGGAGTAGCCGTTTCCTTATATAAGTTAAATTGTGATGTTAGATTCAAATACAGGATTTTCAGAAGCAGCGAGGAAAGGAAAAGGATTGGCAATTCCTGAGGAGATACGACGTTTTCCGGTGAGTAGACTAAATATCTACCGGGGAATTTTGTAAAAATGGCGTGTTACGCCCATAGTTTTATTTAAATAAATGCTTTACTTTGGTATGCTAAATTAATAATATTCACTCATAATTCACATATACTTTGCCTAGTTGCTAGGACACTGCACAAGTATCGACGAGTTATGCCACGTGCACATCTTACATGCTACACACACCTCGTCGATATTACCATGTCACTTTTACACTTAGTAAAATTCTTGTTAAAAATTATTCATATCATATCTTAAACCCAATAACAGTAGTAAATTGCATCATTAACATCATGTTTATTATTTGAGTATTTTATGTTGATATAAGGGGTAATTGTATTATTGAGGATTTATGATTTTGAGTTTTTAATACTATTACATAAATCCAGTGATTTCATGATTGATGTGTCACGTCCACCATGAGATGTTTTATGATTTGGTTTTATTCCGGACTGAGTGGGGGAGATATACAGTCACGGATTTTACGTTATCCAGACTGAGTGGGGGAGATATACAGTTGGATACATGGTGGACCCGTTCGAGACCGAAGGGCAGGATAGCCGCATTTGAGGCGGGCGAGCCTAGCGAGGATACTCGATACCGAAGATATTTGTGAAACACGGCGGATATCTAGATGATACCGACCGGTGTTTTGATGGCAGGGCCATTTGAGGAATGATGTCTGAGAGAAAGGGAAGTTTTGTGTCGATGATGGGCACGGAAAGATATCAATTATTGGAAATAAATGATGAGATTTCATTTTTGTTATGATATTTATAGTACAGATTCATGCTTTCCACATACCATCATATATTTTACTTGTTCACATGTTAGTTAATATGATCGTCATATTTACATTATTAGCAGTTATATGTTGGATTATTCACTGAGTTGGCAACTCACCCCCGTTGTGCCACAGTTCCTTGCAGGGGTAGAGGGGACAGTTAGCGGCCGGGCAGGTCTACTTTTCACAGCTTATATCGCATCGTTTGATAGGTGGGTTACATATGTAGTAACCTTCTCTTTTGGTATTGTATTTTTATCTAGAAAACCTCCATCAGACATGTATATGACTTAGAGTGAGAGATGATTATATGTATATTATTTGACAGATGAGACGGGTTAGTTTGATATATTAGTATTTTCTTACTTATTGGATTTTCTTGCTAATGCCTTATACTCCTGGATATTTGTCTCCACTATTGATGTTGTTGATCCCAACTAGGGATGCAACCAAACTTAACAATTTATACTTGTTTAATATTTAACTTCATAAACTGTGATTTTTACTTAAAAACTAAAATTTTATATAAGGAATTCCGCAAAAAGGATTTTGATCTTGGTTTTCAGCTTACTTGGACTGTATACATATCCTTGGGATATTATACAATCTAAGTGTCGTTCACATCCAAACTTTGGGTCGTGACAAAATTGGTATCAGAGCTTAGGATTAACCTTAAGGAATGAGTAGTGGGTAAAGATAAGTTGACGTGAGTCCGTGATTTAGGGTGACCTTTGGTTTGATGGAGTATGTGAATTGGGATGAGTGTAGTACCGTACGTATGTTCCGCGGTATATTTACGTTACTACACTCAGCCTAATTAGCCTTAGGATGTATGTCCTAAATTGTCCTTCCTTTCATTCTCCGTTATTGATTGTTCCTATTCATAAGCCTTATCAACTCTCGTTTCTTGTTCCAGTTGCTATAGCTACGCGGTCTAGGCGAGCCGCAGCCAGAGATGCAGCTAGGGCGAATCCTCCTGTGATGGTGACTGGTACACGGGACGTTCCGGCGGTGCATGAGCATGTTGATCCTCCTCCTCCAGATCGCTTTACTAGGATAGAGGAGGGTATGTTAGGATTGCAGCGAGTGGTAGGACAGTTAGCTGAGGCCACTCGAGTACTAAGATAGGATCCGACGCCAACCATGGCAGAGTCCGAGGTACAGCCTACGCAGACGGTAGCACTTGTAGATACGAGAGTGATGGAGGTATCGCTTGCGGAGTTTATAAAGTTGAGACCTCCGGTATTCACAAGGACCGATGTAGCGGAGGATCCTCAGTCCTTTCTTGATAGAATGGCGGGAATTGGTCGATCATTGCGATGTTCTGATGCGATGTCAGTTAAGCTGACTAGTTTTCGTTTGGAGGGACTTGCACATGAGTGGTGTGAGTCGATGGAGAGAGGACGAGCTACGGGTCTTCCTCCGATGTTGTGGACCGAGTTTTCTGAGGTCTTTCTTGCTAGATTTCTTCCACAGAGTGTGAGGGATGCTAGAGCTAGCAGTTTTGAAGCGTTACGGAAATCGGCGAGTATGTTGGTAGCAGATTATGATTTACGATTCACCCAGTTGTCGTGCTACGCTCCATATTTAGTTCCTACAGAGGAGCTTCGGGTGAAGAGGTTTCTACGGAGTCTGGACACGCAGTTGTATCTGGCTATAGGCTCCCAGCATTTTGATACATATGCACAGGCCATGGATGCAGCAATACGAGTGGAGGAACGTTTGAGCGAGGCAGCGGTTGTTCCAGAGCCAAAAAGGAGTAGACCATTTGGGCTAATGACTAGACAGTTCGGCAGAGGTAGAAGCAGATATGCTCCAGGCCGCAGTTTCGGACGAGGTTGGACCCAGGTCCAGATGTTCAGTTCTTATCCCGATGATCAGAGGCCCCCATCTACATGTTTTAGTTGTGGAATTCCCAAACTCTTTGCGCGGGATTGTAGATCCCAGGGAGGGACCGTTGTTCCACAAGCTGCTTTAGCCCTTCCACCTTCTGCGCCGATGGCTTTACTTCCTCCCCCAGTTGGCGCTACACGCCAGGAAGTTGCACCTCGAGGTCGAGGCTTTGCAGGATGCTCTCAGAGAGGTTGAGGAGATAGAGGTAGAGGACGACAGGATGCGGGCAGGGGCCAGGCACGGGTTTTTGCGCTGACTCCACAGGATGCTCAGGCATCAAATGCAGTTGTGACAGGTACTCTTGCAGTATGTTCACTAGATGCACATATTTTATTTGATCCCGGTTCTACACATTCTTATGTATCTTCACGCTTTGCACTTTCTTCGGGGAAAGAGTCGTCATTGTTAGATTTACCATTGGTAATGATTAGTGGGAGATTCATTTATAGCTCGACACGTATTCAGATCATGTTCTATACGTATTGGTGATAGAGATTTGCTAGTTGATCTGATTCTCCTGGATATGCTAGATTTTGATATACTTCTTGGTATGGATTGGTTGGCCGCTTGTCATGCCTATGTAGATTGTCGTAGGAAAGCGGTTAGATTTTGTTTTCCAGGTGAACCGATGTTTGTTGTGCAGGGGGATTGTAATATAACTCCTGCCAATTTGATTTCTGCTCTTTGTGCGGAACGACTCTTGAAGAAGGGCTGTCATGGATTCTTGGCATTTGTTCAGGACTTAGGAGTCGTTGAGATTCCATTGGACCAGGTTCCGGTCGCACGAGAATTTCCGGAGGTATTTCCTGCTGAGTTACCAGGATTACCGCCTGATCATGACATTGAGTTCTGCATTGACTTGATTCCGGGTGCGGGGCCTATTTCTATACCACTCTATCGTATGGCACCGACGGAGTTGAAGGAACTTAAAAGTCAGTTGCATGATTTTTTAGATAGAGGACTTGTGCGTCCTAGTGTATTGCCGTGGGGATCTCCTGTCTTATTTGTAAAGAAGAAGGACAGCAATATGAGACTGTGCATCGACTACCGACAGCTGAATCGCGTCACTGTGCGGAACAGGTATCCACTACCACGTATAGATGACTTATTCGATCAGTTGCAGGGAGCTGGTTACTTTTCGAAGATTGATTTGCGGTCGAGGTATCACCAGTTGAGGGTTCGGAAGGACGATATTCCGAAGACTGCGTTTCGCACAAGATATGGGCACTATGAATTTCTGGTGATGTCGTTCGAACTCACCAACGCTCCAGCAGCTTTTATGGATATGATGAACCGTATCTTCAGGCCCTTTCTTGATCAGTTTATTATAGTATTCATTGATGAAATTCTCGTTTATTTTCGGAGTAGTGAGGAGCACGAACAACATTTGCGTATTACGTTGCAGACCTTCAAGGAGCATCGGCTGTTTGCAAAATTCTCCAAGTGTGCCTTTTGGCTAGACAGTGTAGAGTTCTTGGGTCACGTGGTCATGAGAGAGGGGATACGTATGGACCCAAAGAAGATCGAAGCAGTGGAGCACTGGCCCAGACCTATGTCAGTTACAGAGATTCACAGTTTCTTAGGTCTGGTAGGTTATTACCGATGCTTTGTGCGGGATTTTCTCGGATAGCTGCACCGTTGACCAGATTGACTAAGAAGGAGATTCCATTTCTGTGGACAAATGCATGTGAGCAGAGTTTCCAGCAGTTAAAGACTCGCTTGACGACTGCACCGGTATTATCGTTACTTTCTGGGTCAGGTGGCTTTGTTGTGTATTGCGATGCCTCTAGAGTGGGTTTAGGCTATGTGTTGATGCAGCACGGCAGAGTTGTAGCTTATGCTTCTCGACAGTTGAAGAGGCATGAACAGAACTACCCCACTCATGATCTACAGATGGCTGCTGTGATATTCGCATTGAAGATTTGGAGATATTACTTGTATGGAGAGTCGTGTCAAATCTTCACAGATCATAAGAGTTTGAAGTATATTTTTCAACAGAGAGATCTAAACCTAAGGCAGCGTAGATGGATGGAACTGGTGAAAGATTACGATTGTGAGATTTTATATCATCCGGGCAAGGCAAATGTCGTAGTAGATGCTTTGAGTCGGAGGCTTGGAGGTAGCTTATCTTATTTGCGCACCTTGCAGAGACAGTCTTCTACCGACTGGCAGATTTTACGTGATATTCGTATATAGTTTGAGTTCACCCCGATAGGAGGACAGCTAGCACATGTTTTCACCCGACCTCAGTTATTGGATCGTATTCGAGAGATACAGCCCGCAGCTGCTCGTATATCAGATATTATGGATCAAGTTAGGCAGGGCAGGGGATCGGAGTTTGTGATTGATGATCGTGGAGTGTTACGCTTTAGGACTCGTCTTTGTGTACCAGATTCTGACGGATTAAGACGTGAGATCTTAGAGGAGGCTCATAGATCAGCATACAGTATTCATCCTGGTTTCACCAAGATGTATCATGATCTGAAGGATGTTTATTGATGGGAAAGAATGAAGAGGGATGTTGCAGAGTTTGTGTCGAGATGCTTGACTTGTCAGCAAGTCAAGGCAGAACACCAGCGGCCAGCCGGAGAGTTGCAGCCCTTGCCCATTTCAGAGTGGAAATGGGAATAGATTTCCATGGATTTCGTGGTGGGTCTACCCAGGACTAGCAGAGGGTATGATTCCATTTGGGTGATTATAGACAGATTGATAAAAGCAGCTCATTTTCTTCCAGTGAAGACGACGTATGGGTTTGCACAGTATGCTCGGATTTATATCGATGCGATTGTACGTCTGCATGGAGTTCCGACGTGCATAGTTTCAGATAGGGGTACCCAGTTTACTAGCAGGCTATGGCAGAAACTTCAAGAAGCTCTTGGCACACGATTGAGCTTTTGTACGGCTTTTCACCCACAGGCAGATGGTCAGTCGAAGCGGACCATTCAGACACTAGAGGATATGCTTCGCGCTTGTAGTCTTGATTTTGGTGGTAGTTGGGACCGTCACCTACCTTTGATAGAATTCTCGTACAACAAAAGTTTTCAGGAGACGATCCAAATGACACCCTTTGAAGCTTTGTATGGGAGGAAATGTCGATCGCCTGTTTGCTGGACGAAACTGAGAGAGAGTAGCATTTTGGGACCTCAGATAGTACATGAGACTACAGAGAAGATTCAATTGATACGGGACAGAATGAGGGCGGCCTAATGCAGACAGAAATCATATGCAGATCGACGACGTCGTAGACTCGAGTTTGGAGTGGGAGATCATGTGTTCCTTCGAGTATCTCCGATGAAAGGTGTGATGTGTTTCAGGAAGAAGGGGAAGCTCAGCCTCAAGTATGTCGGACCTTATGAGATTCTGGAGAGAGTGGGTGCTGTAGCTTATCGTTTAGCACTCCCACCGAGTTTTTCCGACGTGTATCCGGTGTTTCACGTTTCGATGCTTCGCAAGTATCTTCACGATCCTTCTCATGTGATCTAGCATCAGACCTTACAGATTGAGCCGGACTTATCCTACACAGTGCAGCCAGTCGCTATTCTAGACAGACAGGCAAAGAAACTAAGATCGAGGGTACTTCCGTCTGTAAAAGTTCTTTGGCAAGGAAAGGACCGCGAGGA
Source organism: Agapanthus africanus (assembly GCA_030015575.1). Taxonomy (NCBI): domain Eukaryota; kingdom Viridiplantae; phylum Streptophyta; class Magnoliopsida; order Asparagales; family Amaryllidaceae; genus Agapanthus; species Agapanthus africanus. Next base: position 600,549,815 of record JASDDO010000014.1, read on the forward strand.
AATTACTTGGGATACCGAGGATGCGATGAGAAAGAAATTTCCACATCTTTTTGAAGGTGTGTCTAGTTAATTTTAAATTCGGGGACCGAATTTTCTTAAGGGGGGAATATTGTAGCATTCTGAAATTTTAGAAATAAATAAAATTAACTAATTAAATAATAAAATGATAAATCAAAAAGTTATTTAAAAGCAAATAAGACAATTCCATAAATTCTATATAAAAAAATTAAATAAAAACTTTAGTGTGCAACATAAATAAGTTATAAGGGTTTTAATGTGTATTTTAGCTTCATTTTTATAAAAAGGGTGTTTTATAATATCATAAGTTGTGAAGGGTTCCTAGGTAAAGTTTAAGCTTCTTGTGCAAATGGAATTTGTTAAGGGTATAAATGAAAAAAGGGTAGAAAACCATTTAGTTCAGAATTTTATTGTTAATTAAAATAAAAGAAAATTAGGAGATAAGGTAATGACACCTCTTCCTTGCATGCACACACACACACCAACACCTCCTCCTTGCATGAAGAGGGCACATCTAATTCATTGACACCTTCTACCACCACCTCCTTCTTCCCATCACCATATATAAACCTTGTTCAGATCAGTTGGTTAATTAAAAATTTGAAAAATTAAAGAAAGAAAAATAAATCAAGAACAAACAAGAGGAAGGAGAAGAAAAGCTAATGTTCTAGGATTTCCTCACCATCAAGGTAGGACAAGGAGCTTGTACATCTTGGAGGGTGTTATTCCAACAAATTATTGTAGGTAAAATTCTTGACCACAGTAGGAAATTGAATTCTGTAACTAGTTTAAATTAAAATGAACAAGTTCTATAATATCGTATTTTAGATACAGCTAGGCTATGTTTGAATCTGCTTTAGTTTAGGTAAAAATAAACTTAACAAAACAGTGCTAAAATGATGTATGTTGAACCTAGAGCTAACCATAGGAACACAAAACCAGGGGATCGGAATTGGGCCGGCGACTCATATTGAAATTCCGGCGTCGCCGGATTTGTAGGAGATTAGGTGATTTTGGCTTGTTGGATAGGTTTCTGTGTATAATTGTGGCAATTTTGGTGTTATTTAAATAAGTTGTTTCAGCTGTATACGAAATCTAGAAGCTTATATCGGATAAGATATCTAAGAAACAAAAAACACGACTTGGTTAAAGCGTATCACAATCTGTTTTCTGCCGCGATGCAGAAAAGGGTTAAAATCCAGTAAGGTTAAGTGTTAAATAGCTCGATATAGTCGTATACCATATAACTAGTAGGTGGGAACGGGTGTTTTTCATTTCCGTCATATCGGAGTAGCCGTTTGCTTATATAAGTTAAATTGTGATGTTAGATTCAAATACGGGATTTTCGGAGGCAGCGTGGAAAGGAAAAGGATTGGCAATTCCTTAGCAGATACAACGTTTTCCGGTGAGTAGACTAAACATCTACCGGGGAATTTTGTAAAAATGGCGTGTTACGCCCGTAGTTTTATTTAAATAAATGCTTTACTTTGGTATGCTAAATTAATAATATGCACTCATAATTCACATATACTTTGCCTGGTTGCTAGGACACCACACAAGTATCGACGAGTTATGTCACGTGCACATCTTACATGCTACACACACCTCGTCGATATTACCATGTCACTTTTACACTTAGTAAAATTCTTGTTAAAAATGATTCATATCATATCTTAAACCCAATAACAGTAGTAAATTGCATCATTAACATCATGTTTATTATTTGAGTATTTTATGTTGATATAAGGGGTAATTGTATTATTGAGGATTTATGATTTTGAGTTTTGAATACTATTACATAAATCCAGTGATTTCATGATTGATGTATCACGTCCACCATGAGATGTTTTATGATTTGGTTTTATTCCGGACCGAGTGGGGGAGATAGACGGTCGCGGATTTTACATTATCCAGACTGAGTGGGGGAGATATACAGTTTGATACATGGTGGACCCCGTCGAGACCGAGGGGCAGGATATCCGCATTTGAGGCGAGCGAGCCTAGCGAGGATACTCATTACCGGAGATATTTATGAAACACGACGGATATCTAGATGATACCGACCGGTGTTTTGATTGCAGGGTAATTCGAGGAATGATGCCTGAGAGGAAGGGAAGTTTTGTGTCGATGATGGGCACGGAAAGATATCAATTATTGGAAATAAATGATGAGATTTCATTTTTGTTCTGATATTTATAGTAAAGATTCATGCTTTCCACATACCATCATATATTTTACTTGTTCACATGTTAGTTAATATGATCGTCATATTTACATTATTAGTCGTTATATGTTGGTTTATTCACTGAGTTGGCAACTCACCCCCGTTGTGCCACAGTTCCTTGCAGGGGTAGAGGGGACAGTTAGCGGCCGAGAAGATCTACTTTTCACAGCTTATATCACATCTTTTGATAGGTGGGTTACATATGTAGTAACATTCTCTTTTGGTATTGTATTTGTATCTAGAAAATCTCCATCAAACATGTATATGACTTAGAGTGAGAGATGATTATATGTATATTATTTGATAGATAAGACGGGTTAGTTTGATATATTAGTATTTTCTTACTTATTGGATTTTCTTACTAATGCCTTATACTCCTGGATATTTGTCTCCACTATTGATGTTGTTAATCCCAACTAGGGATGCAACCAAACTTAACAATTTATACTTGTTTAATATTTAACATCATAAACTGTGATTTATACTTAAAAACTAAAATTTTATATAAGGAATTCCGCAAAAAGGATTTTAATCTTGGTTTTCGGCTTACTTGGACTGTATACATATCCTTGGGATATTATACAATCTAAGTGTCGGTCACATCCAAACTTTGGGTCGTGACATGAACACTCCCGAAAAAGATGTATCATCATGCACTTTCTTCGTTTGGTCAGCACGGGAATCCTGGAAATCCTCTATTTCCTGCTCGGTCTTATAACAATTATAAGTTGGAGCGGGACCAACATTTTCCAGCGCAGTATAGCAAGCGGGTTTGGTCAATACATCCATATTATTATCTTGATTAAGGTGTGACATGGTCGCTACCTGGAGAGAGAGAGAGAGAGAGAAGAAAACACTCTGCGTGCGCTCTCGCAAGATCAGATTAGTTATTATTTTATCTAATCTGGATGGCTCCCACTGTTTTTATCAAATCTTCCTTCAAACCCTAAAAGGAAAAACTAGCCGGGATTAATTACACCCTACAAGTTCACCAATCTTTCAGTCAGGCCAGTGCCGGTACTTTGAGGGAGGTTTCCCGTGCTTTCGCACAGACCTAATGAAAATAAAGCTCGTTTTCCCATGGGCGTAATCCTGTTGACACCTTTCTAGACACCTACTTGATCGACTAATTGTAATGTGCAAAACTCTCCCAGGAGTAACTCTTACTCGCAGTGGGTATCAGGATCCAACTATCTCATAGAAGGTATGCAATCTCATTGCAAATTTCAACACTTGAAATTCCCGATAATATTTTACCCCTTAGCAAATTATGACCTTAACATAGTTAACAAATCATAAGCGCTAGCCAAGTTTAACCCGTCATTTCTTGATTGAATTAAACCCACCCGCACGACCCTTAACATAGTCAACAAAGTCGTACGACTACCCTAATCCAATCTGCATCATATGCATAAACAGATAAACACTAATTAGCTACCGCACAGTATGCCTTAACATAGTCAACAAACGTAGCACGAATACTAAGTAGTATTTATCTGAAATGACGGAGGGCTACGTCAGGTTTTTTCTGAAAACCTTTTGCGTAATAAACTTGATATCGTTGTAGAATCGAGTGATTTTTAAAAGGAGTGTTTTTTAGGCTTTTACTAGTTTTGCTAAAGAGGTCACTCCCGTTGAAGGGATCTCGGCTCTTTCCTCGTCGAATAAGGTGCAGGATATTTCACAAATACCACTATGCAAAGCAAAAAACTATAAAAGCAATCAAAAGACAAACCGAGGGTTGTAGCATCTACTATTTTCGCTAAATAGCTCACTCCCGGTGAAGGGATCTCGGCTCTTTCCTTATCGAATAAGGTGTTGGATATTCTACAAGGAATACCGCTATGCAAAGCAAGAACTAGAGCTACGAGTTTTTAAAATAAATTTCTACAACATCTTTAGGTTTCTTTTCTTTTCATTAATCTCATTAATGAAGTCCCATCATTTTAAGTTACCTAAAACATCACAGATAAATACAACGTACGCTTATGCCATCCACATTCGCCTCGATGTCCCCTCGTGCACCGTTAGGTTAGGTAACTAACGGCAGAGCGGGAAAGTGCTAGCGTGGGTGTAAAACATAAGCAACGTCTATATAATATATTATATATACTATATACTGTATCTATCTCAACATATCAAATGATCACATAACAGATATCGCAGCAGAAGAAACATATGAAATATTGGATATACTAGGAGGTCCGTGTTTTATTTTGAGCCTCTATAAAACACGGATTCTACGGTAACGATGAATAGCCAAACCCGCATCCCTAAAACCCTATGAGAGAGGCAAGCAACCCTACCAATTCTAGAGTTAGGAGACCCGGACTCGACTCCTCGAGTTGGTCTCCCACTGGACTCTAGAACCCGGTTACTTGTGCTCCCCTCCTTGGGTCAATCCTAATATGGAAAAGTAAATAATATACAAAAATGGTAACATCATCCTCAACCCGGAAGTGCCCAATAAAAGAATATTACATACAATGAATTTTACATGAATGAAAATAAAAACTCTCATCTCACATAAAACCCTCGGGTTTGTAGTGGTTCAGCGGTGCCACATGTGAGGCGTTGGTTGACCCTTCTACGGCTGGTCTATTGGTACGGTAGCATGTGCTGAATAATTTTAAACTACGCTCAAGTGTTGAGCATTCTGGGTAATTGTGGGTGTTTGTTGATTCGATCGAAATATTTAACATCGTCTAGTTTTTCTGCGACCGTAAGTGTAATATGTGGTGTATCGCCGGTTTCGTTGCTATATGTCAACGACAATTGGGATACGCATATTTACTTACGCTGATGACTCCCGAAACCTTGCTGCCGTCGATAAGAACCCTACAGTGGTATCAGAGCTAGAAAACAATACGTAAACTAATGTAAACCATTTACATCTGAGTAAAATAGAAATACAACCTTTGTAGATCAGTCCTTCACTTCATAAGCTCCTTGTAGTAGTCCCTTTGCTATGATCATCGTGTTGCGCCACGGCAGCGCCCCGGCCGTCTATCCGAGGCCAAAATGCGAAATCAAAATTTTTCCTTACTCGGAAACCGGCGCTACCGCGGACAATGAAAACCCGGATCGTTAACCATTAACCTATGCTAGCTAACAAGAGATGGGAAGAGAAGTATACCGAGTGATCCGAGTCCTCCGGTCTTCTCGTCATCGTCCCGATCTCCCGCGGAAAGTCTTGCCTCCACATCGTCGCCTCCTCGCCGGAAGGGCACCACATCGCCTGCGTCTTTTACGGGCTCCCGCCTCAATACCGAGGCAACTCGGGCATGAAGCCGGCAACTCGACATGCTCAAGATATGCTGTAGGAAATGTAGTGTAGAGTGCATGTCTCACTTTGGGGTTTGTTGCCATTTGTAGATGATGGAGGAAACAAGATAAGAAAAATGGTGCTTGCATTTTTCTTAGCATGAAAAGAGATCAAGAATGAAAAACACTCTCAAAGATGAAGCTCTCTCCTTCTCTTTTTCTTCTTCTCTCTTTTCTTATGAAAAAATCTCTCATGAGAATGGTGGAGGGAATGAAGACTAATACAAAGGGAGGTGAGTGTAGGAGAATAGAAGAGGTGACCATATCCAAAGACAAGAAAACATCAACCATACCCTTTCATGTCTTAATTAATGCAAGTGATGGATGAAAGATATCATAATCCCACAATTGCAAGAAAACCCCCTCCACAAAAGTTATTTGCACAATTGCAAATAACCCCCCTCCATCGGAAAAGTCCGGCCGGGAAAGAACAAAGGAAAACCGGCCGGAACGGAACGCAAACTGGCAACTCCAGAAAACTGGTCCCGTAATAAATTACAAGAAAACCCCGAAACTGTGCATACACACCCGCATCTGTATTCCGTCCGGATACAAATGCAATGAGACAAAATCTACACTGTACTAAACTAGGACCGGCTTAAGCCAAAGCCGGCTAGTAAAATCCGTTCGATCCTGATCCGTGCAATACCGCACGTATCTGATTGAACCTTGCCATATAACCATACGGCCACTAGTACAAAACTGTCCGATCCTGATCTGTGAAATACCGCACGTATCTGATCGGACCCTGCCATATCTCCATACGGCCTCTACAGCGTTTCGCCCGAAAGCTTGAGTAACTGAAAGTGTGGTGGACTCTAAAGACTCGTCAATACTATGGCTGTGGACTTAACCACTAGCACGTCAGAGGTATTAGCCAATACGTGACGGGCCACCAGCTATTGACCAAAAGGGACGTCGATGAGCGAACTCATCCTGACACCCTACTGAGCCTGTCAGTGACAATATCCGTACAGTCCGGTCCGTTCGTCTATGAGCATCGCATGTCGGGCCTAGGGGGTTGGTAAAAGTCAAACCCCCAAAAGCGGTACAAGTCGTGTCGGAGTGTAGCCCAGAACGCCCTGAGATACTACTGGAATACCTACCAGTAAATCTCCTGCCTCGGCCGAGGGCTTTGCGTAATGGCTCTCCTAGACACAGCGCGACCTCACCCCCAATACCGGGAGAGACGAACCCCTGAAGATCCGCTCACTGCCTCCATGTGGCTCGGGACTGTACCCAACTAAAACCTGTTTGCACGACTCCTTTGAGCCGTGGTAGGGTAGTAATCAAAGCACAGTGGGAACTCACACGAGACAAATGACGATCTCAGGTCGATGAACTAACCTGTACACATGTCACCAGGGAACTGCTATCTGACGTCTGGTATAAGACCAACTAGCAGGTTCCCGGCGAGTCCTGTCCGGTGTACTCATAACCCAATGAGCACCTGTATACATCTTAGGTGAACCAACTGACACCAGTGGCTTGTGAGACCGACCACCGCCCCTCGTCGGGGTCTCGACTGTATACACTAGTCTACTAATGGAGTATCGATGCCCTGTCTCGAAACTCCTACGACTAGGGACCTTTTAAGGATGTGCTTATAGACTACCAGCTCCCACGTATATGATCGCCATCATACTGCAGGTAGTCAAGCAAGAATCCTAGGGGCTCTATCAACGTGTAATAGCGACATGTCAGGTCACCTAAAGCAGTACACGATGATAAAGATAAACCAGATAGCATACTATCATCTCGAGTAAGACTGTCCTACCGGGATAGGTCCTCCCTCAATCATTGCAATCACGTGCCTGTGATCCAATAATTGACTCTGAGGGCACTATCTCCAACAATCTCCCACTTGCACTCAAGGCTAATTATTGCGATGCCGCATACTCACAGCCCGTGTGATACCGAACACCCAACTCCTCTACTAGTCAGTCTCACAAATCCGTTTGCGAAACTATTGCGTTCGAGGAATAGCCTCAGTGAGTGGATCCGTTGTGATGTTTCTTTCTATGTCTCTCTATATCTCAAGTTCGCAGAGAAAACCATCTCCCGAAATGAGCAATACATGTCTTAAAGTATGTCTGGATATCTGATGGGACCTAGCTCATAAATGAACTCCAAATCCAAACTTCTTAGACTGTATCGATAACTGAACTTAATCAGTACCCAGCGCCATGCCTCCCTCAGTATTGCCTTGGACCACCTGTCCAAAATACTGCCCCTTGTCAGAAGGAGAAACTATAACTCTGACAGCCACTCTGCCATCCATGTCACCTTAAAAGCCTGGAATGATAACCGTCTCCTAAAGGAGGCTGCCGTTATCATATCCCTAGAACATTAACTTATGTTCTAAAACTGCTTCCGACTGTTTCTCCAGGATTGGATCAATATCAACTTATTGCATCTACTGCAAGAACAACATCTGGTGTGGTACTTGACATCTCATGATTGACTCAATTGCCTGAGCAAGTGATCTGCCAATCATGCACATCCCTCTCCTCTTTAGTCTGTAAGACACCTTTAGAGAGGGTGACTCCATCACCTGCAGGTACACTACCGTGCCAGGAGTCGTCCATTCTAAATACTCTTAGAATGCTGTCAAGGTACCCTGATTGGGAAACCACCCAAATCTAGATCTAAAAACATAGATCTAGTAACCAGTATGTCTTATATAATGTCCAAGTCCCTTGTGGAGAAACCACTGTGTGACGACCAAAGTATAACCGATCGTAGTATAGGAATATCACTTCCTACTACCTCCTCAACAGATCCATCCCCTATTCTGATGACGTCAAACCTATGACTGTCACATCAGAAATAGATGATCTATCTCTGCTACATCTGCTTTAGTCTATAAATAGACACAAGCCTGATGTCCACCAATGCTTCCGCTGCTCCCACTGACTACGACAACCCTCTGGCAGAGTCATATAGACGTGCACTTCCAAAGCTAGTTTAGAACGACGCTATACTCATCCTCCTGCCGGGTCTCGCAGCCTGGAACAACAACAATGGCAAGTGTGGGTAAACAAGAACTTCCCTGTCACCGTCCTTGAGACTACCGGAGTACCTCTCGGGTGCCTGAAGTTACCCACCGTATCTGCGGAGTGGCCAATGGAATGTCAAGCCAGATTGAATCTTTAGGTTCCTTATCAAATCTTCAGTAATCGTTTGCGGTTCTGGAATCACTTCCAGTTCTACCATACTCCCACTACTGTTTTTGAAAAAATCCATTTTTTAATAAAACTGTGGCGAGTCTAGAACAATATTTCTATTGATCTGCCAGATGGTAGAATGTCAACCCTCGTCATAGCCTGGGTCAACCCACAAACAGCCATTACAGAAACGTGCCTTGAGTTTTCCAGAGTCTGGTTTTAAGCATAAGCCGGACAACTCCCCGTACCTTAACAATGTCAAGATATGAACTGTTCTATATCCAATATAGAAACAGAGGCACTGATTTAATTGAACCAGATTCAAATCATGCAGCTGTCTCCAGTGCATGTTAACTAAATGGAAGGAGGCCGATCAGCGTTACTCAACTTAGGAATGCTTCCAATTATGAGTAACCTGAAAGAGAAGCTAGTTCTCTTAATCATTACTATCAACTGAACACCATACACAAGTATCTACATCTTCGATCACTTTGAAGAATCCCGATACTTGCTACACCTGGTTCTCTACTCTATTCAAATACCTATAACTCCTCAAAACTTAGACCCTGTGTTTCTACGAAACACATGTCTAAGAACTAGAGAAGTTAAAAGTAAACAGAATATAGTATGAGGACCAACCCCTCTGTCCTAATGGACACTGGACAACATACAATACTCTGTATAAGTCGGCTGAGTCTAACAACTCTTTCACTGTGCGTCGTAGGTTGAAAACTGTACTTATAGTTAAGAAGAATTACACCGCTGTTTAATGCTCCTTACCTAACCATCCACTGATATAGGTAAATGTCATCGACATAATATCAAAAGGTATATCTCACTCTATGAAAATAGACGTACAGATATATCAATTTGAAATTGGTGCACAACAGTGGATATTCAAAACCAAATAATTGCCGTCCGGCAAACAACCCAGGTGACTTCCTCAAATATCACCGATTACAACGAATCCCGATATAATGAGGATGATCACCCAATTCCCAATAACTTACTCCCACTCATCATCTGTAAAACCATACAGATGTGAGAATCCAACCTGGCAAATACATACCCTGGAGTAAGTATCTAATCGGGAAATCAGTTTTCTTTTAACATCACACAGTGAAACTGAAACATTGAAATGTTTCGTTGGGGTATCCTGGTATTCCTAGTAATGCCTCTTCCATTATCTAGATTCACAACTGTAACCGTATAATTCTTTGCCACTTCTTCAAATCCCTTTATATGTCTTTAGTCATTACCTTCTGTACACCCCATTAGGCCAAATGGTTTTCTTCCTTCCCTACCGTTCGGCACCAGCCTATGGTTTGGAAGAAGACTATCCAATAAGCATAATAGGTGTACTGTCCCAATCCTAGGAACACTCGCAATGCGAGAGAAGGTGAAGATAAAAGACACCTGAATGTACTTTATTCCTATTTCTCCTGAACCAGAATCCATCCCCGAACTGGAACAAGTTCCTTTCGAGTTCGTATATAACCATACGATGGAGTATCCAATAAACTGTGGATCTTCGTAGTGATACGGAGTGTCCTGGAGAAATACAAAGGTGATTTAGGATTGGCGAAGAAATACTTGGTTCGGTCGTGAATAGCAGTCGCAATTTACTTTGCCCTCTTATTAATCCCTTGCTTTGTCTTAACTTAATACCTTCTGCACACCATCGTTATGCTAATTGGTTTCCTTCATTCCCTACCGGTCGGCACCAGCCTAAGGTTTGGAAGAAGACTATCCAATTTGCGTAATAGGTGTACTATCTCCTAAACCAAGGAGTACTCGCAATGAGAGAAGGTGAAAAGAAAAGACAACTGAATAATCCTATTCGTTTTTCTCCAGAACCAGAAACCATCCTCGAAGTCCTTCGAGTTCGTATATAACCATACGATGGTTTTGTCCAATGGAAGTGGACGTTCGCAGTAATGCGGGGTGTCCTGGAGAAAAGGGTAAAAGTAGGAGTGGCAATGAGGTCTGCAACTCTGACAATCCAAAAGCCTGTGTTAAGAAGGTTCGGTCAACTTGGTCACTGAGTCAAAGTCCAGGGTCGGGTCAATGGTCGCTGCCAGAGAGAGAGAAAAGAAACACTCAGCGTGCACTCTAACCTAGATCAGAATGGTTATCACTTTATCTAATCTGGAAACCTCCCACTGTACCTCAAATTCTCCTCCAAACCTGAAAGAAGAATTAGTCGGGATCACCCGAGGAGTAAACCAACTCATCAGTGGAAATCGGGATCTAACTATCATCGCATGATAACTTGACGGAATCCACTCAAGTCACCACACTCCAGAAGGTATGCGCATGCCTGGCAAGTTTCAGTTCTTTTGAAACTCCCGATGTGATTTTTACCCCAAGCGGTTTATGACCTTGACTAGGTCAACAAACCATAAACCGCCAGTCAAGTTCAACCCGTCATTATTCTGGATTGCATTAAACCCACCCGCACGTGCCCTTGACTAGGTCAACAAGGCCGCACGACTGTCTCAACCAATCCCACTTATGCAACAAACAAGTACCACTTAGCTACCGAACACTACGTCTTGACTAGGTCAACAAACGCAGCACGAATACCAAATAATACCTGTAGGAAATGACGGAGGGCTACGGCTGGTTTTTGGCGAAAAACCTTTAACGTAATGAACTTGATATCGTTGAAGGAACTGCATAGCCTTTTATAAAAATATAGTGACGAAAACCTTTACTAAAGAGGTCACTCCCGGTGAAGGGATCTCGGCTCTTTCCCCGTAGAATGAGGTGCAGGATATTGCAAATGAATACCACGATGCAAAGCAAAAGGCAATCGGCTATAGTGAAGTTAATGCCCTGACGCAAACTTCTGTCCAAGGGGTCACTCCCGGTGAAGGGATCTCGGCCCTTGCCTCGTCGACTGAGGAGCAGGATATTCCAAATGAATACCACGATGCAAAACAAAAGTGAACGTCCTTGCAATAACAGCTTTTTGAAAAATGTTCCAACAACATCAGAATAGATTTGTTCAGCTTGCATTGATCCGAATCAACGCAGTCCCATCAATTGATCACACCACAAAGAACGAAAATATACTGACGTATGTATATGCCATCCGCATTCGCCACTGGGTCCCGTCATCACCCGTTAGGTTAGCTAACTAACGGCAGAGCGGGGACTGGACTAGCGCGGATGTAAAACATATACAACATCTACTAATATATATACCAATATATTATATTTCGCTCAAGGCGTGATAAAATGCAACATCACAGAAATGTACAGCATCACAGAACAATACAGATATCTGGAAGCCCCGGGTTTCACAGAGCCGCTGCTGAAACCCGACGTTCCCCTGGTCGTGTGAATAGCCTGTGCAATGAAATCCTAGACCCCTACGGGCGCGGCAAGTCACCCGCCAAAACCTGAAGCGAGGCAGCCCCCTTCAGCACTGTGAATGGACCACCCAGCACTTCATGGAATCCGGTAACTTGGGCACCCCTCCTGGGTCAACCTGTACCCCCTACGAGTGCGGCGAATAGCCCGCCAATCCTAGAGTGAAGCCCCCTCCGTCTCAATGCCATGAGATGCGGGCCCGTTGCCCTCTAGAACCCGGCTATCCGTGCACCCCTCCGCGGGGTAATCCTAGTACAGAAAGTAAAATATACATACACCGGGTACATCGACCGCAACCAGGTCGTGCCCCAAAAGAATAATACAAACAGGTAGTGACGGCAGTCCACATGTCGGACGCTCGCCCCGCAATATCAAATGTACATAATACAACAAAACTGTACTAGTATTGCATCCAGGCTATCCCCCACGACCGATCCGCAACAACACAGCATAAACATAGAACATCAACGTGAAAGTCACGTTCGCAAATCCGTCTAACCGGGCTATAGCAGTTAGACGGGATTTACCGATCAAGTGACATTCACGGTCGCAGATATAATGTAAATACTGTGAAATAATGTGTTTAAAAATATCCGATCGATCAAACAATTAACAAGTGGGCCCCCAACCAATACTGTAGCAGTTACAGAAAACCTGGGCCCAAAATTAATATTCCAAAACCCACAAAATTAGCCCAGAAGCCCACTGTATAAATTTGACAAGGTGAACACAGTAGAGTGCGGCGGAACCGCGGCCCAATGGGGGGTTTGGCCGCGGTTCCGCGCTCCACTGATCGACTGACACTGTCGAATTTTTACAGAAGTCTTAGAATGTCTTGTACAGCAGTTTTCTACAACCTGAAAAAAATTTTGACACCAAAAAATTCCAACAGAAAACTGATGCAAAGGAAAATGTGGTTTTTGGGATTTCGGTCGATCGGAAATGCAAAACACATTAGAACAAGCTAGGTAAGGTTAATGGCGTGGCTCTGATACCATGTTGCGCCACGGTAGCGCCCCGGCCGTCTATCCGAGGCCAAAATGCGGAATCAAAATTTTTCCTTACTCGGAAACCGGCGCTACCGCGGACAATGAAAACCCGGATCGTTAACCATTAACCTATGCTAGCTAACAAGAGATGGGAAGAGAAGTATACCGAGTGATCCGAGTCCTCCGGTCTTCTCGTCATCGTCCCGATCTCCCGCGGAAAGTCTTGCCTCCACATCGTCGCCTCCTCGCCGGAAGGGCACCACATCGCCTGCGTCTTTTACGGGCTCCCGCCTCAATACCGAGGCAACTCGGGCATGAAGCCGGCAACTCGACATGCTCAAGATATGCTGTAGGAAATGTAGTGTAGAGTGCATGTCTCACTTTGGGGTTTGTTGCCATTTGTAGATGATGGAGGAAACAAGATAAGAAAAATGGTGCTTGCATTTTTCTTAGCATGAAAAGAGATCAAGAATGAAAAACACTCTCAAAGATGAAGCTCTCTCCTTCTCTTTTTCTTCTTCTCTCTTTTCTTATGAAAAAATCTCTCATGAGAATGGTGGAGGGAATGAAGACTAATACAAAGAGAGGTGAGTGTAGGAGAATAGAAGAGGTGACCATATCCAAAGACAAGAAAACATCAACCATACCCTTTCATGTCTTAATTAATGCAAGTGATGGATGAAAGATATCATAATCCCACAATTGCAAGAAAACCCCCTCCACAAAAGTTATTTGCACAATTGCAAATAACCCCCCTCCATCGGAAAAGTCCGGCCGGGAAAGAACAAAGGAAAACCGGCCGGAACGGAACGCAAACTGGCAACTCCAGAAAACTGGTCCCGTAATAAATTACAAGAAAACCCCGATACTGTGCATACACACCCGCATCTGTATTCCGTCCGGATACAAATGCAATGAGACAAAATCTACACTGTACTAAACTAGGACCGGCTTAAGCCAAAGCCGGCTAGTAAAATCCGTTCGATCCTGATCCGTGCAATACCACACGTATCTGATTGAACCCTGCCATATAACCATACGGCCACTAGTACAAAACTGTCCGATCCTGATCCGTGCAATACCGCACGTATCTGATCGGACCCTGCCATATCTCCATACGGCCTCTACAGCGTTTCGCCCGAAAGCTTGAGTAACTGAAAGTGTGGTGGACTCTAAAGACTCGTCAATACTATGGCTGTGGACTTAACCACTAGCACGTCAGAGGTATTAGCCAATACGTGACGGGCCACCAGCTATTGACCAAAAGGGACGTCGATGAGCGAACTCATCCTGACACCCTACTGAGCCTGTCAGTGACAATATCCGTACAGTCCGGTCCGTTCGTCTATGAGCATCGCATGTCGGGCCTAGGGGGTTGGTAAAAGTCAAACCCCCAAAAGCGGTACAAGTCGTGTCGGAGTGTAGCCCAGAACGCCCTGAGATACTACTGGAATACCTACCAGTAAATCTCCTGCCTCGGCCGAGGGCTTTGCGTAATGGCTCTCCTAGACACAGCGCGACCTCACCCCCAATACCGGGAGAGACGAACCCCTGAAGATCCGCTCACTGCCTCCATGTGGCTCGGGACTGTACCCAACTAAAACCTGTTTGCACGACTCCTTTGAGCCGTGGTAGGGTAGTAATCAAAGCACAGTGGGAACTCACACGAGACAAATGACGATCTCAGGTCGATGAACTAACCTGTACACATGTCACCAGGGAACTGCTATCTGACGTCTGGTATAAGACCAACTAGCAGGTTCCCGGCGAGTCCTGTCCGGTGTACTCATAACCCAATGAGCACCTGTATACATCTTAGGTGAACCAACTGACACCAGTGGCTTGTGAGACCGACCACCGCCCCTCGTCGGGGTCTCGACTGTATACACTAGTCTACTAATGGAGTATCGATGCCCTGTCTCGAAACTCCTACGACTAGGGACCTTTTAAGGATGTGCTTATAGACTACCATCTCCCACGTATATGATCGCCATCATACTGCAGGTAGTCAAGCAAGAATCCTAGGGGCTCTATCAACGTGTAATAGCGACATGTCAGGTCACCTAAAGCAGTACACGATGATAAAGATAAACCAGATAGCATACTATCATCTCGAGTAAGACTGTCCTACCGGGATAGGTCCTCCCTCAATCATTGCAATCACGTGCCTGTGATCCAATAATTGACTCTGAGGGCACTATCTCCAACACATCGAACTCCCGGACTCTTGGACGGCTCCATGAGAAGAGGGCAACAGTTTTTCTTGAAGTCTTCGAGGCCGAAAATGATCTACGTCGAAGGAATACGAACTCAAGCTACCACTTCACCAAAGTGAAGCAAACACCCTATACTATAGTACTAATCTAGTAGAGGATGGTGAAATAGGAAGCGGGCTCACTTTATAATTTCTTTTCTCACATTACTTTCTCACTTTTATCAAACCCTAGCAAGCTTTTCTTTTGGAAGAAGAAGATGAAGAAAGAGTTGAAGAGAAATGAAATGATCAAGTGAGATGAGTAACCATGGGTGAGTGTGTATCATATACTAACTCATGTAGAGACACAACCATGGCTAATTACAGTGGTTAGGTTAATAAATATCCTAAGTAAAACAAACCTAGTGGATTTGGTCAACGCACTCACAAGCTTCTCAAAGCTTCATGCACTTGAACAATTATCCACTAATTTTGTATTTACTTTGAATATTAAAACCCCCAACATTATAATTAAAATGGTGTATGTCTTATACACCCATGTAGTGTGTATCAACAACCATGACACACAAAAATAAATAATGCACATCAATATATATATCACATTTATATTACATGTACATACAAGTGAGAAAAGAATGCTTAAGTGAGCTAATGTTTGTTAATGTAAATTAGTATATCAAATATACAATTATACACTAAATTATTAAATCAGCACTTGATTTAATAATCCGGCTATATCTCATATAACCGACTAACACAAAATGTACCAACTTATCGAATCAACACTTGATTCGATAACCCGGCTATATCATATATAACCGACTGATACAAAATTTGCGAGAATAGAATACGGTATCATATACACGCATTATTCTCGGTCTCGCACATATCACATATGCGCTCCTACTTCGTTTTGCCTGAGCCAGTAAAATCTCTATGTAGGACTCTAAAGACTCGTCAATACGTCGGCAGTAGGTGATGATCACATCAAGAACCCACAAGCTGTCAGCGGTACTAGCTGAACGTAACGGCTACCATGGTATTGAGCGATTAGAAGATCAGCAAGCAAGCCCACTTGAACTCCTGCAAAATCCTGACAGTGACATTACCGTACAGTCCGGTCTCCTCGTCTGATATGTCGCATATCTAGTCTAGGGGTGGTAAACGTCAGATCCCAATAACCGATAAGTCATGCGGATATGAGGCTCATAACGGGTCGAGAAACTATTGGTAACACTTACCAGTAAATCTCTAAACCATCCCTGATCAGGGACTTCCCTATTATGGCCAATCGAGCACAGCGCAACATCAACCCCCAATACCGGGAGAGACGAAACCCCTCCTATCGCTCATTCCCTCCATGTGACTCAGGACTGTACCCAAAAACCACTGTTTTTCATGCCCTCTTGAACGTGGTAAGGTGGAAATCAAAGCACGGTGGGAATCACACAAGACTCTATGACAATCTCGGGTCTACAGACTAACCTGTACCAGTGTCACCAGAGAACTGGCATCTGACGTGAGGTATAATACCATCTGGGAGTTCTCGACGAGTCCGTCCAGCGTACCCAGTCTCCACTGAGCACCCGTATACCATCTCTGATGTCAAACACCAATGGATATGGGATCATCCATTGCCCATCTATATGGGTCGAAAAGGTATATGCTAGTCTACTCTGGTATATCGATGCCCTATCTCGATACACCCACTACTAGGGACATTAAAGGATGTACTTATGGACTACTCTATCCCCATTAGTATGATCTGCATCATAGTCCAGGTAGTCAAGTACACATCCTAAGGGCTTTACCAACATGTAACAGAGAGACAATCAGTGTACACGTTAAGGTAAAGAGTAACCAGATAGCATACTATCATGTCAAGAAAGAAATTCCTCCCTATATATGTCCAAGCATCCAGTACAATATACATCTCATAAATAGTAATGGCCTCTAGGGCATACATATAACTAACACCCTTCGGACCGGTCTTGATTGATCTATTTGCGGCTTCACTGGAGTAGTGAGTCTTGATTTGCTGAGCGGCATATTCATTCAGCTTTTCTTTTGAGAACATTTCCACTTCGGCTGTTGATAAGACTCATAGAGGATTTGAAATGTCACCCTTGTCTTTAAGAGTGACTACCGGCAGTTCGTTCGCTTGTGAAAATAAATATCCGACTCCTTCTCTATTCTTTCTTCGGGTGCATCCTCGGGACTTTCCTTAGGCGATGGATTAGCGTTTGCTGCCGCCTGAGCGAGCATATCCTGCAGCTTTTCACGTTTGTAGTTGAAATTTTGTCAGGGACCGAGTTTGAGGTCGGTGAGTAGTAGAAGCTCGAACTTCGTCTTTGGAATTCACCACATAGACTATGTGAACTACCATGCCCTCAGGCTTGGGGTGTTTGGAGTTTTGGCCTTTGGAGTTTGCTTCGGGCACTTGTGCTTTATTGGGCCTCTTGTTGTAAAAATCCGCTTTGGTTTTGGGAGGAACCGATGTATCAGGATTCGTATTAGGGTGAGTCCCCTTCATCTGCTTCCACACCTTATATATAGATGAGGAAAGTTGCCTCAGGGAGAAAACTGGTTTCTGCTCTCGTGGGATCTCCATGGGCTGCGGAGACTTCTTCAATATTGCGGTAGGAGAACTTTGTCTGCCCTTCATAACAATTTGAAGCTGTTCCCAGTTGAAACAACAATATTCACCACTGGGGTTGAAACAGGACCATACAGAGAACTGCCCCCAGCTCATTTTGTATGATGCTGATATCGACGTCGACCGTTTCTTACGGCCGGGATTTGACTAGCTTCAGGATTTTGCCGAGCCTGCCCCTTGTTTCCTTTGAAAGCCTAAATATTCTGCCCCCTGCATCGACCTTGATCCTTGGCAAGTGCCAATTGTTGGAGGACTGATTCTGTCGGCAAAGTTGCAGCTTAGGGAACCGGCCTGTGAAAGACAGATTTCCTCTGGGCTTCCTCCATCGGCGTTGAGGCACCGAGGGTGGGAGGTGGGAGTATCGACCCAAAGAGAAGCTCGTTGATTTCTTGAAGAGCCGGATTGCAGAGATTTGAGCCTGCAAGTGGCTCGTACTTGACTCCACCAAATATGACAGAGCCTGATTTGCTAAGGTGGGAACAAATGCCATTCTTCATAGAGACGAAACGCCGACTTCAGTATCCCCTCCCTTAAGGGCAACCATAAATATACACACTGCGATTATCTGATCACGGGAAAAACACGACACACGATGTGTGGAGTGGAAAGACGCGACCGAGACGTTGGGACGTCTGGCCTGAATTTTGGGGGGCAGATGCTATTTGGTTTTATCCATCCACCTCTCTGAAGATGCCAAGTTGATTTATGGCACTATGTATCGAAGGTTTAGACGGATGCGGCCGATGTAGCAGACTTTGTCAGATTCCCCTCGTTTGAGGGGGTTTTGATTGTGGGGACGCTCTTCCCTGCAGGCGCAGGCCCCTGCAGTTAATTACACTACCACATCGCGGTAGCCACTTTCCCCTTCTCCAGATGGTCACTTCATGTTGTGTGTGTTTGTTTTGTTTTCGGTTGCCCGTGGATTGTATACGGAGACTAATTTATTTTGTCTCCCGTAGGGCGTGGATTAGTCCAAATCTGTATTTTCTTAGATTTGAGTTTGGGTTGGGTTTAAGGATCGTTAATCTCATTAGAGATTAAGATCAACTTAAACGTTTGTTAAGGATACGTTAGTCTAATTTTAGACTAAAATCAACTTAACCATTTGTTAAGAATACGTTAGTCTAATTTTAGACTAAGATCAACTTAACAGGATCACTTAGATCCAACAAAAGAGCATTTGGGCTCTATTGTTTTAGTTTAGGGACTTTACGGTCCATTGGTTTTAAGGACATCGTAGTCCATGAGGCTTAAAGACATCATAGTATATAAAGTTTTTGGTTGTCGGGACCCACCACCTCTCTGAAGATGTTGAAGAATTATAACGACACATATTAGAGGTGTAAAGAGATATACCCTTGAACCAATGTCAGTTGAGGGATCAGTAGTTGGATTGAGTTAAGGAACGTTAATCTCATTTGAGATTAAGATCAACTTAAATGGTTGTTAAGGATACGTTAGCCTAATTTTAGACTAAGATCTACTTAACAGGGGTTTTAGGATCATTTAGATCCAGCAAAAGAGCATTTGGGCTCTATCGTTTTAGTTTAAGGACGTTACGGTCCAGTGGGTTTAAGGACATCATAGTCCATGGAGTTTAGAGACATCATAGTCTGTAAAGTTTAAAGACATCATAGTCTATGAGTTTAAGGACCCCACAGTCCATAAAGTTTAAGGACATCATAGTCCAGTTTAAAGACGTCATAGTCTGTGTGGTTTTGGTTCAACCGTTTGGGGATGCACCAAAAGTTATTGGTTATTGGGACCCTCCATCTCTCCGAAGACGTTAAAGGATTACAACGACATGTATCAGAGGTATGAAGAGATGTACCCTTGAACCAATATCCCGATTTGGGGAATGGGATGAACATCAGTTTAGATGTCATCTGTTAGGAGAACACTAGTCATCTTTAGGAATAGGATTAGTTTAGGGAGACCTGAACATGGGGGGCGGTTGATTGGTGACAGAAAAGGTCTTGGCTTCGGAAGACTTGGCTAATTTGAGCTAAGGTTGATTTCCCTTAGTCACCCCATAGTGCTAAGCACTGAATCGTGTTAAACACTGGACATTAGAGGAGCTCACGTGTGAACACGTAAGGGGCCCCGAAATGGGCAATGTTCCTTGAGTTTATTCCCTCATATATATATAAAAGTGTTGAACACTGTAGGGTTCCTAGGCACTCTTGTGAGGGTTCATAAGGCATCAACCATGCCCGAATAAAATTTTAGACGTGACGAACAACCCAAAGCCGGGATCTTTGCTAGATTATTAGGGTTTAACATGCAAGTAAACATCTTTACTAATAAGTGTGAGGGATTACAACCTTTGTAGTCCGCTCCTTCGCTTCATAATCTCCGAGTAGAAGTCCCTTCGCCGTGATCCACGATCTCCCAGACTCAAGAGAGGCTCTACGACTCGAACGATCCATGCTAGCTTGTAGTATTCCTTTTCTCCGATGATCTACGTCGAAGTTGCAATAACTCAAGCTCTCTCACTCTAATGAGGTGAACACCCTAATCTAATGGGCTAGATTAGATGAGGATGATGGAGTAGTATTTATGCTATCTTTTTATATCAATTTCTCACAAGAAATCATCACAAAATGAATAACTAGTAAGCTTTCTCAAAGCTCAAGAGAGAAGAAGATGATGGAAAAAAGAGTTAATCCTTTTGTGATGAATAATAGAAATGAATATATGATTGATCATGGAACCATGGTCAAGGATGACAAGGATAACCTTTGTAGAGAATAAACTAGGTCTAGGGTTTGGTTAGGTTAAAGAATGAGTCATAAGATAATATCAACCATAATATCTTACACTTGACAAAAGGAAAAGTTCTAGAAGGTGCAAGAAAGAACTAACCCTAATCAAACCCTAACCTTGTTTAATCTCTACTAAACATGTTCCATTATTAATCATATCATGTTGCAATAATATATATCACATATATATTATATATTTGCAACAAAAGAAAATAATACAATTAACATATATCGCATATATATCAATGTATTACCCGGTGTGAAAATGAAATAATAAAGTGAGCCAATATTATATAATGTAATACAATATATCATATATATTATTATACATTAAATCATCGAATCAACACTTGATCCAACAATCCGGCTATATCGAATATAACCGACTAATATATCATGTACCGATTCATCGAATCAACACATGATCCGATGACCCGGTTCATATCTAAATATCGTGAGAATATAATACGGTATCTCATATCGCATTATCCTCGGTCCTGCACATATCACATATGTGTCTCTGCTCCGTTTTGCCTGAGCCACGAAACCTCTGTGTAGGACTCTAAAGAATCGTCAATATGCCGGTAGCAGGTGATGATCATATCAAACACCCACAAGCTGCAAGCGGTCAGCTAAACATAACAGCCGCCCAGGTATTGAGCGATCAGAAGATCAACAAGCTAGCCTGTACATTCTCCTGTGAATCCAATCAGTAACACTCCCGTAAAGTCCGGTCTGTTCGTCTGATATGTCGCATATCAAGTCTAGGGGTGGTATACGTCAGACCCCAGTAACCGATAAGTCGTGTCAATGTGAGGCTCATAACAGGTCAAGAAACTACTGGTAACACTTACCAGTAAATCTCTATATCACCCCTGGCCAGGGACTTCCAGTTATAGCCAATCGAACACAGCACAACATCAACTCCCTATACCGGGAGAGACGAATCCCCTCTTATCGTTCATTGCCTCCATGTGATTCGGGACTGTACCCAAAAGCCACCGTTTTGCATGCCTTCTTGGACGTGGTAAGGTGGAAATCAAAGCACAGTGGGAATCACACAAGACTCTATGACGATCTCGGGTCTACAGACTACTCTGTACCAGTGTCATCGGAGAACTGCCATCTGACGTGTGGTATATCACCATCTGGGAGTTCTCGGCGAGTCCGTCCAGTGTACCCAGTCTCCACTGAGCACCCGTACACCATCCTTGATGTCCAACACCGATGGATATGGGATCATCCATCGCCCATCATATGGGTCAAGATGCGTATACGCTAGTCTACTCTGGTGTATCGATGCCCTGTCTCGATATACCCTTGACTAGGAACAGCTATAGGATGTACTCATCGACTACCATGGCCCCACTAGTATGATCTCATCATAGTCCCAGTAGTCGAGTACATATCCTAAGGGCTTTATCAACATGTGAGAGTAAGACAGTAAACCAGTACAAGTCACATGTTAAGATAAAGTGAAACCAAATA
This sequence comes from Agapanthus africanus, assembly GCA_030015575.1. Lineage (NCBI taxonomy): Eukaryota > Viridiplantae > Streptophyta > Magnoliopsida > Asparagales > Amaryllidaceae > Agapanthus > Agapanthus africanus. The sequence goes on from JASDDO010000014.1 coordinate 600,572,039, forward strand.
GCATACTATCATGATGAGCAAGAAAGTCCTCTCTATATATATCCAAGAATCCATCATAATATACATCATATGTACAACAATGGCCTCTAGGGCATATACATAACTAACAATCTCCCACTTGCACTAAGTCCACCTGCTGTAGTATCTCATACCTAGCATCGCGAATAATCTCTCAAACTGTATCTGGGGAATGGCCTTCGTGAGTGGATCCGCAGTGTTGTCCTTCGTATCTACTCTCCTGACCTCGATCTCCCGGCGATCAACAATCTCCCTGATCAGGTGATACCGCCTCAGAATATGTCTGGACTTTTGATTGGACCTGGGTTCCTTGGCCAAAGCCACAGCTCCATTGTTATCGCAATACAGAGGTATTGGATGCTCAATGGATGGAACCACACCAAGTTCACTAATGAACTTCTTTATCTAGACAACCTCTTTGGCAGTATCGTTGGCAGCGATGTATTCAGCCTCCATCTTCGAGTCTGCAACGGTATCCTGTTTGGAACTCTTCCAACATACCGCCCCTCCATTGAGGGTAAAGACAAATCCCGAGTGCGACTTAGAGTCGTCCTTATTACTTTGGAAGCTGGAATCGGTAAAGGACTCCACCCGGAGTTCTCTGTTGCCATACACCAAGAACATCTCCTTAGTCCTTCACAAGTACTTGAGAATGTTCTTCACAGCTGTCCAGTGACTCTCTCCAGGATCTGCTTGATACCGACTCACTACACTTAGTGAGTATGCTACATCGGGTCTGGTACATAGCATCGCATACATGATAGAGCCTACTGCTGAAGCATAGGGTATCCCTTGCATGCGAGCTCTCTCCAAATCAGTCTTGGGAGACATCTCTTTGGAGAGAGTGAGTCCAGAGATCGTGGGTTGGTTCCCATGCTTGGATTCTTCCATACTAAACCTTTTTAGTATGGTGTCAATGTACCTGGATTGGGACAATCCCAGTATCCGTTTAGATCTATCTCTATAGATCATGATTCACAATATGCTGGAGGCATCACCTAGATCTTTCATTGAGAATCTTTGTGATAAGAAGAGCTTGACTGACTTCAGCATAGGAATATCATTTCCTATCAAGAGTATGTCATCCACGTACAATACGAGGAAGACAACCTTACTCTCTGCTACCTTCTTATAAATACAAGGTTCATCTATATTTTTGATGAAGTCAAACCCTTTGACTACAACATCAAAACAGATGTTCCAACTCCGCGATGCTTGCTTTAATCCATAAATGGATTTAAGCAGCTTGCACACCTTTACGCTGCTCCCACTATCTACGAAGCCCTCTGGCTAAGTTATGTACACGCACTCTTCTAAATCACCATTTAGAAAGGCGGTCTTAACATCCATTTGCCATATTTCGTAGTCATGGTATGCAGCAATGGCAAGTAAGATCCGGATGGACTTAAGTATAGCCACTGGAGAAAAGGTTTCATCATAATCCACACCTGGTCTTTGACGAAAACCCTTTGCAACAAGTCTAGCTTTGAAAGTCTCAACTTTTCCATCTACACCAAATTTCTTTTTAAAGATCCACTTGCTCCCAATGGGTTTTACCCCTTCAGGAGCATTTTCCAAAGTCCATACTTTGTTGGTGTACATGGATTCCATCTCAGATCGCATTGCATCCAGCCATTTCACAGAGTCACTATTTGTGATGGCATGCTCGAAACTAGTCGGGTCATCATCTTCCATGATGCAATCCTCGCTTCCACCATCAATGAGAAAACCGTAGTATCTCTCAGGTGGATGAGAAACCCTGCTAGATCGGCGGAGAGGCTGGGGTTTGTCGTGTACTTCTGAATCCTCTCGTTCTACTAAATCTTCAGTTGCAGTTTGTTTTGCTGGAACCTCTTCCAGCTCTACCTCATCGCCACTAATTTCTTTTGCAAGAAATTCCTTTTCTAAAAAGGTGGCATGTTGAGCAACAAACACCTTTTGTTGTTCACTGTGGTAGAATAGATATCCATACGAATTGCTTGGATATCCTACAAACTTACAAAGAACTGATCGTGCCTCGAGCTTGTCCGGATTTTGCTTTTTAACATAGGCCGGAAAACCCCATATCTTAACTCTTTTAAGAGATGGTCTCTTCCCATTCCATATCTCATATGGAGTGGTAGGCACAGATTTAGTTGGAACTCTATTCAATAGATATATGGCTGTCTCCAGCGCATAACCCCAGAAGGAAATGGGTAACTCAGCTGTACTCATCATAGAGCGCACCATATCTAATAGGTTGAGATTCCTCCGCTCCGATACACCATTGTACTCTGGTGTATAAAGAGGAGTAAGCTGAGAGAGAATCCCATTCTCTTTTAGATAATCTAAGAACTCATTGCTTAAGTATTCACCTCCTCGATCAGATCGAAGAATCTTAATACTTTTGCCCGTTTGGTTCTCTACTTCATGCTTATATTCTCTGAATTTCTCAAAAGCTTCAGACTTGTGCTTCATCAGGAACACATATCCGAATCTTGAGAGATCGTCAGGAACACATATCCGAATCTTGAGAGATCGTCAGTGAATGTAATAAAGTAGGAAGAACCGTTCCTGGCGTGTGTAGACATGGGACCGCATAAATCACTATGTACCAGTCCTAAGGGTTCCGTAACTCTTTCTCCGTGTCCACTAAACGGAGCTTTGGTCATTTTACCTTTGAGACATGAATGGCAAGTATCATAAGATGATAATTCGAACGGATTCAAATATCCATCCTTATGTAACTTAGCCAGTCGTGTCGCATTGATATGACCAAGTCTACAATGCCACAAGTAAGATTCGTTCATTTCTGAACTTTTCCTCTTGTGTGTGTTTTGTATATTGAGGACTGTATTTTGATTGAGAATGAATATGCCATTATGTAACGAGCCTGATGCAATCAACTTTAGATTTAGGAAGATGTTCATAACATTATCCTGTACTACAAAATTATATCCTTCTTTACTTAATAAAGAAACTGATATAATGTTGCACATCATGTTCGGTATATAATAGAATTCATTCAGAATCAGTGTATTACGACTTGGTAATACTAGGTGATATTCGCCAACTGTTTTGGCTGCAATACTTGCACCATTCCCTACTTGAACGGAATAATCACCTTTTCCCAGTTCTCTACCTTTCCGTAGCCCATGTAACAATTTACATATGTGGGATCCTGATCCGGTATCTAATACCCAGGACGTATGGTGAACTGAGAAACCGTTCTCAATGACTAACACACCCGAAGAAGGTGCATTAACATGCATGTTCTCCGTTTGGGCGGCGTGAGAATCCAGATATTCTCCTGTTTCCTGTTCAGTCTTATAACACTTATAAGATAGAACGGGTCCAACGTTCCCCTGCTCAGTATAATAATCAGGTTTAGTCAATACATCCATATTATTATCTTGATTATGGCCTGACATGGTCGCTACCTGGAGAGAGAGAGAGAGAAGAAAACACTTTAGCGTATGCTCTTGCAAGATTAGATTAGTTATTATCTTATCTAATCAGGATGTCTCCCACTGTTTTTATCAAATCTTCCTTCAAACCCTAAACGGTAAGATTAGCCGGGATTAATTACACCCTACAATTTCGTCAATCTTTCAGTCAGATCAGTGTCGGTACTTGAGGAAGGTTCCCCGTGCTTTCGCACGGACCTAATTAAAGTAAACCTCGTTTTCCCAGAGGCATAACCCCGTTAACACTTTTCTAGACACCTACTTGATCGGCTAATTGTCCTGTGTAAAACTCTCCCAGGAGTAACACTTACTCGCAGTGGGTATCAGGATCCAACTATCTCATAGGAGGTATGCAATCTCATTGCAAATTTCAACACTTGAAATTCCCGATAATACTTTTACCCCTAGCAACTTATGACCTTGGCTAAGGTCAACAAACCATAAGTACTAGCCAAGTTCAACCCGTCATTTTCCGATTGAATTAAACCCACCCGTACGACCCTTGGCTAAGGTCAACAAAGTCGTACGACTACCCTAACTCAATCACATCTCATGTTAGCAGATAGATACTAATTAGCTACCGTACACCACGCCTTGGCTAAGGTCAACAAACGCAGCACGAATACTAACTAGTCTCTATCTGAAATGACGGAGGGCTACGCAGATTTTTCAGAAAACCATGAGCGTAATGAACTTGATATCGTCGTAGAATCAAGTGATTTTTGAAAAGGAGTGTTTTTAAGGCTTTTCTAGTTTCGCTAAAGAGGTCACTCCCGGTGAAGGGATCTCGGCTCTTTCCCCATCGAATAAGATGTAGGGTATATCATATATACCGCTGTGCAAAGCAAAAACTATATAAGCTGTCAAAAACTAAACCGCGAGTTTGTAGCATATGCCAGTTTCGCTAAAGAGGTCACTCCCGGTGAAGGGATCTCGGCTCTTTCCTTATCGAATAAGGTGCAGGATATATCATATATACCGCTATGCAAAGCAAAACTGTAGCTACCCTTTTTATAAAGTTTTGATTTTACAACATCTTTTAGGTTTCTTTTCATTTTATTAATCTCATTAATAAATCCCATCAGCTTATGCTTCCTAAGCATCACAGAAGAAACGAAAGCAGTAATATTTATATATCAGCACATATATATAGTATAAGCATTCGTCTCAGGCAGTAATATGATCTTATCACAGAACATTGCAGTAGAAGAGCATATATGAAATATTGGATATACTAGGATGTCCGTGTTTTTAATATGAGCCGGTATAAAACACGGATTCCACGGTCGTGATGAATAGCCAAACCCACATCCCTAGACCCCTACGAGAGCGGCAAGTAACACTGCCAGTTCTAGGGTTAGGAGACACGGTCTCGACTCCTCGAGATGGCCTCCCACTGGACCCTAGAACCCGGTTACTTGTGCTCCCCTCCTTGGGTCTACCTAATGCGAAAAAATAAATAATATATACTGGTGACATCAACTTCATCCCGGAAGTGCCCTAATAAAAGAATATTACATAGAAATGAATTTTACATGAATGAAAATAAAAACCCTCATCTCACATAAAACCCCCGTCTATTCAGAACACGACGATCCAATATAACATATCACAGCAACACACAATATCTCATATCATCAACGTAAGTAAGTATGCATACACCGATCGTCGTAGATGTATAGCAACAAAGATCGGCAATACAACTACATACTACACTTACGGTCACAAAGAAGAAATTGTAAAACTACAACATTTGGAATCCATAATCACTTTAGACATTGTAAATCCGAAATATCACATACTTCGCATTTCATGCCTAACTATATGAATTCCATATATTGTATCACATTCCAGATAAATAGATAGTATTAAACTTTCTGAACAGATAATCAAATACCCAAAATTTCCTAAATCGCTCAACACTTGAGCGGAGTTGAAATAATCGCAGAATCCGTCACAGTACCGATGATCCAGCCGTAGAAGGGTCAAGCCAACGCCTCACATGTGGCATGCCGTACTTTCCCAAACCCTAAGGTTTAGAGGTGGTTCGGACGGTCACATAATTGATCTAAGGTTTGTGTTCTTCTAGAGGGGCCGCCGTGTTACTTGTACATTTATCCGAAAGATTTAAACCCGATAAAATTCAACACTTGAAAATTTTTCGTGTCGGGAAAAATTGAGTTAATGATATCCGTTCGAACATTTTAACAGTTTCTAAATATCCGGAAAACATAACAAAATTAAATTTTCCGATCGAATCAACGATTACAAAATAAACTCCAGAATACTCAACACTTGAGTCAGCTTAAAAATATCCAGAAATATATAGGAATAGCTACGGAGGTTACTGCACAAAATACTGTTCACAATTCACTTTACCCGCCGCGGAACCGCCGCTTGAAGTGGGTTTCGGCCGCGGTTCCGCGGCGGATGTACGGAATTATGAGCTCGAATTTTATGGTAATTCTTAGAATTCCCTGCTGATTTTTTTAGGTATTTTTAATACAGAAAAATCACAGTTTTTAAAAAATATCCAGAGAGGGGTTTAAAATATCGTTTCGGGGTTCGTTCGGAGTTTTAACTTCGTATACACGTCGCATAATGCTCTAGCTAGGCTCCGATACCACTGTAGGGTTCCTAGGCACTCTTGTGAGGGTTCATAAGGCATCAACCATGCCCGAATAAAATTTTAGACGTGCCGAACAACCCAAAGCCGGGATGTTTGCTAGATTATTAAGGTTTAACATGCAAGTAAACATCTTTACTAATAAGTGTGAGGGATTACAACCTTTGTAGTCCGCTCCTTCACTTCATAAGCTCCGAGAAGAAGTCCCTTCGCCGCGATCCATGATCTCCCGGACTCAAGAGAGGCTCCACGACTCGAACGATCCATGCTAGCTTGTAGTATTCCTTTTCTCCGACGATCTACGTCGAAGTTGCAATAACTCAAGCTCTCTCACTCTAATGAGGTGAACACCCTAATCTATTGGGCTAGATTAGATGAGGATGATGGAGTAGTATTTATGCTATCTTTCTATATCAATTTCTCACAAGAAATCATCACAAAATGAATAACTAGTAAGCTTTCTCAAAGCTCAAAAGAGAAGAAGATGATGGAAAAAAGAGTTAATCCTTTTGTGATGAATAATAGAAATGAATATATGATTGATCATGGAACCATGGTCAAGGATGACAAGGATAACCTTTGTAGAGAATAAACTAGGTCTAGGGTTTGGTTAGGTTAAAGAATGAGTCATAAGATAATATCAACCATAATATCTTACACTTGACAAAAGGAAAAGTTCTAGAAGGTGCAAGAAAGAACTAACCCTAATCAAACCCTAACCTTGTTTAATCTCTACTAAACATATTCCATTATTAATCATATCATGTTGCAATAATATATATCACATATATATTATATATTTGCAACAAAAGAAAATAATACAATTAACATATATCGCATATATATCAATGTATTACCCGGTGAGAAAATGAAATAATAAAGTGAGCCAATATTAGATAATGTAATACAATATATCATATATATTATTATACATTAAATTATCGAATCAACTCTTGATCCGACAATCCGGTTATATCGAATATAACCGACTAATATATCATGTACCGATTCATCGAATCAACACTTGATCCGATGACCCGGTTCATATCTAAATATCGTGAGAATATAATACGGTATCTCATATCGCATTATCCTCGGTCATGCACATATCACATATGTGCCTCTACTCCGTTTTGCCTGAGCCAAGAAACCTCTGTGTAGGACTCTAAAGAATCGTCAATACGCCGGTAGCAGGTGATGATCATATCAAACACCCACAAGCTGCAAGCGGTCAGCTAAATGTAACAGCCACCCAGGTATTGAGCGATCAGAAGATCAACAAGCTAGCCTGTACGTTCTCATGTGAATCCAATCAGTAACACTCCTGTACGGTCCGGTCTGTTCGTCTGATATGTCGCATATCAAGTCTAGGGGTGGTATACGTCAGACCCCAGTAACCGATAAGTCGTGTCAATGTGAGGCTCATAACAGGTCGAGAAACTACTGGTAACACTTACCAGTAAATCTCTATATCAGCCCTGGCCAGGGACTTCCAGTTATAGCCAATCAAACACAGCACAACATCAACTCCCTATACTGGGAGAGACGAATCCCCTCCTATCGTTCATTGCCTCCATGTGATTCAGGACTGTACCCAAAAGCCACCATTTTGCACGCCCTCTTGGACATGGTAAGGTGGAAATCAAAGCACAGTGGGAATCACACAAGTCTCTATGACGATCTCGGGTCTACAGACTACCCTGTACCAGTGTCACCCGAGAACTGCCATCCAACGTGTGGTATATCACCATCTGGGAGTTCTCGGCGAGTCCGTCCAGTGTACCCAGTCTCCACTGAGCACCCGTACACCATCCTTGATGTCCAACACCAATGGATATAGGATCATCCATCGCCCATCATATGGGTCAAGATGCGTATACGCTAGTCTACTCTGGTGTATCGATGCCCTGTCTCGATATACCCTCGATTAGGAACAGTTATAGGATGTACTCATCGACTACCATGGCCCCACTAGTATGATCTCATCATAGTCCCAGTTGTCGAGTACATATCCTAAGGGCTTTATCAACATGTGAGAGTAAGACAATAAACCGGTACAAGTCAACATGTTAAGATAAAGTGAAACCAAATAGCATACTATCATGACGAGCAAGAAAGTCCTCTCTATATATATCCAAGCATCCATCATAATATACATCATATGTACAACAATGGCCTCTAGGGCATATACATAACTAATAAACACTTGGCTCACGTGTGAGCATGTGAGGCGCCCAAGATGAGAACTGTTCTCTGGATTTTATTCCTCTTTTATTTATAAGTGCTAAGCACTTGGTTCATCAAACAGTCACGTGCAGACACGTGAGGCGCCTTCAAAATGGGGGCGCTGTATTTGGAATTTTCTCCCTCTTTTATATACAACTGTTTGGGGGTCACATGGGAACACGTGAGGTGCCCCCAAAATGGGAGCTATCTTGGGTTTATTCCCTTTTTCTTTTTCTGAGTGCTAAGCACTATTGGGTCGCGTGAGATCACGTGAGGCACTCTGAAGAATGAAAATTGCCTTTGTTTTATTCTCTTTTTCTTTTTCTGAGTGCTAAGCACTATTGAGGGATCACGTGAGGTCACGTGAGGCGCTCCAAAAATAGAGATGTGCTTTATATTTACTCCCTTTTTGAAAAGCTTGTTCGGTGGTGCACCAAGAATTTTTGGTTATTGGGACCCTCCACCTCTCTGAAGACGTTGAAGAATTACAACGACATGTATCGGAGGTGTGGAGAGATGTACCCTTGAACCAAATTCCAGATCGAGAGGAGAGATCATGGTGGGATGAACATCATTTTAGATGCCATCTGTTAGGAGCTCATTAGCTATCTTTGGGACTGAGATCGGTTTGGGGGACCCTGATCATGGGGGCTCGATTGATTGCCCGGGAGATTTGATCTAAGTTTGGCTGATATTGGCCTCTCATAGTGTTAAACATTAATATATGATCAACGCTCACGTGCTCTCACGTGAGGCCTTAAAGTAGTGTTAAATACTAGTGTATGATCAGTGCTCACGTGCTCCTACGTGAGGTGCTTGAAATAATGTTAAACACTGAGAATTTGAGGCGCTCACGTGGGGTCACATGAGGCACTTGAAGTAGTGTTAAACACTAAGAATTTGACGCGCTCACGTGGGGTCACGTGAGACGCTCCAAGAATGGAAGTTGCCCTTTGATTTATTCCCTTTCTGCTTTATAGAAGTTAAACATTGCTCAGGGGTCACGTAGGGTCACGTGAGGCGCCCCCAAAAAATAGGGTTTATTCCCTTTTCTCTTTTATAAGTGTTGAGCACTTCTCAGGGTTCACGTGGGGTCACGTGACCAGATCTAATTCTTTCCCTCTTTGTTCCTCCAAGTTGCTCACGTGGGAGCATGTGAGCTTTTATGTAGCATTTTAATGCTAATGAATCATCGGCCTGTTTTTCTATGGTTCCAAGGGATCACGTTCTCCTTTTGTTCTTTTTAGGTATTAAATTCTTTTTTAAAAGGGTTAAACCCTAGTTCCAGAGGGATTAAATTCATATATGTTTTGTAAGAGTTAAACTCTTTTGGATTCAGTTCTTTCCCCTAGGTTTTGAATCTGCATGACATAATCTCCCCGATGAGAATTAAATTCTCAACTTGTGGGGAGATCCGCTTCTGCAGATCTTGACCAGAGGAAGAACTAAGTTCTTTTAGAAGAGTTAAACACTTGGTTTGAGAATTAAATTCTCTTTTTGTGGGAACTTTTGGGAGGGGTTCCTCTTCTTTAGAGAATTAAATTCTCTTTCTATTTTTCTTCCCCTCTCCCTCCGTGTCTTCTTTCTCCTTCTTGGCTCCTATTTATAGGAGAAAGAAAAGAATCAATTTGTTCAGCAAATCTCTCATTGAGAGATTTTGATTGATTTTATAACCAACATGATCTTTTAGATCACTCGATGAATTTTATTCACCGTTCGATTTTTAATCTAAAGGCCCTCTATTTAACAGAGAAGATTTCTTGTCTGTTTAACAAGATTATGAATATCTTGTTAGTTTTAATAAGATTAGAATTTTATTCTATTATATCTTTTTAGTTTAACAAGATCAGAAATATATTTTCTTAATATGGATATCTTGTTAACATAGAATTTTATTCTTGGTATAAGATTAGGAAAATATTTTCCTATGATAGCTTTTTATTCTATCAAATGATCACTGCTGGATCTTTGATCCAAGGGTCCTCTGTTTAACAGAGAAGATCTTTTTGGTTTTAGAAAGATTAAGAAAATATTTTCCAAATAGAATTTAATTCTATAATTTGATAGGAACATTTTAAATTAGGGTGCTCACATGCTTTGCATGTGATCGGCAAAAGCACTCACGTGTTTAATACAGTACCCCTAGTGTGGGTTAGCCTGTGTATGTTCAGAGCGCTTATATGCTTTGCATATGAGTGCTCACGTGTTTTACACGTGAGGCCTGTTTGGCTATTGGTTATTTATGTTCAGCGCTCATATGCTTTGCATATGAGCGCCCACGTGTTCATATGAGCGCCCACGTGTTTTTCACATGATGCTTGTTTGGCCCTTGGTTATTTATGTTCAGCGCTCATATGCTTTGCATATGTGCGCCCACATGTACATGTTTTACACGTGATGCCTATTTTTTGAGGATTCTCCCCCTTTTTTTGTAAAGGAACAAGTTACTCTTGACCGAAAATTTTAGCGGGAACAGATGGTGTTACTGATTATTATCGTGCGTGATTCGGGCCCGTGTTCCCTTACCCCTGGGATCCTACCCTTAGGTTTGGGATACTCCTGCGTGGTTGACTCTCACACTTGGACTGACGCTAGGTTTAACGACCTGGACAGTAAGACTTAGAGACTGATAGGTTTAGTGACATGGACATGCATTGATTACTGATTCGATATACCTGCTTTACTGTTTACCTGTACTGATTATTTCATGCTCATGTCATCACTCCATGTTTACTGTTTCATGTTCATCATCATTGCACGTGTTTATATATATATATATATATATATATATATATATATATATATATATATATATATATTGCTATTGTGTCGCTCTGACGACCTGAGTATGCATGCTCAGAGTGAGAAGTGGACTTAGCTCGGATCGGGACCTGTCATACCTCGAGGATATTGCGGACATCTAGATCAGCGACGCCGGCGCTATCTTTCCTTTGACTCTATCTGGTTAGTTTTATATCTGTTTTGATTTAGTGACTGCATTTCTCATTACTTGTGCATTGATTACTGATTACCACGTAAAGCTAGAAGCCGAAGTGTGACTACGGCAGGATAATCCTTGACCGTAGGAGCATGGCTGGCCTTGTCAACCCCTCGTATTTCGTATTTTGGAAAACGGGACGTGACAAGCATAGTCTGATTCATCCCCCCTCAAGGACTATTTTCGTGTAGCCTTCCGCTACTTTCACGCCATGCTCAATATTTTAGATCTGTTGTTCTTCTCTATCGTATTTCAAGTTGCATATTTTGATTCAAGATATTATCCAAACTCTCAGTTATCCATCATGGGTTTGAGGGTGGCTGTTGGATTATAAGATATTTGAATATAACTGTATTAGATATTATGGTTATAATAAATCGGATAAGTTTTGATTTTTATTGTTGAGATTATAATTAATGTGTTAGATTGTTAGGATTATTAGTTATCAGTTAGTTATGTTATAAGGTGTATAAATTAAGATGATTTATCTCTTAATAAATTGATCGAGTTTATTATTTTCTTATCACCACTAATCGTATTCATTTAATTTAAATTTAAAAAAACAACATATATCTTTAGAAATTTTCATGTAATGTCTAGGATAAAAAAATTTACACGCGCCTTCAGTATATTTGTTGTTCAAAAAATATACACGTGTATTGCACGTGCAAAATACTAGTAGACCGTAACTTGATGTAAGCAGCGGTTTCCCGCTCAACTACAAGAAGGTTTTACTCTTAGGCTATGGTAGCACTTGCTATACTATTTTTTATTTTACTTTAATTTTTTTGATTAATAGGTTGTAACCTAATACAAACAGGGTTCGAACCCTGACCTCCCGCTCAACTGCAAGAAGGTTTTACCTCTTGGATCTTTTATTCATTAACATATGGTACGCTTATCTTTAAACATTTTTTAATCACCTTCCGCTCAACTGCAATAGCGTTTATAATCCATTTTCCTTCTTTGTCCCTTGTGATTTTACATTTTCTTGGCTTAATTGCACAAAAGTATCCATGAACTTTTAAGTCTTTTGTGATTGATACCATGAACTTCAATAATTAGCAATAGGCACCATTGGCTCATTAAAAAATTCAGTAAAATGGTATTAAGTTACAACCGGAAATAGTAGTTCATGGTATCAATCGCAAAAATATGAAACTCCTATAGTGCATTCATGATACCTATCGCTAATTATTGAAATTCATGATATCAATTACAAAAAACTTGAATATTCATGAATACCTTTGTGCAATTTAGACCATTTTCTTAATCATCTTATAAGTATTTTATTTTGTGTGATTCCTTCGCTAATTGAATCAGAGTCCTATTGAATTGTGGCATTCGTTAAAAGTTCTTATTGAATTGTGGCATTCTTTAAAAGTTATTACTGATTTACTTAAATACAGTTTATAAGATAGAACCATCCATAAGCAGTACTCTATCTTAACTCATCCATTATTAGTAGAGTATGCATACGGGAGAAAAAAATGTACATATTGAATATTTGACGAAAAGAAGTCATAAGGACATGCGACCACAATGTGAAATTTGTACTGAAAACCTTTATATTCGCTTATTCTCTTTATTTTGCTTAGGTATACTATCGAACCAATGCTTCATATTTCGCTTATTCCCTTCGATTAAATTTGTATTGTAAAGCATAGGTATACTATCGAACCAATGATTTAGCAGAAGTAAAATACATTAAGCAGTTGGTTTTGTCGTTCGTTGAACGATTTAGTACGTTTGAGTTTTAAATTCTACGAGTTCAAAGAACCTTAATCCAGAAAGACCAGCATTACTGAGTAGGTCCAAAGCATGGTCATGCTACCATATTGATCACCCAAGCAAGAAACAAAAAATTTAGGGAAAATGGCTCTAAGACTCTAGCTTTGAAAAGCAAAATACGTTTAGATTCCTGCCCCAAAAAAAGTTGTGAAAAGCTCCCTAAACATAAGGTTCTTGTGTTTCAGTGTCACGCCCCACGCCCCAGTACGGATAGTATTGTCCGCTCTGGCCAAAACCGCATGATTTTGTCCTTTGGAACAAACCGGACCCGAGAAAGGGCCACATCCCAGAAGATTACCCATCCTAGAATTTCCCTAGTCCGAGCTCTCTTAACTACGGAGTTCTTCAAACTCCGGAGTGTTGGTTCATCCAAAAGGCGCCTCCGTAATTGAGCGTAGTATCATTACATTTATAATGCGGTTGGGTCCTTTTTTGGAATGTGCTTCAGGGATCTGATCCCATTATTCTGAAGCGGCTCCATACTCAGATCACAATGTGTGTGCAATAAACCGCACTGAGTGTGGATAGAGTAGATCACCATTGTGTCCGAAAACCGCACTGCTCTGAAATATTACATTCCTCCCATCTAAGAACAATGGTTCGTTCTCGAACCACAATCCTACTACTAAGGGACCTGCATAGGCTACCATAAATGTCATATCCCACGCCCTAGTACGAAATGGTATTTTCACTCCCGACGAAACCACACGGTTTTGTCCTTTGGAGTGAACCGGGTCCGAGAAGAGGCCACTTCCTAGAAGGTCAAACATCCTAGGATTTTCCTAGCCCGAGCATGCTTAACTATGAAGTTCTTCAAACTCCAGAGTGCCGGTTCATCCAAAAGGCGCCTCCATAATTGAGAGTAGCTGTAAGTATGTCTTAACACCTCCACTAGGGTTTTAACAAAAGCATGCAAGCAAATTTAAAAATTCTAGAAAGCTAAGTATACTAAATAAGAATCGAACTAGACATTAGGGTTTCATAGTAAAGCAAAACGGAGATTAAAACTAAGTGAATGGAAACTACAACCTTTGTAGACTTGTCATTCACTTCAATTGCTCCGAGTAGTAGTACTAGCACTATTCTTCGACTCCACTTGAAAGATGGAACAGGCTTGTTTGAAGTCTTCGTCGTCAAAGATGATCCACCTCGAAGCTTCTCATTCTCAATCTCACACTTCACTAATCTATGAATTAGTGAAGATAACAAGCTATACTAATTTGCTAGAGTAGTATAAGTTGATGAAGTGGGGATTTTTCTCATTAAAATTCTTTCTTTTCTTTTGTCCTTTTTCAACCTAGAAAAATCTAAAGAAAAAAATGAAGAGGATGAACTTGGAAAATGAGAATGAACCTTGGAGATTAGATGAGCTAGAGATACTGATAAGTATGGATGAATAAAACAAAAGAAGAACAATGAGTAATAGTTCTTAGCACCTTTGAGAACACTTTAGAAGCCATAACTCATCTCTTCATTTGTTATATGTGTGTGTGTGTGTGTGTTTATTTATTTATTTATTTTTCTTTCAATGTGATTCTCATATTGCCATGTTCTTTGTATCATCAACCATGATACAATTGTATATATCAAATATATATGAATAAAGAATAGAATTAAAATGAGTATATTAGTTAATTATTAAGTCAACACTTGATTCAATAATCCGGTTATATCATATATAACCCGGCTAATATCAAAAAACGCTAGATTAGAATACGGTATCATATACTCATATTTAATCAAGCTCCCGCATATATCTCCATACGTTCCCTATTTCGTTACGCTTGAGCTAGGAAACCTCTATGTGGAACTCTTAAGACTCGTCAATATGCTAGCAGTAGGTAATGATCAAATCAGATACCCACAATCCGTCAGCGGTACTAGCTGGACGTAACGGCTACCCAAGTATTGTACGAATAGAAGATAAACAAGAAAACTTGTTCAAACTCCTGTAAAGCTTATAAGCAACACTAACTGTACAGTCCGGTCTCTTCGTCTGATATGTCGTATATCAAGTCTGGGAGGTGGAATCGTCAGACCCCAATAAATCGATAAGTCAT
The DNA here is from genome assembly GCA_030015575.1 of Agapanthus africanus. Taxonomy (NCBI): domain Eukaryota; kingdom Viridiplantae; phylum Streptophyta; class Magnoliopsida; order Asparagales; family Amaryllidaceae; genus Agapanthus; species Agapanthus africanus. The sequence continues at coordinate 600,587,204 of JASDDO010000014.1, forward strand.
GTCGATGTGTGGCCTATAACCAATCGAGAAACTACTGATAACACTTATCAGTAAATCTCATCAGCCCTGGCCAGGGAATTGCGGTTATAGCCAATCGCGTATAGCACAACATCAACTCCTAATACTGGGAGAGACGAAACCCCTCATATCGCTCACTGCCTCCATGTGACTCGGGACTGTACCCAAAGACCATATGTTCGCACGACTCAGTAAAGCCGTGGTAGGGTGGAAGTCAAAGCACGGTGGAAACTACACAAGACACTATGACGATCTTGGGTCTACAGACTAACTTGTATAAGTGTCGCCAGATGATCAGTCGAAAATAATGTATTTTTAACACGGCAATTTTCCTATCATTTGCACTCATCTAGAAGTGTTCGGCATTCATATAGCACATATTAGCAAACCAGTCGTTAAATATCGGATTGCATGTGTTAGATTCTAAAACCGACATTTCTAAGGAAATTGACTGCATTTCATGGCATCGCATCATATCTATATTGCGCAACACTTGTCTTGAGAAATTGTGCAGGAAAATCCGGAAGAAAAGCCAAAATTATCATTTTGCTGATCAAACATTACGCCAACTCAAAGACCTGAGATCTGGTAGCAATCCAGAAGGAATTACACAATTCAACATATCAAAATAAGGCCCAATTGTCATCCCAAAGCACCAGAAGAAGTTACAAGCCATAAGGCCTCAAAAGCGCCGCGGAACCGCGGCGGGAGCCGGCGCGGTTTGGTCAGATCATCATGCCATTTTTAGTGCGTTACTCTTATCTCAGTGGCCACAGCTTAGAATGATATGTCAAATTCCAGAAGGATCTCGAAGCTACTGCCAGATCAGCAAAGATCATTAAGCAAGGCTAATCTTAATTAAGCTCCTAACAAACTATTTCTAGAAGCTCCCTCCTAACTAATCACATCTAGAAGCTTCTCCTCTAACTAACTTTTGGAGGGAAATTCAAATTTCATCAACAAACTTTTGGAGCGAAACTTAAAATTTGAAATCCTAGATCTAGGGTTTGGATATCTATAAATAGGAACCTAGATCTAAGGGTTGAGAGGGTTCAATATTAGTTAGTTCATTAGTTCCTTAATCTTTACCTCTTTCTTCATCTTCTTCCACAAGTCTAGTGACAAGGCTTGTGCGAAACCCTAACCCTAATTCCATTCCAAATTCAAGATCCCGAGTACCAAATCAAGCAAGAAGACTTCAACCTTTTAGGAGCCGAGCCGATCTTCAATCGGGCAAGTGATCCAAGCCGATCCGCGACTCACAGAGACGAGCGAAGCCAAATCGACGATCGAGTTCTTCCTCTTGTAGTTCTTGAGCGATTGTAATGAAATTGTTGATATAAATAAAATGTGAAATTCTTTAATCTTGCTTTCTTTTAATTCTTGCATCATGATTAGATCTCAATTTGTAATTGTTGTTCTTGTTGTGATGTTTGAGTAAAACTCCGCTCGTAAAGGAGCCGAGACGATCAATAGAAAGATGATGTAACAAATCTCAAAACGATTTTTAAGTCCTACGAGTTTTGTAAACCCTAGCAAGTTCAAGAATCGATGACCTAGTTTCATTGCGATGCTTTCTTGATTGTTATTGCTCGAAATTAGGGATCTACGATCGTTTCTTGAAGTTACTAGAGGCTAGAATGTGAATGATATCGATGAAAGAACAAGGGATAAGATGAAACCCTAGTTTCACAAGAAATCCCTAATTCTTGTCGATCATCATCAATCTAGTGTCAATTCATCGAAAGATAAGAATACGTAATTGTAAGATTACATCACATCTATAGATCCGATCGATTCCTACGAGCCTCATTTCGATTCTTGATATTTGGTTTGGAAAAATCAACAAACTCTCAATTCTTGATTCTATCTTTTCTTGTTATTAGATTTAGATTTTTCTAATTCTTGAACTTTTAATACAAATCATGAATTGTTTTGTTTCATTTTGTTTTCTTTAAAGTTTCGACTCAACTAATTCAAAAGACGAACGATTACACTTTCCCTGTGGACGATCCGCACTCACTTACAATCTACATCCGACACCGTAGTTGATTGCGGTCAAATAATTTTTGGTTGTGATTTCTTTACAATTTCAAATACTACACAAACAAGAATTCTTTAACAATCAAATGGCGCCGTTGCCGGGGATCATTTGATTTGATTTACACATCAAGAATTCTCACCAATCAAATGGCATTATTGCCGGGGATAGTGCGCTAATTGTTCGTATTTTGAAATTTGAGTTGAAAAGTTTATTCCATCTATATTTTTAGATCTAAATTCGCGCAAACCCTAAACGTGTTGTTGTGATTTGTTGCGAGAAATTCTGGAATTTGTGGAGCTGTGAAAAAAAATTTCTGAATATTCCAGAGAGCTCAGGAGACAATTAGAAACAGTACCAAAAATTTCAGTGCATTGATCACTTCAAGGGACCGTGATTCCGCGGCATTAGCGCTCATTTGCGGCGGATCCGCCGCTTGCTGACGTCATCATCCTACCAAAATTTCTCAGATATCTTCTAACTTTCTTATCTCCTCCTCAATCTGCTCCAATAACAATTTTGTGCAGGTTTCTTTGCAAATAATCGCAGCTCGCAAATTGCAAAAGTAAATTTGTGCGTGATTTTGTTTCTTGGTTGTTTGCATTCTAAATACGGATATTAAGGGGCACGGCCAAATCCAAATTAGGTGGGGATTTCATTACCCTTCCTAGGCCCCGAAAATCGCAAAACTTGCATCCGCATTGACCCACGTTAACTAAAAAATATCTAGAGATGACTCTAAGGACCGTCGCGCTCACTTAGGACAAGAGAAGGCCGTGGGTAATTCATTGCTTATCCGCGTTTTCTTGTGGTGTCTAGGCAAGTGTGTCGAAGGCTAGTGGTTATTAATTAGGCCCACTACTTACGTAGTGGAGTACCTTCCTACTTACCTGGCACTTACCTGGCCACAGGGGAACAAATAGGCAGGGGAGGATTCTATCCTGCGACTTGTCTTTTGGCAGTTAGGAGCGGTCTAGAGTTTGACCTAGGTGACCACTAGATTCTAGGGTTTTGTGTGTTGCATCAATTTTTTTCAAAAATCCGTATATTTTCAAAACAAACACCGCATTCATATCATTTCCCCTAATTATAAATTCATGCTGCCACTTGTACTAACCCTTTTTAGTGCAAGATAGGCTGGACACGGGATTCTAGTGCCCGTTAAGTCCGCGTTTCCCTCATCGACCCAAAAGTCGGTATTTCTACATTTACCCTTTCTTTTACCCACCACCACACCCACATCGATGGATCCGTCTCCATCAAACTTCTTTACCACTACCATGCCGCCGTCCGTTGGTGCGCAGAATCCACCTCGCATCTCTCTCCAGGAGAGATGCTATCCTACACGAGGTCCACTTTCCACCTATCTTTCCATTCCACCAGCCAACGGGGAGAATTTTCAAATAAAACCCCAATACAACAACCTTCTACCAAAATTTCACGGTCTCGAGTCTGAAGACGCATACGTGTTTATCACGAAATTTGAAAATGTATGCGCAATGATGGGTACTTCATAGCTTTCTGTGGATGATTTCCGTCTTCGTCTTCTCCCATTTACCTTGTGCGATTTAGCCGAGAAGTGGCTGTATAACACTACCGCACATTCCATTTCAAATTGGGATGAATTCGTCAAAGCATTCCTTAAGAAATTCTACCCACACCAAAAGACAGCTCGAGTCCGTAGAGAAATCTATCAATTCACCCAGCTTCCAAATGAAACATTTTCAAAATGTCTTAAACGTTTCAAGGATCTGTTAGTTCAATGTCCACATCATGGCATCCCGAGATGGGAACTATGTCGAATCATTTATGAGGGCATTAATCCTAACACAAGACAGACCCTTGAATCCATGTGTCAAGGTAACTTCATGACCAAAGATGATAAGGAAGCCTGGAATTTTCTAGAAGATTTCGCTGAAAAATCTTTACAGTGGGAGGGTGTGAGTCAATCGTCTAGGGATGGCAATGATATTTCCATAGGAATTAGAGCTGAAATTTCAGCTTTATACAAGAAATTTGACTCTATGGAAAACAAATTTTTAGCCGCCACCCTAAATCAAATGTCACTCTCCAAAACTGTATGTGGCTGCTGTTCTGATCCTTCATATCTCACGGAAGAATGTCCACTAAATTCTCCGTTTCAAGGTCATGAGCATACCAATGCCGTATTTCAAAGACTTAGAAACGATCCATTTTCTTCCACATATAATCAGGGTTGGAGGAATCACCCTAACTTTGCTTGGAACCAATCACAATCTCAAAACACGGTTCCAAACACGAATCATTTCCAAAGGGTCCCTCCACCACAACAGCAGCCACCACTTCAATTGAGTCAGCACCCTTTCCAAGCACAAAACTTTCAAAATCCGGCCAACACTTTTGCACCGTCTAATCCTTTGCAATTGACCGATACAGATAATACCTCTGCACTAGCACAAACCTTGGATACTTTCTTGAAACAATCCATCCAAGGGACGGCAAGTTTGCAATCTTCCGTCGAGAATGTGATGAAGATCATTATCTCTCAAAATGAGAATATTAAATCGATGGAAGCACAAATTGCACAACTAAAAGCCGAAATGAGTGCAAGAGAGAAAGGGAAACTTCCAGCTCAACCCTTACCCAATCCTGGCTATTCACATCATGTGGATGCAATCACGTTGAGATCTGGAAGAGTGCTTGACCATCACCTTGGGGAAGAGTTTGATGATACAGAAAAATCAATCAATAACACCCCGGCTGAGACCTTTCCTCACACACACACTTCTAGTTCTGATCCTTGTTCTTCTACCCCACCACCTTCTTCCGAGCCTATTCTTCGTTTCCCAAAAGGCTCGCCACTTCAGTCCACCTCTTTTACTCCTGCATGGAAGATCCCCACTTCTATTCTGGGATCGGTTCCACACCCACTTCCTTCTCCTATGATGGACCCAGCGCTTATTGCTAAAGCACCTTACCTTAATCGGTTAAGGGCAAACACACCGAGTCCACATATGGAGAATATTATGAACATTTTTAAGCAAGTTAACACCAACATCCCTCTCCTAGATGCCATCCAACAAGTTCCGTCCTATGCGAAAACTCTTAAGAACTTGTGCACTAGGAAGAGGAAGACTCAAGTGCCCAAGAAGATTTTCATGGAAAAAACAATAGACACGGCTTTCCCCCAACAATTACCGATGAAACGTAAGGATCCTGGATATCCTACTATTTCCGTTTCTATTGGGGGAAAACACATCAACCGTGCTCTACTAGACCTTGGCGCTAGTGTTAACTTGCTTCCATATTCAGTTTATGAGCAATTAGGAATCGGAGAGTTAAAGCCAACCAATTGCACTCTCCAGATGGCTGACCGATCAATCACCAAACCTAGGGGTGAACTGGAGGATGTGTTAATAAAAATCGGGGAATTCATCTTCCCTGTGGACTTTATTGTAATTGATACACAGCCTGTAGCGAACCCATGGAATCAAATTCCGGTGATTTTAGGTCGCCCCTTTTTAGCCACTTCCAATGCTATTATCAACTGTCGTAACGGTTCTATAACCCTATCTTTCGGGAATAGGTCAATAGAGCTAAACATTTACAAGTTGGGAAGTGTACCCTCCGAACCTACTGCTCAGGTCTGTTCTGTCGACTTAATGGATGTCGACAGTAGCGAATTCGATGATCCTCTTGATACTGATCTTGACTCTTTTCATATGTTGTTGTTTGACCCAACTATGTATCATACACATACGGACTCTTCCACCGTGATGTCCGGGTCAACAACTAACACTGATTATGAACCGTTCTTAGAGTCTGAAGATCACCCCGCACTTTGTGATGACATTATTCATCGGGGTATAGATGGAACTTTTGAGGAAATCTTCGCTGATGAACTCGCATTTTTAAATGACACGGGTGTTGAGATGAATCATCTCCCAATCAATGAAATTGAACCTCCACCCCTTTTTCTGAACTGTAAAAAGAATGCGAATAATCCATCACATATACTGCATCGTCTCTCCAAAATGAGACGCACACACACTCTCTTCCACCACTTAACATTTCCCCACTTCTTCTTCCACCAACCAGAGCACTGCATTGATAAAATTTTTGAATGGTTGGTGTTAACTTTCGGTATTTGCAAAGCTTGGCATCGACTACTGATTTTTAACCCCCTCTTGTGATTTTCAAAGTTTAACATTGTTTAACTCAAGTTTGGGGGGGTGTAATCTGGCTCTTGAAAAGAAATTTTTTACACAAAATGATGAGCCAAGAATATGTTTGGGGGAGGATCTTCACTTAAATATTTTGCCCCCACTAATAAATTCCTCCCAAGCTTACAGGTTTTTTGAAATTTAGCAGATGGCAACAGTGAGGACACTGTTAAAAACAAGTTTGGGGGAGGTTTGTGCTTATTTTCGCATCATTTGCATATCATTTGCATAAGCACAAAACATTTTGAAAAACCTATAAAAAAAAATTTAAAAAATTTCAAAATATAAAAATATTTTTTGTACATAAATAAGATAATGAAAGTTTAAATAGTGAAAAATTACATCCATGAGATTAGAAAAATTCTAGAAAACCAAGAAAATTAGAAGTTTTCTTATACGAACAAGTAATAAGTAGTTATGAGCCGTTGTCCCAAGGGTTAGTAAGATGAAGGAAGTCACTAATCTGAGGATAAAAATAAGTCTGAAAAATAGTTTCTATTCTGGAAGCCAAACATTTTGAACGTTGATACCCTGCTATTCGCACTTACACACGTCTTAAAGCCTGGGATAGTAGATTATACCTTGAAATGCTCTTGTCTTAAAGCCGATGTATGAAGGAAATAAAAAGAAAAAGTGAATGAAAAAAATATAAAGTGGTGAGAAAAATGGACACTAGTTTTTGTTATCACCAAGGGCAATAAAAAATATATAGCGAGGGTGCCTCTTCACCTAGTGCCCTAAGGCCAACTGGTCTGGGAGTCACTGCTATGCCTGAGGTGGTACAAGACGAGGAAAATACACCAAATAAGCAAGCACATGAGTAATCGGTCGGTTAGTACCTCAAAAAGTATTAACGGTCGCATGAAAGTGTGTGAGCAATCTCATCTAAATATTCATTAATTAAAAAGTACTGAGACTGATGGGCAAGAGTATGATAGCTTGAATTGAATTCTCAGGGTGTAGGGACGTCTTTTACACACACGCAGGGTTATATGATCGATGTTTGGAAGAAAGATAGAAATGAAGAATAAGACGATGTTTTATTGAGGGAGCACGTGATTTCTGACATCTTTTCATGACCATTAATATAGGGCTCATGACAACCGAAAAGCTAGCTTAGTTGGAAACCCTAATTTTCAAGGCTTTTCTTTTACAATTCTTGTCTTTAAATGTAATATTTATGATCTTCCTTTTATTATTGGATTTTTTGGGTGCAATCCGCTGAAAACCCTCAGAAGACAACACTCCTCCTACTAGGGATACCTAGAGGTTTAAATGCTTGTTGCACGTGCTCAGTGCAATCGTGTTGCCTACGAAAGTGTGCTAGTTAGTTTTTCTCTTTCTTTATTTTCTCCTTCTCTTTTTAATAAAACAGTTCGCTCGAGACGATCGAAAATAAGTTTGGGGGAATTTGATCAGTCGAAAATAATGTATTTTTAACACGGCAATTTCCCTATCATTTGCACTCATCTAGAAGTGTTCGGCATTCATATAGCACATATTAGCAAATCAGTCGTTAAATATCAGATTGTATGTGTTAGATTCTAAAACCGACATTTCTAAGGAAATTGACTGCATTTCATGGCATCGCATCATATCTATATTGCGCAACACTTGTCTTGAGAAATTGTGCAGGAAAATCCGGAGGAAAAGCCAAAATTGTCATTTTGCTAATCAAACATTACGCCAACTCAAAGACCTAAGATCTGGTAGCAATCCAGAAGGAATTACACAATTCAACATATAAAAACAAGGCCCAATTGTCATCTCAAAGCACCAGAAGAAGTTACAAGCCATAAGGCCTCAAAAACGCCGCGGAACCGCGGCGGGAGCCGGTTTGCGCCGCGGTTCTGCGGCGGTTTGGTCAGATCATCATGCCATTTTTAGTGCGTTACTCTTATCTCAGTGGCCACAGCTCAGAATGATATGTCAAATTCCAGAAGGATCCCGAAGCTACTGCCAGATCAGCAAAGATCATTAAGCAAGGCTAATCTTAATTAAGCTCCTAACAAACTATTTCTAGAAGCTCCCTCCTAACTAATCACATCTAGAAGCTTCTCCTCTAACTAACTTTTGGAGGGAAATTCAAATTTCCTCAACAAACTTTTGGAGGGAAACTTAAAATTTGAAATCCTAGATCTAGGGTTTAGATATCTATAAATAGGAACCTAGATCTAAGGGTTGAGAGGGTTCAATATTAGTTAGTTCATTAGTTCCTTGATCTTTACCTCTTTCTTCATCTTCTTACACAAGTCTAGTGATAAGGCTTGTGCGAAACCCTAACCCTAATTCCATTCCAAATTCAAGATCTCGAGTACCAAATCAAGCAAGAAGACTTCAACCTTTTAGGAGCCGAGCCGATCTTCAATCGGGCAAGTGATCCAAGCCGATCCGCGACTCACGGAGACGAGCGAAGCCAAATCGACGATCGAGTTCTTCCTCTTGTAGTTCTTGAGCGATTGTAATGAAATTGTTGATATAAATAAAAGGTGAAATTCTTTAATCTTACTTTCTTTTAATTCTTGCATCATGATTAGATCTCAATTTGTAATTGTTGTTCTTATTGTGATATTTGAGTAAAACTCCGCTCGTAAAGGAGCCGAGACGATCAATAGAAAGATGATGTAACAAATCTCAAAATGATTTTTAAGTCCTACGAGTTTTGTAAACCCTAGCAAGTTCAAGAATAGATGACCTAGTTTCGTTGCGATGCTTTCTTGATTGTTATCGCTCGAAATTAGGGATCTACGATCGTTTCTTGAAATTACTAGAGGCTAGAATGTGAATGATATCGATGAAAGAACAAGGGATAAGATGAAACCCTAGTTTCACAAGAAATCCCTAATTCTTGTCGATCATCATCAATCTAGTGTCAATTCATCGAAGGATAAGAATATGTAATTGTAAGATTACATCACATCTATAGAGCCGATCGATTCCTACGAGCCTCATTTCGATTCTTGATATTTGGTTTGGAAAAATCAACAAACTCTCAATTCTTGATTCTATCTTTTCTTGTTATTAGATTTAGATTTTTCTAATTCTTGAACTTTTAATACAAATCATGAATTGTTTTGTTTTCTTTAAAGTTTCGACTCAACTAATTTAAAAGATGAACGATTACACTTTCCCTGTGGACGATCCGCACTCACTTACAATCTACATCCGACACCGTAGTTGATTGCGGTCAAATAATTTTTGGTTGTGATTTCTTTACAATTTCAAATACTAAACAAACAAGAATTCTTTAACAATCACCAGAGAACTGCTATTTGACGATAGGTATGATACCATCTATGAGTTCTCGGCGAGTCCGTTCAGTGTATTCATTCTCTAATGAGCACCTGTATACAATCTTTGATGTCAAACATCAATGGATATGGAATCATCCATCGCCCCAATACAAGGTCAAGAAATATATACACCAGTCTACTCTGGGATATCGATGTCCTGTCTCGATATCCCCTCAATTAGGAACATTTAAGGATATGCTTATAGACTACCTAGGACCCACTAGTATGATCTGCATCACAATCCTAGCAGTCAAGCAAAGATCCTAGTGGTTTTATCAACATGTATAAGCGACAGTAATAACAAATAGAACCATACACATGAATGATAAAGCCAAACCAAATAGCATACTATCATATTGAGAAAGATTATCCTGTAGATATATATATTCCTACAATTACAACAAGGCATACATATCTAACAATGACATCATTACATTTATAATACAGTTCGGTCCTCTTTCGGAATGTGCTCCTGATCCCATTGTTCTGAAACGGCTCCACACTCAGATCACCTTGTGTCCGCAACAGACCGCACTGAGTATGGACAGAGCAGATCATCATGATGACCGAAGACCGCACAGCTCTAAGATATTGCATTTAGTCCCTATAGTACATTTACTATTATTTTATGCTAACACTGCCATTTCAGGTAAACTACTACATTTACGTTGTAAAGTACTATAGTTATCTTTCAAAATACTATATTTATGTTTGAAAGTACTACATTTGTGTTAAACTACTACATTTGATATGGAACAGTTACATTTTTTAGTAAAATTACTATATCTATTACATTTGACAAGTTTTTATATAAATGTAGTACTTTGTAATATAAATGTAATTCTTTGAAAGATAACTATAATATTTTAAAAGGTAAATGTAGCAGTTTATCTGAAAAGACAATGTCATAAAATAATAGTAAATGTATTATAGAGACTAAAACACAATAATCTTTAAGTTTAGAGAGTTTTTACAACTTTTTTGGGGTCAAAGACTTGAACCTATTGCTTTTCAAAGTTGGGAACTTAAATCTATTTTTCCAAAAAATTAACCAGCAAATGAAACAAACCAAAGAAGGCGTAACGATGGTACTAATTAATCGTTATTTATGTCTTTGATGGACCACCCTCAATATTAGATTGGGTATACCTTACCGACAAACATTTCACCGTTGGGTAACCATTTTGGGACCATATTTAAAGCATAACCAACAATGTGATGGAGATGTGAGGAACTTGTTTATTGGCTTTGATGATGATCCTGGAACCACCATCCAACTAATTCAAAATTTTGACTTTCTTAAAAGGCTTCAAAATTTTTAACATCCTAGTCATGTTATTAAAGTACGAGAATTTTTGCACGTGCATCGCACGTATATATGTTAAGATCAGATTTCCTACCAACTTGCCTGCCAACTTGTTTAAACTATTTTTCATAAATATGTTAATTACTGAGGTGTTTTTCGAAAAAAATATTTAGACTACTTTATCCAACTATTATTGCATTTGAACGATGAACTGAGTACAATGGTAAACACATGAATGTTTTGGGGCTAGAGTTGCATGAGAGATTTTTCTCAGTTTTTGAATAATTTTATGAGAAAAATGAGAGACTTTTTGTATTACCCTATGAGTTATAGTTACTAGTATATTACACGTGCGAGGCACGTGTGTATATTAATATATATGTATTTTGAACAATATATATGTTGAAGGCTTGTGTAAACTTTTTTACGCTAGATATTATATAAAAATTTCTAAAGATATCGATAGTTTTTCTAAATTTAAATTAAATGAATGCATATGTGCGGTTGACGGTAATATTAGAATTGAAAATTTTATGAGTTATAAAAATAATATAGATATAAGGACTTATGTATAAATTTGTAAGATATCACTTTTTCCGACTTCTAAGCATGGATGAGAACATGTAATGAATGAGATTATGAGAGAGGTTGTTGGTTTTTCATTTTCTTATTTTTAACTTTTGTGGTGGATGAAAGGGTCATCTCCAATTCTTAACTTTCGTTATTGGAATTTTATCATTTTTTAATTTTTATTTTGTTGATTAATGACATCATCGAAGAACTTCTAGGCATAATAGGAAAGCTAAAGATTATTTCAAACAAAAATTATTATTTGTAAAATGAATTTACATTATTATAACCCTTGTCCAAGAATTTGATGCAAACCTAATAAAAATACAGTAGATCAATTTAACATCTTTTGGACCATTTTGCATTCACTTTGTGACTTGTTGGAGAAAATGTCAAACTGTTGTGACGGAGAGGAAGTTTTAGAGAGAGAGAGAGAGAATAGTGAAAATAAAAAAAGGCGGGAGAATCGATAATGGTATAGTAAATTGAAACCTTCATCTTTACTGTCGCAAAAACACGTCTCATTCCATGTTATTTACATAACTGCAATATAGTTTCGAGTGTTTTTGTTACGAGACTCTTTCAAAAGTCAAACCGGTGACCTCTAATTTTCCAAAGGAAAGCTATAGCAACTGATCCTACCTCGGTAGGTATACAGCTCCAAGTTTATTTTTTTGGCACTGGTCTATAAGCCCTAACATATGCACGCTGCACACCCACACACAAATCACACACACCCGGGGAACAATTTGCTCCGAAAGCGTTAATTTATACCCACTTACTCTTTTAGAGTTCTAAGGGCCACACTATGTCCAAGAAGAAAAATGCTCATACCAACTGAGCTATTGCTCGTTGGTAAAATAGCTCCATTGATAACATACAAATGATGTTTCGAATATGCACCCATGTTATCATATGCTTACGTTTAGTTTATGTTGTGGCCACAAATTTGAAATCCCCTTAACCTCTCCATTTTCATGTCGTTATGAAAGTTTCATGTTTTTGAAGTTGATCTCATCTAAGAGTTGATGAGGAATGAAAACAATATGAAAACTTAGGCATCTCCAAATTTAATCGCAGACTTATGGTCTCCTCCATAATAATCTTTTTTTCTCAATGATTGCTTTAGGTATTTCATCAAACGCCTTATATACTCATTATTACAAGAAGATAAATCGTTTAGTTAAAATTTTAAGTTATTTTAGTGAAAAACAACAATAGTTAAGGATGTCCGTGTGTATGCGTCTTCATCTCTGTGTGTATGCATGTGTATGCATGTGTGTGTGCATACACACAGAGAGACACACACACACTCTCTCTCTCTTTCTCTCTCACACACACACACACATACAAACAACACCAAACCCTAACCCCTAACCCTAAATTACACAAACTTAAAAGTTTTACAGATTCGGTAGTCCACTGCTTCGGCTATGGCTTCGCAAGCCACTATTTCGGCTACGGATGTGCAAGTGATCATGCTCGATATCGGTGATCTCCCAGATCAGGACACGTGGCAGATGACGTGTTCCAGGGCTCACAAGAAAGGACCTATGGTGGCCGACCAGATGTAACATTTCGAAATAATAAAAATATTATTTTTGGGAAATTTATATTTAATATTATTTTATTGAATATTTTAATAATTCGGTATAATTAAATACAAATTAAATGGGGAAAAATTTTGGAAAATTATGGAAATTCTAAAATAGGATAAATTAGAGAATTATGCCATTTCTAAGTTTAATTGATTAGTTATATGCTAATTTAGAGCTAATCGCGATTAAAAATCGCTAATCGGTTTTTTAGTAATTTTGTGCAAAACATGCACATATCATTTTCCTACACTTGAGCATTGTCTATCATGGTTTCTCACTTTGGGTTTACTATTCTTGGGAGAAGGATTTGAGAGAATAAGAAAGAAATGAAAAGGGGTTTATATTAAAGAATTTAGTAGTTGGTGAGAGAGAGAGGTATGGGCTTCTCAGACAAAGACTTAGCATTTTCTTCTTCAACCTTCACTCATTTTTCTCCCTCTCCCTCTTGTTGCTGCTGCTACTCCTGCTCCTCACCTCCCTCCCCTCTTCAACTCCTCAAATCACCTCTAAAACAACTCCAAAACCCCATTCTCATTTCATTAAAAGTGTGCACAAGCTCAAGATCTATCATTGGACCAAGGAAGCAAGGATTTTGGCCACAAGGAGCAACTCAAGAAAATTCTTGAGTTGCCAAATGAGGTATTTTCTGGACTATTAGCTTAGTTTAGCATTACTTATACCCCATGTTTAGATTGAACCGATATTGTTTGATATTGTGGAGTTAAGGAAAACCTAGTTAGGGTTTGAGAAAATTATGAATTGTAATGTGAATTGAGTTCAGTAGAGGCTACACCAACACCCTAGTGCATGAATTGAGACTCTAACCTGAGAGTTGAAACCCGAAATACGGATTTAGAAACCGATATCGGAAAGTTTGTGGAATCTGTGAAGGTTATTTAAGATCTGCTATCAACCCGAGACTCTGAAAATTATATTGAATGGACAGTGACATGTGCAGGCACCAAGGAAGCTAACCCTAAGACCCTAGCCCCTAACTCCTAGACCCGGCCGCAGATTTATTCTGTTTGGCCGCAATTTGCGGCCAGACCTTCCCCATTTTGGTTCGTCTTGGTTTTGGTGTTCCCTCATCAGTAGATTAGGCCCGTGGTATGTGTAGATTGTCTAGTTTGACCTAGGGTGAAATCTGGAGCCTATTTTCTTAGTTGCTGTTTTGGATTCGTGTTTCCGTATTCCGTATTTTTAGTTCTGAAATTGTGTATGTGTTTTCTCTCGACTATTTGGCGTTTATACGACGATATCGAGAATTGATTGATGGTTTTGAAGGCGTGCCCATAGGTTCTAACCTATAGGCCCCTTATCGTATCGTTTTGGGTTTCGTGTGCCGTTTTAGCTTTGATTTGGTTTTAATACGCATTACGATACTTTGACGTGTAGGTAAACCCATGAAGACTTCGGGACGACAAGCAAGCGCGTGGAGACGTCGACAAATGAAGACGCATGGTGAGTAGATTATATCTACTGGGGGAAGTCGGGTGGATGGCGTATAGCAACCCCCGTAGTCGTAGTTGATATATTATATATGATAGTTAGGTGTATTATGGATAGTGTAGGGTTAGAAGTAACTAGTGTAGTTCATAGTCGCGAATCCTAGAATAGATTTACACCTACACGCACACCCTTTCATATTCACTATACTTACAAAGTGTTGATGATAATATTGGATGACATTGGAGATGAGTCGATGATTTTGGGCATTGTGCCGTGAGAATCGGTGATGTGACGTGATTCGTACTTGCGATACGACATGTGATCTTAGCGGGCCGTTGGGCATGTGTTTTACCCCCGCTTTCATACTTATATAGATGGTATTGATTTGTACTAGACTTAGATCTGTATCCCAGATTATATGATATGATGATAATGATACCTGATATTTGATGAGAGGAATGTGATACTGACCCGTACCTAGCTATTGGGATGCCGTACGACGATTTACCGTACGAGCTTTATATTGATAATAGATCCGCACTCATGACTTAAGGATGTCATATGATATATTGTATCGTACGCGATACTATTGAGGCGGGATCACCGACTATTATATCTATATATCGACTCAGATTTAGGTGGTTTCCATACCCCTCCCGTTTGACTTGATACTTAGATCTGTAGTTTGCATAGTAGATGTTAGACTAGACCCGAGTCATACCTATTTCAAAACCACGAATCGGGAATATCTTAAAAACACCATAGCCCTTATTGTTAGTAAAAATCCTGATTCGTCTTATTTCAAATGGCATAACTGCATGACATTTACATATGGGTGTAGATTCTTTACAGTTGCGTTAATTATTCTATTTCCGCATATTCATGCTATTCACATTGCTTTGCATATGCTTATTGCTATATTACTATCATGTTGCTAGGGGCACTAGCACCATTATCGATGATACGTATGTTTCACGTACACTTGCTTGCCGGCTCACACACTTCATCATCGATAATTGCCATGTCACTACACAGTAGCATTGTTGCATCAGGATATGACCTTGTATGTGCGATACTATTATTTCCATGTTGCATGATATACTGTTATACTTGCATTTCATTTATATGCCACATACATCATGCTTTATGATTATGTGCATTGAGATATGTTGTTTCCATGATAATTCTGGATTTGGGGAACCGTGGATATTTCAAAAGAGAATAGTTAATTATTTAAAAACCGGTTTCCCTTGATATGATATTTCGGTGCGTCCACCATGTGTTTTTCTCGGTGCTAGAGTGATATATATGAACCCGAATCGAGGAGTTGGATGAGGCCGATTACGGGTACATGGTGGACCCGGTATGGTACCCCGGGGCGAGAATGGTTTCGCTGTGTAGTAGACGGTGAGCCTGGCAGAGGGACTACTACCTACCGGTGATTGGTTGGACCTGGCGGTTATCCAGAGGATACTGACTAGAGTCGATAGATGGATATGGGCGTACTGCCGGGGCCGAGGGCCGATTCCGCAGACATAGCCCGTAGGCTGATCCGGACTGACGGAGCCCGATAGATGAGGATTTACGTAGGCACGGGTTTCATGACGATTTCCATGATTTTGATTATATCCTCATATTTGCATGCATGATGCTTATTGTCATTGGGTGACGGGTGGACGGGTTCCACGTTTATTGTCATGGGTGACGGGTGGACGGGTTCCACGTTTATACAGACTTGATCACATACAGACGGGATTTACATTGATCATACTTCATGCAGACATACCTTATACTGATGATATGTTATTACCTGAGTACTTGGCACTATATACATGTTTAGATGTTACATTGCCACCTTATCATGCTTCAGACGTACTCTTATGGTTTATATTTTACTGATCGTATTGACCTAGGATTATGTCTTGCATTTGGTTTCTGCTTGTAGATATTTCTATTCATGAGTTGGCAACTCACCCCCGTTGTGCCACAGTTCTTGCAGGTTTTTGCCGTACATGTTCCATTGCGGCATTTTTGGCACACTGCTTCCTTGCAGGTGAATTGCTTTTGGTAGGTGGGTTCTTTTGCATCAAGAACCACCATTGAACTTGTATTATTCATTGTATTTAGAATTCCATCAACCAAAACTTGTATATTGTTTCTGACTCAGACACTAGTGATGTATTATTTCGACCTTAGAGTCGCGCTTAGTAGTGTTACAGTTTTCATGCTTATCTGGATTCCCTTTTGAATTTTGATCCTCGCCATTCGGCGTTGTATAGTATATTGCCTGTATGTTCATTTATCCTTAAAATGGTTTTAGATTTCTGGCTTTTGGCTTACTTGGATCAGATGGAGTCCTATAGACTTCATATGGTTTAAGGGCCAGTCACGTGCTCTTTCGGGTCGTGACAAAGTTGGTATCAGAGCGCTAGATTGACCTTGGTTCGAGTCTAAGTTTGACTATATGGAGCCTAGGGCGTCTATATATTTACGGAACTTAGGCTTTACCTTATGGAACTTAGACTTAGTCGAGGGGGGTATTAGACCCGAACTTTTGTCGCGTAGGATGACCCAATTCTATTAGTTTCATGATCATACCTTTATTGATGCTGTTCCTTCTTATGATCATGTATCCACTCTGGATCTGTTGTTCTCTTTCTTTCCATTGATCTGCTCTCTTCGATACTCGATTGAGATTCCTGTCGCCATGTTGAGCGCAGTTTGGGTTGCTGCTAGGGTTACGGTCAGTGCGAGCTCATCTGGTACGAGGGCAGACCATTGTGTTTTCTGGCGACATGAGAACGTCTCGAGTTAGTATTGGTGATTGTGACCTCTAGTAGAGGCGAATGCTTGGTTTTGCACCGGATGATCGGGCCATTGTTAGAGCTGCCAGTTGAGAGAGGACTGTTGATGTACAGCATACGTCAGAGATTATGATGTCGCCTACCATGCAGACAGATGGACCAGCTGTTGCTGAGATTGACAGGATGTCGCTTCCGGAGCTTACGAGCTGAGATTGCCGGAGCATCCAGGCAGATATGAGACAGATGATAGCTAGTCTACCCGATTTGAGAGACGAAGGTGATTCGTCCCGATTTATGCACCGGAGCGGGCCCAGTTGAGTTGAAGATTTCCAGTGTGGAGAGTCTTACTCAGATCTAGAGCAGACCGATTCAGAGATGACCGCCAATGTATCGCATTTCCTGGAGGATTGAGGCGCTGTTCGGCGTACAGGTGAATGAGCCAGTTGTTGCTAGCAAATGACGACATATCGCCCAGATGGTTGGAGCTACTGCAGCATGAGCATATACTTAGAGATATGATGGACGGTCGCTGGTCACCTGAGGATGAATGACTAGGACATGTGGTTCGTTCGTTTACCGATGCGAGGTCATCAGATAGATTGTTTCCAGCTAGAGACGACTTCACGCAGGTTCGTTGAGAGTCGATAGAGATGATCGATTGTCAGGAGCCCATTTTCCAAGTTTAAAGTATACGGAAAGACATGCAGGTGATTCTATGGACCCTCTAGAAGAATGAAACCCTAACTCGACTTAATGACCGTGTGAAAGCCTTTGAACCTTAGGGTTTGCGGCAGTTCCGCGGCGCCATTAGTGAGGCTTGGGTTTGCCCTTCTACGGCTGGACCACCGACGCTGTGGCATGTACTCGATACTATTAAACTGTACTCAAGATGTTGATCTCTTGGGGGATTATAATGTTCTGACGAGTCGATCGAATGTTTCGACATCATTCGGATATCATGGATGGGATGCTTTGCTTGAGAGACTCCAGATACGAGTATAGCCATTGGAGCACAGTCCATGCAGCCACGATGAGACGAGCCCGAATCAGTCGACATTGAAGCAGAGTGCAGAAAAGAGTTCGCAAGTGATTTCGACGAGATGACGTCCCACTCCGCTGACATCAGAGATGTGATACGCACCCAGAGGCGTTGTATAGGGATATATCTTCCAGAAAGAGGCGCGATAAGTATGCAGCCGTTCCGGAATAAGAATTAGCTTCAGCAATGGATGATGACTTCCGGGCAATCCGCAGGAATGAGATTTGAGAGAGAGACCTCGACAGGACCTTTCTGGAATACGATACGAGAAGACCTAGACCCAGAGGTGGTCATATTGCGCATACCCAGCAGGCCAGAGTTCGGCATCATCGACAAGGTAGTTGACCAGGTTCGGATAAAGGACCTTACCCAGATGCGTTGCGAATTGATCAAGGACAAACGAGTATTGAGTATTCCTCCGATGGTTGGGACGCGTTCCTGAGGACCTGTTTGGCCAGACATCTTCTATAGAATGATGAAGCTACAGAGTACGCGCTTTCGAGTCCGTGCGAGAGAATTCGAATTGACCATGGCCGAGAACCGTGCAGTGCGTAGATAGCATGGCGTGACGTCATAGTGGACGACGATAGAGACAAGTGGAACCAGAGGTTCGTGTGAGACGCTGACGAGCTGTTATTACTTCCGTCGAGACTAGAGACCTGATATGCTTACAGAGGCGTTGGGATGCGACCAATTTCCGAGAAAATGTTGTGCTGAGGACACAGATGTCCATCGAGTGAGAAGAGATTATGCAAAAGAGCAGCCTCCGTACAGTTCGGTATAGGCAAGATCGGAAGAGACCTTGAGCAGGATTCCTTCCAGGACATTGCTGCAATGATGTTTGCACCCAGGATCAGATGTGTGATGTGCATTCAGAGAGCCAGAGGCTGACGCTAGTGACATGCTACTTTGCGAGTGGTCGTGAGGATTGACCGAGAGATGACCAGAGAAGTGCCAGAACAGAATCGTCCCCGTTAGCACACCTGACAGGGCCGATGAGCCGATCGATTGTGAGATTGGTAATCCACAGAGAAGATAAGGACCCAGAGACAGAGGACGCCAGACCGTGAGCAAGAGGCAAGTAGATATCCTGCGCTGCTAGCATTGGATGCACCCTTAGTGTTTTGAGGTACGATTTTGGTGCACACCAGATGCACTAAATCAGGTTTCCTTGTGCATGTCAGATGCACCTGGTTTTGCTGTCAGGCACACACGTTGCCTATGACAGATGTTGTGTGCACACCCGTTGCACCTGAATGGTACTTATGTGGATTCTGTTTTCCGTGCGCACCTGACGCACGGGGTATTCTTATATACGACTTAGGATTGATGTTTGTGGAGCCCCAACAATTTAGATTTTTGACTGAATGTTTTAGTACTTGGGAGTTTAAATTTAAATTCGGGGACCGAATTTATTTAAGGGGGGTGGATTGTAACATTTCGAAATAATAAAAATATTATTTTTGGGAAATTTATAATTTAATATTATTTTATTGAATATTTTAATAATTCGGTACAATTAAATACAAATAAATGGGGGAAATTTTGGAAAATTATGGAAATTCTAAAATAGGGTAAATTAGAGAATTATGCCATTTCTAAGTTTAATTGATTAGTTATATGCTAATTTAGTGCTAATCGCGATTAAAAATCGCTAATCGGTTTTTTAGTAATTTTGTGCAAAACATGCACATATCATTTTCCTACACTTGAGCATTATCTATCATGGTTTCTCACTTTGGGTTTACTATTCTTGGGAGAAGGATTTTGAGAGAATAAGAAAAGAAATGGAAAAGGGGTTTATATTAAAGAATTTAGTAGTTGGTGAGAGAGAGAGAGGTATGGGCTTCTTTGACTAAAGACTTAGCCTTTTCTTCTTCAACCTTCACTCATTTTTCTCCATCTCCCTCTTGTTGCTGCTGCTCCTCCTGCTCCTCACCTCCCTCCCCTCTTCAACTCCTCAAATCACCTCTAAAACAACTCCAAAACCCCACTCTCATTTCATTAAAAGTGTGCACAAGCTCAAGATCTACACATTGGACCAAGGAAGCAAGGATTTTGGCCACTAGGGGCAACTCAAGAAAATTCTTGAGTTGCCAAATGAGGTATTTTCTGGACTATTAGCTTAGTTTTAGCATTACTTATACCCCCATGTTTAGATTGAACCGATATTGTTTGATATTGTGGAGTTAAGAAAAACTTAGTTAGGGTTTGAGGAAATTATGAATTGTAATGTGAAATTGAGTTCAGTAGAGGATACACCAACACCCTAGTGCATGAATTGAGACCCTAACCTGAGAGTTGAAACCCGAAATACGGATTTAGAAACCGATATCGGAAAGTTTGTGGAATCTGTGAAGGTTATTTAAGATCTGCTATCAACCCGAGACTCTGAAAATTATATTGAATGGACAGTGACATGTGCAGGCACCCAGGAAGCTAACCCCAAGACCCTATCCCCTAACTCCTAGACCCGGCCGCAGATTTATTCTGTTTGGCCGCAATTTGCGGCCAGACCTGCCCCATTTTGGTTCGTCTTGGTTTTGGTATTCCCTCATCAGTAGATTAGGCCCCTGGTATGTGTAGATTTGTCTAGTTTGACCTAGGGTGAAATCTGGAGCCTATTTCCTTAGTTGCTGTTTTGGATTCGTGTTTCCGTATTCCGTATTTTTAGTTCTGAAATTGTGTATTGTGTCTTCCCTCGACTATTTGGCGTTTATACGACGATATCGAGGATTGATTGATGGTTTTGAAGGCGTGCCCATAGGTTCTAACCTATAGGCCCCTTATCGTATCGTTTTGGGTTTTGTGTGCCGTTTTAGCTTTGATTTGGTTTTAATACGCATTACGATACTTTGACGTGTAGGTAACCCATGAAGACTTCGGGACGACAAGCAAGCGCGTGGAGACATCGACAAATGAAGACGCATGGTGAGTAGATTATATCTACTGGCGGAAGTCGGGTGGATGGCGTATAGCACCCCCGCAGTCCGTAGTTGATATATTATATATGATAGTTAGGTGTATTATGGATAGTGTAGGGTTAGAAGTAACTAGTGTAGTTCATAGTCGCGAACCCTAGAATAGATTTACACCTACACGCACACCCTTTCATATTCACTATACTTACACAGTGTTGATGATGATATTGGATGACATTGGAGATGAGTCGATGATTTTGGGCATTGTGCCGTGAGAATCGGTGATGTGACGTGATTCGTACTTGCGATACGACATGTGATCTTAGCGGGCCGTTGGGCATGTGTTTTACCCCCGCTTTCATACTTATATAGATGGTATTGATTTGTACTAGACTTAGATCTGTACCCCAGATTATATGATATGATGATAATGATACCTAATATTTGATGAGAGGAATGTGATACTGACCCGTACCCAGCTATTGGGATGCCGTACGATGATTTACCGTACGAGCTTTATATTGATGATAGATCCGCACTCATGACTTAAGGATGTCATATGATATACTGTATCGTACGCGGTACTATTGAGGCGGGATCACCGACTATTATATCTATATATCGACTCAGATTTAGGTGATTTCCATACCCCTCCCGTTTGACTTGATACTTAGATCTGTAGTTTGCATAGTAGATGTTAGACTAGACCCGAGTCATACCTATTTCAAAACCACGAATCGGGAATATCTTAGAAACACCATAGCCCTTATTGTTAGTAAAAATCCTGATTCGTCTTATTTCAAATGGCATAACTGCATGATATATACATATGGGTGTAGATTCTTTACAGTTGCGTTGATTATTCTATTTCCGCATATTCATGCTATTCACATTGCTTTGCATATGCTTATTGCTATATTACTATCATGTTGCTAGGGCACCAGCACCATTATCGATGATGCGTATGTTTCACGTACACTTGCTTGCCGGCTCACACACTTCATCATCGATAATTGCCATGTCCCTACACAGTAGCAATGTTGCATCAGGATATGACCTTGTATGTTCATACTATTATTTCCATGTTGCATGATATACTGTTATACTTGCATTTCATTTATATACCACATACATCATGCTTTATGATTATGCGCATTGAGATATGTTGTTTCCATGATAATTCTGGATTTGGGGAACCGTGGATATTTCAAAAGAGAAT
Source organism: Agapanthus africanus (assembly GCA_030015575.1). NCBI lineage: Eukaryota > Viridiplantae > Streptophyta > Magnoliopsida > Asparagales > Amaryllidaceae > Agapanthus > Agapanthus africanus. The sequence continues at coordinate 600,609,664 of JASDDO010000014.1, forward strand.
AGTTAATTATTTAAAAACCCGGTTTCCCTTGATATGATATTTCGGTGTGTCCACTATGTGTTTTTCTCGGTGCTAGAGTGATATATGTGAACCCGAATCGAGGAGTTGGATGAGGCCGATTACGGGTACATGGTGGACCCGGTATGATACCCCGGGGCGAGAACGGTTTCGCTGTGTAGTAGACGGTGAGCCTGGCAGAGGGACTACTATCTACCGGTGATTGGTTGGACCTGGCAGTTATCCAGAGGATACTGACCAGAGTCGATAGATGGATATGGGCATACTGCCGGGGCCGAGGGCCGATTCCGCAGACATAGCCTGTGGGCTGATCCGGACTGACGGAGCCCGATAGATGAGGATTTACGTGTCGATGCTAGGCACGGGTTTCATGACGATTTCCATGATTTTGATTATATCCTCATATTTGCATGCATGATGCTTATTGTCATTGGTTGACGGGTGGACGGGTTCCATGTTTATTGTCATTGGGTGACGGGTGGACGGGTTCCACGTTTATTGTCATTGGGTGACGGGTGGACGGGTTCCACGTTTATTGTCATTGGGTGACGGGTGGACGGGTTCCACGTTTATACAGACTTGATCACATACAGACGGGATTTACATTGATCATACTTCATGCAGACATACCTTATACTGATGATATGTTATTACCTTAGTACTTGGCACTATATACATGTTTAGATGTTACATTGCCACCTTATCATGCTTCAGACGTACTCTTGTGGTTTATATTTTACTGATCGTATTGACCTAGGATTATGTCTTGCATTCGGTTTCTGCTTGTAGATATTTCTATTCACGAGTTGGCATCTCACCCCCGTTGTGCCACAGTTCATACAGGTTTTGCCGTACATGTTTCATTGCGGCATTTTTGGCACACTGCTTCCTTGCGGGTGAATTGCTTTTGGTAGGTAGGTTCTTTTGCATCAAGAACCACCATTGTACTTGTATTATTCATTGTATCTAGAATTCCATCAACCAAAACTTGTATATTGTTTCAGACTCAGACACTAGTGATGTATTATTTCGACCTTAGAGTCGCGCTTAGTAGTGTTACAATTTTCTTGCTTATCTGGGTTCCCTTTTGAATTTTGATCCTCGCCATTCGGCGTTGTATAGTATATTGCCTGTATGTTTATTTATCCTTAAAATGGTTTTAGATTTCTGGGCTTTTGGCTTACTTGGATCAGATGGAGTCCTATAGACTTCATATGGTTCAAGGGCCAGCCACGTGCTCTTTCGGGTCGTAACACCAGACTACTCATGTGCCCGTCCTACAAGCAAACGCTGGCTCACCTCCGAGCCCCCAGCACAATTGGCTTCCTCGGCCTCACAGCTCATCTCCGAGCTATCACAGGCCCGAGCCTCCTCGACCCTCTCAGCTCGCCTCCGGGCTCGAGCAGAACCAAGATATCTCGGCTCTCCCGCTCCTCCGCGAGCTCTCCCGCCGAGGTCATCTTCCCCGATCTCATCGACCGACCAACGGCACCGCTTGCAGGCGTAACCGCCATCCCGCGAATCTCGCCATGCGCGAGATCTCCGCCGGCCACATCCCACGTTCCACGCCACCACGATCCCCCATTAACGAGCCTGTCTCGCCATTAATGGGAGGTCCTGCTCATCAAGCGGGCGTGACGTCGGGAGCGTAACGGCCAACGTGATTCTCGCGCCTGCCTCGCCTGCTGCCACCGCTATATAAACCCCTTCTTCAGACGCTCCATGTAAGCCATTTTTACTCCACTAAACCATTACTCTGCTCAGATCTCTAGTCTAACTTGACCGTCGGAGGGTCCTCGGTGGTACAACCATCCCGGGACTTCCTTGCAGGTAGCTCGGCAACCACAACCTCAAACCAATTGAGATCCACATGCTTCAGGAGCGACAGCCTCCAGATCCAATCTCAGCCACCCATCGCCGCCATCAGCAGATCAATGGAATGTAACATCTGAAGGAGATTCACGCCTCCATCAGCTAGCGCCGTCTGTGGGAAATCCTTGATTCCACAAAAACAAAAGTTCACTTTCCGATCTCAATCCAATTGCGAGCGATCATCGCGACGATCCAAGCACCAACCGCCGCCTCCCCCTCAACGGAGGCGCGGACGAACCTCCTCCGCCGAATGCCATCAACGCCCTCGTCGAACGGATAGACCGACTCGCGTCTGTTGTGGAGGCACTGATCCGTGTCCAAACAGTGGGTCAAGATCACCAAGTCGCCGCTCCGCCGCTTTGGGACCAGGACTCCCACAGAGGGAGAGAAGACTCCTTTCGCGTCAGCGCTGCCGACCACCGCCTCGCTACCTCCCACGGCCGCAGATCTCCCGGACCGATATGTTCTGAGACCCGCTGGGCACCCCATAGTTCGACACCATGGTCCGTCGCTAGAGATCCTCCGCGTGCCTGTCCCTCCCGAGGAGATGTCTGTCACCTCGCCTGTTACCAGGCATAACCGACACCCCCTCCCTCGACGGGGTCACGCGGACGGAACTCGCCGCAGCGGATCGCGGGCCACCTCGCCGGGGGATCTGAGAAACCTCATTGAGAGGAACTGGAGCCGCGGCCAGACGCAGGCCTCCAACAGCAGAGGCCGGGGATCAGAATGCGCCGAGTCGTCGGGATACCACTACCGACTCGACGCCCTCGAGAAGAAAATCGAGAGTATGCATCGGGAAGGTCACCGTTCGAGCGACGGGGCTAAGTATGGCGCCGACTCGCTCACCAAATTGTTCACCGAGGAGCTGCTCGCCGTCCACGTCTCCTCCCGCAACAAGCCCCCAAAGGTTTCCTTCTTCGACGGCAAATCTGACTCGAAGGACCACTTGGATGCATTCACCACGGGAATGAGCTTCTAGGAAAACCCCGACGATGCACAGTGCCGAGCTTTCCCGGCCACTCTCATCCGCTCTGGGCGAGACTGGTTCCGAGGACTCGAACCGCGCTCGATCTCAACTTTCGACGAGCTGGCCATACAATTCCTCGGCCATTTCGTCGGGAACAAGCGACAGAAACGCACAGTCGACCATCTCTTCACGATCAAGAGCAGAGACAAGGAAATGTTCAAAGCATGCGACGTCTGCTTATACAACGCCCCCCGGAGTTCAACGGTCGCCCGTTTTCACCCACAACAGTGCCGCCACGCGGCAGAAGTTGAGTCGATCGATGCGAAACCGAAACAACACTCTGTCGCTTCGCATTCCCCACACAATCGCGACACATGTCGCCAGCGACCGTACCTCTTCCCGGTGCGCCGACTGGCTATCAAAGTCAAAGCCCTCACCAAGAGGCAACCGAGTGGATTCCCTGCTCGGCTATCCCTGGCCGGTAGCTCCCCTACCTCACAACGCCAGGTAGTAGCGCGCCCGATTAGGATGTTAATGATTCTTTTGATAAAGTTTATAAACTTTATAGGACGTAAAAAGATTTTAGATATTTTCATCATCCATTAACCTACCATAATCCTACGAACCCTAACAAGCGGAGAATTACTCACGCATGTTGGGAGAAAAAGAGATGGAGAGAGAATTCATAATGAAACTACAAAGAAAATAGAATAAGAAAAAGAACTACCTTTATTAATCAACAAAACTCATTACACTTTATTTCCTTAGAAAATGATTACAAATACTAGTTTGCTTCTCGATCTCTTCTAAGGAGGTAGATGAACCGTTGATGATCAGCCTGGATGCGTGATATGAACGGAGTTCCGTGTCGAGATAAGGGTTAAGAGTGGGATTCCTTTTCCCTCCAGAAACCCTAATCTACATGCATCACTGTCGTTCTAGTTTTAAATCTATTAAAGGATGATAGAGTAATTTTTAATTAATCATCCATAACTACTAAATCCTAATGAACCCTACAAGCCCTCTTCTTATATAAACTTATATCCGTAGTTAATCTTGATATATATTTTGCATCCGTGTTTAACGTAGATCTAGATCCTACAACCATTCTACAATTTTTTTTTATCCCTCCTCTTTTTCTCAACACATCTAAAGTAAGAGTAAAAGGTTCCACGTTTCCCTGAGGACGACTCGTACTCATCTCGGTCTAGCTACACGCAACACCGTTATTGATTGTGGTTATTCTACTACATACACTTAAAAACACATCAATCAAATGGCGCCGTTGCCGGAGATACGTGTGTAATTTTTTATTCTTACTATTTGTGTTGAATTCTTATCCGATCCATATCATAATTAAAACAAAACTGCAAATTGTATATTTAACGAATTGTGTGAATTTTACGAGGGGATCTGGAGTCACAGACTTGAGGAAACAGAAGACAGAGACATTCATCAAGATCCAGAGGAGTACAGGAGGCCACAGAGCAAAATTTCACCACCTGATCCCTTCACTCCGTGGAGGAACCGCGGCAAAGGAGCTCTTTTGGCGGCGGAAGCGCGGTGGGAGAGGGGATTTAGGGTTTCAAACTTCTCAGGTATCTTTTCTATATCTTTCTCTCTTCTCTGAAATCCAATAAAATATCTTTTCTGCAGGATTCTTTGCAAAATATCGCCGCTCAAAAATCTTTTTGCAAAGTTTTGTGATTGGTTTTGTTTTGCATATTTTAATACGGACTTTAAGGGGCAAAGACCAAATCCAGATTAGGTGGGGATTTCATCACCCTTCCTAAGCCCCACAAATCACAAACCGAGCCTCTGCATCAACCCTACATTAATTTAAAAATTATCTAGACCAGACTCTAAGGACCGTCGCGCTCAATAAGGACAGAGGAAGGTCGTGGGTAATCTATCGCTTATCCGCATTACTTTTGTGGTGTCTAGGCAAGTGTGTATAAGGTAAGTGGTTACTTAATTAGGACTACTACTTACGTAATGGACAACCTCCCACTTACCTGACACTTACCTAGCCACAAGAGTAGTAAAGAGGTGGTAGAGGATTGATCCTACAGCTTGCCCTTTGGAAGTCTAGGAGCGGTCTAGAGACTGGGCCTAGGTAACCTTAGTTCTTGGGTTGTTTGTGCATTTTTGTGTGATTTGTCTTAAGTCCCACTTTTTTTCAAAACAGACCAATTTTAAAGCACACACGCTGCCACTTGCACTAAACCCGCTTAGTGCATGCTCGGCTAGACACGGGATTCTAGTGCCCGTCTTGTCCGCGTTCCTGCTATCGACGCCGAAGTCGGTACTTCTTCATATTCTTTTCCCCTACCAAACACCACGACCGAGATGGACGATACTCCATCAGATTATAACACCACGCTGCCACCGTCCGTAGGTGCGCAGAATCCACCGCGCATCTCTCTCCAAGAGAGATGCTATCCTATCTGTGGTCCTCTTCCCACTTGTCTATCTATTCCACCAGCTAACGGGGATAATTTTGAAATTAAACCCCACTACATCAATCTGTTGCCCAAATTTCATGGGCTTGAGTCTGAATACGCATACGTTTTCATCACCAAATTCGAAAACGTATGCGCAATGATGGGTACTTCACAACTGACTGTGGATGCTATGCGCTTGCGTCTTCTCCCATTCACTCTGTGCGACTTGGCAGAAAAATGGCTTTATAATACTGCCGCACACTCTATCACTAATTGGGATGAATTCTTAATAGCATTTCTTAATATGTTTTACCCAAACCATAAGACTGCCCATATTAGGAGCGAGATCAACCAGTTCACCCAGCTTCCAAATGAACCATTTTGGAAGTGCTTTGAACGTTTCAAGGATCTACTTGTCCAATGTCCTCATCATGGAATACAAAGATGGGATTTATGCCGAATTATATATGAGGGCATTAATCCAGCGACAAAGCAGATACTTAAAACAATGTGTCAATGCAATTTCATGTCCAAAGACGATGGCGAAGCGTGGAGATATCTGGAAGATCTCGCTGAAAACACTTTGCAGTGGGAAAGCGTAAGACCACCTTCATCTAGGGGAGGTATTCACCTGCTCGATGTTTCCATCGCAGTGAAAGTTGAAATGGCAGCGATGCAGAAGAAACTCGACGCTATTGAGAACAAATTTTCATCAGTCTCCCTAAATCAGGTCACGCTTCCCAAGACCGTCTGTGGTTGCTGTTCAGATCCTTCACACTTTACGGAAGAATGTCCTATGAATGCATCGTTTCAAACTAATGCTGCTTTTCAGCAGCGACCTAGAAACGATCCTTATTCGTCCACGTACAATCAAGGATGGAGGAATCATCCTAACTTTGCTTGGAACCAAAACCAACCCCAAAATCAAAATCAGTTCCAAAGCAATTATCAAAGACCTCCTCCACAACAACCACAACCATAAAGTCAGCTCCCCTTTCAGTCACAAAATTTTCATAATCCGGCCAACTCTTTTGTACCATAATTGGCCGGTACTGATAACTCTTCACTCGCACAAACTTTGGATTTGTTTATGAAACATTTCATGCAAATGTCGGCTGATTTGAAGTCTTTTATTGATGCTCTAACGAAAGACTCCGCCTCCCACGGTGAGAGTATTAAATCAATAGAAAACCAAATTGCACAGTTGAACGCCGCAATGAGTGCCAGAGAGAAAAGGAAACTCCCATCTCAACCCATACCTAATCCTGGCCACTCACAAAGTTATAATGTGAGTGCCGTTACTACATTGAGATCGGGAAAAGTGCTGAATAACCGAGTGGGTGAGCAATGTGATGATGTTAGTGACACCAATGATACCCCGGCTTCTTCTTCTTCCCCTAATTCGTCTAGTCTCCCACCTTCATCCGAGCCTATTCTCCGTTTTCCCCAAGGCTCGAACACTTCGCCCATTTCCTCGAATCTACCTAAAACGATCCCCACTCCAATTCTGGGATCCACTCCATCCCCACAATCCTCTCCAATGTTGGACCAAACCCTTATTGATAAAGCACCTTATCCAAACAGGTTAAGGGGCAACAGACCAAGTTCACAAATGGAGAAGATTGTGGAAATTTTTAAGCAAGTTAATATAAACATTCCTCTCCTAGATGCTATTCAACAAGTTCCGTCATATGCGAAAATCCTAAAGGACTTTTGCACTAGGAAGAGAAAAGTTCAAGGACCTAAAAAAGTTTTCCTTGCGAGTAATGTGAGCACTGCTTTTACACAACAACTACCGGAAGTCCTACAATTTCTATTTCTATTGGGAGTAAAAATATCAATCGTGCACTACTCGATTTAGGTGCTAGTGTTAACTTTCTTCCGTATTCTGTTTATGAGCAATTAGAGATCGGAGAGTTAAAACCGGCGCATTGCACTCTTCAGATGGCCGATCGATCTATCACCCAACCTAAGGGTGAGCTAGAGGATATGTTAATCAAAGTCGGGGAATTTATATTCCATGTGGACTTTATCGTTATAGATACACAACCTGTAGCGAACCTACGAAATCAAATCCCGGTGATACTCGGTCGACCCTTTTTGGCCACTTCCAACGCAGTAATCAATTCTAGAAACGGCTCTATGACCCTATCCTTTGGAAAGAAGTCAATAGAGATTAACATTTACAAGTTGGGAAGTGAACCCTTCGAACCCTATGCTCATGTGTGTTCTGTCGAATTAATGGATATCGACAGCAGCGAATTTGATCAACCTCATGATACTGACTCTTTTCATATGTTGTTGCTTGACCCAACCATGTATTATACATACACGGACTCTTCCACCGAGTTGTCCAAGTCAACATCTAACGCTGATGAGGAACTTTTTATAGAGTCTGACGATCACCCCATTTTTTCAGATGACATCATTCTTCAGGGTATCGATGAAAGCTTTGAGGAAATTTTCACTGATGAACTCGCATTTTTAAAAGATACGGGTGTTGAGATGAATCAACTCCAAGATAAAGAAATTGAACCTCCACCCCTTCTTCCGGACAATCATGATAATGCGAGTAATCCATCATTACTATCACTGTGTCGTCTCTCCAAATTGAGACGCAATCCTTTTCCATTACACCTCTTGTCACCTCCCCACTTCTTCACGTCGAAAGGTGACATGTTCTTCCACCAACCTTGGTGCTTCATCAATAAATTTTTTGAATGGTTGGTGTTGAACTTCGGTCTTTGCAAAACTTGGCATTGACCAATAACCTTGACCCCCTCATGTGATTTTAAAAGATTAACATTGTTTAACTCAAGTTTGGGAGGGGGGGTATATTTTGGCTCTTGAAAGAAAATGATTTTTACAAAAATTGTGAGTCAAAAATAGGTTTGGGGGAGGATTTCACTTTCATTATTTCTTGTCCCCTTTTTCCTTCCAAGTCTACAGGTTTTTGAGCTTAACGGATGATATTAGTGAGGACACTGCTGTAAACAGGTTTGGGGGAGGTTTGTGCTTATTTACACATCAATTTGCATCATATTTTGCATCATATTTTGCATAAGCACAACATTTTCAAAAAATTTTAAAAATTTTCTTAGAAAGTGAAAAATTACATCCAAAAGATAGGAATAGTTTAAGAAAACCAAGAAAATTAGAAGTTTTCTTAAACGAACTGGTAATAAATAGTTATGAGACGTTGTCCCAAGGGTTAGTAAGATGAAGGAAGTCACTAATCTGAGGATAAAAATAAGTCTGAAAAATAGTTTCTATTCTGGAAGCCAAACATTTGAATGTTGATACCCTACTATATGCACTTACACACGTCTTGAAACTCGGGATAGTAGAGGATACCTTGAAATCCTCTTGTCTAAAAGCCAAAGTATGAAGAAAATATAAAAATGATGAAAAGAAAAATGAACACTGGTTTTGTTATCGCCAAGGCAACAATAAAAAAATATAGCAAGGGTGCTTCATCACCTAGTGCCTTAGACCAACTGGTTTGGGAGTCGCTGCTAAGCCTTAGATGGTGCAAGACGAGGAAAATACTATCACCTAATCAGCAAGCACATAAGTAATTGGTCGGTTAGTACCTCAAGAAGTATTAACGGTCGCATGAAAAATGTGCGAGCAAATCCAACCAAATATTCATCAAATTAAAAAGTACTTAGGTAGATGGACAAGAGTATGATAGCTTGAATTGAATTCTCCGAGTGTAGGGATGTTCTATTCACACACGTAGGGGTATATGATCGATGTTTGGATGAAAGGTAGAAATGAAGAATAAAGACAATGTTTTATTGAGGGATGAAGTTATATCTAACATCTTTTCATGACTATTAAGATAGGGCTCATGACAACTGAAAAGCTAGTGTAGTTGGAAACTCTAAATTTTCAAAGTATTTCTTTTACGGTTCTTATCTTTATATGTAAATTTCACCATCTCTCTTTTATTATAGGATTTTGTGGGTGTAATCCGCTGAAAACGCTCAGGAGACAACACTCCTCCTACTAGGGACACCTAGAGATTTAACGGCTTGTTGCACGTGCTCAGTGCAATCGTGTTTTCCTACGAAAGTGTGCTTAGTTTTCTTCTTTCTTTCTCTTGAATAAACTAGTTTGCTCGGGACGATCAAAGATAAGTTTGGGGGTATTTGTTCAGTTGATAAAACTATACATTTGTTATTACATTTTTCCTACTATTTCTATATTATAAAGGGTATTTATTATAATATATGATACATATGAGGGCTTATCTGTAAAAAGAATATTTTCATATGTTGATATATTATAATTAACATTTGGTAGGAAAATGTATGCAAAGATACCATTGACCAAATCTTAATGGTGAAATTAATATCTCAATAAAACAAAAACTCCACTAATATTATTTGTTGAGATTTTGCAGAATTTTTCAGGGCTAAAAATCAAGAGAATCAAAGTTGTTAAGAGCAAACCTGCCTAATTAAAAAAGCAAACTAAGAAATCAAGTCTGGCAGAAACAAAGAAAAGATTTCCAATTTCCAAAGGTTCCAGAGATCGCCATGTGTCACAAGGAGAAAATCCCTGAAGACCAAATCCACCGATCCATACACAAGGCCGCGGATCCGCGGTCAAACCTACCCGTTGACCGCGGATCCACCACGTTCCAGAGGCCTTGTGAGCTACGATTTGGGTGGGAGAATCTTAACTGTTGGCTACCAAATTTGGAAGCTAGATTTCTGGCTTTTGGAGTATAAATAAGGACCGAGAGCCTCTTGAAAAAATCATCAAGTCGACGAGACCACGAAGTCCGAGACGGCTCACGCATCCAGGCTGATCATCAACGATTCATCTACCTCCTTAGAAGAGATCGAGAAGCAAACTAGTATTTGTAATCATTTTCTAAGGAAACAAAGTGTAATGAGTTTTGTTGATTAGTAAAGGTAGTTCTTTTTATTTTTCTATTTTCTTTGTAGTTTCATTATGAATTCTCTCTCCAACTCTTTTTCTCCCAACACGCGCGAGTAATTCTCCGCTTGTTAGGGTTCGTAGGATTAGAGTAGGTTAATGGATAATGAAAATATCTAAACTCTTTTTACGTCCTATAAAGTTTATAAACTTTATCAAAAGAATCATTAACATCCTAATCGGGCCCGCTACCAATTCATTGTTAGTCTCGACCGCGATTAGAGATTAGATTAATGATTGTTTTGGTAAAGGCTAGATATGAACGGAGTTCCGTATCGAGATAGGGGTTAAGAGTAGGATTCATTTTCCCTCCAAAAACCCTAATCTACATGCATAACTGTCGTTCTAGTTTTAAATCTATTAAAGGATAGATAGAGTAATTTTTAATTAATCATCCATAACTACTAAATCCTAATGAACCCTACAAGCCCTCTTCTTATATAAACTTACATCCGTAGTTAATCTAGATCTATATTTTGCATCCGTGTTTAATGTAGATCTAGATTCTACAACCATTCTACAATATTCTTTATCCCTCCTCTCTTTCTCAACACATCTAAAGTAAGAGTAAAAGGTTCCACGTTTCCCCAAGCACGACCCGTACTCATTTCGGTCTAGCTACACGCGACACCGTTATTGATTGCGGTTATTCTACTACATACACTTAAAAACACATCAATCAAATGAAGCCAAAACCCTAGCTGCCTAAATTGGGGAATAGTAGTCAAGATCCAAACAGAAAAATGCCAGCCCCCAATTCTTCTGTCATGCGGCGGATCCGCGGCCAACATGGGGGTTTGACCGCGGATCCGCGGCCTTGTGTATGGATCGGTGGATTTGGTCTTCAGGGATTTTCTCCTTGTGATACGTGGCGATCTCTGGAACCTTTGGAAATTGGAAATCTTTTCTTTGTTTCTGCCAGACTTGATTTCTTAGTTTGCTTTCTTAATTAGGCAGGTTTGCTCTTAACAACTTTGATTCCCTTGATTTTTAGCCCTGAAAAATTCTGCAAAATCTCAACAAATAATATTAGTGGAGTTTTTGTTTTATTGAGATATTAATTTCACCATAAAGATTTGGTCAATGGTATCTTTGCATACATTTTCCTACCAAATGTTAATTATAATATATCAACACATGAAAATAGTCTTTTTACAGATAAGCCCTCATATGTATCATATATTATAATAAACACCTTTTCTAATATAGAAATAGTAGGAAAAATGTAATAACAAATGTGCAGTTTTATCAACTGAACACCAGGGATCAAAGCCCTCGCATAGAGGCACCCGAGCGGCTTCCCTGCTCGGTTATCCCTGGCTGGTAGCTCCCCTACCTCACAACGCCAAGGATCAAAGCCCTCGCATAGAGGCAGCCAAGCAGCTGCCTTGCTCGGTTATCCCTGGCCGGTAGCTCGCCTACCCTACAACACCAAGGATCTAAGCCCTCACCAAGAGGCATCCCTGCAGCTACCCTGCTCGTCTATCCCTGGCTGGTAGCCTCCCTACACCACAACGCCAGGGATCGAAGCCGTCACCAAGAGGCAGCCCTGCAGCTACCCTGCTCGGCTATCCCTGGCTGGTAGCTTCCCTACCCCACAATGCCAGGGATCAACTCCCTCACCAAGAAGCAGCCCTGCAGCTACCCTGCTCGGCTATCCCTGGATGGTAGCTCCCCTACCTCACAACGCCGGGGATCAAAGCCCTCGCATAGAGGCAGCCGAGCAGCTGCCCTGCACGGTTATCCCTGGCCAGTAGCTCGCTTACCCCACGACGCCAGGGATCTAAGCCCTCACCAAGAGGCAGTCCTACAGCTACCCTGCTCGGCTATCCCTGGCTGGTAGCTTCCTACCCCACAATGCCAGGGATCGAAGCCGTCACCAAGAGGCAGCCCTGCAGCTACCCTGCTCGGCTATCCCTGGCTGGTAGCTTCCCTACCCCTACAATGCCAGGGATCAAAGCTCTCACCAAGAGGCAGCCCTGCAACTACCCTGCTCGGCTATCCCTGGATGGTAGCTCCCCTACCCCACAACGCCAGGGATCAAAGCCCACCAAGAGGCAGCCCTGCAGCAACCCTGCTCGGCTATCCCTGGCTGGTAGCTTCCCTACCCCCACAACGCCAGAGATCAAAGCCCTCACCAAGAGGCATCGGGCAGCAACCCTGTTCGGACATCCTTAAGGACAAAAAGCCCTTGCCAAGAGGCGCCGGGAAGTAACCCTGCTCAGCCATCCTTAGTAGGCCACTTACGGCCCCTCCCACGCTAAGGATGAAAAGCCCTCGCAAAAGGCAACCGAACCCGCCCTTGTTCGGTTATCCCTGGCTGGTAGCTCCCTACCCCAACAAACCAGGGATCAAAGTCCTCCCAAAGGCAACCGGGCCTGCCCTTGTTCGGTTATTCCTGGCTGGTAGTCCCTACCAAACCAGGGATCAAAGCCCTCGCTAAGAGGCACCGGGCAGTAACCCTGCTCGGCCCATCCTTAAGGATCAAAGCCCTCGCTAAGAGGCACCAAGCGGCTACCCTGCTCGGCCATCTTTAGTAGGCCACTCACATTCCCTCCCGCGCTAAGGATCAAAGCCCTCGCCAAGAAGCACCGAGCAGCTACCCTGCTCGGCCATCCTTAGCAGGCCACTCATGGCCCTTCCCGCACTAAGGATCAAAGCCCTCGCCAAGAGGCACCGAGCGGCTACCCTGCTCGGCCATCCTTAGTAGGACACTCACGGCCCCTCCCGCACTAAGGATCAAAGCCCTCTCCAAGAGACACCGAGCGACTACCCTGCTCGGCCATCCTTAGTAGGCCACTCACGGCCCCTCCCGCGCTAAGGATCAAAGCCCTCGCTAAGAGGCACCGAGCAGCTACCCTGCTCGGCCATCCTTAGTAGGCCACTCACGGTCCCTCCCGCGCTAAGGATCAAAGCCCTCTCCAAGAGGCACCGAGCGGCTACCCTGCTCGGCCATCCTTAGTAGGCCACTCACGGCCCCTCCCGCACTAAGGATCAAAGCCCTCGCTAAGAGGCCCCGGGAAGCTACCCTGCTCGGCCATCCTTAGTAGGACACTTACGGTCCCTCCCGCACTATGGATCAAAGCTCTCGCAAGAGGCAACCGGGCCCGCCCTTGCTCGGTTATCCCTGGCTGGTAGCTCCCTACCCTAATAAACCAGAGATCAAAGCCCGCACCAAGAGGTACCGAGCGGCTACCCCACTCGGCACCATCCTTAGTTTGCCAGTTACGGCCCCTCCAACAACTAAGGAACATGAACTCAACAAGAGGAATCCGGTCTATCAACGTCTTAGCGATCTCCACTTCGACTTCGAGGCCATGGAGATACCGTCTTCCTGCCGGTCCTCGCACACTCGGCAAGTGATCAGATTCAAGTCGACGAGTAATCGCTAGATGAGGAACATGCCGAACATAAAGAAGTACTGTGCGAATACAATTGTCTACCAACAAAAGGAAGTACAAGCACAAACACAACTGCGAAAACAGAAAATCTTTATCCAAAAAGTCGAAGCTTTTATAAGGGTATTATGGGCCTCCCAGCCTTACAAAAATGCCCGAAGGCCTACAAAATATCCGAGGCAACAAAAAGAAAAGACAAAGAGGAGACTAGGGGCTTCAGGCCTCAGGGCCGGGCGCGATACCGATGAGCTCGACGTCCACCGCGATTGGGGATGCGTCCGTCATAGGAGCCTCGGCGTCGCCCTCACCGAGAGTCCTTTCCCCGGCAGTGATCCCAGGGGCATCCCCCTACTCGTCATCCCCACGGGGATATTCTACTCGGAGCTCTTTGTCAGCAAACTCCGGCACGTGGACCTTTACGGCATCGAGAACCTCGTGCCAGATGAAGGTGGTGGCCGAGGCTAGGACGGTATAGAACTGCTCCGACTTCTGGAAGTTCTCCATCGCCTCCGCTGACCTGAGGTCGGCTCTCTTCGCCGCCTCTACCGCAGCCCCCGACTCCTTTCGGAGGGTTCTCACTGACTTCTTCATAGTGCCGACGAGCACCTCGGAGCCCTGAAGCTTGGCCTCGGCGACCTGGGCGGCCTCGTGGAACCTGGCCACCTCTTCCTTTGAGGCCGCCACCTCCTCCTTCGCTGCCGCCGCCTCAGCCTCCCGGCAGCCAGCTCGTCCTCGAGGGCAGCGACCCTCGCCATAGCTGCCTCCAGCTCCCACTTCGAGCTCTCCACCAGCGAGGAGAGCTCGCCCGCGGCTCGCATCGCCGGGGCTATCTCCTCCTCCTCCATCCGGGCGACGATAGCGACGTGTTGGAGGACCTGAAGAAATCGGAGGGGGGTCAGAAAGAAAAAGGGGCACCAAATCTCCTAAGTAATGAGACGATATACGAGCGCTAACCTGCAGGGCCTCTTGGACGATGGACGCCATTTGTGCCTTCAGTGTCCCCTTAGCGACCTGGCCCCTGGACGACCTCTCCATGTTGTGCAGCAAGCTATCAGCGATGGAAAGCCCCGAGAGCACCTTAAAGTGGAGCTCCCCCTCGTCCACCAAGATCGAGAGGCCGGGGTCCGCAGAACTACTCGGGGGAACCTCTTGAGAGACGACGACAGAGAGCTCGTCTCCACCTCCGAAGCTCGGGCGTCCTCTCCCCGAGCCCTTTTTCTGCTCGGGGCCTTGCTGGGCCCCGGGGCGCGATCCGCACTCGAGCGCTGGGGTGGGACGGCCGCTGGGGAAGCTGGGACCGGCGTCTGACGGGAAGAGCTAGCCCCTCCAGCCTTCGACCTCTTCTTCGGCTTGCGCATGGCTGCTCGGAGGAGGCCCGTGTCCATGGTTTCTACACAAGACAAGATATAATGGAGTCAGCGACACAAACAGAGTAAAAAAAATACAAGCTCCTAACTTACGGACGAACTGAACGGGGCTGAGCCCGGCCCAACTGAGGGCCCACTCAGAAAGCAGCACATCAGCCCGAGGAATAGGCTCCCACGCCGCCACTCTCGCCGCGTCGGGGTCATTAGACGAATTTCCCTGCCAGCACCTATCCCTGGACCACTGGATGGGTACGGGCCAGTCCTCACCCTCTGGCGGCCCGATGAAGAAAAACTTCTTCTTCCAATCATGGAGGGAAGAAGGCAAGACGACAACTCCTGGCCCGGCTACACTCCCCCGTTGCTTCCTAAAGGAGAGGTAAACCCACCTCGGGTCACCCGCACAAGTTCCGGGGTGACTTTTGTAAGTGAGAGAGGAGGCAAGGATGGACAGACTAAAGGGGATCATATGCAGCTTCAGCCGGACCAGAAACCCAAGGAGAATCCTCAAGGAGTTCGGCACTAGCTGGCCCGGGGCTAACCCAAAGTAATTTAACGCAGCTACAACCTCGGGAGAGAAAGACAGGCGCATTTCGGCCCAAAGGGCTTCCAGATACAAGACGATCTCTCCACCCTTCACTTGATCTGCCCTCTCTCCTTCTTCGGCCAATCGTAGCGTGTAACCAGAAGGAATATGGAAATGATCCCGAGCGGTGACAAGCTCGTCCTCATATCTCACTGAGGACGATGCACCAGGAGCGTCCGTCTCCACCGCTTCAGGAACCGCCCCAGACGCGCGTCCCGTGGAAGAGGATCTGACCCCAACTTCTCGGAGAGGCTCCAACCCAGGGGAAGAATCCCCAGAATCTACCCCTACGACATCTACAGACTCCTCAAAGCAAGACATCTAACTTGGTGGGAAGAAGTCCTCGAGAAAGAGGAAAAAGCAAGATCCGACCTAAAAGGAGAGTGCCGAGCAAATAAGACTCAGAACGAGGAAAATGTGAAGAGAGAGATCCTAAATCAGGCCCCCTCCCTATTTATGCTACCGGCGTCCTCATCCAACGGTGACGGTCGACTCCCGCCAAAACGGTTCGCTACTTCCGACGGCTACGATTCATCCAACGGTGACGGTCGACTCCTGCCAAAACGGTTCGCTGCTTCCGACGGCCACGATCACTCCACCTGTCACAAGCGCATTGGCGGTGTCCCATCCGATGCTAGAAACCTGCGGCACGTCACATCAGCCAACCGGCACCCGACACATGGTCTGTCGCTTCAGCAAAAATGAACACGAACCGGCGCACCCTCTTTAATGCAAAAGATCTCGCTCTGATTCGCTGGCCTCATCCAGAAAAGGCAACCAATTTCCTAGAGACACGCCCGACGATATCTTCGGAAAGGAGCTCACCTCGGGTGATTCGGCAAACCACTCTCGACCCGACCCGTCACCTGGTCAGGATGAGAATGGGAGGCTAATAATAATGCTTGATATTGGTGATCTCCCAGATCAGGACACGTGGCAGATGACGTGTCCCAGAGCTCACAAGAAAGGACCTATGGTGGCAGACCAGACCACTCCTATGCCCGTCCTACAAGAAAACGCTGGCTCACCTCCGAGCCCCCAGCACAATTGGCTTCCTCGGCCTCACAGCTCATCTCCGAGCTATCACAGGCCCGAGCCTCCTCGACCCTCTCAGCTTGCCTCCGGGCTCGAGAAGAACCAAGATACCTCGGCTCTCCCGCTCCTCCGCGAGCTCTCCCTCCGAGGTCATCTTCCACGGTCTCATCGACCGACCAACGGCACCACTTGCAGGCGTAACCGACATCCCGTGAATCTTGCCATGCGCGAGATCTCCGCCGGCCACATTCCACGTTCCACGCCACCATGATCCCCCATTAACGAGCCTGCCTCGCCATTAATGGGAGGTCCCGCTCATCACGCGGGCGCGACGTCGGGAGCGTAACAGCCGGCGTGATTCTCGCGCCTGCCTCTCCTGCTGCCACCGCTATATTAACCCCTTCTTCAGACAGTCCATGTAAGCCATTTTTACTCCACTAAGTCGTTACTCTGCTCGAATCTCTAGTCTAACTTGACCGTCGGAGGGTCCTCGGTAGTACAACTACCCTGGGACTTCCTTGCAGGTAGCTCGGCAACCACAACCTCAAACCCATTGATATCCACACGCTTCAGGAGCGACAGCCTCCAGATCCAATCTCAGCCACCCATTGCCGCCATCAACAGATTAACGGAAGGTAACATCTAAAGGAGATTCACGCCTCCATCAGTAGGCTACTTCTTCGGCTCCGGCTACAAGTCCGCGGGCCACTGCTTCGGCTCCACAGGCCACCCCTACTTCTGACGATCCATTACTCCAGATTTTGTCAACCCAGGGCTACAGCGAAGTGCAGATGTGCCAGATTTCCCAGCTACTTAGAGACGAAACATCTAGATTGAGTCAGTAGCGATGTATTTATATTTTTTTGAATTTTATGCGATGCATGTACTTTATTTGATACGTATTGTATATCTTGGATATTGTTTTTTGTATGTCTTGATTTTTTATCCTGATTTTGTATTTTGTTTGGTTATTCCGTTATATATATTATTCGTGGGATGTTTTGGATAAATATTTCTGTATTTGTGTGAGCTACATATATTATCCTGTACAGGTCAGCAAAAAAGCAGAGGAATAATTTAAAAAATATTTTTACTTTCCCCTACGGTTGTGACCGTAGAGACAACTATATGCCCCTGCGGATACATCCGTAAGGGCAAAATAGCAGAAAAACCTAATATTTTGTCTTTACGGATGTTTCTGTAGGGGAAAGTAAATTTTTTTTTAATAAATTTGAAAAAAAATATTTACTTGCCCTTATGATCACAGCCGTAGAAGCAAATAATTTTTTTTAAAAATTAAATTAAAAATAAAAACTGCCTTTACGGAGTAAACCGTAGGGACCGTAGCCCCTACAGTTCTAATCGTAGAGGTAAATTTTCATCCATAGAGGTATATACTTGTCCCTATTCCTTTTGCCCCTACCAATGAAAATTTTGCCCCTACGGTTGGAACCGTAGGGGCAGGCGTTTTCCTAAACGGTAAAAACCGTAGAGGAAACCCTTCTTTGTAGTAGTGATAATCCTTAACATATGCACACTTTACACACACATCCGGGGGGACAATTTACCCTGAAAGCGTTAATTTATGGCCACTTTCCTTCTTGGGATTTATGGGATTCAAACCCCAAACTCTACCCAAGAGGGGAAGTGCTCATACCAGCTGAGCTATTGGTCATTGGTAAAATAGTTCCATTGATAACATACAAATGATGTTTCGAATATACACCCATATTATCATATGCTTACGTTTTAGTTTTTGTTGTCGCCACAAATTTGAAATCCCCTTAACGTCTTCATTTTCTTGCCATTATGAAAGTTTCATGTTTTTGAAGTTGATCTCATCTAAGAGTTATGAGGAGTGAACACTATATGAAAACTTAGGCATCTCCAAATTTAATCAATAGCAGACTTTGATCACCTCCATAATAATCTTTTTTTCCTCAATGATTGCTTGAGGTATTTCATCAAATACCTCATATACTCACTATTACAGCTAATCTTCTTTTGTCATGTCCCTATCTTCTTAATTGATTCTTTGAGTGATTTAATCATACAGCTTATATGAAAATCAATTAAAATGTGAGAAATAATGATGGAAATGTTGAAAAATAAAAAAGGCAATATTAAAAGGCATGCAGGGAAAAAGGTAGCAAACATGTGAATTCTTATTCAACCCTCTATAGATATCCCACAAATTACCAAAGAGAAGAACAATGGTTAAACTAATCTTTCCAACTTACCAATCTTTCTATGCAAGAGTAAAGATCATGTAAATAGGTGGGGGGGATCATACCACACGTTTATAGAGGAAGCCATATGCGAATGTCAAACAAATGTAACGCATTTCTGAAGATTCAAAATTCGAAACATAGAAACTAACGAATACAACCACACTACTCATATGATCACCATAGTAGATTTATTGCTTTCCTTACACTAAATATAAGAAAAAAACATCTAAAAAAGAAAATAAGGAGAAGAAAAACCATTATTATAGAGCTAAACAAACCCCCTAAATACAACACCAACCTTCAACCTCAAGCAACCTATGCCTGCAACTTCATTATTGTCGCCGTCCGTCAGCACCTATTCCGTTCTACAACTTCTTCCTCTCCTTCTTTCTGCATGTGTATGAGAGAGAGGGGGGTTATAAATGGAGTAAAACTTTCTAGAAAAGATTTGATATTTCAAATTTTGAATTAATTTGAAATGGGAGGGAAAAGTTGCTTGGGCTTCTCAGTGAGGCTAATTTTTGGGAAAATTGGGTCTAATTCCCTAATTTAGAAAAGTAATAAGTTTAGGTCCCTGACAAAAAAAGCAATAGTTTTGGGTTCCTATAATACATTTACTATTTTTTATGCCAACACTGCACTTTCAGGTAAACTACTATATTTACCCTTTAAAGAGTTACATATATCTTTTAAAGTGCTATATTTATCTTCTAAAATGTTACATTTATATTGAAATAGGTCAAATATAATAGATATAGTAATTTAACTAAAAAATATAACAATTTCATGTCAAATGTAGTATTTTAACACAAATGTAGTCTTTGTAATATAAATGTAGCACTTTGAAAGATAACTATAGTATTTTAAAAGGTAAATATAGTAGTTTTTCATGTCAACTATAGTATTTTAATACAAATGTAGTACTTTATAACATAAATGTAGTACTCTGAAAGATAACTTTAGTATTTTAAAAGGTAAATATAGTAGTGTATCTAAAAGGACAGTGTTAGCATAAAGAATAGTCAATATATTATAGGGACCTAAATCTATTGCTTTTTGGGCCAGAAACCTAAAGCTATTTCTTTTCTAAGCCAGAGAGTTAGACCCATTTTCCTCTTTTTTTGGAACTTCCATGACCGGGTCCTTGAAATTGCTAGTTTGGTTGTTGGCAATTTCTCCATTTTTTGGAATTTTTTTAAAGCTACAGTAACCCCTTGTGTTTCAGTTAAAGAAGTAAAGATAAAGAATGACATTACTCAAAATAATTTTAAGACTAGAAAGGACCTAATATTTCAACATTCTCAAAAACAATACAAAGTTTAAAGAATCAGAATTTATTGTGTAGGTTAGTTCCAAAAGATAAGGGCATGTTTGGTGGCAAAAAAGGGCATGTTGGGTGAGAAAGTGCTTCTCATTTTCTAGTTTTCTTTGTTTGATAAAAAAAGAAAGAAGTGGGAAAGTACTTTCTCACTTTCCCTTCACATCATCTTTTACCTCTATTTCACTTTCATTCAAAATGATAGAAAGTGAAAGAAACTAAGATGGAGGAAGAAGATTTATTATTTTTATATTTTACATTCAATTTCTCACACTTTCTTTTTTCTATATTCCAGCCAAATAATTCAAATCCATTTTCCATTGGCACATAAGCACCAACTTAGTTTATTTCCCATTTTCATTTAACAAAACAAAAAATAATAATATTTTTTCAAATTTGCTTGTCATTTTACTTTCCTACCACTTTCTTATGTTTTTTCACTTTTCGACCGTCAAACATGCCCAAGAGAGCTGGCCGAATCAAAGAACCCCAAATAATTGAACATATATATAAACACAGGGAGAAACAATTGTATTAAGTTGGAAAGTTTGACAAGCATTTTTTTTTATATCTTTCTTGCTTTTATAACTTAAGATCTATTTATATAAAAATAATAATATGATAGATTTGTTTCTTCAAATTGTGTTCCCATATATGTATATATATATATTTGTTTCATTTTCATGATATATGATAAACCATAGTTTAACATGTCTTGATATGTATATGTTTTTTTAAAATCTATATCCTATGTCATGGATATACCCTGTATGGAGATTTAATCATAAATGTATGTTCTTGCCAATACAAAGACTGCCATGTCATTGTCAACTAACCTACGGTGCATAATAACTTTTCGTGGTTGATTTGAATTAAATGGTTTAGACTAAGTGCTTCTTTCAACTAATTAAGTTTATTCATTGCTAGTTTCCTGCGCTTGTCTATACTACAGTTATCTTGAATTTTTCTATGTTTTATCTGTTGACATGAACCTAGTATGAGTCGTGAATGATAGCTTATGGATTTTCATCATCCATTCTCGATTTATTTTGATGATACCTTAAACATAAATAGTCGTTTGTGTCCCATGCTTTATCTTATTTATCTTATCGATACCAAACTGATATACATTTGTTTTTTAGCTTGCTTATCTTATAACTTGTGTATATCAAGTCATATATTAATATCACATGCCTTTACTTGTGTTATATACTTTGATATTGATATATTACTCTCATGTTATTGTTTTTATATTCAAAATATGAATACTTATATATATACATGCGTTCCTTATCTTGGTTATAGTTATACATACATACATACATACATACATACATACATATATATATATATATATATATATATATATATATATATATGTATATATATATATATAATTATATACATATATACATATATATATATATATATATATATATTGTTTATCAATATCTCATGCTTTGCTTATGTTTTACATATCGATAGTGATATTCATATTCATAGTTTCGATATCAAACAATGAATGATCCATATACTTGTGTATTGTCTTTTTTATTTCATAACATTGTATATAATGAGCTTAGTCATTTGATATTGCATTTCGGGATATCGGATATCTCACGACACAAGCGTATAGAGGAGGATGGAGGAAATCGAGCTTAAACATAATATCTAATGGAGGTTGGAGGATCGGATGAGTGCTTCTCAATTCGCATATTCAAGCTTCGTGAAGCTAAGAAGCCGAAGTCCGAAATTGAAGGACAAGAGCTACTCAAATTGTGATATCTAGCTTGAAGAAGCTAAGAAGCCGAAGTTCATGTTTGAAACGTTAAGATTCGAAGTTCAAGATTTGAAGATTAAAGAACGACTTCAAGACGCTTGTAAGTGGCAAAGATTAATGGAAGTCCAATTGAAGATCAAGTGCCAAAGTTTCGAGAGCTCAAGACAAAGAGCCAAAGATTCAAGATTCGAAAAATTGCGATACCGACATATGAAACTTTGTAAGTGCTCTATGAATTATGGGTAATATCATTTTGAGCTCTTGAACACTCACACATACATGTATAAGTTTTTTACATTACATAATCGTTGGGGTTTTCGATTTCGAAGTTTTCCATTTCATTAAAACCCCAATTTCAGCTTTCTGTACATAATCAGACACCTGCATCTTGTGCATCAGACGTCTGCTTGTTTTATGTAGTTTTGGGTTTTCCAAATATCAGATATATCAAAAATATTTTAAAACCCAGAGATGAGACAGATGTCCGATACCTTGTACACAGACGTTTGATGTTGATTTTAAAGAATTTGGAAAATTGGGTTTTTGGTTCGTCAGACGTCTGCATTGAACACTTAAGACATCTGCCATCTCTCTGTACTTCATTGGCATTTCTAATAGAGAAGATTCAGACGTTTGATGTTCAAATGGATAAACGTCTGATGTTCTTTTTGGGAAAACGGTTTTTGTTCTTCAGACGTCTGTGTATGCTTCATCAGACGTCTGTGTACTCTCTGTGCTTTCACTTGCATATCTTCAAAATGAGAGATAGATGTCTGATGCTTTATGGGCAGACGTTTGCAGTTGAAAAGATTTAAAAAATGTTACCGTTTATAGCCGTTGGGATTGTTTACCGCCGAAAATGGAGATGAACTGGGTTAGAACGTCTTGCCTGGATTTGGAGGCGGATGCTATTTGAACATATCCATCCATCTCTCCGAAAATTCCAAGTTGATTTATGACACCTTATATCGGAGGTTTAGATAGATGCGACTTTTGTAGAATGGCTTATCAGATTCCCCTTCATTTGTGAGGTTTTTTTTTATTGCGGGGACGCTCTTCTCTGTAGGCACAAACCCCTGCAGATAATCACGCTATCGCATTGCGATAACAACTCTCATCTTCTTCATAGATATCACTTCGTGTCGTATTATATTTGTTTATATGTGGTTGCCCTTGGATTGTGTACGGGGACGAATATATATCATCGCCCATAGGGCGCGAATTAGTTTAAATCCATATATTAGATTTAAGGTTTTGAACTTAGGACGTAGATCTCATATAAATGAGGTCTATCAGTTCACGGGATATTTGGGTTTGATCTTAGGATCGTTAGTCATATATGGGAGTAATATCGATTTAGGAACAGTGAGCATATGGGCTCAACTGATCATTAGATCATATATGAATAGCCTCTGGATAGTATACGGTAGTCAATATGGAGACATGTCACAGAGCAAAACATATTAGTTTAAGGACATCGCGGTCCATGGGAGATATTGATGAAATATGGCTTTTTTGTGCCCGTGAATTGTATATGGAGGTCAATACGGAGACCAGCCGTAAGGCCAAATATATATTAGTTTAAGAATATTGCGGTCTAATATTAGTTTAGGGACAGTTCGGTCCAATATTCATTTGTTTGGGATGAAGCATTAGTTTAAGGACGTTTAGTTCCATTTTTCATCTTATGCGCACATGTATATTTTATGTAGCGAAGTGAATGATGGTAACATAGGCTGCGCCCAATATTGTGGTGTGATCCAATTTGAAGGCATTTATATTTCCCTCAAAAATATACATATACATATACGTATATGTATAAAGCCGGAGCCCAATATGAGATTCGCATCTATATAGGATGCGTGTCAATATGAGGTGTGCACATCAATATGGAAGTGTTGGGGTCAAAAATTACGCCCTGGTTGACCAAGTCAAAGTCAAAGTCAAAGTCAACCATAAGCCGAGTGGGCCTAAGCCCGAACCCAAGTCCAAGCAAGCGGGCCCATGCCAAAGTCGAGCCCAAGTAGGAAGAGGCCCCCCCCGTGCCAAGGGAATAATGGTTAAAGCATAAATAGGCTTAATGTAATTCCTACGAATAAATGTAATAAAATGGGCAATAAATCCAAAATATGTAAAAGTCCATGACTTATATGCAAAAGGAAAAGCACATGGCATGGAAAAGGCACATGTGCCATTTTGAAAAGCCCAAGGGGCCATATGTAAAATGTAAAACCTATATAAGGTATCATGATGAATGATAACAGACAAGATTTTTCCCATATCAACCTATGGTTTGTTCACCGTCGAAAACAGAGACGAACTGGGATAGATCGTCTGGCCTGAATTTGGGGGGAGATACTATTTGGATTTATCCGTCCACCTCTCCGAAGATACCAAGTTGATTTATGGCACCATATATCGAAGATTTGGATAGATGCGGCCGTCGTAGTAGACTATATCATATTCCCCCTCATTTTATGAGGGTTTTTTTGATTGTGGGGATGCTCTTCCCTACAGGCGCAAGCCCCTGCAGTTAATTACATTACCGCATTACGATAACCACTTTCTCCTTCTCTAGCAGTTCACTTCGTGTCGTGTGTGTGTTTGTTTGTTTTGGTTGCCCGTGGATTGTATACGGAGACTAGTTTATGTCGTCGCCCGTGGGGTGCGGATTAGTCCAAATCCGTATATTTTAGATTTGGGCTTGAGTCAAGGATTTGCTTGACGGGGTTTTGAACTTAGGTTGTATATTCCTACAGTTCAGAAATATTTTGGTTTTCTTTTTAAAGACCGTTAATCTAGTTTGAGATTAAGACCAACTTAAATCTATAAGCGAGCATTTGGCCTTAGTTTGTTTTCGCTAAGGATACATTAGTCTTATTTGAGACTAAGATCAACTGCATAACATTTTAAGATCATTTTTACTTAAGATCCAGCAAAAGAGCATTTGGGCTCAGCTGCAAGAAAACTTTTAAGACTTAGCCAATTTGGGCTTAGTCTACTTATTCTTTTTCTTTTTCATTCAAAAGTGCCAAGCACTTATTTTGGCTCTGTTTGTTCAGCCCTTTTCATTTTATGTAAAAGTGCTAAGCACTTATTTGAACTCTGATGCTCACATATATGTCATGTGAAGCATTCAGTCATGGGTGCTGCCCAATAAATGTTGAACACTTTAGTCCTTTTGACTAAATGTGAAGTGCTAAGCACTTCTTATGGCGTCCATATTAGGTGCATGTGAGGCGCTGCCTAATCAGTGCTCAGCCGTTTTGGCTGTATATGGAGTGCTAAGCGTTTTTTATATGGTGCCCATGTGAGGAGCACGTGAGGCGCTGGGCACTGCCCAATCAGTGCTAAGCACTCAGCCGTTTTGGCTGTATATGGAGTGCTAAGAACTTTTATTCAGCGCCCACGTGTGTTTCACGTGAGGCGCTAGCCTTCTGTTTTGGACGCTCGCGTGTTTTTCATGTGAGGCGCTAGGCGCTGTTAAAAGGGCGCCCACGTGGGAAACATGTGAGGCGCTGGTCTTTTTCCCTTTTTAGAGATTAAATATTTGGTAATGGCATTTTGACCATTAATGATCACCAAGATCTTCATTTTTGAAGATCTGGGATCAAGTTTTTCTTTAAGAACTAAGTTCTTTTATAGGTTCTTTTTCCTTTTGTTTTCCTTTTGGACTTAGTTCTTTCTGAATCTTTGATTCTCAAGAATAAGATCATTCCGATGAGAATTAAATTCTCAACTTGTGGGAGACTTGTTTTGTGGATCTCTGATTTAGAGAAAGAACTAAGTTCTTTGAAAAGGGTTAAACCCTTAAAATAGGTAAAAGAGATATTTTTTTATCTCTGTGTTCTCTTTACCTAGGTTCTCTTTTTGAAAGGGAAGCCTTTCTCTTTGAGAATTAAATTCTCTATTGTTTTTAAGGCTCTCTGTATTTTTTAGAAGCTTGTAGGGGATTTTTTCTGTGGTCTCTTCTCTATTTGGTCTTTTTTTTCTCTCCCGAGACTTGAAGTCTCGGGACCTTTATACAGTGGAGACAAATTGTTAATTAATTTTGAGAAAATCTCTCATTAAGAGATTCCAATTGATTTAATTAGACTCAAAATTGATTTGGAGAATTTTACCCACCGTTGGATCTTTAATCCAAGGACTTCTGTTTTACAGAATATGTTTTCTTGTTTTTAACAAGATTGGGGAAATATTTTCCCATATACAGAATTTATTCTGTAAAATGGTGATTTTTAATCACCATTGGATTTTTAATTCAAGAGTTCACTGTTTTACAGAGAGCAATCTCTTTTTGTTCAGAAAGATTGAAAGAATATATTTCCAAAATAGAATTTTATTCTATTATTGGATCATTGATCCAACCGGGAGTATCTTTCTTATTTAGAAAGATTTGGGAGATATTTTCTCCTAATAGAATTTGATTCTATATTTTGATGATTTATCCTCTCCGTTGGATCTTTGATCCAACGGCTCTGTTTAACAGAGAGTATCCCAAATTCTTATGTAGAATTTAATTCTATTGATTTTGATTTGGACGCTGGTGCTCACGTGTTGTGCACGTAGGCATCACTTAAGAATTTAATTCTTATAATGGGTACTCATGTGCTTTGCACATTGGCGTACGCGTGATGAGCACGTGCGGCGCCATATAAGAATTAAATTCTTACTCAGAAATGTTTCTGTGCTTTGCACATTGGCGTCCGCGTGATAAGCACGTGTAGTTCTATATAAGAATTAATTCTTACTCAGAAAGCGTTTCTGTGCTTTGTACATTGGCGTTGGCGCCCTCGTGAGGGGCACGTGAGGCGCTGCCTCAACAAAATTTGACAAAGCTTGGCTCTTTTTATATTGTTCGAATTTTGGGGGAACAAATGCCCCCCATCGTTGTTCCTACGTGGCTTACACGTGGGTGCAACGGTGTTACTTTTTCCACCGTTGGATCTTCTAGGGAGTTGAACCGTCCCTTCACATCTAATAAATAGGGCCTTTGGCCCTTGAGATGACTGTCGTTTCGTTATCTTCCTTCTTCTTCCTTGAGAATTTAATTCTCTTCTCAGAGCTTAAATATCTACCCAAAGGAACTTTTAGAGTTGAACTCTGTTGAAGAAAATTGGTAAGGATTATGACCAACTTCTTAAAAGAAACTCTTTTTTGGATTTGTACCCATTAACAGAGCTTGGCTCTTTTTCTTGAAATGATCCATTAGAGATCTTTAAAAAACTTTATTTAGGTAGACTGTGGGTCTTAGAGATCCTAGGGTTTTACCCTATTATTAACTCTGATCATTGTGGGTTTTCTGAAATTTAATTCCAGTATATTACCCATGGGGATTTCTGGGTTTTATTCCTATCATCGGAGAAATTTGATTCCTGTTTATATGACAGAGGTTAGATCTAGAGAACTTTGAAAATTTTTAGGAATTTTATTCCTCTTCCCTTTTTTTCTTTTCAGGGTTTTTGTTGCTGATTTTTCTTAAAGATTAGACCTGTTGTAGAACACGTTCTTTAAGAACATTGGGAGTTTTGGACTCCACCGCTTAATGAGATTTTTCATTTAATGTGAATCCTTTTGGGATTCTAATAATGTGTGCATGTCTCATCATTGATGAGGTGTCACCCTGATTTTGTGGAGCCTATTGTCCCCTATTTTACTGTAGTGACTTTAATATGCCACAGTGGAGTACAGATGCTAAGGCCTTTAATTGTAGTTAATTACATTATGCCGATAACAAACTCTCTACGGGGTTTTTTTCCTTTCAAGTACCATGGCCTCTGATTCCTTCTTTCCTTATGTCCGTTCGAAAAGCACTTTTGCTGATGCGCCTATGGATTGGAAAGTCTTTGCGCTAATTCGAGACTACGACCCAAAGTAGAAGTCTCTTCATCTGTGGGGAACATGGTACAGTTATATTATCTAGGTTGGCGCAGCTTCACTTTTGCGGTGCCGTCAGAGCTGATCCCGTCAATCCATTACGCTGACCCTTCTCAGGTCATTTATGCGGTGGAAGAGGTCAACTGGACCTCAAAAGGTCGTCTCTAACCTTCCATGGTATCGATACCAGTGTAGCCACCGATTTCCCTAGACATTCTGGGGCGTCGCATATGCCAAGGAAATGTGCGTCCTTGGGGCCAGGTCCATACGATAGGAGTGACCCTCCGTCATTCGGCTGGTTATCTGCAATGGGCCCGTTACATTTTGTCAACCAAGAAATCATTTCTGCTAAAGACCAGGTTATATCCAGCGATCTACGCATCCCTATTTTATTACCACACTCCTCATGTGTGGTGTGTTATATCCTTCCTGGAGCAATGGAATATCCCAACCCACACATTTCTCTTATCGGATCGGGAGGTATCAATCTCACTGGAGGAATTCGCGGAGATATCCGGGTTACCCATTAGAGGAGAGCATTACGAGAAGATACTTCCTCCTGACGAGTACATCTTTGCTATTGAATCAGTCGTTATGGGTCTTACCCATAAAATGTCGTTCGATACAAGTTTCCGAGCTTGATCAAAGTGTTGAACATATATGAGAGCTTATTCTTAGTGTCCGGGAGGCATGACGTTAACTTTACGGACTTTTTTGCCCGCAATCTTCGTCCGGAGGCTCTATCGAAGAAAGCTGCGAAGTTTTCCAAGCTCGATGATCCGTTCGGATTTGGTTTAGACAAACTGCCGACTGCAGAGGCAGATTTAAATCAATTCTTTATTCCAGATACTCTAGTCGTCCCTTTCGCAGAGATTGCCACTCTGGACATCGATGAGGAGACATTCTTCACGGGGTTCATCGGCTTATGGTTGAGTTGGTTTGCACTTCCAATGCACCCTTGCTATATGAGACCGTCTCTTTTATCCGTCCTATCGCATCGCTGTGGGGACACACATGGCTATCGCGGTTGCAGGAATGGCTCACCTATATCATGGTCTGAGTATAGCGGCCAGCACCACTCAGTCGGGTTTGAATCCCGTAAATCTCCCATTACACTACTTTACCTCGTGGGTCGAGATGCACGTGTTGAGTGCTTTTGGTGTGCATAAACGGCCCAGATTTTATGAAGGATATAACTTTCTTCGGGTCATGCAATTAGTTGATGCTTCTTCTCCAGACCCAACACAACGAGAGGCTCGGCGATTGCTTCTTCGCCCGCGCATGGTTGGGGATAGCATGACCTTCGTCGACAGGGTCCTGACCATCGGTAAGGAATCTTCCAAAGTAATCCAGCCGCTCCACGATGTCTTCAAGGATGGAGCTTCTGCGTTGAGGGCTCGGGAGATCGATCATTTATATTCCATTAGGCTGGGTTTTCTCATATCCATATAGAACGCTTCGGTGTTGTTTATAAGATATAACCCACACTGTTTCACCCAGCAATCCGGTTACAACCAAGGCGTTCCCATTGAAGCATTCCTCATTGACCCGGTTGCTACAGAAGAGAGCGTTCACAATGCAGCGCATCACTTCATGCTGCTAAATACGGGGTCTCATTTCCTGGTTAGTGAGCCGAGCCATATCCCAAAGGCCTCGAATGCTTTTATTGCTTGATACCAACATACTACGGGTGCCGTCATCAAAGAGGAAAGGCGGATGCTTCTCGACCATAAGGATTCTGTCCCGGCCAGTAATCTCGCAGTCCCGCTAAAGAGACGGGCAATTGTCCATCCTTCTTTAGGAGAGGGTGCCACGACTGTAATTCTGCGAGCCTTTCTGGCTAAGCCACGACCGGATGTAAGTGCTCCTGTAATTATGGTGGCTGTGGCATCCTCTGAGTCGGGTATCGGCTCGGAGATCGGAACTCACCGAAGCAGCCCGTTAAGCGCAAACTTTTGTCGTTGGGCGTTGGGGCCGGCTCGCAGAAGAAAAAGAAATCTTTATTCTCGCCTGACGTTGTTTTCGGTCAGGAGCCGCATGCTCTTTATAGCGAAGACTTAGCCGAATATGACACCAACGTTGGTCTATTCGAAGCCTTTGTCGGCAAGAATGTCGCTACTGATCTTCAAGCCGCTATCGAGGCTTCTAAGAGATTAGCCCGTGAGCAAGCATCGCTCGCTTCTCTTGCAGCATCCAGTATATTCTATCTACATTCTTTTGTACACATTTTTTTGAATTTCTTATGCTTTATTAATGCTCTTTTTTCCTAACAGGAATCTCCATTGAAGAGGCTCTCTTGGCGTCCCTCAAGACATTTGAGGAAGAGGAGAGGCTTCGCGCTTCTATGGGTTGTCCGCGGTAGTATATATCCCAAGTCGATTTTCCTTAGGTTGTCCGCAGTAGTATGTATCACATCTTCCATCTCTTTTGGCGCCGGTGGAAGTTATGAGATCAACTCATCTTCATCCTCATTTTCGAAGCACCAGGAGAGGTCATCCATATCCTCGCATTTTCTTTCTTCTGACAACGTTATCGCGTGATAGGTACGAGATCGTTTCCAGGACCGATGTTGATCTGGTTCTACTCTCGCTATGTACGTTGGTTTTGGAACATGCTTCTGTGGTGGGGTTACCCTACAACTGCTGGATAGAGCGAACCTGCCTTGCTGATACTGGTCTTCGACCCAGTTTTTAAAGGGGAAGCAGTCTTCAAGAGGATGTCCTATCGCTCGATGATAGGAGCAATAATCCGGGTGATGAACTTCGTTTATTTGTTCTGGGTATTTGGACTCTGGGAGCGTAATCATTTGATGTTTCATGACAAGATCGAATATCTTCCTTATCTTGTCCCGGGGAAAAGAATATGCTCGACCCATCTTCTTTATAAGAGACGAATCCCGGCTGCTCAATTCTCGATCGCGTGGCTTCTTGGACCCGCTTTGCTGCTGTCGGACATTTTTTTCCATTCTTTAGTTTGTTTTTGCCTCCGCGTCGGGTCTTTTATATGATGGGTTGGCGACGAAGAGCATCGTCATTCTCCGCAGCTTGCTGAAGGAGGCGTTGTGTCCTGGCTTTCTCGTAGATGGCCATTTTGCAGCTATGGTTATCCCGGGCCTTTTGACCCGCTTCCCTTATTAGCTTGTCCATCTGTTTTTCGAACGACGGACTTGGCACTTTCATGGCGGGACCTCGTTATGGTTCAGGGTTAGCGTCTTCTAACAGAGTATCTTCTTCTTCATCAAAGTCATGTATAACGTAGCAGCCATGGAATCGCTCCCATTTCTTATGTTGAACATATCCAAGCCTGATCGTTTCCATTCTACCGTTGGGCAATTTTCGCTGAGTTCCTGGGATATTCCAGATCCTGTTGTAGAACTGAGCTTGTCGAGTAGTCTGTTTGAAGGGTACGCCTTGGCGCCTCAACATCCTTTTTAATCCTTCGGTGTAATACTTGGGCAGACGAATGGGTTGAAGCCTATCGAGCGCAGGATCGGCACCATGCCAGACTTCTCTTTCGACTTTAGTTTTCGTGGATCGATAAAATAAGATTGGCTTTTTACCTCTTCGCCTGGGAGGGACGTAGAATGTCCGTAGTTCTTGCATACTATATGTCTCAAGCGCATCAAGCTCTCTGTAGTGCTGCCGCGAAACCATGGCGATCTGTAAACTCTGATTATTTCCAGTGAAGGCTTGCATTAATGGACGGACTGAGAACACTGCGTTGACTTCGTCTTCAGAGTCACTGTCAAAAACCAGAATAGGGGTAAATGATCCCGGCTTGTTGCATTGGGGCAGTCCTGAATAGACTATCTCTTCCTCTTCCTCGGTATCGATTCCAAAAACCGGAATAGTGGTGATAGCTTTCTGCTTATTCTCCGGCTTATGGCATATTTCCGTATCTTCAAAGTCTGGTAAGAAATACTTTGCATCTTCGTACTTTCGGACTTCATTCACGGAGAATAGTTTCAGCTCCCCTGTCACGATATACTCGAGACCATCTTTGAAGTACTTCATACACTGATGTTGTGTAGAGGGGATGATGTTGTATTCGTGTAACCAAGGCCTGCCGAGCAAAGCGTTGTAGCAAGTCTTGGCATCAATGACATGAAACTTAATGTCAGTGACGAGCAGCCCAAAGTGTAACGTCAGTATCACAGATCCTAGCATCCGTGATGACTGGAAATCGAACCCGGAGATGGTGATTTTATCCCGAGCGAGGTGCTGGACGCTCATGTAGATTTCTTTTAGCACCCTCACATTTAGGAGATTGACAGAGGACCCACTGTTAACTATGATCTTCCCTATCTTGATGTCATGGCAATACCCGGAGACATACAAGGAACGGTTGTGCTCACACGTTCCGAGGAGGAGGTCCTCGTCGCTGAAGGTGATGTTGGCAGTGTGCACTTCTTCCAGCTCGTCCTTTATCTTTTCTTTGGAAAGGAAGGCTTGAAACTGCCCAGGGTCCTGTAACGTCTTGATTAGAGAATCTCGTGCATCTTTAGACAAAAGAA
Source organism: Agapanthus africanus (assembly GCA_030015575.1). Lineage (NCBI taxonomy): Eukaryota > Viridiplantae > Streptophyta > Magnoliopsida > Asparagales > Amaryllidaceae > Agapanthus > Agapanthus africanus. Next base: position 600,642,020 of record JASDDO010000014.1, read on the forward strand.
GGGCATCTAAGATGCTCAGTTGCGAGGGTATCTTCCTCAGGTGTGCCAGGACATTATAATCCGCTTTACTCTTCTTGGGCGGATCCTTGGCTGCGATCTCTTCGGTGACTCGCTCATCGAGGGCGATATCCTCGGGGACTTTTTCCTTCCCCTTATCTTTTTTGTTCGATTCCTTGTTTGCGGGTCCGAGATTCTTTTCAGGTAACGTGCGGTTACGCAGCTGAATGTTCTCACAGTTCTTCATCTCTTCCTCTTTTCCTGAGGTGGATTCTTTAAAGAGAGGGCCGAGAGATACTTCTTCATCAGAATCACTTCCGAAGGTGAGAACTTGCAATATCCCGGAATCGACCATGTGACAATTATTGGCAATTCTTTTGTGCTCATCTGCCGCATTTTTTCGCTGTTGACGAGCTTCACGCTTCATCCTCTTGAAATGTTGTCGGTGGGCGATATATCCCTGCCACCTATTTTTAAAGGCGTTGCACTCTTCAGTAGGGTGTGCAATTCTCTGATGGTATAAGCAGTAATTTGGATGCATATCCTATTCGTAAAGGTGTATTCCACCAGGAGTGTTTCCTTCGGAGGGTGGCGGCATCATTCCCATTGACATGGCTTTGGCGAACCGTTTCCTCGTCTTAAGTTTGCTTTTGTTTGCGGCGGATATTCTTTGATCTGGTGGGAATGTTTTAACCCTTTCGTCCAGTCGCCGGCATTTGGCTTTTTCGAATATGGCCATTTCACGCTCCCGATCGGCTTTGCTTTTCTGATGGGCTGCGTTCAGCAGCAAATCAATCATCTCGTCAGACGGTTCCAAGGGTTTCGGTTTGGGATCTGTCCCCAATTTCTCTACATCAGGAGCTTCTTCACCATTTATTGATGAGTTAGAGATCATGTGGCAGCTCGCCACATAATCCTCAGGTTTATCTGACGAGTTAGTATCCCTCATCTTTGTTGCCATCTCTGTCTTCAAGGATATGGTTGAGAAACTCTTGGAGTGTGACCGGGGTTCGCGCCTTCTGGTTGTATTCTTTCAGCGCGTCAATGTGTTTTTCCAGGTCCGTGCGCTTGTCATCCGGCTTCACGGGCTTTTCGGTCTTCTTCTTCCTTTTCGAAGATTTTGATGGTTGGGCCTAGGCGTTTTGCCCATCGTTACCAATTCTTGGCGTCGGGCGCGGCTTCAGCATTCTCTCAATGACCTCAGGTTCCAGCGGACTTTTCCACCTGATCGCCGGGCATGTTTGAAGATCTTTCAGCATTCTTTTTGTTTTGGCTGAAAAAGCAACCTCCCATGGAGCTTCTTCTATAAATGAGCATGATGCCCCCGGTGTGTCTACCCTTTTAGGAGCGTGCGGCTGGGGCGGGCTTACTTTCCAATTCTCGGACAGTGCGAATTTGCCCTGTTGGTATTGGTCCTCAATCCAGCCTTTAAAGACGAAGCAATCTTTAATTGAATGGCCTACTACTTGGTGGTAGGAGCAGTAATTGGGATTTTTTACGTCACCTGGCTGCAGTGGGTGTCTCGGATCTGGTAGAGTGATAAGCCTGTTGCGCACCGCCAGTTCGAACAGTCTCCTCGTTTTATCCCGAGGGAATGAGTAAGGACGCTTTAAATTTTCGTTGATAAATCGTTGTCTGTCCTTTTGGCGATTAGCTGGTGTTGGACCACTCGGCTGTTGCTGAGCATTGGCGACAAAGGTCGCTTTCCCTTTCCCCTTTTCATTCCGAGGCTCCGTCTTTGAAGGGGAAGCCCTATGGCCCATCTGGTCCATTTGGGCCAGCATGTCGATCAAGGCCTGGAAAGTGGTCGGCTTGAAGAACATTATAAACTGGGAGATGGTCGCCTGTGGATTGAGGGTTCCCACAAACATTCCTACTGTAGGAGCCTCTTCTATGCGCTGTTCGCACTTCGACCATAGGTTCCGCCACCGTATCGCGTACTGAACCCATGTTTCTCCAGGCTTCACCCTGGCATTGATCAATGCCGTGATTGGGATGCGTTCGCTAGCGCTTGAGAAACGCTGGGTGAATAGCAACTCCATCTCCATAAAAGTTTTGACGGAATCGTTGGGAAGTTCTGAATACCATTCGAACGCAGTCTCCGCCAAGCTGAGGACGAATTGGCGAAGCAGTAGCTTATCGTCACCTCTAGTGTTGCCGCACAGAGCCCTGAACTGGGCGACATGCTGGTAGGGGTTGCCTGTCCCCTTATATACAGGAAATTTAGGGATTGTGTATCCTGGCGGGTACATAATCTGATCGTACCAGCTGAGATAGGGTTGCCCAGTTCTGACAACTTGGTCAGCAGTTTCGTTCGCTTGATGGGCTCGTATCTGTTGAGCTATATAATCATCGAGTGCAGCTTTCGAGATTGTTTCCTCCTTTGCTGCTAAAAAGACCGGAAGAGGGTTTGACGTCTCCCCTCTATCATCTTCGATTACTATTGACGGATCTTCGGCTGGAGGGTCTGACTTGATCATCATGCCCACCATATCCTGGAACAATAGCACCATTTGTTTTGTATTGGCCGCTTGTTCCCCTGCCTCTTGATCTTTCTTTTCTAGCATCCTCCGGAGGAACTCGGCATCGGTTTACTGTTCCTGGCGCTGATCCGACGATGCTTCAGGGCTTTCCTTATGTCCCGTGAGTGCAGCCATCTTCATTAACATCTCCTGAAGCTTCTGTTGTTGCTCCTGAGCTTTTGTTACCGATCGGGTGAGTGGTCGATGACCCCCAGTGGCATGGCTCTCCTATTTCCCGAAAACCATATAAACAGTATTCATAACCATTCCCCCAGACTTGGAGCGTCTGGGTTCAGTACCCTTGTGATTCATTGCAGGCATAGGGATCTTCCCCGCCCTCCTCTTTTTATGGATGATTGAAGTTGAGGGGGCTGTTGCAGTAGGCACCTGAGCAGACGATACTTTGCGTGTCATGGCAGTGGGATAGTCCTCTTCCTGTTGAGTCTTCATCTTCTTCTGTTGGCGGGAATAGTCCTTGTCACACAGAATCCTGGACTCTCCGCCAGACCTTATGGATTTTGGAAAACAGTCGCTGAGGGGGATGCTTCGGCTTCAAATTTGTAACATTCTCCACAGGTGGAGGAGATCTTTTCAATACAGCGATCGGAAAATTCTTGCGGCCCCTCTTGAGTGGTTCAAAGCTGTTCCCAGTTGGAACAGCAGCATCGACTTCAACCATCGGAGCTGGTGGAGTCAATCCAGAAGGGGAACTGCCCTCAGCTTTCCTCACTCGGCGCCAGTGGCGACGTCGAGCATGCCTTGCAGATGGGACTTGCTCAGTTACGGGGGTGGCTTCATCATTCCTCCTGTTTTGGTAAAGGGTTGCTGTTGGCGCCAACCTATCGAAGACTGACGTCCGCTGAGAAGAAATGTCCAACCTGTCGAAAACTGACATTTGGGCAGGGGAAGTAGTCTGGATGACCTCACCCGAAGCAGGAATTGGGGTGGCCAGTCTCGCAAAGACCGATCCCTTAGCAACAGAAGCCCCTTTGACGACTTCGTCCGTCGGAGTTGGAATGGCTATCCGCTTCGGGATGACTCATTCAGGTATTGTAGGCTTCTTCATAGATACACTAGAGCTCAGGCTCAACCTGTCAAAGACTGATGCAGTAGGCTTGGAATTGAACGACCCATTGAGAGGGGTCGTGGTAGTTGTAAGCCGATCGAAGACCGACTTCTTCAGAGCTTCCTGTGATGGCATTGGGACGCTGAAGCTTGCCGGTGGGATCATAGTCCCAAAGAACAGTTCAGTGGTGGCCTGAGTCACATGTTCTACTGGCATGGCAAAGATGGAGGCCGCTTGGGGCCCATAGGTCACTCCTCCAGGGAGGACGGAGTGGGAGTTGCTGTTGAAGTTGGTGTGGTTGGAAGCCATTTTCTCTGCACGGGAGCTAGACACCAAATCTTAGTACCTCGGATCCAGGGGAAACCACATTAAACCGCGATTCATTCGCGAACACAACACACGAAGTGTGGAGTGGAAAGAAGAAAAGGTCCCACCGGGCGTGCCAGAATCTGTTCGCCACCGAAAAGACGCGACCGGGACGTTGGGACGCTCGGCCTGAATTTTGGGGGTAGATGCTATTTGGTTTTATCCGTCCACCTCTTCGAAGATGCCTAGTTGATTTATGGCACCGTATATCGGAGGTTTAGACGGATGCAGCCGTTGTAGCAGACTTCGTCAGATTCCCCCTCATTTGAGGGGTTTTGATTGTGGGGACGCTCTTCCCTGCAGGCGCAAGCCCCTGCAGTTAATTACGCTACCGCATCGCGGTAACAACTTTCTCCTTCTCCAGATGATCACTTCGTGTCGTGTGTATTTATTTTATTTTTGGTTGCCCGTGGATTGTATATGGAGACTAATTTGTGTTGTCGCCCATAAGGCGTGGATTAGTCCAAATCCATATTATCTTAGATTTGGGTTTGATTTGGGTTTGATTTGGGTTTAAGGATCGTTAATCTCATTGAGATTAAAATCAACTTAAACGTTTGTTGAGGATACGTTAGTCTAATTTTAGACTAATATCTACTCAACGGTGGTTCGGAATCATTTAGATCCGATGATAGGGCATTTGGTTTCTATCGTTTTAGTTTAAGGACGTTGCGGTCCATAAGTTTAAGGACATCATAGTCCATGAGTTTAAGTACCTCATCGTCCAGTTTAAAGACATCATAGTCTAGTTTAAAGACCTCATAGTCTGTAAAGCTTAAGGACATCATAGTCCATGAGTTTAAGAACCTCATAGTCCATAGAGTTTAGTTTAGGGACGTTACGGTCCATAAGTTTAAGTACATCATAGTCCATGGAGTTTAGTTTAGGGACGTTGCGGTCCATAAAGTGTCTGGTTGTCGGGACCCGCCACCTCTCTGAAGTTGTTGAAGAATTACAAAGACACATATCAGAGGTGTGAAGAGATGTACCCTTGAACCAATGTTGGTTGGGGGCTCTATAGTCAGGTTTGGGACTAAGACCAATTAAAAACATTGGGAGCACATGGGCTCAGTTAATCTGAATTGGGGGATTTTTGGCCTATGTGGGCTCAGCCCATTCAGTTAAACTGTTTGAACACTTATTTGGACTCGGTCCATTCATTTTTGAACAAAATGTTAACATTTGTTTGGGCTCAGGCCCTTTTTGTTCAATAATGCAGAGCATTAATTTTGGGTTCTGACACCCCTTCTTCTTTTGTCTTTTTATTGAGCGTTGGAAACTCTTTATTATGGCGCTGGGCATTATTTAAAGAACACTTTGTGTTCCCTCACCGCACACGTGAGGAGCACGTGGTGCGCTTGGCGCTGAGTGCCAGAACTAGAGCGCTAAGGCGCTTCCTGTGAGATAGCGCACACGTGAGGAGCACGTGGTGCGCTTGGCGCTGAGCGCCAGTCAATGAGTGTGGAGCGCTCTTTATAAAATAGCGCCTACATGAGGAGCACGTGGTGCACTTGGCGCTGAACGCCAACTTTGAAGCGCTGGACGCTTCTTTTAAAATAGTGCTTGGAGCGCTGGGTGCTGAGCGCCAGGCTTAGAGCGCTAAGGCGCTTCTTTAAATTGGAGCGCTAAGCCTCTGCGGCGCTGTGTGTCAGACTTGGAGCGCTGAGGTGCTTCTTTATATTGGAACGCTAAGAGCGCTGCCGCGCTATGCGCCAGTCTTGGAGCACTAAGGCGCTTCTTTTCAATTGGAGCGCTAAGGCTCTTTTTAGGCAGCTTTGATCAGTTCTGCAATCTGAGAATTAAACTCTTGTTTATAAGAGACTTTGTCTTTTGGCTTTAAGAACAAGGTTCTTATTTTTATAGGAGATGTTGTAATCTATTATTATTATTATTATTATGAAAGACTTTGTCTTTATGGATCTGTGATCTGAAGAGAATTAAGTTCTTCTCCCCCCTTTTTATGATGAGATGCTATGATCTCTTTTTGTGAAAGGCCTCTGTTCCCCTCTGAAAGACGCACAAGACGGACTGTCTTGCCTGATATTTGGGGCAGATGCTATTTGGTTTTATCTGTCCACCTCTTCGAAGATGCCAAGTTGATTTATGGCACCGTGTATCGGAGGTTTAGACGGATGCGGCCGATGTAGCAAACTTCGTCAGATTCCCCCCCGCTTGAGGGGTTTTTGATTGTGGGGACGCTCTTCCCTGCGGGCACAAGACCCTGCAGTTAATTACGCTACCGCATTGCGGTAACAACTTTCTCCTTCTCCAGAATTTCACTTCGTGTCGTGTGTATTTGTTTTGTTTGTGGTTGCCCATGGATTGTATACGGAGACTGAGTAATGCCGTCGCCCGTAGGACGTGGATTAGTCCAAATCCGTATTTACTTAGATTTGGGTTTGGTGTTTTTAGTTTAAGGATGCATTAGTCGCGTTGCGGCTAAGATCAACTTAAACGTTCGTTAAGGATACGTTAGTCCTGTTTTGAGACTAAGATCAACTTAACGTGATAATCCATTTAATATCTGGCCATCGGGACTCATCACCTCTCTAACGTCGTTGAAGGATTACAACGGCAGATGTCAGAGAAGTTCAGAGATGTACCCTTGAACCAAGGTTGATTTGGAGTTTTATAGTCCGTTTGAATGTTTAAGGATACGTTAGCCGTGTTTGGGGCTAAGATCAACTTAAACGGAATCGTTTAGATCCGGCAAAAGAGCATTTGGAGGCTCTATTGTTCCAGTTTAGGGACATAGTGGTCCATAGGTAGTTTAGGGACGTTTCGGTCCGATATTAGTTTAAGGACGTTTCGGTCCGATATTAGTTTAAGGACGTTTCGGTCCGCGGGTTTAAGGACCCCGCAGTCCATGTTGATGTGTAGTTGTTGAGACCCGTCACCTCTTTGACATCGTTGAAGGATTACAACGATATGAGTCAAAGGAGTTCGGAGATATACCCTTGAACCAGTGACAAATTGATTTAAGAGAGAGCAATCTTGCTCAGTCAATTTAATTTAAGGACTTACGGCCAAAATTGGGCTAAGTCCAGTTTCAACACTTTTTTTTTGTCTTTAGCCTGTGCTAGGGCTTTACCCTTTTTTTGTAATGCACTGCATTATTCTTATTTTGGTTGGGCTTTGCCCTTTTCTAAATGATGCAGAGCATCTAGTTTGGGCTTTGCCCCCCCTTTTTAAATGCATAGCATTTTTTATTATGCTTATTAGGCCTTTTAATTGGGCTCTGTCCCTTTTCCTTAATAATGCAGAGCATTAAATACTCTGACAGTGCCCCACGTGGCTTGTCAGGCGCTTTGCGCTAAGTAATGAGCGCAAACTCATATGGTGGTGACACGTGTCACGCTCTGGTGAGCGCAAGCGCAATAGCGCAGTGCGCTATGTGAGTGCGCTGCGCTGTTGCGCTGTTGACATGTGGCACATTCTGGTGAGTGCAATAGCGCAGTGCGCTGCGCGAGTGCGCTGCGCTGTTGCGCTGCTGACACGTGGCACGTTCTGGTGAGTTGCGCCAATTCCAGAGAGCAAAGCTCTATTCCAAGAGCGCTTAGCGCAAGTGGTTTTATAGCTGACACGTGGCGCTCTCTTAAGAGCGCAACGACGCAGTTTGTAAGTGCAGAGCACTAAGAATCTTTTAGATTCAAGAACAGAAGTGCAAAGCACTGTTTAATTTCTTGATCTAAATTTAGATCGAAGAAAAATAATAAATTTTTCTTCTTTTTTGTTTCAAGAACCAGAGGTTCATAAAAGTGCAAAGCACTATTTTTCTTTATTTTGTTTCAAGAACCAGAGGTTCATAAAAGTGCAAAGCACTATTTTTTCTTTATTTTGTTTCTTCTTGTTTCAAAGAACTAGAGGTTCATAAGAAGTGCAAAGCACTATTTTTTTTATGTAAAGATCATTGATCTTGTTTTTAGATCAATGATCTATTAGAAGAAATTTCTTCTATTTTATGAAGGTTCTTTACCTTTTTCTTGAAATTTTCTCAGAGTTCTCTCTGTTTGAAGCTCTTGGCCGTTTTTTTAAAGAAAATGTTGATGCCTTTGAATTGAGGCCTAGGGTCCTTTTTATAGTGCCCATAAATTAGTTAAATTTGTTAAAGAGATCTTTCTCTGAGTGATTTGGGGAATTTTCCCCACCGTTGGATCTTTGATCTAAGGGCTTCTGCTTTGCAGAAGAAAATCTCCTTGTTTTAACAAGAACAGAAAAGATTTCTTTAGAAATTTAATTCTGTTTGGCGCAGATGCCCCAGCGCGTGACACGTGTCGTGCAGCGCACAGCGCAGCGCAACTGCGCTAGCGCATCTGCGCTGACACGTGTCGCGCAGCGCACAGCGCAGCGCAACTGCGCTAGCGCATGCGCTGACACGTGTCGCGCAGTGCTTGCGCAGCTGAAGCGTTGCTTCATTAAAATAGAGCTTTGCTCTGATTGGGCGCGCCTTCTTGGGCGCTGCGCTGGCGTATCAGCACCGGACACGTGGCGCGTTGCGCCCGGGATTTGAAGCGTTGCTTCAAAATTTGAATTTTGAATTTCCAGCAGAGTTTTGCTCTAATTGGGGGAAACAAATGCCCCCCCACCGTTGCGCTCACGTGGCGCGCACGTGAGTGCAGCGGTGGCAAGCCCCTGACCGTTGGATCAAGGGGTGAGCTGAAGGGGCGCAAGCGCCTTATAAATAGGACCTATGGCCCTTTAGAAAACTTCACCATTTTCTAGATTTTGATTTCAGAGCTTTGCTCTTGCTTAGAACTTCAGAGCTTTGCTCGTTTCCACAGTTAGAACACTTTTTAGGTAAAATTAACTTAAATCAATCTTAATCAAAAGAGCTTTGCTCTTATAGATCTTTTGATCTAAAGAAATTCCCTTTGGGGTTTCACCAACAGAGGTTTGCTCTCATGAATCCATAGATCTATAGAGATCTTGTTCATGGGTTTTAACCTATGAGCAGAGCTTTGCTCATGGATCCAAAAATAGATCCTTTTGATCTAAAAACGAAGAACTTCTAATAGCCTTCAAAAGATTTTAATTTCTTTAGGAGTTTTAAATAAATTTTCTCATCATCATCACAGAGCTAGGCTCTTTTAAGGAATCTTATTCCCCTGAGACCAGAGTTTGACAAGTGTCACTCTGTGACAGAGCTTTGCTCTGAAAGAAGAGATTTTCTCCTTGTCTCTAGGGATTCTTTATTAATGGGAATGTTTTCCTGGGGACCAACTGACAATCTCATCCAATGATGAGATTGTCCTATTAACTAACGTACTGTCATCCAGATTTTGTGGGTCCCTCCTTTGGTCCCTTACTCACTGCACTGCTGTGTGGTGTAATTAATTAATTTTGATTTTAATTTAATTAATACATTTTCTTCTTTAAATGCCAAACGTTGGGATTACAACACTAACGGCTAAATTGTTCTTTTGCAGCGATCATGTCTCTAGACACTTCATTCCCGTTCGTCCGCTCGGAGGAGGGATTTCCCGAGGCGCCCCTGGATCGTGAAGTCCTGGCTATGATCAAGGAGTACGACCCGGAATACAAGAGTCTCCATCTTTGGGGGTCGTGGTACAATCAGATCATCATGGGCCGACGGAGCTTCACCTGCGCGGTGCCGTCAGAACCCATCACGGCAATTCACTACGCTACCCCACCTTCAGTGCAGTATGCCGTGGAGATGATAGACTGGACCGCGAACAGCTTTCTTCATCCCGCTATGGATGCGGTTCCGGTTCAGCGTCCCATGGTCTTGGATGTCTTAGGACGCCATATTTGTCAGGGAGAAGCACGATCCTGGGGGCAATAATATAACCTTGGTTTGATTCCCCGTCACCCGATTGGCTATCTGCCGTGGGCCCGGTACATCCTGTCGACGAAGAAGTCGCAGTTGATAAGACTAGGACTGTACACCGCGGTCTACGTCTCTCTCTTCCAGTATCCCTCGCTCCCCACCTGGTGGTTCAAGGCTTTCTTGGAGCAATGGAATATTCCCACCCACACTTTTCTTGCCATGGATCGGGATGTGTTCATTTCTTTGGAAGAATTCGCGGAGGTATCCGGCCTACCGGTCATGGGGGAACACTATGAAGAGCTGCTCCCGACAGATGAGTACGTCTTCGGTGCTAAGCCGATGGTAAGGGGGATCACGCCGGAAAATGCCGTTCAACACCAATTCCCGAGCCTGATCAAGGTGTTGAACATCTACGAGTCCCTTTTTATCGAACACGGGAGTCGGGGGGTTAACTTTGAGGACTTCATTGCTCGTTTCCTTCGTCCAAGCGTCATTTCATCGGGATCTGCCAAGTTTGCCACCTTGGATGACCCTTTCGGTTTAGGTTTGGATAACCTGCCAGCGAAAGACATAGACCAAAAGGACTTTTTTCTTCCTAACTTCCCAACCATGTCTTTTGCAGAAATTGCGGCCCCTGGAATGGATGAGGAGGCTTTCTTTTTAGGATTTCTCGGACTGTGGCTGAGTTGGTTCACGATCCCAATGCACTCTCATCGCATGCGGCCTTCCGTCTTCTACCCAGCCCACCGAATGGTCATCGGGATAAAGGTGGCTGTGGGGATCGCTGGCTTGGCGCACCTATATTATGGCCTCAGCCGAGCAGCGGATGCCAACGAGCCCGGGGTACTGCACGTGGTCTTCTCGATGCACTACTTTGCATCGTGGCTCGAGCTACACACGGCGGGTGTCTTCGGCATGCATAAAAGGCCTTCATTCTTTGACAAGTGTGGTTTTCCTCGCATTTTACAGTTGATTGGCTCATCAATCGTGACCCCTTCACCACGGGACGCCAGAGGTTTACTGCTTCGCCCTCACACCGTTGGAGTCGGGATGTCCTTTATTGATAAGGTATTAACCATTGGAAAAGCATCCACCACTGCAGTGCGACCATTACAGGACTCCTTCAAGGATGGATCTTCAGTGTTAATGGCCCGGGAGATCCTCCATTTGTATTCTATTAGACCGGGTTTCCTAGTCTTCAGGCAGGGCGGTGCAGCAGTCTTTATGAGATATAACCCGCATCGTTTTGCCCGACAACTGGGTTACGATCACGGGGTACCCTTGGAAGCTTTCTTACTGGAACCTGCTGTCAATGAAGAAGGGATGGAGAACGCGTTACATCACTTCATGCGCCTGAACACGGGTTCTCGTTTTTTCATTAGCACGCCGGCCTGTGCTCCACGACTCCTTAATGTATATAAAGAGTGGTACAATCATGCGACGGGGGATGTTATAAAGGAAGAGAGGCAAGTGTTGATCGATCGTAAAGAAGTACCCCCCGGCACCAATCGTAACGCTCCCTTAGCGCCAAGGATCCTGGTGGCTCCTCCTCTAAAAGATGCCGGGGGCAGACCATCACGTGCGCAAAGTCCTCCACGTGAGCTGCCGCTCCCTGATATCGCAGATGCACCTCCCGCACCCTGTGCTCCAGTGGAGACAGTGGTTGTACCCTCTTCGGAGTCTGGCGTGGGTGCGGACATCGGGACCCGTCGTCCCAAAGTGGCTGCTAAGCGGAAGTCGATCCCCCGCATGCCTAGGGTCGGAGGGCAAAAGAAAAAGAAGTCGCTCTTCGCTGTGGACGTCGTGTTCGGCCAGGAACCCTATGCTCCCTATGCTGAAGGTCTGCTCGAATATGGGACTAACGCAGGATTACTGATGCCGCCGCCGGACGATACAGACTTGGAGGCTGCTCTCAAAGCTTCGGCATGGTTGGCGAGGCGTGACGCGTGGTTAGCTAAGCTTGCGCAGTCAGGTAACTACTAGTCACATTTTCGTCATTACATCATATCTTCCTTATCGCCCTTGATTAACGCTTTTCTCTCCTTTCCTTCAACAGGCATCACCGATGAAGAAGCCATTGCCGCTTCTTTGAAGACTTTCCAGGAGGAGGAACGTCTTAGAGCGTCTATGGGCCTTAGTAAGTTTTAATTCTTCAAGTCTCCATCTCCCTCGTGTTATGGTCGGTCTAACCTCTCTCTTTTTATTGCAGAAACATCAATGCCGTTCCCACCAAGCGACACAAATGTTCCGCCAGCCGCCGATATTCCCGCTTTCTCTGAGCCACCGCAGGAGGTTCGTCTTGAAGAGCCGATGAGAGATGCCTTAAAGGCTCTGGAGGCATCCCTGAACGAGGATGACGACGCCTTGAAGGAGGCGTCACAAAGGTCTATCGCGACAGCCCGGGAGGAGAGGAAGAGGCTGAAGCGTGAGGCGAAGGCACGCAGGGCTGCCTTGGCTATGGGAGCGGGTCCCAGCACTGTCCCTCGCGCTGATATTCCATCCGAAGAGGCCCCTGTCGCCCTATCCACTGCCCGCAGAGAGGTGGCGCACGCAGTTCGGAGCGCAAACGGCAAATCCACTTCAGGTAATGTTTCTCTCAGAGTTTTTGTTATAAGGATTTTAATGTCGTTGATCCTTATATCTCTTATTTTGCAGGGCCAAGTCCAATCGAGGGGGAGGCGGAAACCGTTGATCCCAGGGGAATGGAGGAGGCGGTGCCTGCCGAACTCGAGCCGACAGTGGGCAACATCGTTGAGGCCATGGAGCCTGAAGTGGAGGTCGAGGGGCCTACCGCCAAGAAGGTCATTGATGCCGAACCTGAAGTGGTGGCAGATGATATGATCATTATAACTGAGTCCAGGGTGGTGGCGGATGAGGCGCTCGAGGCCGGCGATCCCCCGGCGACGATGGACGATACAACCGCAACTACTGAACCTGAGAGAGTAGTGGGTGAGGTGGCCATGATTCCCGAGGACGAGCCAACCGCTCCTTCTCTGGAATCTGGCAATACTCTAATCATAGCTCTTCCCGTCTATGGCCCTCCGACGTCTCCAGGTCTTGCGAGCACGACGACGGTCCCTATCGAGTCAGGTGATGAGGCCACGGGCGGTGGTCTGATGTCGATAGAGGAGGGAGTCGCCTCCGTTTCAGCCAGGAGCTCCTCAGGTAAACCCCAAGTGGCTGCTTTTCTTTACTTTACAATCTTTTCTGACAAGTTCACCTTTTCGTAATGCAGGTGCAGCCAGTGCCGATGCCCCACTGCTCGAGGGAGTGCCTTCAACGACTGCCTTGGCGGTGGTCACCTCTCAACCCTCTCTCATACCCTCGAAGATGTTGGAAGGTATGTGTTTACGATTTATTAATCTTGTTTTCCAGCCATATAATTCGTGTACTAAAGTCACGCTGTTGTGTTTTCAGGAGTGCTTTTTGATCATGTATATCAGATGTTGCTCCCACACTTTTCCTTTCCATCTGAGCTTGCTTCTTCCTCTGGTGGCGTTGGTGAGTATGATTTCCGCTGACATCCTTCCTCTCTTTTTTCTTATTGATGGAATTACCTCTAAACTCTTTTTCTCATCCCAACTGCAGTGTTGCAGATTGAAGGAGGGGATAAAAGATCAGCTGCTCTACCAGCCCTTCCGACCTTACCACCTGTCTCAACTGGTACAATGACCATCATATTGGTAACTTTCCTCTCTTTATTTTCTGTACTGTTATTTGATCGCATCCTGTTTCTTTCAGCTTTCGTTCTGGCTTCGGCGTCCTTCGAACCTCGCATCACAATGCCGGCGGGTCCTTATCTGAGGAGTCTGTCTTCAAAAGGCGCCGCGAATAGTCTGCGCATGTTGAGTGACTACGTCGAGGAACTCGACGTTGAAACTCCTACATCTGCCGCAGACTTTGCTATGGTGGTTAACCCGATGCTAGAAATACTCATAAACTTTCATGATGAGGGCATCATTGCATCCTGGGTTAACCATTGTAAGGAGATCGAGGGTTGCCTATATCAGTTGGAGTCACTGCGTCCCGCTCCCGAGACCGTGGCTGCCAGTAATCAAAGGACAACGTGGATTGAGCAGAGCGCTCCTTACTTCCGCCATCTCGAACAAGAAGTCATTTCAAGGCGTAAGGAGCGTGGTGAGACTTCGAGCAAGTCTGCTCAACTGCATGCTCGGGTGGAGGCCAACGCCGTACGGCTGAAGGTTATCTTTGAGGGCCTTCTGCAATGTCTCTCCGAAGGGTTATCATTGAGGCAAAAACTTGACGTTGTCGAGCGAGCTGCACCCAGCCAGGAAGCAGCCCAGAAGGCAGCGGAGGAGCAACTTTCATCCTTCTTGCAGCAGCGGGCCCAGGTGGAGGCGGAGGTGGCCGTGGCTGTCACTCGAGAGGAAGCGCTGAAGGAAGTGCGAGAGCAGCTTGTGAACTTACTAAAGACACTTCCTCCTCAGTAGCTATCCATTTTTGTATCGTTTGTACTTATAGATAAGAGAATGTATATATATATTTTTTATTCTTTGACATAATGTATCCTGTATCCAATCAAGTTTATGAATAAAAGATACACCTTTTTTGTAATGTGTCATTTTTTTTCTTTTCCTTCTTTTATTATCAGCATATCACCTTAGCGAACATGGTTGACGGATAGTAGGGCACGCATCTTGACTTTCCTAAGAATCAGCGATGGCTTAGGCCGCAGGTTCAGATCTGCTGCCTAAGACTTTTCAACTCCATAAGCCGTGAAGGTCTCATAGAGAATTTTCTCCCCACGGATCGAGAGGATCTCGTAGGTGGGTTTTCTCCTTAGGAATCGTGAGGATTCCTAAGTGTGGTTTTCTCTTATAAGTCGTAAGGATCTTACAAGAGAGTTTTTCCCTCTTACGAGTCGAGAGGACTCGCAAGCGGTTGTTTCCCTCCTCGTCGAAATTCGACTTTGGAGAGTGAGACCCGTGAATAGTATGCAAGAGACCATTTTGGATTGACTTGCAGGGTCCCATGGTTCAGGAAGCAAGTTTTTTTTTTGTCCCTGCTGCCTGAGGCTTCATTTGCAAGTTGAGACGAATCGGGAGTTTCCCGTGGAGACAATGGTTTCTCTGCGAGCCGACGCGAATCAGGAGGCTCTCGTTAAGGAGTGTTTGTATCCGTGAGTCGAGGAGTTTGCTAGGGATTATTTGTTTTCCCAAGCGCCAAGGATTATTTGTTTCCTTGGGGTTTGAAACGAGTCGAGGATTCCCACGGAGTCACTGATGGCTCTGCGAGTCGACGCGGATTAGGAGGCTCTCGTCAAGGAGTGTTTGTATCCGTGAGTCGAGGAGTTTGCTAGGGATTATTTGTTTCCCAAGCGCCAAGGATTATTTGTTTCCTTGGGGTTTGAAACGAATCGAGGATTCCCGCGGAGGCACTGGTGGCTCTGCGAGTCGACGCGGATCAGGAGGCTCTCGTTAAGGAGTGTTTGTATCCGTGAGTCGAGAAGTTTGCTAGGGATTATTTGTTTCCCAAGAACCAAGGATTATTTGTTTCCTTGGGGTTTGAAACGAGTCGAGGATTCCCACGGAGGCACTGGTGGCTCTGCGAGTCGACACGGACCAGGAGGCTCTCGTCAAGGAGTGTTTGTATCCGTGAGTCGAGGAGTTTGCTAGGGATTATTTGTTTCCCAAGCGCCAAGGATTATTTGTTTCCTTGGGGTTTGAAACGAGTCGAGGATTCCCACGGAGGCACTGGTGGCTCTGCGAGTCGACGCGGATCAGGAGGCTCTCGTCAAGGAGTGTTTGTATCCGTGAGTCGAGAAGTTTGCTAGGGATTATTTGTTTCCCAAGCGCCAAGGATTATTTGTTTCCTTGGGGTTTGAAACGAATCGAGGATTCCCACGGAGGCACTGATGGCTCTGCGAGTCGACGCGGATTAGGAGGCTCTCGTCAAGGAGTGTTTGTATCCGTGAGTCGAGGAGTTTGCTAGGGATTATTTGTTTCCCAAGCGCCAAGGATTATTTGTTTCCTTGGGGTTTGAAACGAATCGAGGATTCCCGCGGAGGCACTGGTGGCTCTGCGAGTCGACGCGGATCAGGAGGCTCTCGTTAAGGAGTGTTTGTATCCGTGAGTCGAGAAGTTTGCTAGGGATTATTTGTTTCCCAAGCACCAAGGATTATTTGTTTCCTTGGGGTTTGAAACGAGTCGAGGATTCCTACGGAGGCACTGGTGGCTCTGCGAGTCGACGCGGATCAGGAGGCTCTCGTCAAGGAGTGTTTGTATCCGTGAGTCGAGGAGTTTGCTAGGGATTATTTGTTTCCCAAGCGCCAAGGATTATTTGTTTCCTTGGGGTTTGAAACGAGTCGAGGATTCCCACGGAGGCACTGGTGGCTCTGCGAGTCGACGCGGATCAGGAGGCTCTCGTCAAGGAGTGTTTGTATCCGTGAGTCGAGAAGTTTGCTAGGGATTATTTGTTTCCCAAGCGCCAAGAATTATTTGTTTCCTTGGGGTTTGAAACGAGTCGAGGATTCCCACAGAGGCACTGGTGGCTCTGCGAGTCGACGCGGATCAGGAGGCTCTCGTCAAGGAGTGTTTGTATCCGTGAGTCGAGGAGTTTGCTAGGGATTATTTGTTTCCCAAGCGCCAAGGATTATTTGTTTTCTTAGGGTTTGAAACGAGTCGAGGATTCCCACGAAGGCACTGGTGGCTCTGCGAGTCGACGCGGATCAGGAGGCTCTCGTTAAGGAGTGTTTGTATCCGTGAGTCGAGGAGTTTGATGAAGATACTGGTTTCTTCGGAGTTAGACTGAACTGTCGAGATTTGGCTTCGTCTTCTGGCGGAGCCTGTTGGGAAAGTATGGTTCCCTCTTTGTTTACGCCCTTGGATTGTATACAGGGATCGATGTGATCTTAACTGTAGGGCCAAAGTTTTATCATTTCTTCTTTTTATTTTATTTTATTTCCGCGATGCTCTATCATTTCAGCTTTTTATATCGCGAAGGTCGCGACTGCCCAATCATTTCGGCTATTTTTCGCGGTGCCCAATCATTTCGGCTATTTTGCATGCATACATTTTTACTTGCTACTTTTTATTGCAAGTTGCCCCATCATTTCGGCTATTTCGTATGCATGTGCGGCATACTGGCTTTTTGCCGTAAACCTGGAATCAGACACCGATTTCGGCATCAGCACCGCTACAATTGGGATATTGCCAGGAGCGAATCATCATCTGCCTCTGTCGATGTCGAACAAAGGTGGCTTAGCGACCGGGGTTAAGGTCCTGTCAGTTAAGGCTTTTGACTTCACAAGCCGTAAGGGTTTCACGAAGTTATTTCTCCCTACAAGTCGTGAGGATCTCGTAGGTGTATTTTCTCCTTAGGAATCGTGAGGATTCCTAAGTGTTCGTTTCCTCTGTAAGTCGTAAGGATCCTACAGGAGGGTTTTCTCCTCATAAATCGAGAGGATTTACAAGGGTTGTTTACCATGCGAACATATCCCCAGTCACGGATGAGACTTGGTTAGGGAAATGTTTATTCGCGCCCGTGGATTGTATACAAGGGTCAGTATTGAGCCACTTGTAGGGCAATAACGAAAGTTGTGGGGGGTGCTTAGGCACAGGTTTAGGTTTCTGTAACTTAAGACTTTCAAATCTTATGAGCCGTGAGGGTCCCATAAGAGAGTTCTCCTTACGAGTCGTGAGGATCTCGCAAGTGTATTTTCTCCTTAGGAATCGTGGGGATCCCTAAGTGTGCTGCTCTCTTTGTGAGTCGTAAGGATCTCACGCGGGTGGTTTCTCCTTACAAGGTCGAAGGGACCTTATAAGTGTCTTTTAACGAGATTGTGCCCTTTCGGGTTTTCACGAACACTCGCCGGCAGTCCTGCTGTTTTTACTCACGGAGCCCTTTCGGGTTTTCATCCATGCCCATTTTGCTTATGGACATACCGTTTTTTTTTATTCTTTTTATTTTCCTTTTCTCTCTTTTTTTTACGAGGTCGTGCCCTTTCGGGTTTTCACGAACACTCGCCGGTAGCCCTGCTGTTTTTACTCACGGAGCCCTTTCGGGTTTTCATCCGTGCCCTTTTTTGCTTATGGACATACCGTTTTCATTTATTTATTTATTTTATTTTTATATATATATATTTTATATCTTGTCAGCCTAAAAGATGCTGCGGTAGTAGTTTAAAGACGTTTCGTCTGCTATTATTAGTTTAAGGACATTTCGGTCCGGCATTGAGAAGGCCGGCTACTGCTTATAAAGCTTGAGCTTAGGAAGATAGCGAGCGGACATAGTCGTCGTCATCTATCATTGACCTAGGCCATGGCTCATTAAGCGTAGTATCTCTTTAGGAAGCGACCGTTTATTGGCCTGAAAGGCCTTTCACCGTGCATGTCCATGAGTAGATAGGCCCCACCCTGGTAAACTTTATCTATGATGTACGGGCCTTCATAGTTTGGTTCGAATTTTCCCCACTTGGCGCGATTGGGGATCATAGGCCTTTTGACCACTAGCACGAGTTCACCTTGGCGGAATGTCTTTGGTCGGGTCAATCTTTCATATGAGCGTGTCATCTTTGCTTTATAAGCTTCCAGATTTTGCTGTGCTATGAGCCGGGTTTCGTCAAGGGCGTCAAGCTCCTCAAACCGAAGGTGAGCATTTTCTTCGTCCGTTAGCTCGTGGTGAACTGCCACTCGTAGAGAGGGTAACTCTATCTCGAAGGGGAGCACTGCTTCTGTACCGAACACCAACGCGTACGGCGTTGTGTTCGTGGCCGTCTTGAACGTAGTTCGATACGCCCAGAGAGCTTCTTGCAGTCTTTCGTGCCAGTCCTTCTTATTTCGGGACACCGTTTTCTTTATGATCTTTGTTAAGGTCTTGTTAAAAGCCTCAGCTAGACCGTTAGCCCGCGGATTATAAACCGAGGAATATCTCCAGTCTATATTGTGTTGTTGAGCAAAGCGACTGATTTTGTGACTTCTGTAAGCTGGCCCGTTATCGGAGATGATCCGTCGCGGAGTTCCAAATCGATATATGACATGCGTCTTGAAGAAATGGAGGATATTTTCCGTCTTCACCTCTCTTAACGGTACTGCTTCTTCCCATTTAGAGAAGTATTCAGTCGTCGCCAGGATGAAACGATGTCCCCTAGACGATGCTGGTTCGATAGGGCCAACTATGTCAGTCCCCCACATTTCGAATGGCCAGCTAGCCACCGTTGGATGTAGAGGATTTGGGTGCTGGTGGATGAAGTCCCCATGAATTTGGCATGAGTGGCATTGCTTCGCATATTCGATGCAGTCCTGAATCATCGTGGGCCAGTAGTAGCCCATCCGTTTTATCTTCAACTTCATCTTTGGGCCCGCTTGGTGGGAACCGCAAAGTCCGTCGTGAACTTCTTGGACGACCCTTTTCGCTTCGTCAGGTCCTAAGCATCTCAGCCACAGAGAATCAAATGACCTCTTGTATAGAGTATCGTTGACGAAGGCGAAAGACAGAGCTCGTTTCACGAGCTGATGTCTTGTGGACGCTTCTTCAGGCATTCGGTGGAACTTGAAGTAATCTATGAAGACTTCTCTCCAGTCTTCGGTACTTTCCCAATCTTTTACTTGCAGGGTCGTCTGCTCGCTCGCTCCTTTTTCTTCGGATGATTCCGGAGATATTTCTGCTGGGGCAATCACTCAACGGCTTTGTACCACGATTCTAACGTCATCGAGATTCTCGTAAGCCAGTTCTTTAGCAAGTTTAGCCAATGCGTCCGCTTTGCTGTTTTTCGCGCGCAGTATGTTCTCCAAAGTATAAAAGGGAATTTGGGTCAACAGTTGTTGCACCTTTTCACCGTACTTCACCAACTCCGGTTTGCACGTTTGGTAGTCGCCGTTTACTTGACTAACGACCAGTTGAGAATCCCCGTATATGAGGAGGTTTTCAATTCCCATGTCAATGGCGATCTCGAGGCCTGCTATCAGAGCTTCGTATTCGGCTTCGTTGTTTGTCCTTGGCTCCGTCAGGGAGAAAGCAAAGCGCATTATCCCTCCTTGTGGAGTTACAAAGATGAGTCCTATCCCCGATTTGATTATAGGGGTACTCTGTTTGCGTTTTTTCATGGAAGATGCTCCATCGAAATAAAGTTCCCATTGGGTATCACCACCGTCGATCGCATCAAACGCATGTTCGTCTGGAAGATCGCAATTCAGAGGAGAATCGGCTGGTATCGGGTGCTCAGCGAGGAAATCGGCGATGGCCTGGCCTTTCACTGCCTTGAAAGGTTGATACGTTATCGAAAACTCTATCAAGAGTAGGGCCCATTTAGCGAGTCGTCCCGTCAATATGGCCTTTGACATCAAGAATTTAAGGGGGTCCTCCTTTGAAATGAGACGGACCTCATGCGCCACGCATAGTGCCTAAGCTTTGTTATTGCGAAGATCAACGCCAGGCAATGTTTTTCAATGGGGAAGTAGTTGCTTTCTGCCCCCAGTAGAACTCGACTTAAGTAGTAGAGTGCTCTTTCTTTCCCTTGGTCGTTCTCTTGTGCCCATAATGCGCTTAAAGAACCTTCGAGGGCAGTTGTATAAAGAATGAGAGGCTTTCCCTTAACCGGAGAAGCCAACACCGGCGGGTTCTGCAAGTATTGCTTGATCTCGTCTAGTGCGCCTTGGCATTTGTGATCCCAGACAAACGGGGTTCCCTTCTTCATCAGGTGGTTGTAGGGACGGCACTTTCCTGAAAGGTTGGCTATAAATCGCCGTATGTATGCGAGCTTCCCTTGGAGAGACCGCAGCTGTTTGAGAGTTCTCGGCGGAGGCATTTCCATGATCGCTTTGATCTTTGACGGATCTATTTCAATACCTCTATGTCGAACAATGAATCCCAGGAATTTGCCTGAGGAAACTCCGAATGCACACTTAAGAGGGTTCATCTTCAAGTTGTATTGTCGAAGGCGTTGAAATACGGTCTTCAGATGCTCGAGATGTTCCTCGTATGATTTGCTTTTAACCACGAGATCATCGATATAGCATTCGACGATTTCGTGTATAAGGTCGTCGAAGATCTTCGTCATGGCCCTCTGATAAGTAGCACCGGCGTTCTTTAAACCGAAGGGCATCACTTTATAACAGAATATTCCTAAAGGGGTCCTGAAGGCTGTGTGCTTCTGGTCTTCTGGATGCATTTTTATCTGGTTATACCCCGATGAGCCGTCCATGAAGGAGAAAACCTCATGAGTGGATGTATTGTCTATCATCAATTCGGTGACTAGCACTGGGAAATCATCCTTCGGGCAAGCTTTATTGAGATCCCGAAAGTCCACGCATATACGCACTGTCCCATTTTTCTTCATCACCGGGACGATGTTGGCGATCCACTCTGGATATTGAACCTCGTGGATGAAACCAGAGTCGATCAGCTTTTTGACTTCAGCATTGATACTCATCTCAAGCTCGAGCCGCATTCTTCTCGGCGCCTGTTTGACTGGTTTGACGTTCGGAGATATCGCCAATTTGTGCACAGCAATTTCTGGATCTGGTCCCGGCATTTCGGAATAGTTCCATGCGAAGCAATCTTTATGCTGTAAAAGCACATCCTTTAACGCAGCCACCCTTTCTTCAGATAGCAGCTCGCTGATGAATGTTGGTCGCGGGTCATTTGCCGTCCCCAACTCAATTTTCTTGAGATTATATGCAGTGGTATGGATTCCATCTTCCAGCTCTTTTGGCGCTGGTGGGAATTCTGAGATTATCTCGTCGCTGCTGTTTTCGAAGCACCAAGGGAGCTCATCTATGTCCTCGGGCTCTTCTTTTAATATTGTGATCATGTGACAGGTGCGAATTCGCTTCCAATCCCAATGTGGAACTGGTTTTTCTTCCGTGACCTTGGGTTCGTGCTTTTGTGGTGGCGTTACCCTCCAGTTGTCAGACAGAGCGAATTTGCCAAGCTGGTACTGATCTTCGACCCAATTCTTGAAGGTGAAGCAGTCTTCGAGAGGATGTCCTATTACTCGGTGATAAGAGCAATAGTCTGGGTGTGAGACTTCGCCTGCTTGTTCGGGGTGTTTGGACTCCGGCAGTGTAAGCATCTGATGTTTTAGAGCGAGGTCAAGTATCTTCTTCGTTTTGTCCCGAGGAAACGAGTACGCTTGACCCATTTTCTTCATAAGGGATAGATCAATAGCGCTCGACTCCCGTTTGCGTGGCTTCTTAGCCCTGCTTTGTTGTTGTTGAGCGCCTTTTTGGCCTTTCGACTTATTTCTGCTTTTACGCTGAGCCTTATTTATAACAGGTTGACAGGGAGCAGCCTTTTCATCTTTCACGGCTTGTTGGAGAAGGCATTGCGTTCTGGCTTTCTCGTAGATGACCATTTCGCGGTTATGGTCGTCTCGGACTTTTTGACCCGCTTCCCTTATAAGCTTGTCCATTTGTTCTTCGAACGACGGACTGGGTTCCTTTGCATCTGGAACTTTTATTGGCTCAGGATTAGCGTCCTCCCATTGAGCATCCGCTTCTTCATCGAAGTCATATATGACATAGCAGCTGTTTAATAGCTTTCGTTTCTTTGACCGGATGTATCCGAGCCCGATCGTCTCCATCCTCCCATTAGGTAGCTTGTGTTGAGTTCCGAGGACGTTCCAAACCCTGTCATAGAATTTGGCCTTCCTAACAGTCTGTTCGAAGGGTATCCCTTGGCGCTTCAGCAGCTTTTTCAAACCTTCCGTATAATATCTGGGTAGACGAATAGGTTGAAGCCTGTCCAGCGTTGGATCTGCTCCATACCAGATCTCTTTCTCCACTTTATTTTCTTCAGAGCGGTAAAGCAAAATTGCTTTCTCTCTCTTTCTCCTGGGAGGGATATAGAATGTCCGCAACTCTTCTACACTGTAGATATTAAGTGCATCCAGTTCTTTATGGTGTCTAGGCGGCACCATGGCTATCTGCAGACTTCGCTCTTCATCAGCAGAAGCTCGTATTGAAAGCCGAGCAGGGAATACAGCATGAACTTCATCCTCCGAATCACTACCGAAGATCAATGAAGGAACGGATAGTCCTAGCTTGGTGTATTGGGGCGGACTCGAATAAGTTATATCCTCATCCCCCTCGGTATCGCTGCCGAAGACAGGGATGGTGGCGTTAGTTTTGTTCTCAGGCTTGTGACATCTTTCCGTGTCTTTGAAACTCGGCAAGAAGTATTTGGCATCTTCATACTTACGAACTTCATTCACGGAAAACGGATTCAATTCTCCCGCCATAGTGTACTCGAGACCATCCTTACAATATTTCATACACTGATGCTGTGTAGAAGGGATAATATTGTACTCGTGTAACCATGGTCGTCCGAGCAGAGCATTGTAACATGTCTTGGCGTCTATGACATGGAATTTAATATCCGTGACGAGCAACCTGAAGCATAACGTCAATATCATAGATCTAAGAGTCTTTGACGATTGGGAGTCGAACCCGGAGATGGTGATCTTGTCCCGCGCAAGGTGCTAGACGCTCATGCAGATTTCCTTCAACACCCGCACGTTGAGGAGATTAACAGACGATCCATTATCGATCAGGATTTTGCCTATCTTTATATCATGGCAGTATCCTGAGACATAGAGAGGGCGATTGTATTCGCGCGTCCCAAGGAGAAGGTCTTCATCGCCAAAAGCAACGTCGGCCGTGTGCACCTCTTCCAACTCATCCTTCATCTTTTCTTCGGCCAGGAAGGCTTGGAACTGGTCCGGATCTTGTAGCGCTTTAATTAAAGAATCCCTCGCCTCTTTTGATAGTAACAGGGCATCAAGAACGCTGAGTTGTGAGGGCAGTTTCCTCAGATGCGCCAAGACATTGTAATCCGCCTTATTTCTTTTCGGCGGATTCTTGGCGGTTAGCTCTTCCGCAACTTGGTCATCTAAAGTAATATCCTCAGAAACCTTTTCTTTCCCTTTATCTTTCTTGTTTAAGGGTCCGAGATTCTTTTCACATAACGTCTGATTGCGTAGCTGGATATTTTCGCAAACTTTTGGCCCTTCTTCTTTTCCCGAAGTTGACTCTTTAAAGAGAGGGGCGAGTTCCAGCTCTTCATCAGAATCGCTCCCGAATGTAGGCACTTGTGACCCGGCAGTGTTAACCATGCGACAATCGCCGGTAGTTCTTTTAAGCTCTTCGGTCGTATCTCTTTGCTCTCGACAAGTTTTACGCTTTTCCCGCTTGAAGCGTTGTTGACGAGCAACATATCCTTGCCACTATTTATCGAAAGCTTTGCATTCTTGAGTGGGGTGCGAAACCTTCTGATGATATAAGCAAAAGGAGGGGTGCATTTCTATTTCGCCAGTAATTTTTCCTTCAGAGGATGGTAGTTTCATGCCCATTGATGTGGCCTTAGCAAACCTTTTCTTTATCTTGAATTGGCTTTTGTCGATAGCGAAGGGGTTTTGCTCCAGCGGGATCGCCTCAGCTCTTTCATCATGTCGCTGGCGCTTGGCCCTTTCAAATATAGCCATTTCGCGTTCTCGATCAGCTTTACTTTTCAGTCGAGCTTCGTTAAGGAACGCGTCAATCATTTCGATTGATAGCTCCGGAATTCTTGATTCGGTATCTGCCCCCAGCGTTTCAGTGCCAGGAGTCTCCTCATCGTTCGCTATCGAATGGGAGATCACATGACAGCTCGCTACATTTTCCTCGGATTCATCCGATGAACTTTCTCCCTCATCTTCCTCTTGAAAGACGTGATTGAGGAACTCTTGGAGCGTAATGGGAGTCCGCGCCTTTTGGTTGTATTCATCTAGCGCGTCAATTTGCTTTTGTAAGTCCGTGCGCTTGTCGCCAGGCTTCATGGGTTTCATAGATTTCTTCTTCTTTTTCGAAGATTTTGACGGTTGGTTGCGAGTGTTTGAGCTACCACCATCAGTCTTTAGAGTTGTACGCAGTTTCAACATCCTTTCAATGACCTGCGGTTCCAACGGGTTCTTCCACTTGATTGCTGGACATGCCTAAAGATCGTTTAGCATTCTCTTTGTCTTGGCTGATAATACAACCTCCCAAGGAGCTTCTTCAATGACGGAGCATGTTGCCCCCGGCGTATTCGTCCCCTTAGAGGTGTGGGGCTGCGGGGGATTCACCTTCCATTTGTCAGATAACGCGAACTTGCCCTGTCGGTACTGGTTTTCAAGCCAATCCTTGAAAACGTAGCAATCTTCGATCGGATGGCCTAGTACTCGATGATAAGGACAGTAGTTGGGCTCGTTGATGTCACTTGGTTGCAACGGACATTTTGGATCCGGCAGATTTATAAGCCTGTTGCGCAACGCCAGCTCGAATAACCTCTTCGTTTTATCGCGGGGAAAGGAATAAGGACGTCCCATCCTATCCTCAAGGGGTACGTACGGGCGCATATTATTTTGACGAGCCACTGGCTTCGAGTCGCTTGGTTGTTGTTGAGCATTAGCGACGACGATCGCTTTTCCGTTCGCTTTGTCATTTCGGAAGTCCGGCCTTGGAAGAAGAGGTTTATGGCCCATCTGATCCATCTGTGCTAGTTTGTCGATCAATGCTTGGAAGGTAGTCGGCTTGAAGAACATCATGAATTGTGAGATGGTTGCTTGTGGATCGAGGGTTCCCACAAACATACCCACTGCGGGAGCTTCTTCAATGCGTTGCTCACACTTCGACCATAAATTCCGCCATCGTATAGCGTACTGAACCCACGTCTTGCCGGGTTTTACCCTGGCATTAATCAGGGCCGTCATCGGGGTACGCTCACTGGCACTTGCAAAACGCTGAGTAAACAGTAGCTCCATCTCCGCGAAGGTTTTGATAGAGTCATTCGGGAGTTCAGAGTACCACTCAAACGCCGTATCCGATAAGCTTCCAACAAACTGGTGCAGTAAAAGCTTGTCATCACCGCCGGTATTGCCGCATAGTGCCCTGAACTGGGCAACATGCTGGTGTGGATTACCCGTCCCCTTATAGACATGGAATTTGGGAATCGTATAACCGGGTGGGTACTTGATTTGATCGTACCAACTTGTATATGGCCGCCCCGTTTTTACGACCTGACCAGCCGCTTCGGTCGCATGATGAACCCGTATTTGCTGGGCGATGTATTCATCCAAATCAGCTTTTGAGATGGTATCCTCTTTAGCTGCGGATAGAGCCGGTGGAGGATTCGACGTCTCTCCCCTATCGTCTTCAAGAATGATCGGGGGATCTTCAGCAGGTGGATCTTGTTGAATCATCATACCCACCATATCCTGGAACAGGAGGGCCATTTTCTTTATGTTGGCTGCCTGCTCCGCAGCTTCTTTATCTTTCTTCTCTAGTACGCGCCGAAGGAATTCGGCGTCCGTTTCTTGTTCTTGACGTTCCTCTGAGGATGTTTCCGGGGTTTCTTTCGGCCCTGTAAGTGCGGCCATAGCGTTCATCATCTCCTGGAGCTCCTGTTGCTGCTCCTGAGCCTTGGTCACTGACCTTGTAAGCGGTCTATGACCCGTAGATGCACGGCTGTCTTCTTTTCCCGATGCCATGTAAACCGTATGAACTGTTATGCCTCCTGACTTGGGGCGTTTAGGTTCACCATTTTTAACTTTTGCAGCTGACGCGGGGGTTTTCTCTGGCCTCCTTCTTTTGTGGGCCGTTGAGGTTGAAGGAACCATTGAAGGGGGCACCCTAGCAGCTGCTGTCCCCTGCTGTTTAATGGGACAATCTTTTTCTTTTTCCACCTTCGCCTTTTTCTGGCGACGAGAGTGACCTGGGTCAATCACAGAGTCTTGAACCCATCGCCAAACTTTATAAATTTTTGAAGACAACCATTGAGGGGGCTGTTCTCGTTTCGTTTCTGGAACTCTCTCCGCAGGTGGAGGAGATCTCTTCAATGTAGCGGTTGGAGAGTTCTTCCGTACCCTCCTCAGCAGTTCAAAGCTGTTCCCAGTTGGAACAGCAGCGTTGATTTCCACCACTGGAGCCGGTGGAGTTATCCCTGAGGGGGAGTTGCCCCCTGCCTTCCTCACCCGTTGCCAATGGCGACGACGAGCACGACGAGCCATTGGGACTGGCTCAGAGATAGAGATAGCTTCTTTTTGCCCCCTGTCTGAATGAGGCACCGCCGGTGTTAACCTTTTAAAAACTGAGGTCGTTCCTTGCGGGGTAATATCCAATCTTTCAAAGACAGATCTTGAAAAGACTGACTCTTTGGCGGGAGAAGCCGCCTTAACGACTTCCGGAACAGCGGCCGTTGCCCTCTTTGGGATAGCCAATTTAGAGTTCTGATCTAGCCTGGCGAAAACAGAGGTTGTTGGTTCGGCAATGGGCGACCCGTTGACAGGGGCCGTCGTAGCAGTGAGCCGGTCGAAGACCGACTTTTTGTTCACTTCCGGTGCAGGCATTGGTGCAGAGAAGCTTGTAGGTGGGATCATGGTCCCGAAGAACAGGCCAGTGGTGGCCTGGGTCACCTGGTCTACCGGCAGAGCGAGGACGGAAGCCGCTTGGGGTCCATATGCCACACCTCCCGGTGAGGTGGAGCGTCCGTTGCAGTGGCATTTCGAGCAGTTGGTGTAGTGAAAGGCCATTGAATCTTGAGTTCTGCGCCAGGCAAAAGACCAAATCTTAGTAACTTGAAATCCGAATGCAACCATTAACAAACCGCGATTGGTTCGCGAAGACGACACACGAAGTGTGGAGTGGAAAGAGGAAAAGGTCCCACCGGGCGTGCCAGAATCTGTTCCCCTCCGAAAGACGCACAAGACGGACTGTCTTGCCTGATATTCGGGGCAGATGCTATTTGGTTTTATCCGTCCACCTCTTCGAAGATGCCAAGTTGATTTATGGCACCGTGTATCGGAGGTTTAGACGGATGCGGCCGATGTAGCAGACTTCGTCAGATTCCCCCTCGCTTGAGGGGTTTTTGATTGTGGGGACGCTCTTCCCTACGGGCGCAAGACCCTGCAGTTAATTACGCTACCGCATCGCGGTAACAACTTTCTCCTTCTCCAGAATTTCACTTCGTGTCGTGTGTGTTTGTTTTGTTTGTGGTTGCCCGTGGATTGTATACGGAGACTGAGTAATGCCGTCGCCCGTAGGACGTGGATTAGTCCAAATCCGTATTTACTTAGATTTGGGTTTGGTGTTTTTAGTTTAAGGATGCATTAGTCGCGTTGCGGCTAAGATCAACTTAAATGTTCGTTAAGGATACGTTAGTCCTGTTTTGAGACTAAGATCAACTTAACGTGATAATCCATTTAATATCTGGCCATCGGGACTCATCACCTCTCTAACGTCGTTGAAGGATTGCAACGGCAGATGTCAGAGGGGTTCAGAGATGTACCCTTGAACCAAGGTTGATTTGGAGTTTTATAGTCCGTTTGAATGTTTAAGGATACGTTAGCCGTGTTTGGGGCTAAGATCAACTTAAACGGAATCGTTTAGATCCGGCAAAAGAGCATTTGGAGGCTCTATTGTTCCAGTTTAGGGACATAGTGGTCCATAGGTAGTTTAGGGACGTTTCGGTCCGATATTAGTTTAAGGACATTTCGGTCCGATATTAGTTTAAGGACGTTTCGGTCCGCGAGTTTAAGGACCCCGCAGTCCATGTTGATGTGTAGTTGTCGAGACCCGTCACCTTTTTGACATCGTTGAAGGATTACAACGATATGAGTCAAAGGAGTTCGGAGATATACCCTCGAACCAGTGACAAATTGATTTAAGAGAGAGCAATCTTGATCAGTCAATTTAATTTAAGGACTTACGGCCAAAATTGGACTAAGTCCAGTTTCAACACTTTTTTTTGTCTTTAGCCTGTGCTAGGGCTTTACCTTTTTTTTTGTAATGCACTGCATTATTCTTATTTTGGTTTGGCTTTGCCCTTTTCTAAATGATGCAGAGCATCTAGTTTGGGCTTTGCCCCCCCTTTTTAAATGAATAGCATTTTTTATTAGGCTTATTAGGCCTTTTAATTGGGCTCTGTCCCTTTTCCTTAATAATGCAGAGCATTAAATACTCTGACAGTGCCCCACGTGGCTTGTCAGGCGCTTTGTGCTAAGTAATGTGCGCAAACTCATATGGTGGTGACACGTGTCACGCTCTGGTGAGCGCAAGAGCAATAGCGCAGTGCGCTATGCTAGTGCGCTGCTGCACTTTTGACACGTGGCACATTCTGGTGAGCGCAATAGCGCAGTGCGCTGCGCGAGTGCGCTGCGCTGTTGCGCTGCTGACACGTGGCACGTTCTGGTGAGTTGCGCCAATTCCAGAGTGCAAAGCTCTATTCCAAGAGCGCTTAGCCCAAGTGGTTTTATAGCTGACACGTGGCGCTCTCTTAAGAGCGCAACGGCGCAGTTTGTAAGTGCAGAGCACTAAGAATCTTTTAGATTCAAGAACAGAAGTGCAAAGCACTGTTTAATTTCTTGATCTAAATTTAGATCGAAGAAAAATAATAAATTTTTCTTCTTTTTTGTTTCAAGAACCAGAGGTTCATAAAAGTGCAAAGCACTATTTTTCTTTATTTTGTTTCAAGAACCAGAGGTTCATAAAAGTGCAAAGCACTATTTTTTCTTTATTTTGTTTCTTCTTGTTTCAAAGAACCAGAGGTTCATAAGAAGTGCAAAGCACTATTTTTTTATGTAAAGATCATTGATCTTATTTTTAGATCAATGATCTATTAGAAGAAATTTCTTCAATTTTATGAAGGTTCTTTACCTTTTTCTTGAAATTTTCTCAGAGTTCTCTCTGTTTGAAGCTTTTGACCTTTTTTTTTTAAGAAAATGTTGATGCCTTTGAATTGAGGCCTAGGGTCCTTTTTATAGTGCCCATAAATTAGTTAAATTTGTTAAAGAGATCTTTCTCTGAGTGATTTGGGGAATTTTCCCCACCGTTGGATCTTTGATCCAAGAGCTTCTGCTTTGCAGAAGAAAATCTTCTTGTTTTAACAAGAACAGAAAAGATTTATTTAGAAATTTAATTCTGTTTGGCGCAGATGCCCCAGCGCGTGACACGTGTCGCGCAGCGCAGAGCGCAGCGCAACTGCGCTAGCGCATCTGCGCTGACACGTGTCGCACAGCGCAGAGCGCAGCGCAACTGCGCTAGCGCATGCGCTGATACGTGTCGCGCAGCGCAGTGCTTGCGCAGCTGAAGCGTTGCTTCATTAAAATAGAGCTTTGCTCTGATTGGGCGCGCCTTCTTGGACGCTGCGCTGACGTATCAGCGCCGGACACGTGGCGCGTTGCGCCCGGGATTTGAAGCGTTGCTTCAAAATTTGAATTTTGAATTTCCAGCAGAGCTTTGCTCTGATTGGGGGAAACAACCTCAATCTTATAGATCTATGATCTAGAAAAAGAACTAGGTTCTTCTCCCTCTTTTGATGAGATGCTTTGATCTCTTTGTTTTATTTACCTTGAAGAAATTCTTCTTCCGAGAGCTTGCTCTTCTATTTGAAATTTCTCAAAGTTTGGGGGGGGGGGTTCCTCTGTGTAAGACTTGAAGTCTTGGGTCCTTTATATAGGGGAGGCTGATTTGTTGAATAAGTTGAAGAGATCTTTTCTTTAATTGATTTGGGGATTTCCCCACCGTTGGATTTTTTATCCTAGGGCTTCTGTTTTATAGAAGACAATCTTCTTGTTTTTAACAAGATTGGGAAATATTTTCCCATATAGAGCTTGTTCTGTATCTTGGTGATTTTTAATCACCATTGGATCATTGATCCAACGGTGCTCTGATTTACAGAGTACTGTCTTTCCTGTTTGGAAAGATTCGAGGAGTATTTCCTTAACAGAATTTTATTCTGGTAATTTGATGATTTATCATCTTCGTTGGATGTTTGATCCAACGGTGGAGAACATTTAGTTCTAGCGCTGGCGCTCTCATGCTTTGCACGTGAGCGCTGCTTCAGAGTCTTTGACTCTTAGCGCTGGCGCACTTGGCGCAGCGCTCTCATGCTTTGCACGTGAGCGCTGCCTCAGAGTTTTTGACTCTTAGCGCTGGCGCACTTGGCGCGAGCGCTCTCGTGCTTCGCACGTGAGCGCTGGCGCGCTTGGTGCAAGCGCCCTCTTGCTTCGCACGTTTGCGCTGCCTCATAGTCTTTGCCTCTTAGCGCTGACGCTCATGGCGCGAGAGCTTTTATGAAGCGCCGCATCATTTCAAAATTCAAAATTTGAACAGAGCTTTGCTCTAATTAGGGGAATCAGGGGCGTGATAGGTTTGTTTGGTATCAGAGCCCATAGGTTTTAGGTTAGCTGGGTTTGGTTTCTTTTGTAGTTGGGTATTGGACCCAATACACTAACAAGGAGACCCAGAATTTTAGGAACATGTCCTGCCAGATTATTGTCTTGTCATTCAAATTCTTGAATCTTATCTTTCTCTTAACACTTTTATCTTGACGATATGAAAATGACTTTGCATCTCAACCTGAAATCCTCTTGATTCCTTATTGTTTCTCCCTTCTTATTCTTTCAATTTTATAGTAGGATTTGGGCGACTTGAATGGAGTTATGTGATTGTAACTATGTACCGCGGCATGGTTACAATATGGTACTCTATTTAGGTCACCCGAAGTCCTA
This sequence comes from Agapanthus africanus, assembly GCA_030015575.1. Lineage (NCBI taxonomy): Eukaryota > Viridiplantae > Streptophyta > Magnoliopsida > Asparagales > Amaryllidaceae > Agapanthus > Agapanthus africanus. The sequence goes on from JASDDO010000014.1 coordinate 600,673,240, forward strand.
TTTTGATTCATTTTCTTGATTTATGGTCATTGTATTACCTTGTTTCCTCTCGGCGTCATTGCTTATGTGTTTATGTATTATCGCGAGCTTGAATCCAGCAACCATGTTATATCTTTCCTCTCGTCCCGTAAGAACCAATCCGTTTGCTTTTCGAAGAACAAGGAGAAACACATGAGAACATATGATGATTGCAGTAGTATAGACTGCTTCAAGACCAATCAGATGTAAGATGTTTTGATTAAAGAAGTTCTGACAAACCCGCCTCAATTTATCAAATTAGCGTAGCGGAAGTGTGGTTGGTTGTTAACCCACAAGTTTTAGAACAAACTTGCAAATTCATGATGAAGGGAACCGTTTACTGAAGGGTGAAGTTCATAAACAAGTTGCAGGTAAAGCGCCGATAGCAGTTCGGGATTTCATGGATGTGTTCAAGGATATCTTGAGTTTACCGTCAAAACGAGATGTGGAGTTCGTGATTGATCTTATTCCTGTAGCAGTGCCAATTCAAAGGTTTTTATCTGATGTCACCGGTGGAACTGGAAGAGGTAAAGAAACAAGTTTCTGAGTTATTAGAGAAGGGTTGGATTCACAGCAGCGGTTCACTATGGGGAGCTCTAGTTCTTCTAGTCAAGAAGAAGGATGGCACGCGGAGGATGTGCATTGACTATCGAAAATTAAATTGGATGACTACTAAGAATAATTACCCAATCCCTTGCATCGGCGAATTATTCGATCAACTCAGTGGCGCGAGGGTATTCTCGAAGTTGGATTTGCGGTCTGGGTATCATCAAGTTCGGGTGGAATTTGAAGATATTTGCAAGACGGCGTTCCGAACTCGATATAGGCATTATGAGTACTAAGTGATGCCGTTTGGAGTTACTAACGCACCGGTAATATTTATGGACTTGATGAACCGAATCTTTTCACCGTACCTAGACTAGTTCGTAGTGGTGTTTATTGATGATATTCCGGTTTATTCGAGGAACAAAGAAAAGCATGAAGAACACTTAAGAATTGCACTGCAAACGTTGAGACAAGAAAAGTTATATGCTAAGATGAGCAAGTGCGAGTTTTAGCTCGAAAAAGTGAAGTTCTTGGGTCATGTTGTATCCGGAGATGGAATTGTCGTTGACCCTGAAAAGATTGCAGTTGTTCATGATTGGCCAATTCCAAAGAATATGGGGGAGATCAGAAGTTTTCTTAGGCTTGCCGGATACTATAGAAGGTTTGTGGAGAACTTCGCCCAAATAGCAGAACCATTGACCAAGCTAACACGAAAGGAGTACCGTTCGTATAGACTGAGAAGTGTGCGTCAGCTTTTGAAGTGCTGAAGTAAAGATTAACCACCGCTCCTATTCTGACTGTGCCAGATGGTTCTGGAGGACTTATTATTCGCAGCGACGTATCTGGGAAAGTCTTGGGATGTGTTCTAATGCAGCATGGGAACGTCATAGCCTATGCGTCAGGACAACTGAAGACTCATGAGAAGAACTACCCCACTCACGATTTGGAGCTAGCAGCAGTGATTTTTGCTCTGAAGATTTGGAGACACTGCTTATTGGGCGAAAGGTTAGAAGTATTTACCGATCACAAAAGCCTCAAGTATGTGTTCATACAGAAAGAGCTCAACATGAGGCAGCGTAGATGGTTAGAGCCGATAGCTGACTATGATCTTGATCTAAAATACCATCCTGAAAAAGTTAATGTAGTGTCGAATGCTCTAAGTCGGTTGCCAGCCATACGGATGCTGACTGCACAGAAGGAGATTATAGCTGATCTTCAGAGATTCGAATTAGAGATTGTACTACCAAATTCTTCGGGACAGTTGATGCAGTTGCAAGTACAGTCATCCTTGATCGATAACATTAAAGCAGCACAGTCGCACGATCCAAGATTGCAAAAGTTTCGAGAATAAGTAGAAGCAGGACTTCGAATAGATTTGTTGATTCATGAAGATGGTTTGTTACGATATGGGAGTCGTTTATATATAGGAGTCGTTTATGTGTGCCAAAAGGAGATGTTCATGAAGAAGTCATGAAGGAGGCTCATAATTCCGCGTATTCCGTGCATCCGGGAGGCATGAAGATGTACCCAGACTTACGACAACATTTCCGGTTGGAAGGCATGAAAAGGAAGATTGCTCACTACGGTCGAAGTGCTTGGTGTGTCAGCAAGTCAAGGATGAACATCAAAAGGTAGCTGGTTTGTTGCAACCACTTCCGATTCCTCAATAGAAGTGGGAACATATAACCATGGATTTCATGACAGCTTTACCACGGAGTCCAAAGGGCAATAAGACAGTGTGAGTTATTATCGATTGATTGACCAAGGCAGCTCATTTCATACCATTTCGAGTTGGTCAGTTCACGGAGGCTTTGGTAGAGTGGTACATGCAGGAGATTGTGAGATTGCAGGGAGTACCCAAGAGAATCGTTTCCGATCGTGATACTCGATTTTTATCACACTTTTGGAGGAGTCTATAGAAAAGTTTGGGAACTCGCTTGAAGTTTAGCACGGCCTATCATCCTCAGACAGATGTCCAGTCTAAAAGAATGATCCAAACTCTTGAAGATATTTTGAGAGTATGCATGTTGGACTTCAAGGGTTCATAGAAGGATCATTTGCACTTAGTGGAGTTTTCTTACAATAATAGTTTTCAGGCGACTACACAGATGGCTCCATTCAAAGCATTATACGGTCGTAAGTGTCGCTCGCCTGTCTGTTGGGATGATGTTGGAGAAAGAAGATTATTGGGACCGGATCTTATTATGCAAACGGTGGAGAAAGTTAACATGATCCAAAATCATATGAAAGTGGCACAAGTTCGGCAGAAAAGTTGGGATGATACTGGACGAAGACCTTTGGAGTACGCAGTTGGTGATCTTGTATTCTTGAAGATATCACTGATTAGTCTGAAATATTGCACATATGAATGATTATTTTCCCCACTATTATTAAATTCTAAAAGGTGTTTATTGTAATTATAGAACATATGAGGGTTTATGTGTAAAAAGTTTATTATCATATGTTTCTATATTATAATTAACATAATGAGGGAAAATACATGTATATAATATTTATATGAAATATTATAATTAAAATATGTGTATCATATCAAATATCTCCAACCATATTCTTAACACATAACATCATATAAAATGGTTAGGATAATATCTCAAAATTACCAAATATTACTAACACTTTGATTTGAGATATTGTGCAAATATTATATCGGGTCTAGAATCCAAGAGATCCGAGATGTCGGAGTCAAAGCTGTCGAAATATGGAAGAAAATCATAAGATTTAGCAACGACAGAGATTCAGAGCATTATTCTCAAAATCCAGATATCAAAGAGATCTCCACATGTCAACAGAAGAAAGCATAAAATTTCCAGAACCTAGTCCTTCAAGAGAGCCACGGTTGGGCAGCCAATGCATGATATTTGCGGTGGATCCGCGGCGCATCTTGGGCCATAGGATCTAAGATTTTTTGGGTGTGATCGTATCAGCATATTCTAACGTCTGGCAACTAGAGTTCCTAGTTTCTGTGAATATTTAAAGGACTGAGAGCTTCACTTTGAAGATAATCAAACCGAAGAGATCAAGAGGTCCAAGGCGATCCACACATCCGAGTTGATCATCAGCTTTTCATCTACTTCTAACAAGATAAAGATCGAGAGCAAAAACTAGGGTTCTTGTACTCTACTTTAAAAGGATTTGTACATAATATAGTTGATTAATATAGGTAGAGTTTTTATTAGTCTTTTTGCAATTAATTTCTGCACTTATTTTCTGCACTTAATTTCTGCATCTTACATTATGATCCCATTCTTGATCCTTTCTTCTCTAACCATGCGTGAGTAATTCCTACCTTGTTAGGGTTCGTAGGCTAGGGTAGATCAATAGATGATAAAATCATTTAACACTTTTTATATATTTTAAAGTCTATAACTTTTAGCAGAACAAATGTTAACATCCTTATTGGGCGCGCTACCAATTTATTGACAGTCTTGACCACGATTTGAGATTAGATTAACACTTGTTTTTTTATGGGCTAGACATGAATAGAGATCAATGCAAGGACAAGGGTTAGGAGTAGGGAAACCCTAGTTTCTTCCAAAATAACCCTAATCCACATTCATCACTATCGATCTAGTTTTAAACTATTAAAAGACAAAAAGAGTCATTTTTAATTGGTCATCCATTACTACTAAGTCATATAAACCCTACAAACCTCTTATTTATAAAATCTACATCCTTATTAAAATAGATCTACAACCAATTAACCCATTTTTCAATCAACTCATCTAAAGCAAGAAAAAGGTTCACGTTTCCCTGCGGATGACCCGTACTCATCGCGGCTAGCTACTAGAGATACCGTCCTAATTGCGGTTACTATATTTACACGAACACTCTTTTAAAACACACCAATCAAATGACGCCGTTTCCGGGGAGACGGTCGTAATTTTTTTTCTTTTTATTCGAGTTGATTTCTTATAAAATCCAGTAAACATGTTATAAACGAGAACCAAAACCGCATCTTATGTATTTAACGATTATTGTGCGAGTTTTGCAAGGAAATTTGGAGTAACTGGAGCAAAGGAAAAGAGATTCAGATACTTTCATCGTAGCCCAAAGGATAAAAGGAGGGCACTGAGAAAAAAATTAGCAGAAGAACCCTCAAAAGTGCAGCGGAACCGCGGCGGAAACAGGCTGTTAGCGGCGGAACCACGGCGGAGTGGGGGATTTGCGTCGCCAAAATCCTCTGGTATCTTTCTCTGATCTTTTTCTCTCCTCTAAGATCCAATAATCTTATTTTTCTGCAGGATTCTTTGCAAGAAGCGCCGCTCAAAAATATTTTTGGGTGTTTTGATATTGGTTTATTTGTGCATATCTTAACTGGTCTTTAAGAGGAAATAACCCAAATCCAGATTAGGTGGGGATTTCTGTTGGAGATAGTGCCTTCAGAGTCAATTATTGGATCACAGGCACGTGATTGCAATGATTGAGGGATGACCTATCCCGGTAGGACTGTCTTACTCAAGATGATAGTATGCTATCTGGTTTATCTTTATCATCGTGTACTGCTTTAGGTGACCTTTCAGGTCACTATTGCACGTTGATAGAGCCCCTAGGATTCTTGCTTGACTACCAGCAGTATGAGGGCGATCATATACGTGGGAGCTGGGGTCTATAAGCACATCCTTAAAAGGTCCCTAGTCGTGGGAGTTTCGAGACAGGGCATCGATACTCCAGAGTAGAATAGTGTATACAGTCGAGACCCCGACGAGGGGCGGTAGCCGATCTTACAAGCTACTGGTGTTAGTTGGTTCACCTAAGATGTATACAGGTGCTCATTGGGTTATGAGTACACCGGACAGGACTCGCCGGGAACATGCTAGTTGGTATTATACCTGACGTCAGATAGCAGTTCCCTGGTGACATGTGTACAGGTTAGTTCATCGACCTGAGATCGTCATTTGTCTCGTGTGAGTTCCCACTGTGCTTTGATTACTACCCTACCACGGCTAAAAGGAGTCGTGCAAACATGTTTTAGTTGGGTACAGTCCCGAGCCATATGGAGGCAGTGAGCGGATCTGCAGGGGTTCGTCTCTCCCGGTATTGGGGGTGAGGTCGCGCTGTGTCTAGGAGAGCCATTACACGAAGTCCTTGGCCAAGGCAGGAGATTTACTGGTAGGTATTCCAGTAGTATCTCAGGGTGTTCTGGGCTACACTCTGACACGACTTGTACCGCTTTTGGGGGTCTGACTTTTACCAACCCCCTAGGCCCTCCATGCGATGCTCATAGACGAACGGACCGGACTGTACGGATATTGTCACTGACAGGCTCAGTAGGGTGTCAGGATGAGTTCGCTCATCGACGTTCCTTTTGGTCAATACCTGGTAGCCCGTTACGTATAGGCTAATACCTCTGACGTGCTAGTGGTTAAATCCACAACCAAAGTATTGACGAGTCTTTAGAGTCCCCCATAGACCAGTTTCTCAAGTTTTGGACAAAACGCTGTAGAGGCCGTATGGAGATATGGCAGGGTTCGATCAGATACGTGCGGTATTGAACGGATCGTGATCAGACGGATTTTACTAGTGGGCTTTGGTTTAAGCCGGATCCTAGTATTAGACAGTCTAGATTTTGTCTCTTTGCATTTGTATTCGGTAGGAATACAAATGCGGGTATGTATATACAGTCGCGGGGTTTTCCTGTAATTTATTACGGGATCAGTTTTCTGAAGTTGCCAGTTTGCATTCCGTTCCGGCCAGTATTCCTTTGTTCCTTCACGGCCGGATTTTTCTGATGGAGGGGCTAATTTGCAAGTTCGCAAATTAGCATTAGTGGAGGGGTTATTTGTGAAATGAAAGATTATGATAGCATCTTTTCTTTTCATGCATCATTTCTTTACCATTAAATGAGATTAGAAAGGATTAGAAATTGATTTGATATTGTTATCATCACTTTTGGCTTATGGTCACCCTTTTGCTTTTCCTACTCTCACCTCCCTTCATGTATTATTCTTTTTCTCTCCACCATTTTGACATAGGGGGGCCGGCCACTTTGGGAGAGAAGGAGGGAATTCATTTTTGTGATGAGGGAAATTTCTTGTTCTCGTTTGATATACTCCAAAGTTATTTCATTCCTCCATCATGGCAACTTCACAACCCCAAATGAGATAATGGTTTCTACACTTGCCTACAACAATTCTTGAGCACGTCGACTCGCCGGCTTCGTGCCCGAGTTGCCTCGGTCCAGAGGTGGGAGCCCGTAAAAGAACCCGGCGTTGTGGTGCCCGTCCCGACGACGAGGTGACGACCAGAGATTCTGCGAGGAGATCGGAGTAGAGGCGAAGACCGAAGGACACGGATCGCTTGGTATAGCTTCTCTACTCTTATTCTTGTTTGCTTGAGTTAGGTTAATGGCCTGATCCGGGATTTTTGTGCGCGGTGGTGCCGGTTTTCTAGTTTGAAAAGTTTTTCGTTTCCGCATTCCGGCGTCGGATTGACGGCCGGGGCGTCGCCGTGCACTTACATTGGTATCAGATACTCGCCATTAGCCTAGTCTAGATTGCTCTAGTATGTTTAGAACTCGATCGAACAAAAATCCCAAAAACCGTATTTTCTAGTGCACAAGTTTCTGTCGAAATTTTTTTGGCTCGAAAATTTTTTCCGTGCATTGCAGAAACATGTGTAGGGAATTGTAAGCATTCTGCAAAAATTTAGTAAGGTGATGCTTTAGTACGACCGCGGAAACGCGGCCTAACCCCTGGTTTGGCCGCGGTTCCGCGGTGGAAAAGTGTCAACGCCGTACACAATTTTTCCAGTGGGCTTCTGGGATGGAAATGGGGGTTTTGGGATATTCTTTTGGGCCCAGATATTCTTTGAGTGCTACAGTAGTGCTTGGGACCCACTTCAGTAAATTTGATTGATCGAAAATTCTAAAGATGTTAGTTCACAGTATTTACATTATATCTGCGACCGTGAATGTCATTTGATCGGTAAATCCTGTCTATCTGCTATAGCCCTTTTAGACGGATTTGCGAACATGACATTCACGTTGATGTTCTGTGTTGTGCTGTGATGTTGCGGATTGGTCGTGGGGGATAGCCTGGATGCAATGGTAGTACAATTTGGTTGTTTATGTACATTTGATATTGCGGGGCGAGCGTCCGACATGTGGACTACCGTCACTGTCTGTTTGTATATTATTCTTTTGGGGCACGACCAGGTTGAGGTCGATGTACCCGTTGTATATTTTACTTTATGTACTAGGATTACCCCATGGTGGGGTGCACGGATAGCCGAGTTCTAGAGGGCAACGAGCCCGCATCTCATGGCATTGAGATGCAGGGGGCTTTACTCTAGAATTGGCGGGCTATTCGCCGCACTCGTAGGGGGTACAGGTTGACCCAGGAGGGGTGCCCAAGTTACCGGATTCCGTGAAGTGCTGGGTGGTCCATTCACGTTGCTGAAGGGGGCTGCCTTGCTTCAGGTTTTGGTGGGTAACTTGCCGCGCTCGTAGGGGTCTAGGATTTCATTGCACAGGCTATCCACACGACCAGGGGAATGTCGGGTTTCAGTAGCGGCTCTATGAAACCCGGGGATCCCAGATATCTGTATTGTTCTGTGATGCTTATTACATTTCTGTGATGTTGCATTTTATCACGCTTTGAGCGAATATTGTATATTGATATGTATACTAGTAGATGTTGTATATGTTTTGCACCCGCGCTAGTCCAGTCCCCGCTCTGTCGTTAGTTAAGTAACCTAACGGGTGATGACGGGACCCAGTGGCGAATGCGGATGGCATATACGTATATCATTATTTTCGTTCTTTATTGGTGTGATCAATTGATGGGACTGCGTTGATTCGGATCAATGCAAGATAAACAAACCTATTCTGATGTTGTTGGAACACTTTTCAAAAAGCTGTTATTGCAAGGACGTTCTCTTTTGTTTTGCATCGTGGTATTCAGTTGGAATATCCTGCTCCTCAGTCGACGAGGCAAGGGCCGAGATCCCTTCACCGGGAGTGACCCCTTGGACAGAAGTTTGCGTCAGGGCAATAACTTCACTATAGCCGATTACTTTTGCTTTGCATCGTGGTATTTAGTTGGAATATCCTGCACCTCATTCTACGGGGAAAGAGCCGAGATCCCTTCACCGGGAGTGACCTCTTTAGCAAAGGTTTTCGTCACTATATTTTTATAAAGCTATCCAGTTCCTTCAACGATATCAAGTTCATTACGTTAAAGATTTTCGCCAGAAACCATTCGTAGCCCTCCGTCGTTTCATATGGATAGTCAATAAGTATTCAAGCTGTGCATGTTGGCCAAAGTCAAGGCACAGTGATTGGTAGCTATTGGGTATTCATATGCAGCATAGATAGATGTGTTGGTTTGGGACAGTCGTACTACTATTTTGGCCAAAGTCAAGGGTATGTACGGGTGGGTTCAAATTAACCTGGAGAATGACGGGTAGAACTTGACATGTGACTTATGATATGTTCGCCAAAGTCAAGGTCATAAGAGCATGGGGTAAAAATCCACATCGGGAGTTTCTAAAGAAACTGAAACTTTCCAGATATGCGCATACCTTCTGGAGTGTGATAACGTGAGCGGATTCCGTCACGTTATCATGCGATGATAGTTGGATCCCGATTCCCACTGAATAGTTGGTTTACTCCTCGGGTGATCCCGACTAATTCTTCTTTCAGGTTTGGAGAAGAATTTGACGGTACAGTGGGAGGTTTCCTGATTAGATAAATTGGTAACCATTCTGATCTAGGTTAGAGTGCACGCTGAGTGTTTCTTTTCTCTCTCTCTTTGGCAGCGACCATGACCCGACCCTAGACTATGACTCAGTGACCAAGTTGACCGAACCTTCTTAAACACTGGCTTTTGGATTGTCAGAGTTGCAAACCTCATTGCCACTCCTAATTTTACCCTTTTATCCAGGACACCCCGTATTACTACGAACGTCCACTTCCATTGGATTAAACCATCGTATGGTTATATACGAACTCGAAGGATTTTATTCGAGGATGGTTTCCGGTTCTGGAGAAAACGAATAGGACTATTCATTTGTCTTTTCCTTTTACCTTCTCTCAGGTTGCGAGTACTCCTTGGTTTAGGAGATAGTACACCTATTACGCAAATTGGATAGTCTTCTTCCAAACCATAGGCTGGTGCCGAACGGTGGGGAATAAAGAAAACCAATTAGCATAAACGATGGTGTGCAGAAGGTATTAAGTAAAGACATATGAAGGGATTAGTAGAAGGGCAAAGTAAATTGCGACTGCTATTCACGACCAAACCAAGTATTTCATTACCACTCCCACTTCACCTTTGTATTTCTCCAGGAAACTCCGTATCACTACGAAGATCCACAGTTTATTTGGATACTCCATCGTGTGGTTATATACGAACTCGAAAGGAACTTGTTCCAGTTCTGGGATGGATTCTGGTTCAGGAGAAATAGGAATAAGGTTTATTCGGTTGTCTTTTATCTTCACCTTCTCTCGCATTGCGAGTGCTCCTAGGATTAGGACAGTACACCCATTATGCTTATTGGATAGTCTTCTTCCAAACCATAGGCTGGTGCCGAACGGTAGGGAAGGAAGAAAACCATTTCGCCTAAGAGGGTGTACAGAAGGTAATGACTAAAGACATATAAAGGGATTTGGAGAGGTGACAAAGAAATATACGGTTACAGTTGTGAATCTGGATAATGGAAGAGGCATTACTAGGAATATCCGGATACCCCTACGAAACATTTCAATGTTTCAGTTTCACTGTGTACTGTTAAAAGAAAACTGATTTCCCAATTAGCCCTTGCTCCAGGGTATGTATTTACCAGGTATGATTCTCACATCTATATGGTTTTACAGATGATGAGTGGGAGTAAGTTATTGGGAATTAGGTGATCATCCTCATTATATCGGGATTCGTTGCAATTGGTGATATTTGAGGAAATCGCCTGGGTTGTTTTGCCGGACGGCAAATATTTGGTTTGGAATATCCGTTGTTATGCACCAATTTCAAATTGATATATCTGTACGTCTATTTTTATAGAGTGAGATATACCTTTTTGAAATTATGTTTATGACATTTACCTATATCAGTGGATGGTTAGGTAAGGAGCATTGAACAGCGGTGTAATTCTTCATAACCATAGTACAGTTTTCAACCTACGACACACATGGTTTGAGTTATTAGACTCAGAGGACTTATACAGAGTATTGTATGTTGTCCAGTGTCCATTAGGACAGAGGGGATGGTCCTCGTACTATATTCGGTTTACTTATGACTTCTCTAGTTTTTAGACAGGTGTTTCGTAGAAACACAAGGTCTGAGTTTTGAGAAGTTATAGGTACATGAATAAAATAGAGGACCAGGTATTGCAAGTATCGGGATTCTTCATGATGATCGAAGATGTAGATACTTGTGGATGGTATTCAGTTGATAGTAATGATTAAGAGAACTTGCTTCTCTTTCAGGTTGCTCATAATTGGAAGTATTCCTAAGTTGAGTAACGCTGATAGGCCTCCTTCCATTTAATTGACATGCACTGGAGACAGCTGCATGATTTGAATCTAGTTCAATTAAATCAGTGCCTCTGTTTCTGTATTGGATATAGAACAGTTCATATCTTAACGATGTTAAGGTACGGGGAGTCGTCCGGCTTATGCTTAAAACCAGACTCCGGATAACTCGAGGCACGTTTCTGTAATGGCTGTTTGTGGGTTGACCCAGGCTATGACGAGGGTTGACTTCATCAGGAAGATCAATAGTGATATTGTTCTTGACTCGCCACAGTTTTAACAAAAATGGATTTTTTCAGAAAACAGTAGTGGGAGTATGGTAGAACTGGAAGTGATTCCAGAACCGCAAACGATTACTGAAAATTTGATAAGAACCTAAAGATTCAATCTGGTTTGACATTCCATTGGCCACTCCGCAGATATGGTGGGTAACCTCAGGCGCTCGAGAGGTACTTCGGTATTCTCAAGGACGGTGGCAGGGAGGTTATTGTTTACCCAGACTTACCATTGCTGTTGTTCCAAACTATGAGACATGGCAGGAGGATGAGTATAGCGTCGTTCTGAACTGGCTTCAGAAGTGTACGTGTATATGACTCGGCCAGAGGGTTGTCATATGTAACACCCGAGTCCAATACTACTATTTCTGTTACTGGTTGAGTGTTAGGTATTACTCATTTCATTTATCTTGCTTGTTTGGGTCTTACTGTAAAATTTTATCTGGCTAAGTCATTTCTGCATATAACAAATTTTAGCACCTAAAATAAAATTAAAAATATCTATCTTGGCCTACTTGTCACCCCTAACAGCGTGGTAGCGTCCGTGCGTCGAGTTCTCGTCCCGTTCGGTGAAACGGGCGAGTTTGGACGACTACGCGCGCGTACAGGTGTCCGACTTGGGGGTATGCTTTTTAATCATAAAATATTTCATTTTAAAATTTGGAACCCGCTTAAAATCCTATTATTTGAATTTCGAATTTTTGGACCCAATCCGGGCGCGATTTGGAAATGTTTCATTTGGCGCTAAAATCCCCAATTAATAAAATAATCGAAACTATATATATTATAAGATCCTACTGTTAAAATAAATTTGGAAATCTTTTTAATTAAATTTTTTCTAACCTCTTAAATCCCTATCAGCCAATCACGAGGTTTCTTTACCCCGTGGGCCCCCTCCTCTCTCTCTCTCTCTCTCCATCTCTCACGTCACTCTCTCTAGTTTCAATATATCTCTCTCTCTCTAACTCTCTCTCTCTCTTCCCTATATATATATATATATATATATATATATATGTACAGTTCCTCTTCCTCATATTTTTCCAGAACTCCTTCGCGAGAACCCAGCGCGCCTAGCCCTAGCCACCGTGCCCGTCGCCGCCGCAGCCCCAACGCCACCACCACCATCACCCTCGCCTCTTCGCCCTCGTCGCAGCCACTGCACCTTTTTCCCCCTCTTCCCTCTTTCCCGAACGCCTGCGTGCCGCCTGCACGCCACCTGCACACCGCCTACACCTCGTCGGATCGCCGCCGGCGATCTCGATCCGCCCCCGACCTCGCTAGCACCCCCTCGGTGAGCTTCTCATCCTCTATCTTCTCATTTTCTTCTTCTTCCTGCTCTGATTAAGGTTTCTTGGTCTGGAAATTTTTCCGCCGTCGCTGCAGGTACCCGCCGGAGCTCCGTCGCCGTGGTCGGCGATCACCACCCGTCCCACAGATCCTCGTGAGCGGTCCCATTTCCATCCTCCTTCATTTCCTCTTTGTTTTCTTTCTATTCTTGTTGCAATTCTTGATTGTCGTTGTTTTTTTTGCTTCTCGCCGGAATCCGGCCGTGCCGATGACTTGATCCGACGTTCCAGCGAGGTACACCGATCCGCGTGGTCCCATTGTTCGTTGTTTGGGTTCAATCCGTGAACCGTACGTCCGTCGCGAGTTTCCCCGCCGACGTTACGTTCCGTTTTTCCGGTTCGCGACCCGTCGAGGCAAGTATCACTTGCTACATGCTATACTATACAATTATATATGTTTGACTCATTAAACCTGCAAAACTTAACTCGGTATAGTCATTTTCTCATTTGGTTGCAATATGACATATATCATTTTACAGTTAACATAGAAATTACAATTTGCCGCTTTTAACCTAAGAACCAAGTTTACCTGTTAATCACATTTTACTGTTTAATAGATTGTAGCACTTTCCTCTTGTTATCCCTAGGACTTAGGCGACTTGAGTGGAGTTAAGTAATTGTGGCTATGATACCGCGGCATAGTTACAATGCGGTACTCTATTTAAGTATCTTGGAGTTCTTGCCTTGATCTATATATTGAATCTATCATCATGCTAATGTTGGGTGTTTTTGATTTCAGGAATATGGCAGATAATAATTTCAAGACGTATCAGAGGCGCGTGGACGAAGCCGCCATGTTGGGAGTAATAAGGGAAATGCTAGAGAATCAAAAGAGGCAGACCGAGCTGATCCAGCAGCAAGCAGACTCGTTTCAGGAAGGTTTGCAGATCGTTCAGCAGTCTGTGAACAATGCTGGAGCTAAACCAGTTGACCAAGTAGGGACCGTGGCAGATTTCAGACGTTTGGGTCCGTCTACATTTACTGGTTTAGAGGAGCCGTTGCCAGCCGAGCAGTGGCTAGTTGACACGGAGAATTTTTTGATTGCGGCACAGATTTCAGATGACAAAAGAGTTGATGTGGTACGCATTCAGTTAGTGGACTACGCCTGAGAATGGTGGCTTGTGGAGGAGACCCGCTTGCCCAAACCGATCAAATGGGCGGATTTTTCTAAGAGTTTCCTGGAGAAGTTCTTCCCGCGAACTGCACGGGAGGAAATGGAAGAGAAGTTTATTGGGCTGAGGCAGAATGGAGCACCCGTGGATGTACATGCAGCAGAATGGACGAGACTCGGCAGATTCGCTGGACCTTTAGTTGCCAACGATGCAGAAGGGCACGGAGGTTCATGCGCAGCTTGGATGTGGACATCCAGAGGCAGATTGTCTCCCTGGGTTTGACCACTTTCTCACAGGTTCTTACGGCAGCTCGGGAACAGCAGAGTTTATCTGGGATAAAAGGGAGCTTGCAGCAGACAGCAGTTGCGGCAAGGAAGCCCGCATTTGTACCTAACAGAGCTCATGGTCGCAGAGGTATTCCAGTGGACCGTCGAGGTGTAGCACCCATGAAGAAGCCTGTGATCATTGATCGAAGAAAGAGCATGATTTATGACTACTGCCGTTTACCTGGGCACGTGCAGAAGGATTGTCGAAGGAAGCTAGGACTTTGTTTGGTTTGTGGAGCGGCTGATCACGCAGTTGGTGCCTGTCCGTCGAAGCTTCATACGAGGGATAATATTCAGAAGCCTCCGCAGAGACCGTTCCAAGGGCAGAAACAGCTGACTCAAGGACATAATCAGGCTCGAGCTTTCACCTTGATAGCTGAGGAAGCTAAGGCATCAGGAGAAGTGGTTTCAGGTATTCTACTCGTTCATGGTTTTCCCGCAGTGGCATTATTTGATTCTGGTGCATCCCATTGTTTTATGTCATCCAAGTTTATAACTACACACTCGATTGCCTGCACGACCCTGTCTAGTTTCTGGGACATACACACTGGGAATGGGAAAATTGTATCTAGTAGGGAATGTAAAGACTGTACAGTTGTGGTGTGCGGACGGGAGCTTTTTGCAGATTTCTTGGTGATTGATACGGGCAGCTATGAGGTCGTCTTGGGAATGGACTTTCTCGGCACTTTCCACGCTCACATTGACTGTAGGGCAAGGAAGGTAATTTTCCAGATTCCCGGACATCCTGAGTTTACCTTCACTGGAGGAAGCAGTTCTGTCGGGCCAGTCGAGTTTAGGGCTAGGCCGACCAATGTTATTCTTGCAGCAATGGATGTTGATAGTAATGAAGAGCCGGCGGTTGTTCGCGATTTTATGGATGTGTTTGAAGATATATCGGGTTTACCGCCGAAGCGAGACGTGGAGTTCGCGATTGACCTTATTCCTGGTGCAGCGCCAGTATCTAAAGCGTATTATCCAATGGCACCAGTAGAGTTAGAAGAAGTCAAGAAACAAGTTGCTGAGTTGCTTGAGAAGGGTTGGATTCGAAGCAGTAACTCGCCTTGGGGAGCTCCAGTCCTTCTAGTAAAGAAGAAGGATGGCACGAGAAGGATGTGCATCGACTATCGAGAATTAAACCGGGTGACTATCAAGAACAAGTACCCGATCCCTTGCATTGGAGAACTTTTTGAGCAGCTTAGTGGCGCGAAGGTATTCTCGAAGCTGGATTTGCGATCCGGATATCATCAGGTCCGAGTGAAAGCAGAAGATATTTGCAAGACGGCGTTTCGAACTCGGTATGGACATTACGAGTACTTAGTAATGCCCTTCGGAGTAACGAATGCGCCGGCAATATTCATGGATTTGATGAACCGAATCTTTTCACCGTTCTTGGACCAGTTTATTGTGGTATTCATTGACGATATTCTGGTTTACTCGAAGAGTTTTGAGGAGCATGCTGAGCATTTGATGATCGCACAGCAGACATTGAGACAGGAGAAATTGTATGCGAAGATGAGTAAGTGCGAATTTTGGCTGGAAGAGGTGAAGTTTCTGGGGCATGTTGTGTCGGGCGATGGATTCGCCGTCGATCCCTAAAAGATTGCAGCAGTTCGAGATTGGCCAATTCCAAAGAATGCAGTTGAGATAAGAAGTTTCCTTGGATTAGCCGGATATTACAGGAGACTTGTGGAGAACTTTGCTCGTCTGGCAGAACCGTTGACCAAGCTTACGCGCAAGGAGGTACCTTTTATATGGACGGATAAATGTGCGTTAGCTTTTGAGACGTTGAAGCAGATGTTGATAACCGCCCCTATTCTGACCGTGCCAGACAATTCCGGCGGATTGGTGATTCACAGCGACGCATCTGGAAAAGGATTGGGATGTGTTTTGATGCAGCATGGGAAAGTTGTAGCGTACGCATCGAGACAATTAAAGACCCATGAGAAGAATTATCCCACTCACGACTTGGAACTTGCGGCTGTGATCTTCGCTTTGAAGATTTGGAGACACTACCTTTTGGGCGAGAGAGTCGAAGTTTTTACAGATCACAAGAGTTTGAAGTATGTGTTCACTCAGAAGGAGTTGAATATGAGGCAGCGTAGATGGTTGGAGCTGATGGCCGACTACGACCTTGATCTTAAATACCATCCGGGAAAAGTTAACGTCGTGCCGGATGCGCTTAGTCGGTTACCGGCGATTCAGGTGTTAACTACGCAGAGGGAGATCATTGCAGATTTTCGCAGATTCGACTTGGAGGTTGTGCTACCACATTCTACAGGACAGTTGATGCAGTTGCAAGTACAGTCGTCCTTGGTTCAGAAGATTAAAGCGGCACAATCGCAGGATCCTAGGCTGCAAAAGTTTCGAGAGCAGATTGAAGTCGGACTACGAACAGATTTACTGGTCCACGAAGATGGTTCGTTGAGGTATGGTAGCCGTTTGTGTGTACCAAAGGGAGATGCTCGTGAAGAGCTTATGAAGGAAGCACACAGTTCAACTTACTCTGTACATCCAGGAGGCACAAAGATGTACTGTAATATTCGACAGCATTTCTGGTGGGAAGGCATGAAACGGGAGATTGCTCGCTTCGTGGCTAAGTGCTTGGTATGTCAGCAAGTCAAGGCTGAACACCAAAGGGTTGCTGGTTTGTTGCAACCACTTTCGATTCCTCAGTGGAAGTGGGAACATATAACCATGGATTTCGTGACGGCTTTACCGCGGAGTCCAAAGGGCAACAATGCGGTATGGGTGATTGTCGATCGGTTGACCAAGGCAGCTCACTTTATTCCTTTCCGGGTTGGTCAATCAATGGAGACTTTGGCAGAACGGTACATGCAGGAGATTGTAAGATTGCATGGCGTACCGGTGAGCATCGTGTCCTATCGGGACACTTGGTTCTTATCACACTTCTGGAGGAGTTTACAGGAAAGTTTGGGGACTCGATTGAAGTTTAGCACAGCTTATCATCCTCAAACTGATGGTCAGTCAGAGAGAACGATCCAAACTCTTGAAGACATGTTGAGAGAATGCATGTTGGACTTCAAGGGTTCATGGGAGGATCATCTACACTTGGTGGAGTTTTCTTACAACAATAGTTTCTAAGCAACTATCCAGATGGCTCCGTTTGAAGCTTTGTATGGTTGTAAGTGCCGTTCACCTGTTTGTTGGGATGATGTTGGTGAACGAAGATTATTGGGACCAGATTTGGTGGTGCAGACAGTCGAGAAGGATAACACCATCAGAAAGCATATGAAGGCAGCTCAAGACAGACAGAAAAGTTGGGCTGACACGTCAAGAAGACCTCTAGAGTTCGTCGTGGGTGATTTGGTATTCTTGAAGATATCACCAACTAGAGGGGTGATTCGTTTTGGGAGTCGAGGGAAGCTTAGTCCTCGATTCGTTGGACCCTTCGAGATATTGGAGCGCGTTGGAGAGGTAGCGTACCGTTTGGCATTACCGCAGTCCTTGGC
Source organism: Agapanthus africanus (assembly GCA_030015575.1). Classification (NCBI taxonomy): domain Eukaryota; kingdom Viridiplantae; phylum Streptophyta; class Magnoliopsida; order Asparagales; family Amaryllidaceae; genus Agapanthus; species Agapanthus africanus. The sequence continues at coordinate 600,690,822 of JASDDO010000014.1, forward strand.
AGGTGTGCACGATGTGTTTCATGTATCTCAACTATGAAGGTATGTTCGAGGTGAAACACACGTCTTGGATCATTCGGAGTTAACTGTACGGGAAGACCTAACTTTTGAGGAGCGACCGGTTGAAATCATGGATCGAAAGGAAAAGGTTCTTAAGAACAAGGTTATCCCCCTTGTGCTAGTTTCTTGGGGTAATCGATCACATGGAGAGTTCACGTGGGAGCGAGAAGACGAGATCCGACAGAAGTTTCCTCACCTTCTCCTGTAGTTTTCTATCTTGTATTCTTGGAATTTCGAGGACGAAATTTTTTTGTAGTTGGGTATAATGTAACACCCGAGCCCAATACTACTATTTCTGTTACTGGTTGAGAGTTAGGTATTACTCATTTCATTTATCTTTCTTGTTTGGGTCTTACTGTAAAATTTTATCTGGCTAAGTCATTTCTGCATATAACAAATTTTAGTACCTAAAATAAAATTAAAAATATCTATCTTGGCCTACTTGTCACCCCTAACAGCGTGGTAGCGTCCGTACGTCGAGTTCTCGTCCCGTTCGGTGAAACGGGCGAGTTTGGACGACTACGCGCGCGTACAGGTGTCCGACTTGGGGGTATGCTTTTTAATCATAAAACATTTCATTTTAAAATTTGGAACCCGCTTAAAATCCTATTATTTGAATTTCAAAATTTTGGACCCAACCCGGGCGCGATTTGGAAATGTTTCATTTGGCGCCAAAATCCCCAATTAATAAAATAATCGAAACTATATATATTATAAGATCCCACTGTTAAAATAAATTTGGAATTCTTTTTAATTAAAATTTTTCTAACCTCTTAAATCCCTATCAGCCAATCACGAGGTTTCTTTACCCCGTGGGCCCCCTCCTATCTCTCTCTCTCTCCATCTCTCACGTCTCTCTTTCTCTAGTTTCTATATCTCTCTCTCTTTAACTCTCTCTCTCTTCCCTATATATATATATATATATGTACAGTTCCTCTTCCTCATATTTTTCGAGAACTCCTTCGCGAGAACCCAGCGCGCCTAGCCCTAGCAACCGTGCCCGTCGCCGCCGCAGCCCCAACGCCGACGCCACCACCACCATCACCCTCGCCTCTTCGCCCTCATCGCAGCCACTGCACCTTCTTCCCCCTCTTCCCTCTTTCCCGAACGCCTGCGTGCTGCCTGCACGCCACCTGCACACCGCCTACACCTCGTCGGATCGCCGCCGGCGATCTCGATCCGCCCCCGACCTCGCTAGCACCCCCTCGGTGAGCTTCTCATCCTCCATCTTCTCCTTTTCTTCTTCTTCCTTCTCTGATTAAGGTTTCTTGGTCTGGAAATTTTTCCGCCGTCGCTGCAGGTACCCGCCGGAGCTCCGTCGCCATGGTCGGCGATCACCACCCATCCCACAGATCCTCGTGAGCGATCCCTTTTCCATCCTCCTTCACTTCCTCTTTGTTTTCTTTCTATTCTTGTTGCAATTCTTGATTGTCGTTGTTTTTTTTGCTTCTCGCCGGAATCCGGCCGTGCCGACGACTTGATCCGACGTTCCAGCGAGGTACCCCGATCCACGTGGTCCCATTGTTCGTTGTTCGGGTTCAATCCGTGAACCGTGCGTCCGTCGCGAGTTTCCCCGCCGACGTTACGTTCCGTTTTTCCGGTTCGCGACCCGTCGAAGCAAGTATCACTTGCTACATGCTATACTATACAATTATATATGTTTGACTCATTAAACCTGCAAAACTTAACTCGGTATAGTCATTTTCTCATTTGGTTGCAATATGACATATATCATTTTACAGTTAACATAGAAATTACAATTTGCCGCTTTTAACCTAAGAACCAAGTTTACCTGTTAATCACATTTTACTGTTTAATAGATTGTAGCACTTTCCTATGTAGTCTATTACATTCGGATATTCGTATTCAAAGGCTTGATATAACTGTATTGCATCATCATTCAAACTGTTGCACCGCTAAGGGTGCTCAAAACCTGTTAATATAATAAAACGGCTGCACTATATTAATGCACTATTGTGATTGAATGATCTGCTTATTGTTGTTTAATTTATTGCTTATTTCCTGCTGTTAATCCCCTGTTCGATTATATATCTGTTGTGAGCACACCCACGATATTGTTACATCTTGACTTGACTTTGTTACACATGATAGATATTGATACACCTGACATGGTACCGTTTACTGTTGACTTGACCTGATGTACCATAACCCGACCTGTTGCCTGATCTCGTGCCTAATGCCAACAAACCTGACATGTTGTCCTCATTGACCATTCCTGTTATCTATCCAGACAAAACCTGCTGTTACCTGATCCTGTGTTGGCATTAGTTCTTGATTACTGAATACCGGACCTGACACATATAACTTGGGGGTATGGGGAAATCAAAGGTGTAAACTAAAGTGTAACTTAAAAGAGTATTACTTGATCCGTGGTCCCGGGGAGTAACGGGACAGAGCCATTCGTGACTCTTACATTTTCCTGATCCGTGGTCCCGGGGGGTAACGGGACAGAACCACTATTGGTTCCCATTTTCCTGATCCGTGGTCCCGGGGGGTAACGGGACAGAACCACTATTGGTTCCCATATTCCTGATCCGTGGTCCTGGGGGGTAACGGGACATATCCTTTGAGTTACATGGAGGATTACCCAAATTGATTTCGAAGGCTTTAGAATAGAAAACCTGATAGAACAGTTTAGTTACCCACTGCACACTACCCTGCACTGCTTGATTCACATTATTTGCTGCTCTCGTTTTATTCATGTTTATTTCGCATTGCCTGTTACACTGTTCCTATTATACTACTTGATGACATGACGCGCTGACGTCTGGGTTTTGCATGGCCCAGATTCTTTACCACTGTCGTTGTCCGAGCAGGAGTACTTCAGCCAGCAGGCTGATTTGTGAGTTCTGTAGTGGTTAGTTTTATTTCCTGCATTCTTATTTCCAGATGTGAGCCCGCATTATGGGACATACTTTTCTATTATTGTATTGGATCATTTGCTTCCGCATTTATTTATCATTGACTCTTGTTATTCTGGATTGTGGACATGTGTTAGTTAGTTTTATCTTGTTCGTGATATCTCTACAGCCGTAATGTGACTGTGGGTGGATACTTCCTACCCACAGGTAGCATGGTTGGCTATGTCACGTGCCCAATCTTGCGTACTCTGGGAAGCGGGGCGTGACATGGTTCTTTTGGTATCAAAGCCAGGTTAGTTGGGTTGATTCTTTTGTAGTTGGGTATTGTACCCAATACACGAATCAGAATACCCGTGTTTAGGAAATATGTCCTACCACCTTGACCGTTTTACCATTCTTGAATCACATTCTTCCTGATTATATCGACGTGCAAACTTACTTTGCATGTCGACTCGAAACCCTGACCTCTTGTTATCCCTAGGACTTAGGCGACTTGAGTGGAGTTAAGTAATTGTGGCTATGATACCGCGGCATAGTTACAATGCGGTACTCTATTTAAGTATCTTGGAGTTCTTGCCTTGATCTATATATTGAATCTATCATCATGCTAATGTTGGGTGTTTTTGATTTCAGGAATATGGCAGATAAGAATTTCAAGACGTATCAGAGGCGCGTGGACGAAGCCGCCATGTTGGGAGTAATAAGGGGAATGCTAGAGAATCAAAAGAGGCAGACCGAGCTGATCCAGCAGCAAGCAGACTCGTTTCAGGAAGGTTTGCAGATCGTTCAGCAGTCTGTGAACAATGCTGGAGCTAAACCAGTTGACCGAGTAGGGACCGTGGCAGATTTCAGACGTTTGGGTCCGTCTACATTTACTGGTTTGGAGGAGCCGTTGCCAGCCGAGCAGTGGCTAGTTGACACGGAGAATTTGTTGATTGCGGCACAGATTCCAGATGACAAAAGAGTTGATGTGGTACGCATTCAGTTAGTGGACTACGCCCGAGAATGGTGGCTTGTGGAGGAGACCCGCTTGCCCAAACCGATCAAATGGGCGGATTTTTCTAAGAGTTTCCTGGAGAAGTTCTTCCCGCGAACTGCACGGGAGGAAATGGAAGAGAAGTTTATTGGGCTGAGGCAGAATGGAGCACCCGTGGATGTACATGCAGCAGAATGCACGAGACTCAGCAGATTCGCTGGACCTTTAGTTGCCAACGATGCAGAAGGGCACGGAGGTTCATGCGCAGCTTGGATGTGGACATCCAGAGGCAGATTGTCTCCCTGGGTTTGACCACTTTCTCACAGGTTCTTACGGCAGCTCGGGAACAGCAGAGTTTATCTGGGATAAAAGGGAGCTTGCAGCAAACAGCAGTTGCGGCAAGGAAGCCCGCATTTGTACCTAACAGAGCTCATGGTCGCAGAGGTATTCCAGTGGACCGTCGAGGTATAGCACCCATGAAGAAGCCTGTGATCGTTGATCGAAGAAAGAGCATGATTTGTGACTACTGCCGTTTACCTGGGCACGTGCAGAAGGATTGTCGAAGGAAGCTGGGACTTTGTTTGGTTTGTGGAGCGGCTGATCACGCAGTTGGTGCCTGTCCGTCGAAGCTTCGTACGTGGGATAATATTCAGAAACCTCTGCAGAGACCGTTCCAAGGGCAGAAACAGCTGACTCAAGGACCTAATCAGGCTCGAGCTTTCACCTTGACAGCTGAGGAAGCTAAGGCATCAGGAGAAGTGGTTTCAGGTATTCTACTCGTTCATGGTTTTCCCGCAGTGGCATTATTTGATTCTGGTGCATCCCATTGTTTTATGTCATCCAAGTTTATAACTACACACTCGATTGCCTGCACGACCCTGTCTAGTTTTTGGGACATACACACTGGGAATGAGAAAATTGTATCTAGTAGGGAATGTAAAGACTGTACAGTTGTGGTGTGCGGACGGGAGCTTTTTGCAGATTTCTTGGTGATTGATACGGGCAGCTATGAGGTCGTCTTGGGAATGGACTTTCTCGGCACTTTCCACGCTCACATTGACTGTAGGGCAAGGAATGTAATTTTCCAGATTCCCGGACATCCTGAGTTTACCTTCACTGGAGGAAGCAGTTCTGTCGGGCCAGTCGAGTTTAGGGCTAGGCCGACCAATGTTATTCTTGCAGCAATGGATGTTGATAGTAATGAAGAGCCGGCGGTTGTTCGCGATTTTATGGATGTGTTTGAAGATATATCGGGTTTACCGCCGAAGCGAGACGTGGAGTTCGCGATTGACCTTATTCCTGGTGCAGCGCCAGTATCTAAAGCGTATTATCCAATGGCACCAGTAGAGTTAGAAGAAGTCAAGAAACAAGTTGCTGATTTGCTTGAGAAGGGTTGGATTCGAAGCAGTAACTCGCCTTGGGGAGCTCCAGTCCTTCTAGTAAAGAAGAAGGATGGCACGAGAAGGATGTGCATCGACTATCGAGAATTAAACCGGGTGACTATCAAGAACAAGTACCCGATCCCTTGCATTGGAGAACTTTTTGAGCAGCTTAGTGGCGCGAGGGTATTCTCGAAGCTGGATTTGCGATCCGGATATCATCAGGTCCGAGTGAAAGCATAAGATATTTGCAAGACGGCGTTTCGAACTCGGTATGGACATTACGAGTACTTAGTAATGCCCTTCGGAGTAACGAATGCGCCGGCAATATTCATGGATTTGATGAACCGAATCTTTTCACCGTTCTTGGACCAGTTTATTGTGGTATTCATTGACGATATTCTGGTTTACTCGAAGAGTTTTGAGGAGCATGCTGAGCATTTGAAGATTGCACAGCAGACATTGAGATAGGAGAAATTGTATGCGAAGATGAGTAAGTGCGAATTTTGGCTGGAAGAGGTGAAGTTTCTTGGGCATGTTGTGTCGGGGGATGGATTCGCCGTCGATCTCGAAAAGATTGCAGCAGTTCGAGATTGGCCGATTCCAAAGAATGCAGCTGAGATAAGAAGTTTCCTTGGATTAGCCGGATATTACAGGAGATTTGTGGAGAACTTCGCTCGTCTGGCAGAACCGTTGACCAAGCCTACGCGCAAGGAGGTACCTTTTATATGGACGGATAAATGTGCGTTAGCTTTTGAGACGTTGAAGCAGATGTTGATAACCGCCCCTATTCTGACCGTGCCAGACAATTCCGGCGGATTGGTGATTCACAGCGACGCATCTGGAAAAGGATTGGGATGTGTTTTGATGCAGCATGGGAAAGTTGTAGCGTACGCATCGAGACAATTAAAGACCTATGAGAAGAATTATCCCACTCACGACTTGGAACTTGCGGCTGTGATCTTCGCTTTGAAGATTTGGAGACACTACCTTTTGGGCGAGAGAGTCGAAGTTTTTACAGATCACAAGAGTTTGAAGTATATGTTCACTCAGAAGGAGTTGAATATGAGGCAGCGTAGATGGTTGGAGCTGATGGCCGACTACGACCTTGATCTTAAATACCATCCGGGAAAAGTTAACGTCGTGCCGGATGCGCTTAGTCGGTTACCGGCGATTCAGGTGTTAACTACGCAGAGGGAGATCATTGCAGATTTTCGCAGATTCGACTTGGAGGTTGTGCTACCACATTCTACAGGACAGTTGATGCAGTTGCAAGTACAGTCGTCCTTGGTTCAGAAGATTAAAGCGGCACAATCGCAGGATCCTAGGCTGCAAAAGTTTCGAGAGCAGGTTGAAGCCGGACTACGAACAGATTTACTGGTCCACGAAGATGGTTCGTTGAGGTATGGTAGCCGTTTGTGTGTGCCAAAGGGAGATGCTCGTGAAGAGCTTATGAAGGAGGCACACAGTTCAACTTACTCTGTACATCCAGGAGGCACAAAGATGTACCGTGATATTCGACAGCATTTCTGGTGGGAAGGCATGAAACGGGAGATTGCTCGCTTCGTGGCTAAGTGCTTGGTATGTCAGCAAGTCAAGGCTGAACACCAAAGGGTTGCTGGTTTGTTGCAGCCACTTTCGATTCCTCAGTGGAAGTGGGAACATATAACCATGGATTTCGTGACGGCTTTACCGCGGAGTCCAAAGGGCAACAATGCGGTATGGGTGATTGTCGATCGGTTGACCAAGGCATCTCACTTTATTCCTTTCTGGGTTGGTCAATCAATGGAGACTTTGGCAGAACGGTACATGCAGGAGATTGTAAGATTGCATGGCGTACCGGTGAGCATCGTGTCCGATCGGGACACTCAGTTCTTATCACACTTCTGGAGGAGTTTACAGGAAAGTTTGGGGACTCGATTGAAGTTTAGCACAGCTTATCATCCTCAAACTGATGGTCAGTCGGAGAGAACGATCCAAACTCTTGAAGACATGTTGAGAGAATGCATGTTGGACTTCAAGGATTCATGGGAGGATCATCTACACTTGGTGGAGTTTTCTTACAACAATAGTTTCCAAGAAACTATCCAGATGGCTCCGTTTGAAGCTTTGTATGGTTGTAAGTGCCGTTCACCTGTTTGTTGGGATGATGTTGGTGAACGAAGATTATTGGGACCAGATTTGGTGGTGCAGACAGTCGAGAAGGATAACACCATCAGAAAGCATATGAAGGCAGCTCAAGACAGACAGAAAAGTTGGGCTGACACGTCAAGAAGACCTCTAGAGTTCGCCGTGGGTGATTTGGTATTCTTGAAGATATCACCGACTAGAGGGGTGATTCGTTTTGGGAGTCGAGGGAAGCTTAGTCCTCGATTCGTTGGACCCTTCGAGATATTGGAGCGCGTTGGAGAGGTAGCGTACCGTTTGGCGTTACCGCAGTCCTTGGCAGGTGTGCACGATGTGTTTCATGTATCTCAACTACGAAGGTATGTTCGAGATGAAACACACGTCTTGGATCATTCGGAGTTAACTGTACGGGAAGACCTAACTTTTGAGGAGCGACCGGTTGAAATCATGGATCGAAGGGAAAAGGTTCTTAAGAACAAGTTTATCCCCCTTGTGCTAGTTTCTTGGGGTAATCGATCACATGGAGAGTTCACGTGGGAGCGAGAAGACGAGATCCGACAGAAGTTTCCTCACCTTCTCCTGTAGTTTTCTATCTTGTATTCTTGGAATTTCGAGGACGAAATTCTTTTGTAGTTGGGTATAATGTAACACCCGAGCCCAATACTACTATTTCTGTTACTGGTTGAGAGTTAGGTATTACTCATTTCATTTATCATGCTTGTTTGGGTCTTACTGTAAAATTTTATCTGGCTAAGTCATTTCTGCATATAACAAATTTTAGCACCTAAAATAAAATTAAAAATATCTATCTTGGCCTACTTGTCACCCTTAACCGCGTGGTAGCGTCCGTACGTCGAGTTCTCGTCCCGTTCGGTGAAACGGGCGAGTTTGGACGACTACGCGCGCGTACAGGTGTCCGACTTGGGGGTATGCTTTTTAATCATAAAACATTTCATTTTAAAATTTGGAACCCGCTTAAAATCCTATTATTTGAATTTCGAATTTTTGGACCCAATCCGGGCGCGATTTGGAAATGTTTCATTTGGAGCCAAATTCCCCAATTAATAAAATAATCGAAACTATATATATTATAAGATCCTACTGTTAAAATAAATTTGGAAATCTTTTTAATTAAAATTTTTCGAACCTCTTAAATCCCTATCAGCCAATCACGAGGTTTCTTTACCCCGTGGGCCCCCTCCTATCTCTCTTTCTCTCTTTCTCTCTCCGTCTCTCACGTCTCTCTCTCTCTAGTTTCTATATATCTCTCTCTCTCTAACTCTCTCTCTCTCTCTTCCCTATATATATATATATATGTACAGTTCCTCTTCCTCATATTTTTCCAGAACTCCTTCGCGAGAACCCAGCGCGCCTAGCCCTAGCCACCGTGCCCGTCGCCGCCGCAGCCCCAACGCCGACGCCACCACCACCATCACCCTCGCCTCTTCGCCCTAGTCGCAGCCATTGCACCTTCTTCCCCCTCTTCCCTCTTTCCTGAACGCCTGCGTGCCGCCTGCACGCCACCTGCACACCGCCTACACCTCGTCGGATCGCCGCCGGCGATCTCGATCCGCCCCGACCTCGCTAGCACCCCCTCGGTGAGCTTCTCATCCTCCATCTTCTCCTTTTCTTCTTCTTCTTCCTTCTCTGATTAAGGTTTCTTGGTCTGGAAATTTTTCCGCCGTCGCTGCAGGTACCCGCCGGAGCTCTGTCGCCGTGGTCGGCGATCACCACCCGTCCCACAGATCCTCGTGAGCGGTCCCTTCTCCATCCTCCTTCACTTCCTCTTTTTTTTCTTTCTATTCTTGTTGCAATTCTTGATTGTCGCTGTTTTTTTTGCATCTCGCCGGAATCCGGCCGTGCCGACGACTTGATCCGACGTTCCAGCGAGGTACCCCGATCCGCGTGGTCCCATTGTTCGTTGTTTGGGTTCAATCCGTGAACCGTGCGTCCGTCTCGAGTTTCCCCGCCGACGTTACGTTCCGTTTTTCCGGTTCGCGACCCGTCGAGGCAAGTATCACTTGCTACATGCTATACTATACAATTATATATGTTTGACTCATTAAACCTGCAAAACTTAACTCGGTATAGTCATTTTCTCATTTGATTGCAATATGACATATATCATTTTACAGTTAACATAGAAATTACAATTTGCCGCTTTTAACCTAAGAACAAAGTTTACCTGTTAATCACATTTTACTGTTTAATAGATTGTAGCACTTTCCTATGTAGTCTATTACATTCGGATATTCGTATTCAAAGGCTTGATATAACTGTATTGCATCATCATTCAAACTGTTGCATCGCTAAGGGTGCTCAAAACCTGTTAATATAATAAAATGGCTGCACTATATTAATGCACTATTGTGATTGAATGATCTGCTTATTGTTGTTTAATTTATTGCTTATTTCCTGCTGTTAATCCCCTGTTCGATTATATATCTGTTGTGAGCACACCCACGATATTGTTACATCTTGACTTGACTTTGTTACACATGATAGATATTGATACACCTGACATGGTACCGTTTACTGTTGACTTGACCTGATGTACCATGACCCGACCTATTGCCTGATCTCGTGCTTAATGCCAACAAACCTGACATATTGTCCTCATGGACCATTCCTGTTGTCTATCCAGACAAAACCTGCTGTTACCTGATCCTGTGTTGGCATTAGTTCTTGATTACTGAATACCGGACCTGACACATATAAATTGGGGGTATGGGGAAATCAAAGGTGTAAACTAAAGTGTAACTTAAAAGGGTATTACTTGATCCGTGGTCCCGGGGGGTAACGGGACAGAACCACTATTGGTTCCCATTTTCCTGATCCGTGGTCCCGGGGGGTAACGGGACAGAACCACTATTGGTTCCCATATTCCTGATCCGTGGTCCCGGGGGATAACGGGACATATCCTTTAAGTTACATGGAGGATTACCCAAATTGATTTCGAAGACTTTAGAATAGAAAACCTGATAGAACAGTTTAGTTACCCACTGCACACTACCCTGCACTGCTTGATTCACATTATTTGCTGCTATCGTTTTATTCATGTTTATTTGCATTACCTGTTACACTGTTCCTATTATACTACTTGATGCCATGACGTGCTGACGTCTGGGTTTTGCATGGCCCAGATTCTTTACCACTGTCGCTGTCCGAGCAGGAGTACTTCAGCCAGCAGGCTGATTTGTGAGTTCTGTAGTGGTTAGTTTTATTTCCTGCATTCTTATTTCCAGATGTGAGCCCGCATTATGGGACATACTTTTCTATTATTGTATTGGATCATTTGCTTTCGCATTTATTTATCATTGACTCTTGTTATTCTGGATTGTGGACCTGTGTTAGTTAGTTTTATCTTGTTCGTGATATCTCTACAGCCGTAATGTGACTGTGGGTGGATACTTCCTACCCACAGGTAGCATGGTTGGCTATGTCACGTGCCCAATCTTGCGTACTCTGGGAAGCGGGGCGTGACATCATAGTCAGTGGAGCAGCGGAAGCATGGTGGACAAGTGGCTTATGTCTATTTATAGACTAAAGCAGATTTAGCGGAGATAGATCATCTATTTCTGATGTGACAGTCATAGGTTTGACTTCATCAGAATAGGGGATGGATCTGTTAAGAAGGTAGTAGGGTGTGATGTCCTGGTATTTGGATGACATACACAGAGTAGGAAGTGATATTCTTATACTACGATCGGTTATACTTTGGTTGTCACACAGTGGTTTCTCCACATAGGAATTGGATATTATATCAGACATTTTGGTTACTAGATCTATAGTTTTAGATCTAGATTTGGGTGGTTTCCCAATCCGGGTACTTTGACAGCATTCTAACAGTATTTAGAATGGACGACTCCAGGCACGGTAGTGTACCTGCAGGTGATGAAGTCGCACTCTCTAAAGGTGTCTCATAGACTAAAGGGGAGAGGGATGTGCATGATCGGCAGATCACTTACTTAGGCAATTGAGTTGATCATGAAATGTCAAGTACCACACCAGATATTGTTTTTGCACCAGATGCAGTAAGTTGATATTAATCCAATCCTGGAGAAACAATCGGAAGCAGTTTTAGAACATAAGTTGATGTTCTAGGGAAATGATAACGGCAGCCTCCTTTGGGAGACAGTTATCATTCCAGGCTTCTAAGGTGACCTGGACGGCAGAGTGACTGTCAGAGTTATAGTTTTCCCTCTGACGAGGGGCAGTATTTTGGACAGGTGGTCCAGGTGGATACCGAGGGAAGGATGGCGCAGGATACTGATTAAGTTCAGTTGACGATACAGTCTAAGAAGTTTGGATTTGGAGTTCATTTATGAGCTAGGTCCCATCAGATATCCAGACATATTCTAAGACAGGTATTGCTCATTTCGGGAGATGGGTTTCTCCGCGAACTTGAGATGAAGAGAGACATAGAAAGAAACATCAGAGCGGATCCACTCACTGAGGCTATTCCTCGAACGCAATAGTTTCGCAAACGAGCTTTATGAGACAGACTAGTAGAGGAGTTGGGTGTTCGGTATCACACGGGCTGTGAGTATGCGACATCGCAATAATTAGCCTTGAGTGCAAGTGGAAGATTGTTGGAGATAGTGCCCTCAGAGTCAATTATTGGATCATAGGCACTTGATTGCAATGATTGAAGGAGGACCTTTCCCGGTAGGACAGTCTTACTCAAGATGATAGTATGCTCTCTGGTTTATCTTTATCATCGTGTACTGCTTTAGGTGACCTTTCAGGTCACTATTGCACGTTGATAGAGCCCCTAGGATTCTTGCTTGACTACCAGCAGTATGAGAGCGATCATATACGTGGGAGCTGGGGTCTATAAGCACATCCTTAAGAGGTCCCTAGTCATGGGAGTTTCGAGACATGGCATCGATACTCCAGAGTAGACTAGTGTATACAGTCGAGACCCCGACGAGGGGCGGTGGCCGGTCTCACAAGCCACTGGTGTTAGTTGGTTCACCTAAGATGTATACAGGTGCTCATTGGGTTATGAGTACACCGGACAGGACTCGCCGGGAACATGCTAGTTGGTATTATACCTGACGTCAGATAGCAGTTCCCTGGTGACATGTGTACAGGTTAGTTCATCGACCTGAGATCGTCATTTGTCTTGTGTGAGTTCCCACTATGCTTTGATTACTACCCTACCATGGCTCAAAGGAGTCGTGCAAACAGGTTTTAGTTGGGTATAGTCCCAAGCCACATAGAGGTAGTGAGCGGATCTGCAGGGGTTCGTCTCTCCCGGTATTGGGGGTGAGGTCGCGCTGTGTCTAGGAGAGCCATTACACGAAGTCCTTGGCCAAGGCAGGAGATTTACTGGTAGGTATTCCAGTAGTATCTCAGGGTGTTCTGGGCTACTCTCCGACACGACTTGTACCGTTTTTGGGGGTCTGACTTTTACCAACCCCCTAGGCCCGCCATGCGATGCTCATAGACGAACGGACCGAACTGTACGGATATTGTCACTGACAGGCTCAGTAAGGTGTCAGGATGAGTTCGCTCATCGACTTCCTTTTTGGTCAATACCTGGTAGCCCGTTACGTATAGGCTAATATCTCTGACGTGCTAGTGGTTAAATCCACAACCAAAGTATTGACGAGTCTTTAGAGTCCCCAACAGACCAGTTTCTCAAGTTTCGGGCGAAACGCTGTAGAGGCCGTATGGAGATATGGCAGGGTTCGATCAGATACGTGCGGTATTGCACGGATCGTGATCGGACGGATTTTACTAGTGGGCTTTGGTTTAAGCCGGATCCTAGTATTAGACAGTGTAGATTTTGTCTCTTTGCATTTGTATTCAGTAGGAATACAAATGCGGGTATGTATATACAGTCGCGGGGTTTTCCTGTAATTTATTACGGGATCAGTTTTCTGAAGTTGCCAGTTTGCATTCCGTTCCGGCCAGTATTCCTTTGTTCCTTCACGGCCGAATTTTTCTGATGGAGGGGCTAATTTGCAAGTTCGCAAATTAGCATTAGTGGAGGGGTTATTTGTGAAATGAAAGATTATGATAGCATCTTTTCTTTTCATGCATCATTTCTTTACCATTAAATGAGATTAGAAAGGATTAGAAATTGATTTGATATTGTTATCATCACTTTTGGCTTATGGTCACCCTTTTGCTTTTCCTACTCTCACCTCCCTTCATGCATTATTCTTTTTCCCTCCACCATTTTGACATAGGGGGGCCGGCCACTTTGGGAGAGAAGGAGGGAATTCATTTTTGTGATGAGGGAAATTTCTTGTTCTTATTTGATATACTCTAAAGTTCTTTCATTTCTCCATCATGGCAACTTCACAACCCCAAATGAGACAATGGTTTCTACACTTGCCTACAGCAATTCTTGAGCACGTCGACTCGCCAGCTTCGTGCCCGAGTTGCCTCGGTCCAGAGGTGGGAGCCCGTAAAAGAACCCGGCGTTGTGGTGCCCGTCCCGACGAGGAGGTGACGACCGGAGATTCCGTGAGGAGATCGGAGTGGAGGCGAAGACCGAAGGACACGGATCACTTGGTATAGATTCTCTACTCTTATTCTTGTTTGCTAGAGTTAGGTTAATGGCCCGATCCAGGATTTTTGTGCACGGTGGTGCCAGTTTTCTAGTTTGAAAAGTTTTTCGTTTCCGCATTCCGGCGTCGGATTAACGGCCGGGGCGCCACCGTGCACTTACAATTTCATCATCCTTCCTAGGCCCCACAAATCACAAAACGAGCATACATTCACCCTACATTAATTAAAAAATATCTAGACCAAGCCTCAAAGGACCGTCGCGCTTAATTAGGACAGAGGAGGGTCATGGATAATCTATCGTTTATCCACATCTCTCTTGTGGTGTCTAGGAAAGTGTGACTAAGGAAAGAGCTTATTTAATTAAGAACACTATTTTCAGTGATTCGTATAGCGTATACCTTCCACTTACCTGGCACTTACCTGGCCACAAGAGCGATAAAGAGGTAGTAGAGAATTGATCCTGCGACTTGTCCTTTGGAAGTCTAGGAGCAGTCTAGTGACTTGACCTAGGTGACCCAAGTTCTAGGGATTGATTGTGCATTTTGTGATTTGTGGATTCAAGCTTGTTCCCCTCCGAACGGCGGCCGAGACGTTAGGACGTCCTGAGCCTGGGGTTCGGGGCAGATGCTATTTGGTTTTATCCGTCTATCTCTCCGAAGATGCCAAGTTGATTTATGGCACCGTGTATCGGAGGTTTAGACGGATGCGGCCGATGTAGCAGACTTCGTCAGATTCCCCCTCAAGGTGAGGGGTTTTTGATTGTGGGGACGCTCTTCCCTGCAGGCGCAAGCCCCTGCAGTTAATTACGCTACCGCATCGCGGTAACAACTTTCTCCTTCTCCAGAATTTCACTTCGTGTCGTGTGTGTTTGTTTTGTTTGTGGTTGCCCGTGGATTGTATACGGAGACTGAGTAATGCCGTCGCCCGTAGGACGTGGATTAGTCCAAATCCGTATTTACTTAGATTTGGGTTTGGTGTTTTTAGTTTAAGGATACGTTAGTCGCGTTGCGGCTAAGATCAACTTAAACGTTCGTTAAGGATACGTTAGTCCTGTTTGAGACTAAGATCAACTTAACGGGACCATTTAGGTCCGACAAAAGAGCATTTGGGCTCTATTGTTCCAGTTCGGGAGATTCATAGTCCAATTTGGGACTAAAGTCTGTTTGGAGGATACGTTAGCCATTTTTGAGGCTAAGATCGACTCAAACGTTTGTTAAGGATACGTTAGTCCAGTTTGAGACTAAGATCAACTTAACGGGACCGTTTAGGTCCGACAAAAGAGCATATGGGCTCTATTTTGCCAGTTTAGGGACGTGGTGGTCTATCGCCAGTTTAAGGACGTTTCGGTCCGATATTAGTTTAAGGACATTTCGGTCCAATATTAGTTTAGGGACGTTTCGGTCCACGAGTTTAGGGACCCCGCAGTCCATATCGATGTGTGGTCGTTGGGACCCGTCACCTCTTTGACGTCGTTGAGGAATTACAACGACGGATGTCAAAGGAGCTCAGAGATGTACCCTCGAACCGGATGTAAATTGATTTAGAAGAGCAATTTTGCTCAGTCAATTTAATTTAAGGACTTATGGCCAAAATTGGGCTAAGTCCAGTTGAAATGTTCAACATTTTATTTGCTTTTGCATTGCATTTCTTCTTTTTATTTTTATTTGGGCCTTGCCCAGAAATGATGCAGAGCATCAATTTGTTTTAGGCTCTGCCCTTTTAGGAATGATGCAAGGCATCAATTTTATTTGGGCTCTGCCCTTGTATAAAGGATGCAAAGCATCAATTTATTTGGGCTTTGCCCATTTATTGCCTTGCAATTTAATTAGACCCACTAGGTCCTTTTGATTTGGGCCTGGCCCTTTAAGAAATGCTTTGCATTTGTCAGGCGCATTGCGCCAATCAAAAAGCACAACAGTGCAAATTCATAAGTGCAAAGCACTATTAATTTGAGAATTTTTTAGATTCAAGAACCAATGGTTCATAAAAGAAGTGCAAAGCACTATTTGATTTCTTGATCTAATTTAGATCAAAGAAGAACAAGTTTTTTCTTTTTATTTCAAGAACCGAAGGTTCATAAAAGTGCAAAGCACTGTTTTTTTTATTTCTGTTTTTTTTTATTTCTTGTTTTAGAGAGCCAGTGGTTCATAAGAAGTGCAAAGCACTATTAATTTAAAAACCTTTTAGGTTCAAGAACCGATGGTTCATAAAACAAGTGCAAAGCACTATTTGATTTATTTCTAAGAAAAAACAAGTTTTTCTTGTTTTTCTTATCTCAGAGAACCAAAGGTTCATAAAAGTGCAAAGCACTATTTTATTTTATTTTATTTTTATTAAAGATCATTGATCTTGTTTTTTTTAGATCTATGATCTGTTCATAAGAGAACTTTCTCTTTTTCTAAAGGTTTTTACCTTTTTTTGTTCTTGAGGAGTTTCTCAGAGTTCTCTCTCTCTCTCTTTTTTTCTTTTAGAAAAAAAAGTTCCTCCTTTTTAATTGAGGTCTGGGGTCCTTTTTATAGTACCCATAAATTAGTTAAATTTGTTAAAGAAATCTTTTTCTGAGTGATTTGGGAATTTTCCCCACCGTTGGATCTTTGATCCAAGGGCTTCTGCTTTGCAGAAGAAAATCTTCTTGTTTTAACAAGAACAGAAAAGATTTCTTAAATCTTTTAATTCTGTTTGGCGCAGTGCCCCAGCGCGTGACACGTGTCGCGCTGTGCTGACACGTGTCGCGCATTCCTTTTTTTTTTTTTTTTTTTTTTTTTTTTTTTTTTTTTTTTTTGTGGTCGCGCAGCGCAGTTGCGCTGCGCTGACACGTGTCGCGCAGCGCGCAGTTGCGCTGCGCTGACACGTGTCGCGCAGCGCGCAACTGCGCTGTGCGCTTTTTTTTTTTTTTTTTTTTTTTTTTTTTTTTTCCCGCAGCGCAGTTGCGCTGCGCTGACACGTGTCGCGCAGCGCGCAGTTGCGCTGCGCTGACACGTGTCGCGCAGCGCGCAACTGCGCGGCGCGCAACTTTTTTTTTTTTTTTTTTTTTTTTTTTTTTTCCATTCAGGAGCGCAGTTGCGCTGCGCTGACACGTGGCGCGCTGCGCGCAGTTGCGCTGCGCTGACACGTGTCGCGCAGCGCGCAATTGCGCTGCCCTTTTTTTTTTTTTTTTTTTTTTTTTTTTTTTTTTAAGAGATTTGCTCTGAAGATTTTGTGGAGCATATTTTAACTTTAATTCTAATTTTCTTTTTAATTTTCAAGACAGAGCTTTGCTCTGATTGGAGAAAAACAGAAGTATTGCTTCTTTTTCCATCTTCGAATTTAAACAGAGCTTTGCTCTGATTAAGGTAAACAAATGCCCCCCCACCGTTGCGCTTACGTGGTCTCCTAACGTGAGCGCAGCGGTGGCAGACTCCGAACCGTCGCGCCATCTTTTGGAAGCTGAAAGGGCACTTGATGCCTATAAATAGGACCTTTGGTCCTCGAAAATTTTTTACCACTTCAAGAATTTTGACTCAGAGCCTTGCTCTTGCCTAAGAATTTTCAGAGCCTTGCTCTTGTTTTTTTTTTTTTCTTTTTTTTTTTTTTTTTTTTTTTTTAAGAACTCAAGAGTTCATAACCATCATAGGTAAAAATTAAATTAAATTAAAGCTGATTAATAGAGCCTTGCTCTCCATAGATCCCTGATCTAAAGAAAACCTATTTAGGGTTTCATTTAGCAGAGCTTTGCTCTAAAGAGGTCAAAAGAGAACTCAGGAGAATCCTGTTAGGGTTCCATTAATAGAGCTTTGCTCTATAAAAGATTTTTCTTATATCTTCTTAATTAATGGAGCTTTGCTCCTCCCAACTTATATGACACTCGAGAATATTATTATTATTATTATATCATTTTTTTTTTTTTTTTTTTTTTTTTTTTAGAGCGGAGCTCTCAATATTTTCAGGGAATTTTCTTCAAATTCTCCTCATAACTGATTTTGACTGGTGTCGCTCCTGTCTGCAGAGCATTGCTCTCGAGAAGTTTAACTTTTAATTTTCTGTATTTTCTTGTTTATTAATATCCCTGTATTGTTTTCTTCAGGTATTATGGCGGTGCGTCTATACAGCTTGCACGAGTTCATCACTTATGAGGATATCCGTGTACAGGGCCGTTAACAGAACCAGGAGTTTACGGACGCTCAATGTGCAGAGGTCATGGGTCGCCTGAATGCCAGCGGTGGCTGGCTGCTACCTCGTCGTTCGGCCCTTTTGAAAGTCGTGCTGGGGTCAATATGGAGAGCACTCCCAGGTCTTCACGAGGCCTTACCGCTCAATGCACTAGATGATGCTGAAGACAAGGTGCATTCAGTGTACCTGACGGGGCTGATTTCGAAGAAACGGCGAAACAACCTCGTTGACATCCTACATCAAATCTTTCAGCAGACGACAATCGTTGCTGCTTATCGAAGGCCGGAGGGGCTTGCCGATGATATTGACACCGAGGAGCGCGAGAGGCTGCGCATAAGAATAATTAGAAAGGCCAAAAGAAGTTTGGACGGCCTTACTTTTGAATTCCTCAATCCCTGCCCCGGATCTGAAGTTATTCCATTGTAATAATGTTTTCCTTTTACCGCTTTTCAAAATTGTAAGAATTTTTGCCAATATGAATGGAAACTTTTTACTTCAGCTTCTCCTATTTCCCGTCCTGAGTTTTCTGTCCATGCATAAATGAATGCGTCACGCATGCCAGATCAAATGTAGACCGGATATTCTCTCTGTCATCTTCTTTCTTTTAAAGTCAGCAGGCTGTCTTTATAACCATGGTTGATGGATGTCTAAAACGAGTATTCTGACTTCCTCAGGAAATAACGATGGCTTAGGCCGCAGGTTCAGGTCTAATGCCTAAGACTTTTCAATTCTATGAGCCGTGAGGGTCTCATAGAGGCTTTTCTCCCTACGGATCGAGAGGATCTCATAGGTGGATTTTCTCCTTAGGAATCGTGAGGATTCCTAAGTGTGGTTTTCTCTTATAAGTCGTAAGGATCTTATAAGAGAATTCTCCCTCTCACGAATCGAGAGGATTCGTAAGTGGTTGTTTCCCTCCTCGTCGAAATTCGACTTCGGAGAGTGAGACCCGTGAATAGTATGCAAGAGACCAGTTTGGATTGACTTGCAGGGTCCCAGTGCTTAGAAAACAGGTTTTTTAATCCCTACTGCCTAAGGCTTTATCTCACGAGTCGAGACGCATCGAGAAAATCTCGCAAAGACATCAATTTCCTCACGAGTCGAAACGGATCGAGCAGATCTCGTAAGAACATCTTAACGTCGCATTTAACCTCTGCTCTTTACGACAGAAGCCCGTTAAGGTTGGTGGTACTTAGGGTTTTGGCCATCGTACCGTCGCATAAGCTGATATAGTCCTCGATAGGCAATCGTGCTGTTCGAGTAGCCCTGCGACTGCCGTGTCTCTGATCCCTTCGGGGGCTGGACAAGACGTCTTCAAGCAATCCTCCTTGGCAGTTTGACCGTCAGAAGAGCAAGCGCTAGGAATTTGCCATGCCGCTTTTTACTTGAGGTTAGGCTCATTTTGGAGAGCCCCGATGAGTCATAACCACTCCGCGCTGGTGCGGGGATGATCTCCGATAGTCTTTCGGGCTTTATATGAGTTGCCGTTAAGACCCTGAAGCTAGGAATTTGGCCTTTGCTTCGTTTACTGGCATTGCGTCTGCTGTATCGAGACGAATGTTGCGGTGGGAACTAGGGATTTTGCCGTGGCTCCGTTTGTTTGATGACGTTACGTCTGCTGTGTCGAGACGAACGTTGGGGTGACATCTCGTCTGCTGTATCGAGACGGATGTCGAAGTGGTGACCACTCCACACTGGTGCGAGATGATCTCCGATTGTCTTTCCGGTTTTATATGACTTGCCGTTAAGACCCTGAAGCTAGGAATTTAGCCTTCGCTTCGTTTGCTGGCATTGCGTCTGCTGTATCGAGACGAATGTCGTGGTTGTCTCTAGGTTACTGGTGAACCGCCGAGGTTTGGAACTAGGGATTTTGCCGTGGCTCCGTTTGTTTGATGACGTTACGTCTGCTGTGTCGAGACGAACGTTGGGGTGACATCTCGTCTGCTGTATCGAGACGGATGTCGAAGTGGTGACCACTCCACACTGGTGCGAGATGATCTCCGATTGTCTTTCCGGTTTTATATGACTTGCCGTTAAGACCCTGAAGCTAGGAATTTAGCCTTCGCTTCGTTTGCTGGCATTGCGTCCTCTGTATCGAGACAAATGTCGCGGTGGGAACTAGGGATTTTGCCGTGGCTCCGTTTGTTTGATGACGTTGCGTCTGCTGTGTCGAGACGAACGTTGGGGTGACATCTCGTCTGTTGTATCGAGACGGACGTCGAGGTTGTCTCTAGGTTGCTGGTGAACCGCCGAGGTTTGGAACTAGGGATTTTGCCGTGGCTCCGTTTGTTTGATGACGTTGCGCCTGCTGTGTCGAGACGAACATCAAGGTGGTGACCACTCTGTGCTGCTGCGAGATGATCTCCGATTGTCTTTCCGGTTTTATGTGAGTTACCGTAAAGACGTTGAAACTAGGAATGTGGCCTTCGCTTCGTTTGCTTTGTCGTGTCTGAATCCCTGCTGGAGGAAGAATGCTGAGGTTGACATTTCGTCTACTGTATCGAGACGAACGTCATGGAGGTGACCACTTCATGTGAGATGGTCTCCAATTGTCTTTCCGGTTTTATGTGAGTTACCGTTAAGACGTCGAAGTTAGGAATGTGGCCTTCGCTTCGTTTGCTTTGGTGTGTCCAAATCCTGTTGGAGGAAGAACGCTGGGGTTGATATTTCGTCTACTGTATCGAGACGAACGTCAAGGAGGTGACCACTTTCTGTGAGATGATCTCCGATTGTCTTTCCGGTTTTATGTGAGTTACCGTAAAGACGTTGAAGTTAGGAATGTGGCCTTCGCTTCGTTTGCTTTGTCACGTCCGAATCCCTGCTGGAGGAAGAACGCTGGGGTCGACATCTCGTCTGCTGTATCGAGACGGACGTCGAGATGGTGACCACTCTGTGCTGGTGCGAGATGATCTCCGATTGTCTTTCATGCTTTTTATGACTTGCCATCAAGACGTATGAAGCTAGGAATTTGGCCTTCGCTTCATTTGCTTTGGCGCGTCCGAATCCTGCTGGGGAAAGAACGCTGGGGTGACATTTCATCTGCTGTGTTGAGATGAACGTCAAGGTAGAGCTGGGATTTTGCCGCCGCTCTGCTTTGTTTTGACCGTGAGGTCTTTTGTCGGCGTTGTATCCGAATGCTGAGGTGGAGCTGGGATTTTGCCATCATTCCGCTTTGTTTCGACTATGGGGTTTTATGTTGATGTTGCATCTGCATCCTGATGAACCACGAAGGAACGCCCTTGTTGACATTGCGTCTACTGTATCGAGACGAATGCTGAGGTGAAGCTGGGATTTTTGCCATCGCTCCGCTTGATGGTGTAACATCTGTGTCCTGTTGGAATGAGGAGGCACACCGTTGTTGGTCTCCAGGATGTAGATGTGGCCATTGAGATTTGGAACTAGGGACTTTGTCATGGTTCCATTTCGTTGCGATTCTGAGGTCAGTTGTTGACGTCATGTCTGCATCTGGTTGGAGTAAGGAGAAACGCCGTTGGTGATCTCTAAGTTGTCGATGTTGACGTCGAGACCCTGAAGCTCGGGATCTTCATTCGCTTCATTTGTTGACATCGTATCTGTAATATTGCGACAAATGTCGAGAAGGTCTCTAGGTTATCTATGAACCGTCGAGATTTGGCTTCGCTTTCTGGTGGAGCCTGTTGGGAAGGTATTGTTCCCTTTTTATTTGTGCCCCTGTATTGTATACAGGGATCGATGTGATCTCACCTGTAGGGCAAAAAGTTTTATTCTTTCATCATTTTTTTATTCTTTCCGCGATGCTCTATCATTTCAGCTTTTTATATTGCGAAAATCGCGATTGCCCAATCATTTCGGCTATTTTTCGCGGTGCCCAATCATTTCGGCTATTTTTCTTTTTACTCGCTGCTTTTTATTGCGAGTTGCCCAACCATTTCGGCTATTTTTCTTTTTACTCGTGCATACATTTTTACTTGCTGATTTTGTTTGCAAGTTGCCCCATCATTTCGGCTATTTTGTATACATTTTTTTTTGAGTAGGGAATTTGGGGTCTGATACCAATCTTGGCATCAGCATCGCTGCGACTGGAATATTGCCAGGAGCGAATCATCATTTGCCGTGAAAGGACTTGGAATTTGATACCGGTTTAGGCATCAGCATCGCTGCAACTGGGATATTGCCAGGAGCGAATCATCATTTGCCATGAAAGGACTTGGAATTTGATACCGATTTAGGCATCAGCGTCGCTACAACTGGAATAATGCCAGGAGCGAATCATCATTTGCCTCTGTCGATGTCGAACAAAGGTGGCTTAGTAAACAGGGTTAAGGGTCCTGTCGGCTAAGGCTTTTGACTTCATGGGCCGTAAGGGTCTCACAAAGGTATTTCTCCCTACAAGTCGTGAGGATCTTGTAGGTGTGTTTTCTCCTTGGGAATCGTGAGGATTCCTAAGTGTATGTTCTCTTATAAGTCGTAAGGATCTTACAAGAGTGTTATCCCCTTATGAGTCGAGAGGACTCACAAGGGTTGTTCACCGTGTGGACATATCCCCAGTCACGTATGGGACTTGGTTAGGGAAATGTTTATTCGCGCCCGTGGATTGTATACAAGGGCCAATATCGGACCACTTGTAGGGCAATGTCGAAAGTTGTGGGGGTTGCTTAAGCACAGCTTTAGGCCTCTGTAACTTAAGACTTTCGAATCTTATGAGCCGTAAGGGTCCCACAAGAGAGTTCTCCTTACGAGTCGTGAGGATCTCGCAAGTGTATTTTCTCCTTAGGAATCGTGGGGATCCCTAAGTGTGTTGTTCCTTTATGAGTCGTAAGGATCTCACGTAGGTGGTTTCTCCTTACAGGGTCGAGAGGACCCTATAAGTGTTTCTCAACGAGGTTGCGCCCTTTCGGGTTTTCACAAACACTCGCCGGTAGTCCTGCTGTTTTTACTCACGGAGCCCTTTCGGGTTTTCATCCGTGCCCATTTTGCTTGTGGACATACCTTTTTTTTTATTCTCTTTTTTATTTTCTTTTTACCACGCCGACCTGAGGATGCCGCGGGTTGATAGTAGTTTAACGACGTTTCGGTCATTTGCAAGTTTTAGGACATTGCGGTCCGTCGTTAGTTTAAGGACATCTCGGTCCGTTGTTAGTTTAAGGACGTTTCGGTCCGTTATCCAGTTTTAGGACGTAGTGGTCCGTTAGGCTTTCTCTTTGAATGAGCATGATGCCCCCGGCATGTCCATATTTTTCGGAGCATGCGGTTGTGGCGGGTTCACCTTCCAAGTTTCGGACAACGCGAACTTGCCCTGTTGGTATTGGTCTTCAACCCAGTTTTTGAAGACGTAGCAATCCTCGATCAGATGACCTACCGTTTGGTGGTAAGGGCAATAATTAGGATTATTAATATCGCCTGGCCACAACGGACGTTTTGGATTCGGCAGATTAATGAGTCTGTTGCGCACTGCCAGCTCGAACAGTCCCCTTGTTTTATCTTGCGGAAAAGAGTAAGGGCGTTCCAACTTTTCCTGGAGGGATTGCCGCTTGTTGCTTTGGCAAGCAACCGGTCTAGGGTCACCTGATTGTTGGTGAGTGCTGACGACGAGGACCTTTTTTCCTTTTCTTTTATCCTTTTTGTTCGATCCTTTGTTTACGGGGCCGAGATTTTTTCCGAGTAGCATGCGATTGCAAGGCTGAACGTTCTCGCAGCTTCTCAATTCCTTTATTTTTGAAATAGATTCCCCGATGGAAGAGTTGGGGGTAGCTTCTTCGTCAGAGTCGCTTCCAAAGGTGATAATTTGTGATCCCTTGAAGTCGGCTATATGACAGTCGGCGGTGGCTCTTTTGCGCTCATCTATCGCATTTTTCCGATGTCCACAAGCTTCACACTTTATTCTGTCGGAGTGTCGCTTTTGAGCGACGTACCCTTGCCACCAACAGTTAAAGGATTCGCAGTCTTCGGTAGGATGTATGATCTTCTGATGATATAAACAGAAGTTAGGGTGCATCTCTACCTCAGAGAAAGGATTTTCTTCAGAGGGCGGTAGCTTCATTCCTACTGATAGAGCTTTGGCGAACCGTTTCCTCGTCTTGAATTTGTTTTTACCCGCAGTGTATGGCTTTTGATTTGACGGGAATACCTTGGTTCTTTCCAGTATGGTCATTTCATGCTCTTGATTGGCTTTCGCTTTCAGACGAATTTCATTTAGGAAGGCATCGATCAACTTGTCTGACGGCCGCGGAATTTCTGTTTCAGGGTCCGCCGTTGATTTCTCAGCGCAAGGATCCTCCTCATCATCCGTCAGTGAATGAGAAATCACATGACAAGTCGCTACGTAGTATTCAGATTCATCCGATAAGTTTTCTCCATCGTTTTCATCCTCGACGAAAGAATAATTTGCCCCCGGCGTGTCCGTCTTCTTTGGAGAGTGTGGCTGTGGTGGATTTACCTTCCAGTTTTCCGACAGCGCGAACTTGCCTTGTAGGTACTGATCTTCGATCCATCCTTTAAAAACGAAACAATCCTCAATCGGGTGACTTACCGTTTGGTGGTAAGGGCAATAATTGGGATTATTAAGATCGCCTGGCTGCAACGGACGCTTTGGACTCGGCAGATTAATGAGTCTGTTGCGCACGGCCAGCTCGAACAGTCTTCTCGTTTTATTCTGAGGAAACGAGTAATGACGTCCTAGCCTCTCTTCGAGGGATGGGCGTGGATGCACGTTGTTTTGGCGGGCGACTGGCTTTGAGTTGCTCGACTGTTGCTGAGCGTTGGCGACGATGATCGCTTTTCCTTTCTCATTTCGGGGATCGGGTCTTGGAGGAGACAGTCTATGGCCCATCTGGTCCATTTGGGCTAATTTGTCGATCAAGGCCTGGAAGGTGGTCGGCCTGAAGAACATCATGAATTGCGAGATGGTCGCTTGCGGATCGAGAGTGCCCACAAACATGCCTACCGCAGGTGCCTCTTCTATGCATTGTTCGCATTTCGACCATAGGTTCCGCCATCGTGTTGCGTACTGGACCCACGTTTCGCTTGGCCTTATCCTGGCATTTATCAGTGCTGTTATCGGAGTGCGTTCACTAGCACTCGCGAATCTTTGTGTAAACAGCAGTTCCATCTCTGCAAATGTTTTGACAGAGTCGTTAGGTAGCTCCGAATACCATTCAAAGGCTATTTCTGCTAAGCTGCCGACGAATTGTCGTAATAACAATTTGTCATCGCCTCCAGTATTGCCGCATAAGGCCCTGAATTGAGCGACGTGCTGATGCGGATTCCCTGTCCCTTTATATACATGGAATTTAGGGATCGTATATCCTGGCGGGTAACTGATTTGGTCATACCAGCTCGGATACGGTCGTCCGGTTCTAACAATTTGCCCAGCCGCTTCATTCGCCTGATGAACCCGGATCTGCTGGGCTATATATTCGTCTAGGTCAACTTTGGAGATTGCCTCCTCCTTGGCTGTTGATAGAGCCGGCGGAGGATCTGACGTTTCTCCTCTGTCGTCTTCAAGGACGATCGGAGGATCTTCAGCAGGAGGGTCCGGCTGTAACATCATCCCTACCATATCTTGGAAGAGGAGCGCTATCTGTTTTATGTTAGCCGCTTGCTCTGCAGCTTCTTTGTCCCTCTTTTCGAGGACTCTGCGTAAAAAGTCAGCGTCGGTTTCTTGTTCTTGACGCTCATCCGAAGACGTTTCAGAGCTTTCTTTTGGCTCAGTGAGTGCAGCCATTGTAGTCATCATTTCCTGAAGCTTTTGTTGTTGCTCCTGGGCTTTCGTCACGGATCGGGTGAGCGGTCGGTGGCCCGTAGAAGTGCCGCTTTCCTCCTTTCCAGAAGCCATATAAACAGTATGCACCACCATGCCCCCAGACTTGGGGCGTTTGTGTTCGGTGTCTTTGCGATTTGCCGAAGACACAGGGGCTTTTTGCGGCCTCCTTTTTTGAGTGATTGGAGTTAAGGGAGCCGTTGTAGTAGGCACCCAAGTAGCTTTTGCTTTTTGTGGTTTGACAGAGTAATCCTTCCCCTGCCGAACCTTCATCTTTTTCTGTCGTCGGAGGCAGTCTCGATCGATCACCGACTCTTGGACCTGTCGCCAGACTTTGTAAATTTTAGAGGACAGCCGTTGAGGGGGCTGCTCTAACTTCTTCTCTGGAGTATTCTCCACAGGTGAAGGAGTTCGTTTCAGCACCGCAGTAGGAGAGTTTCTGCGCACCGAGTTCAGCAACTCAAAGCTGTTCCTGGTTGGAACAGCAGTATCGATCTCCACCATTAGAGTTGGAGGAGTAAGTCCAGAGGGGGAGTTGCCCCCAGCCTTCTTCACTCGGCGCCAGTAGCGACGTCGGGCATGTCGTGCTGATGGAGTTGTTTCAGCTATAGGGGTGACCTCCTCATGCCCCCTGTGTTGGTCAGAATATACCGGTACCAGCTTTTTAAAGATCGACGTCCGTTGAACGGGGACGGCCAACTTGTCAGAAGCGGACTTCTGAACATGGGAAGCAACCTTGGTGATTTTGCCAGGAACGGGAGTTGGGATGGCTATCCGCTTCGGGATAACGCCTTCTGGTATAGCAGGCTTCTTCATGGGCCCGATGGAGCTCTGGCCTAATCCATTAAAACCTGAAGCAGTGGAGTTGGGCGACCTGTTGAGAGGGGTCGCGGCAGTGGTGAGTCGATCGAAGACCGACTTCTTTGGAGCTTCTTGCAATGTCATTGGGGCGTTGAAGCTCATTGATGGGAGCATGGTCCCAAAAAATAGTCCAGTGGTGGCTTGAGCCACCTGCTCCACCGGCATTTTGAAAAGGGAGGCCGCTTGGGGCCCATAAGTCACTCCTCCAGTAATGACGGAGCGAGAGTTGTTGCTGCAGGCGATGCAGTTCGAAGCCATTGATCTTCTGTTTTCTGCACGGAGCAAGACACCAAATCTTAGTACCTTGAATCCACAGGCAATCACAGCAAACCGCGATTTGTTCGCGAACACGACACACGAAGTGTGGAGTGGAAAGAGGAAGAGGTCCCACCGGGCGTGCCAGAATCTGTTCCCCTCCGAACGGCGGCCGAGACGTTAGGACGTCCTGAGCCTGGGGTTCGGGGCAGATGCTATTTGGTTTTATCCGTCTATCTCTCCGAAGATGCCAAGTTGATTTCTGGCACCGTGTATCGGAGGTTTAGACGGATGCGGCCGATGTAGCAGACTTCGTCAGATTCCCCCTCAAGGTGAGGGGTTTTTGATTGTGGGGACGCTCTTCCCTGCAGGCGCAAGCCCCTGCAGTTAATTACGCTACCGCATCGCGGTAACAACTTTCTCCTTCTCCAGAATTTCACTTCGTGTCGTGTGTGTTTGTTTTGTTTGTGGTTGCCCGTGGATTGTATACGGAGACTGAGTAATGCCGTCGCCCGTAGGACGTGGATTAGTCCAAATCCGTATTTACTTAGATTTGGGTTTGGTGTTTTTAGTTTAAGGATACGTTAGTCGCGTTGCGGCTAAGATCAACTTAAACGTTCGTTAAGGATACGTTAGTCCTGTTTGAGACTAAGATCAACTTAACGGGACCATTTAGGTCCGACAAAAGAGCATTTGGGCTCTATTGTTCCAGTTCGGGAGATTCATAGTCCAATTTGGGACTAAAGTCTGTTTGGAGGATACGTTAGCCATTTTTGAGGCTAAGATCGACTCAAACGTTTGTTAAGGATACGTTAGTCCAGTTTGAGACTAAGATCAACTTAACGGGACCGTTTAGGTCCGACAAAAGAGCATATGGGCTCTATTTTGCCAGTTTAGGGACGTGGTGGTCTATCGCCAGTTTAAGGACGTTTCGGTCCGATATTAGTTTAAGGACATTTCGGTCCAATATTAGTTTAGGGACGTTTCGGTCCACGAGTTTAGGGACCCCGCAGTCCATATCGATGTGTGGTCGTTGGGACCCGTCACCTCTTTGACGTCGTTGAGGAATTACAACGACGGATGTCAAAGGAGTTCAGAGATGTACCCTCGAACCGGATGTAAATTGATTTAGAAGAGCAATTTTGCTCAGTCAATTTAATTTAAGGACTTATGGCCAAAATTGGGCTAAGTCCAGTTGAAATGTTCAACATTTTATTTGCTTTTGCATTGCATTTCTTCTTTTTATTTTTATTTGGGCCTTGCCCAGAAATGATGCAGAGCATCAATTTGTTTTAGGCTCTGCCCTTTTAGGAATGATGCAAGGCATCAATTTTATTTGGGCTCTGCCCTTGTATAAAGGATGCAAAGCATCAATTTATTTGGGCTTTGCCCATTTATTGCCTTGCAATTTAATTAGACCCACTAGGTCCTTTTGATTTGGGCCTGGCCCTTTAAGAAATGCTTTGCATTTGTCAGGCGCATTGCGCCAATCAAAAAGCACAACAGTGCAAATTCATAAGTGCAAAGCACTATTAATTTGAGAATTTTTTAGATTCAAGAACCAATGGTTCATAAAAGAAGTGCAAAGCACTATTTGATTTCTTGATCTAATTTAGATCAAAGAAGAACAAGTTTTTTCTTTTTATTTCAAGAACCGAAGGTTCATAAAAGTGCAAAGCACTGTTTTTTTTATTTCTGTTTTTTTTTTATTTCTTGTTTTAGAGAGCCAGTGGTTCATAAGAAGTGCAAAGCACTATTAATTTAAAAACCTTTTAGGTTCAAGAACCGATGGTTCATAAAACAAGTGCAAAGCACTATTTGATTTATTTCTAAGAAAAAACAAGTTTTTCTTGTTTTTCTTATCTCAGAGAACCAAAGGTTCATAAAAGTGCAAAGCACTATTTTATTTTATTTTATTTTTATTAAAGATCATTGATCTTGTTTTTTTTAGATCTATGATCTGTTCATAAGAGAACTTTCTCTTTTTCTAAAGGTTTTTACCTTTTTTTGTTCTTGAGGAGTTTCTCAGAGTTCTCTCTCTCTCTCTTTTTTTCTTTTAGAAAAAAAAGTTCCTCCTTTTTAATTGAGGTCTGGGGTCCTTTTTATAGTACCCATAAATTAGTTAAATTTGTTAAAGAAATCTTTTTCTGAGTGATTTGGGAATTTTCCCCACCGTTGGATCTTTGATCCAAGGGCTTCTGCTTTGCAGAAGAAAATCTTCTTGTTTTAACAAGAACAGAAAAGATTTCTTAAATCTTTTAATTCTGTTTGGCGCAGTGCCCCAGCGCGTGACACGTGCCGCGCTGTGCTGACACGTGTCGCGCATTCCTTTTTTTTTTTTTTTTTTTTTTTTGGTCGCGCAGCGCAGTTGCGCTGCGCTGACACGTGTCGCGCAGCGCGCAGTTGCGCTGCGCTGACACGTGTCGCGCAGCGCGCAACTGCGCTGTGCGCTTTTTTTTTTTTTTTTTTCCCCGCAGCGCAGTTGCGCTGCGCTGACACGTGTCGCGCAGCGCGCAGTTGCGCTGCGCTGACACGTGTCGCGCAGCGCGCAACTGCGCGGCGCGCAACTTTTTTTTTTTTTTTTTTTTTTTTTTTTTTTTTTTCCATTCAGGAGCGCAGTTGCGCTGCGCTGACACGTGGCGCGCTGCGCGCAGTTGCGCTGCGCTGACACGTGTCGCGCAGCGCGCAATTGCGCTGCCCTTTTTTTTTTTTTTTTTTTTTTTTTTTTTTTTTTAAGAGATTTGCTCTGAAGATTTTGTGGAGCATATTTTAACTTTAATTCTAATTTTCTTTTTAATTTTCAAGACAGAGCTTTGCTCTGATTGGAGAAAAACAGAAGTATTGCTTCTTTTTCCATCTTCGAATTTAAACAGAGCTTTGCTCTGATTAAGGTAAACAAAGCTTCACGCCTGACACTTTTTCAAAACAAACCTTTTAAATCGTTCTCACACACGCTGCCACGTGCACTAAACCCGTTTAGTGCATGATCGACTGGACACGGGATTCTAGTGCCCGTCTTGTCTGCGTTTTTTCTATCGACTCCGAAGTCGGTAGTTCTTCATATTCTTCTTCTCCTCTACCTACCTCATCGACCGAGATGGACGGTTCTCCATCAGATTTCACAACGCCATCCTGCCACCACCCGTCGATGCGCAGAATCCACGGTGCATCTCTCTCCAAGAAAGATGCTACCCTGTGCGTGGACCCCTTCCTACTTGTCTGTCTATTCCACTGGCCAATGGGGATAATTTCGAAATTAAACCCCACTTCATCAACTTGTTTCCTAAATTTCACGGGCGCTTGAATCCGAAGACGCATACGTTTTCATAACCAAATTCGAAAACGTATGTGCAATGATGGGCACAACCCAACTATCAGGAGATGCTATGCGATTACGTCTTCTCCCTTTTACTTTGTGCGATCTAGCAGAAAAATGGCTTTACAGCACTGCCGTACATTTTATCGCCAAATGGGATGAATTCGTTATATCATTCCTTAAGAAATTTTATCCCGATCACAAAACCGCCCGTGTTCGAAGCGATATTAACCAGTTTACCCAACTTCCCAATGAACCATTCTGGAAATGCTTTGAGCAGTTTAAGGATCTTCTTCTACAATGCCTCCATCACGGAATTGATAGATGTCAACTTTGTCAAATTATATATGAGGGTGTTAATCCTGCCATGAAACAGATGCTTAAAACCATTTATCAATGCCATTTCATGTCAAAAGACAATGGCATAGCTTGGCAATTCCTGGAAGATCTCGCCGAACAAACCTTACAGTGGGAAAGCATTAAACCAACTTCATCTAGGGCAGGTATTCATCAGCTCGATATTTCCATCGCAGTAAAAGCCGAAATGGCCGAAATGTAAAAGAAACTCGACCCTATCGAAAACAACATCAGCCTCCCTAAACCAAGTTACGCTCTCCAAAACCGTGTGTGGTTGCTATTCTGACCCATCACATTTAACGGAAGAATGTCCTTTAAATCCTCCGTTTTAAGGTCAAGAACAAACTAATACTGCTTTTCAGCAACGATTTAGAAATGATCCTCATTCTTCCACATACAATCAGGGATGAAGGAATCATCCTAATTTTGTTTGGAACCAAAACCAAACACCAAATTAAAACTAGTTCGCAAGCAACTATCAAAGGCCTTCACCACAGCAACAACAACCACCACAAAAAAATCAGCACCCCTTTCAACCGCAATCTTTTCAAAACCCGGCCAACAACTTTGAACCTTATAATAATATTTCAACGGCCGGTACTGATAAAACCTCTACGCTCGAACGTAACTTAGAAACGTTTATTAAACAATCCACGCAAAACGACGGCTAATTTAACGTCTTCTATCCAAATATTAGTGCAACACACTGCTTCCCACAGTGAAAGCATAAAATCGATAGAAGCACAACTTGCACAGTTAAATGCCGCGATGAGCGAGAGAGAGAAAGGGAGACTTTTATCTCAACCTCTACCAAATACTGACCACTTACAAAGCACGAATATCATCCTTCAAAATCATAATGTGAGTGTCGTAACTACGTTGAGATCAGGAAGAGTACTGAATAATAATATTGGTAAACAAATTGATGATGATGAGTCAAATGAAACCCCGGCCA
This sequence comes from Agapanthus africanus, assembly GCA_030015575.1. Taxonomy (NCBI): domain Eukaryota; kingdom Viridiplantae; phylum Streptophyta; class Magnoliopsida; order Asparagales; family Amaryllidaceae; genus Agapanthus; species Agapanthus africanus. The sequence continues at coordinate 600,722,396 of JASDDO010000014.1, forward strand.
CTACTACTCCTATTTCGTCTAATCCAACATCTTCTTCCAAGCCTATTCTCCGTTTTCCACTAGGCTCAAACCCTCATTCCACTTCCTTGAATGAATTACCATCTACAACCATCCTAAATCCAATTTTGGGATCCATTCCATCTCCACAAACTTCTCCTCAAAAGTTGGACCCAACCCTTATTAATAAAGCTCATTTTCCACACAGGTTGAGGGCTAACAAACCAAGTCCCCAAATGGAGAAGATTGTGGACATTTTTAAGCAAGTTAACATAAATATCCCTCTCTTAGATGCTATCAAACAAGTTCCGTCCTATGCGAAAATTTTAAAGGACTTGTGCATTAGGAAGAGAAAAACTCAAGTGCCTAAAAAGGTTTTCTTAGAGATTAATATGAGCAATTCTCTTACCCAATTGGTGCCCACGAAACGTAAGGACCCCGGTTGTCCTACAATATCTATAACTATTGGGGGTAAAAATATCAATCGTGCTCTGCTCGATTTAGGTGCTAGTGTTAAGTTGCTTCCATATTCTGTTTATGAGCAATCAGGGATAGGAGAGATGAAACCTATGCATTGCACTCTCCAGATGGCCGATCAATCTATCACCCAACCTTGGGGTGAGCTAGAGGATGTTTTAATCAAATTCGAGGAATTTATACTCCCTGTGGACTTTATAGTTATAGATACACAGCCTGTAACAAACTCATGGAACCAAATTCTGGTGATTCTAGGTCGACCTTTCCTAGCAACTTCAAACGCGATAATCAATTGTCGTAACGGTTCAATGAACCTATCCTTTGGGAAGATAACAATTGAGCTTAACATCTACAAACTAGGAAGTCAACCATCAGAACCCTTTGCTCATATTTGTTCTGTCGAAAAGATAGCTTCCAACAGTTGCGAATTTGAGGAGCTTCATGATTCTGACGACACTAGTGCGTTAGGGTTTGATCCTACTATTTATTATACATGTGAAGACCCTTCTATCGACAAGTCCACACCTAAGTCTGAACCCTTTGACTCGTCGAATGATTTAGTCGAGCTATCCGAGTTACATAACTCCCTTTCTGATGAGATTATCATTCGGAATCTTGATGAAAGTTTTGAAGATATTTTTGCTGAAGAACCCGCATTCCTAGAAGACATGGGAGTTGTGATGAATCAACCACCCAAAGAAGTCGAACCACCACCCCTTCTTCTTATCATGAACGAGAATATGAGTAGTACACCATTACCGGTTCGTCTCTACCAACCAAGACGTAAACCCGATCGATTCCGCCTCATATCTCTCCACTTCTGTACATATATGATCTTCCACCAACCATGGTGTTACATTAATAAAATATTTGAATGGTTGGTGTTGACTTTTGGTCTCTGTAGAGCTTTGCATAAATCAATAACTTTAACCCCCTCTTATAATTTTAAATGCTTAATACTATTTTACTCAAGTTTGGGGGGAGAAAATATTTTGGCTCTTAAAAGAAAACAAATTTTTACAAAATAGTGAGCCAAAAATAAGTTTGGGGGAGGATTTCACTGTCATTAATTCTTGTCCCCGTTACTAACTTTTCCTCCCAAGCCTACAGGTTTTAAGCATAGCATATGACATTAGTGAGGACACTGCTGCAAATAGATTTGGGGGAGGTTTGTGTTTATTCACGCATCATTTTTTTTTGCATTATACTAAATAAAAGCACAAAAAAAATTTGATAATGAAAGTTAGAAAGTGAAAAATACATATGATAGGAAGGAAAAGTTTAAGAAAAGCAAGAAAATTAGATGTTTTATAACGAAACTAGTAATAGGTAGTCATGAGCTGTTGTCCCAAGAGTTAGTAAGATGAAGGGAATCACTAATCTGATGGTAGAATTGAGTCTGAAAAATAGTCTCTATTCTTTTCGATGACTCAGCAGCAGTGCGGAATTTCGTAAACATCTGAACGTTGATACCCTACTATATCCACTTGCACACATCTTGAAACTTAGGATAGTAGAGGATACAATGAAATGCACTTGTCTAAAAGCCTTAGTATGAAGGAAAATAAATATACAAACAAAAATATAAATGAAAAAATGGTGAAGAAAAATGAATACTAGTTTTGCAATTACTTAAGACAGCATAAAAAAATATAGCGAGGGTACTTTATCACCTAGTGCCTTAGACCAACTGGTTTGGGAGCCACTGCTAAGCCTTAGGTGTTGCAAGAAGAGGATTTTACTAATTACGCCTAAAAGAGTGAGCACATTTGGTAATCAGTTGGTTAGTACCTCAAGAAGTATTAACGGTCGCATGAAGAATGTGTGAGCAGTTCCATCTATAAAACATTCGCCCACTAAAAAGTACTAAGAAAGTTGGACAAGAGTATGATAGCTTGAATTGAATACTTTAAGTGTAGGAATGTCTTTTACACACACGTAGGGATATATGATCGATATTTGGAAGAAAGGTAGGGAGGAAGACAAAAGGCAAAGTTTTATTGAGGGATGATGTGATTTCTAACATCTTTTCATAATAATTATTAAGATAGAGCTCATGACTACTAAAAAGCTGGTATAGTTTGAAACTCTTATTTTCAAGTTCTTTCTTTTATATGTTCTTTATCTTTGTATGTAACTTGCATCATCTTTCTTTTATTATGAGATATTGTGGGTGTAATCCGCTGAAAACTCTCAGGAAACAACACTCCTCTACTAGGGACACCTAGAGGTTTAAAGGCTTGTTGCACGTGCACAGTGCAATCATGTTACCTACGAAAGTGTGTTAAGTTTTTCTTTTTCTTCTTCTTCTCTTTAATAACTAGTTTACTTAGGACGATCAAAGTTAAGTACCCACCCCGAAACACAGATGGTATTGTCCGCTCTGGCCGAAACCGCACGGTTTTGTCCTTTTGAATGAACCCGGGGCTACTTCCCAGTAGGTCACCCATCCCAGAATTTCTCTGGCTCAAGCACGCTTAACTACGGAGTTTTTCAAGCTCCGAAATTCCGATTCATCCAAAAGGCGCCTCTGTGTTATAAGAGTGGTATCATTCCATTTATAGTTCAGATCGTGCCCTCTTTCGGAATGGAATTCGATATTCCTCATTGTTCTGGTGGGTCCCCGTGTGCATCTGTATCGGTTACATCCCCGCCTCGATACCGGATAACATCTCACTTCTCACGGGGTAGGTGGTATTCAGCCCCAACTCCACCTGGGGTATTACATTCCCCCCTCCCACTTAGAACAATGGCTCTTCCTCGAACCACAGACCTACTTTTGAGGTACTGGCTCTGATACCATATTTTTCACGACCTACCCCCAAACACAGATGGTATTTTCCGCTCTGGCCGAAGCCGCACGGTTTTGTCCTATTGAATGAACCCGGGGCTACTTCCCAGTAGGTCACCCATCCCAGAATTTCTCTGGCTCAAGCACGCTTAACTACGGAGTTTTTCAAACTCCGGAATTCTGATTCATCCAAAAGGCGCCTCTGTATTATAAGAGTGGTATCATTCCATTTATAGTTCAGATCGTGCCCTCCTTCGGAATGGAATTTGATACTCCCCATTGTTCTGGTGGGTCCCCGTGTGCATCCGTATCGTTACATCCCCGCCTCGATTACCGGATAACATCTCACTTCTCACGGGGTAGATGGTATTCAGCCCCAACTCCATCTGGGGTATTACATTGGGGGTATTTGATTAGTCTGAAATATTGCACATTTGAATGATTATTTTCCCCATTATTGTTAAATTCTAAAAGGTGTTTATTGTAATTATAGAACATATGAGGGTTTATGTGTAAAAAGTTTGTTATCATATGTTTCTACATTATAATTAACATAATGAGAAAATACATGCATATAATATTTATATGAAATATTATAATTAAAATATGCATATCATATCAAATATCTCTAACCATATTCTTAACACATAATATCATAAAAAATGGTTAGGATAATATCTCAAAAATACCAAATATTACTAACACTTTGATTTGAGATATTGTGCAAATATTAGATCAGGTCGGGAATACAAGAGATCCGAAATGTCGAAATCAAAGTTGCCGAAATATGGAAGCAAATCATAAGATTTAGCAACGGCAGAGATTCAGAGCATTATTCTAAAAATCCAGATATCCAAGAGATCTCTACATGTCAACAGAAGAAAGCATAAAAATTTCCAGAACCTGATCCGTCGAGAGAGCCGCGCTTGGACGGCCAATGCATGATATTCGCGGCGGATCTGCGGCGCATCTTAGGCCTAGGATCTGAGATTTTTTTGGTGTGATCGTATCAGCATATTCTAACGTCTGGAAACTAAATTTCCAAGTTTCTGTGACTATTTAAAAGACCGAGAGCTTCACTTTGAAGATAATCAAACCGAAGAGATCAAGAGGTCCAAGATGAACCACACATCCGAGTTGATCATCAACTGTTCATCTACTTCCAACAAGATAGAGATCGAGAGAAAAAAACTAGGGTTTTAATACTCTACTTTAAAAGGATTTGTACATGATATAATTGATTAATAAAGTTAGAGTATTTATTAGTCTTTTCGCAATTAATTTCTGCACTTAATTTTTGCATCTTACATTATGACATCATTCTTCATCCTTTCTTCTCCAACCATGCGTGAGTAATTCCTACCTTACTAGGGTTCGTAGGCTAGGGTGTAGGGTTCCTATGAATGACAGTAAGGTTTCGGGAGGCATCGTCCATGCCATTTTCAAAATTTTGCCGTTTTAAAAAACCCTAAACTAGAATCTTTAATAGGGAATTATACGAAACAAATTGTAAACTACATTACAACTAAGTGAACTAGGAATACAGCCTTTGTAGACCGGTCCTTCACTTTAATAGCTCCGTTTAGTAGTCTCTTCGCTCCAAATAGTGATCTTCCGGACTCTAGCATGGCTTCACAAGGAGAAAAGAACGAACTTGCTTGAAGTCTTCGAGGCCGAAGATGATCTACGTCGAGGAGACACTAACCCAAGCTACTACTTCACTAATGAGAGATTAGTGAAGCTAACATCCTATACTAAAGTGCTAATCTAATAGAGGATGATGAAGTCGGATTTTTGCTCACATTAGAATTGATTTTCTCACTAATATTTCTCACCTGCTCAAAAGCTAGAGAGCTCTTGAGCTTGAAGAAGAAGATGAAGAGAGATAATGCTGTGTGAGTCAATAGCAACCATGGGTGAGAAAATATCTAATATTACTCATGTAGAGACTTAACCATGAGTTTAGATAATGGTTGGGTTAACAAATATCTAGTGTAAGACAAAACTAGTGGACTAAGTCAAAGGTTTTTTAAGCTTCTCAAAGCTTCATACCATGTGACAAATTTCCAACTAATAATTGAATTAGCATAAATAAATAAACTCTACATTATCTTTATCATGATGTAACTCTCATACACCCATGTTGCATGTATCAACAACCATGACACAAAAATAAAACACAATTAATATATATCACATATATATTAAGTGTGTACATGTGAGAAAAATAAATGCTTAAGTGAGCTAATATTAGTTAATGTAAACTAGTATATCAAATATACAATTATACACTAAATTATCAAATCAACACTTGATTTAATAATCCGGCTATATCACATATAACCGACTAATATTATATGTACCAACTTATCGAATCAACACTTGATTCGATAACCCGGCTATATCACACATAACCGACCGATACAAATATCGCGAGAATAAAATACGGTATTACATACTCGTATTAATCTCGGTCCCGCACATATCACATATGTGCTCCTACTTCGTTTTGCCTAAGCCAGTAAAACCTCTGTGTAGGACTCTAGAAACTCGTCAATACGTCGGCAGTAAGTGATGATCATATCATATTCTCCCTTCGACCGAGCTTACCGTCCCCCAATCTACCTAAACCTGTCGTTACAAGCCGTTAGTAGTACTAGCTGGACATAACGGCTATCCGAGTATTGAGCGATCAGAAGATCAACAAGCAAGCCTTCTCTAGCTCCTGTAAAACCTATCAATAACACTACTGTACAGTCCGGTCTCTTCGTCTGAGATGTCGCATATCAAGTCTACGGGTGGAAAACATGAGACCCCGATAACTCGATAAGTCATGCCGATACGAGGATCATAACGGGTCGAGAAACTACTGATAACACTTACCAGTAAATCTCTAAATCAACCCTGGCCAGGGACTTCCAGTTATAGCCAATCGACCACAGCACGACATCTACCCCCAATACCGAGAGAGACGAAATCCCCTCCTATTGCTCATTGCCTCCATATGACTCGGTACTGTACCCAAAAACCACCGTTTTTCACGTCCTCTTGAACGTGGTAAGGTGGAAATCAAAGAACAGTGGGAATCACACAAGACTTTATGACGATCTTGAGTCTACAGACTAACCTGTACCAGTGTCACCAGAGAACGGCTATCTGACGTCAGGTATAATACCATCTAGGAGTTCTTGACGAGTCCGTCCAGTGTACCCAGTTTCCACTGAGCACTCGTATACCATCTCTGATGTCAAACACCAATGGATATGGGATCATCCATCGCCCATCTCATGGGTTGAGAAGCATATACGCTAGTCTACTCTGGTATATCGATGCCCTGTCTCGATACACACACGACTAGGAACATTAAAGGATGAACTTATGGACTACCATGGCCCCACTAGTATGATATGCATCATAATCTTGGTAGTCAAGTACACATCCTAAGGGCTTTACCAACATGTAATCATGAGACAATATCAAGAGATAAGTATACATGTTAAGATAAAGAGCAACCAGATAGCATACTATCATGTCGAGCAAGAAAGTCCTCTCTATATATGTCCAAGCATCCATTATAATATACATCATATGTACAATAATGGCCTCTAGGGCATACATACAACTAACAATCTCCCACTTGCACTAGGGCCAGCTATTGTAGTGTCGCATACCCAACATCCCGAAGAGTCTCTCGAACTGTATCTGGGGAATGGCCTTCGTGAGTGGATCCGCTGTGTTGTTCTTCGTGTCAACTCTCCTGACATCGATCTCCCGGCGATCAACTATCTCCTGGATCAGGTGATACCGCCTCAGAATATGCCTGGATCACTGATGGGACCTGGGTTCCTTGGCCAAAGCCACCTCTCCATTGTTATCACAATACATAGATATTGGATACTCAATAGATAGAACCACTCCAAGTTCAATTATGAACTTCTTCATCCAGACAGCCTCTTTAGCAGCATCGTTGGCAGCGATGTATTCAGCCTCCATCATCGAGTCTGCCACGGTTTCCTTCTTGGAACTCTTCCAGCATACTGTCCCTCCATTGAGGGTAAAGACAAATCCTGAGTGCGACTTAGAGTCGTCCTTATCACTCTGAAAGCTAGAATCAGTAAAGGACTCCACTTGGAGTTCTCCGTTATCATATACCAAGAGCATCTCTTTAGTCCTTCTCAAGTACTTGAGAATGCTCTTCACAGCTGTCCAGTGACTCTCTCCTGGATCTGCTTGATACCTACTCACTACACTTAGTGAGTATGCTACATTGGGTCTGGTACATAGCATCGCGTACATGATAAAGCCTACTGCCGAAGCATAGGGTATCCCTTGCGTGCGAGCTCTCTCCAAATCAGTTTTGGGAGACATGTTTTTGGAGAGAGTGAGTCCTGAGATCGTGGGTAAGAATCTACGCTTGGATTCTTCCATACTAAACCTCTTTAGTATGGTGTCAATGTACCTGGATTGGGATAATCCCAGTATCCGTTTAGATCTATCTCTATAGATCTTAATCCCCAAGATGTAGGAGGCATCACCTAGATTTTTCATTGAGAATCTTTGTGATAAGAAGAGCTTGACCGATTGCAGTATAGGAATATCATTTCCTATCAAGAGTATGTCATCCACGTACAATATGAGGAAGACAACTTTACTCTCTGCCACCTTCTTGTAAATACAAGGTTCATCTACGTTTTTGACAAAGTCAAACTCTTTGACAACGACATCAAAACAGATGTTCCAACTCCGTGATGTTTACTTTAACCCGTAGATGGATTTTAGCAGTTTGCACACCTTTCCGCTGCTCCCACTGTCTACGAAGCCCTCTGGCTGAGTCATGTACACGCTCTCTTCTAAATCACCATTTAGAAAGGCGGTCTTAACATCCATTTACCAGATTTCATAGTCATGGTATGCAGCAATAGCAAGTAGGATCCGGATAGACTTAAGCATAGCCACTGGAGAAAAGGTTTCGTTATAATCCACGCCTGGTCGTTGACGAAAACCCTTTGCAACAAGTCTAGTTTTGAAAGTCTCAACTTTTCCATCTACACCAAGTTTCTTCTTAAAGATCCATTTTCTCCCAATGGGTTTTACCCCTTCAGGAGCAACTTCCAAAGTCCATACTTTGTTGTTGTATATGGATTCCATCTCAGATCGCATTGCATCCATCCACTTCACAGAGTCCCCACTCGTGATGGCCTGCTCGAAGCTAGTTGGGTCATCATCTTCCATGATGCAATCCTTGCTTCCACCATCAATGAGAAAACCGTAGTATCTCTCAGGTGGATGAGGAACCCTACTAGATCGGCGGAGAGGCTGGGGTTCGTTGGGCATTATCGAATCCTCTGGTTCCACTAAATCTCCAGTTATAGTTTGTGTATCTGGAACTTCTTCCAGTTTTACCTCTTTGCCACTAATTTCTTTTCCAAGAAATTCCTTTTCTAAAAAGGTGGCATGTTGAACAACAAACACCTTTTGTTCCTCACTGTGGTAGAAAAAATATCCATATGAATTCTTTGGATATCCCACAAACATGCAAAGAACTGATCGTGCCTCGATTTTGTCCGGATTTTGCCTTTCGACATAGGCCAGACAACCCTATATCTTAACTCGTTTAAGATATGGTCTCTTCCCACTCCATATCTCATATGGTGTGGTAGGTACAAATTTAGATGGAACTTGATTCAATAGGTATGCTGCTGTCTCAAGCGCATTACCCCAAAAGGAAATATGCAACTCAGCAGTGCTCATCATAGTGCGCACCATATCTAATAGGGTGTGATTCCTCCGTTCCGATACACCATTGTGCTGTGGTGTAAATGGAGGAGTAAGCTGAGAGAGAATCCCATTCTCTTTTAGAAAGTCCAGGAACTCCGTGCTCAATTATTCACCTCCTCGATCAGATCGAAAGATTATAATACTTTTACCCGTTTGGTTCTCGACTTCGGATTTATATTCCTTGAATTTTTCAAAAGCTTCAGACTTGTGTTTCATCAGGAACAAATGTCTGTATCTTGAGAGATCATCAGTGAATGTAATGAAGTATGAAGAACCATTCCTAGCATGTGTAGACATAGGACCAAATGCATCACTATGTATCAGTCCTAAAAGCTCACTATCTCTTTCTCCGTGTCCAGTAAACGGAGTTTTGGTCATCTTTCCTTTGAGACATGACTGTCAAGTGTCATAAGATGAAAATTCGAACGAATTCAAATATCCATCCTTATGTAACTTAGCTAGTCGTGTCGCATTGATATGACCTAGTCTACAATGTTATAAGAAGGATTCGTTTATTTCTGAACTCTTCCTCTTGTGTGTGTTTTGTATGTTAAGAACTGTGGTTTGATTTAGAACGTATATGCCAATAATTAACGAGCCTGATCCAATCAACTTTTGATTCAGGAAGATTTTCATAACATTATCATGTACTACAAAATTATATCCTTCTTTACTTAATAAAGAAACTGATATAAGATTTCATATCAGGGTCGGAATGTAATAGCATTCATTCAGAATCAATGTATTACCATTTGGTAATACAAGGTGTTATTTTCCAACTGCTTTGACTGCAACATTTGCACCATTCCCTACTCTTACGGAATAATCACCCATTCCCAGTTCTCTATCTTTCCTTAGCCCATGTAACATATTACATATATATAATCCCGATCTGGTATCTAATACCCAGGACGCAGAGTGAACTGAGAAACGGTTCTTGATAACTAACACACCCAAAGAAGATGCATCACCATACTTATTCTTCGTTTCGGCAGCGTAGGAATCCGGATATTCCCCTATTTCCTATTCAGTCTTATAACAATTATAAGAAAGAACGGAACCAACATTCCCCTGCTCAGTATAACAAGCGGGTTCAGTCAATACATCCATATTATTATCTTGATTAAGGACTGACATGGTCGCTACCTGGAGAGAGAGAGAAGAAAACACTTTAGCATATGCTCTTGCAAGATTAGATTGGTTATTATCTTATCTAATCAGGATGGCTCCCACTATTTTTATCAAATCTTCGTTCAAACCCTAAAAGGAAAGACTAGCCGGGATTAATTACAGTCTACAACTTCGCTAACCGTTCAGCCAAGCCAGTGTTGGTACTTTGAGGAAGGTTCCTCGTTCTTTCGCACGGACCTAATTAAAATAAACCTCGTCTTCCCAGAGGCATAGCCCCGTTAACACCTTTCTAGACACCTAATGGGTTAGCTAATTGTAAGGTGTAAAACTCTCCCAGGAGCAACTCTTGCTCGCAGCGGGATCGGGATCCAACTATCTTATAGAAGGTATACAATCTCATTGCAAGTTTCAACACTTGAATCTCCCGATATCTTTTGCCCCAAGTGATCTATGACCTTGACAAGGTCAACAAACCATAAACCGCAAGTCAAGTTCAACCCGTCATTTCATGATTGAATTAAATCCACCTGCACGGCCCTTGACAAGGTCAACAAGACCGTACGACTACCCTAATTCAATCGCATCTCACGCTTAAGCAGATAAGCAGTAATCAGCTACCGTACACTACGCCTTGACAAGGTCAACAAACGCAGCATGAATACTAATTATTACTTATCTGAAATGACGGAGGGCTACGCAGGTTTTCAAGAAAACCTTTTGCATAATGAACTTGATATCGTTGTAGAATCGAGTGATTTTTAAAAAAGGAGTGTTTTTTTTAGGTTTTTACTAGTTTTGCTAAAGAGGTCACTCACGGTGAAGGGATCTTGGCTCTTTCCTTATTGAATAAGGTGCAGGATATTTCACAAATATCACTATGCAAAGCAACAACTATAAAAGCAATCAAAAACAAAACCGAGTGTTGTAGCATCTGCTAGCTTTTGCTAAAGAGGTCACTCCCGGTGAAGGGATCTCGGCTCTTTCCTTATCGAATAAGGTGCTTGATATTCTACAAGGAATACCGCTATTCAAAGAAAAAACTAGAGCTACCCTTTTTGAAAATTTGATTCTACAACATCTTTTAGGTTTCTTTTCTTTCATTAATCTCATTAATGAAGTCCCATCATTTAAATCTTCCTAAGCATCACAGAAAATGAAACGAAAATACAACGTACGCTTATGCCATTCGCATTCGCCACAATATCCCGTTATGCACCGTTAGGTTACTTAACTAATGGCATACCGGGATGGGACTAGCGCGGGTGCAAAACATAAGCAACATCTATTATTTATTTCATATATAATATATGGCCATTCGTCTCAGAATCCACAGTAATCACATCACAGAATATCAACAGCAGAAGATAACAAATGAAATAGATATACTACGAGGTCCGTGTTTTATTTTGAGCCTGTATAAAACACGGATTCCACGGTTGCGATGAATAGACAAACCCACATCCCTAGATCCCTACGAGAGCGACAAGCAACCCTACCAATTCTTGAGTTAGGAGACCAAGACTCGACTCTTCAAGTTGGTCTCCCACTGGACTCTAGAACCCGGTTACTTGTGCTCCCCTCCTTGGGTCTATCCTAATACGGAAAAGTAAATAATATACAACAATGGTGAGATCATTCTCAACCCGGAAGTGCCCCAATAAAAGAATATTATATACAATGAATTTTACATGAATGAAAATAAAAACTATCATCTCACATAAAACCCCGGCTATTCAAAACACGACGATCCAATATAACATATCACAGCAACACATAACATCACATGTCATCAACGTAAGTAAATATGCGTATCCCAATTGTCGTTGACATATAGCAACGAAACTGGCGATACACCACATATTACACTTACGGTCGCAGAAAAGAAAATGTCAAACTACAACATATGGAATCCATAATAACCTTAGACATCATAAACCCAAAATATCACATACTTTGGATTTCATGCCTAACTATATGAATTACACATATTGTATCACATTCCAGAAAAATCTAGACGGCGTTAAACATTCCGATCGAATCAACAAACACCCAAAATATCCCAGAGAGCTCAACACTTGAGCATAGTTTAAAAATACTCAGTACATGCCACAGCTCCTATGAACCAGCCGTTGAAGGGCCAACCAATGCCTCACATATGGCACCGCTGAACTACCACAAACCCTAGGCTTTAGTGGCGGTTCTGACGGTCACATAATCGAGTTAAGGTTTCGTTCTTCTAGAGGTCCACAGTATTGCTTGCATGATTTTCTGAAAGTTTTAAACTAAGGAAAAATCCAACACTTGGAAAATTTTCCGGCAAGGGTTAAAGTAGGTATTTGATATCGGTTCGAACTTTTTAACACCATCTAAAATAACCCGAAAAACTGTTAGAATTACGACTACGAAACACTCTGAGTTTCCTTTGCAGAAAGTTAACATCACATGCAAATTTAGCAAAAACAAACAACACCTGAAATCCCAAAACCCAGAGACCAGAACACGGTAAAAATTTCAACCAAAAATTCCAAATTTTGGCCGAGGTTGCCGGAATTTATAGCCTTGTGGCCGGCCATATTCCGAGCTCTGGGGTTGAAATTTGCACAGAGTTCATGTTGCATCTCATACAACATTCTGCAACCGTTTAAAAAAAATTTAGAGCACGTTTTAAAATCGACAGAAACTGGGTCTTGGATTCAGGTGTTTCGGAGTTGTTTCGGTTTCGAAATCTAACATAATCCGTCTAATTTCTAGCTAGGCTCTGATACCACTGTAGGATTCCTATGAACGACAACAAGGTTTCGGGAGATATCGTCCATGCCATTTTCAAAATTTTGTCGTTTTAAAGAACCCTAAACTAGAATCTTTAACTAGAGAATCATACGAAACAAATTGTAAACTACATTACAACTAAGTGAACTAGGAATACAACCTTTGTAGACCGGTCCTTCACTTTAATAGCTCCGTGTAGTAGTCCCTTCGCTCCAAGTAGTAATCTTCCGGACTCTAGCATGGCTTCACAAGGAGAAAAGAACGAACTTACTTGAAGTCTTCGAGGCCGAAGATGATCTACGTCGAGGAGACACTAACCCAAGCTACTACTTCACTAATGAGAGATTAGTGAAGCTAACACCCTATACTAAAGTTCTAATCTAATAGAGGATGATGAAGTAGGATTTTTGCTCACTTTAGAATTGATTTTCTCACTAATATTTCTCACCTGCTCAAAAGCTAGAGAACTCTTGAGCTTGAAGAAGAAGATGAAGAGAGATAATGCTGTGTGAGTCAATAGCAACCATGGGTGAGAAAATATCTAATATTACTCATGTAGAGACTTAACCATGAGTTTAGATAATGGTTGGGTTAACAAATATCTAGTGTAAGACAAAACTAGTGGACTAAGTCAAAGGTTTTCAAAGCTTCTCAAAGCTTCATACCATGTGACAAATTTCCAACTAATAACTGAATTAGCATAAATAAATAAACCCTACATTATCTTTATCATGGTGTAAGTCTCATACACCCATGTTTCATGTATCAACAACCATGATACAAAAATAAAACACAATTAATATATATCACATATATATTAAGTGTGCACATGTGAGAAAAATAAATGCTTAAGTGAGCTAATATTAGTTAATGTAAACTAGTATATCAAATATACAATTATACACTAAATTATCAAATCAACACTTGATTTAATATTTCGGCTATATCACATATAACCAACTAATATTATATGTACCAACTTATCGAATCAACACTTGATTCGATAACCCGGCTATATCACATATAACCGACCGATACAAATATCGCGAGAATAAAATACGGAATCACATACTCGTATTAATCTCGGTCCCGTACATATCATATATGTGCTTCTACTTCGTTTTGCCTGAGCCAGTAAAACCTCTGTGTAGGACTCTAAAGACTCGTCAATACGCCTACAGTAGGTGATGATCATATCAAGCACCCACAAGTCGTCGGCGGTACTAGCTGGACGTAACGGCTACCCGAGCATTGAGCGATCATAAGATCAACAAGTAAGCTTGCTCTAGCTCCTGTAAAGCGTGTCAGTAACACTACCGTACAGTCCGGTCTCTTCGTCTGAGATGTCGCATATCAAGTCTAGGGGTGGTAAACGTCAGACCCCAATAACTCGATAAATCATGTCGATACGAGGCTCATAACGGGTCGTGAAACTAATGATAACACTTACCGGTAAATCTCTAAATCAGCCCTGGCCAGGGACTTCCAGTTATAGCCAATCGACCACAGCACGACATCTACCCCCAATACCGGGAGAGACGAAATCCCCTCCTATCGCTCATTGCCTCCATGTGACTCGGGATTGTACCCAAAAACCACCGTTTTGCACGTCCACTTGAACATGGTAAGGTAGAAATCAAAGCACAGTGGGAATCACACAAGACTCTATGACGATCTCGGGTCTACAAACTAACCTGTACCAGTGTCACCAGAGAACTGCTATCTAACGTCAGGTATAATACCATCTAGGAGTTCTCGGCGAGTCCTTCCAGTGTACCCAGTCTCTACTGAGCACCCGTATACCATCTCTGATATCAAATACCAATGGATATGGGATCATCCATTATCTATCTCATGGGTCGAGAAGCTTATACGCTAGTCTACTCTGGTATATCGATGCCCTGTCTCGATACACCCATGACTAGGAACATTAAAGGATGAACTTATGGACTACCATGGCCCCACTAGTATGATCTGCATCATAATCCTGGTAGTCAAGTACACATTCTAAGGGCTTTACCAACATGTAACCATGAGACAGTATCAAGAGACAAGTATACATGTTAAGATAAAGAGCAACCAGATAGCATACTATCATATCGAGCAAGAAAGTCCTCTCTATATATGTCCAAGCATCCACTATAATATACATCATATGTACAATAATAGCCTCTAGGGCATACATACAACTAATATAGGGTAGATCAATAGATGATAAAATCCTTTAACTCCTTTTATACATTTTAAACTCTATAAATTTTATCAAAACAAATGTTAACATCCTTATCGGGCGCACTACCAATTTATTGATAGTCTCGACCACGATTTAAGATTAGATTAACACTTGTTTTGTTACGGGCTAGACATGAATAGAGATTAATGCAAGAACAAGGGTTAGGAGTGGGGAAACCCTAGTTTCTTCCAAAAGAACCCCAATCCACATTCATCACTATCGATCTAGTTTTAAACTATTAAAAGATAAAAGGAGTCATTTTTAATTAGTCATCCATTACTACTAAGTCATATGAACCCTACAAGCCTCTTCTTTATAAAATCTATATCCGTATTAAAATAGATCTACAACCAATCAACCCATCTTTCAATCTACTCGTCTAAAGTAAGAAAAAGGTTCATGTTTCCCTACGGACGACCAGTACTCATCGCAGCTAGCTACTAGCGACACCGTCCTGATTGCGGTTACTATATTTACATGAACACTCTTTTAAAACACACCAATCAATCACCGACTGCAAGATTTTTGTCCAGTGTCTTCAAGAATACAAGATCACCAACTGCGAACTACATAGGTCTTCGTCCAGTATCAGCCCAACTTTTCTGTCGATCATGTGCCACCTTCATATGATTTCAGATCACGTTAACTTTCTCCACTGTTTGAACAATAAGATCCGATCCCAATATTCTCCTTTATCCAACATCGTCCTAACAGACAGGCGAGCGACACTTACGCACGTATAATGCTTCAAATGGAGCCATCTGTATAGTTGCCTGAAAACTGTTATTGTATAAAAACTCCACTAAGTGCAAATGATCCTCCCACAAACCCTTGAAGTCTAACATGCATGCTCTCAACATATCTTCTAGAGTTTGGATCGTTCTTTCAGACTGGCCATCTGCCTGAGGATGATAGGCCGTGCTAAAGTTCAAGTGAGTTCCTAAACTTTCCTGTAGACTCCTTCAAAAGAGTGATAAAAATTGAGTATCACGATCCGAAACAATTCCCACGGGTACACCATGCAATCTCAAAATCTCCTGCATGTACTGCTCTGCCAAATCCTCCGTCGACAGACCAACTCTAAATGGTATGAAATGAGCTGTCTTGGTCAATCGATCTACAATGACCCAAACTGCGTTATTGCCCTTTGGACTCCATGGTAATGCTGTCACGAAATCCGTGGTTATATGTTCTCATTTCTATTGAGGAATCGGAAGTAGTTGCAACAAATCAGCTACCCTTTGATATTCAGCCTTGACTTGCTGACATACTAAGCACTTCAATGCGTAGTGACCAATCTCTCTTTTCATGCCTTCCCACCAGAAATATTGTCGTAAGTCTTGGTACATCTTCGTTCCTCCCAGATGCATTGAATATGCGGAACTATGAGCCTCTTTCATGACTTCTTCATGAACATCTCCTTTAGGCACGCATAAACGACTTCCATATCGTAACGAACTATCTTCATGAATTAAAAAATCAGTTCGAAGTCCCGGTTCTACCTGTTCTCGAAACTTTTGCAATCTTAGATCGTGCGACTGCACTGCTTTAATATTATTGATCAAGGATGAATGTACTTGCAACTGCATCAATTGTCCCGAAGAATATGGCAGTACAATCTCTAATTCGAAACTCTGAAGATCAGCTATAATCTCTTTCTATGCAGTCAACATCTGTATCGCTGGCAACCGACTTAGAGCATCCGGCACTATATTAACTTTTCCCGGATGGTATTTTAGATCAAGATCATGGTCAGCCATCAGCTCTGACCATCTACACTGCCTTATGTTGAGCTCTTTCTGTGTGATTACATACTTGAGGCTTTTGTGATCGGTAAATACTTTTACCCTTTCGCCCAATAAGTAGTGTCTCCAAATCATCAGAGCAAAAATCACTGCTGCTAGCTCCAAATCATTAGTTGGGTAGTTCTTCTCATGAGTCTTCAATTTTATTGACGTATAGGATATGACGTTCCCATGCTGCATTAGAACACATCCCAAGCCTTTCCTAGATGCATCGCTGTGAATAATCAGTCCTCCGGAACCATCTGGCACTGTCAGAATAGGAGCGATGGTCAATCTTTGCTTCAGGGCTTCAAAAGCTGATGCACACTTCTCAGTCCATACGAATGGTACCTCTTTTCGTGTTATCTTGGTCAATGGTTCTGCAGTTCGAGCGAAGTTTTCTATAAATCTTCTATAGTATCCGGCAAGCCTAAGAAAACTTCTAATCTCCCCCACATTCTTTAGAATTGGCCAATCATGAACAGTTGTAATCTTTTCAGGGTCAACGGCAATTCCATCTACGGATACAACATGACCCAAGAACTTCACTTCTTCGAGCCAAAACTCGCACTTGCTCATCTTAGCATATAACTTTTCTTTTCTCAACGTTTGCAGTGCGATCCTCAATTGTTCTTCATGCTCTTCTTTGCTCCTCGAATAAACCAGAATATCATCAATAAACACCACTACGAACTTGTCCAGGTACGGTGAAAAGATTCGGTTCATCAAGTCCATAAATATTACCGGTGCGTTAGTAACTCCAAATGGTATCACTAAGTACTCATAATACCCATATCGAGTTCGGAACGCCGTCTTGCAAATATCTTCAGATTTCACCCAAACTTGATGATACCCAATCCAACTTCAAGAATACCCTCGCGCCACTAAGTTGATCGAATAATTCGCCAATGCGAGAGATTGGGTACTTATTATTAATAGTCACCCGATTTAATTCTCGATAGTCAATGCACATCCTCCGCATGACATCCTTCTTCTTGACTAGAAAAACTGGAGCTCCCCTTGGTGAACCGCTACTGCGAATCCAACCCTTCTCTAATAACTCAGAAACTTGTCTCTTTACCTCTTTAAATTCCACCGGCGCCATTGGATAATAAGCCTTTGAAATCGGCGCTGCTCCAGGAATAAGATCAATCGCAAACTCCACATCTCATTTTGGCGGTAAACCCGAGATGTCCTCAAACACATCCATGAAATCCCGAACTACTGCTGGTACTTCTTCCTTATTTACTTCCATCGACGAAAGAACAGCACTTGTCGGCCTAGCCCTAAATTCGAATAGCCCGACAGATCTACTAACTCCCAAAAATATGAACTCCGGATGTCCGGGAATCTGGAAAATCACTTTCTTTGCCCTACAATCAATGTGAGCGTGGAAAGCCAAGAAAATCCATTCCCAAGACAATATCATAGCTACCCATATCAATCACCAAGAAATTCGCGAATAACTCCCGTCCGCAAATAACAATCGAGCAACCCTTGCACTCCCTGCTGGATACGATTCTCCCATTCCCAGTGTGTATGTCCCAGCAACTAGACATTGCCATGTGTGGAATAGAGTGTGCACTAATAAATTTGGATGACATGAAGCAATGGGATGCACCTGAATTGAATAATGCTAATGCGGGAAAATTATAAACAAGTAGTATACTTAAAACAACATCATCTGACGCCTTGGCCTCCTCGGCCGTCAAAGTGAAGACCCGTTCTTGATTAGGCCTCTGAGTGATCATCTTCTACCCATGAATCTGCTTCTGCGGTTGTTTCTGAATATCATCTTTTGATCGTAGCTTCGAAGGGCAAGCACTGATGGTATGGTCAGCCGATCCACAAAATAAACAAAGTCTGAGCTTCCTTCGACAGTCCTTCTACGTGTGTCCGGGTAGACGGATAAAGTCACAAATCATACCCCTTTTCTGATCGGATACAAAAGGATTCTTCATAGGTACAGTACCTCGCTTGTTTACCGGAATGCTTCTGCGTACAGGAGCTTTGTTTGGTGTAAACGCTGGCTTCCGCACTAAACTTCTTGCTGTAAATTACCCTTTGCTTTTACCGATAAACTCTGCTGCTCCCTGGCTGTCTTGAGAACTTGGGAGAAGGTGGTCAATCCCATAGATATGATATGTCTCTGAATCTCCACATCCAAGCTACGCATAAACTGCCTTGCCCTATCTGCCTCATTGTCAACCAAGGGCCCCAAAAATTTACTTAGCCGAGTCCACTCAACCGCATGTGTGTTAGTGGATCCGCCATTCTTCTTCAAGCTAATGAACTTCTCTTCCATTTCTACCCGAGCAGATTGGGAAAAGAATTTCTCCAAGAAACTTCGCGAAAAAATTGTACAACTGATCGGCTTGGTCAGACGGGTCTCCTCTATGAGCCACCACTCTCGAGCGTAATCTACCAATTGGATGCGTACTACATCCACCCTTTTCACATCGGGAATCTGCGTGGCAACGAGCAGGTTCTCTATATCAACTAGCCACTGCACCACTGGCAATGGCTCCTCTAGTCCTGTAAATATAGACAGACCGAGCTTTCTAAAGTCCACTATGGTGCCCTCACGCTATATTGGCCTGGGTACTGCTGTAACTATAGACTGCTGGACCGTCCTCAGACTCTCTTGGAAAGCCTAGGCCTGCCGCTGATTTAGCTCAGTTTGCCGCTTCTGGTTTTTAAGCATACCACGTATAACTCCAAGTAATGCGGCGTTATCAACACGCTTCTGGTATGACCGCAAATCTTTATCCGCCATGATTCTGAAGCCAAGAAACTGAAGGGGATTAATAACGGTAAACATGATTCAATAAACAGGATATTGATAGCTATAGATTCAAGACTCGCAAGATAGTAATGTGGCAGGACCTATTCCTAATTCCGGGTTTCCTGGTTAGTATATTGGGTTCAATACCCAACTACAAAAAAACCTGACTAACCCTAAATCCTATGCCTCTGATACTAAACAAACCTTGTCACGCCCCGCTTCCCGAAATACTTAAACACGGCACGTGACAGAGCCAACCATGCTACCTATGGCTAGGAATAATCCCTCCATAGTCACATTACGGCTGTCAATCGGATAACAAGAACAGTAAATAACATCTAACTAACACATGTCCATCTGCCACAATAAATATAATCAAGAAATGCATATAGCAGAAATGAATCAAGATCCAAATAAAATAATCTCTGAATCACGTACCTTATGGGCTCACATCGATAAAAATAAAACTACGGAAATAAAAGAAACTAAGCATCTCTAAACTAAACATTTAGCTCCTCATTGCTCGGCTTGCTTGCTAAAATACTCCTGATCTGTCTGCGATAATGTCAGAGGAACTAGGCCATGCAAAACCCAGATGTCAGTGTGTCAAAATATCAAAATAATAGTAATAACTAGGATAGAATACTTTGATTAAACATGGGTGCAAATAAATAACACAGGTATAAAACAGTGAGGTATAGGTATGTGATGTGTATCCTAAAATCTGTGCTTCTAAGTTATCTATTTTACAAGTCTTTGAAATCAATTTAATGGAATCGTCGATATAACTCAATAGTATCCCTGCGTGCCCGGAACTACGGTCAAGACTCTCAGGGCTGAATCAGAGACGTGCCGCTAAGCAGGAAAACGGGTATCATGTACAGACGAATGATGTTAGCAGCATCATTCCGGGGCCGGCTAAGCCCGTATAGACTGATCAGTATCTGGAAGTATCGAACTCTTAAGTTACAAGTCAGGTTTCATTATTGATTTCCCTTTTTCCCCCAGGTTTTGTGTTCAAGTCAGGTATTGATGATGTAAATCTAATACCAACATAGGATCAAGTAGGTACAGGTCTTGTCTGCGTAGATAACAAGTCACGTCCGTCAGGACAACAAGTCAGGATTGTCGGCATTAGTATCAATCCAAGTAACAAGTCTGGTAATGGGTCGTGAACATTTCATACAATGTATATTAACCAAAATAGACACCAAATGTAAAACTGTAACCAATATCGAGCCACGGTAAACACAACTAATGCCAGGATGCATATGTATCCATCTGTAATAACCGTTTTACATCCATTACCATGTATATTGCAAACTAGATAAAGTACTAAACTGATATAGTTGTATGATAATATTGTGATGATCCGGCATGCACCTAGGTAAACCATTATCGGTACGAATACAGACTGATAATATAAAACTGTAAATCGCTACTATTTGCTGAATATTAAAACATATGTACTATAGCCAAGCATATAAATATCGATTTAAACAAAATAGCATGTTGCAAGTTTAGAACTTACCTGATCGAATCTCACGTTGAGATACGGATATCACGTTCCAACACCGAATAACGTCACGATGCAAAACTCACGTACGCAGGACTTGACCTGGCTGAGCAACTGCGTGACGTAGTAACGGAGCTAGACAATGACGGTGACTGGGTCGTCTAGATCGTCGGCGACGTGCGCAACTCCGGCGAAGTCGATTGGAAAAGAGAAGAAAAGAAAGAAAGAAGAAGAATAAGGTGATGGCGGGGTTACTGGTGTTCTGGGGGTAGGCGAGGACAGAAGATATGGTGGCGGCAAGGTGACGGGAAGACTGAAGGAGACGAAGCGTGTAACAACCCTAAACTTTCTGTACATGATTTTTTTCAAAAATTCATAAAGGAGCACCTAAGCCTTTGCACAAGTTATTAATTTAATTTGCTTTTGAACAGCAAGAAAGCACTTGTAATTTATTGGTAAAGCCCTGCACTGCTGTGACGTAGCCCCTGTGTTCGAATCCCCCCAGCCACATAATATTTTTGTTGATTTTTCTTTTAAACTTTTAGAAACTCAAAATTTTACACGTGCAAAACACGTAAAAAGAAAAGTCACAAAAAAATCAAACATGTGCACTGAGGTATATGAGACGACATTGATACGTGGAAAAGATCGAGACCCTAACCCACCGGATTAGACCGGCGAGATTTGTCCAAGGGGCCAGCGCCGCCGGCCCCCCTGTAGGTACTGCCCCCATTTTTTCTTTGCCCTAGTCTCTTGGCCTCCCCCCTTAACTCCCATTATGTTTGTTTACTCTGTAATTATCCAGAGAATTAAAAATCACTATTAAACCAAATTTTAATGCATTTTTAATTCTCAATTCATCACCTAAACCCTAATTTCTTCTATAAATACAGCCCTACACTTTGTCCCTCTTCATTCTAAAATTTAGTATCAAAACTCTCTAAAAATTTCAAGTCCAAGAAATTATACAAGTGGAGTTATCCAAGATCGAAGTTCCAGCGACGTTTCGGGAAGAATCCGGCGACGAAACGACTCCCTGACGATCCCAAAATCTCCCTCTACCTCTTATCTCTAATTCCAACAAGTAAGTCTCACTTTCCCTCTTCTCCTTCTATTAAAACGAATTCTATTTTCAAAACTAGTCGGAAGCGGAGTTAATCCGACTTCCGTTTCTAATTTAACTAAAAACACCATTTATCATAATAACAAATTTACAATCTTTTTGTATATTGTTTAGCAATCATAAACAAACACATTAGAACAAGTTTCATATCAAAATAATATGTATTGCAACTTCTATTTCAGTTTTACGGTAAAATACCATCATGTTTACATACGACATTGCTTATTCATTTTGACCATATTACCTTTAGAAAACTCATGAGGTAATGACCTACCTCATCACAACACACATTTTTGACATAGCACGATGACTTTTGGATCATTAGTTTGTGGGAAAATACGAGTTTACATTTAAATACCATAAACATTTAAAAACCATTTTCTTTAAAACTGTATTATTTAATTCCTTGCAAATACGCCTCTACGACCCATTTTGGGGAACCCCGATCAGGATAGTGCGGGTTATCGCACATCCTTGGGCCTAGTAGAGCAAGATGCAGACCTCCTCACCGAGCATCCGATCTTGATGGAATTTTTAATGCAATTTTTAAGAAAAATGTGATTTCTATTTAATAAATAAGTTCTGTTTTTTATAAATATATATATATATATATAATCAAAATATCTACTTTAAGTATACAATATATATATTCCATATTTTCTAAATCAAAAGAATCATAAATTTTATGAAACTACCATTACAAATCAATACAATTCGAATATTTCACTAAAATACCATATACAATGAAATTTAGGTTATATCCACTAAAATATTTGATTTTATAAAAATTTATAACTATGAAAACCCTGAAGGCGATAATTAAATAATTGAGCTGTATTTTGAAAATATATCAAAACTATTTTTCATAAAACCCCCTTAAGTTATATTAATTTACAATAAGGACCCTAGTAAATATAGGTTTAAGCGGGACCAGTTCTCTTGAGCATCAGGGAGCCGGAGAATATGGGTGCTTGCTTATCTAAGGTAGACAACCTAAAAACGATGTTATCAATACGGTAATTGTCTTGGAAAAAGACATAAATCCTGTCGTCCATGTGCAGCAGTTACCGATAACATCAAAACTAATTCAAGACTTCATTTCGTTGTAAAATGTCTGACTCAGGAAGAGTCTCAGTCTAATCTGAAAATAATCTGATTTGAATTCAATTCAAGTATAACTATAATACAACATGAATCCATAAATACCATAATACAATCTATATCAACTCGACTCGACTGAACTGAACTATGGATATACTCTATTTACATGACTATCCATTTATATCCATTCCGTTTACATGATATCATAATTTTGGAAAGTTGTATACAACCATTCATGACATTACATCAATACAATAAGACATTACGGGGTTTTAATGGGGTAGACTGGCACATAATGTGTTAAAGGTGGTATGAAATGGTCATTAAAAGACGTATCTATACATCCATTATCGTTGTTCCATGGTTTTATCGACGGAGCCTTGTACTACGGGTTACCAAAGTCCACGGTGTAAGTTAGACTCCTCTCGTATACACTGGCATATTCTGTACCAAACTATAAACAACTGCGTTAATATTATAATCAAACATTACTAGTTATACTCTCTTATCTGTCTACTCTTTTTCTATCTCTCTTTGGGACTTACTGAGTGATTGTTCGCTGACGACATTCCTTCTCTCTCTTTCTTTAGAATGTTGTCAGGAGGACCCGACTCTGAGGATTTCGAGACCAGCCAGGAGCACTTGGAGCAGACCCCTGAGCAGCACGGCCACTAGGCTTTACCTGTACTTATTTTACTTTTCTTTCATGCCATTGTTTAGGCATTGCTTTCCATTTCTGTATTTACATTTTCAGTTGTACTTGTAAAGAAATGTTAAATTAATAAAAGTTGATGTTCAGTTACATCTCTTGTCTTTTTTCTTGTGTACATTCATTATATTTCTTAGTTACGCTTAGCGTGTTTACTTCGGAGTAAATACATAGCAGGCCTCATCGCGTCTCCTTACCCGTACACTAGGAAGCGGGGCATGACAAAGTGTCGTGGCCGTGAGGGTTGAAGGTGATCGGGGATGAGAATGAGGTGCGGTGGTGGTGGTGTGTGGGTGCTCCGGGGTTGCCGACGAGACCAGGAGGTGATGGAGGGTGAGGGTGGTGGTCGGGTTCCGGCGATGAGGTCAGAGACGAGGGGGTTAAAGGTGGGTTTTGACTTGGGTTATCAGGCTTAGGTGGTGTTCGGGAAAGGAGGAGGAGGAGGTGATGGTGAGGCAGGGGGGAGGACGAGGAAGTAGTGATGATAGCGAGAGGGGGGACGGTGATGAGAGGGGACGACGAGGCATGGGTTGGGGTTCGGGGTTGGCGAGGGGAGAAGAAAGAAAACAAGGGAGGAGAGAGGGGGAGAGGGTTATGCTAATTATTATTATATATATAATATTATATATATATAGGGGAGTGAGAGGGAGGTGGGGACGGAATGAGTGAGATAGACACGCAGAGAGTCGAGAGTTTTTATAGAAAATTAAATATATATTTTATATACATTCTCGTCTCATCGGCAACCCCAGAGCACTCACACACCACCACCGCACCTCCTTCTCATCTCTGATCACCTTCAACCCTCACAGCCATGACACCTAGTCACCGTCGGCCACCCCATCACCTCGCCGTCACCATCTCTTCTGTCCTCGCCTATCCCCAGAACACCAGCAACCCCGCCATCACCTTCTTCTTCTTCTTCCTTTTCTTCTCTTTTCCGATCGACTTCGCCGGAGTTGCACGTCGCCGACGATCTAGATGATCCAGTCACCGTCATCGTCTAGCCCAGTTACCACGTCATGCAGTTGCTCAGCCAGGTCAAGTCCTGCATACGTGAGTTTTGCATCGTGACGTTATTCGACGTCGGAACATGATATCCGTATCTCGATGTGAGATTCGATCAGGTAAGTTCTAAACTTGCAACATGCTATTTTGTTTAAATCGATATTTATATGCTTAACTATAATACATACATTTTAATATTCAGAAAATAGTAGTGATTTACAGTTTTATATTATCAGTATGTATCCGTACTGATAACGGTTTATCTAGTTGCATGCCGGATCATCACAATAATATCATACAACTATATCAGTTCAGTGTTTTATCTAGTTTGCAATATACATGGTAATGGACGCAAAACGATTATTATAGATAGATACATATCTAACCTGATATTAGTTGTGTTTACCGTGGTTCGATATTGGTTACAGTTTTACATTTGGTGTCTATTTTGGTTAATATACATTTCATGACATGTTCACGACCCATTACCAGACTTATTACTTGTATTAATACTAATGCTGACAATCCTGACTTGTTGTCCTGACGGACGTGACTTGTTGTCTACATAGACAAGAATTATACCTACTTGATCCTGTGTTGGCATTAGATTTACATCATCAATACCTGACTTGCACAAAACCTGGAGGGAAAGGGGAAATCAATAATGAAACCTGACTTGTAACTCAATAGTTCGATACCTCCAGATACTGATCAGTCTATACGGGCTTGGCCAGCCCCGGAATGATGTTGCTGACATCATTCGTCTGTACATGATACCTATTTTACTGCTTAGTGGCACATCTTAGATTCAACCACGAGAGACTTGACCAGGGTCCCAGACACGCACGGGATACTATTGAGTTACATCGACGATTCTATTAAATTTATTTCAAAAACTTGTACAATAGATAACCTAGAAGCACAGACTTTAGGATACACATCACATACCTATATCCCACTGTTATATACCTGTGTTATTTATTTGCACTCGTATTTAATCATAGCATTCCATCCTGGTTATTACTATCATTTGGATATTATGGTGCACTGACGTCTGGTTTTTGCATGACCCAGTTCCTCTGACATTATCGTAGGCAGATCAGGAGTATTTTAGAAAGCAAGCCGAGCAATGAGTAGCTAAATGTTTAGTTTAAATATGCTTAGTTTCTTTCATTTCCGCAGTTTTATTTTTATCGATGTGAAACTATAAGGGATGTGATTTAGAGATTATTTTATTTGGATCTTGATTCGTTTTCGCTATATGCATTTCTTGATTTTAGTTACTGTGGCAGATGGACATATGTTAGTTAGATGTTATTTACTGTTCTTAATATCCGATTGACAGCCGTAATGTGACTATGGAGGGATTATTCATAGCCATAGTTAGCATGGTTGGCTCTGTCACGTGTCCTGTTTATGTAGTTCGGAAAGTGGGGCGTGACAAAAATGAAGTTCAAGATAAAAAGGATGGGCTATTATTGGCCCATGATGATCCAAGATTGCCTCGAATATGCAAAGCGGTGTCATTCGTGCGAAATACACGGGGACTTCACACATCAACATCCAAATTCGCTGCATCCGACAGTAGCTAGTTAGTCGTTCGAGATGTGGGGAACAGATATAATCGGCCATATCGAAACAGCGTCATCCAGAAATCATCGGTTTATATTAGCAACAACCGATTACTTTTCTAAGTGGGCAGAAGTAGTACAGCTAAGAGAGATGAAAACGGAAAATGTCCTCCACTTCTTCAAAACTCATTTCATTTACAGGTTCAGAACTTCGCGACGGATAATCTCGGATAACGGACCAGCATACAGAAGCCATAAAATAAGCCGCTTTGCACAGCAACACAAAATTGACTGGAGATACTCCTCAGTCTATAATCTTTGGGCCAATGGTTTAGCTGAAGAATTCAAGAAGACCTTGATCAAGATTTTAAAGAAGAAGGTGTCCAAGAACAAGAAGGACTGGTACGAGAGACTGTATGAAGCTATTTAGGCATACCGAATAACGTTCAAAACGGCCATAAATACAACACCATATACATTGGTGTTTGTGTAACACCCTAGTACGGTTATATGACATTAATTGGTATTTTAACAATTTCTTTATATTTTTTCTATTTTATTCTTTTGAGTTGCGAGTGATTCGAATAGTAGTAGTTATTCGACCTGACCCACATGTGTGAAACCCAGTATAGTGCTAGATTATATCTGATATCTATGAGTAAACTGAATCTATGTGAATCTAGTATAATATATCTATATATAATATCTAGATCACCATTTATCTTTTGGATAGCCACAAATTAAGGATAAGTTATATTTTGCTAACTGCCATCACATGGTTAATCTTCGCATATCTTATTTTTTTTCTTTTATCTATTACGTTTAAATTTCAAGATATCTAGATACCAAATATTTCTTAGATTTATATATATTTAAATCATTTTAAATTTTAAAAGAGGGGTATGAGATATTTAAATAATATTCTTGCATTATGGTTAAAAATGTTACGTATATGTATTATTTTCCAAAATATATTTTTGATGAGATTTTGGTGGAGACGGATTGTAGTTTGAGATTATCTATATAAAACTATAAGACACATATAATTTACTGTGTGTGTGTGTGTATTATAAAATAAATCTTTCTCTCCACATAACATATCTCTTTCTTTCTCTCTCCTCTAACTAAATCTCTCTCTCATCAATTTATATATTCTCCTTCTTCATTCTTCAAACCCACACATATTCTTGCCGACGCAACTCCAACTGTATCGTAGAAGCTTAACTGAGCCATCAAAATTTGGTGTTGATTTGTATAGCGTCGTGTTACTTCCGTTCATCACGTTTGGTTTGAGACAAGTTTATAACTTGCTACAGGCTATGGTTTACTCAATTTACTTATATGTTGTCGTACTATTATTATTATTTTTATCATACAACTATATCTATATAATTTATACACCGTAGTTATTTAACGTTAATCGGTTTTATAATATACAGTGTATGCAAGTTTACAACTTGTGACATGCTATAATTATATATATATATATATATATATATATTTGTAATATTTCTTATTATTATCATTATACCGTTTATATCTATATAATCCATATATTGTTAATTAGTTTATAATCTGCATTTTATAACGTTATGCAAAATATAGTTTTAAAATATTATAGTTTACACATGAAATGTCGTCGCCAAGCGGATACGTCAAATCTGGAATTTACTGTACACCTTACCTTATAAAATGCATTATAAATCATAGAAAAATCATTATCACATGTTTTTTAATTCGTTACGAAGCTAACTCAGAATACTATAACTCTGTGAAATATTTACTTTCAAAATAATTTTTTTAAATAACATAAACTGTAGTTGAAAGTACTTTTGAATTACTGTCCAGGAAAATTAAAGCTGTAAACTTTCAATTTCGAGTGTTCATAACTTTTTGTAGAAACAACCTGAGATACTTTAACTTATAAAAATGAAAACCTTATTGAATTAACTTTATTTTGGTATATGACACGTCCCTTTTGAAGAACGTTTGTTATTTTTAAGCTATTTTACAAATTATGGTGACGCTGAATTTCTGAACGAAACTTTCTTATGCATGGTTAATCAACACCACTTTTAAAGTTATTAATCGGATTGAATATGTTATCCCTATTAATGCTATTATCTTGATCTTGTATATGATATGATTAAGTTATCCTTGACATTCTTGTAACCTGCCAGACTGTACTATTTTTGTTATTATATTAATACTTGCTGCCTATAATACTTACCGATGCCAACAATATTGACTTGTTATTTTGATTAAACTGACTTGTTATCTTGCTAGACAAGACCACCACACGATTTTTCCTGTGTTGGTATTAGGTAGACATTCTATTGATACCTGACTTGAACATGAAACCTGGGGGAGAAAGGAAATCAATAGTGAAACCCGACTTGTAACTCAACAGTTCACTACTTTCCAGAGACTGGTCAGTCGATACGAGCTTCGGGCCCCAGAAAGATGATGATGACATCATTCATTTGTACATAATATTGTTCTTACTGCCTAGTGGCAGTCTCGGATTCAGCCCCGAGGGTCTTGACCGTGGTCCCAGGCACGCACGTGATACTATTGAGTTACATTGAGAATTCCATTAATTGGTTTCAAATACCTGTAAGATAGTAAACCTAGAACCGCAGACTTTATGATACACATGAGATACCTATAGCCTACTGATATATCACCTGCGAGTGTTTGTTTATAATTATACGTCATTTTTTGCACATAACACCTTATAGTATATTGCTCAGTTTATTATTATGATATTATGATGCACTGATGTCTTGGTTTTGCATGGCCCAGATACTTTACTTAGCACATGAGTACTTCGACTGGATCACTGATCAGTTAGGACCATCTCACTGATATAGCTCTTATTGATGGTTAGTTATTCCTTAGATCTTTATTGCTTCCTTTATCTTTTTCGGTTATTATTCTTGTGCCTATTGGACATGTGATAGATATATTTAGTAATTTATTGTTCTTTATTACTGATTGACAGCCTTAATGTGACTGTGGACGGATATTTCCTTACTGTAGATAGCATGGCTGGCTTTGTTACGTCCTAAAATTTTGGTATTTTGGGAAGCGGGGCGTGACAAGGTTTTGTTGGTATCAGAGCATAGGTTTTAGGTTAGCTGGGCTTTGTCCAATTTATAGTTGGGAATAGTACCCAATACATTGTCCCCAAACCCAGAATTTTAGGAACATGGCCTGCCACAATATTGTCTTGTCATTCAAATTCTTGAATCTTATACTTCCCTTAAACTCTTTTATCTCGACGTTTTGGAAATGACTTTGCATCTCAGCTTGGAATCCTCCTGATTCTTTATTGTTTCTCCCCTCCTATTCCTTCAATTTTGATACTAGAATTTGGGCAACTTGAATGGAGTTATGTGATTGTAACTATGTACCGCGGCATGGTTACAATCCGGTGCTCTATTTAGGTAATCTGGAGTCCTATTTTGATTCATTTTCTTGACTTATGTTCGTGGTACTATCTTATCTTCTCTCGGTTTCATTGCTTATGAGTTTATGTCTTATCGTGAAATTGAATCCAACGACCACGATATATCTTTCATCTTTCCCCTTATCCCGTAGTGACCAGTGCGTCTGCGTTTCGAAGAACAAAAAAAAACACGGAAGAGCATATAATGATTACAGTAGTACAGATCGCTTCAAGACCGATCAGATGTAAAATGTTTTGATTAAACAAGTTCCAATGAACCCGCCTCAGTTTATCAGAGTAGCGTAGCAGAAGTGTGGTTGGCTGTTAACCCACGAGTTGTAGAACATACCTGTAAATTCATAGTGAAGGGAACTGTTTGTGTGTGAGCCGAAAAGTGAAATTCGTCAACAAGTTGCAGATAAAGCGTTGATAGCAGTTTGGGATTTCATGGATGTGTTCAAGAACATCTTGAGTTTACCGTCAAAACGAGATATGGAGTTCGCGATTGATCTTAATCCTGTAGCAACGCCAATTCGAAGGCTTTTATCTGATGTCACCAGTGGAACTGGAAGGGTAAAGAGACAAGTTTCTGAATTACTAGAGAAGGATTGGTTTCACATCAGTAGTTCATTATGGGGAGCTCCAGTTCTATGGGTCAAGAAGAAAGATGGCATGCGGAGAATGTGCATCGACTATCGAGAGTTAAATCGGGTGACTGTTAAGAATAATTACCCAATTCCTTGCATAGGCGAATTATTCAATCACCTCAGTGGAGCGAGAGTATTCTGGAAGCAGGATTTGCGATCAGAGTATCACCAAGTTCGGGTGAAAGCAGGAGACATTTGCAAGACAGTGTTCTGAACTCGATATGGGCATTACGAGTATTTAGTTATGCCATTTGGAGTTACTAACGCACCGACGATATTTATGGACTTGATGAACCAGATCTTTTCGCCATTTTTTAAATCAGTTTGTGGTAGTATTCATTGATGATATTCTGGTCTATTCAAGGAGCAAAGAAGAGCACAAAGAACACTTGAGAGTCGCACCGCAGACGTTGAGATAAGGAGAATTATATGCTAAGATTAGCAAGTATAAGTTTTGGTTCGAAAAAGTGAAGTTCTTGAGTCATGTTGTATCCGGAGATGATATTGAAGTTGGCCCCGAAAAGATTGCAACTGTTCACGATTGGCCAATTCTAAAGAATGTGGAGGAAATCAGAAGTTTTCTTAGGTTTGCTGGATACTAGAGAAGGTTTGTAAAGAATTTCGCTCGGATAACAGAACCTTTGACCAAGCTAACACGAAAGGGGGTACCGTTTGTTTGGACTAAGAAATGTGTGTCATCTTTTGAAGTGCTGAAGAAAAAATTGACAACCATTCATATTTTAACAGTGACAGATAATTCCGTAGGATTAGTTATTCACAGTGACGCATCTATAAAAGGCTTGAGATGTGTTTTGATGCAGCATGGAAAGGCTGTAGCTTATGCGTCGAGGCAATTGAAGACTCATGAGAAGAACTACCCAACTCATGATTTGGAGCTAACAGTAGTGATCTTTGCGCTGAAGAGTTGGAGACACTACTTATTAGGCGAAAGAGTAGAAGTGTTTACTGATCACAAGAGTCTAAAGTATGTGTTCACACAGAAAAATCGCAACATGAGGCAATGTAGATGGTTGGAACTGATGGCTGACTATGATCTTGATCTAAAGTACCATCCGGGGAAAGTTAATGTAGTACCGGATACTTTAAGTCGGTTGCCAGTGATACGGATGTTGACTGCACAGAAGGAGATTATAACAGATTTGCAGATATTCGAGTTAGAGCTTATACCACCATATTCTTCGGGACAGTTGATGCAGTTGCAAGTACAGTCATTCTTGATTGATAGCATTAAGGCAGCACATTTGCACGATCCTAGATTGCAGAAATTTTAAGAACAAGTGGAAGCGGGACTTCGAACGGATTTATTGATTCATGAAGATGGTTCTTTAAGATATGGAAGTCGTTTGTGTGTACCTGAAGGTGAAGTTCGTGAAGAAGTCATGAAGGAGGATCATAGTTTTGTATATTCAGTATATCCAGGAGGCACGAAGATGTATAGAGATTTACGACAACATTTTTGTTGGGCAGGCATGAAGAGAGAGATTTCTCGTTACGTATTGAGATGCTTGGTGCGTCAACAAGTCAAGACTAAACACCAAAGGGTAGCTGGTTTGTTGCAACCACTTCCGATTCCTCAATGAAAGTGGGAAAAGATAACCATGGATTTCGTGAAAACATTATCACGGAGTCCAAAGGGCAATAACACAGTTTGGGTGATTGTCGATTGACTGACCAAGTAGGCTCATTTCCTATCATTTCGAGTTGGTCAGTCGACAGAGGCTTTAGCAGAGAGGTACATGCAGGTGATTGTGAGATTGCATGGAGTACCAGTAAGTATCATCTATGATCATGACACTCGGTTCCTCTCACACTTTTGGAGGAGTCTACAGGAAAATTTAGGAACTCGCTTGAAATTTAGTATGGCCTATCATCCTCAGACAGATGGAAAGTCCGAGAGAACGGTCCAAACTCTGAAGATATGTTGAGAGGACCTCTAGGGTTCGTGGGAGGATCATTTACATTTAGTGAAGTTTTCATACAACAACAGTTTTCAGGCGACTATACAGATGGCTCCATTCAAAGCGTTGTATGGTCTTAAGTGTCGCTCTCCATTTTGCTGGGATGATGTTGGAGAAAGAATATTGTTGGGATCGAAACTCATTATGCAAACTGTGAAGAAAGTTAACTTGATTCGTAATCATATGAAGGTGGCACAAGATCGACAGAAAAGTTGGACTGATACTGGAAGAAGACCTTTGCAGTTTGCTGTTGGTGATCTTGTGTTCGTGAAGATATCACCGACTAGGAGACTAATCGGATTTGGCAGTCGAGGCAAGCTTAGTCCTCGATTTATAAGGCCTTTCGATATCATTGAATGTGTTGGGAAGGTAGCTTATTGATTGGCTTTACCACCATCCTTGGCGGGTGTTCATGACGTGTTTCATGTATCTCAACTCCGCAAATATGTTCGAGATGAGAAGCACGTCCTTGATCACTCGGAACTGACAGTGAGAGAAGATTTAACATATGATAAGCAACCGATGGCTATTGTGGATCGACGGAAAAAGGTTCTCAAGAATAAAGTAATCCGTCTAGTACTCGTTTCGTGGGGAAATCTTTTGCATGGAGAGTCTACTTGGGAACGTGAAGACGAAATTCGACAAAAGTTTCCACATCTCTTTCCTTAAATCAGTATCTTCTTATCTTTTCCTGTTTCATGAATTTTGATGACGAAATTCTTTTGTAGTTAGGTATAATGTAACACCCTAGTATGGTTATATGACATTAATTAGTATTTTAACACTTGCTTTATATTTTTATATTTTATTCTTTTGGGTTGCGAGTGATTCGAATAGTAGTAGTAGTAGTTGTTCAACCCAATCCACATGTGTGAAACCCAGTATGGTGGTAGATTATATCTGATATTTATTAGTAAACTGAATCTATGTAAATCTACTATAATATATCTATATATAATATCTAAATCACCATATATCTTTTGGGTAGCCACAAGTTAAGGATAAGTTATATTTTGCTAACTGTCACCACATCGTTAATCTTCCCATATCTTATTTTTTGCATTTATCTATTACGTTTAAATATTTCTTTTATATATATATATATATATATATATATATATATATATATATATATATATATCCTTGTAAATTTTAAAAGAGGGGTATGGGATATTTAAATAATATTCTTGATTATGGTTAAAAGGGTTACGTATATGTATTATTTTTCCAAAATATATTTTTGATGAGATTTTGGTGGAGACGGATTGTAGTTTGATATTATCTATATAAAATTATAAGACACATATAACTTACTATATATATATATATATATATATATATATATATATATATTATAAAATAAATCTCTCTGTCTCTCTCCACATAACATATCTCTTTCTCTCTCTCCTTTAACTAAATATCTCCCTCATCAATTTATATATTCTCCTTCTTCGTTCTTCAAGCCCACAACCATCCTCGTCGACGCAACTCCAGCTGCATCCTAAAAACTTAACTGGGCCATCAAAACTTGGTGTTGATTTGTATAGCGTCGTGTTGCTTACGTTCATTGCGTTTATTTCGAGGCAAGTTTATAACTTGCTAC
This sequence comes from Agapanthus africanus, assembly GCA_030015575.1. Classification (NCBI taxonomy): domain Eukaryota; kingdom Viridiplantae; phylum Streptophyta; class Magnoliopsida; order Asparagales; family Amaryllidaceae; genus Agapanthus; species Agapanthus africanus. Next base: position 600,756,849 of record JASDDO010000014.1, read on the forward strand.
ATGCTATGATTTACTCAATTTACTTATATGTTGTTGTACTATTTTTATTATTATCATCATACAACTATATCTATATAATTTATACACCGTAGTTATTTAACGTTAATCAGTTTTATAATATACAGTGTATGCAAGTTTACAACTTGCGACATGCTATAATTTTATATATATATATATATCGTCGTAATATTTTCTTATTATTATCATTATACTGTTTATATATATAATACATATATTGTTAATTAGTTTATAATCTGCATTTTATAACGTTATGCAAAATATAGTTTGAAAATATTATAGTTTACACATGAAACGACATCGCCAAGCGGATACGGCAAATCTGGAATTTACTGTACATCTTATCTTATAAAATTCATTATAAATCATAGAAAATCATTACCACATGTTTTTTAGTTCGTTAAGTAGCTAACTCAGAATACTATAACCCTGTGAAATATTTACTTGCAAAATAAATTGTTTAAATATGGTAAACTTTAAATGAGAGTACATCTGAACTACTGTCCAGGAAAATTCCAGCAGCAAACTTTCAATTTCGAGCATTCATAACTTTTTGTAGGAACAACCTGAGATATTTTAACTTATAAAAATGAAAACCTTAGTGAATTGGCTTTGTTTTAGTATATGGCACGTCTCTTTTGGAGGACGTTTGTTATTTTTAAGCTATTTTACAAATCAGGATGACGCTGAATTTCTGAACGGAACTTTCTTATGCATGGTTAATCAACACCACTTTTATAGTTATTAATCGGATTGAATATACTATCTCTGTTAATACTATTATCTTGATTTTGTACTTGATATGATTACGTTATCCTTGACATGTTTGTAACCTGCCAGACCGTACTATTTTTGTTATCATGTTAATAACCGCTGCATGTAATACTTACCAATGACTGTACTATTTTTGTTATCCTGATTGACCTGACTTGTTGTCTTGCTAGACAAGACCAGTAAACGATTGTTTCTGTATTGGCATTAGGTAGACATTCTATTGATACCTGATTTGAACACGAAAGCTGGGTGGAAAAGGGAAATCAATAGTGAAACCCAACTTATAACTCAATAGTTCACTACTTTCAAGAAACTGATCAGTCAATACGGGCTTCAGGCCCCGGAATGATATTGCTGACATCATTCATTTGTACATGATAATGTTTTTACTGCCTAGCGGCACATCTCGGATTCAGCACCGAGGGTCTTGACCGTGGTCCCGGACACGCACAGGATACTATTGAGTTACATCGAGAATTCCATTAATTGGTTTCAAATACCTGTAGGATAGTAAACCTAGAACAACAGACTTTAGGATACACGTGAGATACCTATAACCTACTGATATATCACCTGTGAATGTTTGTTTATAATTATACGTCATTTTGCACATAACACCTTATAGTACATTACTCAGTTTATTGTTATGATATTTATGACGCACTGACGTCCGGGTTTTGCATGGCCCAGATACTTTACTTAGCACGTGAGTACTTCGACCGGAATACCGATCAGTGAGGACCATCTCACTAATATAGCTCTTATTGATAGTTAGTTATTCTTTAGATCTTTAGTACTTCCGCTATCTTTCCAGTTATTGTTCTTGTGGCTATTGGACATGTAATGGATAGATTTAGTAGTTTATTATTCTTAATTGCTGATTGACAGCTTTAATGTGACTATGGAAGGATGTTTTATTACCGTAGATAGTATGGATAGCTTTGTTACGTCTCGAAATTTTGGTATTTTAGGAAGCGGGGCATGACAATTTGGCATGGAAGCAGTACTCTCACTGGAGATAGAACTCTCTTCATAACGAGTGGCGGTTCAATACGAGCTAAATGATGAAGAAAATGCTCATCTTAGGCTCGAGGAGCTTGATGCTCTCGATGAAATCTGCCTTATAGCACATCAAAATCTGAAAGTTTATAAGGCAAGGATGACACGATCATATGAAAGACTAACCAGGCCGAGAACATTTCTCCAAGGTGAACTCGTGTTGGTTGTCAAAAGACCAATGATCCTCAATCGTGCAAAATGGGGGAAGTTCGAACCAAACTATGAAGGCCCGTACATCGTAGATAAGTTCTACCAAGGTGGAGCTTATCTGCTCATGGATATGCATGAGAAAAGGTTATTCCAACCCATAAACGGCCGATTCTTCAAAAAGTACTACACATGAAGAGTCACGACTTAGATCAATGATAGATGACAACGCTTGCGTCCGCTCACTATCTTCTTAAGTCAAAACTCTGAAAGTCGTATGCTCCCCATTACGTAGTTTTGGACCGAGATGTCCTTAAACTAATATTGAACCATGATGTCCTTACACTAATATATTTGACCCTACGGCTGATCTCCATATTGATCCCCTTATACAATCCATGGGCATAAACAAGCCATACTCCATCCATGTTTCCTATGGACCACTACGTCTTTAAACTGGTATCGGACCGAAATGTCTTTAAACTATCCTTTCGTCCTGAACATAGGAATGTTGGACCGAAATGTCCCTAAACTAATATGTCATCTCGTGCATGATATTATTGGACCACTACGTTCTTAAACTGGTATCGGACCGAAATGTCGTTAAAGTATCATTTCGTCCTGAACAAGGGAATGTTACCAAGATGTCCCTAAATTAATATATTACCCCACATATTCTTCATGATATACATGATGATGGACGGAATTGTCCCTAAACTAATATGTTTGGCCCTACAGTACAAGCCATATGATCGACCGTATACAATCTATAGGTATAAACAATCCATATCTCTCCCAGGTCCCATCGGCAAAGCTACGCCTGAAATTTCCACCGGCCGACAAGCTCTACCAATGATGCAGGCTTTCGAAAAGTCATGACCTATTGTTGATAGTGCGTTACCTTACGGGCCGCTTGTCTCTTCGAGCGACGTGGGGTCATCCACGACAAAAAAAGGTATGTCCATAAGAAAAATGAGCATGGATGAAAACCCGAAAGGGTGCCGTGAGTAAAAATAGAAGGGCTACTGGCGAGCTTGTGAAAACCCGGAATGGCGCAAACTCGTTGAGAGAAAGAAAATGTGCACTTGCAAAGTCCTCTCGACTTTATAAAGAAAAAACACCTGCGTGAGATCCTTACGACTCACAAAGCAGTAACACACTTAGGAATCCATACGATCCCTAAGAAGAAAATACACTTGTGAGATCCTCAAAGGAGAACATACCCTCTGTAAGACTCTCACAGTTTATAGAATTCAAAAGCCTTAAGTTACAGGGATCTAAACAAGTTCTTAATCCATCATAACCCCGCAAATTTATGTCCTACAAGTGGTCTAATATCAACTTTTGTATACAATCCGCGGGCGTAAATAAATATATTTCCAACCAAGTCCCACCAAAATCGAGAAATATCGCTCGACAAGGTGAATGGCACTTGTGAGTCCCCTCAAATGGCAAGAAGAAAATACTCATGTAAGATCCTTACGACTTACAAGAGTAAAATACACTTAGGGGCCCTAACGACTTCTAAGGAGAAAATAAACCTATGAGATCCTCACGACTCATAGGGAGAAATATCTTTATAAGACCCTTACGGTTCATAATGTCAAAAAGCCTTAGTTGGCAGAAATCTAAACCAATCTTCTAAGCCACCTTTGTCCAAATAAGTAACGGCAAATGATGAGTTGCTCCTGGCAATATCCCAGTTGTAGCGATACTGATGCCAAGATTGGTATCAGATTCCAAATCACCATCTCGCAATAAAATCAGCGAGTAAGAAAAAATATGCATATGAAATAACCGAAATGATGGGGAAACTCGCAATAAAATTCAGCGAGCAAAAAAATATATGCATATGAAACAGCTGAAATGTTTGGGCAACTCGCAATAGCGAGTAAAAATAAAAAATGATATAGTCGAAATAATTGGGCACTGCGAAAAAATAACTGAAATGATTGGGCAATCGCAACTTCTGCGATATGGGAAGCTGAAAAGATAGAGCATAACGAAAATATAAAAAAATTGCCCTGCAAGTAGGCCCATGCTAACTTTTGTATACAATCCATGGGAACAAATGAAAGAAAAGGAATCATATTTTCCCACCATACTTCTTCAAAAGAAGAACTACATCTTGACGGCACATCTATAGTCTAGATACTATCTTGACATTCCTCCTCATTCCAACAGGGTGCGGGTGCAATGGTCATATAAAACTAGAGTAATGGCATATTCTTAACCCCAAATCTTGACGGCGATATTGTCATGCCCCGCTTACCAAAAGAGCGGTAACGGCATGTGACAAGCCCACGACGTGTTTATTCCGAGAAGGTCATTTCTCGAAACAAATACGCTAAGTGTATATAAGTAATATAAAATGACAAGAAAAGACATGATAATGAAAATCCAACTTTATATATTTACATTCCCAACTTTCACAACTTTCAAACTAAATACATGATGTCTGAAAACAAAGATGCAAAAAAAGTGCCTAACCAGGTAGCATACAGGAAGTAAAAGCTGAAAAGAAAGAACTAGTAGCCGGTCTGCTTCTCAAGCTAAGAGTAATCCTCCCGACTCGGCTCGATCTCCTTAATCTCTAGATTATCTGACGAACATTCCAAGGAAACAAAGAAATGGATGGAATGTCTGTCGGCGAACTTGCGCTCGGTAAGTCCCCAAGAAAGATGAGATGTGAAAGTATATAAATGAATATGCAATATGACATGTGATATAGTATGAATGGAAATAAAACATGAACAAGTATAACATGGTAATGTTAATGATAACTATGTAAGCATGGCTATATAACATGAGCATAGTAAACAAGTATAGCATGACCGTGGAGTGTAGGTATAGTGAACATGAAGTGAATGTAAGTGTCCTAAAAAGTCTCTAAAAGGGTAAAAGCAACTAACGTGAAGTGTAGGTATAGTGAACATGAAGTGAATGTAAGTGTCCTAAAAGGTCTCTAAAAAGGTAAAAACAACTAACGTGAGTTCAAGTGTGAATGTCAACCAATCTCAAGAGTATTCTCGAACCCAAGGCTATCGTCCAGGGGTAAGGAATCACGAGCCCAAAATAGCGGGACTTCAATTGTTATTGAAGTATTTCAAACCCAACAGGCTATCATCCAGGGGCTTAGAAACACGAGCCCTCATTCGTGAATTCGTGATTTGTACCGTTTCAGCCCTGTACTACAGCAACATGATTTATATTAATGGGACTCATGAGATTCCATTGGATTCATACTCAAACTACCCCAACACCTCGTGTTTATTAGTTTATGCTTAATGTTATGAGTCTTGATCAAATCCATGAATACAAAAGGTGGTGTATGATATCAAGTTTTCATGATTGAGTTCATATAGTTATGTCAAGTGCACGTCATGCCAATTGTATTCATGGTTCGAGTCAAGTTGGTTCAAGTGTACATACTGGGTTCAAGTATTCATGATTGGGTCGTGTCAAGATCAAATCAATTCTAGCATTTAATGGTTTAATCACAAGTCATATAGATAAGCAATCATAGAACATGATATGAGATAAGTATACAAGAAACGTCCAAAAACAATGTTGTAAATATGTGATATGTACGACTAGTTAATCAAGTTATTTGAAGTCAAAATATAAAAGAAACATAGACTTAAGCATTATGAACATGTGAGTTCCAGTCTTGCCTAAATACGACTACCGTTTTGGGAGATATATATGTTTTCGTATCGTCGCGCAAAACAGATTAGAATCTGTTCAGCACCGTCACACATTCTTAAAACGCAGTTTGAGTTAATTTTTATCGGGTTTCAGGATAGAAAATTGTATGTCTTTTGGAGTAATTATCCAAAACACTAAGATTCGCGCGATTTGGATTTCTGAAGCTCTAGTTATGATCGTTTTAATATCAGCGTTTAAAACAGAATTTCAGATTTCTGGACAGCAACTATATGTTATATTGAAAAGCCTATATCGAGTTGGTTCATGCATTTATAAATAATATAATATACATGAAATTATAGTTCTATCAATTGTGTATCTACACATCTAAATATTTTTACGAACGGATATCGGGAGTTCGAGTTATGTCCTATTTAAAACAGTGTGCGAATCAGGACAAATTCTGTCCAAATTCGTCCCTTAATATTGTAACACAGTTTTCTATATTTTACGTTGATTTTCAGTAGAAACTTAAAACTAAGAAAATCTACATCATTCAATTCAGATGTTCAAAATATCTGAAAAATCTTAATTTGGATCAACAATTACAGAGTTATGGTCTTTCGAAAAAGACCCTTATTAGCAGTTTTCTGGTTTTAAAAATAGTGAATAAAAAAAACTATGCAACTTCTAAACCGTTATTCGGTTTGATATGAAATTTTTACTGTAAATCTAAATTCTATCTATTATTTATCCTAATTTTCCTAGGATTTTCAGAAGTGAAAATTAATTTTTAAAAATTATTTTAAGAACAAACGTTATCTAGGACCTTATTTAAAGGTGACAAAACTACAGGATTTATTTGCAGCTTCGTTATTCTATTTTATATAAAAAATTAAACATTATAAAATAAACGGAACATGCAATATATACTTCAAATTGGATCCCCTAATGTCAATATATGAATCATGAATTTCGACAATGTCCTATACCAGGAAAGTCCTAATTTCAAGAGAGCTTATGTAAAGTTGTGTTATCGCGTATCGTTTATTTATATTCAGTACATGATAATCCTAGTTAACGGAGAAGTAAATCTATGATATGGAGGCATTTTTATTCTATAAGAAAACAATGAATAAACATGAAGATTAAGTATAAACAAACAATATTTTAAAAATATATATGTAAATATATTCATTTATATTTGTGTGTGTATGTGTGTGTGTGTGTGTTTATGCACTCGATTAGGTACCACGGTCAAGAAAATGAAATCATGGAGAACACACAATAACAGAGTGAAAGAGATGGAGAGGGAGAAAAGGGACTTACATGTTGTGTGAGTCGGTATAAAAACCGGCTCACCGTTTAGATAAAATCCTCAACCGAGTCTTTGAAACTTGATGGAACCGGTGCTTCTCCAAACTCAAGGGAAAAGAGATTTTATTTTATTTTATTTTTTAGAATTGATCAAAAGGAAATGGTTAAGGTGGGATGAAGAAAAGATGAAGAGAAAGATGGGAAATGATAGAAATGTGCGATAAAGAAAAGAAAGAAGAGTGACATATAAAAAAGGTTTATGGCCGACATAATTCTAATAAATTATAGCTCATAAGCATTCTAATTATTTTGGGAGTTAAAAAGAAAATGAAATGAAAGGTCCCATTTATAAGTTATGAGACAAATAAAAATTGATTAAAAAAAATAAATGCAAGAATGAGAATTTGAACTTATGACCTATAGAATAACAATGCAAAGACTTAACCAATAAGCTACAAGGTTGTTCATACACATATTTAATAAGAATTAAATATATGTCGTACCTTGAAAAGAAAGTGGACTTAGAAAAAGAAAATAAAGAAACCAAATGGATTTGTCTTAGCTCGGGTTTGGGCTTTGAAAAATTATAAAATAGATAAAATAGATGAGGTGATAAAATAATATATTTATTAGAAAACAAAATATACCAAAAATAAATAATTATAATATTTTATTAAAGAAATGATACACGAAAATATAGGAATTTTATGATCGTTACATTCTACCTTCCTTAAAATAATTTCGTCCTCGAAATTACTTAAAAGTATATGGTAACGGCATAAAGAAACTAAATATGATCGCATTTCGTCGTCGCTCCACCAGTCGGTACTCTAATAGATAAGAGAGTAACATTGAATATAAAAGATGGTCAAATAAATATAAAGAGACACAGAAATGAATTTTTAAGAAAGCAAGAAATGATCTTCATGAAAATCAAATGAAGAAAATGAGATACATTCAAGGATAGTGAGTCGTTACAGTCTACCCTCCTTAAAATAATTTCGTCCGCCAAATTCTCTCGAGTGGTACGTCGCAAAGGTATGGGAAACACTAAGGATGACATTTTCAAGCTTCGTCAATCTATGATCTAAGCAACTAAGCTAATAAGCCTAAGAGATACAAGTAGAAGGGTGAACTAGAGTTAAGAATTCAAAAGTCGAGAGGTTGAATTCAAGAAAGTAAAAAGTGAAGATGGATTTAAGGAATAAGATGAGATTCAATGGAATTGAAATGCAAGGAATGTAAAAGTTTTTGAATTTCATTAATTCTTGCAATATATTGCTTATGATGTTCATGCAAAACTGACATGTATGGGCCACCAATAAAATCTGTCATGCCCTGCTTCCCAAAAGAGCGGTAACGGCATGTGATAAGCTCGCGATGTATTTATTCCGAGAAGATCATTTCTTAAAACAAATACGCTAAGCGTATATAAGTAATATAAAATGACAAGAAAAGACATGATAATGAAAATCCAACTTTATATATTTACATTCCCAACTTTCACAAGTTTCAAACTGAATACATGATATCTGAAAACAAAGGTGCATAAAGGAAAGTGCCTAAACAGGTAGCATACAGGAAGTAAAAGCTGAAAAGAAAGTAGTAGTCGGTCTACTCCGCTAGTTAAGAGTAATCCTCCTGACTCGACTCGATCTCCTCAATCTCTAGATTATCTGACGAACATTCCAAGGAAACAAAGAAATGGATGGAATGTCTGTCGGCGAACTTGCGCTCGGTAAGTCCCCAAGAAAGATGAGATGTGAAAGTATATAAATGAATATGCAAGGTGACATGTGATATGGTATGAATGGAAATAAAACATGAACAAGTATAACATGGTAATGTTAATGATAACTATGTAAGCATGACAATATAACATGAGCATAGTAAACAAATATAGCATGACCGTGGAGTGTAGGTATAATGAACATGAAGTGCATGTAAGTGTCCTAAAAGGTCTCTAAAAGGGTAAAAGCAACTAATGTGAGTTCAAGTGTGAATGTCAACCAATCTCAAGAGTATTCTCGAACCCAAGGCTATCGTCCATGGGTAAGGAATGACGGGCCCAAAATAGCGGGATTTCAATTGTGATTGAAGTATTCCAAACCCAAAAGGCTATCATCCAGGGGCTTGGAAACACGGGCCCTCATTCGTGAATTCATGATTTTTACCGTTTCATCCCGGTACCATAGCAACATGATTTGTATTAATGAGACTCATGAGATTCCGTTGGATTCATACTCAAACTACCCCAACACCCCGTGTTTATTAGTTTATTATTAATGTTATGATTCTTGATCAAATCCATGAATACAAAAGGTGATATATGATATCGAGTTTTCAAGATTGAGTTCATATAGTCATGTCAAGTGCAAGTCATGCCAATTGTATTCATGGTTCGAGTCAAGTTGGTTCAACTGTACATACTGGGTTCAAGTATTCATGATTGAGTCGTATCAAGATCAAGTCAGTTCTAGTATGTAATGGTTTAATCACAAGTCATATACATAAAAAAGATAAGCAATCATAGAACATGATATGAGATATGTATACAAGAAACGTCCAAAAACAATGTTGTAAATATGTGATATGTACGACTAGTTAATCAACTCACTTGAAGTCAGAATATAAACGAAAACATAGCCTTAAGTGTCATTCACACTTGAGTTCCAGTCTCGCCTAAATACGACTACCGGTTTGGGATATATACAAGTTTTTGTATCGTCGCGCAAAACAAATCAGAATCTGTTCAGCACCGTCACACATTCTTAAAACGCAGTTTGAGTTAATTTAAATCAGGTTTCAGGTTACAAAAATTATTAAAAAATTGTAGTTCTTTTGGAGTACTTATCCAAAACACTAAGATTCGCGCGATTTGAATTTCTGAAGCTCTAGTTATGATCGTTTTAATATCAGCGTTTAAAACAGAAATTCAGATTTCTGGATAGCAACTATATGTTATATTGCGAAGCCTATATCTAGTTGTTTCATGTGTTTATTGTAGGGTTAATAGGTACTGTCACAAGGGTCTATAAGGTATCAATCATGCCCGATTTAAATTTTAGACGTGCCGAACAACCCTAACCAAGATCTTAGACTAGAGATTAGGCGAAACAAAGCAAGTAAACAACTTTACTTCTAAGAGTTTGGGATTACAACCTTTGTAGTCCAGTCCTTCACTTCATAAAGCTCCGTGTTGAGGTCCCTTCGCTGCGATTATCGAGTATCTGGACTCTAGAGGGGCTCCACAAAAGAAAGATGCAAGCTTGCTTCCGATCTTCGATAATAAAGATGATCTACCTTGAAGAAACTCAAAACCCAAGCTCTTGCTTTGCTAATCAAGTATTAACAAAGCAAACACCCTAATCTAAGTGGCTAGAATAGATGAGGATGATGAAGTAGGAATTTAGCTCTCATTTATTTTCTATTTCTCACTCATTATCATCACTTCACAAAAAGCTAGAAAGCTTTTCATGCAAGGAAGAAGAAGGAAGAAGATGATCGAATCCTTTTGTGATGAATAATGAAATCTCGTGAGGTTAGAAATGCAACAATGGGTTAAGTATGATAACTTAACCCATGTAGAGACTTAACCATGGTGAAGGGTTGGGTTGGGTTAACAAATATCAACCAAAATATCTTTAGAAAATATCTTTAGTTAAAAACAAAAGCAAAGCTTCTAGAAGCTTCAAGAAGGTTTAACCCTAATCCAAACCCTAAGCATGTTTAAACTCCACAAAACATGTTGCATTTGTAACCTTAACTTGTTACAATATTATATATCACATATATAATATATTTTGTAACAAAATAAAATAATACAATTAACATATATCGCATATATATCAATGTATTACCCGAGTGAGAAAAAGAATCTTTTAGTGAGTTTATATTAGTTAATGTAATTTAATATATCAAATATATAATTATACATTAAATTATCGAATCAACACTTGATCCGATAATCCGGCTATTTCACAAATAACTGACTAATATAATCTGTATCAGTTCATCGAATCAACACTTGATCTGATGACCCGGCTATATCTCATATACCCGGTCGATAACACATATCGCGAGAATCTAGTACGGTATCAAATACACGTATTGTTCTCGGTCCCGCACATATCACATATGTGCTCCTACTCCGTTTTGCCCGGGCCAGGAAACCTCTGTGTAGGACTCTAAAGAATCGTCAATACGCCGGCAGTAGGTGATGATCATATCTAACACCCACAAGCTGCAAGCAGTCAGCTAAACATAACAGCCACCCAGGTATTGAGCGATCAGAAGATCAACAAGCAAGCATGTACATTCTCCCGTGAATCCAATCAGTAACACTCCCGTACAGTCCGGTCTCTTCGTCTGATATGTCGCATATCTCGCCTAGGGGTGGTAAACGTCAGACCCCAGTAGCTTGATTAGTCGTGTCGATATGAGGTCCATAACAGTTCGAGAAACTACTGATAACACTTACCAGTAAATCTCAATAACCCTGGCCATGGATTTCCAGTTATAGCAAATCGAATACAGCGCAACATCAACTCCCTATACCGGGAGAGACGAATCCCCTCCTATCGCTCATTGCCTCCATGTGATTCGAGACTGTAGCCAAAAGCCACCATTTTGCATGCCCTAATGGACATGGTATGATGGAAATCAAAGCACGGTGGGAATCACACAAGACTCTATGACGATCTCGGGTCTACAGACTAACCTATACCAGTGTCACCAGAGAACTGCCATCTGACGTGAGGTATAATACCATCTGGGAGTTCTCGGCGAGTCTGTCCACTGTACCCAGTCTCCACTGAGCCAGTCTCCACTGAGCACCCGTATACCTTATCTGATGTCAAACACCAATGGATATGGGATCATCCATCACCCATCATATGGGTCAAGGAGCGCATACGCTAGTCTACTCTGGAGTATCGATGCCCTGTCTCGGTACTCCTACGACTAGGAACATTTGAAGGATGTACTTAACGACTACTCTGTCCCCACGAGTATGATCTGCATCATAGTCTTGGTAGTCAAGTACTCATCCTAAGGGCTTTATCAACATGTAACATAGAGACAATCAGAGTACATGTTAAGATAAAGTGCAACCAGATAGCATACTATCATGTCGAGCAAGAAAGTCCTACCTATATATGTCCAAGCATCCACTACAATATACATCGTATATACAGTAATGGCCTCTAGGGCATACATATAACTAACAATCTCCCACTTGCACTAGGGCCATCTGTGGTGGTATCGCATACCCAACAATCAGCTGTGGTTGAAGTATCTCATACTCAACCATCCCATAAAAGTCTCTACTGGGAAATAGGCCTTTGTGAGTGGATCCGCGCTGTTGTCCTCTGTGTCTACTCTCCTAACCTCGATCTCTCTGGAGATCATCCATCTCCATGATCAGGCGATACTGCCTAAGAATATGTCTGGATCTCAGCTGGGACGGGGTTTCCTAGGCATAAGCCACAAATCCATTGTCATACAATGGCAGGAACGAAGTTCATCTCATGAACTAATATATATCCAGACTGCCTCTTTGGTAGCATCCTTGGTAACGATGTATCTTGTCTTTAATCGTCTAGTATGTCTCGGTATCTATCTTGGAACTCTTCCAACATACCATCCCTCCAGTGAGGGTAAAGACAATGGCTGCGACTGACATTCAGTCGTCCTTATCACCATGGAACCTTTCCAGTGATTCTCCCCAGGATTGATTGATACCATCTCACTACAACTAGTGAGTCTCCTAACATCCAATTAGATCTATCTCATAGATCCATAATCCAGGATTTAGGAGGTATTACCTTGATCCTATAGAGAATCTTTGTGATAAGCGGAGATTGACCGAGCGTAGCATAGGAAACCGCTTCCTTATCATGAGTATGTCATCCACGTACTCTACGAGGATCACCACCATACTCTCTACTACCTTTTTGTATATACAAGGTTCATCTACCATTTTGATGAAGTCAAACTCTTTGACTACCATCAAAACAGACGTTCCAACTCCGCGATGCCTCATTTATCCCATAAAACATCATGCTCACGTTTCCGCTGCTCCCACTATCTATGAAGCCCTCTGGCTGTGTATTTATAGACGCTCTCTTCCAAATCATCATTTAGAAAAGCAGTTATGACACCCAACCGCCAGATATCGTAGTCATGGTATGTAGCCGTGGCAAGTAGGATCTGGATGGACTTAAGCATAGCTTTGAAAGTCTCAACTTTTCCATGTACACCAAGTAATCTTCTCAAGATATACTTGCTCCTGATGGGGATTTAACCCTTCAGATAAAGCAACCAAAGTCCATACTTTGTTGGTGTATAAGGATTCCATCTCAGATCGCTAAGCATCCGGCCATTCACAGAGTCCCCACTCCTGATGGCCTGCTCGAAACTAGTTGGGTCATCATCTTATGATGCAATCCTCTCTCCCACTGTCATAGAGAAACCAAAGTATCTCTCAGGTGGATGAGGAACCCTACCAGATCGGCGGAGAGGCTGAGGTTCGTTGGAAACTATTGAATCCTCCGGTTTTACCAAATCATCAGCTGCAGTTTGTATAGCTGGAACTCCTTCCAGTTCTACCTCATGACCAATAATTTCTTTGTTTCCCCCAATCAGAGCAAAGCTCTGTTTTAAAAATGAAGCGACGCTTCTGCTTCTCCCAATCAGAGCAAAGCTCTTTTCAAAGTCCAAGATTTGGAATGAAGCGACGCTTCCTTTCCCCCAATCAGAGCAAAGCTCTGTTCTGAATTTCAAAATTCAAAAATCGAAGCAACGCTTTAGATCCCGTACGTTGCGCGCCACGTGTCAAAGGCAGACACGCCAGCGCCAGGAGCGTTGCGCCCTAGGCAGCGCACCCCCAATCAAAGCAAAGCTCTGTTTCAAAATTCAAAATCTAAAAAGTTGAAGCAACGCTTCAGATCCAGCGCTCTGCGCTGCGCGCCATGTGTCAAACACAGGTGCGCTAGCGCAAAGTGCGCCAGCGCTGGAATTAAAAGAATTCCCCACCGTTAGATCAAAAGATCTAATGATAATAAATTATTAATTAATCAAAATTAAAATTCTGTTATGGAAAGATCTTTCCAATCTTGTTAAAAACAAGAAAATTATCTTCTGTCAAACAGGAGCCCTAGGATCAAAAATCCAACGGTGGGAAATGTTCCCAAATCAATCAGAGAAAGATCTCTTGAACTGATTAAACAAACCAATTGGACCTATATAAAGACCCCCTAGACTTCAAGTCTAAAACATAGAAGAGAGAGAAAAAAACCCTCTGCAAAACTTTGAGAAAAACTCAAAGAGAAAGAAAGGCAAGCCTTTAGAAGAAAGAAGATCATTTCTTCATCTTTAAAGGTAAAGAATTAATTCTTGAACAATAAAGATGAAATCATCTCGTAAAAAGAAGAAACGTCTTCTAAAAAGATCTTAGATCTGTAAAAAGGACCAAGGTCTTTGATTAAAAAGAAAAGATCAAAAGACCTAATCATAAAAAAATATATATACAAAAAAGAAGTATTTTTACTTCACAGATCATCTGATCTATAAAGGCAGAGCCTTTTAATAAAAACAAGAACTGTTGTTCTTGGATCTTGAGGCGAGACCTCCTTTGAAGAACATAAACTTGTTCTTTGATCTTAAAATTGATCAAATGCGATTTGCGCTATTAGAAAGTGCCTTACACTCATGAACTGCGCCTTTGCGCTCTTTGGACTGGCGCTCAGCGCCAAAACATGCCACGTGTCAACCATAGACACGATTTGCGCTTTGCGCTCCTGAAAACAGCGCACTGCGCTCTTGGTTTGGCGCTCAGCGCCAAGCGCGCCACGTGTCACTCACTGGCGCACCCATAAACTAGCTCAGCGCGCTCATAAATTAAAAGTGCAGTGCGCTAACAAACTAGCGCTTAGCGCTAAGCGACACGTGTCCTCCTCGTGTGCGCTAACCAACAGAAGCGCAATGCGCTCTTTGACTGGCGTAAAGCGCCTAGGGCGCCATGTGGCACGCTGTCAGAACATACTTTGTTATGATAAATGCTATGCATTCAATATAAGCCAAAAATGTCTGAGCCTAATGCTTAGCATTATTAAAAGGGTAGAGCCCAAATAAAGGCCTAACGGGCAGAACAAAAAATAAAATGTTAAATATTTTTAACTGGACTTAGCCCAATTCTGGCCATAAGTCCTCAATTTAAATTGAATTGAGCTCATCTGCTCTTCCAATCAATTTACACCCGGTTCGAGGGTACATCTCTTCACTCCTCTGATATCTGTCGTTGTAATTCCTCAACGTCGTCAGAGAGGTGACGGGTCCCGACAACCACACATTACTACGGACTGTGGGGTCCTTAAACTCATGGACTATGATGTCCTTAACCTCGACCGTGATGTCTTAAAACTAATATCGGACTGTGGATTCCTTAAATCCACGGACTATGATGTCCTTAACCTCGACCGCGATGTCTTAAAACTAACACCGAACTGTGAGGTCCTTAAACTCACGGACTATGATGTCCTTAACCTCGACTGTGATGTCTTAAAACTAAAAAAGGACCGTTATGTCCTTAAACTAATTATCGACCGCAATGTCATTAAACTAAACAATAGAGCCCAATTGCTCTCTTGTCGGATCTAAGCGATCCCGTTAAGTTGATCTTAGTCTAGAATTAGACTAACGTGTCCTTAACAAACGTTTAAGTTGATCTTAGCCTCAAATAAGGCTAACGTATCCTTAAACACAAACCCCCCAAACCCAAATCTAAGAAAGATACGGATTTGGACTAGTCCACGCCCTACGGGCGACAGCATAACTTAGTCTCCGTATACAATCCATGGGCAACCAAACATAAAACAAACACCTACGACACGAAGTGACCATATGGAGAAGGAGAAAGTTGTTATCGCGATGCGGTAGCGTAATTAACTGCAGGGGCTTGCGCCTGCATGGAAGAGCGTCCCCACAATCAATAAATCCCTCAGACGAGGGGGAATCTGACGAAGTCTGCTATATCGGCCGCATCCGTTTAAACCTTCGATACATGGTAGCATAAATCAACTTAGCATCTTTAGAGAGGTGGACGGATAGCACCAATTAGCATCTGCCCCCAGACTCAGGTGTTCCCCTCCGAACGGCGGCCGAGACGTGGGCTGTCCGTGCCTGGGGTTCGGGGCAGATGCTAATTGGTGCTATCCGTCCACCCCTCCGAAGATGCCAAGTTGATTTATGGCACCGTGTATCGGAGGTTTAAACGGATGCGTCCGATGTAGCAGACTTCGTCAGATTCCCCCTCGTTTGAGGGTTTTTTTTTTATTGTGGGGACGCTCTTCCCTGCAGGCGCAAGCCCCTGCAGTTAATTACACTACCGCATCGCGGTAACAACTTTCTCCTTCTCCAGATGATCACTTCGTGTCGTGTGTGTTTATTTTATGTTTTGTTGCCCGTAGATTGTTTACGGAGACCGAGTTATGTCGTCGCCCGTAGGGCGTGGACTAGTCCAAATCCGTGTTATCTTAGATTTAGGTTTGGGGGTTTGGTTTGAGGATACGTTAGCCATACTTGAGGCTAAGATCAACTCAAACGTTTGTTAAGGATACGTTAGTCTAACTTGAGACTAAGATCAACTTAACGGGGATCGTTTAGATCCAACAAAAGAGCATTTGGGCTCCATTGTTCCAGTTTAGGGACATAATGGTCCATCGTATGTATAGCCGTCGGGACCCGTCACCTCTCTGACGACGTTGAAGGATTACAACGACAGATGTCAGAGGAGTTCAGAGATGTACCCTCGAACCAGAGTTAATTGGGGGAGATTCATAGTCCAGTCTGTTTGAAGGTTTAAGGATACGTTAGCCATCTTTGAGGCTAAGATCAACTTAAACGGGATCGTTTAGATCCGGCAAAAGATCATGCGTGGCTCTATTGTTCCAGTTTAGGGACATTGCGGTCCATGGGTAGTTTAAGGACATTGCGGTCCATGGGTAGTTTAAGGACATTGCGGTTCATTATTAGTTTTAAGACATCTCGGTCAAGGTTAAGGACGTCGTAGTCCATGGGTTTAAAGACCCCACAGTCCGTTGTTAGTTTTAAGACATCTCGGTCAAGGTTAAGGACGTCGTAGTCCATGGGTTTAAGGACCCCACAGTCCATTGTTAGTTTTAAGACATCTCGGTTAAGGTTAAGGACGTCATAGTCCATGGGTTTAAGGACCCCACAGTCCATTGTTAGTTTTAAGACATCTCGGTCAAGGTTAAGGACGTCGTAGTCCATGGGTTTAAGGACCCCACAGTCCATTGTTAGTTTTAAGACATCTCGGTCAAGGTTAAGGACGTCGTAGTCCATGGGTTTAAGGACCCCACAGTCCATATCAATGTGTGGTCATCGGGACCCGTCACCTCTTTAAAGACATTGAGGGATTACAATGCCAAGTATCAAAGGAGTGAAGAGATGTACCCTGGAAACCGGAGTGGATTAAATAGTCTTTGGCCCAATTTGGGATCAAGACCAATTAATTATGTTATGAGCCCATTAGCCCAGTTAAGTCTGAATTGAGGACTTATGGCCAGCTTGGGCTCAGTCCAACCATGTCTGGAATATTGGCTTCCTGTTGGTCCATTGAAGGAGAGACTTTGTCTCTGGCCATTTAGCCAATTGGGCCAATGCCTAGTGTTAAACACTACAGACTAATCAGTGTTGAACACTGGGGATGAGATTGACAAGTTAGTGTTTAACACCAAAAGATAGTTGGTGTTAAACACCAGCAACAAGGCTTTCAAATTAGTGTTAAACACTAAAACAGATCGGTGTTAAACACTGGCAACAGAGATCTCAAATTAGTGTTGAACATTAAGGTAATCAGTGCTGAACACTGCAAATAAAGTTCTTTGATTAGTGTTGAACACTAAGGCCCAACTGTGTTTTAAAACTGGATTCGGGAGTTCCAATTTAGCGTTAGACGCTGAGGCAAGAGGGGTCACGTGGTAGCACGTGAGGGCGCCCTCCCCTCGTTTGTTCTGCTGAAAAGATCACATCTTTTGGAGCATCACGTGTCATCACGTGACGGGTGTTTAAATGAGGTATGTTAAAGCTTCTGCCAAGGGTCACGTGGGTCACGTGAGGCACTGCCTCAAAGGGCTTTCTGTAGATCTTTTGGGGGGTCACGTGGTGACACGTGACCCTTCTTTTCTGTAGTTGTTTAGAAGATCTGTTAATCCCTTTCAGGAATTAAATTCCTCATAGGGTTGAACCCTGACAATAATTTCAGAGGAATTAAATTCCTAGTTCCTTTTGAAGAGTTGAACTCTGAATTTTCTGTAGGAATTAAATTCCTCATATATATGAAGAACTGAATAGGGTTAAACCCTAATAAAGCTCTAAGGAGTTAAACTCCCGCTCTTAGTTAGAGAATTATTTTGGGGAATGAGATTAAGGGAATTAAATTCCTGTTGTTTTAACAGAACTAAGTTCTTAACTAGGGTTAAACTCAGATTCTTTTCATTCTGAAGGAATTAAATTCCCATAACCCAGGGTCAAACCTTAATTTTATTTTAAAGGAATTAAATTCCTATAGTTCTGTGAGAATTAAATTATCGTGCTTCCATTCCCTCTCTATGCTTTGGATCTGCATGGCAGGATCTCAACCCATTGAGAATTAAATTCTCAACTTCAAGGGGAGATGTGCACTTTACAGATCCTCTATCAAAGAGAGAAGAAATATATCCTTCTGTTTTATATCAGAGTTAAACTCTGTTGAGAATTAAATCCTCTTTTCTTTCAAAAAGCCTTCCCTTTCTTACCTAGGGTTTTCTTTTGCAGAAGATCCAAATTCCTCAAAGTATCCAGGCTCTCTCCCTTTTCTTCCCTCTGCATATATATATTTTCCTGTGTGTCCCTTGGCTCCTATTTATAGGAGAAGCAGCCGAGTCAATTAGTTTTTGATGAATCTTTCATTGAGAGATTTGATTTGCATCCATCATTCGTTTTGGACCTTTGGATTATTAGGTGAATTTTATTCACCATTGGATTTTAAATCCAGAGATTCTCCTTTGTTATTTCAGTTAGATTTAGAGGGGAAATCTTTCCAAATTCGAGATTTTCCCATAGATAGATGATATTTAATCACCTCTAAATCTTTAATTTAATCGGTTGCTTTGGAAAGATTTAAGAGGTCTTTTCTCAGAATTTAATTCTGTTAACAGATAGGCTTTGAAAGCTGGTCACGTATGGCCACGTGACCCTTGGTCACGTGTGGGCACGTGACCCCCTTGGAACGAGCCCTCTTCTTTCTTTCTACGCTCTGCCTTCTTCCGCTGCTTAGCCGTCACGTGCCACCACGTGACAACTGGTCACGTGTGAGCACGTGACCCTCGTCTGGAGCCTTTTTCTTGATTTAACCGGAGAATGAGTCTGCTGCTTTTAAATGTCATGTGCCAACACGTGACCCCTGCTCACGTGTGAACACGTGACCTCTTCTGAAGCCCTTTTCCTTGATTTGATCAGGGAACCGATGTGCCTTTGAAGCCGCTTTTAAATGTCACGTGCCAATATGTGACCCTGGTCACGTGGGAGCACGTGACCCTTTCTGAAGCCCTTTTCTTTGATGTAGTCGGGAAGCTGAATCTGCCTTGCTGATGCTTTTAGATATCACGTGCCAACACGTGACTGCTGGTCACGTATAAGCACGTGACCCTTTTCTGAAGCCTCTTCCGTAGGCTTTCCTGATTTTAAATCAGGAAACAAATGCCCCCACAGCGTTGTTCTCACGTGTCTGCACGTGAGTGCAACGCTGTCACCTTTTGTGACCGTCAGATCTGTTTTGGGAGTAGGGAAAATGAATTGTCCTTTCAGAAGCGCCTTCACTTTTTCATCCTCTTCTTTTCAAACCTTTCTTTTAAGAATTTGATTCTCGTTCTCAGAGCTTAGTTTTCTGTTGTGTCTGTGCAGTGCCACCTTATTTTCCAATCAAAGGCCAGTGCTCACGTGTTGCGCATGCAGGGATCTGTTTGATGGGGACGTTTCATTTCCCTAACCTAATTCCAAGGCGTCGTTGGATTTCATTTCCAACGCTCTCCCCTTCTTTCCGGGCTTTGAGAATAGTCCCACCATGCATATCATTTTTTGTGCATAGCATTAAATGCTCCCCTTTATAACCTGAACCCCCTGCCTTACTTATTTTCTTCACAGAGAAACCCATTCATACCTTAAGGTGGTCATCTTTGAGAACCCGATCAATCGCCATGGCTTGCAATCGTCCCCATGCTCGTCGGAAACCATGGGAGGTGCCCCTTGAGGAGATAGTCCCTCGCTTCGCTGCGCGGCTGGCGGATCCCCTTCTCACCGACGCTCAATGTGACACGGTGATGTACGAGCTACTGACTCGTCGGGGCTCTCCTCTTCCCATGGGCTCCATTTGGCTCCGGATGATCCTCCTGTCTGTGCTTGCCGATATCCCCCTTCATCCGGCAGAGTTGACTTCGGCAATCCTTGACGCGGCGGAGGACAAGCTTGAGTGCTTTCACGAGGCTTGTCTAATCACTCAGGCTCTGAAGGATTACTCAGTTCATATACTGAGTCAGATAAAAGCCTGTAGGGCCGTCATGTCTGCTTTCGCTGATGAGTACGGCTCCAACCGATGGGAAGCGACTCCTTGAGAAAACCGTCGTTTTGACGTGCTGGAGAAAGCAGAGAGGGAGCTGGAGAATATTGTGTTTTGCTTTGGTAACCCTTGCATTTCTGATCCCTTCTTTGGTGATCTTTTCCCAGTAGTGTAGTATGTTTGAATCAATGTACTCCTTTTATCATTGGCGGTTTGCATGCTTTCTGTTGAATTTCCATGTTTGTTAGATAGTCGTACGTATATCTTGCTTGCGTAAACGAGCTGCATGTTTTTCTCATGGGAATTTTCTTTAATTGCGAGCACCATCGTTACGTTGCATGCGCATCAATGCCTCGGGTAACATTTCCTTTTAAACATTCGCACAGCTGCAAATGCGCGCCTGATAGGATACAGATCAGAAACTTTCCTTGTTATCTCCCGTATCGGGTGGCTTGCGCTGGCCTTAGGTTGAGTATTGTTGTCGAAGGGAGGTTTATAAATGAAGACATGTTTCTCTCTTCAATGGTGTGTCCCCTTTCTATTGAATGTGTTCTGCGGACAATTTTATCTTGATCTCCTTGCAGGGCAGCGATGGCTTAGGATTCAAGGTTAAGATCTGCTTCCTAAGACTTTTGCACTTTATGAGCCACGAGGGTCTCATAAAGAGTTTTTCTCCCTACAGGTCGAGAGGATCCCATAGGTGTAAGTTCTTCTTAAGAATCGTGAGGATTCTTAAGCGGGTTTTCTCTTGAGAGTCGTAAGGATCTCACAAGAGAGTTTTCTTCCTTACAGGTCGTGAGGACTTGTAAGTGCTGGATGTGGTCACCCTTGTCCGTGTTTCACGGGGTCAGGGGCTACCCCAGGTATCGTAGTTTAAAGACGTCGCGGTCAAGGTTAAGGACCTCATAGTCCGTGGATTTAAGGACTCCACAGTCCGCTGTTAGTTTTAAGACATCACGGTCAAGGTTAAGGACCTCATAGTCCGTGGATTTAGGGACTCCACAGTCCGATGTTAGTTTTAAGACATCACGGTCAAGGCTAAGGACCTCATAGTCCGTGGATTTAGGGACTCCACAGTCCGATGTTTGGTTGCAGGGACCCGTCACCTCTTTGAAGACATTGAGGAATTACAATGCCAGGTATCAAAGGAGTGAAGAGATGTACCCTTAAACCAAGGCAGAATCCGTAGGGAATCGGGGTGGTTGATCGTTAGTTTTAAGACATCACGGTCGAGGTTAAGGACATCATAGTCCGTGGATTTTAAGGACTCCACAGTCCGGTATTTGCTCTGGAAGCTTCACACGGGTTCACTGCCGTGCTTGGCGAGGACCAGGCTCCGCTCTGGGCGTTTTCCGCTGGGTCAAAGAGTGACGTTATCCGCGTTCCACGTAACCAGGAATTTTGCACTAGATGCTTCACACGGGTTCACTGCCGTGTTCGGCGAGGACTAGGCTCTGCTCTGGATGCTTCACACGGGTTCACTGCCGTGCTCTGCGAAGACCAGGATCCGCTCTGGACGTTTTCCACGGGGTCAAAGAGTGACGTTATCCGCGTTCCACGTAACCAGGAATTTTGCACTAGATGCTTCACACGGGTTCACTGCCGTGCTCGGCGAGGACTAGGCTCCGCTCTGGATGCTTTACACGGGTTCACTGCCGTGCTCTGCGAGGACCAGGATCCGCTCTGGACGTTTTCCATGGGGTCAAAGAGTGACGTTATCCGCGTTCCACGTAACCAGGAATTTTGCACTAGATGCTTCACACGGGTTCACTGCCGTGCTCGACGAGGACTAGGCTCCGCTCTGGATGCTTCATACGGGTTCACTGCCATGCTCTGCGAGGACCAGGATCCGCTCTGGACGTTTTCCACGGGGTCAAAGAGTGACGTTATCCGCGTTCCACGTAACCAGGAATTTTGCACTAGATGCTTCACACGGGTTCACTGCCGTGCTCGGCGAGGACTAGGCTCCGCTCTGGATGCTTTACACGGGTTCACTACCGTGCTCTGCGAGGACCAGGATCCGCTCTGGACGTTTTCCACGGGGTCAAAGAGTGACGTTATCCGCGTTCCACGTAACCAGGAATTTTGCACTAGATGCTTCACACGGGTTCACTGCCGTGCTCGGCGAGGACTAGGCTCCGCTCTGGATGCTTTACATGGGTTCACTGCCGTGCTCTGCGAGGACCAGGATCCGCTCTGGACGTTTTCCACGGGGTCAAAGAGTGACGTTATCCGCGTTCCGCGTAACCAGGAATTTTGCTGACTGTATCCGCATTTCACGGGATGGAGGTTTGACTGTTGGCGATATGTATACCACCGAGCCATGGAACTGGGAGTTGCCGCTGTTCCGCTTAGCTTGAAGTTATGTCCGTCGTTACGGGACGAATGTTAGGATGATCTCTAGGTCGCTTGTGGCCCGTCAAGACTTAGCTTCTTTCTTGGGTGAAACCTGGGGGGGATGTATGTTCCCTTTTGTTTACGCCCTTGGATTGTGTACAGGGTGTGATGGAACATCACCTGTAGGGCATAAATTTTATTTTTATTTTATTTCTTTTTCCGCGATGCTCTATCGTTTCAGCTTTTATATCGCGAAGGTCGCGATTGCCCCATCATTTCGGCTATTTTTCGCGGTACCCAATCATTTCGGCTATTTATTTATTTTCTACTCACTGCTTTTTATTGCGAGTTGCCCTATCATTTCGGCTATTTTTTTTATGCCTTCATTTTTACTTGCCGCTTCTTATTGCAAGTTGCCCTATCATTTCGGCTATTTCGTAGGCATGTGTGGCTTGCTAGCTTTTTCGCCGCAAGCTTGGATTTTAGGCACCAATTTCGGCATCAGCACTGCTACAACTGGAATATTGCCAGGAGCGAATCATCATTTGCCTCTGTCGATGTTGAACAAAGGTGGCTTGGTAAACAGGGTTAAGGGTCCTGTCGACCAAGGCTTTTGACTTCATGAGCTGTAAGGGTCTCACAAAAGTATTTCTCCCCACAAGTCGTGAGGATCTTGTAGGTGTATTTTCTCCTTAAGAATCGTGAGGATTCCTAAGTGTATGTTCCTCTGCAAGTCGTAAGGATCCTACAAGAGGGCTTTCTCCTTATGGGTCGAGAGGACCTACAAGGGTTGCTCATCATATGGACATATCCCTAGTCACGGGTGGGACTTTGCTGGGGAAATGTTTATTCGCGCCCGTGGATTGTATACAAGGGTCAGTATTGAGCCACTTGTAGGGCAATATCGAAGGTTGTGGGTGATTTGCTTAAGAACAGGTTTAGGTTTCTGTAACTTAAGACTTTCAAATCTCATGAGCCGTGAGGGTCCCATAAGAGAATTCTCCTTACGAGTCGTAAGGATCTCGCAAGTGTATTTTCTCCTTAGGAATCGTGAGGATCCCTAAGTGTGTTGCTCCTTTGTGAGTCGTAAGGATCTCACGCGGGTGGTTTCTCCTTACAAGGTCGAGAGGACCCTGTAAGTGTCTTTTAACGAGGTTGCGCCCTTTCAGGTTTTCACAAACACTCGCCGGTAGTCCTGCTGTTTTTACTCACGGAGCCCTTTCGGGTTTTCATCCGTGCCCATTTTGCTCATGGACATACCGTTTTTTTATTCTTTTTCTCTTTTTTTTTACAAGGTCGCGCCCTTTCGGGTTTTCACGAACACTTGCCGGCAGCCCTGCTGTTTTTACTCACGGAGCCCTTTCGGGTTTTCACCCGTGCCCATTTTGCTTATGGACATGCCGTTTTTTTTTATTTTATATATTTTTTTTCTTTCTCTCTCTTTTTTTTTATCTCGTCAGCCTAAAGATGCTGCGGTAGTAGTTTTAGGGACGTTTCGGTCCGTCGTTAGTTTAAGGACGTTTCGGTCCGTCGTTAGTTTAAGGACGTTTCGGTCCGTCGATAGTTTAAGGACGTTTCGGTCCGTCGAAGAGAGGGCCAGCTACTACTCTTTGAGCTTTGAGCTTTAGGAAGATAGAGAGCGGACATAGTCATCGTCATCTATCATTGACATAGGCTGTGGCTCATTAAGCGTAGTATTTCTTTAGGAAGCGGCCATTTATTGGCCTGAAAGGCCTTTCACCATGTATGTCCATGAGTAGATAGGCTCCACCCTGGTAGACCTTATCTATGATGTACGGGCCTTCATAGTTCGGCTCGAATTTTCCCCTCTTGGCACGATTGGGGATCATAGGTCTTTTGACCACTAGTACGAGTTCGCCTTGGCGGAATGTCCTCGGCCTGGTCAATCTTTCATACGAGCGCGTCATCTTTGCTTTGTAGGCCTCTAGATTTTGTTGAGCTATGAGCCGGGTTTCATCGAGGGCATCAAGCTCTGTTCATCACAGAAAACTGCATTTTATACCGCCCATTCTTATGCTCGTTTGTTTATAGGCAGGTGCTTTTAATCCGTGTTTGCTACATATTTACAGGCTACAGGTTCCTGGTCCAAAATAACGCAAATGATACAAAATCTCTACTGTTACGCCAAAATCCAGGACATCTGTTGCCAGCAGAAAAAAGCCGGGTTCCGATCATCCGTCTCCGTCCAGTGCCGCGTACCTGTTCCTGAGACAAGACAAATGACAGTGGTCATTCATGTCTCAAACAAGCACAAAGCACGAGAGGGGCAGCACAAAGCACGAGAGGGTCAAACACAAAGCACGAGAGGGACATGCACAGAGCACGAGAGGGTATGGTGCATTCAATGCATAAAGTGTTGATGTGATTCAAAAATTCAAAAATTCAAACTTCCCTCCAAATTTTGGATGAATTCAAATTCAAATTAAAGGAAAGGTCTCTTTCTTTGCCTATAAAAGCAAACCATGGGCAAAGGAGAAGGAAGTCTAATTTTGCCATACATTGTATCATTCTTTTGCTTAGCTTCCCCTTGAGTTCCTTGCCTTCTCTTGATCTTTCAACCTCTTCATTGAGCTTGAAGGTTTAAGGGTTGGTTATTGATCTCAAGGGTTGTATCTTCATATGGAATCAATAAAGCTCTTCTCTTTTTTGTGCCTTCATTCACCATGAGTTCTTTGCCTCTTCTTGATCTTGCAACCTCTTCATTGAGCTTGCAAGTTTAAGATTTGGTTATTGAACCCATGTCTTGTTTTGGGTTCCATGGTTCTTAGTATTTTCTTTCTTGCTCTTTTACATTCATGCAATTTATTACCTTGCTTTACTTTCTTGCACTTTAAATTCCATGCACTTACTTACTTGTCATCTTTTCTTTTCTTTTGCTCTTTTTTGTTCTTTTTGTGAATGGTTGTAATTATTGTTGTTAAGAATAAATATGATATTGTAAGTTAATGTTTCTTTGCTCATTTCCTTTTCCCGTTATTTTCCATTGAACTCCGCCCAAACGATACGCAAGCGCTCCGTTAGGCACCCTACCCTAACAAGATAACGGTGATTCTTAACCGCGACCGGTTGTGTTCGGTTTGGCCGGAGGCGAAAGCAAGAGACAAGAACGGAAGGACAAGGGTAAATAAGCCGGATTCCACGAATACCGTGCTTAAATCCCCTAATCTACATTGTTGCCAATTGCTCTAGCTTCAATTGGTCAAAACTCGGCTCAAAGGTTTTGAGTACGTATTTTTTAGCTTACAATTTCATATCTTTTTCTTAACAACTTTATTCTTGCATTTAAAACACATAGGTTAGATTGAACAACACATACAAATTCTTTATTGACTCGTCTAAAACAAGAAAGGACATACAACCATCTCCCTGTGGATCGACCCGTGCTCAACCGGCTAGCTGCAAAGCGACACCGTCCTGATCGCGGTTAAAACTTTAGAACTTTGAACATCCGACACGCTCTCGGCGTGCGATCAAATGGCGCCGTTGCCGGGGAGACGGTAGCGTATTCTCTTTCTTGTAATTCGGGTTAATATTCTTTTTGTATATATATAAAATAAATAAAAAATAAAAAAATCTTTTTGTTTTTTTTGATCAATTATGTGGGCAAGAGTGCAGATTTTTGCATATTTGCAAACTGCAATTGTGGGGAGCAAAGTGTACGTTCAAGGTTAAGGTGAATACGAAGTACAGTGCCAAAGATCCGGGTAGTTTGACCTGCGCAAGCGAACTTTTCAAGCTTACCGGATTTGATTCAACGGGGGTTTCCTAACCCAAAACTTAACGGTACGTATTTTACTAACACCTTCTTCTCAAATCCGACGCATCCAATATACTATTCTTTGCAGGATTCTTTGCAAGTTCGCTAGCAAACACTAAAAATTGACTAACCCATATTTGTTGCAGCGCCGCGCTTAAACTAAAAAACGATTGTTTGATTCTTTATAGAATTTTTTTGAATTGCGCATTGCATACATTAATACGGACTTAAGGGCAAGCGAACCCCACAATATACGGTAAAGGATTTCATCACCTTTTCCGTGGCCCACAAATCACGAACTTGAGCATAACGTTTACTCGCACAAAATTTAAAAGAAACTAGACTTTAAGCCTTAAGGACTTCGCGCTCACTAGGAGAAGTTAACTGTGTTTAGAACCTTACTTAACGGTATATTGTTTACGGGGTGTCTAGGAAAGTGTTAACGGCGAAACCGCCAAAAGAGAAAGGATTATTTAATTAAGGAACTTCGCGAAAGCGTTGGAAAACCTCCCATTATCTCTGCACTTACCTGGCCTCGTGATCAGTGTATCTTGAGCCCGTTTCTCGACACAGTTTTACTTCGCCAATCAAGTTTTGGAGCAGGTCTAGTTGACCTAGGAGAACCCTAGAACGATTAGGTGTGTGGTATTTTTGTGTCGTGATTATTTTTGTCCATATTCTTTTTGTGTATATTTCATTCTTTTGTTAACAACTAACTAAAAAAAACAAAAAAAAAACTATAAAAACTATAAAAAAAAATCACATTCTTTTTCCTCTCCTTTTCTCTACCTTTCTTTCATTCTCTCTCTTCATATCATGGGTACCCCACCTCGCAAAACTCTTGCCGAACTTTGGTACCCACAACCAGACATTACTTCATACGGTTCTTGTTTTGGTCGAACTTCAAACGACCCCTCCATGCCCAAAGTTTCTTTGAAAGATCGGATAGACGCGTCTAGGACGAACAACTGGACCCCGCAATCCACTTCATATCAACCATTTCAAACATTCAGCCCTTTTTGCGTTGATACACCTTTTGAAAGTCCAGTTGTAGCCACAAGACCTATGTCTCTTGCTGAACGTATTGAACAATCTCGTAGCCGATCTTTCACTCCTTTCACCGCTTCAAATTCTTGGGATCAACAATTCCATTCACCTTCCTATCCAAATGTTGATCCTGCTCCTGTCCAGCCATTCAATTCCTACCAATCCTACCCTACTTTTGCACCTTCCCTAGACATTGCATCAGAACCGCCATTTGGGAGTTTTCAGTATCCAAACAACTTTGAATCTTTTACTGAAACCCCTTCACAACCAATGTCTAGTCTAGAACAGTCGTTGGAAGACTTTAGGGTAGCGTCAAGCCAACAGATGATGGATTTGAATGCGTCCATGGCCGCTCTCATACAGCCTAGTGACCCAGTAGCTAGTTTCCAGCTAGCTCCAAATTTTCCAATGTATGATGAGGCGGTAGGACAGGCTGAGAATTTGAGTGGAGAGAGTGAGCTGTATACCCTTCCAAATCAAACCTACCCATTTCAAATTGAATCCCACAACTCCTGTATTGAAAGTCTATCAAGTGTCCCAAATGAATTATCAGTTGAAGATAGAATGTTTAATGAGTTGTGCGACTTTGTAGTGTTTGATTTGCCAGATTGTGAAGAGACCTTGCCAAGTGAAACCACACCCAATCATTTTGACCTCTACACCTCCATCTTAGAACCTGAATTGATTGAAATCCATGCTTTTGATAAGGTGTCTGAGAATATTGATTTTCACTTGATTGAGGATATTGACGCCGGGAATATTTTGGATGATGAACCCGTAGATTTGGCTGAGTTTTTCTCTTCAAATCATCATCCCGAGTCATTAAATGTTTTTCCCGAACCCCATATGCGTCTGGATTTGGATGAAAATTGCATGGATAAGATAAATTTTGAGGAGAATTTTGAGGATAGTTTTGAGGATGAACCAGTTTTGCTTGATGAGTCGGATTTTCCAATTCATCCTGTCCCTGTCATTGCCTGTGTACACCCTCCTGAACCTTTACCCGATACCCTTCCTCAATCACTTCCCCCCACCCTTTCCATCGTTCCGACCTTGCAAGAAACTGTCTCACTTTCATTTACTATGTCTGGTTTACCAAGTTCGGCGTACCCATGGCTTCTTACGAATCTTGAGGGATTTGACCCAATTTCTCGCCATATTGATAGATTAGTACAATCCATCTTTTCACATCGATCATTACAGATTGTACTAATTTATTCAATCCATTTCCACCATCAAGTTCGTATTTCATTTCTTTCTCCCTTCCACCATTCTTCTTCTCATATACCGAGACCGTATTCCGCACGGTCTCGCGTATTCTCCATTTCTTTCCTCTTCACCTTCTTTCACCAGCCACTGCTTTATCACGATAAGATCTTTGAATGGTTGGTGCTCACTTTTGGCCTGTGTAAGGCCTTGTATAGCTTGATATTGTTCATTCCCCCCCTAATCCTGAACTTCAACGCTTAACAGTGGAAACAATGTTTTACTTAAGTTTGGGGGGACACTTTTTTTTGTATATATTTTTGTTTTCCTTTTTGTTTTGTATATAATTTGTTTTTAGGGGGAGCGCCGACAATTTTGACCCTCTTGGTATAGCCTGACAGTGAGGGCACTGTCAAGTTTAAGTTTGGGGGTGTGCTCGGTAAGCTTTCTTCCTTCGCATTCATTTGTATATTTTGCATACCTTATTAAAAACCCACAAAAATCGAAAATTTTCCAAAAATATAAAAACTTTGTCGTCGAGTTAGCTAATAGGGCAACTTAGATCTTTATTCCGAAAGATTAGTTAATATGATAGAAATAACTAAATTCTAGGCTTAGGAATTGAAAACCCTAAAAATAACCCTCATTCTGTTTAAACTTGGTAAGTATACGTCCTTACAGTTTTTTTGAGAAATAGGTAATCTTGAGTTCAGTTCTTTAGTTAAGTCAAGATGAAGGGAAAGTATTGATGCTTTACTGAAGGATAAGTCTGAAAAATAGTTTCTTTTCTTGAGTTCAAATTTAGAAAGTATATACCCTACAAACTGCACATACACGCACCTTGAAAGTTGGGATAGTAGAGGATACCTAGAAATACTCTTGCCTGAAGCCTAGTATGAAAGAAAAAAACGGTATTTAAAGCTAAACACCAAAAGAGCATATTGAAAAATATATCCAGTCTTGAAAAAAGAAAAAAGAAAAAGAAAAAGAAAAAAAAAAGAAAAATAGAATAAAGTCAAGACCTGGAAACTGCTATTTACGCTTTAAAATTCACACATTCAGTAATCGGTCGTTAGTGCCTCAAGAAGCATTAATAGTCGCATGAAAGGTGTGTGAGCAAATCCGTCCATCCTTAATGAAAAGAAGTAGTATTAGGTATTAGGGCAAGGGTATTATAGCTTGAATTGAATTCTTGAGTGTAGGGGTGCAAATATACACACACGTAGGGGTATACAATCGATGTTTGAATAAAAGATAGAAATGAAGAATAAGACTTATGTTTTCTGTAAAGTTGATAAAAAATCCCTGATTTAAGACCACACTTTAGAAGGAAAACTCAGGAGATACCAACATCTTTCTAAACTTTTTTGGAACGTATAGGATCCAAGGTTAAATAGATAGGTGGTGTGAAAAAATAAGGGTTGAATATTTCTAACTTAGGATGATAGAGTTTCTAACGTAAATACTAAACTGTAGGAGTAGAATCGATGTTAACTTATGACACTATCTTGACCGGATTTTGTGGGTAGTATCCGCTGAAAACCCTCAGGAGACAACACTCCTCCTACTAGGGACACCTAGAGGTTTAACGGCTTGTTGCACATGCTCAGTGCAATCGCGTTCCCTGCGAAAGTGCGGTTAGGATTTTATTTTTGTGAATAATTGGTTTTGCTCGGGACGAGCAAAAGATAAGTTTGGGGGTATTTGTTCATCACAGAAAACTGCATTTTATACCGCCCATTCTTATGCTCGTTTGTTTATAGGCAGGTGCTTTTAATCCGTGTTTGCTACATATTTATAGGCTACAGGTTCCTGGTCCAAAATAACGCAAATGATACAAAATCTCTACTGTTACGCCAAAATCCAGGACATCTGTTGCCAGCAGAAAAAAGCCGGGTTCCAATCATCCGTCTCCGTCCAGTGCCGCGTACCTGTTCCTGAGACAAGACAAATGACAGTGGTCATTCATGTCTCAGACAAGCACAAAGCACGAGAGGGGCAGCACAAAGCACGAGAGGGTCAAACACAAAGCACGAGAGGGACATGCACAGAGCACGAGAGGGTATGGTGCATTCAATGCATAAAGTGTTGATGTGATTCAAAAATTCAAAAATTCAAACTTCCCTCCAAATTTTGGATGAATTCAAATTCAAATTAAAGGAAAGGTCTCTTTCTTTGCCTATAAAAGCAAACCATGGGCAAAGGAGAAGGAAGTCTAATTTTGCCATACATTGTATCATTCTTTTGCTTAGCTTCCCCTTGAGTTCCTTGCCTTCTCTTGATCTTTCAACCTCTTCATTGAGCTTGAAGGTTTAAGGGTTGGTTATTGATCTCAAGGGTTGTATCTTCATATGGAATCAATAAAGCTCTTCTCTTTTTTGTGCCTTCATTCACCATGAGTTCTTTGCCTCTTCTTGATCTTGCAACCTCTTCATTGAGCTTGCAAGTTTAAGATTTGGTTATTGAACCCATGTCTTGTTTTGGGTTCCATGGTTCTTAGTATTTTCTTTCTTGCTCTTTTACATTCATGCAATTTATTACCTTGCTTTACTTTCTTGCACTTTAAATTCCATGCACTTACTTACTTGTCATCTTTTCTTTTCTTTTGCTCTTTTTTGTTCTTTTTGTGAATGGTTGTAATTATTGTTGTTAAGAATAAATATGATATTGTAAGTTAATGTTTCTTTGCTCATTTCCTTTTCCCGTTATTTTCCATTGAACTCCGCCCAAACGATACGCAAGCGCTCCGTTAGGCACCCTACCCTAACAAGATAACGGTGATTCTTAACCGCGACCGGTTGTGTTCGGTTTGGCCGAAGGCGAAAGCAAGAGACAAGAACGGAAGGACAAGGGTAAATAAGCCGGATTCCACGAATACCGTGCTTAAATCCCCTAATCTACATTGTTGCCAATTGCTCTAGCTTCAATTGGTCAAAACTCGGCTCAAAGGTTTTGAGTACGTATTTTTTAGCTTACAATTTCATATCTTTTTCTTAACAACTTTATTCTTGCATTTAAAACACATAGGTTAGATTGAACAACACATACAAATTCTTTATTGACTCGTCTAAAACAAGAAAGGACATACAACCATCTCCCTGTGGATCGACCCGTGCTCAACCGGCTAGCTGCAAAGCGACACCGTCCTGATCGCGGTTAAAACTTTAGAACTTTGAACATCCGACACGCTCTCGGCGTGCGATCAAATGACGCGAGACCATATGCGGAGAGAAGCGGGATGATGAGTGTAGGGGTGCAAATATACACACACGTAGGGGTATACAATCGATATTTGGATAAAAGATAGAAATAAAGAATAAGACTTGTGTTTTCTGTAAAGTTGATAAAAATCCCTGAATTGAGGCCACACTTTAGAAGGAAAACTCAGAAAATCCAAAGTTAAATAGATAGGAGGTGTGAAAAATAAGGGTTGGATATTTCTAACTTAGGATGATAGAATTTCTAACGTAAATACTAAACTGTAGGAGTAGAATCGATGTTAACTTATGACACTAACTTGACGGGATTTTGTGGGTAGTATCCGCTGAAAACCCTCAGGAGACAACACTCATCCTACTAGGGACACCTAGAGGTTTAACGGCTTGTTGCACAAGCTCAGTGCAATCGCGTTCCCTGCGAAAGTGCGGTTAGGATTCTCTTTTTTGAATAAATGGTTTTGCTCGGGACGAGCAAAAGATAAGTTTGGGGGTATTTGTTCATCACAGAAAACTGCATTTTATACCGCCCATTCTTTTGCTCGTTTGTTTATAGGCAGGTGCTTTTAATCCGTTTTTGCTACATATTTACAGGCTACAGGTTCCTAGTCCAAAATAACGTAAATGATATAAAATCTTTACTGTTACGCTAAAATCCAGGACATCTGTTGCCAGCAGAAAAAAGCCGGGTTCCGATCATCCGTATCCGTCCAGTGCCGCGTACCTGTTCTAGAGACAAGACAAATGACAGTGGTCATTCATGTCTCAGACAAGCACAAAGCACGAGAGGGGCAGCACAAAGTACGAGAGGGTCAAACACAAAGCACGAGAGGGACAAGCACAGAGCACGAGAGGGTATGGTGCATTCAATGCATAAAGTGTTGATGTGATTCAAAAATTCAAAAATTCAAACTTCCCTCCAAATTTTGGATAAATTCAAATTCAAATTAAAGGAAAGGTCTTGTTCTTTTGCCTATAAAAGGAAACCATTGGGTAAGTGAGAAGGAGTCCAATTTTTCCATACATTGTATCATTCTTTTGCTTAGCTTCCCCTTGAGATCCTTGCCTTCTCTTGATCTTTCAACCTCTTCATTGAGCTTGAAGGTTTAAGGGTTGGTTATTGATCTCAAGAGTTGTATCATCTTGGAATCAATAAAGTCTTCTCTTTTGTGCTTCATTCACCATGAGTTCTTTGCCTCTTCTTGATCTTGCAACCTCTTAATTGAGCTTGCAAATTTAAGATTTGGTTATTGAACCCATGTCTTGTATTTGGTTCTATGGTTCTTATTGTTATTTTCTTGCTTATTTATTTCTTGCTTTTTATTACCTTGCTTTACTTTCATGCACTTAAATTCCATGCACTCACTTGTAATCTTTTCTTTTCTTTGTTCTTTTCTTTTACTCTTCTTTGTTCTTTTTGTGAATGGTTGTAATTATTGTTGTTGTTAAGAATCAATACGATATTGTAAGTTAACGTTTCTTTGCTTATTTCCTTTTCCCGTTATTTTCCATTGAACTCCGCCCAAACGATACGCAAGCACTCCGTTAGGCACCCTACCCTAACAAGGTAACGGTGATTCCTAACCGCGACCGATTGCGTTCGGTTTGGCCGGAGGCGAAAGCAAGAGACAAGAACGGAAGGACAAGGGTAAATAAGCCGGATTCCACGAATACCGCGCTTAAATCTCCTAATCTACGTTGTTGCCGATTGCTCTAGCTTCAATTGGTCAAGACTCGGCTCAAAGGTTTTAAGTACGGATTTCTTTAGCTTATAATCTCGTATCTTTTTCTTAACAACTTTATACTTGCAAATAGAACACATAGGTTAGACTTGAACAAACACATACAAATTCTTTATTGACTCGTCTAAAACTCGAACGGACATACAACCATCTCCCTGTGGATCGACCCGTGCTCAACCGGCTAGCTGCATAGCGACACCGTCCTGATCGCGGTAAACTTTAGAACTTTGAACATCCGACACGCCAAAAGCGTGCGATCAAGCTCCTCAAGCCGAAGGTGAGCATTTTCTTCGTCCGTCAGCTCGTAGTGGACTGCCACTCGTAGAGAGGGTATCTCTATCTCGAGGGGGAGCATTGCTTCCGTCCCAAATACCAATGCGTACGGCGTTGTGTTAGTGGCCGTCTTGAACGTAGTTCGATAGGCCCAAAGGGCCTCTTGCAGCCTCTCGTGCCAGTCTTTCTTATTCCGGGAAACGGTCTTTTTTATGATCTTCGTCAAGGTCTTATTGAAGGCCTCGGCCAGACCGTTAGCTCGTGGGTTGTAAATGAAGAATATCTCCAGTCTATATTGTGCTGCTGCGTGAAGCGGCTAATCTTATGGCTTCTGTAGGCTGGCCCATTATCGAAGATAATCCGCCGTGGGGTTCCAAACCGATAGATGACGTGCGTCTTGAAGAAGTGGAGGATATTCTCCGTCTTCACTTCCCTCAGTGGTACTGCTTCTGCCCATTTGGAGAAGTAATCAGTTGTCGCCAGGATAAAACGATGTCCCCGGGACGATGCTGGCTCGATGGGGCCGACTATGTCAGTCTCCCACATTTCGAATGGCCAGCTAGCCACCGTTGGGTATAGTGGATTCGGATGTTGGTGGATAAAGTCTCCATGAATCTGGCACGAGTGGCACTGCTTCGCATACTCGAGGCAGTCTTGGACCATCGTGGGCCAATAGTAACTCATCCGTTTAATTTTTAACTTCATCTTCGGGCCTGCTTGATGAGAACCACAGATTCCGTCATGCACCTCTTGAACGACTCTTTCTGCTTCGTCTGGTCCTAAACATCTTAGCCATAGAGAATCAAACGATCTCTTGTATAGAGTGTCGTTGACGAAAGCGAAAGATAGAGCTCGTTTCATGAGTTGATGTCTTGAGGACGCTTCTTCGGGCATTCGGTGGGACTTAAAGTAGTCTATGAAGACTTCCCTCCAGTCCTCAGCCTTCTCACAGTCGCCCCCTTTTCTTTGTATAATTCCGGAGATATTTCTGCCGGGGTGAGCACTCGACGGCTTTGTACCACGATTCTGACGTCATCGAGGTTCTAATCAGCCAGTTCTTTAGCAAGTTTGGCCAACGCGTCTGCTTTGCTGTTTTCCGCGCGCGGTATGTTCTCCAAAGTATAAGAGGGAATTTGGGTCAATAGTTATTGCACCTTTTTGCCGTACTTCACCAACTCCGGTTTGCACGTTTGGTAGTTACCATTTACTTAACTAACGACCAGTTGAGAATCCCCGTATATAAGGAGGTCTTCAATTCCCATGTCGATGGCGATCTCGAGGCCTGCTATCAGAGCTTCGTATTCGGCTTCATTGTTTGTCCTCGGCTCTGTTAAGGAGAAGGCGAAGCGCATCATCCCTCCTTGTGGAGTTACAAAGATGATGCCTATCCCCGATTTGATCATTGGGATACCTTGTTTCCGTTTCTTTACGAAGGACGCTCCATCGAAATAGAGTTCCCATCGGGTACTGCCGCCGCCAATCGCATCAAATGCATGCTCGTCCGGCAAACGCAGTTCAGAGGAGAACCGGCAGGTACTGGATGCTCAGCGAGGAAGTCGGCAATGGCCTGGCCTTTCACTGCCTTAAGAGGTCGATACGTTATTGAGAACTCCATCAGGAGTAGAGCCCATTTAGCGAGTCGACCCGTCAATATAGCCTTTGACATCAGATATTTAAGAGGGTCCACCTTCGAGATGAGACGGACTTCGTGTGCCAACGCATAGTGTCTGAGCTTTGTTATCGCGAAGATTAACGCCAAGCAATGTTTTTCAATGGGAGAGTAGTAGCTTTCTGCCCCCAGTAGAACTCGACTTAAGTAGAAGAGTGCTCTCTCTTTCCCTTGATCGTTCTCTTGTGCCCATAATGCGCCTAAGGAACCTTCGAGGGCGGTTGTATAAAGAATGAGGGGTTTTCCCTTGACCGGCGCAGCCAACACCGGAGAGTTCTGCAGGTACTGCTTGATCTCGTCTAGTGCACCTTGGCATTTGTGATCCCAAACGAATGGAGTTCCCTTTTTCATCAGGTGGCTGTAAGGACGACATTTGCCTGAAAGATTAGCGATAAACCGCCGGATGTATGCGAGTTTCCCTTGGAGAGACCGCAACTGTTTGAGGGTTCTTGGTGGAGGCATTTCCATGATCGCCTTGATCTTAGATGGATCTATTTCGATACCCCGATGTCGGATGATGAATCCCAGGAATTTACCCGAGGAGACTCCAAACGCGCATTTGAGGGGATTCATCTTCAAATTATATTGCCGAAGGCGTTGAAATATAGTCTCCAGATGCTTTAAATGCTCTTCGTATGACATGCTCTTTACTACAAAGTCATCGATATAGCACTCGACGATGTCATGTATGAGGTCATCGAAGATCTTTGTCATGGCCCTTTGATAGGTAGCGCCGGCGTTCTTTAGAGCAAAGGGCATAACCCTGTAGCAGAATATACCCAAAGGGGTCCGAAAAGCGGTGTGATTCTGGTCTTCGGGATGCATTTTTATCTGATTGTATCCTGATGAACCGTCCATAAAGGAGAAAACCTCGTGAGTGGACGTGTTATCTATCATTAGCTCGGTTACTGGTACTGGGAAATCGTCCTTCGGGCAGGCTTTATTGAGATCTCTGAAATCCACGCATATGCGTACCGTCCCATTCTTCTTCATTACCGGGACGATATTGGCGATCCAGTCGGGATATTGGACTTCTTGGATAAATCCAGAATCGATCAGCTTCTTGACTTCGGCGTTAATGCTCATTTCGAGCTCGAGTCGCATCCTTCTCGGCGCCTGCTTGACTGGCTTGATATCTGGGGATATTGCTAATTTATGCACAGCAATCTCCGGATCTAATCCTGGCATCTCGGAGTAGTTTCACGCGAAGCAGTCTTTATGCCGTAGAAGCACGTTCTTTAACGCAGCCACCCTTTCTTCAGATAGCAGTTCGCTGACAAATGTTGGTCGCGGATCATCTGCCGATCCCAACTCAATCTTCTTGAGGTTATCTGCAGTAGTATGTATACCATCTTCCAGCTCTTTCGGAGCTGGCGGAAATTCTGAGATCACCTCATCATTGTTGTTCTCAAAGCACCAGGGAAGGTCATCCATGTTCTCGGGCTCTTCTTTTAATATCGTAATCGTGTAACATGTGCGAATCCGCTTCCAGGACTGAGGTGGATCCGGTTGTGCTCTTGCGGCTTTGGGTTCGTGCTTTTGTGGCGGCGTTACCCTCCATCCGTTGGATAAAGCGAATCTGCCTTGTTGGTACTGGTCCTCGACCCAGTTCTTGAAGGTGAAGCAGTCTTCGGTAGGATGTCCTATGGCTCGGTGATAAGAGCAATAGCTCAGATGAGAGCCTTGTTTGCTCGCTCAGGGTGCTTAGATTCTGGAAGCGCGATCATTTGATGTTTTATAGCGAGCTCGAGTAACTTCTCCGTCTTGTCTCGAGAGAAGGAATACGCTCGACTCATCTTCTTCATGAGGGACAAATCCGAGCTGCGCAATACCCGATCACGTAACTCTCTAATCCTGTGTCGTTGTTGTCGGCTCCTCTTTCCTCTTCTTGATTTATTTTCGTCTCTGCGTCGGGCCTTTCGTACAACGGGTTGACAAGAATGAGCATCTTTGTCTTTTGCAGCCTGTTGAAATAGACGTCGCGTCCTGGCCTTCTCGTAGATGGCCATCTCGCGGTTGTGGTCTTCCCGAGATTTTTGACCCATTTTCCTGATAGGCTTGTCCATTCGTTCTTCAAACGACGGACTCGGCATTTCAATCACGGGATCTAGTTTTGATGAGGGGTTGGCATTTCCTGACGGGGCGTCCACTTCTTCATCAAAAGTATATATGGCGTAGCTACTGTGGGCCCGTTCCCGTTTTCCGGTTCTCTCGTATCCAAGCCCAAGTGTTTCCATTTTCCCGTTGGGCAATTTGCGTTGGGTCCCAGGGACATCCCAAATCCTGTTGTAGAACCGAGCTTGTCGAACAGTCTGTTTTAAGGGCACTCCTTGGCGCTTCAATAGCCTCTTTAGTCCATTTGTGTAGTATCTGGGCAAACAGATAGGTTGGAGCCTATCGAGTGTAACATCCGTGCCATGCCAGATCTCTTTCTCTATTTTCGACTCTGAGGATCGGTAGAATAGGATTAACTTCTCACCCCCTCGCCTGGGAGGGACGTAAAATGTTTGCAGGTCCTGCACATTGTGAGCTTGAAGTGTGTCGAGATCCTTGTAGTGTTCTCGCGGCACCATGGTGATTTGCAAACTCTGATCATCGCTAGGGGGTGCTTGTATTGACAGCCGATTGGAGAACACGGCATTAACCTCATCTTCCGAGTCACTTCCGAAGACCAACATGGGGGTGGACGTCCCCGGGTTGTTGCGTTGAGATGGCCCAGCATAAACTATCTCTTCTTCTTCTTCGGTATCGCTCCCGAAAACAGGGATGGTGGCGGCGGCTTTGTTCTCCGGGTTGTGACACCTTTCTGTATCCTCGAAATCTGGCAAAAAGTACTTCGCATCTTCGTATTTGCGGACTTCGTTGACGGAAAATGGGTTCAACTCACCTGTTACGGTATACTCGAAACCATCCTTAAAGTATTTCATACACTGATGTTGTGTAGAAGGGATGATGTTGTACTCGTGTAGCCAAGGACGACCGAGCAAGGCGTTGTAGCAGGTCTTGGCGTCAATGACATGGAATTTGATGTCTGTGACGAGGAGTCCAAAGCGTAATGTTAGTATCACGGATCCGAGAGTCCGTGACGATTTTGAATCGAAACCGGAGATGGTGATTTTGTCACGAGCGAGGTGTTGTACACTCATGCAGATTTCCTTCAACACCCGAACATTAAGGAGATTGACGGAGGATCCATTATCCACCAGGATCTTACCTATCTTGATATCATGGCAGTATCCAGAGACATATAGGGGACGGTTGTGGTCGCATGTCCCGAGAAGGAGGTCTTCGTCACCGAAAGTGATGTCGGCCGTATGCACTTCCTCCAGTTCATCCTTCATCCTTTCAGTGGCGAGGAAGGCTTGGAATTGCTCAGGTTCTTGTAACGCCTTAATTAGTGAGTCTCGCGCTTCTTTTGATAATAGGAGGGCATCGAGAATGCTAAGCTGAGAAGGTAGCTTCCTTAGGTGCGCTAGGATGTTATAGTCCACCTTACCCTTCCTAGGAGGGTCTTTGGCAGCCAGCTCTTTCATGACTTGATCATCTAAAGTGATATCTTCAGTGACCTTTTCCTTTCCCTTATCTTTTCTATTCGCGGGCCCGAGATTCTTCTCTGGGAGTGTGCGGTTGCGCAGCTGAATGTTCTCGCAGGCTTCCGATTTCTCCTCTTTCCCTAAAACGGATTCTTTAAAGAGAGGGCCCAGAGCCATTTCTTCATCAGAGTCGCTCCCAAGGGTGAGAACTTGTGACCCTCCGGCGTTAACCATGTAACAGCTGCCAATAGTTCTGTTGTGCCCGTCGGCAGTACTCCTTCGGTCCCGACGAGTCTTGCGTTTCATGCGCTTAAAATGTTGCCGATGAGCAACATATCCTTGCCACCATATCTTAAAGGCGTCGCACTCCTCCGTGGGGTGTGAAATTTTCTGATGATATGCGCAATATTCAGAGTGCCTCTCCACCCCATTGAGCGTGTTTCCTTCCGAAGGTGGTAGCTTCATTCCCATTGACATGGCTTTGGCAAACCTTTTTCTCGTCTTGAATATCTTCTTGTCTGCCTCGGATGTCTTTCGATCTGGCGGGAGTACTTCAACTCTTTCGTTCAGTCGCATGAATTTGGCTCCTTCCGATGTGGCCATCTCACGCTCCTGATCCGCTTTACTCTTTAGACGAATCTCGTCTATAAAGGCGTTGATCATTTCATCTGTTGGCCACACACGCTCTGGTTCAGACTCTGTCCCCAGTTTCCTAGTGCCAGGAGTTTTCTCATCGTCAGTAAACGAGTGGGAGATTACGTTACAACTCGCCACATATCTCTCGGATTCATCCGACGAGCTCTCTCCATCATCGTCCTCTTGAAAGATGTGGCTGAGGAACTCTTGCAGCGTGACAGGAGTTCGCACCTTTTGATTGTACTCTTCTAGTGCGTCGATTTGCTTCTGCAAGTTCGTGCGCTTGTCTCCAGGCTTCACGGGCTTCTTGGATTTCTTCTTCTTTTTCTTCGAAGATTTTGACGGTTGGGCGTGAGTATTTGGGCCCTTATCGCGAGTCTTCGTAGTTGGGCGGGGCTTCAACATCCCTTTGATAATTTGAGGTTCAAGAGGGTCCTTCCATTCGATCGCGGGGCACGCATGAAGGTCTCTCAGCATTCTTTTGGTTTTAGTTGATAGCACGACCTCCCATAGAGCTTCTTCAATAAAGGAGCAGGTTGCCCCCGGTGTATCTGCTTTCTTAGGAGTATGCGGCTGTGGTGGGTTCACCTTCCACTTTTCGGACAGTGCAAACTTCCCCTGGAGGTATTGATCTTCAATCCATCCTTTGAAGACGAAGCAATCCTCAATCGGATGACTTACTGTTTGATGGTAAGGGCAATAGTTAGGGTTATTCACCTCAGTGGGTTGTGGCGGTCGTCTTGGATTTGGTAGGTTTATAAGTCTGTTGCGTACTGCCAGCTCGAATAACTGTTTCGTCTTGTCCCGTGGGAACGAATAGGGACGCTTCATCTTCTCATTATAATACCGGCGTCTCTCTTCCAATTGATCTGCCGGCTTCGGAGCGTTGGGTTGCTGCTGGGCATTCGCGACGAAGGTTGCCTTTCCTTTACCCTTGTCATTCCGAGGTTCCGACTTCGGGGGAGGTGGTCTATGACCCATCTGGTCCATCTGAGCCAACTTGTCGATTAAAGCTTGGAATGTGGTTGGCTTAAAGAACATCATAAACTGGGAGATAATTGCGTGAGGGTCTAGGGTTCCCACGAACATGCCCACCGCGGGTGCTTCCTCAATGCGTTGTTCGCATCTCGACCACAAATTCCGCCAGCATATAGCATACTTGACCCAGGTTTCGCCTGGTTTTACCCAGGTGTCAATCAGTGCTATTATTGGAGTGCGTTTGCTGGCGCTTGCGAATCGCTGAGTGAATAGCAGCTCCATTTCAGCGAACGTCTTGATAGAATCGTTCGGGAGTTCCGAATACCACTCGAACGCTGTTTCTGATAAGCTGCCCACGAACTGGCGAAGCAATAGTTTATCATCACCGCCGGTGTTACCGCAAAGGGCCCGGAACTGGGCAACATGTTGATGGGGATTGTCGGTCCCCTTATACACATGGAATTTTGGTATTCTATAGCCCGGCGGGTATTTGATTTGGTCGTACCAGCTTGGATACGGCCGGCCCATTTTTACGACTTGACCAGCTGCCTCAGTCGCATGATGAACCCGGATTTGCTGGGCTATATAGCCGACCAAATCAGCCTTAGAGATTGTCTCCTCTTTGGCCGTTGAGAGGGCCGGTGGTGGATTTGACGTTTCTCCTCGGTCATCTTCAAGAACGATTGGGGGATCCTCGGCGGGTAGGTCCTGCTGGATCATCATTCCTATCATATCTTGGAAGAGAAGGCCCATACGCTGTATGTTGGCTGCTTGTTCAGCAGCCTCTTTGTCTTTCTTCTCCAGTATCCGGCGAAGGAATTCAGCGTCGGTTTCTTCCTCCTGGCGTGTGTCTGAGGACGTTTCTGGGTTTTCTTTTGGCCCGGTAAGTGCGGCCATAGCATTCATCATTTCCTGGAGCTTTTGCTGTTGCTCCTGAGCTTTGGTCACCGACCGTGTGAGCGGTTTATGACCTGTAGATGCACGGCCGTCTTCTTTTCCTGACGCCATGTATACGGTGTGGACCATTATGCCCCCAAACTTAGGGCGTCTGGGCTCAGTGCTTTTAGCTGTCATTGCAGGCTGGGGGATCTTCTCTGGCTTCCTCCTTTTATGAGCAGTGGAGGTTGAAGGGGCCGTTGAGGTGAGCGTCCAGACAGCCTTTCGTGGTTTAACCTGGTGACCGGCTTCCGGTTGGATTTTCAGCTTCTTGTGCTGGCGGGAGAAGTTTGGATCGATCATCGAGTCTCGGGCCTGCCTCCAAACCTTATAGATTCTGGAAGACGGCCGTTGAGGGGATCGGAGCTGTTCTGACTTTATTTCCGCAACCTTTTTTAGTGGGGAAGGAGACCTCTTTAGCATTGCAGTAGGAGAATTCCTTCGCACCTTATTTAGCATCTCGAACTGTTCCCAGTTGGAACAGCAGCATTAACTTCTGCCATTGGGGCTGATGGAGTTAGCCCAGAGGAGGAGTTGCCCCCAGCCTTCCTTACTCGGCGCCAGTGGCGACGTCGAGCATGTCGAGCGGACGGCGTTGGTTCAGCGGTGAGAATGGCTTCGTCTTACCCCCTGTGTAGGTGGGGGGTCGCTGCTGGTGTTAGCCTGTCAAAGACCGATGTCCTTTGGGTAGCAGGAGCGGGAGCTGAAGCCATCAATCTTGTAAAGACCGACTTTTTGGCCGGAGAAGCCGCTTTGGCGATTTCGGGAGCAAGAGCGGCCACTTTCTTAGAAGCAGCCTTCTCTGGGATTGTAGGCTCCATGATGGGTCCACAGGATTTCTGGCCCAATCTAGAGAAGACCGAGGCGCTGATGTTGGGCGACTCGTTGAGAGGAGCCGTGGCAGGGGTAAGACGATCAAAGACCGACTTCTTGGGAGCTTCCTTTGTCAACACCGGCGCCACGAAGCTTGTTGGCGGGAACATAGTCCCAAAGAACAATCCGGTAGTGGCCTGAGTCACCTGGTCCACCGGTATTGTGAATAACGAAGCAGCTTGGGGTCCGTAGGCTATACCTCCTGGCGAGGCAGAGCGTTGGTCGCAATTGCAGTTGGAGCATTTCGCAAAAGTAGAAGTCATCGATTCTTTGCTTTCTGCAATAAGCAAGACGCCAATTCTTAGTATCTTGAAACCCAAGGGCAACCCTTAGCGAACCGCGATTGGTTCGCGAATCACGACACACGAAGTGTGGAGTGGAAAGAGGAAAAGGTCCCACCGGGCGTGCCAGAATCTGTTCCCTTCCGAACGGCGGCCAAGACGTGGGCTGTCCGTGCCTGGGGTTCGGGGCAGATGCTAATTGGTGCTATCCGTCCACCCCTCCGAAGATGCCAAGTTGATTTATGGCACCGTGTATCGGAGGTTTAAACGGATGCGTCCGATGTAGCAGACTTCGTCAGATTCCCCCTCGTTTGAGGGGGTTTTTTTTATTGTGGTGACGCTCTTCCCTGCAAGCGCAAGCCCCTGCAGTTAATTACGCTACCGCATCGCGGTAACAACTTTCTCCTTCTCCAGATGGTCACTTCATGTCGTGTGTGTTTATTTTATGTTTTGTTGCCCGTGGATTGTTTACGGAGACCGAGTTATGTCGTCGCCCGTAGGGCGTAGACTAGTCCAAATCCGTGTTATCTTAGATTTGGGTTTGGGGGTTTGGTTTGAGGATACGTTAGCCATACTTGAGGCTAAGATCAACTCAAACGTTTGTTAAGGATACGTTAATCTAACTTGAGACTAAGATCAACTTAACGGGGATCGTTTAGATCCGACAAAAGAGCATTTGGGCTCTATTGTTCCAGTTTAGGGACATAGTGGTCCATCGTATGTATGGCCGTCGGGACCCATCACCTCTCTGACGACGTTGAAGGATTATAACGACAGATGTCAGAGGAGTTCAGAGATGTACCCTCAAACCAGAGTTAATTGGGGGAGATTCATAGTCCAGTCTGTTTGAAGGTTTAAGGATATGTTAGCCATCTTTGAGGCTAAGATCAACTTAAACGGGATCATTTAGATCCGGCAAAAGAGCATGCGTGGCTCTATTGTTCCAGTTTAAGGACATTGCGGTCCATGAGTAATTTAAGGACATTGCGGTCCATGGTTAGTTTAAGGACATTGCGGCCATGGTTAGTTTAAGGACATTGCGGTCCATTGTTAGTTTTAAAACATCTCGGTCAAGGTTAAGGACGTCGTAGTCCATGGGTTTAAGGACCCCACAGTCCGTTGTTAGTTTTAAGACATCTCGGTCAAGGTTAAGGACGTCATATTCCATGAGTTTAAGGACCCCACAGTCCATTGTTAGTTTTAAGACATCTCGGTCAAGGTTAAGGATGTCGTAGTCCATGGGTTTAAGGACCCCACAGTCCATTGTTAGTTTTAAGACATCTCGGTCAAGGTTAAGGACGTCGTAGTCCATGGGTTTAAGGACCCCACAGTCCATTGTTAGTTTTAAGACATCTCGGTCAAGGTTAAGGACGTCGTAGTCCATGGGTTTAAGGACCCCACAGTCCATTGTTAGTTTTAAGACATCTCGGTCAAGGTTAAGGACGTCGTAGTCCATGGATTTAAGGACCCCACAGTCCATATCAATGTGTGGTCATCGGGACCCGTCACCTCTTTGAAGACATTGAGGGA
The DNA here is from genome assembly GCA_030015575.1 of Agapanthus africanus. Lineage (NCBI taxonomy): Eukaryota > Viridiplantae > Streptophyta > Magnoliopsida > Asparagales > Amaryllidaceae > Agapanthus > Agapanthus africanus. The sequence continues at coordinate 600,801,461 of JASDDO010000014.1, forward strand.
TTACAATGCCAAGTATCAAAGGAGTGAAAAGATGTACCCTGGAAACCGGAGTGGATTAAATAGTCTTAGGCCCAATTTGGGATCAAGACCAATTAATTATGTTATGAGCCCATTAGCCCAGTTAAGTCTGAATTGAGGACTTATGGCCAGCTTGGGCTAAGTCCAATCATGTCTGGAATATTGGCTTCCTGTTGGTCCATTGAAGGAGAGACTTTGTCTCTGGCCATTTAGCCAATTGGGCCAATGCCTAGTGTTAAACACTACAGACTAATCAGTGTTGAACACTGGGGATGAGATTGAAAAGTTAGTGTTTAACACCAAAAGATAGTTGGTGTTAAACACCAGCAACAAGGCTTTCAAATTAGTGTTAAACACTAAAATAGATCGGTGTTAAACACTGGCAACAGAGATCTCAAATTAGTGTTGAACATTAAGGTAATCAGTGCTGAACACTGCAAATAAAGTTCTTTGATTAGTGTTGAACACTAAGGCCCAACAGTGTTTTAACACTGGATTCGGGAGTTCCAATTTAGCGTTAGACGCTGAGGCAAGAGGGGTCACGTGGTAGCACGTGAGGGCGCCCTCCCCTCGTTTGTTCTGCTGAAAAGATCACTTCTTTTGGAGCATCACGTGTCATCACGTGACGGGTGTTTAAATGAGGTATGTTAAAGCTTCTGCCAAGGGTCACGTGGGTCACATGAGGCACTGCCTCAAAAGGCTTTCTGTAGATCTTTTGGGGGGGTCACGTGGTGACACGTGACCCTTCTTTTCTGTAGTTGTTTAGAAGATCTGTTAATTCCTTTCAGGAATTAAATTCCTCGTAGGGTTGAACCCTGACAATAATTTCAGAGGAATTAAATTCCTAGTTCCTTTTGAAGAGTTGAACTCTGAATTTTCTGTAGGAATTAAATTCCTCATATATATGAAGAACTGAATAGGGTTAAACCCTAATAAAGCTCTAAGGAGTTAAACTCCCGCTCTTAGTTAGAGAATTATTCTGGGGAATGAGATTAAGGGAATTAAATTCCTGTTGTTTTAACAGAACTAAGTTCTTAACTAGGGTTAAACCCTGATTCTTTTCATTCTGAAGGAATTAAATTCCCATAACACAGGGTCAAACCCTAATTTTATTTTAAAGGAATTAAATTCCTATAGTTCTGTGAGAATTAAATTCTCGTGCTTCCATTCCCTCTCTATGCTTTGGATCTGCATGGCAGGATCTCAACCCATTGAGAATTAAATTCTCAACTTCAAGGGGAGATGTGCACTTTACAGATCCTCTATCAAAGAGAGAAGAAATATATCCTTCTGTTTTATATCAGAGTTAAACTCTGTTGAGAATTAAATCCTCTTTTCTTTCAAAAAGCCTTCCCTTTCTTACCTAGGGTTTTCTTTTGCAGAAGATCCAAATTCCTCAAAGTATCCAGGCTCTCTCCCTTTTCTTCCCTCTGCATATATATATTTTCCTGTGTGTTCCTCGGCTCCTATTTATAGGAGAAGCAGCCGAGTCAATTAGTTTTTGATGAATCTTTCATTGAGAGATTTGATTTGCATCCATCATTCGTTTTGGACCTTTGGATTATTAGGTGAATTTTATTCACCATTGGATTTTAAATCCAGAGATTCTCCTTTGTTATTTCAGTTAGATTTAGAGGGGAAATCTTTCCAAATTCGAGATTTTCGCATAGATAGATGATATTTAATCACCTCTAAATCTTTAATTTAATCGGTTGCTTTGGAAAGATTTAAGAGGTCTTTTCTCAGAATTTAATTCTGTTAACAGATAGGCTTTGAAAGCTGGTCACGTGTGGCCACGTGACCCTTGGTCACGTGTGGGCACGTGACCCCCTTGGAACGAGCCCTCTTCTTTCTTTCTGCGCTCTGCCTTCTTCCGCTGCTTAGCCGTCACGTGCCACCACGTGACAACTGGTCACGTGTGAGAACGTGACCCTCGTCTGGAGCCTTTTTCTTGATTTAACCGGAGAATGAGTCTGCTGCTTTTAAATGTCACGTGCCAACACGTGACCCCTGCTCACGTGTGAACACGTGACCTCTTCTGAAGCCCTTTTCCTTGATTTGATCAGGGAACCGATGTTCCTTTGAAGCCGCTTTTAAATGTCACGTGCCAACACGTCACCCTGGTCACGTGGGAGCACGTGACCCTTTCTGAAGCCCTTTTCTTTGATGTAGTCGGGAAGCTGAATCTGCCTTGCTGATGCTTTTAGATGTCACGTGCCAACACGTGACTGCTGGTCACGTGTAAGCACGTGACCCTTTTCTGAAGCCTCTTCCGTAGGCTTTCCTGATTTTAAATCAGGAAACATCAGGCAAGACGTCCAGTCTTCCCGGTTTCCGGTGGTAAACAGATTCTGGTACGCCCGGTGGGACCTTTTTCTCTTTCCACTCCACACTTCGTGTGTCGTGTTCGCGAACCAATCGTGGTTTGCCAATGGTTTCCCTTGGGTTTCGAGGTACTAAGATTTGGCGTTTTGCTTGGTGCAGAAAGCAAAGGATCAATGGCGTTCACCTGCTCAAAGTGCTCCACATGCAACTGCAACTCGCGTCCTGCCTCAACTGGGGGCATAACCTATGGGCCCCAAGCGGCTTCCCTGTTCACGCAGCCCTTGGAACAAGTTACGCAAGCCACCACAGGGTTGTTTTTCGGGACCATGCTCCCGCCAACAAGCTTCACCGCTCCTGTGCTGACACCGAAAGCTCCCAAGAAGTTGGTCTTTGATTGGCTTACAGTTACTGCGGCCCCTCTCAACGGATCGTCCAGCTCCAGGTCCTCGGTCTTCGCCAGACTGGGCCAAAATTCATGTGGGCCTATAATGAAGCCTGCAATCCCAGAGAAGGTTGTTCCGAAGAGGATAACCATCCTTGCTCCTGAAGTCGTTAAGGCGGCTTCTCCTGCCAAGGGGTCGGTCTTTACAAGACTGACTGTCCCAACTCCCACTCCCGCTCCTGCTATTCAAAGGACATCAGTCTTCAACAAGCTGACACCAGCAACAGCCCCTCACCTGAACAGGGGGCAAGACAAAGCCATCCTCGTCACCGAGCCAACTCCATCAGCTCGACACGCTCGACGTCGCCACTGGCGCCGGGTAAGGAATGCCGGGGGCAACTCCTCCTCTGGGCTAACTCCACCAGCCCCAACGGCGGAAATTAATGCCGTTGTTCCAACCGGGAACAGCTTCGAGCTGCTGAATAAGGTGCGTAGGAATTCTCCAACCGCCGTACTGAGAAGATCTCCTCCTCCGGTGGAGAATTTTGCGGAAGCAAAGCCAGAACAGTCCCCTCGGCGGCTGTCCTCCAAGATCTACAAAGTCTGGCGGCAGGTTCGGAACTCAGTAGTTGATCAAGATTACCCTCGCCGATAGAAAAGGGCGAAGGTTCAACAAGAAGAAAATCGTCCTGTCAAAACACAACGGACAACAACCACCTGGGTGCCCACTGCGACGGCCCCCTCAACCTCGACCGCTCATAAGAAGAGAAGGCCGGAGAAGATCCCCATGCCTGCGACAAATGTCAAAGGCACTGAGCCCAAACGCCCTATGTCTGGGGGCATAACGGTCCATACTATTTACATGGCATCCGGGAAAGAGGATAACCGCGCTTCTACGGGCCACCGACCACTCACCCGATCCACCACAAGGGCTCAGGAACAGCAACAACAGAAGCTCCAGGAGATGCTGACTGCAATGGCCGCACTCACCGGGCCAAAAGAAAGCCCGGAGGCATCATCGGAACAACGTCACGAACACGAGACTGATGCTGAATTCCTTCGGAGAATGCTCGAAAAGAAGGACAAAGAAGCTGAGGAGCAAGCGGCTAACATAAAGCGAATGGCACTTCTCTTCCAAGACATAGTCGGGATGATGATACAGCCAGATCCTCCAGCCGAAGACCCACCGATCATTATTGAAGATGACAGAGGAGAAACATCGAATCCCCTGCCGGCTCTTTCAAAAGACAAGGAGGAAACCATTTCTAAGGCCGCCCTGGATGATTATATTGCTCAACAAATACGAGTTCACCAGGCAAATGAAGAGGCCAGCCAAGTCGTCAAAACTGGGCGACCGTATCCAGGCTGGTATGATCTGATAAAGTACCCGCCAGGCTACACGATCCTGAAATTCCATGTGTACAAGAGGATAGGTAATCCCCACCAGCACGTCGCCCAGTTCAGAGCTCTGTGCGGCAACACCGGGGGCGATGATAAGCTTTTGCTCCATCAATTCTTCGGCAGCTTGTCGGAAACGGCGTTTGAGTGGTATTCCGAACTTCCAAACGACTCCGTCAAAACTTTCGCAGAAATGGAGTTATTGTTCACCCAGCGATTTGCAAGTGCCAGTGAATGCGCCCCAATAACGGCATTGATCAATGCCAGGGTGAAGCCGGGCGAAACTTGGGTTCAATACGTAATCCGATGGCGAAATCTGTGGTCGAGGTGCGAACAGCGCATCGAAGAAGCACCAGCAGTAGGCACGTTCGTGGGCACCCTAAACCCTCATGCAACTATTTCACAGTTCATGATGTTCTTCAAACCGACCACGTTCCAGGCTTTAATCGATAAGCTAGCCCAGATGGATCAGATGGGTCATAGACCATCTCCCCCGAAGCCGGAACCGCGGAACGAAAAGGGTAAAGGGAAGGCGATCTTTGTTGCGAACACCCAACAGCAGCCCAGTGCCCCAAAGCTAACGGATCAGTTAGAAGAGAGACGGCGCTATTATAATGAGAAAATGAAACGCCCTTACTCGTTCCCACGAGACAAAACGAGGAGACTCTTCGAGCTGGCTATGCGCAACAGGCTTATCAATTTGCCGAATCCAAGGCGACCACCGCAACCCAGCGAAGTGAATAATCCCAATTATTGCTCTTACCACCAAATGGTAAGCCATCCGATCGAGGATTGCTTCGTCTTCAAGGGATGGATCGAGGATCAGTACCTACAAGGAAAGTTCGCGCTGTCTGAGAAGTGGAAAGTAAACCCACCACAACCGCACACTCCTAAGAAGACAGACACACCAGGGGCAACGTGCTCTTTTGTTAAAGAAGCTCCATGGGAGGTGGCTCTTTCGGCCAAAACCAAAAGGATGCTGAATGATCTCAAGACATTCCCGGCAATCAGATGGAAGAATCCGTTGGAACCTGATGTCATCGAGGGGATGCTGAAGCCGCGCCCAACTCCAAAGATTGGTGGTGATAGCCAAAGCGTTCATGCTCAGCTGTCAAAATCTTCGAAAAAGAAGAAGAAATCTAAAAAGCCCATGAAGCCTGGCGACAAGCGCACGGACCTGCAGAAACAGATCGACGCGCTGGAAGGGTATAATCAGAAGGCACGGACTCCAATCACGCTCCAAGAGTTCTTCAGCCACGTTCTTGAGGATGAAGATGATGGAGAAGACTCGTCGGATGGATCTGAGGGTTACGTAGCGAGTTGCCATGTGATCTCTCAATCATCGCTAGACAATGAAGAAGCTCCCTGCATAGAGAGACTGGGGGCAGGTCCCGAGCCGGAACTTCTATGGCCGTCAGACGAAATGATCGACGCCTTCCTGAATGAGATTCATATGAAAAGTAAAGCCGATCGGGAGCGTGAGATGGCCATATTTGAAAGAGCCAAATGCCGGCGACTAGACGAAAGAGTCGAGACACTCCCGCCGAATCAAGGAACATCGGTTGCGGATAAAAACAAGTTCAAGACGAAGAAAAGGTTTGCTAAAGCCATATTAATGGGAATGAAGCTACCACCCTCTGAAGAAAACACTCCCGGTGAAGCAGAGATGCATCCTAGCTACTGCTCATATCATCGAAAGATTTCGCACCCTACTGAAGAGTGTGACGCTTTTAAAAGATGGTGGCAGGGATATGTTACTCACCGGCAACATTTTAAGCGGATAAAACGCAAAACTCGTCGGGAGCGAAGAAGTGCGACCGAGGAGCATAAAAGGACTACCGGTAACTGTCGCACGATCAACACCGGGGGATCGCAAGTTCTCACCTTTGGGACCGATTCTGACGAGGAAATGGCTCTAGGCCCTCTCTTTAAAGAATCCACCTTGGGGAAAGAGGAAGAACCGAAGGCCTATGAAAATATCCAGCTACGCAATGGTACGCTTCCAGAAAAGAATCTCGGACCCACGAGTAGAAAAGATAAGGGAAAGGAAAAGGTCTCTGAGGATATCTCCCTGGATGACCAAGTCATGAAAGAGCTGACTGCTAAGGACCCGCCAAAGAAAAATAAGGTGGACTACAACGTTCTGGCGCACTTGAGGAAGTTACCCTCGCAGCTCAGCATTCTCGACGCCCTTTTACTATCAAAAGAAGCAAGAGATTCATTGATCAAGGTGCTACAAGAGCCAGAGCAATTCCAAGCTTTTCTCACCGAAGAAAAGATGAAGGACGAGCTGGAGGAAGTACACACAGCCGATATTACCTTCGGCGACGAAGACCTCTTCCTTGGGATGTACGAGCATAACCGTCCCCTCTATGTCTCAGGATACTGCCACGATATAAAGATAGGAAAAATCCTGGTCGACAATTGGTCTTCCGTCAATCTCCTCAACGTGCGAGTGTTGAAGGAAATCTGCATGAGCGTCCAGCATCTCGCTCGTGATAAAATCACCATCTCTGGTTTTGACTCCCAGTCATCGCGGACTCTCGGGTCTGTGATATTGACATTACGATTCGGGCTACTTGTCACGGATATTAAATTCCACGTCATAGACGCCAAGACATGCTATAATGCTTTGCTCGGCCGACCTTGGTTACATGAGTACAACATCATCCCTTCTACACAACATCAGTGTATGAAATACTTTAAGGATGGTCTCGAGTATACCATAACAGGAGAGCTGAATCCATTCTCCGTAAACGAAGTCCGCAAGTACGAAGATGCAAAATACTTTTTTCCAGATTTCGAGGACACGGAGAGATGTCACAAACCCGAGAACAAAGCTATCACCACCATTCCTTTCTTCGGGAGTGATACTAAAGAAGAGAAAGAGATAGTTTACTCAGGTCCACCCCAGTACAACAAGCCCGGACCGTCCGCTCCTATGTTGATCTTTGGCAGCGACTCGGAAGATGAGGTACATGCTATATTCTCTGCTCGGCCTTCAGTACAAACATTCGCTGATGAAGAGCAAAGTCTGCAAGTTGCCATGGCGCCACCCAAGCATCATAAAGAACTAGACGCGCTTGATACCTACAGTGTGGAAGAGCTGCAGACGTTCTATGTCCCTCCCAGGAGAGAAGGCGAAAAGGCAATCCTATTCTACCGCTCCGGGGAAACCAAAGTGGAGAAAGAAATCTGGCACGGTGCAGATTCTATACTTGACAGACTCCGGCCCATCCGTCTGCCTAGATATTATACAGAAGGCTTGAAAAGGCTGTTGAAGCGCCAAGGGATACCCTTCAAACAGACCGCTCGAAAAGCTAAGCTCTATGACAGGATCTGGAACGTTCCCGGAACTCAGCGCAAGTTGCCCAACGGGAAAATGGAAACGACCGGGCTTGGATATGTTCAATCCAAGAAACGGGAGTTACTCCGCGACTGCTACGTCATACATGACTTTGATGAAGAAGGAGATGCTCAATAGGAGAATGCTAACCCTGAACCAGAAAGAGCCCCCGACGTGAAAATGCCCAGTCCGTCGTTCGAAGAATATATGGACAAGCTTATCAGGGAAGCGGGTCAAAAGGTTCGAGACGACCACAATCACGAAATGGCCATCTATGAGAAAGCCAGGACGCAACGCCTTCTTCAACAGGCTGCGAAAGATGAAAATGCTCCTCCCTGTCAACCCGTTATTCAAAAGGTTCGACGCAGAGGCAGAAACAAGTCAAAGAGCGGAAAAGGCGTTCGACAGCGACAATGTGAGACCAAGAAGTCACGCGATTAGGAGCCAAACAATCCAGATTCGTCCCTTATAAAGAAGATGAGTCGAGCATACTCTTTTCCTCAGAACAAAACACGGAAAATACTTGATCTCGCCATAAGACATCAAATGATTACACTTCCGGAGTCTAAACACCCCGAACAAGCTAACGAGGTCTCTCACCCAGACTATTGCTCTTATCACCGAGTGATAGGACATCCTCTCGAAGACTGCTTCACCTTCAAGAACTGGGTCGAAAACCAATATCAACTCGGCAAATTCGCTCTATCCAGCAGCTGGAGTGCAACCCCACCGCAGAAGCATGAACACAAAGCCGTGTATACAACGAGAATAGAACCAGATCAATATCGGTCTGGGAAGTGAGCTCGTACCTGTCACATGATAATGTTATCAGAAGAAGACCCCGGCGGTATGGATAATCTCCCCTGGTGCTTCGAAAACAATGATGACGAGGTGATCTCAGAGTTTCCACCGACGCCAAAAGAGCTGGAAGATGGAATACATACCACTGCAGATGAGCTCAAGAAAATTGATTTGGGGACGGCAAGTGACCCGCGACCGACGTTCGTCAGCGAATCGCTATCTGAAGAAAGGATGGCTACACTAAAGGACGTGCTCATGCAGCATAAAGATTGCTTCGCATGGAACTATTCCAAGATGCCGGGACTAGATCCAGAGATTGCTGTCCACAAACTGGCCATATCCCCGGACGTCAAGCCAATCAAACAAGCACCGAGAAGAATGCGGCTCGAGCTTGAGATGAGCATCAACGCCGAGATCAAGAAGCTGATCGACTATGGCTTCATCCAAGAGGTGCAGTATCCTGACTGGATCGCCAACATCGTCCCGGTGATGAAGAAAAATGGGACAGTGCGCATATGTGTGGACTTTCGGGATCTCAATAAAGCCTGCCCGAAAGATGACTTCCCAGTACCGGTCATCGAGCTGATGATAGACAATACCTCCACCCACGAAGTCTTCTCATTCATGGACGGCTCATCAGGATATAATCAGATAAAAATGCATCTCGAGGACCAGAAGCACACCGCTTTCTGGACCCCGTTGGGTATATTTTGCTACAAGGTGATGCCCTTCGGTCTAAAGAACGCCAGTGCCACCTATCAGAGGGCCATGACAAAGATCTTCGATGACCTCATACATGAAATCGTCGAATGCTATATCGACGACCTCGTAGTTAAAAGCAAATCATACGAGGAACATCTCAAACATCTGAAGATCATATTTCAACGCCTTTGGCAATACAACTTGAAAATGAACCCTCTCAAATGCGCGTTCGGGGTGTCCTCAGGTAAATTCCTAGGATTCATCGTCCAACACCGAGGTGTCGAGATAGATCCGTCAAAGATCAAGGCGATCATGGAAATGCCTCCGCCAAGGACTCTCAAACAATTGCGGTCTCTCCAAGGGAAGCTCGCGTACATCCGGCGATTTATAGCCAATCTCTCTGGAAAGTGCCGTCCTTATAGTCACCTGATGAAGAAGGGAACCCCGTTCGTCTGGGAGCACAAATGCCAAGGCGCACTGGACGAAATCAAGCAGTATCTACAGAACCCTCCAGTGCTGGCCGCTCCGGTCAAGGGAAAGCCCCTTATTCTTTATACAACAACCCTCGAAGGTTCCTTAGGCACATTATGGGCACAAGAGAACGACCAAAGGAAAGAAAGAGCTCTCTATTACCTGAGTCGAGTTCTCCTGGGGGCAGAAAGCAATTATTCTCCCATCGAAAAACACTGTCTGGCGTTGATCTTCGCGATAACGAAACTCCAGCACTATGCATTGGCGCATGAAGTCGGTCTTATATCAAAGGTGGACCCTCTCAAATATTTGATGTCGAAGGCCATATTGACAGGTCGGGTCGCTAAATGGGCCTTGCTCTTGATGGAGTTCTCAATAACTTATCAGCCTCTTAAGGCAGTGAAAGGCCAGGCCATCGCCGACTTCCTCGCTGAGCATCCGATACCTACCGATTCTCCCTTGAATTGCGAACTGCCAGACGAACATGCGTTTGATACGATCGACGGTGGTGATACCCGATGGGAACTTTACTTCGATGGAGCGTCTTCGATGAAGAAGCGCAAGCAAAGCACCCCCATAATCAAATCAGGGGTAGGCCTCATTTTCGTAACTCCACAAGGAGGGATAATGCGCTTTGCCTTCTCCTTAACAGAGCCGAGGACAAACAATGAAGCCGAATACGAAGCTTTGATAGCAGGTCTTGAGATCGCCATTGACATGGGGATTGAAAACCTCTTCATATACGGAGATTCCCAACTGGTCGTTAGTCAAGTAAACGGCGACTACCAAACGTGCAAGCCAGAGTTGGTGAAGTACGGCGAGAGAGTACAGCAACTGCTGACTCGGATCCCTTCCTACACCCTGGAAAGCATACCGCGCACAGAAAATAGCAAAGCAGATGCATTGGCCAAGCTTGCTAAAGAATTAGCCGACGAGAACCTCGATGACATAAGAATCGTGATACTCAGCCGTCGTATTCTTGCACCGGCAGAAATATCTCCGAAGTCATCCAAGGAAAAGGGATCGACCGAACAAAAGGCTCTACAAATAAAAGACCAAGAGACGGTTAAGGATTGGAAAGAAGTCTTTATAGACTACTTCAAATCCCGTCGAACGCCTGAAGATGCGTCCTCAAAACATCAGCTCATGAAACGAGCCCTATCTTTCACCTTCGTCAATGATACTCTGTACAAGAGGTCATTTGACTCTTTATGGCTAAGATGCCTGGGACCTGAAGAGGCAAAGAGAGTCGTCCAAGAAACTCACGACGGACTCTGTGGTTCTCACCAAGCCGGGCCGAAGATGAAGCTGAAGATCAAACGGATGGGTTATTATTGGCCCACGATGATCCAAGATTGCCTCGAATACACGAAGCAGTGCCACCCGTGCCAGATTCACGGGGACTTCATCCATCAGCATCCGAATCCGCTACATCCGACAGTGGCTAGCTGGCCGTTCGAAATGTGGGGGACTGACATAATCGGCCCCATCGAACCAGCATCGTCCAGAGGACATCGGTTCATTTTGGCGACAACTGATTACTTCTCCAAATGGGCAGAAGCAGTACCGCTGAAGGAAGTGAAGACGGAGAATATCCTCCATTTCTTCAAGACACACGTCATCTATCGGTTTGGCACTCCACGACGGATTATCTCCGATAACGGACCAGCCTACAGAAGCCACAATATCAGCCGCTTCGCACAACAGCATAACATAGACTGGAGATACTCCTCAGCCTATAACCCTCGAGCTAACGGTCTAGCTGAGGCTTTCAACAAGACCTTGACAAAGATCGTGAAAAAGACAGTGTCACGAAATAAGAAGACTGGCACGAGAGACTGCATGAAGCTCTCTAGGCGTACCGAACGACGTTCAAAATAGCCACGAGCACAACGCCGTACGCATTGGTATTCGGTACAGAAGCGGTACTCCCCCTCGAGATAGAGCTACCCTCCCTACGAGTGGCAGTTCACTACGAGCTAACGGACGAAGAAAACGCTCACCTTCGGCTTGAGAAGCTCGATGCCCTTGATGAAACCCGGCTCATGGCGCAATAAAATCTGGAGGCTTATAAAGCAAAGATGACGCGCTCATACGAAAGATTGACTAGGCCGAGAGCATTCCGCCAAAGCGAACTCGTGCTAGTGGTCAAAAAACCTATGATCCCCAATCGTGCTTAACGAGGGAAATTCGAGCAGAATTATGAAGGCCCGTATATTATAGACAAAGTCTACCAGGGTGGAGCCTATCTACTCATGGACATGCATAGCGAAAGGCCCTTCAGGCCAATAAATGGTCGCTGCCTGAAAAAGTACTACGCCTAACGAGTCACAGCCTAGGTCAATGATAGATGACGATGACTATGTCCGCTCGCTATCTTCCTAAGCCCAAACTCTATAAGTAGTAACCGGCTTCCTTTACAACGGACCGAAACGTCCTTAAACTAACGACGGACCGAAACGTCCTTAAACTAACGATGGACCGCTATGTCTTAAAACTAGCCGTTGACCGAGATGTCGATAAACTACGGTGGATTGCAGCATCCCAAAACTGATACAAAAAAAAGAATAAAAAAGAGAAAAAAAGAGAAAACAGTATGTCCATAAACAAAATGGGCACGGATGAAAACCCGAAAGGGCTCCGTGAGTAAAAACGGCAGGGCTACCGGCAAGTTTTGTGAAAACCCGAGAGGGCGCAACCTCGTTAAAAGACACTTTTAAGGTCCTCTCGACCTTGTGAGGAGAAATCACCCGTGTGAGATCCTTACGACTCACAAGGAAGCAACACACTTAGGGATCCTCACGATTCCTAAGGAGAAATTACACTTGCGAGATCCTCACGACTCGTAAGGAGAATCCTCTTATGAGACCCTCACGACTCATAAGATTTGAAAGTCTTAAGCTACAGAGACCTGAACCTGTTCTTAAGCAACCCCACAACCTCCGATACTGCCCTACAAGCGGTGCAACACTGACCCTTGTATACAATCCACGGGCGCGAATAAACATTTCCCTAACCAAGTCCCACCCGTAACTAGGGATATGTTCGCACGGCGAACAACCCTTGTGAGTCCTCTCGACTTATAAGGGGAAAACTCTCTTGTAAGATCCTTATGACTTACGAGAAGCCATACACTTAGGAGTCCTCACGATTCCTAAGGAGAAAACACACCTACAAGATCCTCACGACTTGTAGGGAGAAATACCTTTGTGAGACCCTTACGGCCCATGAAGTCAAAAGCCTTAGTCAACAGAATCCTAACCCTGTTTACTAAGCCACCTTTGTTCGATAGCGACAGAGGCAAATGATGATTCGCTCCTGGCAATATCCCAGTTGTAGTGATGCCGATGCCAAAATCGGTGTCTAATCCCAAGCTTGCAGCAAAAAGCCAGCAAGCCACACATGCATACGAAATAGCCGAAATGATGGGGCAACTTGCAAATAAAAATTAGCAAGTAAAAAAATGTATGCATGCAAAATAGCCGAAATGATTGGGCAACTCGCAATAAAAGGCAGTGAGTAAAAACAAAACAAATAGCCGAAATGAGGGCACTACGAAAAATAGCCGAAATGATGGGGCAATCGTGACCTTCGCGATATAAAAGCTGAAATGATAGAGCATCGCGGAAATAAAAAATAAAAATAAAAATAAAATGAAATTTATGCCCTACAGGTGATATTACATCAATCCCTGTATACAATCCAGGGGCGCAAACGAAGAGGGAGTCACACACCTCTTCCCCAGGTTTCATCAGAAGAAGAATCCAAATCTCGACGGGTCACAGATAGCATAGAGATCATCTCAACATTCGTCTCATTACAGCAGACACAACATCAAGCAAAGAGGAACAGCGGCAACTCCCAGTTCCATGACTCGGCGGTGTACAGATGACCGAGAGTCAAATTCTGACTCCGTGAAATGCGGATAAAGTCAACCCTTCCTGGCTACGTGGAACGCGGATTATGTCACTTATAACCCCGTGGGAAACATCCAGAGCGGATCCTGGTCCTCGCAGAGCACGGCAGTGAACCCGTATGAAGCATCCAGAGCAGAGCCTGGTCCTCGCCGAACATGGCAGTGAACCCATGGGAAGCATCCAGAGCAAAATTCCTGGCTACGTGGAACGCGGATTATGTCACTTCTAACCCCGTGGAAAACGTCTAGAGCGGAGCCTGGTCCTCGCCGAACACGGCAGTGAACCCGTGGGAAGCATCCAGAGCAAAATTCCTGGCTACGTGGAACGCGGATTATGTCACTTCTGACCCCGTGGAAAATGTCCAGAGCGAAGCCTAGTCCTCGCCGAACACGGCAGTGAACCCGTGGGAAGCATCTAGAGCAAAATTCCTGGCTACGTGGAACGCGGATTATGTCACTTCTGACCCCGTGGAAAACGTCCAGAGCGGATCCTGGTCCTCGCAGAGCACGGCAATGACCCCGTGTGAAGCATCCAGAGCGGAGCCTAGTCCTTGCCGAACACGGCAGTGAACCCGTGGGAAGCATCTAGAGCAAAATTCCTGGTCACGTGGAACGCGGATTATGTCACTTCTGACCCTGTGGAAAACGTCCAGAGCGGATCCTGGTCCTCGCAGAGCACGGCAATGACCCTGTGTGAAGCATCCAGAGCAGAGCCTAGTCCTCGCCGAACACGGCAGTGAACCCATGGGAAGCATCTAGAGCAAAATTCCTGGCTACGTGGAACGCGGATTATGCCACTTCTGACCCCGTGGAAAACGTCCAGAGCGGATCCTGGTCCTCGCAGAGCATGGCAGTGAACCCGTGTGAAGCATCTAGAGCGGAGCCTGGTCCTCGCCGAACACGGTAGTGAACCCGTGGGAAGCATCCAGAGCAAAATTCCTGGTCACGTGGAAAGCGTATTATGTCACTTCTGACCCCGTGGAAAACGTCCAGAGCAGAGCCTGGTCCTTGCCGAACACGGCAGTGAACCCGTGGGAAGCATCCAGAGCAAAAAAAATGGACTGTGGAGTCCTTAAATCCACGAACTATGATGTCCTTAACCTCGACCGTGATGTCTTAAAACTATCATCGGACTGTGAGGTCCTTAAACTCACGGACTATGATGTCCTTAACCTCGACCGTGATGTCTTAAAATTAACAATAGACCATAATGTCCTTAAACTAATTTTACCTTGGTTCAAGGGTACATCTCTTCACTCCTTTGATATTTGTCGTTGTAATTCCTCAACGTCTTCAAAGAGGTGACGAGTCCCAACAACCACACATTTCATGGACTATGATGTCCTTAACCTTGACCGTGATGTCTTAAAACTAACATTGGACTATGAAGTCCTTAAACTCATGGACTATGATGTCCTTAACCTCGACCGTGATGTCTTAAGACTAACACTGGACTGTGAGATCCTTAAACTCACGGACTATAATGTCCTTAACCTCGACTGTGATGTCTTAAAACTAACATCGGACTCTGGAGTCCTTAAATCCACGGACTATGATGTCCTTAACCTCGACCGTGATGTCTTAAAACTAACGTCGGACTGTGGAGTCCTTAAATCCACGGACTATGATGTCCTTAACCTCGACCGCGATGTCTTTAAAATACGGTATCCTGGAAAACATCCAGAGCAACCCTTAACTCTGTGAAACGCGGATAAGGACAACTTCACCCATCACTTGCGGGTCCTCACGACTCGTAAGGGAGTAAATCCTCTTGTGAGATCCTTATGACTTTCAAGAGAAAACACACTTAGGAATCCTCATAATTCTTAAGGAGAAATTACACCTACGGTATCCTCTCGACCGGTAGGGAGAAAACTCTTTATGAGACCCTCACGGCTCATAAAAGTTGAAAAGTCTTAGGGGACAGAGCCTAACCCTGTTTTCTAAGCCATCACTACCCTACAAAGAATCCAAAATTGACAGTTATATACTATCTATAGACCGCACTTGCTAAAATCACATATCAAACAACACAGCAAGGAGAAGAAAGCGATAGTTAGGAGAGCATTTGATTCGCATTCAGTTAAGCATTCAGAGCGCACCCATTCATGCATGAGCAAAAAGGTTTAATGCATAAGATAAACACATGGAAATGGAAAATCTTGCCATTCACAACAACAACAACAACAACTGAGCCTTTTATCCCAAGCATATGGGGTAGGCTACATGAACCAACATGAGAATTACGCCGGGTCCAGCACATGAATCCTCTGTCTCCACTCACTTCTATCGAACAATATACTTTCATTGAGTCCTTTGGCAACCATATCGTTTCGTATCACCTCCATCCATGTTTTCTTCGGTCTCCCTTTTGCCCTTTTGCCATTACCCATATCGAGAGTATCTATTCGTCGAACCGGTGCTTCCATAGGTCTGCGTCGCACATGACCAAACCATCTAAGCCGGTTTTCCCGCATCTTCTCCTCCACGGATGCTACACCAACTTTTGCACGAATATCCTCATTTCGCACCTTGTCTTTTCTAGTGTTACCGCACATCTAACGAAGCATGCGCATCTCCGCTACGTGCATCTTCTGTGTATGGTGCTTCTTAGGAGCCCAGCATTCTGTACCATATAATAAGGCAGGCCGAATAGCGCTCCGATAAAACTTCCCTTTCAATTTTAACGGAAAGTTACGATCACACAAAATCCCTGTTGCACTCCTCCATTTCAACCAACCAGCTTGGATCCTTTGATTAACATCACTATCGATCTCCTCATTCCTTTGGATGATGGAACCTAGATATCTAAACTGGTCGCTCGGTGATATCTCTTGCCCTTCCAATGTTATACCAATATGGTTTTGACTTCTCTGGCTACTAAATTTGCAGTGCATATATGCTGTCTTGGACCTGCTCAATCTGAATCCCCGAGATTCCAATGTTTGTCTCCATAATTCCAATTTGGCATTAACCCCTGCTTTCGTCTCATTTACTAGAACAATATCATCAGCGAATAGCATACACCAAGGGACCTCATCTTGGATAGTTCTAGTAAGCTCATCCATCACGATGGTAAACAGGAAAGGACTTAATGCAGATCCTTGATGTAAACCAATAGTAATCGGAAAATCACTTGTTAAGCCACCGCAAGTTCTGACATTTGCCACTACTCCGTCGTACATATCCTTGATTATGTCAATATACTTGACGGGGACCCCCTTTTTCATCATTGTCCCCCATAATGATTATGTCAAAATCTTGCCATTCATACTCCAGAAAATTCTTACATTGATAAAAGCGGTAAACAAAAACGCCATTAAAACGTTTACAATGGCAAAACCTCAGATCCAGGGCATGGATTGAGGAATTCGAAAGTAAGGCCGTCTAGAGTCTTTCTGGCCTTTCTGACCCTTCTCGTGAGCATCTTCTCGCGCTCGCGCGTATCAAGATCTCCAGCAATGTCCCCCACCCTTTGATAAGAAGCGATTATCGTCGTCTGTTGAAAAATTTGATGCAGAATATCGATGAGGCTATCTCGTCGTTTCTTCGAGATCATCCCCGACAGATACACTGAATGCACCTTGTCTTCGGCATCATCCAGCGCATTAAGCGGCATGGCCTCGTGAAACCCCGGAAGCGCTCTCCAAATTGCTCCCAATACGACTTTCAAGAGAGTGGAACGGCGAGGAAGCAACCAACCAACGCGTGCATACAGACGACCATAATCTCCACACACTGAGCATCTGTAAACTCTTGGTTTTGGTGACAGCCCTGCACGCGGATATCTTCATAAGTGATGAACTCGTTTAGACTATATAAATGAACAGCCATAGTGCCTGAAAGAAACATCATTAGGAGATTAGCAATAAGGAGAAACAGACACGGGGAGTTAAACTCCTCGAGAACAATGCTCTGCAGACAGGAGTGACACCTGTCAAAATTAATTATTAGGGGAATTTAAAAGAAATTCCCCGAGAATGCTCAGAGCCTTGCTCTGAGAAGATGATGTAATTCATCAAAAATAAAATTCCACGTTTGATCTTCATGATCTATGAACAAACTCTTAAGAGTTCTTCTATATGATCTAAAAGGAGCAAAGCTCCATTAATGAACTAAGAAATCATAAGTGAAATCCTTTTAGAGAGCAAAGCTCTATTGATCGAACCCTAAAAGGGTTCTCTTTAGATCAAAGATCTATGAAGAGCAGAGCTCTTTAAATGGGTAAAACCCTAATCTAGTGAAAGTTTTATACTTGACCTAAATTTTAGCAGAGTTCTGACTCTTAAAAGCTTTTTTTTACAGGAGAGCAATGCTCTGACGAAGAGATAATTCTCAAGGAGGAGATGAAGATCATCTAAGGGACCAAAGGTCCTATTTATAGGCATTGAGAGCCGTTTCAACTTCCAATAGTTGATCCAACGATTGAGATGTTGCCAACGCTGCACTCACGCTTGGACCACGTAAGCGCAACGGTGGGGGGCATTTGTTTCCCATAATCAGAGCAAAGCTCTGTTTTAAAAATGAAGCGACGCTTCTGCTTCTCCCAATCAGAGCAAAGCTCTATTCAAAGTCCAAGATTTGGAATGAAGCGACGCTTCCTTTCCTCCAATCAGAGCAAAGCTCTGTTCTGAATTTCAAAATTCAAAAATCGAAGCAACGCTTCAGATCCCGTGCGCTGCGCGCTGCGCGCCACGTGTCAAAAGCAGACACGCCAGCGCCAGGAGCGTTGCGCCCTAGGCAGCGCACCCCCAATTAGAGCAAAGCTCTGTTTCAAAATTCAAAATCTAAAAAGTTGAAGCAACGCTTCAGATCCAGCGCTCTGCGTTGCGTGCCACGTGTCAAACACAGGTGCCCTAACGCAGTTGCGCTGCGCGCGACGTGTCAAACACAGGTGCGCTAGCGTAAGGTGCGCTAGCGCAAAGTGCGACAGCGCTGGAATTAAAAGAATTCCCCACCGTTAGATCAAAAGATCTAATGATAATAAATTAATAATTAATCAGAATTAAAATTCTGTTATGGAAAGATCTTTCCAATCTTGTTAAAAACAAGAAGATTATCTTCTGTCAAACAGGAGCCCTAGGATCAAAGATCCAACGGTGGGAAATGTTCCCAAATCAATCAGAGAAAGATCTCTTGAACTGATTGAACAAACCAATTGGCCCTATATAAAGACCCCCTAGACTTCAAGTCTAAAACACAGAAGAGAGAGAAAAACCCTTCTGCAAAACTTTGAGAAAAACTCAAAAAGAAAGAAAGGCAAGCCTTTAGAAGAAAGAAGATCATTTCTTCATTTTTAAAGGTAAAGAATTAATTCTTGAACAATAAAGATGAAATCATCTCGTAAAAAGAAGAAACGTCTTCTAAAAAGATCTTAGATCTGTAAAAAAGACCGAGGTCTTTGATTAAAAAGAAAAGATCAAAAGACCTAATCATAAAAAAAATATAAAAAAGAAGTATTTTTACTTCACAGATCTGATCTATAAAGGAAGAGCCTTTTAATACAAACAAGAACTGTTGTTCTTGGATCTTGAGGCAAGGCCTCCTTTGAAGAACATAAACTTGTTCTTTGATCTTAAAATTGATCAAATGCGCTTTGCGCTATTAGAAAGTGCCTTGCACTCATGAACTGCGCCTTTGCGCTCTTTGGACTGGCGCTCAGCGCCAAAACATGCCACGTGTCAACCATAGACACGATCTGCGCTTTGCGCTCCTGAAAACAGCGCACTGCGCTCTTGAGTTGGCGCTCAGCGCCAAGCGCGCCACATGCCACTCACTGGCGCACCCATAAACTAGCGCAGCGCGCTCATAAATTAAAAGCGCAGTGCGCTAACAAACTAGCGCTTAGCGCTAAGCGACACGTGTCCTCCTCGTGTGCGCTAACCAACAGAAGCGCAATGCGCTCTTTGACTGGCGCAAAACGCCTAGGGCGCCACGTGGTGCGCTGTCAGAACATACTTTGTTCTGATAAATGCTATGCATTCAATATAAGCCAAAAATGTCTGAGCCCAATGCTTAGCATTATTAAAAGGGTAGAGCCCAAATAAAGGCCTAACAGGCAGAACAAAAAATAAAATGCTAAACATTTTTAACTGGACTTAGCCCAATTCTGGCCATAAGTCCTCAATTTAAATTGAACTGAGCTCATCTGCTCTTCCAATCAATTTACACCCGGTTCGAGGGTACATCTCTTCACTCCTCTGATATCTGTCGTTGTAATTCCTCAACGTCGTCAGAGAGGTGACGGGTCCCGACAACCACACATTACTACGGACTGTGGGGCCCTTAAACTCATGGACTATGATGTCCTTAACCTCGACCGTGATGTCTTAAAACTAATATCGAACTGTGGAGTCCTTAAATCCACGGACTATGATGTCCTTAACCTTGACCGCGATGTCTTAAAACTAACACCGGACTGTGAGGTCCTTAAACTCATGGACTATGATGTCGTTAACCTCGACCACGATGTCTTAAAACTAACAATGGACCGTTATGTCCTTAAACTAATTATCGACCGCAATGTCATTAAACTAAACAATAGAGCCCAATTGCTCTCTTGTCGGATCTAAACGATCCCGTTAAGTTGATCTTAGTCTAGAATTAGACTAACGTGTCCTTAACAAACGTTTAAGTTGATCTTAGCCTCAAATAAGGCTAATGTATCCTTAAACACAAACCCCCCAAACCCAAATCTAAGAAAGATACGGATTTGGACTAGTCCACGCCCTACGGGCGACAGCATAACTTAGTCTCCGTATACAATCCACGGGCAACCAAACATAAAACAAACACCCACGACACGAAGTGACCATAGGGAGAAGGAGAAAGTTGTTACCGCGATGCGGTAGCATAATTAACTGTAGGGGCTTGCGCCTGCAGGGAAGAGCGTCCCCATAATCAATAAACCCCTCAGACGAGGGGGAATTTGACGAAGTCTGCTACATCGGCCGCATCCGTTTAAACCTTCGATACATGGTGCTATAAATCAACTTGGCATCTTCGGAGAGGTGGACGGATAGCACCAATTAGCATCTGCCCCCAGATTCAGGCAAGACGTCCAGTCTTCCCGGTTTCCGGCGGTAAACATTCTTCACAAGAAATTCCCTTTCACAAAGGTGGCATGCTGAGAAACAAAAACACCTTTTGTTCCCCAGTTTGGTAGAAGTTATTACCTTGCGAATGCTTGGGATATCCAACAAACTTCCACAGAACTGACCTTGCCTTGAGCTTGTCTGGATTATGCTTTTAGATATAGGCCGGACAACCCCAAATCTTAACTTACTTAAGATATGGGCTCTTCCCATACCATATCACATATAGAGTGGTAGGCAACTGATTTGATTGGAACCCTATTCAATAGGTATGCAGCTTCATAAGTGCATAACTCCCAAAAGGAAAATAGGAAACTCAATAATACTCATCATAGAGCGCACCATATCAAATAGGGTATGATTGCTCCGCCCCGATACACCGACGTGCTGTGGTGTATATGGAGGAGTAATGTTGAGAGAGAATCTCATTCTCTTTTAGAATAGTCCAGGAATTTCGTGCTCAAGTATTCTCCTCCTTGATCTCATCAAAGGACATAATACTTATACCCGTTTTTGGTTCTCTACTTCTAACTTATATTCTGTGATTATCTCAAAAGTTTCGAACTTGTGTTTCAACAGGAACATATGTCTGAATCTTGAGAGATCATCAGTGAATGTAATGAGGTATAAAGAACCGTTCCTGGCATGTATAGACAGGGGACCTTACATACATCATCATGTATCAATCCCAAGAGTTCACTAACTCTTTCTCTGTTTCCACTAAACAGAGCTGTGGTCATCTTATCTTTGTGACATGACCGGCAAGTTTCACAAGATGTAAATTCAAACTAATTTAAATATGCATCTAAATATAACTTCAGCTAGTCGGGTCACATTGATATGACCTAGTCTATAATACCTCAAGAAGGATTCGTTCATTTCTGAACTCTTCCTCTTGTGTGTGTTCTGTACATTAAGAACTATAGTTTGATTTAGAACGTCTATGCTTTTAGATAACGTACCTGAACCGATCAAATCTTGATATAGGAAATGTTCAAAATATTATCCAACAATACAAAATTATATCATTCTTTACTAATAAAGAGACTGATATGATGTTGTATATCAGGTTCGGTATCTAATAACATTTGTTCAGAATCAATGTATTCTGGTAATACAGGGTGATAACTGCTAACAGACTTGGCTGCAACATTTGCATCCTTTCCAACTCTTGAAACTTATCACACGTTCTCAGTTCTCTACCTATCTGTAGCCCATGTAACAAATTACATTTGCGGGATCCTGATCCGGTATTTCATACCCAGGACGTAAAGGATACTGAGAAACAGTTATCGGTAATGAACACACCCGAAGATGATGCATCAACATGCACTTTCTTCGTTTGGGCGGCACGGGAATTCTGGTAATCCCCTATTTCCTGCTCGGTCTTATAACAATTATAAGTTGGAGAGGGAACAACGTTCCCTAGCACAATATAACAAGCGGGTTCGATCAATACATCCGTATTATTATCTTGATTAAGGTGTGACATAGTCGCAACCAGGAGAGAGAGAGAAGAAAACACTCTACGTGCACCTTTTGCAATATTAGATTGGTTATCAATTTATCTAATCAGGATAGCTCCCACTGTTTTAGTCAAATCTTCCTTCATACCCTAAAAGGAAAGACTAGTCGGGATTAATTAGACACTACAAGTTAGCCAATCTTTCATCCAGGCTAGTGCCGGTACTTTGAGGGAGGTTCCCCGTGCTTTCGCACGGACCTAATTAAAGTAAACCTCGGTTTCCCAGGGGCGTAACCCAATTGACACCTTTCTAGACACCTACTTGATCGGCTAATTGTAATGTGTAAAACTCTCCCAGGAGTAACTCTTACTCGCAGCGGGTATCGGGATCCAACTATCTCATAGAAGGTATGCAATCTCATTGCAAATTTCAACACTTGAAATTCTCAATAATATTTTACCCCTAGCACTTATGACCTTAACAAAGGTCAACATATCATAAGCACTAGTCAAGTTCTACCCGTCATTTCATGATTAATCAGACCCACCCTACATGACCCTCAACTATGGTCGACATAATCACATGAATGTCCTAACTAATCGCATCATATGCTGTGTAGGAAGACATCACTTAGCTACCGTACACTACGCCTCAACTAAAGTCGACATACACAGCACGAATACTAAGTACTCTACTTCCTAAAATGACGGAGGGCTACGACAGGTATTTTTATGAAAACCTTTTGCGTGATGAACTTGATATCGTTGTAGAATCGAGTGATTTTAAATGGAGTGTTTTTTAGGCTTTTCTAGTTTGCTAAAGAGGTCACTCCCGGTGAAGGGATCGTCGGCTCTTTCCTTATCGAATAAGGTACTGGATATTTCACAAATGCCACTATGCAAAGCAAAAACTATAGAAGCAATCAAAAGACAAGCCGAGTGTTAGCTTCTGCTAGTTTCTCTAAAGAGGTTACTCCCGGTGAAGGGATCTCGGCTCTTTCCTTATCGAATAAGGTGCTGGATATTCTATAAGGAATACCTCTATGCAAAGCAAGAACTAGAGCTACCAGTTTTTAAACAAGTTTCTACAACATTTTTAGGTTTCTTTTATTTCATTAATCTCATTAATGAAGTCCCATTTTGTTATGATTCACAAGCATCACATTTGAAACGAAATTTTCAATATAACATATATCTCATATATATAATATAAAACATTCGTCTCAGGCAGTAATATGATCTCATCACAGAACATTGCAGCAGAAGAACATATATGAAATATTGGATATACTAGGAGGTCCGTGTTTTAATACGAGCCTGTATAAAACACGGATTCTACGGTCGCGATGAATAGCCAAACCCACATCCCCAGACCCCTACAAGAGCGGCAAGCAACACTGCCAATTCTAGGGTTAGGAGACCCGGTCTCGACTCCTCGAGATGGTCTCCCACTGGACTCTAGAACCTGGTTACTTGTGCTCCCCGTCTTGGGTCTACCTAATGCGGAAAAGTAAATGATATACAATGGTGACATCATCCTCAGCCCGGAAGTGCCCCAATAAAAGAATATTACATACAAATGAATTTTACATGAATGAAAATAAAAACCCTCATCGCACATAAAACCCCCGGCTATTCAGAACACGGCGATCCAATATAACATATCACAGCAACACATAATATCTCATATCATCAACGTAAGCAAGTATACGTATCCCGATTGTCGTTGATGTATAGCAACGAAGCCGACGATACACCACATACTATGCTAACGGTCACAAAAAAGAAAGTGTAAAACTACAACAGTTGGAATCCGCAACCTCCTTAGACATCGCATGCCTTACCAAATGAATTCCTTAGACATCTCATGCCTAACTATTATAAACCCCGCATTTTAGTCTCAATATCGAAAACACTTTTCAATATCTAGTCAAGCAATTCAACAAGATTCCCGACATTCAGATCGAATGCTCGTCGCAAACTTTAGTAGACGGCCGTACCCCCGGATGCCGTCGACGAAGTGCACTAAGGCGGAACACCGCTGCCGCGATCACCCGAACGGATGCTTTTGGCGACGGGGTTCTCCTACAGTCATTTGGTCGGGGCTATAGGGCGTGGCTATCTATTAAGTTTACCCGGCGAGTATCCGCGTACGCTACGTGATTGCGACGGACTTTTGATCACATCAAAATCCCGTGGCAACCGATCAAATGAGACTAAACTGCTAGATTTATAACATTCAAATTAGTTATCTCATAACTACTTATGGATTCCAAATATTGTATCACATTACAGATAAATAGACAATGTTAAACTTTCCGATCAAATAAACAAACACCCAAGATTTTCTAAATAGCTCAACACTTGAGCGGAGTTCAAAAAGTATCCATCACATTCTACAGTACCAATGGTCCAGCCGTAGACGGGTCAAACCAACGCCTCATATGTGGCAACGCTGTACTGCCCCAAACCCTAAGGTTTAGAGGCGGTTCAGACGGTCACATAATCGAGTTAAGGTTTGTGTTCTTCTAGAGGGTCCACCGCGTTACCTGCACGACTATGAATGTTTTTTAATTAAGGAAAAAATCCAACACTTGGAAATTTTCCGGCAGGGGAAAAAGTGAGTTATTGATATTCGTTCGAACTTTTTAACACATTCTAAATTACTCGGAAAAACTTAAACGAAATTAAACTTTCCGATTGAATCAACGAGTTCCCAATACATCCCAGAAAACTCAACACTTGAGTAGAATTAAAAATTCCCAGAACTATGAAAAAGTACCCAAGAATTAAGACTTGAAGTATCAGGCCCCAACTCCAAAGTTTGGCCGCGGAACCGCCGCTAAACGCGTGGTTTGGCCGCGGTTCCGCGGTCACATGATCGAGTTGGTAGTCCGTACTTCACAGTAATTCTTAGATTTACCTGCTTTATTTTCTGAGTATTTTTAATATGAAAAATGTCAACTTTTGAAAAAATTTCCAGAAACTAGGATTTAACGGGTATTCGGAGTTCGATCGGACTTTAAACTTCGTCTAGACTTCGCCTAAAGCTCTAGCTTGGCTCTGATACCACTGTAGGATTAATAGGCACTGTCACAAGGGTCTATAAGGTATCAACAATGCCCGATTTAAATTTTAGACGTGCCGAACAACCCTAACCAAGATCTTAGACTAGAGATTAGGCGAAACAAAGCAAGTAAACAACTTTACTTCTAAGAGTTTGGGATTACAACCTTTGTAGTCCGGTCCTTCACTTCATAAAGCTTCGTGTTGAGGTCCCTTCGCTGCGATCATCGATTATCTGGACTCTAGAGAGGCTCCACAAAAGAAAGATGCAAGCTTGCTTCCGATCTTCGATAACAAAGATGATCTACCTTGAAGAAACTCAAAACCCAAGCTCTTGCTTTGCTAATCAAGTATTAACAAAGCAAACACCCTAATCTAAGTGGCTAGAATAGATGAGGATGATGAAGTAGGAATTTAGCTCTCATTTATTTTCTATTTCTCACTCATTATCATCACTTCACAAAAAGCTAGAAAGCTTTTCATGCAAGGAAGAAGAAGGAAGAAGATGATCAAATCCTTTTGTGATGAATAATGAAATCTAGTGAGGTTAGAAATGCAACCATGGGTTAAGTATGATAACTTAACCCATGTAGAGACTTAACCATGGTGAAGGGTTGGGTTGGGTTGGGTTAACAAATATCAACCAAAATATCTTTAGAAAATATCTTTAGTTAAAAACAAAAGCAAAGCTTCTAGAACCTTCAAGAAAGGTTTAACCCAATCCAAACCCTAACCATGTTTAAACTCCACAAAACATGTTGCATTTGTAACCTTAACTTGTTACAATATTATATATCACATATATAATATATTTTGTAACAAAATAAAATAATGCAATTAACATATATCGCATATATATATCAATGTATTACCCAAGTGAGAAAAAGAATCTTTTAGTGAGCTTATATTAGTTAATGTAATTTAATATATCAAATATATAATTATACATTAAATTATCGAATCAACACTTGATCCGATAATCCGGCTATTTCACAAATAACCGACTAATATAATCTGTATCAGTTCATCGAATCAACACTTGATCCGATGACCCGGCTATATCTCATATACCCGGCCGATAACTCATATCGCGAGAATCTAGTACGGTATCACACACACGTATTGTTCTCGGTCCCGCACATATCACATATGTGCTCCTACTCCGTTTTGCCCGAGCCAGGAAACCTCTGTGTAGGACTCTAAAGAATCATCAATACGCCGGCAGTAGGTGATGATCATATCAAACACCCACAAGCTGCAAGCGGTCAGCTAAACGTAACAGCCACCCAAGTATTGAGCGATCAGAAGATCAACAAGCAAGCATGTACATTCTCCCGTGAATCCAATCAGTAACACTCCCATATAGTCTGGTCTCTTCGTCTGATATGTCGCATATCTCGCCTAGGGGTGGTAAACGTCAGACCCCAGTAGCTTGATAAGTCGTGTCGATATGAGGTCCATAACAGTTCGAGAAACTACTGATAACACTTACCAGTAAATCTCAGCAACCCTGGCCAGGGATTTCCAGTTATAGCCAATCGAACACAGCGCAACATCAACTCCCTATACTGGGAGAAACGAATACCCTCCTATCGCTCATTGCCTCCATGTGATTCGAGACTGTACCCAAAAGCCACTGTTTTGCACGCCCTAATAGACGTGGTATGATGGAAATCAAAGCATGGTGGGAATCACACAAAACTCTATGACGATATCGGGTCTACAGACTGACCTGTACCAGTGTCACCAGAGAACTGCCATCTGACGTGAGGTATAATACCATCTGGGAGTTCTCGGCGAGTCCGTCCAGTGTACCCAGTCTCCACTGAGCACCCGTATACCTTCTCTGATGTTAAACACCAATGGATATGGGATCATCCATCGCCCATCATATGGGTCAAGAAGCGCATACGCTAGTCTACTCTGGAGTATCGATGCCCTGTCTCGGTACTCCTACGACTAGGAACATTTGAAGGATGTACTTAACGACTACTCTGTCCCCACTAGTATGATCTGCATCATAGTCCTGGTAGTAAAGTACTCATCTTAAGGGCTTTATCAACATGTAACATAGAGACAATCAGAGTACATGTTAAGATAAAGTGCAATCAGATAGCATACTATCATGTCGAGCAAGAAAGTCCTACCTATATATGTCCAAGCATCCACTACAATATATATCGTATATACAGTAATGGCCTCTAGGGCATACATATAACTAACATTTATAAGTAATCTAATATACAGGAAATTATAGTTCTATCAATTATTCATCTACACATCTAAAGTTTTTCACAAATGGATATCGGGAGTTTGAGTTATGTCCTATTTGAAAACAATGTGCGAATCAGGACAGATTCTGTCCAGATTCGTCGCTTAATATTATAACGCAGTTTTCTATATTTTACGTTGATTTTCAGTAAAAACTTAAAACAAAAAAATCTAGATATTTTGATGTAGATGTTCAAAACATATGAAAACACTTAATTTGGATCAACGATTGCAGAGTTGTGATCTCTTGAAAAATACCTTTATTGGTAGTTTTCTGGTTTTAAAAACAGTGAATAAAAAAAACTACGCAACTTCTAAACTGTTATTCGGTTTGATATGAAATTTTTACTGTAAACCTGAAATTCTATCTATTATTCATCCTAATTTTCCTAGGATTTCTAGAAGTGAAAATTAATTTTTAAAAATTATTTTAAGGACAAAAGTTATCTAGGACCGTATTTAAAGATGACAAAACTACTGGATTTATTTGCAGCTTCGTTTTTCTCTTTTATATAAAAAAATTAAACATTATAAAATAAACGGCACATGCAATATATACTTCAAATTGGGTCCCCTAATGTCAATATATGGATCATGAAATTCGACAACGTTCTATACCAGGAAAGTCCTAATTTCAAGAGAGTTTATGTAAAGTTGTGTTATCGCGCATCGTTTATTTATATTCAGCCCATGATATTTCTAGTTAACATAAAAGTAAATCTATGACATGGAGGCATTTTTATTTTATAAGAAAACAATGAATAAACATGAAGATTAAGTATAAACAAACAATATTTTTAATATATATATATATGTAACTATATTCATTTATATGTGTGTGTGTGTGCGCGCGCCCGCGCGTGCACTCGATTAGGTACCACAGTCAAGAAAATGAAACCATGGAGAAGACACAATAACAGAGTGAAAGAGATGGAGAGAGAGAAAATGGACTTACAGGTTGTGTGAGTTGGTATAACAACAGGCTCACCGTTTAGATAAAATCTTCAACCAAGTCTTTGAAGCTTGATGTAACCGGTGCTTCTCCAAGCTTAAGCGAAAAGAGATTTTATTTTATTTTATTTTTAGAATTGATCAAAAGGAAATGGATAAGATGGGATGAAGAAGAAATGAAGAGAAAGATGGGAAATGATAGAATTGTGAGATGAAGAAAAGAAAGAAGAGTGACATATAAAAAAGATTTATGACCACCATAATTCTAATAAGTTATATCTCATAACCATTCTAATTATTTTGGGAGTTAAAAAAAAGATAAAATGAAAGGTCTCATTTGTATGAGAAAGATAAAAATTGATTAAAAAAATAATTACAAGAATGAGGATTTGAACATATGACCTATGGAATAACAAAGTAAGGACTTAACCAATAAGCTACAAGACCATTGGAGATCATCACATATTTAATAAGAATTAAATATAGGTCGTATCTTGAAAAGAAAGTGGACTTAGAAAAATAAAAGAAAGAAATCAAATGGATTTGTCTTGGCTTGGGTTTGGGCTTTGAAAAATTATAAAATGAATAAAATAGATGAAGTGATAAAATAATATATTTATTAGAAAACAAAATATAAAAAAATAAATAATTGATTTTATTAAAGAAATGATTCGCGAAAATATAGAAATTTTATGATCGTTACAGATACATACGACATAAAGGTCATACGGATGTCTACGCTACTTCAACGAAGGATCGGCGCGCCACCAAAGAAAAAGCGAAGTGACAGCATATGCCTAATTTCGAGTATTGATTGCAAGCCTAAAAGACCATTGGAGATCATCCCACCCTAGAAGGGCACAGTTATGACTCATTAGGGCTCCAAATCGAGCCTAATCTCAAGTAAAATGCCACGGCAATACCTAACGCTGGATCTTCTAATGGTAATATGAATATTCCAACCTAAGAGAACTACTTGAAGACGTCTTGTCCAGCCTCAGAAAGGATCAGAGATACGGCAAACGTGTTGCTACTCAAGCCGCAACCTAAGCGACTGCATGTCGAGAAAATATCAACCAACGTAACGGTACAATGGAATTAACCCAGTACCACAAACCTAACGGACTCCTATATCGAAAGGGGTTTATCTATATTTCACGTTAGGATACACCTGCGAGATCCTCTCGACTCGTAGGGAGACATCTTTATGAGACCTTCATGGCTTATAAAGTTGAAAAGCCTTAGGCGACGTGGATATAAACCCGTTTTCTAAGCCATCACAGACCTACGGACTGTTAATATTGATTGTCATACACCATCTATGGGCCATCTATGAAGAATTGGAGGATGAAGACGCCATAAAAAGCTGAAAGGTGCAGATCACGGGCTTCAAGATGTAGAATTGTGACGCCTATGTTCGCTCACTACCTTCTCAAATTCTGAAAGTCATGAGAGCAGTCGTGTACTTTGCGCTCCTTAACCCACGTTTATACCTATGTGGGAAAAGTAGTAGGGGAATTTGTTTAACGTGAAAAGTTCATCAAATAATAATAAACATGCATTTAAATATTTATTTCAATCTACAGGGAAAAGTTCACCAAACATGGGATCGGAACTATAGGGGTTAATAAAACAATATACAAAGTTCTCTAACTCCCTTTCGGCCCTCTCTACCATGTCGTAATGATGGTTCTCACGAAGAGTCCCTCCCCACCTGTCAGCGTCGTGCTCGTCGGCAAAAGAAGACATGACAGCCCGCCGAGCCCATATTTGATTCATCATGTGAATCGAGCGGTCCCTCAGAGGCTTCGTAATCAAGCATGCCTTGTGAATGTAGTCGATCTTGTCCTTTTCCGCGTCAAGTGTCGCTAGAGTTATCTCCGCCGGATGAGGAGGAATATTGTCAAGGATGGCCAAGAAGATCATTCGAAACCAAATACAGCCAGCGGGAAGAGATCCTTTACGGGTCATGAACTCGTGCATCACTATGTCGCACTGAGTATCCGTAAGAGCAAAATTCGCTGGACGTGCAGCGAAACGATAAATAATCTCCACAATGGGCACCTTCCATGGCTGTCTAGGAGCATGTGGGCGATTACAAGCCATGATTCTTTCTCTATGAAAATGGTTCTTTCTCTGTGAAAGTGAAGGAGAAGATGGCACTTCTTCAAATTATAAAAAGAAGCATTCAAGTCTTAACACAAAAAATGTTGCACATAGTGTACGTTGGAACGATTTCCAAGTTCTGACCAAAAGAAAGTGTTGGAAAAGAAGAAGATGACTCAGAAAATCACGATAAGATGAAACGAAACTCTCCTACGTGTTTAACACGTGAGCGCTCACATGCAAAGTATGTGATCTTCATCTTCAAGGAGGATTAAATCCTATGATATGGCTTCCACGTGTTGAACACGTGAGCGCTCGCATGCAAAACATGTGAGTATTGAATCTAGATAAAACTAAAACCCATACAGGCCCTACGTGTTAAACACATGAGCGCTCATATGCAAAGCAGGTGAGCGCTGCTACCTGTTCACACCATAATATTGTATTATTATATTCCCTATTCTTATTCGTTTTATAAATAAACAGGTGCTTTTGACGCATGTCTGCTACATATTACAGGTTACAGGTTCTTGGAGCGAAAACAGTGAAAAAGACAAAAGATGATACAAAAAGGGACTTTTGACCAACAAATAGAAAGATCTTAATCAAGCCTACACAAAAGATCAGTACAAGGCAATGCAAGGTCCAAGATTTCGAAGCCACGGTTAAAAGTCCACCACAATTATTCACTGGAAAATCTGAAAGAGAACATAAGCTATTTTAAAGAAAGAATTAAAGAATTAAGTAGCCCAGGAAGCCCAAAGACAGAAGAGCCCACAAAGGAAATTTCAAGACCCGATACTTCCTTTTAAAGAGACAGAGACATAAAATTTTAGCAAAGCTTGAAGTCTACTTTGACTAGGTCTTCCTAAGGATATTTTGGTAAATGTAGACATGCGAATCAATTGTAACCTAGGGTTTCTATCTCCTATAAATAGAAGCCCAAATCATTGTATCCTTTTCATGCCTCCCTATGCCTCCTTTTAATAATAAATTTAGAATTCTTTATGGAGAGCATCGGTGTTTCTTTTCAATTCATGAATTCAGATCTGACAACCCTGCGTTGATGATTGGAGAGATGCATCTGTAAGTAGATTTAATTCCTTGCTCTAGTTTAGATTTCAATTCTTGCCCTAGGTAATTTTTATTCTCTGCCCTAGATAAATGCATTTCAATTCCCTAATGAGTGAGTAGTCTCCTCGCTTGTTAGGGTTAGATCTGGGGAAGGTTTGAGAGACGAAGATCTCTCATCCCCTTTCTTGCCCGTCATATATTTTCATAGAACTCCATGCATACCTTCTTTTATTCCGCTCCCTACGGCATTCTACCCACGAGGTAGCGGTGATACCGTAGTCTAAAGGCCCGGATTTTAAGGTTTTCCATGGAGGTTAGGGTAAAGATTTCTAAAGGAAGGACAATGATCTAGAGGAAGAACAATCTTCCCAATCATCCTAATCCCTTTTATTAATATTTACCATAACACCTAATTAGATCTTCATATGGGTATAGAAAGCGGTGAGATTTATAGACTTTCCAAACTTAACCTAGACCTAACCCTAGCAAGATTTAGATATAGATTAATTCAGTTTTTAGATTTAATAATCAATCCGAACACCCTTCGGAATTAACTCGTTAGCGCGATTAGGAAATTCACAAAATCCCTGTGGACCGACCCGTACTCACCGGCTAGCTACATGCGACGCCGTTCTTGATTGCGGTTAACAAATATTTTTGATTCATATCTTTTAAAAGCGCAAGCACGCTAAATCATTCAATCACTACCATATATATGTGACAACCCACATGTGAAAGACACATGAGCCCATCAGTTTGAAGCACTAACTTCAGATAAAATTAAATTCTATTTAAAACTAAATTCTATTTGGGGAAATATTTCCCCCTGATCTTTTTAATACTAGAAAGATTTTCTTTATTAAACAGAGAGCCTATGGATTCAAAATCCAACGGTGATTACAATATCACCGACCAAATCAGAAGATAAAATTAAATTCTTTGTTAGGAAAATATTTTCCTAACCTTTCTAAAACGAACAGAAAATATTTTTCTGTTAAACAAAGTTCCCCGGATCTTAGTTCCAACTGTGGATAAAATTCCCCAAGTGACCTTCGAGATCGATTAAATCAATTGATATCTCTCAAAGAGAGATTTTCTCAAACTAATTGATAGTTTTTCCTCTCCTATATAAAGGACCCGAGACTTCAAGTCTCCTAGACAGAAAACCCTATATAAGATTCTGCACGAGGGAAAATCCTCTATACAAACAACTAAGAATTAATTCTCTTTTTGAAGGAAGATCATCTTTCTCCTTCCAAAACCCTAGGTAAAGAAAAAGAGATAAAATAACCTCCTTTACCTATCATATACATATATAAGGGTTTAACCCTCTAAAAAGAATTTAGTTCTTTTTCTGGATCTGAGATCCACAAGACAAATCTCCCACAAGTTGAGAATTTAATTCTCATCGGGAAGATTTTGTTCTTCAGATTCAAGATCTAGGGGAAAACTATGCTGTTTTGTCACCCTTCATAAGAATAGAAGAAAAGAACACGGAAAAAAGAAGGAACTTAGTTCCTTTAAGATATGTTTTTATCTAAAGATAGGATTTTTATCGCACTAAGAACTTAGTTCTCACACAAAAAAAGAAGAATTTAGTTCTTGCAATTGATCTTTGCATGAATATGGTAGAGTCTCACGTAAAAAACACGTGAACACCCTAGAAAACAAAGGCTCACATAAAAGGCACAAGAAGACCCAAGAAAACAACGACTCATATGATATCCACATGAGCGCCCCAAAATAAGTCATCTGAGACTTAAAAATCTAGCATGAAAAGCATGTGTGCACTGGGAAGAAAAACTAAACGGAGAGTGTGTTGGGTTACGGCAGCACCCAGGCCGTCAATCCGAGGCCAAATGCGGAACAAAAACTCTTCAAACTTGGCGCTACCACAACCAAATACCCGGATCGAACCATTAACCGTTAACTAGCAAAACTGTAAAGGGGTTTCAAAGATTATACCGATCGATCCATGTCCTTCGGTCTTCAATCTCCGTCCCATGCTTGTCGCGGCTGCCTCGACAAAGTTCGCTCTCCGGTCTCGCTTTTCGATGTGGCACCATGTCGAGGAATCTTTATACAGGCTCCCACTTCAAACCGGAGCAACTCGGACATGAAATTTGCTAGCCGACATGTCCAAGGTGAAGTAGAGAATGTGTGTGATAACTTTGTCTCAATACACCCATGGATTCTCAACTCATGAGAGGGATGGGTGGAGGTTGAAGAAGATGCATTTGATGGAATTTGTGAGCTCAAGAAAGAGAAAGAAGAAAATGAAATGGCTTATGTTTTGTGTGATATTTTTTAAAGAGAGAGAGAGATATCAATAACTCAAAACCCAACCCCAAGCCAATACTTGGCAGCCCCTCTCTCTCCAAAATATCCCCACTAATCATAATTACCCCCAAAATCAATCCATGTCACAATAAATGGTCACATAAACCAAGACCATGAGTCACCATGAGCATGTGGAATGAATTGATGTAAATGGACAAAACTTGCACTCACATTTTCCTCACAATTAAACATTTAAACTAAATGTTTAATCCAACAAAAAGATATGGCATCAACTAAAGTAAACTCATGACGGATCACAAGAATACCCCTTATCTGTATATACATACCTGCATCCGCATTCCGACTGAATACTAATGCAATGAGACGAAAGTAATCCAACAAATCTAATACTAGGATCCGGCTTAAACCAAAGCCCACTAGTATGATCCGTCTGATCATGATCCGTGCACAAGTGCACGTATATGATCGGACCCTTCCATAAAACCATACGGACTCTACAACGTTTCACCCGAACTTGAGAAACTTTCTGTGGGGGACTCTAATGACTCATCAATACGCTGGCAGTGGGTACCACAAGTATGTCAGTGGTACTAGCTGTATGTAATGGCTGCCCATGTATTGAGCGAAAGGAAAGCTGACGAACGAACTCATTCTGAAACCCTACTGAGCCTGACAGTGACAATATCCGTACAATCCGGTCCGTTCGATTATGAGTATCGCATATCGGGTCTAGGGGGTGGATAAAGTCAGACCCCTAACAACGCGATAATTCTTGTCGGTATGAAACCCATCACCACCTGAGAAACTACTGATCCTAGATCAGTAATTCTCAACTACCCTGGCCAAGGATTTCTGATGATGGCCACCCGTGCACTGCGTGACATCAACCCCCAATACCGGGAGAGACGAATCCCCGATGATCCGCTCACTGCCTCCATGTGGATCGGGACTATACCCAACTAAAACCTGTTTGCATAACTCCTTTGAGCCGTGGTAGGGTAGTAATCAAAGCACAGTGGGAACTCACACGAGACAAATGACGATCTCAGGTCGACAGACTAACCTGTACACATGTCACCTGGGAACTGCTATCTGACAATAGGTATAATACCAACTAGCAGGTTCCCGGCGAGTCCGTCCAGTGTACTCATAACCCAATGAGCACATGTATACTATCTTAGGTGAGCAAACTAACACCAATGGCTTGTGAGACCTGGCGACCACCCCTAGTCGGGGTCTCGATCAGTATACACTAGTCTACTCTGGAGTATCGATGCCCAGTCTCGAAACTCCCACGACTAAGGACATTTAAGGATGCGCTTATAGACCACCAGCTCCTACGTATATGATCGCCATCATAATACTGGTAGTCAAGAAAGAATCTTATGGGCTCTATCAACATGTAATAGTGATGATAAAGACAAACCAGATAGCATACTATCATCTCAAGTAAGATTGTCCTTCCGGTATAGGCCCTCCCTCAATCATTGCAATCACGTGCCTGCAATCCAATAATTGACTTTGAGGGCACCATATCCAACAATCTCCCACTTGCACTTAAGGCTAATAATTGCGATGTCGCATACTCACAGCTCGTGTGATACCGAACATCCAACTCCTCTTCTAATCAGTTTCACAAAGCCCGTTTGTAAAACTATTGCGTTCGAGAAATAGCCTCAGTGAGTGGATCCGCCCTGATGTTTCTTTCTATGTCTCTCTTAATCTCAAGTTTGTGGAGAAAGCCATCTCCCGAAATGAGCAATACCTGTCTTAGAATATATCTGGATATCTGATGGGACCAAGTTCACAAATGAACTCTAAATCCAGTAAACTTCTTAGACTGTATCGTCAACTAAATTTAATCAGTATCCTGCGCCACACCTCCCTCAGTATCCGCTTGGACCACATGTCCAAACTACTGCCCCTCGTCAGAGGGAAAACTATAACTCAAACAGTCACTCTGTCATCCAGGTCACCTTGGAAGCCTGGAATGATAAACATCTCCCGAAGGAGTCTGCCGTTATCAAATCTTTAGAATATCCGCTTATATTCTAAAACTGCTTTCGAATGTTTCTCCAGGATTGGATTAATATAAAATTATTGTGGTTGGTGAAAAAATAACATCTGGTGTGGTACTTGACATCTCATGATTGACTCAATTGCCTAAGCAAGTGATATGCCAATCATGCATATCCTTCTCCCATTTAGTCTGTAAGACACCTTTAGAGAGGACGACTACATCACCTACAGGTACACTACCATGCCAGGAGTCTACCATTCTAAAATACCTTTAGAATACTGTCTAAGTACCCAGATTAGGAAACCACCCAAATCTAGATCTAAAACCATAGATCTAGTAACCAGAATACTTGATATTATATCCATATCTTATGTGGAGAAACCACTGTGTGACAACCAAAGTA
Source organism: Agapanthus africanus (assembly GCA_030015575.1). Classification (NCBI taxonomy): domain Eukaryota; kingdom Viridiplantae; phylum Streptophyta; class Magnoliopsida; order Asparagales; family Amaryllidaceae; genus Agapanthus; species Agapanthus africanus. Next base: position 600,837,571 of record JASDDO010000014.1, read on the forward strand.
TAACCGATCGTAGTATAGAAATTTCACTTCCTACAACGTGTATGTCATCCAAATACCAGGACATCACACCCTACTACCTTCTCAACAGATCCATCTCCTATTCTGATGAAGTCAAAGCCTATGACCGTCACATCAAAAACAGATGATCTATCTCCGTTATATCTGCTTTAGTCTATAAATAAACATAAGCCACTTGTCCACTATGCTTCCGCTGCTCCTACTGACTACAACAACCCTCTGGCAGAGCCATATACACGTGCACTTCTAAAACTAGTTTAGAATAACGCTATACTCATCCCCTGCCGGGTCTCACAGTCTGGAACAACAGTAGTGTCAAGTCTGGGCAAACAAGAACCTCCCTATCACCATCTTTGAGAATACCGAAGTACCTCTCGGGCGCCTGAGGTTACCCACCATATCTGTGGCGTGGCTAATGGAATGTCAAACCTGATTGAATTTTTAGGTTCTATTAAATTTTCGGTAATCGTTTGTGGTTCTGGAATCACATCCAGTTCTACCATACTCCCACTACTGTTTTCTGAAAAAGTCTATTTTACTAAAACTGTGGCGAGTCAAGAACAATATCACTATTGATCTTCCAGATGGTAGAAAGTTAACCCTCGTCAAATCCTGGGTTAACCCACAAACAGCCATTACAGAAACGTGCCTTGAGTTTATCCGGATTCTTGTTTTAAGCATCAACCGGATAACTCCCTATACCTTAACATCATTAAGATATAAATTGATTCTATATATATCTAATATCGAAACAAAAACATTAATTTAATTGGAACCAGATTCAAAAACATGCAGCTATCTCCAGTGCATATTAACTAAATGGAGAGAGGCTGATCAGCATTACTCAAATTAGGAGTGCATCCAATTATGAGTAACCTGAAAGAGAAACAAGTTTCTCAAAACCATTACTATCAACTGAATACCAAACACAAGTATCTACATCTTCGATTACCTTGAAGAATCCCGATACTTGCAACACATGGTTCTCTACTTTATTCTTGTACCTATAACTTCTCAAATTTAAACCTTGTATTTCTACGAAACACTTGTCTAAAAACTAGAGAAGTCATAAGTAAACAGAATATAGTACGAGGACCAACCCCTCTGTCCTAATGGACACTGGACAATATACAATACTTTGTAAGTCCCTTGAGTTGAATAACTCAAACCATGTGCGTCGTAGGTTGAAAACTATACAGTGGCTATGAAGAATTACACAGGTGTTGAATGCTCCTTACCTAACCATCAACTGATATAGGTAAATGTCATTGACATAATTTCAAAATTTTATATCTCACTTCATAAAATAAACGTACAGATATATCAGTTTGAAATTGGTGCATAATAACGGATATTCAAAACCAAATATTTGTCGTCCGGCAAAAACCCAGGTGATTTCCTCAAATATCACCAATTACAACGAATTCCGATATAATGAGGATGATCACCTAATTCCCAATAACTTGCTCCCACTCATCATCTGTAAAACCATACAGATGTGAGAATCATATCTGGTAAATACATACCCTGAAGTAAGGGTTTAGTTGGGAAATCAGTTTTATATTAACAACGCACAGTGAAACTGAAACATGAAAATGTTTCAAAGGGGTATCCGAGTATTCCTAGTAATGCCTCTTCCATTATCAGATTCATGACTGTAACCGTATATTTCGTTGCCATTTCTCCAAATCCCTTTATTTGTCTTTACTCATTACCTTCTGTACACCCCCTTAGGCTAAATGGTTTTCTTCTTTCCCTACTCTTCGGCACCAGCCTATGGTTTGGAAGAAGACTATCCAATAAGCGTAATAGGTGTACTCTCCTAATCCTAGGAGCACTCACAACTTGAGAGAAGGTAAAGATAAAAGACAATTGAATAAACCTTATTCCTATTTCTCCTGAACCAGAATCCATCCTCGAATTTGGAACAAGTTCCTTCAAGTTCGTATATAACCATACGATGGATGTATCCATTGAAAGTGGATGTTCGTAGTGATACGGGGTGTTCTGGAGAAATACAAAGGTAAAGTAGGAGTGGCGATGAAATACGTGGTTTGGTCGTGAATGATAGTAGTCGCAATTTACTTTGCCCTCTTTCTAATCCCTTTATATGTCTTTACTTATTACCTTCTGTACACCACACTTAGGTTAATTGGTTTTCTTCATCCCATACCTTTCGGCACCCGCCTATAGTTTGGAAGAAGACTATCCAATAAGCGTAATAGGTGTACTGTCTCCTAATCCTAGGAGCCCTCATAACCTGAGAGAAGGTAAAAGGAAAAGACAACTGAATAGTCATATTCAATCTCTTCAGAACCAGAATCCATCATCGAATCTGGAACAAGTTCCTTCGAGTTCTTATATAACCATACGATGGATTTATCCAATAGAATTGGATGTTCGTAGTGATACGGGGTGTTCTGGAGAAATGCAAAGGGTAAAAGAAGGAGTGGCAATGATGTATGCAACTCAGACAATCCAAAAGCCAGTGTTTTAAGAAAGCTCGGTCAACTTGGTCACTGAGTCATAGTCTAGGGTCGGGCCATGGTCGCAGCCAAAAAGAGAGAGAGAAAAGAAACACTCTACGTGCACTCTAACCTAGATCAGAATGGTTAATCACTTTATCTAATCAGGATGTCTCCCACTGTAGCCTCAAATTCTCCTCCAAACCTAAAAGAAGAATTAATCGGGATCACCCGAGGAGTAAACCAACTCATCAGTGTGAATTGGGATCCAACGTAATGGAATCCACTCACGTTATCATACTCCAGAAGGTATCCGCATGCCTGGCAAGTTTCCTGTATGTTTGAAACTCCCGATGTGTGTTTTTACCCCAAGCGGTTTATGACCTTGACTTTGGCCAACAAATCATAACCCACAAGTCAAGTTCTACCGGTCATTGTCCTGATTGATTTAGACCCACCCGCACACACCCTTGACTTTGGCCAACAAAGTGGTACGACTGTCCTAAACCAATGCATGTCCATGCAACGGACAAGCAACACACAACTACCGCACACGATGCCTTGACTTTGGCCAACAAACACCGCACGAATACTATGTGCTACTTATCTGAAATGACGGAGGGCTACGGCTGGTTTTTGGCGAAAAACCTTTAACGTAATGAACTTGATATCGTTGAAGGAATCCAAGTGATTTTACAAAAGTATTGTGCCGAAAACTTTTGCTAAAGAGGTCACTCCCGGCGAAGGGATCTCGGCTCTTTCCTCGTCGAATGAGGTGCAGGATATTCCAAACTGAATACCATGATGCAAAGCATAAAGTAATCGACTATAGTGAAGTTATTACCCTGACGCAAACTTCTGTCCAAGGGGTCACTCTCGATGAAGAGATCTCGGCCTTTGCCTCGTCAAATGAGGTGCTGGATATTCATAACCGAATACCACTGTGCAAAACAAAAGAAAACGCCCTAGTAATAACAGCTTTTTAAAATTGTTCCAACAACATCGAATAGGTTTGTTTTCCTTGCATTAATCTGAATCAACGCAGTCCCATCAATTAATCACACCACAAAAGAACGAAAAAACATAATGTACATATATGCCATCCGCATTCGCCACTGGGTCTCGTCATCACCCGTTAGGTTACTTAACTAATGACAGAGAAGGGACAGGACTAGCGCGGATGTAAAACATATACAACATCTACTAGTATATATATCAATATATAATAATCGCTCCAGGCGTGATAAATGCAACATCACAGAAAGTAATAAGCATCATAGAACAATACAAAAAATCTGGGAGCCCCGGGTTTCTTTTGAGCCGCAAATGAAACCCGACGTTCCCCTGGTCGTGTGGATAGCATGTGCAATGAAAACCTTGACCCCTACGAGTGCGGAAAGTTACCCGCCAAAACCAGAAGCGAGGCAGCCCCCTTCAACAAAGTGAATGGACCACCCAGCACTTCACGGAATCCGGTAACTTGAGCATCCCATCTTGGATCAACCTGTACCCCCTACAAGTGCGGCGAATAGCCCGCCAAATCTAGAGTGAAGCCCTGTCATGCCCCACTTCCCAGTATACGAGCAGAGGACGCGACGAGGCCTCTACGTATTTACTCTGAAGTAAATACGCTAAGTGTATCTAAGAAATATAAATATAAATGCACAAGAGACAAGATATAATAAAACAACAACTTTCACATTCTTTTGTACAATGCATGGAAAGTAAATATATCTGATGAAAGCAATGCCTAAATAGTGGCATAACAGAAATGATAAGTACTGAAATAAAATTGTGTACAATGAAGCTAGAGCTCTGGGTCGTAGGAAAGCTGGTCCAAGTCCTCACTAGTAGGCTCGATCTCCTGAGTGTCCAGATCACTTGATAACATTCCAAAGAAGAAAGAGAATGAATGTCATCAGCGAACAATCGCTCGGTAAGTCCTAAAGATAAGGGAGAAATAGAATAGACAGAAAGAGAAAGTATCTTTTACAGTTGTATTATATGGTTAACGTTGTTGTTTGTAGCTTGGTATAGAAGGATGCCAGTGTATACGAGAAGAGTCTCTAAATGCTAGAGACTAGAGCAAACGGAATGTACAAGGCTCCGTTATACAACCCGGAACAACGGCAATTGGATTCAGGTTAGGTGTCTTAATCTTGCGGTCTCGTGCCACTTTTAACACCTTCTGTACCAATCTACCCCTTAAATCCCGCGATGTCTTGATTGTATTGTTTTTATTGTATTTCAACTTGTAATTGAATTGTTATATAGATTATATATTTGGATGACTTACCGAAACCATGATATCAGTAAAATGGATGTAACTGGAGAATCATATAAATGGAAGTATATCCATGGTTCAGTTCAGTCAATACAGATTGAATAGATTGAATATATGGATTCATGGATTCATGTTGAATTGTAGTTTTGTAATTTCATACTTGAATCATATTCAATTCAGATTATTATAATGAGACTTAGTCTGAGTCAGAACAATTAGAAAAGAAATTGAAGTCCTGATTGTTTTGATATTATCGGTAACCGTTGCACATGGGCGGCAGGATTTGTATCTTTTTCAAAGACGATTACCGTGTTGATAACACCGTTGTTAAGTTGTCTACCTTAAATAGACAAGCACCCACTTCTCCGGCTCCCTGAGGCTCAAGAGATTGGTCCCGCTTAAACCTATATTTACTAGGGTCCTTAGGGTAATGTATAGAACTTGAGGGGTTTTATGTAAAAATACTTTTGTATAATTTTCAAAATGCACCCCAAGTATTTAATTATCGTCTTTAGAGTTATCATAGATGTAGATTTTATACTTGTGATATTTCTAGTGAAAATAACCTATTTTTCATAATACATGGTATTTACTTGTAATATTGAACTTATATGGAATTCATGGTATTTTAAAGTAAAGTGATTCTTGTGATTTTTAGAAGAAAGTTGGAATATTTATATTATCACAAAATAGATATTCTAATGATATATATATATATAATTTTAGTATATATTATATTTCTAGAAATCTCATTTTCTTAAGATATTCGTATTTTAAATCTCTCGAGACCGAATGCTCCTTGCGGAGGTCTGCATCTCGCACTACTAAGCCCAGAGATGTGCGATAATCCGCATCATCCCAGTCGGGTTCCCCAAAATGGGTTATAGATGCGCTTTACAAAGATTTGTAAAATACTTAATCTTTTTAGAAAACGGTTTTATTAGTAAATGGTATTTATTTGAAAGGTTTCGTTTTCCCGTATTCTAGGTTCCCGAAAGTATTGTGTTATGTTACATATGAGTGTTGTGAAGAGGTAGGCCATTATCTCGTGATCTATCTAAAGGTATTGCAAAATTGTGATGTTTTAATGTCAAAATTAAACTACATGGTATTTTACTGAAAAAGAGCGGTAAAAGTTACAAAATGAAATATATTGCCATAAAACTTGCTCAACATGTTTGTTAATGATTAATAGTCAACATGGAAGGGTTTAGTATGATTGTATTTAAGAAAAAGTGAGATTTTAGGAAGAACCGAATTGGACATCGGATTAACTCCGATTCCGTCAGGTTTTATTAAATTATGTTTTAAGACTAGAGAATAGAAGAGGGAGGTGGGAAATACGGGTTTGTAGGTTAGAAGAGAGGAAGAGGGAACGGTTGGAGGCACCGGTGCGCCGTTTCGTCGCCGGGGGCTCTTAGGCTTGTCGTCGGAAAATCGCCGAAGTTTCGCCCCTCGCTAACTCCAAATGCACACTAAACTTCTAGAGATTTCTTGAGAGTTTTGATCAGAATTTTGGAGTGAGGGTGGTGTGTTTAGGGGTTGTATTTATAGGGTAAGGCTAGGGTTTAGGGTAGGTGAAAGGTTGAATTGAAATTTGTAATAAAAATTTTATTAAAATAGGGTTTAATATGATTTAAAGGGGCTCTGGAACCGATCTACATAATTAAAGTGTGCAGGGGTACTGGGAAGATGAAGAGGCAGACATTTCATGTTGACGACCCGGCGATCCGGCCGAGTCTGTCCGACGGCGCCGGCCGACTCGGGCCGAGTCAAGGACGGGGTCGTCGCCATGGGTCCGCCGTCTCTTGGTCTACTCCCTGGGACATTTACTTTTACATGTGTGGTGGGGTTTTTACGAGTTATGCACGTGTAGACTCTTGGTATTCTAAAAATTCAAAATAAAACAATATTAAAAAATAATGCGGGGTGTGGGATTTGAACTCTGGTGGCTTGGTTCAGCAGTGCAAAGTCTTACCAATGAGCTACAAGCTCTTGCTTGCTATTATAAAGCAAAACAAACTTATATCTTGTGTTCAGGAAAAAATACCCCTTTCTGTAATTTTGAAAAAAATTGTACAGAAAGTTTGGGGTTGTTACATTCTACCCTCCTTATAAAAATTTCGTTGTCAAAATTTGTAAAAGGAAAGTGTAACAGATTCAAGGAAAGTTTGGTGACTGAAGTACTGATAGTGTATGAAAAATATCAAAGTGATATAAGGGTTTTAAAAATGTGAAAGAGACTTACTAGTGTTACCTTGACCTACAGCCTCGGCTTCTACGGCTGCTAAAGTGAATGTCTGTCGCCATGGCACATCCCTCCTAGCTGGAGGCACATTTCTCTGTCCTCGAGGCATGTTCCTCAGTACCTGTTAGAATTGGCGATTTGGCTATGCAGGAAATCCACGTGAAGGTTATGCTGGGAGTGCAGGACGAGTTGCAGGAGACTGGATAGCTGGCCGCTGCGGGTAGTTGGTGGGTGTGTGAGCTGAGTTGTATATATATGGACAGGTCTCAATTCTGTGATTGGACGCGCCACAAACTAGGCATAGGCCTTTTGCGCGCCTGCAGTCCTTCCACAAGTGTCCCTTTCTATAGCAGTAGTAGCAAAAGTCCGGACTTGGTTGGTTACTAATTTCTTCCGGTCTTTGGTGTTCAACCGTTGGCCTTGAAAAGGCTCCTCCTGCCATCTGATTGGCAGGGCGCTTCACTCCGTCAGATTGAGGTCTGCCCTTCTTCTTCACCACTACCTCGTATCTTCGGGCAGCTTTCAACGCCAAATCATGGGTTGGGAAATCCCCTGTAGCTAAAGCAACTTGGATTTCCGGGTCCAACCCTTGCTGAAATCTTCTTGCTCTGATCTCAGCAATCGGTATGAGATGGGCCACAAACCGACTGAGCATGGTGAATTCAGCGTCATATTCATCTACTGACTTGGTCCACATCGAACCTTGTTGAAGATGGATAAACTGATGTTCCATGTTGAATCTGGCAGTCTCAGGGAAGTACTTAGCGTCGACGATGTCGCGGAAAGTCTTCCATTCGATGGGTTGATCAAGACGGCTTTCTTCCGCCTTCCGCCAATTCCGTGCATTCTCCGTGAGTTGTAATTTTACAATACGAACCCAAGCTATTTTTGGCACTTGTGCTTCTATCAGATCATCTTCGATACTCTGAGCCCATTCCTCAGCATCTAGTGGGCTCTCCTTTCCTGAGAACTGTTTGGGGTGCAAAGCCCTGAATTGCTTCACCCCAGGTGCTTCTGCCTCGGGACGGTTCATTAAAAGAGCAGTCTGCTGCTGCTGTCCCTCGAGGAGGCTGCGGATTGCCTCAAACAGAACCGTTTGCTCGTTGAACGGAGCAGGGAAGGCAGGTGTGAGTGGTAGTGGCGGAGGTGTGTTGTTGACATTGGTGCTGGTGTTGTTTGGGGAATCCATAACCTTGAAGAAAAATTTAGGTTAGACAGATTCAAAGTATATGGAATGATAAGATTCAAGGAATATGAATTGTAAAGAATGTTTTAGTTGCTGGTTCTTGTGTTATATTGCTTAGGTTGTTCACGCAGAACAGAACTGCATGGTAGTGTTCCATAGCTCTGACCTGCATGGGCCACCAACAAAACCTGTCATGCCCCGTTTCCCAGTATACGGGCAGAGGACGCGACGAGGCCGCTACGTATTTACTCTGAAGTAAATACGCTAAGCGTATCTAAGCAATATAAATATAAATGAACAAGAGACAAGATATAATAAAACAGCAACTTTATTTATTCACATTCTTTTGTACAATGCATGGAAAGTAAATATATCTAATGAAAGCAATGCCTAAACAGTGGCATAATAGAAATGATAAGTACTGAAATAAAAGTGTGTACAATGAAGCTAAAGTTATGGGTCGTAGAAAAGCTGGTCCAAGTCCTCACTAGTAGGCTCGATCTCCTGAGTGTCCAGATCACCTGACAACATTCCAAAGAAAAAAGAGAAGGAATGTCGTCAGCGAACAATCGCTCGGTAAATCCCAAAGATAAGGGAGAAATAGAATAGACAAAAAGAGAAAGTAGATTTTAAAGTTGTATTATATGGTTAACGCTGTTGTTTGTAGCTTGGTACAGAAGGATGCCAGTGTATACGAGAGGAGTCTCTATATGCTAGAGACTAGAGCAAACGGAATGTACAAGGCTCCGTTATACAACCCGAAACAACTACAATTGGATTCAGGTTAGGTGTCTTAATCTTGCGGTCCCGTGCCACTTTTAACACCTTCTGTACCAATCTACCCCTTAAACCCCACGATGTCTTGATTGTATTGTTTGTATTGTATTTCAACTTGTAATTGAATTGTAATATAGATTGTATATTTGGATGACTTGTCGAAACCATGATATCAGTAAAATGGATGTACTGGAGAATCATGGATGTAACTGGAGAATCATGTAAATGGAAGTATATCCTTGGTTCGGTTCAGTCAATACAGATTGAATAGATTGAATATATGGATTCATGTTGAATTGTAGTTTTGTAATTTCATACTTGAATCATATTCAAGTCAAATTATTATAATGAGACTCAGTCTGAGTCAGAACAATTAGAAAAAAAAATGAAGTCCTGATTGTTTTGATGTTATCGGTAACCGCTGCACATGGGCGGCAGGATTTGTGTCTTTTTCAAAGACGAATACCGTGTTGATAACACCGTTGTTAAGTTGTCTACGTTAAATAGGCAAGCACCCACTTCTCCGGCTCCCTGAGGCTCAAGAGAGTGGTCCCGCTTAAAACTATATTTACTAGGGTCCTTAGGGTAATTTATAGAACTTGAGGGGGTTTTATGTAAAATACTTTTGTATAATTTTAAAAATACACCCAAAGTATTTAATTATCGTCTTTAGAGTTATCATAGATGTAGATTTTATACTTGTGATATTTATAGTATTTAATTGTAATATTTAACTTGTATGGAATTCATGGTATTTTAAGGTAAAGTGATTCTTGTGATTTTTAGAAGAAAGTTGGAATATTTATATTATCACAAAATAGATATTCTAATGATACATACATACATACATACATACATACATACATACATACATACATACATATATATATATATATATATATATATATATATATATATATATATAATTTTAGTATATATTATATTTCTAGAAATCTTATTTTCTTAAGATATTCATATTTTAAATCTCTCGAGACCGAATGCTGCTTGCGGAGGTCTGCATCTCGCACTACTAAGCCTAGGGATGTGCGATAATCTCACCATCCCAGTCAGGTTCCCCAAAATGGGTTGTAGCGGCGCTTTGCAAAGATTTGTAATATACTTAATCTTTTTAGAAAACGGTTTTATTAGTAAATGGTATTTATTTGAAAGGTTTCGTTTTCCCGTATTCTAGGTTCCCGAAAGTATTGTGCTATGTTGCATCTGAGTGTTGTGAAGAGGTAGGTCATTACCTCGTGATCTATCTAAAGGTATAGTAAGATTGTGATGTTTTAATGTTGAAATTAAACTACATGGTATTTTACTGAAAAAGAGCGGTAAAAGTTACAAAATAAAATATATTACCATGAAACTTGCTCAACATGTTTGTTAATGATTAATAGTCAACATGGAAGGGTTTAGTATGATTGTATTTAAGAAAAAGTGAGATTTTAACAAGAACTGAATCGGAAATCGGATTAACTCTGATTTCGTCGGGTTTTATTAAAAGATGTTTTAAGACTAGAGAATAGAAAAGGGAGGTGGGACTTACGGGTTTGTAGGTTAGAAGAGAGGAAGAGGGAACGGTTAGAGGCGCCGGTGCATCATTTCGTCACTGGGAGCTCCTAGGGTTGTCGTCGGAAAATCGCCGAAGTTTCACCCCTAGCTAACTCCAAATGCACATTAAACTTCAAGGGATTTCTTGAGAGTTTTGATCAGAATTTTGGATTGAAGGGGGTGTGTTTAGGGGTTGTATTTATAGGGTAAGCCTAGGGTTTAGGGTAGGTGAAAGGTTGAATTGAAATTTGTAATAAAAATTGTATTAAAATAGGGTTTAATGTGATTAAAGGGGCTATGGAACCGATCTACAGAATTAAAGTGTGCAGGGGTACTGGGAAGATGAAGAGGCAGACATTTCATGTTGACGACCCGGCAGTCCGGCTGAGTCGGCCGAGTCAAGGCCGGGGTCGTCGCCGTGGGTCCGTCGTCTCTTGGTCTACTCCTTGGGACATTTACTTTTACATGTGTAGTGGGGTTTTTACGAGTTATGCACGTGTAGACTCTTGGTATTCTAAAAATTCAAAATAAAACAATATTAAAAAATAATGTAGGTATGGGATTTAAACTCTGGTGGCTTGGTTCAGCAGTGCAAAGTCTTACCAATGAGCTACAAGCTCTTGCTTGCTATTAAAAAGAAAAACAAACTTATATCTTGTACTCAGGCAAAAATACCCCTTTCTGTAATCTTGAAAAAATTTGTACAGAAAGTTGTACATAAAGTTTGGGGTTGTTACAAGCCCCCTCCGTCTCAAAGTGTAACACCCGAGTTCACTTATACCAATTCCCATTCCGTATTTACTTATCTGTGGTATTTTCTTGATTTAACGGGTTTTGGGAGCGAATGGTATTTTTACATTTTACTTTGCATTCGACCCGACCCGCTTGCTTGAACCTGTTTGATTCACACTTATAGATTACCCTGACTTGTTATATAGACACGTGCATCTCATGTATACTGCATACTGGCATTTACCAGGCATTGCATCTTTTATCATATAACAGTTTAAATCATGAAAAATGAGTTAAAATTGCATTTCATGGCCTGCATGATACCCCTAACCTTGTGGTAGCGTCCTTGCATCGTGCTCTCGTCCCGTTCTGTGAAACGGACGCGTTTAGACGGCTACGCGCACGTACGTGCGTCCGTACTTGGGGGTATGCTTTTCTATGACAAAATCTTTCTTTTTAATTTTTGGAGTTTGCCAATATTTTTCATATTTCAAATTCAAAGACCCGGGCGCAATTCTGAAATATTTTGTATCCCGCCAAATACTATTTAATTTTGAATCTCTTAAATCATTTAGAAAATATTTTACAGCTTACTGTATATTTTCTTAACTAACAAAGTTACTGTGTAAACTGGTAAATCTTCTATATTTTTCCAAAACAAAATTCCCTAAATCCCCAGCCAATCAAACCCCGTTTCTTCCTGGGCCCCACCTCGCTCTCCTTTTCCCCTCACCGAGCTCTTTCTTTTCTAAAACCCTGGCCCCACCTCCTCTTTCTCTCCCTTCTCTTTTCTTTCTCTTCTCCCTCTCTCTCTTTCTCTCTCCCCCTCCCTCACTACGCGCCAACTCTCTCTCTCCTCTCGTTTTCTCACTCCTCTCGCGATCCCTGTTCATCAGGGATCCGCTCACCGCTCCCCCTATAGTAACCTCCTTCCTTCGTTTCCCTCTCGTCCTCGACGCTAACCCTAACCCAGCTTCACCTCTCGCAGCGCCTAACCCCTTCAGCACCGCAGCCACCTCCTTCCATCACCCAACTCAAGAGCACCCCCTTCATCCCTCGCTGCTTCCATGGCCGAGAACAAAACCTTCAACTCCTCCGTCGCCACCTACCCACGCTTATATTCCCGAGCAACCCATCAACCCATCGCCGGAGCTCCTTTTACCCCGACGACCTCACTTCGTCGTCGCCTCCTTCTTCTCCTCTTCTCGTTATATACTTCCTCCTCTTCCCTCCTTCTCTACAACTCAACCCCATCATCACCACTTTTCCAGATCCACCCTACCGTCTTACTGAAACCATCGCCGCCGGAGCCCCGACGACCTCGTCGCCGACTCCACAAACCTCTCATTTTCCTCCCCTCCTCTGCCTGAGACTCCAGCCACCAAGAGTCTCGCGCACATGCTCACCTGGACCCTAAAACCGAGCCTGCACATTCTCTTATCGCCGGAGTCGTTCGCCGTCGTCGATCCCGCTCTCGTCTTCCGACTCCAGTGCGCCCAGTGAGTTGTCCCCTTCTTCCCAACCTCTGTATTCTCTTCATTTCCTCTCCTTCTTCTTTCTTTTCTTTGTAATCCCTTCTTTATATTCTCTGTTGTTTCTAGTTCGCCAGAAACCGGCGTACCGTCGACGATACCGACGACCCAGCGAGCGTACCTGACCCGTGTGATCACGATGTGCGTGATTTGGATCCATTCCTTGTACCGTACGCTCGTCGTGACGTTTCGGCCGACGTGAGAAGTTCCGCATTCCCGTTCCGGATCCGTCCAGGAAAGTTAATCTTGCTACATGCTACTATAACATCTATATATATTTATTTCATGTTTATGATTGTAAATGGAACCTAAGGCTGTTAATCTTCATTATTGCATTTCGATGTCAGAATATATCATGGTAGACTCAGATCTTAAATCATAATCCGTTGCATATTAGAGCACCATATTGTGTACCCACATCCGTATTTAATTTGCCTACTAATTAACTGCATAACTCCTAGCACCCTTAAATAGCTTCTACCCCGAATACCTAGTGGCATCCATTGAACGTATTTTTATGTATCATTGCATCTCTAGAGTATTTAGTACGTATTAGCATGATTTTAACATTCATATGTGTTTACAGTATTCATGAAGTGTTAAAACCATCTATTAAATACAAACGAATATCTGTGCATCTACATACTTTAATCTGTACCTGATTGCATTTCACGTTATAAATTCCAGCTTGTTAATTCTAGTAGTACACCTGCTTGTTCTGTATGCCATGATTATGCTAGTTTGATTTTGAGCACCCACATGATATCTTGTACATCCTGATATGACCTGCTACAACTATTACTTGATATAACATGGTACCGTACACCCCTGACATGACATGACACCTTTATACATTACCTGGTTTGACCTGATGTACCATGGCTTGACCCGTTACCTGATCTTGTGTCTAATGCCAACAAACCTGACGTGTAGTCCTCACGGACCGTTCCTGTTGTCTATCCAGACAAACCTGCTTACCTGATCCTGTGTTGGCATTAGTTCTTGATTACTGAATACCTGACTTGACATACACATATAACTTGGGGGTATGGGGAAATCAAAGGTGAAACCTGACTTGTAACTCAACAGTTCGCTACTTGTTCTGATCAGTTTTAGAGGCTAGGCCAGCCTTGGAATGATGCTGCTGACATCATTCATCTGTACATATTCCTGTTTAGTGCCTAGCGGCATGTCTCGGTTTCAGCCCGAGAATCTGGGCCGTGGTCCCGGGTATGCACGGGATACTATTGAGTTACATCGATGATTCACCAATTTGGTTTCAAAGTCTTTAGAATAGAAAACCTGATAGGCAGTTTAGTTTACTCAATGCACACTACCCTATACTGCCTTGACCTACCTTACTGTTACACCTGCTTTTCATTCATGTTTATATTGGCATTGCCTGTTACTCTATTCATATTTTATTACTTGATGACCTGACGCGCTGACGTCTGGGTTTTGCATGGCCCAGATTCTTCTACCTTGTTGCAGACTGAGCAGGAGTATTGCCGCTGTTAGTCGAGCGGTGAAGTTCCTGTCGGTATGTAGTTTCACTTCCAAGCGTTTCATTTATTGTATCTTTTGGCTTCCGCATATTGTTATTTCTTGACTCTTTCATTCTGGCTTATGGACATGTACTAGATAGTTAGTTTACTTTCCTGTTCTTGATATCTCTACAGCCGTAATGTGACTGTGGAAGGATGTTTCCTATCCACAGGTAGCATGGTTGGCTATGTCACGTGCCCATCTTAGCGTACTCTGGGAAGCGGGGCGTGACATGGTTCTTTTGGTATCAGAGCATAGGTTAGTAGGGTTGATTCTTTTGTAGTTGGGTATTGTACCCAATACACGAATCAGAATACCCGTATTTAGGAAACATGTCCTGCCACCTTGTCGTTTTACCGTTTTTGAATCAAGTTCTTCCTGATTATATCTTGTATGATATGCAAACTTCCTTTGCACATCGACTCGAAAACCTGATTCCTTGTTATCTTTAGGGCTTGGGCGACTTGGGTGGAGTTATGTAATTGTGCCCATGAACTGCAGCATGGTTACAATGCGGTACTCTATTTAAGTAACTTTGAGTCCTGGTCTTGATTCACTTTCTTGTTCCATGATCATTGTACTACCTTGTTCCTCTCGGTTTCATTGCTCACTAGTTAGTGTTTCATCGCCAGCTTGAATCGTGTTTACCGTGGGTAACCCTCTTCAGTATCTTGACTTCGGATGAAGTCATCTTGGTATCTTACTTGTTCTTATTTTCCTCGCATTAGGACTATTCAATCCTAGTGCGTTCCCTTGTTTGTTGTTGTCTTGGGAATGGTTTTTCGCGGCACTTTTCGCACTCATATTGATTGTAAGGAAAGGAAGGTGATTCTCCAGATTCCCGGACATTCGGAAGTTGTTTTGCTGGGGGAAGCAGTTCTGTCGGGCCAGTCAAGTTAGGGCTAGGCCGACAAACAAGGTTCTTTCGTCAATGGCAGTGGATAAGGAAGAAGTGCCGGCTATATTTGAGAGTTTCATGGAAGCGTGAAGACATATCAGGTTTACCGCCGAGGCGAGACGTAGAGTTCGCACTTGAACTTGTTCCTAGTGCAGCGCCATTCTCAAAGGGCATCTTACCCGATGACACTAGTGGAGTTGGAAGAAGTCAGGAAGTAGGTTGCTGAATTAACCGAGAAGGGTTGGTTCGCCGCAGCAACTTAACTGGGGAAGCTCCAGTTCTTCTAGTAAAGAAGAAGTTGGCACAGGAAAGACGTGCGTTGATTATCGAGAATTAAACCGGGTGACTATTAGGAACTAGTACCCGATCCCTCGCATTGGCGAAGTGTTTAAGCAGCTTAGTGGCGCGAGGGTAGTCTCGAAGCTGGATTTGCGGTTTGGATATCATCAGGTCCGAGTTAAATCAGAAGATATTTGCGAGATTGCGTTCCGAACTCAGTATGGGCATTACGAGTATTAGTGACGCCCTTCGGAATAACGACTACACCGGCAATATTTATGGACCTGATGAACGGAATCTTTTCACCATTCTTGGACCAGTTTTAGTCATGGAAGATATTCTGGTCTACCCGAGGAGCATTGAAGAGCATGCAGAACACTTAAAGATCTCACTGCAGACTTGGAGGCAAGAAAGATTATATGCAAGGGTGAGCAAGTGCAAGTTTTGGCTTGAAAGATTTGGGACATATCGTAGTGGGAGATGGAATCGCCGTTTACCCAGGGAAGATTACAGCAGTTCAAGACCGGCCGATTCCGAACAACGTTGCAAAGATCAGAAGTTTCTTGGACTTGCAGGATACTATAGAAGGTTCGTGAAGAAAGTTTTGCTCGTTTGGCTGAGCCTCTGACCAAGCTTACGCACAAGAAATTACCATTTGTGTGGACAGATAAGTGTGCGTCAGCCTTTGAGGCGTTGGGGCAATATTTGATAACCGCTTTTGTTTTTAACCGTACCAGACGGTTCCGGAGGATTGGTAATTCACAGCGACGCACCGGAGAAAGAATCGGGATATGTTTTGGTGCAGCATGGGAAGGTTACAACTTACGCATCGAGACAGTGAAGACCCATGGGAAGAATTACTCAACTCATGACTTGGAGTTACCAGCTGGGATTTACGCTTTGAAGATTTGGAGACACTACTTATTGGGCGAAAGGGGTCGAAATATTCACCGATCACAAAAGCCTAAAGTACGTGTTCGTGCAGAAGGAGCTTAGTATGAGGCAGCGCTGATGGTTAGGACTGATGGCTGACTACGGTCTTGATCCTAAGTACCATCCGGGGAGGATAATGTCGCACCGGATACGCGCAGTCAGTTACCAGCAATTCAGATGTTGACTACGCAGAAGGAACTCGTTGAAGACTTTCGAAGACTTGATTCGGAGGTTGTGCTACCGCATTCTTCGGGATAGTTAGTGCATCTGCGAGTACATTCGTCATTGATCGAGAATATTAAGGCAGCGCAATTGCAGGATCTTAGATTTCAAAAGTTTCGAGAACAGGTTGAAGCCGGACTACGAACAGATTTACTGATACATGAAGGTGGTTCGTTAAGATATGGTAGCAGTTGTGTGTGCCAAAGGGAGATATTTGTAAAGAACTTATGAGGAAGGCACACAATTCAGCCTATTCCGTACATCCAGGAGGCACGAAGATATACCGAGAATTACGACAGCATTTCTGGCGGGAAGGCATGAAACGGGAGATTGCCCGCTTTGTGGCAAAGTGCTTGGTGGGTCAGCAAGTTAAGGCTGAACATCAAAGGGATTGCTGGTTTATTGCAACCACTCCCGGTTCCTCAGTGGAAGTGGGAACATATAACCATAGATTTCGTGACTTCTCTACCGCGGATTTCAAAAGGCAACAATACAGTTTGGATGATTGTTGACGGATCGACCAAGGCAGTTCATTTCATCTCTTTTTTAGATGATCGATCAATAAAAGTTTTGGCAGAACGGTGCATGCAGAAGATTGTAAGATTGCATGGAGTACCGGTGAGCATCGTATCCGATCGTGACACCCGATTCTTAACGCACTTCTGGAGGAGCTTACAGGAAAGTTTGGGGACTCGATTGAGAATAGTACGGCTTACCATCCTCAAACAGATGTTTAGGCTGGGAGAACGATTCAAACTCTTGAGAGTATGCCGAGAGCTTGCAAGTTGGACTTCAGGGTTCATATGAGGATCATATAATTTGGGTGGAGTTGATTGGTACGAAAAAGTGTGTTTTGTAGTTAACCGCAATCAGAACGGTGTCGCGTGTAGCGAGACCGAGGTGAGTACGGGTCGTCCTCTGGGAAACGTGGAACCTTTTATTCTTACTTTAGATGTGTTGAGAAAGAGAGGAGGAATAAAGAATTTTGTGAAAAGTTTCTAGATCTACTTTAAACAAGAATGTTAAATATAGATCTAGATTATTTTAGAGATTTAAATAATATAATAATAGGGCTTGTAGGGTTCGTTACGATTTAGTAGTTATGGAAGATTAATTAAAAGTTACCCTTTTTATCCATTAATAGATTTAGAACTAGAACGACGGTGATGCGTGTAGATTAGGGTTTCTGGAGGGAAAAGGAATCCCACTCTTAACCCTTATCTCGACACGGAACTCCGTTCATTATCTAGTCTTTACCAAAACAATCATTAATCTAATCTCTAATCGCGGTCGGAACTAGCAAAGAATTGCTAGCGCGCCCGATTAGGATGTTAATGATTATTTTGATAAAGTTCCTAAACTTTATAGGACTTAAAAAGGGTTTAGTTATTTTCATCACCCATTAACCTACCCTAATCCTAAGAACCCTAACAAGCGGAGAATTACTCGCGCATGTTGGGAGAAAAAGAGATGGAGAGAAATTGCATAATTAAACTACGAAGAAATAGAATAAGAAAAAGAACTACCTTTATTAATCAACAAGATCAAGTACACTTTGATTCCTTAGAAAATGATTACAAAAACCTAGTTTGCTTCTCGATCTCTTCTAAGGAGGTAGATGAACAGTTGATGATCAGCCTGGATGCGTGAGCCGTCTTGGACTTCGTGATCTCGTCGGCTTGATACCTTTTCCAAGAGGCTCTCGGTGCCTTTTTATAGTGAAAACCCAGAATCTTATTGTTGAAAACTTGGTAAAATTCAGCAAAGAATAATGCCCCAAAATCTTGCACTCTAACCTCCTCAAATTGCGGCGGATCCGCGGCCCCAGGGTGGGTTTGGCCGCGGATCCGCGCTCAAGGGTAGGGATCATTTGATTCTTTTTCTTGGGCTTTCATCTGGTGATATGTGGCAATCCTAGGCATCTTCAGAATCTGAAAATCTTTTCTCTGTTGCTTCCAGACTTGGTCTCCAAGTTTGCTTCTTAATTTGGCAAGATTTCTTCAACAAATTGATTTGTTTGTTAAATCCTTCATAACAACTTGGAAATATTCTGCACAACAACTCAAATAAGATTTTAGTAGACTTTGTTCTACTAGGATTAGATCAATAATATTATTTGCATACATTTTCCTACCAAATGATAATTAAAATATATTAACACATGGAAAATAATGTTTTTACACATAAACCCTCATATGTATAATATATTATAATATAGTCCTTTTTTAATATGAAAATGGTAGGAAAAATGTAATACAAGTGTGCAGTTTTATCAACTGAACAAATACCCCCAAACTTATCTTTGATCGTCCTGAGCAAACTAGTTTATTCAAGAGGAGAAAAAGAAATAAGAAAACTAAGCACACTTTCGTAGGCAGACACGATTGCACTGAGCACGTGCAACAAGCCGTTAAACCTCTAGGTGTCCCTAGTAGGAGGAGTGTTGTCTCCTGAGGGTTTTCAGCGGATTACACCCACAAAATCCAATAACAAAAGAAAGATGGTGAAATTTACATATAAAGACAAGAACCATAAAAGAAATACTTTGAAAAGAAGAGTTTCCAACTATGCTAGCTTTTCAGTTGTCATGAGCCATATCTTAATAGTCATGAAAAAATGTTAGAAATCACATTACCCCTCAATAAAACATCGTCTTTATTCTTCATTCCTACCTTTCTTCCAAACATTGATCATATAACCCCACGTGTGTGAAAATAACATCCCTACACTCGGAGAATTCAATTCAAGCTATCATACTCTTGTCCATCTACCTCAGTACTTTATGAATACTTAGGTTTGCTCACACCTTTTCATGCGACCGCTAATACTTCTTGAGGTACTAACCGACCGATTACTCAAGTGCTTGCTGATTTGGTGATAGTATTTTCCTTGTCTTGCACCACCTAAGGCTTAGAAGTGACTCCCAGACCAGTTGGCCTTAGGGCACTAGGTGAAGAGGCACCCTCGCTATATTTTTTTTATTGCTGCCTTGGCGATACAAAACCAGTGTTCATTTTTTTTTCTTTTCACCATTTTTATACTTCCTTCATACTTTGGCTTTTAGACAAGAGCATTTCAAGGTATCCTCTACTATCCCGAGTTTCAAGACGTGTGTAGATGCATATTGTAGGGTATCAACATTCAAATGTTTGGCTTCCAGAATAGAAACTATTTTTCAGACTTATTTTTATCCTCAGATTAGTGACTTCCTTCATCTTACTAACCCTTGGGACAACAGCTCATAACTACTTATTACTAGTTCGTATAAGAAAACTTCTAATTTTCTTGGTTTTCTTAAACTATTCCTATCTTTTGGATGTAATGTTTCACTTTCTACTCTTTTGTTATAAAAGAAATTTTATTTTTTATTTTTTATTTTTATTGAAAATATTGTGCTTATGCAAAATATGATGCAAATTGATGTGTAAATAAGCACAAACCTCCCCCAAACCTGTTTACAGCAGTGTCCTCACTGATGTCATCCGTTAAGCTCAAAAACCTGTAGACTTGGGAGGAAATTATTAATGGGGGCAAGCATATATGAAAGTGAAAATCCTCCCCCAAACTTATTTTTGGCTCACAAATTTGAGGACAAAAGTTATGTTCAAGAGCCAAAAATATACCCCCCCCCCCCTCAAACATGAGTTAGACAATACGAAGCATTTTAAGAGGGGGTGAGTCATTTGGTCAAAGTAAGGCTTTACAAAGACCAAAAGTTAACACCAACCATTCAAAGATTTTATCAGTATATCGTATAGGTTGGTGGAAGAATGTGTTGTATCGACTCAAGAAAAAGTGGGGAAGGCATAAGAGGTGGTCTGGAAAGGGTTTGAAATTAGAGAAAAGAAAGAATGAGGATGAATGTGAATGATTAGAAAGAAGGAATGGTGACGGTTCAACCTCTAGAGGTGGAGATTGATCAATCACAAAATCCGTATTTTTTAAAAATTCAAGTTCGTCAGCAAAAAGTTCTTCAAAACTTTTATCAATGGTGTGATTGAACATTTTGCTGTCAAAAAGTTTTGTGCCAGAATTTATTCTACTTGATTCATAAAAAATCACTGAGGTAGAGGACTCGAAAAACTCATCTACCTCTTTTTCAAAAATATCCAAATCAAGTTGAATTTCCGGTATTACTGAACTTGAATTAACGGATTGTGATTTATCAAAACTCACTGAAACTATAGGAACAGAAGAAGAACCGGAGAAAGTAGAAGGTGAAATGGGTAAACAAATTGGTATGTCGAGTGTTGCTGAACCAGATGTGGAAGATGGAGGTTGTATTTCGGTCTGATCTTCGGGTATACCATTATCATCAACTTCAAGACATATTTGGGATTCGGGAAGAATTAAAGGCTCAAGATGATGACCATAAGGAAGTGAAAGGATTTGATGAATTGGTGGGCCAAAATCATCAAAAATTTCGGGTTCATCAATCAAAATATCCCCAACGTCAATCACCTCATTCAAGTGAAGGTTAAAATTCTCAAACTCCTCATCAAAAGTATGATTTTCAATCAGTTTTGGTTCAAGAGTGGAGGTGTAAAGATCACAAGGGTTGGGTATGGTTGCACTTGAAAGGGACCCTTCACAGTTGGGTAAATCAAACACTACAAAGTCACACAACTTATCAGTCATTCTATTTGGTGTACTTGATGAATCTATGAAACTGGAGTTGTGGATTTCAGTTTGGAGGTACAGTTCTGTCTTACTACCCAAATCCTTCATAATTTGGTTCGACATTTCCATAAATTTTTCTAATGTCTGCTCCAGACTAGTCTTGGGCTGATAAGGGGTTTCAGTATAAGACTGAAATTCCTGTGGATAATTAAAACTCCCAAATGACTGATTAGAAGAACTGTCTAGAGTAGGTGGAAAAGTCGGATTGGATTGATAGGAATAGAATGGTTGCGGAACTTGGGTAGGAGTAGGATCAATATTATGATAAGAAGAATATTGATATGGGTTGGTTGGTTGGCTATTTTCAACAGACATCTTATATGCCACAAACCGCATATCAAACTCTTCTCCGGACAGTTGATATTGGTCCGGGTTGAAACTTTGGCCTCTAGACCTAGCTATGTGCTCAGCAATGGACATTCGTCTAGGGGCTTCCTCACTCTGGGTATGAACTGAAACAGGTGTAGGATTAGGATATGGTTGATAAGACCTAGACTGAGGTGGCCAACTGTTTCTTCCCGCTTGTTCTATATGATCTCTTAAGGACATGGAAGAGCCGGACGGTATACCGAAGGGATTTCGAAAACAAGAGATATCTGGTTGTGGACAGCAAAGCTCGGCAAGTGTTCTTCTGTTTAGGTCACCCATTATAAGAAGAGAAGAAGGGGGAAGGGGTAAAAAGGAGAGAAAGTAATTGGTTTGTTTTGAAAAATGACGGATTTAGACAAATCACAAAAAAAATGCACAACCCTAGAACTATGGTTACCTAGGTCCAGTCTCTAGACCGCTCCTAGACTTCCAAAGGACAAGCCGCAGGATAAATCCTCTACCGCCTCCTTACTACCCTTGTAGCCAGGTAAGTGCCAGGTAAGTGGGAAGGAACCACGTCGTGGGCCTAATTAAAAACCACTAGCCTTTGTCACACTTGCCTAGGCACTACAAAAGTAATGCGGATAAACGATAGATTACCCACGACCTTCCTCTGTCCTTATTGAGCGCGACAGTCCTTAGAGTCTGATCTAGATATTTTTTAAATTAATGAAGGGTTGATCTATATGCTCGGTTTGTGATTTGTGGGGCTTAGGAAGGGTGATGAAATCCCCACCTAATCTTGATTTGGTCCTTGCCCCTTAAAGATCCGTATTAAAATATGCAAAAACAAACCGAAAAACAAAACTTTGCAAAAAGATTTTTGAGCGGCGATATTTTGCAAAGAATCCTGCAGAAAATAGATTTTATTGGATTTTAGAGGAGAGAGGAGGGAGTTAGAATCTTACCAGAGAAGTGTGAACCCTAGATCTCCTGTTTCCTCAAGTCCGTGACTCCAGATTTCCTCGCAAAAATTCACACAATAATCGTTAAATATACAATTTGCAGTTTTGTTTTAATAATGATATGACTCGTCTAAGAATTCAACACAAATAGTAAAAATAAAAAATTACGCACGTTTCCCCGGCAACGGCGCCATTTGATTGGTACGAAAAAGTGTGTTTTGTAGTTAACCGCAATCAGAACGGTGTCGCGTGTAGCTAGACCGAGGTGAGTACGGGTCGTCCTCTGGGAAACGTGGAACCTTTTATTCTTACTTTAGATGTGTTGAGAAAGAGAGGAGGAATAAAGAATTTTGTGAAAAGTTTCTAGATCTACTTTAAACAAGAATGTTAAATATAGATCTAGATTATTTTAGAGATTTAAATAATATAATAATAGGGCTTGTAGGGTTCGTTAGGATTTAGTAGTTATGGAAGATTAATTAAAAGTTACCCTTTTTATCCATTAATAGATTTAGAACTAGAACGACGGTGATGCGTGTAGATTAGGGTTTCTGGAGGGAAAAGGAATCCCACTCTTAACCCTTATCTCGACACGGAACTCCGTTCATTATCTAGTCTTTACCAAAACAATCATTAATCTAATCTCTAATCGCGGTCGGAACTAGCAAAGAATTGCTAGCGCGCCCGATTAGGATGTTAATGATTATTTTGATAAAGTTCCTAAACTTTATAGGACTTAAAAAGGGTTTAGTTATTTTCATCACCCATTAACCTACCCTAATCCTACGAACCCTAACAAGCGGAGAATTACTCGCGCATGTTGGGAGAAAAAGAGATGGAGAGAAATTGCATAATTAAACTACGAAGAAATAGAATAAGAAAAAGAACTACCTTTATTAATCAACAAGATCAAGTACACTTTGATTCCTTAGAAAATGATTACAAAAACCTAGTTTGCTTCTCGATCTCTTCTAAGGAGGTAGATGAACAGTTGATGATCAGCCTGGATGCGTGAGCCGTCTTGGACTTCGTGATCTCGTCGGCTTGATACCTTTTCCAAGAGGCTCTCGGTGCCTTTTTATAGTGAAAACCCAGAATCTTATTGTTGAAAACTTGGTAAAATTCAGCAAAGAATAATGCCCCAAAATCTTGCACTCTAACCTCCTCAAATTGCGGCGGATCCGCGGCCCCAGGGTGGGTTTGGCCGCGGATCCGCGCTCAAGGGTAGGGATCATTTGATTCTTTTTCTTGGGCTTTCATCTGGTGACATGTGACAATCCTAGGCATCTTCACAATCTGAAAATCTTTTCTCTGTTGCTTCCAGACTTGGTCTCCAAGTTTGCTTCTTAATTTGGCAAGATTTCTTCAACAAATTGATTTGTTTGTTAAATCCTTCATAACAACTTGAAAATATTCTGCACAACAACTCAAATAAGATTTTAGTAGACTTTGTTCTACTAGGATTAGATCAATAATATTATTTGCATACATTTTCCTACCAAATGATAATTAAAATATATTAACACATGGAAAATAATGTTTTTACACATAAACCCTCATATGTATAATATATTATAATATAGTCCTTTTTTAATATGAAAATGGTAGGAAAAATGTAATACAAGTGTGCAGTTTTATCAACTGAACAGGAGTGTTCTTACAGCAACAGTTCCAGGCGCCGTTGCAGACGGCTCCATTTGAAGCTTTTATGGTCGCAAGTGTCGTTCCCTTGTTTGTTGGGACGATGTTGGTGGACGAAATTTAGTGGGACCAGATTTGGTTGTGCAGACTGTTGAGAAGGTTAATAGATTCTGGAATCATATTAGTGCAGCACGGGACCGACACGAGTTGGCAGATAAGTTGAGAAGACCTATGAAGTTCGTCGTTGGTAATACGGTATTCTTGAAGGTGTCACCGACTAGAGGAATGATACGTTTCGGAAGGTTTAGTTCTTGATTCGTTGGATCTTTTGAGGTTTTGGGCATACTGGAGAAGTCGCATATCGTTTGGCATCACCGAAATCTTTGGAGAATGTTCATAACGAGTTTCTTGTATCTCAACCCCGGAGATATGCTCGAGAGGAAATACATGTATTGGATCTTTTGGAGATGACTGTACGAGAAGATTTAACCTTGAGGAGCGACCGATGACAAGTGTAGATCGAAGAGAAAAGATTCTTATGAACAAAGTTATCCCTCTTGTGCTTGTTTCTTAGGAACGAGAAGATGAAATTGTTAGTGTATATGCCCTAGAGGCCATTACTGTATCATACTAGTTTGTATATTACTTAATGGAAGCTTGGGATATTCACCTCGTATATACAATCTTGCTCAAAATAGTAGTATGCTACTTGGTTTGTTTCTACTTCAATGTGTACATGTGTTTATTTTTGTATATCGCCTATACACATTAGTGGAGCCCTTAGGATCTTTGCTTGATTACCAGCGATGTGATGGCCGTCACACTAGTGGGGCTGGGTAATCTACAAGCACATCCTTATGCAGGTCCCTGGTCGCAGGACTATCGAGACAGGGCATCGATACTCCGGAGTAGACCAGCGCATGCGCTTCTCATCCCAGTGTGGGAGACGGTCTGTCCCACAGCCGTCAGTACGTCGTACTTGAGTAGTATGCGGGTGCTCGTTAGGTTACGGGTATACTGGACAGGACTCGTCGGGAACTGACTAGTTGGTATTATGCCTATCGTCAGTTATCAGTTCCCAGGTGACATGAGTACAGCTTAGTCCGCTGACTTGACACTGTCACTTCGCCTCGAGTGTGTTCCCACTGTACTTTTATCACTACCCTACCACGGCTCAAAAGAGCCGTGCAAACAGGTAGTAGTTGGGTGCAGTCCCGAAGCACTTGGAGGCAGTGACGGTTAGACAGGATTCGTCTCTCCCGGTATTGGGGGTTGACATCGCGCTGTGTCTAGGAGAGCCATTACACGAGTAGTCCCTGGCCAGGGCAAACGAGATATACTGGTAGGCTTCCAGTGTTATCTCAGGGTGTTTTGGGCTTCGCTCCGGCACGACTTGTACCGCTATTGGGGGACTGACGTTTACCGCCCCCTAGGCCCGCCATGCGATGTATCAGACGAACAGACCGGACTGTACGGAGAATGTCACACTCAGGCTCAGTAGGAGTTCAGATGGGTTTCGCCTCGTCGGTCTTCTTGTCGGCATTACCTGGGGACCGTTACGCACAGCTAGTGCCGCTTGCGGTCTGTGGTTAAACCCACTGCCAGCGTAGTGTCGAGTCTTTAGAGTCCCACACAGAAAGCTTTTCGCCTTTAGGCAAAAGAGTAGAGGTCGCATGGTTTTGCGACAGGTCGCATGGTTTTGCGACAGGGTTCGGTCACATCCGTGCACTTGTGCACGTACAGTGTCCGGACAGTTTGCACTAGCGGGCTTTGGTTTAAGCCAGATCCTAGTGTACCTTTTGGGATTGGATTTATCCAGTATGCACTCGTGTTCCTCGGAACGCGGATGCGGGTGTGTATGCACAGTTGACAGGGAGACAGAGGCAGCGGATTCTCATTAGGGTTGTTGACAGTTGACCGTTGACTATTTGACTTTTTGCTCAACCCTAATGAGAATATGATATGTGATTAACTATTATATTAATTAAGTATTATGGTGACATGGTTGTTGACTTTTGTTGACTTTGTTGACTTGTTGACTTTTGTTGACTTGTTGACTTTGTTGACCGGTTGACTAGGCTTGACTAGTTGACCATCATGATAACCATAGCCATCATTTCATGGCAAAGACTTTTGCTTGCTTGCTCATTTGTGCAAAATGAGTGCATGAAATGATATGGTTATGATTGCTTCAACCATCACATAACACTTGATTTGGTATAATGAGTTATGATGACTTTGGATTATGAGAGGGTGAGAGACAAAAGACTTGCTCATTCTTTCTTGCTCATTCTCTCTCTTGTTCTTGAGCTCTCTTGTTTTGCTCTCACCCTCACCCTCTTGCTCCCTCTCTTGACTCTATGGTTCTCTTGTCTCATGAGTTGAGAATCAAGAACCATAGATAAAATCCCATACAAACTCTTCTCTACTCACTCTAGTTCACAAGGTTTAGCAAACCGAGTGAACTAGTTTCTTCAAAGTTCGAAGAAGGAGCCAAAGGTTGGAGCTTTCAGGTGGATCTATCTTCGGCGTACGGAGACGACGGGAGGAAGCCAATCCGGACCACCATCGGAGCTTGAAGACGAAGGAGTTCAAGACAAGCAAGGTATAACCCCCTAACCGAGTAGCTAGAAACTCATAGTTAGGTTGTTAGTTAGATGTTTAACCAAGATCCGGGTTATAGGTCCATGTTACCACCTCTATAAAAATCGTTTTTTACTAAATTCCGCATTCCCGAAAGTACCGGGAGAGGTAGCATGGACTTACAGTGGTATCAGAGCCTAGTTAAACTCTATCTAACATGTTAGCAAGTAACTAGAAGATCGATCAAAGAAAAAGTCCCGTAAACGAACCCCAAAATTCAAAGTTTCTGTCGATTTTTATACTGTTCAAAAGTTAATTGTTTTCACACCTAAAATCGACTCAGGGTTTTCTGTGAATACTGTAGAAATTTGGTCCAGAGATCCCATCAAAGAGCTTGCTATTGCCGCGGTTCCGCGGCCGACTTGGCTCCTCTCTGTTCTTTCTTTGCTACAGTATTCTCATAGGGGTATTTTGGGATTTTTGGTATATGTGTTTTCTGCCCAGATTTTCCAGAACGAAAATTTTATTTTTGGGGTCCCGAAAATCAGTATTTTTGATCGAACTTCTAAAAGACTTAAGCTAACGGGTTTTTCTGTAATGTGATATTTGTATTGAACGTCTACTAATCGCTATATGTCGATTAGTGGGGGTTATACAAATCTGTGATCTGTAATGTTGCTGGAATATGTATATGAATATGTTGGATTGTCGCGGGTGAATAGCCGGGGGTTGTGAGACGAGAGTTTTCTTTTCTTTCAATTCATGTAAATTTGTAAATTGATGTAATAATTATTTGTATAGCCGCACAACCGGGTCGGGGTTGTAGCCGTCATTGTATAATTTCTTTTTACTGTTTTTGCTCCTAGGATAGACCCATGGAGGGGGTGCACAAACTACCGGGTATGCCGAAGTGTCGAGTGGCCTACTCATGGAGATGAGGGAGGTTGCTACGCTTTGGGTACTTGGCGGGTAGTTTGCCGCACCCGTAGGGGTCTTGGGTGGGGTATTGGCTATTCACCGCAACGGTGTAATCTGCTTTTCGTTACAGGCTCGTACGAATTACAGATTCCTAGTATATCCAATGTATTCATCTGTGATCTGAAATGTTTATCATTGCAGTATATCTATATATGATATTATTTAGGTGTTGCTTATGTTTTACAGACGCGCTAGCCCAGCCCCCGCTCTGTCGTTAGTTAAGTAACCTAACGGGTAATGACGGGGCCCAGTGGCGAATGCGAATGGAATAAGCGTACGTCATATTTTGGTTGTTTTCTGCAATGGTAGGATTAAATGATGGGACGCATTAAAAGAACTAATGCAAGAATATTACGCATTAAAAGAACTAATGCAAGATAATAAACCAATTTAAAGTCGTTGGAACACTTTCGAAAAACCACTCGGTTCTTTTCAAAACCAACTTTTAAATGCGGAGCTTGAGCCACTCCTTTTAAAAGCTATCTCGTTCCATCGACCAAATCAAGTTCACTACGTTCACGGTTTTGCCAAAACCATTCGTAGCCCTCCGTCGTTTCACATGAATAGTCAATAGTATTCAAGCTATGCATGTTGGCCGAAGTCAAGGCATAGTGATTGGTAGCTATTGGGTGTTCATGTGTAGCATAGATAGATGCGTTGGTTTGGGACAGTCGTACTGCCATTTTGGCCAAAGTCAAGGGTAGGTACGGATGGATCCAAATTAACCTGGATAATGACGGGTAGAACTTGACATGTGACTTATGATATTTTGGCCAAAGTCAAGGTCATAAGAGCATGGGGCAAAAATCCACATCGGGAGTTTCATAAGTACTGAAACATGCTAGATTTTCATACCATTTGGAGTGAGATGATTCTGGTAGGATTCCTTCAGTCTCGTCACGCGATGATATTTGGATCCCGATCCTACTGTGAGTATATGCTACTCCTCGGGAAATCTCTCACTTAACGATCAATGCTATAAACCTAGTAGGTGCCTAGAAAGGTGTTAGCGGGGCTACGCCCCCAGGAAAAAGAGGTTCTTTAATTAAGGAACTTCGCGAAAGCGTTGGAAAACCTCCCTCGAAGTACCGACACCGGCCTGGCTGAACGGTTAAGCAAGTATTGTGCGGTGGGATTGATCCCGACTAATTCTTCCTTTATGGTTTGAGGAGGGATTCGAGAAACAGTGGGAGCCATCCTGTTTAGACAAACTAAAAACCATTCTAAACTTGCAAGAGCATCATGCTGAGTGTTTCTTCTTCTCTCTCCTAATTGCAGCGACCAATCGACATGACTGGACTTAAGTTACTTCTAGATAAAAACATACTGACAGGGCCAAACTACAAAGATTGGCTCAGGAATGTCAAAATGGCAATCACTTACGACAAGCTGGGGTATCTTCTTACCACCACAGCTCCCCCTGTCCCTGGTCCCACTTCCAGCGTCGCGGATAAGGAAATCCGCAAGACTTGGGAGATTGATAGCGCGAAGGCCAAGTGCCTCGTACTTGCCTCGATGGACAACGAACATCAGAGGAGGCACGAGAATATGGACCTTGAATCCATATTTCTCCATACAAAAGAACTGTATGGAGAGCAATCTCGTATCGCAAGATACGAAGCGTCGAAAAAGTTATTTTCG
This sequence comes from Agapanthus africanus, assembly GCA_030015575.1. NCBI lineage: Eukaryota > Viridiplantae > Streptophyta > Magnoliopsida > Asparagales > Amaryllidaceae > Agapanthus > Agapanthus africanus. Next base: position 600,867,041 of record JASDDO010000014.1, read on the forward strand.
GCAAAGATGGCCGTCGGATCATCAGTAGCCGAGCACGTGCTAAAGATGATCGGCTACATTGAGGAACTCGCGGACCTAGGGACCACATTGGAGAGTGAGCTCTATACGGATATAGTTCTCCAGTCCCTTCCTTCCACTTATGCCCAGTTTATACTGAACTTCAACTTACAAGAAAAAGAGGTTGAACTTTCAGAGCTCCTCAACATGCTGAGGAGCGCAGAGGGCACCCTACAGAAAAGTAGGGAAACATCCACTTTGTTTGTAGGAGGATCATCTTCTTCTAAGTCCAAGGCGAAAGCCAAGGGAAAGAAGAAGAAAGCCCCCGCCAAACCAAGGGGCGGTGTTAGTAAAGTGGATACGAAGGGAAAAGCAAAAGCAACAAAGAAAGCGGGGAAGCTTGTGGATAAGGAAGAATGCTTCTATTGTCATAAGAAAGGTCACTGGAAGAATGATTGCAGGGCTTGGAAAGCCAGGACACAGGAATTGAAGCAGGTTGCAGCTTCAGCTTCAGGTGTGTATGTTATTGAAAACTGTCTTTCAATAAACTCTACTTCCTGGGTATTGGATACCGGATCAGGATCTCATATCTGTAATTCTTTGCAGGCGTTGAGAAACCGTAGGGTTTTGAAGGCAAGTGACATGACCCTCAGAGTTGCGAACGGAGCTAGCATGGATGCTAAAGCCGTGGGGGACTATCACCTGGGAATGTCATATGGACATGTTTTGGTTTTGCGTAATTGCTTTTTTGTACCCAACGCAACTTGTAATATCATTTCTGTATCTTTAGTTTCTAAAGAAGGTTATGAATTTGCGTTTGTAAGTAATGTTGTAAACATTCACCTTAATCAAGTTTTGATTGGGTCAGGTACATTGAGTAATGGTATATACGTATTGAACCAACCACAGATTTTCAATGTCCAGAATACACACAAAAGAAAGTCTCCGGAAATAAATCAGACTTTCTTATGGCATTGTAGACTGGGTCACATCAATGAGAGAAGGTTGACTAAGTTACATACAGAAGGATATTTGAATCCGTTCGAATATCAATCGTATGCCACTTGTCAATCCTGTCTCAAAGGAAAGATGACAAAGAATCCGTTTACTGGACATGGAGTAAGAGCGAGCGAGCTCTTGGGACTCGTACACAGTGACGTGTGCGGTCCAATGTCTACACATGCGTGAAGCGGTTATTCTTACTTCATTACTTTTACGGATGACTTCTCAAGGTACGGTTATGTCTTCTTAATGAAACATAAGTCCGAAGCCTTTGGAAAATTCCAGGAGTATAAGAATGAAGTAGAAAAACAAACCGGCAAAAGTATTAAGATTCTAAGATCGGATCGAGGTGGAGAATACTTAAGTGCCGAGTTCCTGGACTACTTAAAAGAGAATGGTATTCTCTCTCAGCTTACTCCTCCATACACCCCGCAACATAACGGTGTATCGGAGAGACGGAACCGAACCCTATTGGATATGGTGCGGTCCATGATGAGTAACGCTGAGTTACCGTGATCATTCTGGGGATATGCGCTAGAATCAGCCGCATACCTTTTGAACCGAGTTCCTACTAAGACTGTGCCTACTACACCATATGAGATGTGGTGTGGGAAGAGACCCTATCTTAAGCACATTAAGACATGGGGATGTCCAGCTTTTGTCAAAAAGCAGCATGAGGACAAGCTCGAGGCACGCTCAGTACAGTGCAAGTTTGTGGGATATCCAAAGAATTCCAAGGGATATTTCTTCTACTGTGAAGAGGAACAAAAAGTTCTTGTTTCTCGTCATGCCTACTTCTTGGAAACTGAGTTTTTGGAAAACCAGATAAGTGGGAGCACAGTAGAACTGGAAGAAATTCCAGAACCACGGACTATTACTGAAAGTTTAGTGGAACCAGAGGGTTCGGAGGAACAGGACATTCCTACGCCGCTCCGCAGAAGTAGTAGGCAGTCTCATCCGCCCGAGAGATACTACGGTTTTCTCGTAGACTGGGATAGAGAGGATTGCATCATAGATTATGATGAGCCTACTAGCTTCCAGCAGGCCGTTCAGAGCGTTGACTCGGTAAAATGGCTGGATGCAATGCGGACCGAAATGGAGTCCATGTACACCAACAAGGTATGGACGTTGGACATTGCTCCAGACGGGGTAAAACCCGTAGGATGCAAGTGGATCTTCAAAAGGAAGATTGGTGTAGATGGACAGGTTGAGACCTATAAAGCTAGGCTGGTAGCAAAGGGTTTTCGTCAAAGACCTGGCTTGGACTATGACGAAACCTTTTCTCCAGTAGCCATGCTGAAATCCATTCGGATCCTTCTTGCCATTGCTGCCTTCCACGATTATGAGATCTGGCAAATGGACGTAAAGACCGCTTTTCTAAATGGAAATTTAGAGGAGTGTGTCTATATGGACCAACCAGAGGGTTTCATTCAGAGTGGGAGCAGCGGAAAGGTGTGCAAGTTGCTTAAGTCCATCTATGGACTAAAGCAGGCATCGCGGAGTTGGAACATCTGCTTTGATGAGACGGTCAAAGAATTTGGCTTTATCAAAAATCCAGATGAACCATGCATCTATAGTAAATTTGTAGCGAGAACTGTAGTATTCCTCGTTTTATACGTGGATGACATTCTCTTAATAGGAAATGACATTCCTATGCTACAATCTGTCAAGGGGTTCTTGTCACACAGGTTCTCCATGAAAGACCTGGGTGATGCCTCATACATCCTGGGGATCCGGATCCATCGTGATAGATCCAAGAGGATATTAGGACTTTCACAGTCCAGGTACATCGACACCGTACTGAAAAGATTCAGTATGGAAGATTCCAAGCGTGGTAATCTACAGGCTTGTCACGAGATCACCCTCTCTAAAGAGATGTCTCCCAAGACTGATTTGGAGAGGGATCGCATGTCTATTATACCCTACGCTTCTGCGGTAGGCTCTATAATGTATGCGATGTTGTGTACCAGACCGGATGTAGCTTATGCACTTAGTGTGGTAAGCCGGTATCAGTCAAACCCTGGGGAGAAACACTGGATAGCGGTAAAGAACATTCTCAAGTACCTGAGAAGGACTAAGGAGATGTTCTTGGTTTATGGTGGAAAAGACCTCCAGATCGAGGCCTTTGCTGACTCCAGCTTCCAGAGTGACAAGGATGATTCCAAGTCCATATTGGGTTTTGTCTTTACCCTCAATGGAGGGGCGGTGTGTTGGAAGAGTTCCAAACAAGAAACCGTTGCAGACTCGACGATGGAAGCGGAATACATCGCTGCATCTGATGCCGCAAAAGAAGCTGTCTGGATGAGGAAGTTCTTGAAAGAACTTCAGGTGGTTCCGTCCATTGTTGATCCAATACCTCTGTATTGCGACAACAACGGGGCTATAGCTTTAGCGAAGGAACCCAGGTCCCATCAGAGATCCAGGCACATCTTGAGGCGGTATCACCTGATCAGGGAGATCGTAGATCGCCAGGAGATCGAGGTTCGGAGAGTCGCTTCAGAAGATAACACTGCAGATCCATTCACCAAGGCCCTGCCCCAGACTCAGTTCGAGCGGCTGATCGAGATGATAGGTCTTCGATACGCCAGTACATGGCCTTAGTGCAAGTGGGAGATTGTTAGTGTATATGCCCTAGAGGCCATTACTGTATCATATTAGTTTGTATATTACTTAATGGAAGCTTGGGATATTCACCTTGTATATACAATCTTGCTCAAAATAGTAGTATGCTACTTGGTTTGTTTCTACTTCAATGTGTACATGTGTTTATTTTTGTATATCGCCTATACACATTAGTAGAACCCTTAGGATCTTTGCTTGATTACCAGCGATGTGATGGCCGTCACACTAGTGGGGCTGGGTAATCTATAAGCACATCCTTATGCAGGTCCCTGGTCGCAGGACTATCGAGACAGGGCATCGATACTCCGGAGTAGACCAGCGCATGCGCTTCTCATCCCAGTGTGGGAGACGGTCTGTCCCACAGCCGTCAGTACGTCGTACTTAAGATAGTATGCGGGTGCTCGTTAGGTTACGGGTACACTGGACAGGACTCGTCGGGAACTGACTAGTTGGTATTATGCCTATCGTCAGTTATCAGTTCCCAGGTGACATGAGTACAGCTTAGTCCGCTGACTTGACACTGTCACTTCGCCTCGAGTGTGTTCCCACTGTACTTTTATCACTACCCTACCACGGCTCAAAGGAGCCGTGCAAACAGGTAGTAGTTGGGTGCAGTCCCGAAGCACTTGGAGGCAGTGACGGTTAGACAGGATTCGTCTCTCCCGGTATTGGGGGTTGACATCGCGCTGTGTCTAGGAGAGCCATTACACGAGTAGTCCCTGGCCAGGGCAAACGAGATATACTGGTAGGCTTCCAGTGTTATCTCAGGGTGTTTTGGGCTTCGCTCCGGCACGACTTGTACCGCTATTAGGGGACTGACGTTTACCGCCCCCAGGCCCACCATGCGATGTATCAGACGAACAGACCAGACTGTACGGAGAATGTCACACTCAGGCTCAGTAGGAGTTCAGATGGGTTTCGCCTCGTCGGTCTTCTTGTCGGCATTACCTGGGGACCGTTACGCACAGCTAGTGCCGCTTGCGGTCTGTGGTTAAACCCACTGCCAGCGTAGTGTCGAGTCTTTAGAGTCCCACACAGAAAGCTTTTCGCCTTTAGGAAAAAGAGTAGAGGTCGCATGGTTTTGCGACAGGTCGCATGGTTTTGCGACAGGGTTCGGTCACATCCGTGCACTTGTGCACGTACTGTGTCCGGACAGTTTGCACTAGCGGGCTTTGGTTTAAGCCAGATCCTAGTGTACCTTTTGGGATTGGATTTATCCAGTATGCACTCGTGTTCCTCGGAACGCGGATGCGGGTGTGTATGCACAGTTGACAGGGAGACAGAGGCAGCGGATTCTCATTAGGGTTGTTGACAGTTGACCGTTGACTATTTGACTTTTTGCTCAACCCTAATGAGAATATGATATGTGATTAACTATTATATTAATTAAGTATTATGGTGACATGGTTGTTGACTTTTGTTGACTTTGTTGACTTGTTGACTTTTGTTGACTTGTTGACTTTGTTGACCGGTTGACTAGGCTTGACTAGTTGACCATCATGATAACCATAGCCATCATTTCATGGCAAAGACTTTTGCTTGCTTGCTCATTTGTGCAAAATGAGTGCATGAAATGATATGGTTATGGTTGCTTCAACCATCACATAACACTTGATTTGGTATAATGAGTTATGATGACTTTGGATTATGAGAGGGTGAGAGACAAAAGACTTGCTCATTCTTTCTTGCTCATTCTCTCTCTCTTGTTCTTAAGCTCTCTTATTTTGCTCTCACCCTCACCCTCTTGCTCCCTCTCTTGACTCTATAGTTCTATTGTCTCATGAGTTGAGAATCAAGAACCATAGATAAAATCCCATACAAACTCTTCTCTACTCACTCTAGTTCACAAGGTTTAGCAAACCGAGTGAACTAGTTTCTTCAAAGTTCGAAGAAGGAGCCAAAGGTTGGAGCTTTCAGGTGGATCTATCTTCGGCGTACGGAGACGACGGGAGGAAGCCAATCCGGACCACCATCGGAGCTTGAAGACGAAGGAGTTCAAGAAAAGCAAGGTATAACCCCCTAACCGAGTAGCTAGAAACTCGTAGTTAGGTTGTTAGTTAGATGTTTAACCAAGATCCGGGTTATAGGGCCATGTTACCACCTCTATAAAAATCGTTTTTTACCAAATTCCGCATTCCCGAAAGTACCGGGAGAGGTAGCATGGACTTACATAAATCCGGTAGAACCTTCCACATCTATTCTTGAAATCTCTTGCTTGTTTATCCTATCTTGTTCTTGGAATTTCGAAGACGAAATTCTTTTGTCGTTGGGTATAATGTAACACCCGAGTTCACTTATACCAATTCCCGTTCCGTATTTACTTATCTATGGTATTTTCTTGATTTAACGGGTTTTGGGTGCGAATGGTATTTTTACATTTTACTTTGCATTCGACCAGACCCGCTTGCTTGAACCTGTTTGATTCACATTTATAGATTACCCTGACTTGTTACATAGACACGTGCATCTCATGTATACTGCATACTGGCATTTACCTGGCATTGCATCTTTAATCATATAACAGTTTAAATCATGAAAAATGAGTTAAAATTGCATTTCATGGCCTGCATGATACCCCTAATCTTGTGGTAGCGTCCTTGCATCGTGCTCTCGTCCCGTTCTGTGAAACGGACGCGTTTGGATGGCTACGCGCACGTACGTGCGTCCGTACTTGGGGGTATGCTTTTCTATGACAAAATCTTTCTTTTTAATTTTTGGAGTTTGCCAATATTTTTCATATTTCAAATTCAAAGACCCGGGCGCAATTTTGAAATATTTTGTATCCCGCCAAATCCTATTTAATTTTGAATCTCTTAAATCATTTAGAAAATATTTTACAGCTTACTGTATATTTTCTTAACTAACAAAGTTACTGTGTAAACTGGTAAATCTTCTATATTTTTCCAAAACAAAATTCCCTAAATCCCCAGCCAATCAAACCCCGTTTCTTCCTGGGCCCCACCTCGCTCTCCTTTTCCCCTCACAGAGCTCTTTCTTTTCTAAAACCCTGGCCCACCTCCTCTTTCTCTCCCTTCTCTTTTCTTTCTCTTTTCTCTCCTTCTCTTTATCTCTCTCTCTCTCTCTCTCTCTCGCCCCCCCTCACTAGGCGCCAACTCTCTCTCTCCTCTCGTTTTCTCACTCCTCTCGCGATCCCTGTTCATCAGGGATCCGCTCACCGCTCCCCCCCTATGGTAACCTCCCTCCTTCATTTCCCTCTCATCCTCGACGCTAACCCTAACCCAGCTTCACCTCTCGCAGCGCCTAACCCCTTCAGCACCGCAGCCACCTCCTTCCTTCACCCAACTCGAGAGCACCCCCTTCATCCCTCGCTGCTCCCATGGCCGAGAACAAAACCTTCAACTCCTCCGTCGCCACCTACCCACGCCTATATTCCCGAGCAACCCATCAACCCATCGCCGGAGCTCCTTTTACCCCGACGACCTCACTTCGTCGTCGCCTCCTTCTTCTCCTCTTCTCGTTATATACTTCCTCCTCTTCCCTCCTTCTCTACAACTCAACCCCATCATCACCACTTTTCCAGATCCACCCTACCGTCTTACTGGAACCATCGCCGCCGGAGCCCCGACGACCTCGTCGCCGACTCCACAAACCTCTCCTTTTCCTCCCCTCCTCTGCCTGAGACTCCAGCCACCAAGAGTCTCGCGTACATGCTCACCTGGACGCTAAAACCGAGCCTGCACATTCTCTTATCGCCGGAGTCGTTCGCCGTCGTCGATCCCGCTCTCGTCTTCCGACTCCAGTGCGCCCAGTGAGTTGTCCCCTTCTTCCCAACCTCTGTATTCTCTTCCTTTCCTCTCCTTATTCTTTCTTTTCTTTGTAATCCCTTCTTTATATTCTCTGTTGTTTCTAGTTCGCCGGAAACCGGCGTACCGTCGACGATCCCGACGACCCAGCGAGCGTACCTAACCCGTGTGATCACGCTGTGCATGATTGGATCCATTCCTTGTACCGTACGCGCGTCGCGACGTTTCGGCCGACGTGAGAAGTTCCGCATTCTCGTTCCGGATCCGTCCAGGCAAGTTAATCTTGCTACATGCTACTATAACATCTATATATATTTATTTCATGTTTATGATTGTAAATGGAACCTAATGCTGTTAATCTTCATTATTGCGTTTCGATGTCAGAATATATCATGGTAGACTCAGATCTTAAATCATAATCCGTTGCATATTAGAGCACCATATTGTGTACCCACATCCGTATTTAATTTGCCTACTAATTAACTGCATAACTCCTAGCACCCTTAAATAGCTTCTACCCCGAATACCTAGTGGCATCCATTGAACGTATTTTTATGTATCATTGCATCTCTAGAGTATTTAGTACGTATTAGCATGATTTTAACATTCATATGTGTTTACAGTATTCATGAAGTGTTGAAACCATCTATTAAATACAAACGAATATCTGTGCATCTACATACTTTAATCTGTACCTGATTGCATTTCACGTTATAAATTCCAGCTTGTTAATTCTAGTAGTACACCTGCTTGTTCTGTATGCCATGATTATGCTAGTTTGATTTTGAGCACCCACATGATATCTTGTACATCCTGATATGACCTGCTACAACTATTACTTGATATAACATGGTACCGTACACCCCTGACATGACATGACACCTTTATACATTACCTGGTTTGACCTGATGTACCATGGCTTGACCCGTTACCTGATCTTGTGTCTAATGCCAACAAACCTGACGTGTAGTTCTCACGGACCGTTCCTGTTGTCTATCCAGACAAACCTGCTTACCTGATCCTGTATTGGCATTAGTTCTTGATTACTGAATACCTGACTTGACATACACATATAACTTGGGGGTATGGGGAAATCAAAGGTGAAACCTGACTTGTAACTCAACAGTTCGCTACTTGTTCTGATCAGTTTTAGAGGCTAGGCCAGCCTTGGAATGATGCTGCTGACATCATTCATCTGTACATATTCCTGTTTAGTGCCTAGCGGCATGTCTCGGTTTCAGCCCGAGAATCTGGGCCGTGGTCCCGGGTATGCACGGGATACTATTGAGTTACATAGATGATTCACCAATTTGGTTTCAAAGTCTTTAAAATAGAAAACCTGATAGGCAGTTTAGTTTACTCAATGCACACTACCCTATACTGCCTTGACCTACCTTACTGTTACACCTGCTTTTCATTATGTTTATATTGGCATTGCCTGTTACTCTGTTCATATTTTATTACTTGATGACCTGACGCGCTGACGTCTGGGTTTTGCATGGCCCAGATTCTTCTACCTTGTTGCAGACTGAGCAGGAGTATTGCCGCTGTTAGTCGAGCGATGAAGTTCCTGTCGGTATGTAGTTTCACTTCCAGGCGTTTCATTTATTGTATCTTTTGGCTTCCGCATATTGTTATTTCTTGACTCTTTCACTCTGGCATATGGACATGTACTAGATAGTTAGTTTACTTTTCTGTTCTTGATATCTCTACAGCCGTAATGTGACTGTGGAAGGATGTTTCCTATCCACAGGCATCATGGTTGGCTATATCACGTGCCCATCTTAGCGTACTCTGGGAAGCGGGACGTGACACAAAGACATGAGATGCGGGCCCCTTGCCCTCTAGAACCCGGCTATCCGTGTACTCCACCGCGGGGTAATCCTAGTACAGAAAAGAAAATATGTACAATGGGTACATCGACCTCAACCCGGTCGTGCCCTAAAAGAATAATATACAAACAGGCTGTGACGGCAGTCCACATGTCGGACGCTCGCCCCGTAATATCAAATGTACAAATAAATCCAAACTGCACTACCATTGCACGCAAGTTATCCACCACGACAAATCCGCAATAATACAGCACAACACGGAACATCAACGTGAATGTCACATTCGCAAACCCGTCTAAAAGGACTATAGCAATTAGACAAGATTTACCGCTCGAATGACATTCACGGTCGCAGATAGAAATGTAATGCACTGTAAACTTTAAACAATGTTAGAAAATATCGACTTCGAAATAACCCTCGAATAGGCCCAAACAACCTGATAAAACCATATCCAAACTGGGCTAAACAAACAACACCACTGCACCAACATTATAGAGACTAAACCACACTGCAAAGATCAATCCCAAAGCTCAAACCAAGGCCGGCCTCCTCGGATTTTAAACCTATGTAGCCGGTCCAATTTTTGAGTTAGGGGCTCGTGTTTGCAGGGTGTTATAGTAGTCACTTAAGTAGTCTTCTGAACATATTTAAATAATTTTTGAAGACACTTTTTAAATCGACAGAAACTGCAATGCAGTGGGTGTTGTTTCGGGTTTGTTTCGGTTTCGATACTTTAACATTGTCTAAACAAGCTAGCTAAGGGTTAATGGGTGGCTCTGATACTATGTTGGGTTACAGCAGCGCCCCGGCCGTCAATCCGAGGACAAATGCGGAACAAAAACTTTTCAAACTTGGCGCTACCACAACCAAATACCCGGATCGAACCATTAACCGTTAACTAGCAAAACTATAAAGGGGTTTCAAAGATTATACCAATCGATCCATGTCCTCTGGTCTTCAATCTCCGTCCCATGCTTTTCACGGCTGCCCCGACGAAGTTCGCTCTCCGGTCTCGCTTGTCGAAGTGGCACCATGTCGAAGAATATTTATACGGGCTCCCACTTCAAACCAAAGCAACTCGGACATGAAGTTTGCTAGACGATATGTCCAAGGTGAAGTAGAGAATGTGTGTGATAACTTTGTCTCAATACACCCATGGATTCTCAACTCATGAGAGGGATGGGTGGAGGTTGAAGAAGATGCTTTTGATGGAATTTGTGAGCTCAAGAAAGAGAAAGAAGAAAATGAAATGGCTTATATTGTGTGTGATATTTTTGAGATATATATATATATATATATATATATATATATATATATATATCAATAACTCAAAACCCAACCCCAAGCCAATACTTGGCAGCCCCTCTCTCTCCAAAATATCCCCACTAATCATAATTACCCCCAAAATCAATCCATGTCACAATAAATGGTCACATAAACTAAGACCATGAGTCACCTTGTGCATGTGGCATGAATTGATATAAATGGACAAAACTTGCACTCACATTTTCCTCACAATTAAACATTTAAACTAAATGTTTAATCCAATAAAAAGATATGGCATCAACTAAAGTAAACTCGTGACGGATCACAAGAATAACCCTCATATGTATATACATACCTGCATCCGCATTCCGACTGAATACTAATGCAATGAGACGAAAGTAATCCAACAAATCTAATACTAGGATCCGGCTTAAACCAAAGCCCACTAGTATGATCCGTCCGATCATGATCCGTGCATAAGTGCACGTATATGATCAAACCCTGCCATAAAACCATACGGCCTCTACAATGTTTCGTCCGAACTTGAGAAACTTTCTGTAGGGGATTCTAATGACTCATCAATACGCTGGCAGTGGGTTTAACCACAAGCACGTCAGTGGTACTAGCTGTACGTAACGGCTGCCCATGTATTGAGCGAAAGGGAAGCTGACAAGTGAACTCATCCTGAACCCCTACTGAGCCGACAGTGACAATATCCATACAGTCCGGTCCGTTCGTCTATGAGTATCGCATATCGGGTCTAGGGGGTGAATAAAGTCAGACCCCTAACAACGCGATAATTCATGTCGGTATGAAACCCATCACCACCTGAGAAACTACTGATCCTAGATCAGTAATTCTCAAGCTCGCATGTTGATAGAGGGAAGCTTCCACTTCGAGTGCACCCACCACACTCTACGCCTAAATCGAGCCTTGGGTGGAAAGGCGGGAATAAAGGACTAAGATACTTCTTTCGATTCCTCTGCTTTTTTGTCTAATTCTTCCTTTAAACAGGAAATTGTCCATCAATCCGACTAGTCTTTAGCATTCTTTCGGGCACTGCATTAGAAGGGAGATTGATTCTTCACCGAAGCAACCCGGCAGGAGTCACTCATCAACTAGAGCTCGAACTCCTAACTCTCACTCAGTAAAAAGAGGACTACACCAGAGCTGAGCTATTCACAGGAACTGTAACGGTACTCATTGCTCTAACAAAAAGAGAAAAGGGACTTGCCTATCCGTTCCGCTGCGCTTCACTGACTTGGCGAGGTGCGTCCTCAATCGCCGAGGGCTCGCTGCACCCTCAAGCGGCGGGGACGAGTGTCACGGATGTCGTGTTCGACTAGTTCCTTAACTTACGACTCTCCGGTTAGAAAGACCTCCTCCTTACAGACTTTGTCCTCCGCTTCCAGCAAGAAAGAGCTTAGGCGTAGTAAAGTTAAGCCGTATAGCGCAGGAGGCTACCGAAAGCTCGACTCATGCAAATATATTGGAAAGCGCTCGTCTCATCTCCTTAGCCTTGAAAAAGCGATAGCGCAGTTCACTCGGCCTATTCTACTTTAGGAATAGAAAGATTTCTTATGCTAGAACTTCCTGCTCTCACGTTCATATACTCCTTGGCCAAGGATTTCTGGTGATAGCCACCCGTGCACTGCGCGACATCAACCCCCAATACCGGGAGAGACGAATCCCCGACGATCCGCTCACTGCCTCCATGTGGCTCGGGACTACACCCAACTAAAACCTGTTTGCACGACTCCTTTGAGCCGTGATAGGGTAGTAATTAAAGCATAGTGGGAACTCAAACGAGACAAATGACGATCTCAGGTCGACAGACTAACCTGTACATATGTCACCTGGGAACTGCTATCTGACAATAGGTATAATACCAACTAGCAGGTTCCCGGCGAGTCCGTCCAGTGTACTCATAACCCAATGAGAACTTGTATACTATCTTAGGTGAGCAAACTAACACCAATGTCTTGTGAGACCTGGCCACCGCCCCTCGTCGGGGTCTCAATCAGTATACACCAGTCTACTCTAGAGTATCAATGCTCAATCTCGAAACTCCCACGACTTGGGACATTTAAGGATGCGCTTATAGACCACCAGCTCCCACGTATATGATCGCCATCATAATGCTGGTAGTCAAGCAAGAATCCTATGGGCTCTATCAACATGTAATAATGATGATAAAGACAAACCAAATAGCATATTATTATCTAGAGTAAGACTGTCCTACCGGTATAAGTCCTCCATCAATCATTGCAATCACGTGCCTGCGATCCAATAATTGACTTTGAGGGAACCATATCCAACAGAGTGCACATCACATGATATTCACGTGAGCACTGTATGAACGAGTGCTTAGCACTACTCACATGAAAAGCAAGTGAGCGCCAGTGTATGAATCGGATATTATATCCATAGTGTAAACGACTAAGTGCTTAGCACTAATATGGCAATGCCAGAAGCTTAGCGCCCCACGTGATATCCACATGAGCGCAAAAACATGATATGGATATTATATCCATAGTCCAAGACTGAGCCCAAAATTGTATATAATATTGGGTAATATAAAAGCCCAAGACTGAGCCCAAAATTGGCCGAGTCTCTGAAGCTATAAACTTCTTGAGCCCATATTGCTCATTATAACCGAGCCCATATGCTCACCCCTATTAAATTGATCTTAATTTAAAAGAAAATTAATAATACTTAACCGTACTTCTATGTTGATCTTAGTCTTCTATAAGACTAATGTATCCTTAGCCCATACGTTCATATATTTAAGTCGATCTTAATCTAAAGCAAGATTAACGATCCTTAAACCCCTGATCTGATGGAGCATATGACCTAGGTTCAATCCTAAATCTAATATATACGGATTTGGACTAATCAGCGCCCTACGGGTGACGACATAAACTAGTCTCCGTATACAATCCACGGGAAACCCCAAAATAAACAATATAACACGACACGAAGTGATCTGCCTAAAGCAGGTGAAAGTTGTTACCACAATGCAGTAGCGTAATTAACTGCAGGGGCTTGCGTCTTCAGGGAAGAGCATCCCCACAATCAAAAACCCCTCAAAGAGGGGGAACCTGATAAGTCACGCTATATTGGTCGTATCTATCTAAATCTCCGATATACGGTGCCATAAATCAACTTGGCATCTTCAGAAAGGTGGATGGATGTAACGATCCTAAAATTCTTATACATTTTTATTGATCCAATATTAATAAAAGAGTGTATTCCTGTTCCGGTTTCGAGTTATAAATTATTATTGATAACTTATGAACAGAAACTCCTTGTAGCTCACTAGTTAAGTCTCTACACTATTGTCCCATAGCTTGCAAATTCGAATCCCATCAGTCCCAATTATTTTTAATATTTTTCTTTTTAATTTTTCGGAAGCCCAAGAGTTCCACATGCAATTCATGGAGAATCAAAAAGTTTGCAAACGAGATAAATGAGGAGTTAACACAGATTAAAGCACATAGCTAAAACCTCAAGACGGATGGACAAAATCCAACCACCCTTTTCTCTGTTTCGACCGCTACCGACGTCTCTGATGAGTCCAAATGTCTCCGTGGTTCGCCCGTGCACCCCTTCATCTCCCCTCTACTCTATTTTATTGTTTGATTTCTCTGAAATTAAACAGAGAGCAGTCCACCCCTTCATCTACCCATTTACACTTTCTTTATTCCAATTTTTAATTCTTTTTAATTCACCCTATACCTATATTCATCCCTAAAAATACCACCCTACCCTCTATCTCTCCCCTATTTTGAAAATTTTTCAAAAACTCTCCAAATTCCTTAGCTTAAGAAAGAGGTTAAGTCTAGTCAAATGGAGTTAGCAATCCAAGTTCATTCCGTTGAAGACCGGAGCCATTTCCGGCGCTACCGTGACACCACGAAGATTTCCCCTCTATCTCTTACTCTTTTCTCAACGCTACACAACCCGTAAGTCCCTTCCTCTCTCTTTCATTTCACCTCAAACCAATTCTTAAAAACTATCGACAAAAGTGGAGTTAACTTGTAATCTTTTCTTTTAAACAACTTTTGTCAACTTTATGATTGATAGTAGAAACGCGATACGTTTTATGATATGCGTTCTACATAATTCTCTACTAACCGCAATCAAGACGGTGTCACTTTGCAGCTAGCCGGTTGAGCACGGGTCGATCCACAGGGAGATGGTAGTATGTCCGTTCTTATCTTAGACGAGTCAATAAAGAATGTATATGTGTTATGTTCAATTCTATCCTAAGTGTTTGTATGTAAGTTCAAGTAAGCTTGTTAGTGTTAAGATTGGTTAGTAGAGTTAGGATTAGACTTGTGCTTTTCTTTTACCAATCTTAAAATGAAGTTGGGATAATAGAAAGTAGCGAGGATTAGGAGGACATATGAATGGGATTTACGAGTTTAAGCAAGCTTTCCAACGCTAAATCCATTCCTAGTACCCCTTGTCCTTCCGCTACGTGCGCTTATTTCCAACCCTAGTCCAAACACCTGCAACCCAATTAAGTCACAACTACATGCCACGTTGTAGTGCGCCCAAAGGACTTCTCGACTTAGGTCGCGGCTATATGTCACGTATAGCGCACCTAAGTGAGGGGGTTGCGTTTGTTTGGTCTAGGTTCATTATAGGATGTTTGGCGAAGAGAAGTACAAGGAATTTTTCCGTCTCTCATATTAACCTTCCTTAGCCCCTAACAAGTGTGGAAGTTATTCACACATTAAAATGAAAATAAAACAAAGCAAGAAGGAAGAAAAGAAAGAAGAAAATACGGTTTTACAAAATGGTAGCTAGCTAACTACTTAGGCCCTCACCATAGCAAGGGACTCCGTCGAGTATCATGGCTTGAAAATAATACAGAAAAGAAAACGAAAACAAGGAAAGAAATAACAACAACTACTTAACAACAAGAAATAAAATTACACTGAGAATTAAAATTACAATACAAGAATTAAAAGATACAAGATAATAAAAACCATCATTTTCATTGATCTTCCACTCAAGAGCTCCCACTACACTTTAATGGAGGAAAGATGAAGAGGAAGAAGAAGATACAAGCTAACCTAAACTAAAATCTAACAAAGAAAGAAGCATCCTCACTTGGGCACAAAACTAGAGTATTTATAGGCAGAGTGCTGAAACCCTAGACCTATATTCTGAGCCAAAATGAAGTTACCAATTTACCCCTAAAATACGATCCCGTACTGAGTCAACTCGGCCGCGGAACCGCCGCGTAAATGCCATATTGGCCGCGGTTCCGCGGCCGTTTGGGGGAATTGAGATGTCGTTTTTTGTGAGGTTTCTTGTGTTGCTATCTTCTGTTGTTCTACATGTCCCAAATTGCAAATTTCTTCCAATATTTTTTCAGATTCGCAACAGTCCAAAATGGCTTCACTTTTAATTCATTTGACATTTATCTCCCTCGAGCTCCGTGCACCCATTGAATCTTGTGCTGCCCCTCTCGTGCTCTGTGCTTGTCCGAGACACGAATGACCACTGTTTTTTGTCTTGTCTCTTGAACTGGTAAGCGGCACTGGACGGATGCGGATGACCGGAACCCGAATTTTATCTGTTTGTGACAGATGTTGTGGATTTTGGCACAACTGTGGAGATTTTGTATGATTTGCGTTATTTTGGACTAGGAACCTGTAACCTGTAAATACGTAGCAAACACGGATCAAAAGCACCTGCCTATAAACAAACGAGCAGAAAAATGGGCGGTATTAAATGCAATATTCTGGTATGAACAAATACTCCCAAACATAACTTTTGCTCGTCCTGAGCAAAACCAATTATTCACAAAAAGTACTAACCTCACTTTCGCAGGGAACGCGATTGCACTGAGCTCGTGCAACAAGCCGTTAAACCTCTAGGTGTCCCTAGTAGGAGAAGTGTTGTCTCCTGAGGGTTTTCAGCGGATACTACCCACAAAATCCCGTCAAGCTAGTTTCATAAGTTAACGTCGATTCTACTCCTACAGTTTAGTATCTAAGTTAGAAATTCTATCATCCTAAGTTAGAAATATCCAACCCTTATGTTTCACACCTCCTATTTATTCAACCTCAGATCCTATATGTTTTGACAATTTAGAAAGATCTTGGTATCTCTTGAGTTTTCCTTCTAAAGCGCGGTCTCCAATCAGGAATTTTTATCAACTTTACGGAAAACAAAAGTCTTATTCTTTATCCCTGTCTTTCCTCCAAATATCGATTGTATACCCCCACGTGTGTGTAAATTTTCACCTCTACACTTAAGAATTCAATTCAAGCTATAGTACCCTTGGCTTAATACCTAATACTACTTCTTTTCGTTAATGATGGACGGTTTTGCTCACACATCTTTCATGCGGCTATTAATGCTTCTTGAGGGACTAGCAGCCGATTACTGAATGTGTGAGCTTAAAGCGTAAATAGAAATTTCCAAGTCTCGACTTTATTTATTTTTCTTTATTTTTATTTTTCAAGACCGGATATATTTTTCAATGATGCACTTTAAGTGGTTAGCTTTAAATACCGTTTTTTCTTTCATACTAGGTTTTCAGGCAAGAGTATTTCTAGGTATCCTCTACCATCCCAAGTTTCAAGGTGCGTGTAAGTGCGATTTGTAGGGTATATACTTTCTGAATTTAGACTTAAGAATAGGAACTATCTTTCAAACTTATCTTTCAATAAAACTTTCAATATTTACCCTTCATCTCAACTTAACTCAAGAACTGAACTCAAGATTACCTACTTCTAAAAAAACTGCAAGGACGTATATTTACCAAGGTTAAACAGAAGGAGGGTTATTTTTAGGCTTCTCAATTCCTAAGCCTAGGATTTAGTTATTTCTAACGTATCAACTAAATTTTCGGAATAAAAATCTAAGTTACCCTACTAGCTAACTTGACGACAAAGTTTTTATATTTTATTTTTTAGGAAATTTTTTCAATTTTTATGGGATTTTAAATAAGTATGCAAATGCAAAATATACACATGAATGCGAAGGTAGAAAGCATATTGAGCACACCCACAAACTTAAACTTGACAGTGTCCCCACTGTCAAGCTATACTAAGAGGGTCAAAATTGTCGGCGCTCCCCTATTTTTTTTTGTTTTTTTTATTTTTACAAAAGAAAATGCAAACCAAAAATATATATACACAAAAAGGTCCCCCCCAACTTAAGTAAAACTGTGTTGTCACTGTTTAAGCGTTAAAGTTCAGAGTTAGATGGAGAGAATAGTATCAATCTATACAAGGCCTTACACAAGCCAAAAGTTAGCACCAACCATTCAAAAAATTTATCGTGAAAAAGCAGCGGTTGGTGAATGAATGCGGAGAGAAAAAGAAATGAAGAATACGCAAGACCGTATGGGGATGGAAGCGGTGTACAGTCTCAGTGGAAGAGAAGAATGGCGGAGGGGAGAAAGAAATGGAATACGAACTTGAGGGTGGAAATGGAGTGAATAAATTAGTACAATTTATAATGAAAGATGTGTAAAAAGTGATTGTACTAATCTATCAACTCATTGAGAAATGGGGTCAAACCTCACAAGATTCATGAGAAAATATGGATAGACCGAACTTGGTGAACCAGACATAAGAAAAGAAGGTGATACGGTGGCTTGCGAAGTGGGAAAGATGGAAAGGATGGAGGGAAGTGATTGAGGACCGGTATCGGTTAAAAGTTCAATAGGATATGCACAGTCAGTGAAAGGGACAGGATGAATTGAAAAATCCGACTCATCTAGTAAAACTGTTTCATCCTTAATACTATCCTCAAAATTCTCCTTAAAATTTAGCTCATCCATGCATTCATCATTAACAATTTCCAGACGCATATGGAGTTCGGGAAAAACAATTAATGGTTCGGGATGATGTCCAAACGGAAGTGAAAGGACATGATGAATTGGTGAGAAAAACTCATCCAAAACTGTGGGTTTATCATCCAAAATATTCCCAGCGTCAATAAGCTCGATCAAGTGAAAATCAAATTTCTCAGACACCTCATCAAAAGCATGGATTTCAATCAATTCAGGTTCTAGAGTGGAGGTGTAGAGATCAAAAGGGTTGGGATTGGATTCACTTGAAATGAACCCTTCACGATCGGGCAAATCAAACACTACAAAGTCGCACAACTCATCAAACGTTCTATCTTCAATTGGTGAATCATTAGTACTCGATAGACTTTCGAAATCGGAGTTGTGGAATTCAATTTGCAACGGGTAGGTTTGATATGGAAGGGTGTACTGCTCACTCTCACTACTCAAATTCTCAAACTGTCCAATCGCCTCATCATACATTGGAAAATGTGGAGCTAGTTGTAAACTAGCAGCCGGTTCACAAGATTTTATGAGGTCAGCCATGGATGCATTCAATTCCTCCATCTGTTGGCATGAAGCTACCCGAAATTGTTCCAAAGTTTGTTCCAGACTAGACATGGTTTGAGAAGGGGTTTTGATGAAAGATTCAAATTCGTTTGGATATGCGAAACTCCCAAATTGATGTTCAGAAGCGATGTCTAATGAAGGTATAAAAGTCGGGTAGGATTGATAGGAATCGAATGGTTGGATATGATTAGGATCAAGATTATGATAAGAAATTGATTGGAATTGTTGATCAAAGAATTGGAAGTGGTGAAAGGAGTGAAAGATCAGCTACGAGATTGTTCGATTCTGTCGGCAATGGACATGGGTCTTGGAGTCGAAACATGACTCTCAAAAGGGGTATCAACGTAAGAGGGTGGGGGAGGTTGAAACGGTTGATACGAAGTGGATTGCGGAGTCCAATAGTTTGTCCTAAACGCGTCTATCCGATCTCTCAATGAAAGTTTAGGCATGGATGGATCGTTCGAAGTTCGGCCAAACCAAGAAATGTCTGGTTGTGGGTACCAAGGTTCAGTAAGAGTTGGTCGTTTTGGGGTACCCATGTTATGAAAAGAGTGGAGGGTAGAAAGTGGTTGAATTTTTCTAAATTTTTGAATTTTGAATTTTTTTTTGTTTTTGCAATTTCCGAAATTGTTTGTTTTGAAAGAATACAGAATTATGGGACTAAACTTTACATAAGCACAATCACAATCACAATATGCACAAACAATCACCGAGAGCTAGGGTCTTCAAAGTCCAACTAGACCGCTCCTAGAGTTCCAAGCGACAAGTTGCAAGATAACCCTCGAATCGCCGCTTCACTGCCAATTGTGGCCAGGTAAGCACAAGTGAGGTAAGGAGGGTTCCACTCACGAATCACCATGAGACGGGACTTTTAAAATTACCTCCTCGCTTGTCTATCCTAGGCCCCACAAAGTCAAGTTTAGATAAATGGCCAATTCCCCGCAACCCTCACTTGTCCTAAATGAGCGTGACAAGTCCTTATAGGTTTGGTCTAGATATTTTTTATTAACTAAAGGTGATGCGTATGCTTTTTATGATTTGTGGGGTCTCAGGAAAGGTGATGAAATCCCCACCCAATCTTAATTGGTGTTCAATCCCCTTAAAGTCCATATTATTATATGCAAAGCGTATAAACAAAAAAAATCTAAAACAACAAAAAATTTATTTGGCGGCGGCGCAATCTGTGCAAAGAAATCTGCATAAAATACAATTCAGTGGAGTTCACAGAGGAGATAAAAGGAAAAAGAAAGGGTAGAAAAAAAATGGGGCTCAGAAGCCTCAATGTAACCGCGGAACCGCCGCGAAATCCAAGTTTTGACCGTGGTTCCGCGGTCAAACTATGCAGTTAGGGCTTCGTTTTTGGTCACTGAACTCCCTTTATTCTCTAATCCAAAATAAAATGATATGATTTCTTAAATGATTATTGTATTTGCTCCAGATAGCCTGCACACTTGCACACAACAAATATCAAAAATAACAAAGAGGGTTTTTGTTATATTTATTTATTTTTATATATTTTATATATATATATACACAAAAAAGAATATTAACCTAAATGAAAAGAAAGAAAATACGTTATCGTCTCCCCGGCAACGGCACCATTTGATTGATGGTAGAAACGCGATACGTTTTATGATATGTGTTCTACACAGTTCTATACTTACCGCAATCAAGACGGTGTCACTTTGCAGCTAGTCGGTTGAGTACGGGTCGATCCACAGGGAGATGGTAGTATGTTCGTTCTTATCTTAGACGAGTCAATAAAGAATGTATATGTGTTATGTTCAATTCTATCCTAAGTGTTTGTATGTATGTTCAAGTAAGTTTGTTAGGGTTAAGATTGGTTAGTAGAGTTAGGATTAGTCTTGTGCTTTTCTTTTGCTAATCTTAAAATGAAGTTGGGATAATACAAAGTAGCGGGGATTAGGAGGACATAGGAATGAGATTTGCGAGTTTAAGTAAGCTTTCCAATGCTAAATCCATTCCTAGTGCCCCTTGTCCTTCCGCTACATGCGCTTATTTCCAACCCTAGTCCAAACACCCGCAACCCAATTAAGTCACAACTACATGTCACGTTGTAGTGTGTCCAAAGGACTTCTCGACTTAGGTCGCGGCTATATGTCACTATAACGCGTCTTAGTGAGGGGGTGGCATTTGTTTGGTCTAAGTTCGTTTTAGGATGTTTGGCGAAAAGAAGCACAAGGGATTTTTCCGTCCCTCATACTAACCTTCCTTAGCCCCTGACAAGTGCGGAAATTATTCACACATTAAAATGAAAATAAAAACAAAGAAAGAAGGAAGAAAAGAAAGAAGAAAATACGGTTTTACAAAATGGTAGTAAGCTAACTACTTGGGTCCTCACATTAGCAAGGGACTCCGTCGAGTATCATGGCTTGAAAATAATATGGAAAAGAAGAAAAGAAAACAACAAACAACAACTACTTAACAACAAGAAATAAAATTACACTGAGAATTGAAATTACAATACAAGAATTAAAAGATACAAGATAATAAAAATCCTCATCTTCATTGATCTTCCACTCAAGAGCTCTCACTGCACTTTAATGGAGGAAAGATGAAGAGGAAGAAGAAGATACAAGCTAACCTACACTAAAATCTAACAAAGAAAGAAGCATCCTCACTTGGGCACAAAACTGGAGTATTTATAGGCAGAGTGCTGAAACCCTAGACCCATATTCTGAGCCGAAATGAAGTTACCAATTTACCCCCAAAATACGATCCCGCACTGAGTCAACTCGGCCGCGGAACAGCCGCGTAAATGCCACATTGGCCGCAGTTCCGCGGCCGTTTGGGGGAATTGAGATGTCTTTTTTTGTGAGGTTTCTTGTGATGCTATCTTCTGTTGTTCTACATGTCCCAAATTGCAAATTTCTTCCAATATTTCTTCAGATTTGCAACAGTCCAAAATGGCTTCACTTTTAATTCATTTGACCTTTATCTCTCTCGAGCTCCGCGCACCCATTGAATCTTGTGCTGCCCCTCTCATGCTCTGTGCTTGTTCGAGACACGAATGACCACTGTTTTTTTTCTTGTCTCTTGAACTGGTAAGCGGCACTAGACGGATGCGGATGACCGGAACCCGGCTTTTATCTGTTTGTGACAAATGTTCTGGATTTTGGCACAACTATGGAGATTTTGTATGATTTGTGTTATTTTTTACTAGGAACCTGTAACCTGTAAATATGTAGCAAGCACGGATCAAAAGCACCTGCCTATAAACAAACGAGCAGAAGAATGGGCAGTATTAAATACAATATTCTGGTATGAACACTTTGCTATATTAATATTTCACTCTAAATTTCTAATATCACCTTAACATGTTATCTACATCACTTACCTTTTCATGTAATTGAAATTTCATGTGAAATAATCACATATATCGAACAATTTCATATAAATACTATGAACTTTAAAAGTATCCTTTTACCGATAGCTAGAATATATACCTATAGAAATTCATGAGGTAACGACCTACCCCACCATATACACTATGGTTTCATAGAACGATATTTTAGATGTATGTTTAAATTAAAGAATACGTTTTACAATAAAATACCATTGCTTTTACAAAAAATGTTTTTATCAATACTTTTACACCTTTTGCAATTACATCTCTACAACTCTCATTAGGGGACCCATTTGTAGATGGTGCGAATTATCACATGTTTTTGGGATAGTAGAGCGAGATGCAGAACTCCTCACGGAGAATTCGGTCTCGAAAGGAATAAAAATACGATTTTTAAAAAATACAATTTTTCTTAAACAAATTAAACTTTGGAAAATTATATAAAATTATAAATCCTTATTTTCAATAAAAAAAAAACAAATTGTGATAATTATATTTTGAAACGAAAGATTAAATTTTAATAAAATACCATTAAGTCTCTAAAAGTATAGTTTTCATAAAAATACCATAAACTTTTAAAAATTAGGTTTCATCGCTAAAATACTATTAAAACTAAAATACATTTTTATAAAACTCTTAATATTATAAATCACCCTCGAGATTTATTTTTAAAAAATATTAAAACATTTTAAATAAAACCCCCTCGAGAAATGCAAACAATGTAAATACATAATAAACAAACAAGAATAAATCTTTAAGGGTACTAGATTAATATAGGTTTAAACGGTATCATTTCTCTTGAGCCCCAGGGAGCCGGAGAAAGTGAGTGCTTATCTACTCATATTAGACAACACTGCAAATTAACGGAGTCATCAAGTGCAATTGTCTTGGAAAAAGACACAAATCATGCCGTCCATATGCAGCAGTTGTCCGATTATTCCTGAACTTAAGAATTTACAAGATTAAAACTGTTCAAAAGATTTAAATCTAGTAATAAGAAATGACTATAACTCAAATACAAACTCGAACATGACTCAGATGTGAATTTAAACTCGAACTCGAACTTGAACTAGAAATTAAACATGAACCTGAACTTGACACTTGAACTTAACATGAATACCTGAACCCAATGTCTACTCTTGAACAAACTTGTCTCGAACCATAAATACAACTTGACATGAATACATGAACACTTGACACGAGTACTTGATCTTGACATGAACTCAATCTTTCAGCTTGATGTATTCATGGATTCAAACAAGACTAGTAATTTTAACTATAATCTAGAGTACATTGGGTGTTGGGGTAGTTCAAGTGCGAATCCAACGAAATCTCAGGAGTCCCCTGGATCATAAATCCATGTCTACTAACACAAGCAATTTATCATGAGGGCCCGTATTTTCTTGCTCCTGGATTATAGAATGTTGAGTTTGGAATACTTCAACACTAGGTTGAAGTCCCGTTACTAACACTTGATTCGGGCCCATGGTTCCTTACCCCTGGATATAGGCTATTGGATTCGAGAACACTCTTGAGATTGGTTGACATTCACCCTTTAACTTACGTTAGATTAATTTACCCTTGTAGAGACCTTTTAGAACACTTACATGCACTACATGTTCACTATAACTACACTACACGGCCATGTTATACTATACTCATGTTACATTACCATACTTATAAACATGTTATCATATTCAAGATACCTTGACAATAGAACTGCATGTTACATAGAATTGCCATGCTTATATTAAATGACATGTTTAAACACCATATCTCATACTCCATTGTTTAATGATATCCATTTTCCAACTTGTCATTATACTTTTATACTTCACACCTTTCCTTAGGAACTTACCGAGCGAAAGTTCGCTGACGGGCATCCACCCTTCTCTTTCTTCTTTCGGATGTTCGCCAGGTGGTCTAGAGACTGAGGAAATAGAAGATGATGTAAGGAATTACGACCAGATCACTACTCAAGCTTAGCTTAACTCATCTTTTCTTTCACTTTATATACGCCACCTGTTTAGACATTTTTGTTCTTGTATTTCCTTTTCAGTTGAACTCATGTATTGTAAATGTATCAAATTTGAATGTAAATAAAATTGTTGAAGTTTAAATTTTATGTTAATTTCTTGTCATTTTATTTTGCTTATTTTACGCTTAGCGTATTTACTCCGAGAAATGACCTTCTCGGAACAAATATGTCGTGGGCTTATCACATGCCTATTTCCGTCTTCTGGAAAGCGGGGCATGACAATGGATATGTTCCAAATAACATCTGCCCCCAAATTCAGGCAAGACGTTCTAACCCAGTTCGTCTCCGTATTTTGGCGGTAAATAATGGTGTGGGCATTTAATTAGAAGATCTTTAAAACGTTCAAAATATTTCCAAAAATATTCCCCTGATTTTTGAGTAAAAGTTCTAATTTCATTTCTGAATTTAGCAGTTTTAAAATGATGGTGGAAATTTTTTAGGAAAGTTTTAGTAAATTCCTCCCAAGTGCGAATAGTGTTGGTCGGTACACTGTAAAGCTAATGTTTAGCTTTATAGTCAGGGCGAATGGTATGACTCTAAGTTTTACCGCATCTGTATTCAACTGCTTTAACTTAAACATTTGACACAAGTCCTCAAATTCCTTAATAAAGACGTAAGCGTCTTTTGATTCAAGACCGTGGAATTTGGGAAGTGAATTAATGAAAGCAGGTTTAATTTCATAATCATCGGTGACAAGCGGTAGGATTATGCAAGAGGGTAGAGAAGTACGTACAGGATAGCATATATCCTGTAGCGTGGGTGCAGCGGGTATCATATCACCCATCGTATCTAAGGAATCTAGACAAATTAATCTGTTATTTTATTCTTGACCCCAACCATGAATACACCACAAAAGATAAAAAAATTATATTCTTTTAATATTAAAATGCGGAAAAGTAAATGCAGAAATAAATTACAGCTAGAAAAATAAAACTAACAGGAAACTAGAAAAACCTTACTACCAACAAGCTAGACCTAGGATCTTTCTGTGGACGAGACATAGCCAAGATCCTGAACCAAAGCTGTTGGAAGCAGAATTCGCTGCAGACCGAGGGTTGGAAGTACTATGGATTTGCTTCGTTTCTATGTCACTCCTGACACTTCATTGATAAACAGAGACTGGAGCCGAATAGGGGTTGAAATTCTGGTCAGAAGGAAAGAAATCTGGACTGCTAACTCCTCAACAATTAGACCAAAACTCATATATGGCCAAATTTTGGCTGAATCTAGCCGAAATATTTTGCTTGTTCTCCTCTGCACGCTCCAAAGTTCTCAAGTCCGCTCCTGGTTTCCTGAAATAAAAGCAAAAATACGCAGCATAAAATAAAACAAAAAAAATTAAAATAACTTGAATTAAAATTAACTAGAATAGCTACCAGCCTTCCCGGCAACGATGCCAAAAACTTGATAAAAATTTTATAGTCTCTCAAATTTACCGCAAGTGCACAGTAAATCCATTGTAGTACTTACGGATCGTACTACCGAGAGGCATTGAGAATTCTAATTAATCTTAAAATAAGTTATATTAAAAAGGGTTGATTTATTTAATAAAACTAAAGTAAAGTGCATAAAATAAAAGTGCATGAAAGAAATTAAATTGAAAATTTTAAAATATAAGATTCAAATAAATGGAAAGATCTAGGGTTTTGAATAATAAAGAGATCCTAGGATGTCGAATTACTTTGACTATTATGGTTGGTTTATATGATTCTACTTCTTTTCTATTTCGTAGTTTTAATTAATAATCTATTAATTACATAAAAACATAGGGAAAAATAATATGGCAATGAAATATCAAACAACTTATGTAAGAATAATTCATACGATTATGTCTAGCCTATCAATTATATATAATCATGTAGAAAACAATTAAAACCAAATATTTCTAATTAATTATAAATAACCTAGTCTGACCTTTCTATTAAATACTTTGTAGGTTGTCAATCTACAAACTATCATATTATCGGCGTAAAATTAACCTAATTAACTAGTTTGAATTTTCTTGATCAAAATCTTATCTTACCTTTCCTAATTAGTTTTCTAGTTCGTCACTTTATTATTAAACTAATTAGATTTTCGGTGTTATCACCTTTCTCTAAACCTATTCAAGAACGTCAATCCATCATTATGCGATCTAGTTTATTAGAGTGATAACAAAAAGATGATATGTTTAATCAAAAGAAATTCACAATGAAACACAAAGAAAAGAAAATAGATAAATTAACTCATCCAATCATAATAGAAAAACAATTCTTACCTTAAAAAAATATTTAGCTACTCATCTTAATTGCAAACAAATCAAAATAATAATAAATCTGCATATTAAAATAAAATACTTACAAATTGTCTTGATCTCTCAATAAAACCATAGCTTGAAACTAAAAAGAGAGATGAAAACCTAATGGTAATTACAAAGTATTTATAAGGGCTATGGAAAATCTAAGGATGAGTTACAGAAGATACGAGAGAATACAAAAATCCCTTAAAATTTTATCCCCGGGTTCGGCCAGATTTATGGAAATTTCGGCCATGGCCGAAATTTGTAAAGTGTGGGCCCCCGGATTTCTGGTGTTACTTTCTCTAGGCTTTGGTTATCTTGTTACACTCGCTGTTTTTGATAATTTGCACCCTTACTCTGTTTATTGCTTCATAAAGTCCACATCCAATGCATGAAGACTTTTGCATGCTTTTCCCTTTTATCTCTGTAATCTGTAATATTTGACAAAATATACACGGAACAACAAAAAATAGGCAAAATTAAGATGAATATGGTCATAAAAATATGCATTAAAATGCACCAATCATGATACTAGATCAGTGATTCTTTCCCAAATAAGAAATTGCGTCGAGGTAACTTCAGGCTTGGAGATTGTACCATTGACAAAACCGAGCTTATTCTTAGCTCATAATTCCATTTGCATAGATCTAGCCCAAATGGAATAGTTATCTCCATTAAGAGGAAGAGAAACCAAATCAATTGACAGGGAATCGAAATGATGAAGGAAGTAAGGAGAATGAACATTGAGAACTTCCTCTGTGTTCTTTTCAACCTAATCACTCATTATGATCATTAAGAAAAAAAATTGATCACTTTGCGGGGAAAAATAAGAAGCGAAAGAGCTCTTAGGATCGATGCTGTGATACCATGATGAAATTGATAATGGTAAGAAATTTTCTTAATTACATTCTCTGTAGATGTGTATATTTATATACAATAGGTAGAGCTAATCAACCACATAATTGGGTAGACATGTTTTGCTAAAAAAAGAAAGATATAAAAACAAATTCCTAATTCTATGGTACAGTTAATGATGCATATTCAAATTCAAATGCCACCTATTAATGGAAATATCTAAATACAACCTGTCAATTGTAATAAGATCTTACGTAAAACTGTTTATATTTTTTGTCCCGTAAAATGTGAAGTAAACTTGAAATGAGTGTATATGCTAAAGCTTACATATCTGACATGGTCATGAACAAGAAATAGGATGATTTGAGAACCTTGATTCCGGAACATTTTCTCATACAAACATGTCACAAAGAGGGTGGTATCTTTTCTTCGCCTCTCAAGGACAATGCTCAACGCATTTTCCTTAATTACTCTAAATAATATTTTTGGGATTTTTCTTCTTGGTTGATTAAATATTGGGAGAGGGATGCATGGGAATAGAAGAGAGAGTGAGAGGCATGGGCATGGGAAAATAAAGGGCGAGGCATGAGATCACCATGCGATACGTACACCCATTCATTTCCTTTTTTTTCATTCTCTTAATTCTCTCTCTCACACTCTCTCTCAAAGTCTCAACCCCAAAACTTAGCTCTTCTCCATCCAAGCCATCTCGTCTCTCAAGTTTATGAACTAGAAGTCATCATCAACCTCTTAGTAGCCTCATTCAAGCTTGAATCTCTTATTTTTATTCCACTTCAAAAAGGTAAAAATCCATCTTTTAATAAGTTTTTAATAATTTCCATGAAAACCATATCTTCTATTTAAAAATCATGTTTTTTTATGGTTTAAAACTTGCACAAACACACTACAACTACAAGTAACCATTTAAACTCCAATTGTGTAAGATTTAAACTGTAAAAACCATGATTTTTAAATAGAAATTATAGTTTTCATGGCAATTATTAAAAACTTATTAAAAGATGGATTTTTACCTTTTTGATATGGAATGAAAATAAGAGATCCAAGCTTGAATGAGACTACGTACTAAGAGATTGATGATGACTTCTAGTTGATGAACTTGAGAGAGGAGATGGCTTAGATGGAGAAGAACTAAGTTTTGGGGTTGGGACTTTGAGAGAGAATGAGAGAGATAATTTTGGAGCGAATGAAGAAAAGAAATGAATGGATGTACATATGGCATGGTGATCTCATGCCTCTTCCCTTATTTTCCCGTACCCATGCCCCCCTCTCTCCCCCGTACCCATGCCCCCCTCTCCCAATATTTAATCAACCTGTAAAAAAAACCCTAAAATATTATTTAGAGAAATTAAAGAAAATGAGAATATTATAATATGGTTACCATGGTATAATAAAACTTTTAGTATAAAAGTATATATTAGTTTTATTAACTGAAATTGCGTGTGTGTGTACACCAAATTATGAAAATCCAATTTAATAAATGTTATCACTTTAATAAAACTCATTATAACATTATTTAAAATCTAAAATAAACCTTAAATTTTTTGAAATGTTACACCGTCATGGTTTTTTCAGATGCATTTGCATTTAGAATCTTGGCTTCTATCAACCATGCTAGCATGTATGTGCGTGTTTGAAATACATGGAGGAAAATAATATATAAATAACCTTGTCAAGGGCATGAGAAGGGCTTACAATGTTGGAAGTTATGAGTATTTTAGAATCCAAATAAGGCAAACCAAATGTTTGTTCTAGTCGTTTTATTTCTACACTCTTTCTTAAAATTTTATTGAGATCTTACTCAAAACTGTTTATATTTTTTGTCCTATTAAATGTGAAGTAAACTTGAAATGAGTGAATATACTAAAGCTTACATATCTGACACACTACTAAAATAGGGGGTTGCCCCCACGGATATTGAAATCCGTAGAGGCAAATTTATGTTGGCCCTACGGATTAATCCGTAGGGCTATAAGGTTGCCCCTACGGGCCAAAACGTTCAAGAATAAAAATATTAATTCTTAATTTGGTGTTTGCCCCTACGGAGCCGCAAACCAAGGACCTACGGACAAATCCGTAGGGGCAACTAAATAGCGATTTAATAAAGGCACAGATCGATCGCCTACGCCCGTTATCTCTTTCTTCCTCTCTCGATCGTGCGCAAAACAAAATCCCCAAATCGCCACCGCCGTTCTCGTCGTCGCCACCGCCGTTCAGGTTAGTAAATCTTCAACTAAATTAAAGAATTTTTTGATTATTTAGGGCTAGGGTTCATGGCTGGGTCTGGGGTTGCGGTTGGAGTTGCGGTCGGGGTTGGGGTTCGGCTGCGGCTGGGGCTGGGGTTAGGGTTTGGCTTGGGGTTGGGGTTGGGGTTTAGCTGGGGCTGGGATTAGGGTTTAGGTTGTGGCGGGGCTGGGCTGGGGCTGGGGCTAGGGTTAGGTTGGGGTTGGGTATCGATGTATATACATGTATCATATCATGAATGATTCATTTTCATTAAATGTGATAAAATTAAGTGTATAAAATCATGCCATATAAATAGATTGTGTTCGTGAATGGCGATCTAGTTAGGCGAACCAAAGTGTTGCATTGATGAAAGTTTACCGTAGAGGAAATTACGGCTAGCTCTATGCATTTAACCTGAATGTATCCAGTAATTACTAGCATGTATAGAAAAGTTGGTTTAATTTATGAAAAAATGGGGAGACAACATGCATGTATGCATATAGGTAACATCTGCCAATATGTCATATCCAGACTGCAATCTATTTTTGCCTATTGGCTAATATGAAAATATCGGCCCGCGTATATGACATAATCAAAGTTGTTAAATCTTGATACGGTTTGTGTTTCATTTTTTTATTTATCATATCGTGTATCGTATCTGTTTCATATCGAAAGAAACAAAATTTTCTGTTACAATAACGAAATAATTATGTGTAGAACCAATTACAATTTTAAAAATGATCAAATTAACAACATAAAGCAACGTACAAGTTAAAGCAAATTTCGGAATTGCAGCACTCAAATACATACATATAAATCATACAAATCCATGCATTTGATAATCAAATAGGGTTTTTTTCTGCCCCCCTACTTCAATATTTTGATGCATGTTTCAGTCATGTGAATTCATATGTTGCGTATAACGCTTTATGATATCAGTATCCTACATTTGTAGTTTTAATTGTTGATTGTTATAGATGAATGCCATTGCAATAATAGTTTTTGGTTGATGAATGCTATTGCAATGTAGGATGATCGGTTCTATCAATCTTGATCTCAATGGTTTAAAATCATGTTACACATACAACACGAATGCACAACAAACGCATAATTAGAGAGCGATTCGAGATGTTCAGGTTAAAACCAATATATGATACTTTATGATAATATGAAACTTTCATATTCCCATCGATACTCATATATGAAACTAAAAGTGCCACTTAGTCCTCGTCTATCGGTTAACATACGTGCAATGCTCGTCGTGACCTAGAACTATACGAAGGTTGTTAAATATCGGACAGTATAGCTCGATACTAACAACCATCGTATAGTCTACGCGACGAGAAAATTCAATCGTATGGTAACCCATAGATTTGTCCCGTGTGGACAAGTTAAGAATGTATAAAGCAAACGCCTTCATTCACTTGTGTTTTCATCCGTTTCGAGATATTTCGTCGGTACCTTTCCGCTGGTTCTCCGTGTACAAAAATAGATTAGATGTTCATTTCAACGTTATTTCACAGCTTTGAAATGATTATCTATTCTATTACAGTGTACTCGGAGAACAGCGGGGAGGTGCTGCCGAAATTTACTCGAAATGGTTGAAAGCACAAGTGATGGATGTTTGCTCTATACATTCTTAATGGGATAGAAGCCTACCCCCGACAGCCGGAACACACACATACAACAAGAATACACAACAAACGCATAATTAGAGAGCGATTCGAGATGTTCGGGTTAAAACCAATATATGATAATATGAAACCTTCATATTCTCATCGATACTCATATATGAAACTAAAAGCGCCACTTAGTCCCCGTCTATCGGTTAACATACGTGCGATGCTCGTCGTGACCTAGAACTATACGAAGGTTGTTAAATATCGGACAGTATAGCTCGATACTAACAACCGTCGTATAGTCTACGCGACGAGAAAATTCAATCGTATGGTAACCCATAGATTTGTCCTATGTGGACAAGTTAAGAATGTATAAAGCAAACTCCTTCATTCACTTGTGTTTTCATCCGTTTCGAGATATTTCGTCGGTACCTTTCCGCTGGTTCTCCATGTACAAAGATAGATTAGATGTTCATTTCAACGTTGTTTCACAGCTTTGAAATGATTCTCTATTCTATTACAATGTACTCGGAGAACAGCGGGGAGGTGCTGCCGAAATTTACTCGAAACGGTTGAAAACACAAGTGATGGGTGTTCGCTCTATACATTCTTAATGGGATAGAAGCCTACCCCCGACAGCCGGAACACACACATACAACAAGAATACACAACAAACGCATAATTAGAGAGCGATTCGAGATGTTCGGGTTAAAACCAATATATGATAATATGAAACCTTCATATTCCTATCGATACTCATATATGAAACTAAAAGCGCCACTTAGTCCCCGTCTATCGGTTAACATACGTGCGATAATTTATTCTTTTTAACGACAAACGCACACACAAAGATATACACGGATTTTCTCCTTTGTCAGTAACTATCCCGTTCTTATATTTCTCAATATAGTCAGCATAACCTGCAATTTATATGTTATACAGTCTAACATGGCCCATGAGTACGTCAGAGTTAAGGACTGGATGTATGTGGATTGGAAACAACGTATGCAACCTAAGTTTGTCGCAGGAGTTGCTGCTTTTCTTGAATTTGCACGCGCACATAATAAGATCATAATAGAGAAGATTCTCTGTCCGTGCGATAGATGTGGCAATAAGTACTGGCAGAAGGTAGAATTGGCAGAGCTTCATATTGTAAAACATGGGTTTACTAGACTTTATACAACTTGGAAATATCACGGGGAAGGAGAAGAATGCAGTACTGCGGCAGAAGAAGAAGGAGAACACGATAATGCGGCAGGAGAAGAAGAAGAATTCGGTAATGCGGCAGGAGACGGAAATTTATTTCCATCAGAAGAAATGGAGGATATGGTAGAGGCTGCCCTAGGTGAATCTATTCGTACCGAAGATGACATTCCTTCCGGTCAAGGACCGCGTGCGGATAAATATGAAAATTTCATGAATGATGCTAGGAAACCAATTTATGAGAATGCGAAGTATTCCACCCTCTCATGGTTCGTCCAACTTTTCTAGATTAAGTGCCTAAATGGATGGAGCAACAAGTCATTCACAATGCTTCTTTCGTTCTTGAAAGATTCTATGCCTCCGGAAAATAATGTGCCCGACAGCTGGTACGAAGCCCAGAAGATGATGTCTGATTTAGGTCTAAAGTGCGAGAAGATTCAAGCATGTCCTAAAAATTGCGTGTTGTACCGGAAAGAGAATTCAGATTTGAAAGAGTGTCCAACATGCGGAGAGGCCAGGTATAAGCCGAAAGATTCTGATAAGAAGCCTGATATACCTGTGAAGATAGCACGATACTTTCCCATAACACAGAGCTACAGAGGCTATTCAGGTCCAAGAAAACAGCCGAGGTAATGATTTGGCATCACCGTGCTCCTCCAAACGAAGATGGAAAAATGAGCCATCCAAGAGATTCACCGGCATGGAAGGATTTCGATAGGAGGCACGCAATATTCAGTAGTGATCCTCACAATGTCCGGCTCGGACTGGCTACGGATGGCTTCTGCCCATTCAACTATATGGCTGGAAGTCACAGCACATGGCCCGTTGTAATGATAATTTATAATCTGTCGCCTTGGTTGGCTATGGACCAATCATACTTTATGATGCCCCTTCTTATCGACGGACCAAACTCACCGGGGAACAATATCGACGTCTATCTCCGACCTCTGATCGAGGAGTTGAAATCTTTGTTCATTGATGGTGTAGAGACATATGATTCAAACACAACTACAACCTTCATACTGCGTGCAGCTTTAATGTGGACAATTAATGACTTTCCTGCGTATGGAATGCTATCAGGTTGGTCCGTACATGGTCACAAAGCATGTCCTCATTGCCATGAACACACAACATCAAAATTCTTGAATTTTAGCAGGAAGGTTTGTTATTGCGGCCATCGACGTTTCCTGCCTCCAGACCACCCCTATAGGTTAGACACGGTTCACTTTGATGGTCATCAGGAGCTTCTTGGACCTCCATCCCCATTGTCCGGAGAGTACGTGACTGCTAAATGGGATGGTTACAATAACGTGACCTTCGGGATGGATCCGACGAAACAGGTCAAACCACAATATTGGAACAAGTTAAGAATTTTCTTCGAGCTTCCGTACTGGTCTACAAATTCAGTGCGTCATTGTCTGGACGTCATGCATATAGAGAAGAGAGTATCAGAGCACATACTTAACTTGCTTCTTTGTAAAGACGGGAAATCGAAAGACAACATGAATGCTCGGATGGATCTACAAGAGTGGGGAATAAGAAGTGAATTGCACCCTAGACCGGTAGCGGGTAAACCGGGCAAGTTTGTACTTCCGAATGCCGCTTATCATATGTCACAATCGGAGAAGAAAAGATTCCTGCAGGTGTTGCATGATTTGAAAGTCCCCACAGGTTTCTCAGGATCATTCAGTAAGAAAATAAAAATTGTGAAGGGCAAGATCGATGGGCTGAAAAGTTATGATCACCATGTTATCGTGGAGCACCTTCTTCCATTAGCCCTCAGGACTTCTCTCCCCGACTCGGTTGGTCTAGTAATCAACGACCTATGTTGTTTTTTCAGGGAGTTGTGTGCTAAAACACCGGAGGTTGCGACGCTGGATAAACTAGAAAATTCTATTGCGTTGATACTTTGCAAGTTTGAGCGTATTTTCCCACCGTCATTCTTCGATATCATAATACACTTGACGGTTCATCTTGCAACTGAGGCGAAGTTAGCCGGACTGTACAATATCGATGGATGTATCCCGTCGAGAGGTGCGTGTAATTTTTCGTTTCGCGCAATTTATAAATTTATTATTGTCCTGTATGCCCGTATTTATTTATTCAACATATTCTCATTAGGTACCTCTACACTCTTAAGAAGTATATACGCAATAAAAATCGACCAGAGGGTTCTATCATGCAAGGTTATCTTCTTGATGAAGCAACCACATTTTGTTCCCGCTATCTGGACGAGAACATTGAGACAAGGCTTAACCGACCACGAAGAATTCAAGACGGGCCATATGGTAAAGCCGAGTATAAGAGGGTAGACACTATGTTTATCAACAAGATATACCGGTTTATCTTGCTTAATTGCGCATGTCTTGAAAAAATTAGAGAGTAAGTTTTTTTGGATTAATTGTTATATCTGTGTTTGTGTGTGTATGAAATGATATATTATTAATGTCACAATTATTTGTCGAAAACAGAATTCATTTTAACGAGGTACGTGAGGGGCATCTTGATTGGAACGAAGAACGTTTGGAAAAATACCATCAGGATAATTTTTGTGATTGGGTCACAGATCATGTAAGTTATTCGAATAATATTTTATTGCTATCAGTTTTAATCTAAACTTGTATCATTATGTATTTGTCGTAAAATTTGTTTTGTTAGATCCACGATCCGAACTTGTCTGCATCATTTGAGAGTGATTCAAGATGTTTAGCTCAATTTCCTAGTATGGAGGTTGCATATTACAAAGGATTTGGTGTCCTTGGATACAAATTCGAAGTTAAGGATATAGAAACATCTATAACCACTCAGAATAGTGGGATTGCGACGGTAGGATCGGACGGTGTGATTTACTATGGGTACTTAAATTGTATACTCGGCATCCACTATCCCGGATGATCAGAACCCTTTTATATATTCTAGTGTACTTGGTACGATCTGCGAACCAATACGGACAGGTGAAGAAGCAATCTTGGGACTTGGAAAGATGAATATGGATTGACCAGTGTGAACACACTTCGATTTTACGGTCAGGATGATCCGTTTATCTTTCCAAACCAAGCGTTCCAAGTATACTACTCACAGTGTTTGAAGTATCCGGGATGGAGTGTTGTATGCCGATGGAAACCCAGAGATGTCTATGATGTCCCAGAATTCGAGGACAGCGATGAGGACGAAGAAGAAAGAAGGCTTAAAGTGCTCCGACCGTCTGTTTCGAAGGACGGGTTGTCTTCGACCGATCATGAAGTTACGTGGGTTAGAAATGACATCGACGATGAAATCCAAGTAGATATGTATAATGCGCCCACGAAACGAAAAAGGTTATCAGTAATGTTATATTATTACTTCACATTTTACGCTCTATACATATATAGTCAATACTTTTAATGATTGTCTAATGCGTCCACGAACCGTTTATCTAGATTTGATGACGATGTCGGAAGCAGCGAGGGGCGGCAGGAGCTCCAGCCGCGGCAGAGGCAGAGGCAGAGGCAGAGGCAGAGCGGTTCTGCCGCCCGGAGAGCTCCGTAGGGAGCTTCAGAGGGCCGGTCTTGCACCCAGATTGGAGACCCCTTCGGATGCCTCCTTCCGTGTGGATTTTGCCACACATCCAGGTATATTGCACACATATCCATTTTGAATGTAATATTACAGATATTCATGCCTGTTTATGTCAAAATTACTTATATTGTCAATGTTTGATTGTCTAGTTGTTGGTGATGCGTCCACATCTGGGACAGAGGCCACTCCCGCTCCTCCAGGTATGTTTATATATCATATAGTGCATGTATATTGATTTAGAATGCTATATCATAAATACACACATTCCTTTTGCTCTTACTTAGCAATTTTTATTATTGTCTAGCTGTAGGTGGTGACACCACCGCACCTGGGGGTATGTTTATATATCCTATAGTGCATGCATATTGATTTAGAACGTTATATTATTGATCTACACATTCTTTTTGCAATTACTTATATAATCTATTTTTAATTGTCTAATTATAGGTGGTGCGTCCACATCTTCCGCAGGGGCCACTCCTGCCGCTTCCATACCCTCCGCATCGTCTGCAGGTTAGTATGAATAAATTTAAAATATTTATTCATTTTACATATGCTCTATAGAATAAATATGAACTTCATGAAAATTTAGCGTCGATGTTTATATTCTAGTTGGAGGGGATGCGTCCGCATCCGGGACCCCGGTTGTTCCTCACCGAAGGAACTATCGTCCCGCTCGTGCTGCTGCCCGGGCCCAGGCTCGTGCGATAGTCACCGGAGGTATATATCACACTTGAATTTTCGTTTAACCTTGATTTCTTAATACAACTTTGTCTTAATATTGATTGTCTTGATATTTCGTGCAGACGCAGGGCCTCCCCATCCCCAGAGGGGGACTCGAGGCCCGAATCAGTCCCATAGGCTGAGGCCTGACAGAGCTAGGGGGGAGGCAGCATTCCCCCTTTTTTTACCCTTGACTATCTCTATACCGGTCCTCATGCCGAGAGGTTCGGCCGGTATATGGGGGACGAGAGCCGGCTCATGAAGAACTATCCACTTCACGTTGAGTGGGGCGAGCCGCACCAGCGCTCATTCGCCCTCTTCTTTGATCAGGCTCGGGTACGTATTAATATATATTTTCAGTTGATATATCCGCTTATCATATTTATTATTAACACTTGCAATCTAATAACAATGTTTTTTTTTGTATTTTCAGTTGGATTACGATTTTCAGCCTGTAGCCGACCCTGATCATCCGGGGAGGGTGCTCGACCTTCATGCTCTGTACAATGGCCTGATGAAGAACATGCAGGCCAAGGTCCGATACAACAGGAATGAGCTGAAGGCCGACTGCTACTCCCTGTGGATGGCGACCCCCGAGGCAGAGAGAGCGGCCCTCCTATCTACTCCGGCGTTTGCGAGAGTCGACGTAGAGACATGGCCTCTATTGTGCGAATATTTCGACTCTCAACGCAAACAGATATGTATTTTAAATGTAATTCATTGTTTAGGATATAATTTATTTTTTGTGTTCCTTAATTAGAAAACTAAATGTTAATGCGTTGTGCAGAAACAGTCCGCTCAGAATACAGAGAACAGGAAGTTGGCGAAGAGGGGTCGCCCTACTTACACAGGTGGCTCGAGGAACATTACTCGAGCCATGGAGTTATCGGTAAATTACAATAGACCGACCTTTGTGATATTCTGCAATATTATGAGTTATTTTCTAATATTTTTAATATTAAGAGTTACTTTCTAATATTGCAGACATCTCGGACCGTAGCGTCAAGTGGTACACCGAGCGTGCTGTCCGCATATCATGCCGTCCACGGCACCTAGACAGATCCCGCCACAGGCGAGCTTCGATATCCCGACGTCGCTACCCAGGAGTATTGCGTAAGTGTTAATATTTTTTCTACCCAAATTTGAAATTTTAGTTTTGGAAGGTTCACGTTTAAATTTTATACTTATACTTTACTGCTTAATGTGGGTGTAGGAGCGGGTGGTTGAGCAGGCCGAGGCCTCGGAGATCGATTTTACCGGACAGAGCGATCCGAGGCTGCTGACCCCAGTTCTGGACGCCGCACACGGAGGGCACCACGGAGGTTGGGAGAGAGGCCGGGGACTGGGCCCTAGCAGGGCCCATATGAGGTTGGACTCCACCCCGGCGGTTACTTCCTCTGTCTTTAGTGACCGACGTGTCTATCAGATACTGGAGAGCTTGAGGGCCACCGTTCAGGAGTTGAAGGAGATGCTGGTATGTATACTACTTTATAGTAAAATATCATGTCATATTATATAGATATCAACATATCCATAATTAGTACGTAGCTTGAGCTTATTTGGTTTTAGACTTAAGTTTGATTAATCATACATACATATGTAATTAAAATAAACAACGGTTTTCCAAACTAAATATCCAAACGGGGTTTCAAAATAACTTAATAATGATACGAATTCGAATAATACACAGTTCTTACACGCTTCTTACACACGTTAGGTCCAGACGCGACAGGGTACATCGACCGAGCCTCCACATGCATCTCCTTCGGCTGCGGCTCCGCAAGCTACTACATCGGCTGCGGTTCCGCAGACAGCTCCTATAGCTCCACCGCCTGCTCAGACTCCCGCAGCCGCGGCTCCGCAAGCGACTACCTCGACGGCGGCTGCGCAGACCACATCGCCAGCTCCACAGGCCGCTCAGACTCCCGCTCGCGCCGAATTGTAGAGTTTATTGACCGAGGAGCAGGCGCGCGTTATTCTATCGTTATTCTGAGGTGGAGCTGGACCGAGCTAGGGTAGCTTTTTGGTTCTTATTTTTTGAAACATGTATTTATTTATATCATACACATTGTACTACATTTTGAAACGATATTGATATTGGTTTATATTTATATCATATTCAGTTTTTGGGTTTCTTTTGTATATTATATGCATGAGATGTGATTATGAATACTGCGATATATGTTGTGTGATGATTAATTTTATATTTGATTGATGTATATATTATTGTGCATAGGGCGGGAAAAAATCATGCAGCCCTTTTTTTTAAAAAAAATACAGATAATGTGTACCTACGGATTAATCCGTAGGTACACATGTTGCCCCTACGGCTATATCCGTAGGGGCAAAATATCAGCAGTAACTGATATTTCCCCCCTGATCTCAGTACCAAGGGGTTGGGAGTGCCCCTACGAACATATCCGTAGGGGCCATTGCTTAGCCCTTACGGAGTTATTCGTAGGGGCAAAATATCAGGATTTCTGATATTTTGCCCCTACGGATAGGTACCTACGCAGGTATCCGTAGGGGGTAGTACGTGGCCCTACGGCTATGTCCGTAGGTACAGTTAATATATTTAAAAAAAACCGTAAATAATATAACTTTTTTTACCCTACGGCCTACTCCGTAGGTGCAACAGGACCTACACAGAAATCCGTAGGGGCAAGATTTTGCCCGTAGGGGCAAGTTCAGGGCTTCAACTTGCACCTGCGGCCTTTGCATCTACGGGGTCTTTTTTCGCCCCTACGCACATCTCCGTAGGGGCAGTGGGTTGCCCCTACGGATAAATCCGTAAGGGCAACCCTTATTTGTAGTAGTGACATGGTCATGAGCTAGAAATAGGATGGATTTGAGAACCTTGATTCCGGAATGTTTTCTCATACAAACATGTCACAAAGAGGGGTGCATGGTATCTATTCTTCGCCTCTAAAGTACAATGCTCTTCGCATTTCATAGCCCTCTTCCTCTCTCAATGATCTAAACTTCTCTTATTCCGATCTTGATAATCTAAAATCTTCCGATGTAAATTATGTATGCAAAAGAACATTAACCACAAAATGGAAAATTTTAAAACAAATGTCTATGTCCTCGCATTAATTTTTAAGGTGAATATCTTTATTAGACCAATCCTACAACCCATTACCAATTGGACATAGTTCATGTGGTAAAATTTCTTTCTCAATAGTGAGAGATCACAGCTTCGATTTCTGAAAGAGGCCGTATAAATAAAAACCAATCAAGCTATTAAACCTTGGTAGGTACTTTCATGGTCTCGGTCTTTTGTATTACCATCATTACTACTTTTTTTTTGTCTTTTCGCCATCTCTTTTAATTTCTGCAAAATACAATGGATACCCTACTTATTTTAATGGATTAATCACACAAAACACCTTTGTAGTTTGCTCCATACGTATCACACTATGCTCCCCAAATATTTATTAGTGCAACCAAAAACCTTAAAAAACACTCAAATTTTACTCTAACAGCGCATGAAAATTCTAAAATTGAACCGGACAATCATATGAGTTATTTATAGTTGAATTTGTTTATTTTTTATAGTTTTGATCAATGAGCAGCTCAGAGGCGGAGTGTAACATTTCAAAAAAAATTAAAGTTTAATTATGATATTTTGAGTTTTATTAAAATGGTATGCATATTTAGCATCAACACTTTTTTCTTCTTTCTTTTTCTCTAAATAAAGCATGGGAGTAGGAGGCATGAGTGCAGCATAGGCTCACCATGCCTGTATCACCACATCCATTTCCTTTTTTTCTCTCTTTCTCCCTTCATCTCCTAATATTATATATCTCACTCTCTCTCAAACCCAACTCCAAACTCATCTCTTCAAGGAGAGCCATCTCAAGTCTTCTTAGTAGCCTCATTTAAGCATTGGATCTTCTCATTTGCTCAAAATCTTCTAAGGTAAACTTTTTGATTCCAAGTCTTAAGTTTTATTTGCCATGAAAATTATATAGTTTACTTAAAATCATGGTTTTACGGTTTAAATTTTGCACAAATGGAGTTTTGAATGGTTAGTTATAGTTGTAGTGTATTAGTGAAGTTTTCTTATTGATTACAACTTTTTTTGGATTGTAAAGGGTGGTTTTTAGTAAAGTTTTGGTTTTTTAAATGTTTTACAAATTCCATTTTTTCGAGCAGCAGTTTTTCTTCTTCAGACGTCTGAGCTATTAGCTTCAAACATCTGCGACTCCTATGTTATGTTTTATAATTGTTTTTCAGATGTCTGAGCCTTGATCTTCAGACGTCTGTGTTTTCTCTTGATTGTTTCATATTGTTCGCCAAACATCTGAGATCAAAACTTCATATGTCTGCACCTTCTCTGGATTTCCTCTGTGTTTTTAGGCACACGTCTGTATATTGTTTCTCAGACGTCTCCCTCTTCTCTGTCTCGATGAGACGTCTTCTTCAGATGTCTGATACTCTTTTTGGCCTAATTAACTTGAGTTTTACGCCATATTTAGTTTTCTTGAGTTTATATCGATATTGATGGAATTTTCTTGCATGTTTATGATTATTATTGGTTATAGGGTCAATTGCGGAGACTCCCAAGTCAACAAGGAAGGGCAAGACAGTCATAGGCTTCGATTAGCTCGAGCCGCATTACTGTGAGTAGATTTAGCATCTATAAGGGGGAAATCGGATAGATGGCGTATAGCACGCCCGACAACCAAAACTATTATGAACACTTCTTTATTTATTATAATTCATATCTTATATGCTCAGTTTACCAATACTATGTTTCCTTTACTTTGCTATAATGTTGCGAACACAATTATTAGGACACTTGTACAATTACTAATGATTACAATGCGGCACTAACACATGCTCACATGCTATACGTACACATTATTAGTAACTGCCATGACACGTATAGACTAGAACACTTACACATTTAACACGTACACACTACTAGCAATTGTCATGCTTTACATGTTATGGTATGATCAATATTATGTGCGTGCATAGACTAAATGTCCGCACTATTTAAACTAGGTGTTTTCGTACGTAGACTAAAGCTCCGTGCTGACTGTTATTGAGTGCATTATATTATTTCCGGACTAGACGAATTTATGATATTGATCCAATGGAATATTTGTTGTCATCGTACATGATGAGATTCTATACTGAATAAGGTGGTGATGGTTAGCCGAATACGGTCTTTTCTTATTGACTCGCTAAGTCTTACGAGTTATCCTGATCGGGAGATTATGAAAATACATAGGTTTTACTCATTTCTAAAAATAACGATTCGTTCATATTTTAAAAATGCGAAGGATGTGCTGCTTGGATTTCAAAAGGATATATATTTTTAAAATATCGCAGCCTCCCTATTTCCAAACAACATTTCGTTATATTTTAAAGTATGATTAAATTATTTAGAAGTAATTATCTATTTACAATACTCATTTACGCTATGCTTACTTTACCTATTATTCGTTTACGCTGTGCTTACTTTACTTATTATTCGTTTACGCTATACTTGTTTTACTTGTTATCCGTTCACGTTATGATTCTATTATTAGTTTGTGCTAAGTTTATATTATTTGTTCGCGTGATAATTATGTTATTATTTGTACTACGTTTATGTTATTCGTTCGCGTGATGATTATATTATTGTTTGTGCTACGTTTATATTATCCGTTCATGTTATGATTATTTTATTGTTTGTGCTACGTTTATGTTATCCATTCGTTTGATGATTATGTTATTAGTTTGCGCTGCGTTATATTACCCGATTGTTTACGTCCACCATGAGTTTTATATGTATTTATGGTTTATTGTTATCCGATATCGAGGAAGGCGGAACCGATTACGGATACATGGTGGACTGGTTTGTTGATATCCGATATCGAGGAGGGGAGAACAGATTACGGATACAAGATGTGATCAATCCATGAACAAATGAGGTTATATGTGATCAATTTATAAACGATTGAGGGATTGAGGATGGAGGGTCGTTATGGATATCCTGCCAAGAATGAGATGTATTAAACTATATAGTTTTCGAACATGACTGATCCAAGAGACAGTACCTGAGATATTGTTTTCATGTATTAATGCTATCCTTTTTAAAAAGAACTTTAGTCATACTATTTTTCCATGTGTCCATGATCGACACAAGTTTTTCAAAAGAAAACCTTTTATATCATTTTCAAAAAGCATGACGTATATTTTAAGGATATGTTATATTACTTTGCAAACCGATGTCTGCTACTTATGTCGTGATATATACACAGTACGACCACTTTTAAATGATTGTACATGATGAGGTATTATTATTATTGTTGTACATTTCTTGAATTCTAGTTTCGATGCTGTCACGCCCCGCTTCCCAGTAGACGGAAGTGTTCCCCTCCGAACGGCGGCCGAGACGCGGGGGCGTCAGAGCCTGAGGTTCGAGGCAGATGCTAATTGGTTCTATCCGTCCACCTCTCCGAGGATGCCAAGTTGATTTATGGCACCGTGCATCGGAGGTTTAGACGGATGCGTCCGATGAAGCAGACTTCGTCAGATTCCCCCTCGCTTGAGGGGTTTTTGATTGTGGGGACGCTCTTCCCTGCAGGCGCAAGCCCCTGCAGTTAATTACGCTACCGCTTCGCGGTAACAACTTTCTCCTTCTCCTGACGGTCACTTCGTGTCGTGTGTATTTATTTTGTGTTTTGTTGCCCATGGATTGTTTACGGAGACCGAGTTATGTCGTCGCTCGCAGGGCGTGGACTAGTCCAAATCCGTATTATCTTAGATTTGGGTTTGGGGGTTTGGTTTGAGGATGCGTTAGCCATATTTGAGGCCAAGATCAACTCAAACGTTTGTTAAGGATACGTTAGTCTAGCCTGAGACTAAGATCAACTTAACGGGATCGTTTAGATCCGACAAAAGAGCATTTGGGCTCCATTGCTCCAGTTTAGGGACATAGTGGTCCATTACATGTGTGGCCGTCGGGACCCGTCACCTCTCTGACGACGTTGAAGGATTACAACGACAGATGTCAGAGGAGTTCAGAGATGTACCCTTGAACCAGAGTTAATTGGGGGGATCTATAGTCCAGTTTGAGACTAGAGTCTGTTTGAAAGGTTTAAGGATACGTTAGCCATATTTAAGGCTAAGATCAACTTAAATGGGATCGTTTAGATCCGACAAAAGAGCAGACGTGGGCTCTATTGTTTCAGTTTAGGGACATAGTGGTCCATCGCTAGTTTAAGGACATTGCGGTCCGTGGGTAGTTTAAGGACATTGCGGTCCAATGTTAGTTTTAAGACATCTCGGTCAAGGTTAAGGACGTTGTAGTCCATGGGTTTAAGGACCCCACAGTCCATTGTTAGTTTTAAGACATCTCGGTCAAGGTTAAGGACGTCGTAGTCCATGGGTTTAAGGACCCCGTAGTCCATGGGTTTAAGGACCCCACAGTCCATTGTTAGTTTTAAGACATCTCGGTCAAGGTTAAGGACGTCGTAGTCCATGGGTTTAAGGACCCCACAGTCCATTGTTAGTTTTAAGACATCTCGGTCAAGGTTAAGGACGTCGTAGTCCATGGGTTTAAGGACCCCACAGTCCATTGTTAGTTTTAAGACATCTCGGTCATGGTTAAGGACGTCGTAGTCCATGGGTTTAAGGACCCCA
The DNA here is from genome assembly GCA_030015575.1 of Agapanthus africanus. NCBI lineage: Eukaryota > Viridiplantae > Streptophyta > Magnoliopsida > Asparagales > Amaryllidaceae > Agapanthus > Agapanthus africanus. The sequence continues at coordinate 600,911,439 of JASDDO010000014.1, forward strand.
CAGTCCATATCAATGTGTGGTCATCGGGACCCGTCACCTCTTTGAAGACGTTGAGGGATTACAACGCCGAGTATCAAAGGAATGAAGAGATGTACCCTGGAACTGGAGTGGATTAAATAGTCTTTGGCCCAATTTGGGATCAAGACCAATTAATTATGTTATGAGCTAATTAGCCCAGTTAATTACGAATTGAGGACTTATGGCCAGCTTGGGCTAAGTCCAATCATGTCTGGGACATCGGCCCTCCTGTTGGTCCATTGAAGGAAAGACTTTGCCTCTGGCCATTTAGCCAATTGGGCCAATGCCTAGTGTTAAACACTAAAGACCAACCAGTGTTGAACATTGGGAATGAGATTGACAAGTTAGTGTTTAACACTAAAAGATAGTTGGTGTTAAACACCAGCAACAAGGCTTTCAAATTAGTGTTAAACACTAAAACAGATCAGTGTTAAACACTGGCAACAGAGATCTCAAATTAGTGTTAAACACTAAGGTAATCAGTGTTGAACACTGCAAATAAAGTTCTTTGCTTAGTGTTGATCACTAAGGCCAAACAATGTTTTAACACTGAATTCAGGGGTCCCAATTTAGCGTTAGACGCTGAGGCAAGAGGGGTCACGTGGTAGCACGTGAGGGCGCCCTCCCTGCGTTTGTTCTGCTGAAAAGATCGCATCTTTTGGAGCATCACGTGTCATCATGTGACGGGTGTTTGAATGGAGTATGTTAAAACCTCTGCCAAGGGTCACGTGGGTCACGTGAGGCACTGCCTCAAAGGGGCTCTCTGTAGTTGTTTTGGGGGGGGTCACGTGGTGACACGTGACCCGCTTTTCTGTAGTTGTTTAGAAGATCTGTTAATCCCTTTCAGGAATTAAATTTCTCGTAGGGTTAAACCCTGACAATAATTTCGGAGGAATTAAATTCCTACTTCCTTTTGAAGAGTTGAACTCTGAATTTCCTGTAGGAATTAAATTCCTCATATATGTGAAGAACCGAATAGGGTTAAACCCTAATAAAAGCTTTGGGGAATTAAACTCCTACTCTCTGTTAAAGAATTATTCTGGGGAATGAGATTAAGGGAATTAAATTCTCGTTGTTTTAACAGAACTAAGTTCTTAACTAGGGTTAAACCCTGATTCTTTTCATTCTGAAGGAATTAAATTCCCATAACACAGGATCAAACCCTAATTTTATTTTAAAGGAATTAAATTCCTATAGTTCTGTGAGAATTAAATTCTCGTGCTTCCATTCCCTCTCTATGTTTTGGATCTGCATGGCAGGATCTCAACCCATTGAGAATTAAATTCTCAACTCAAGGGGAGATGTGCACTTTACAGATCCTTCATCAAAGAGAGAAGAAATATGTCCTTCTGTTTTATATCAGAGTTAAACTCTGTTGAGAATTAAATTCTCTTTCTTTCAATGAAACCTTCTCTTTCTTACCTAGGGTTTTCTTTTGCAGAAGATCCAAATTCCTCTAAAGTATTCAGGGCTCTCTCTCTTTTCTTCCCTTTGCGTATCTCTCTCTTTTTCTTTTTGCGTGTCTCTTGGCTCCTCTTTATAGGAGAAGCAGCCGAGCCAATTAGTTTTTGATGAATCTTCCATTGGGAGATTTGATTTGCATCCATCATTCGTTTTAGACCTTTGGATCATTAGGTGAATTTTATTCACCATTGGATTTTAAATCCAGAGATTCTCCTTTGTTATTTTGGTTAGATTTTAAGGGGAAATCTTTCCAAATTCGAGATTTTCCCATAGATAGATGGTATTTAATCACCTTTAAATCTTTAATTCAATCGGTTCTTTTGGAAAGATTTGAGAGGTCTTTTCTCAGAATTTAATTCTGTTAATAAATGGGCTTTGAAGTCGATCGCGTGTGGCCACGTGACCCTTGGTCACGTGTGGCCACGTAACCCTTGGTCACGTGTGGGCACGTGACCCCCTTGGAACGAGCCTTCTTCTTTCTTTTTGCGCTCTGTCTTCTGGTTGCTGCTTAACCGTCACGTGCCATCACGTGACCCCTGGTCATGTGTGAGCACGTGACCCTCGTCTGGACTCTTTTTCTTGATTTAACCGGAGAACAAGTCTGCTGCTTTTGAATATCACGTGACCCTGGTCACGTAGGAGCACGTAACCTCTTCTGAAGCCTTTTCCTTGATTTGATCAGGGAACCGGTTTGCCTTTGAAGCCGCTTTTAATTGTCACGTGCCAACACGTGACCCAGGTCACGTGGGAGCACGTGAACCTTTCTGAACCCCTTTTCTTTGATGTAATCGGGAAGCTGAATTTGCCTTGCTGATGCTTTTAGATGTCACATGCCAACACGTGACTGCTGGTCTCGTGTAAGCACGTGACCCTTTTCTGAAGCCTTTTCCATAAGCTTTTCTGATTTTAAATCAGGAAACAAATGCCCCCACAGCGTTGCTCTCACGTGTCCGCACGTGAGTGCAACGCTGTCATCTTTTGTGACCGTTGGATTCCTCTAGGGATTTGGAGAGATGAAACGTCTCCATCACCTCCTATAAATACTCAAGTTTCTTCAGAAGAGCCTTCACTTTGCTCATCTTCTTCTTCTGAGAACTTTTTTCCTTGAGAATTTAATTCTCTTCTTCTGGAGCTTAGTTCTCTGCCTCGAAATATTTTCAGAGTTTAACTCTGTTTAAAAGGACCCTTCCTCCTCAGGTAATGGTGATCGAAGCACCTTCATTTTGACAACACTCTCTGGATTTTAAATCCATATCAAGGGTTTCACAAAGAACCCATTTTTCTCTAAGTTCTTTAACCAAAATATAAGACCACTTAACCTCCAACGGTAGATCTCTTATGGTTTAGATGATTCTTAGGGAGATGATGACGGCGGCTCACATCCATGGAATTTAATTCCATCCCAAAAATGTTTCTGGGAATTTAATTCCCTTCTTTTAATAAGGAATTTAATTCCAATGAAGGACTCAATTTCTTCACACGGAGGCTTCTTGGGGTCTCTTGACCCGAGGTTGTCCTTCTGCAATTAATGAAATAGGAGCTTTGTAATGATTTTCATGACCTTTATTTCAGGTATCATGGATGCCCATCTGTATGGTCTTGACGAGATCATTTCCTACGGGAATATTCGTGCACTGGGCCGCAGTCAGAACCAAGAGTTCACCGATGCTCAGTGTGCCGAGATCATGAGCCGCTTTGACGAGTACAACCATCGGCTACTCCCGCGTCGCTCTTCTCTTCTGAGGCTGATCGTGCTGGCGATCCGGGAGGCACTTCCTCTCTTTTGCACCGGCATACCGCTCAGGGCCTTGGACACCGCTGAGGATAAAGAACATTCGGTGTACCTGATGGGTTTGATCTCAAAGAGGAGGCGAGATCACCTCATTGATCTCTTGCACCAAGCCTTTCAGCAGTCAGCCATACTTGCCGCCTATCAGAGGGTGGAGGATATTCGTGAGGACCCCGACGCTTGCGACCGTGAGAGGAAGCATACTCGAGAGGTTCAAAATGCTTGGAGAATCTTGGACAAAGTTAATCTTGAGTTTCTCAACCCATGCCCGGCGTCTGAAGTTTTACCATTGTAAATGTGTCCTCTTTATTTTGTATGAACTTCTTGAAGTATGAGTGACAAGTTTTATTATGTCTTTCCATGTTTGCATGCCTTTCTCTGAGATTTTATCATTTTGCTACTGTTGTTGTTGGTGCTTTTAATATGCAGGGTGCTACTCCATTTTTTTTTAGTGTACATCAAGTTTGGGCCTCACGTGTTCTGCACGTGGGGTCCCTTGATGGGGTTGTTCACAAAATTTTTCCATGCCATATTTTCAGTGCACGATATCAGATGCAGAAAAGGGCCTTGGAAATAGTTCCACCTCCTTGATTTTCGATGCCTTTCCTTTTTTGGGCCTCGGAAATAGCTTCACCATTCAAGATTTTCCGCGCGCAGCACTTAATGCACCCCTTTATATCTGAGGCAATGGTTTTCCTTTTCTCTTCACAGAGAACTTTTAGTCCCATTTTAACGCGATTTAATTCGAGAACTAAGTGCCATGGCCTGCAACCGTCCGCAAGCTCGTCGACAACCATGGGAAGTTCCTATCGAGGAGATGATCCCCCGCTTCGCCGCCCGGTTGGTGGATCCACTCCTTACCGATGATGAATGCGACTCGGCGATGCATGAACTCTCGATCCGTAGGGGGTCTCCCCTCCCAATGGGTTCCCTCTGGCTCCGGATGATCCTCACGGCCGTGCTTGCCGACATTCCTCCTCACCCGGCAGAGATGACCCTGGCGATGCTTGATGCGGCTGAAGAGAAGCTCGAGGGTTTTCACGAAGCGTGCCTGATTACTCAGGCTTTGAAGGGCTGTTCAATTTACTTGCTGAGCCAAATAAGGGCCCGGCGAGCTATTATGTTTGCTTTCGCGGACGAACATGGCTCCAATCGATGGGGAGCGACTCCTCGTGAGAACCGTCACTTTGACGTGCTGGAGAGAGCGGAGAGAGAGATGGAGAACCTTGTTCTTTGTTTTGTTAACCCTTGTGCCATTGATCCCGTGTTTGGTGACCTTTTTCCATTAGCGTAGCATTTTTAAATTAGTCCCTCCCTTTTCTTATGTTTTATGCCGAACTTCCCTGTAGGCTTGGTGCTAGAATGTATGTTTCCGCTTGCATGAATAAACTTTGTATTCTTCTTATGAGAACTTTCTTTAATTGCAAATGCTTTCATCACTTTCATGCGTATCAGCCCCTTTTTGGGCATTATGAATGTTCATATTATTGCAAATGCTATTATTATTATTTTTTTTGAATACTCATATGATTGCGAATGCATGCTTGAAATACGTCGGAAATCTTTCTCGTTGCTTTTCACGTCCGGTGATGTGAGCGTGTTTTAGATCGATTATTCTCGTCGACTGGAAGCCCATTTATACGGTCTTGTACATGTCTTGTTTCCAAGGCTGCGGTCACGAAAGCGAGCTTACGTGGCCTGATAGAGCGACACGTAGCGAACATATTGTTGTGCAAAAAAGGGGCTCGGCCGTAAATTTTCGGAGAGGGAGCTAGCTTCCAAGGCGCTGAGCGAGCTTCGCGCCACTCTTACCGCCAAGGCCAACAAAGCGTATGAACTCTGGCGAGTACTTCAGGAGTCCATCAAAGAGGTGGTGGCTTTCGACAAAGCTGCCGTGTTTACTCGTGAAAGGGTCGAGGCTCATAAAGCCACCGAGAAAGAGCTCGAAGCTCGGCTTGCTTCGTATCAGGCTCAGCAAGCTCAGGCGGAGGCTCGTCTTCTGGAGATCTTGCGTCATGAAGCCGTGGCTCAGCAACAGAATGACGAGCTGGTAAAATTATTGCACCGCCCGCCGGCTTGAGGACTTGTATCTTTTCTCCTTTTTTTTGTACATACTCATAAATGAGAGTATCTCTTTTTTTGTTTCTTTCATGAATTGTACTTTGTATCCATTTTGGTTTATGAATAAAAGATACATTTTTCTTCTCAATGGTGTGTCCCCTTTTTATTGAATGTATTCTGTGGATATTCTACCTTGATCTCCTTGCAGGACAGTGATGGCTTAGGATTCAGGGTTAGGATCTGCTTCCTAAGACTTTTGCATTTTATAAGCCACGAGAGTCTCATAAAGAGTTTTTCTCCCTACAGGTCGAGAGGATCCCATAGGTGTAAGTCCTTCCTAAGAATCGTGAAGATTCTTAAGCGGGTTTTCCCTTGAGAGTCGTAGGGATCTCACAAGAGAGTTTTCTTCCTTACAGGTCGTGAGGGCCTGCAAGTGCTGGATGTGGTCGCCCTTGTCCGTGTTTCACGGGGCCAGGGGGTTGCTCCAGGTATCGTAGTTTAAAGACGTCACGGTCAAGGTTAAGGACCTCATAGTCCATGGATTTAAGGACTCAGTTCGATGTTAGTTTTAAGACATCACGGTCAAGGTTAAGGACTTCATAGTCCGTGGATTTAGGGACTCCACAGTCCGATGTTAGTTTTAAGACATCACGGTCAAGGTTAAGGACCTCATAGTCCGTGGATTTAAGGACTCCACAGTCCGATGTTAGTTTTAAGACATCACGGTCAAGGTTAAGGACCTCATAGTCCGTGGATTTAAGGACTCCACAGTCCGATATTAGTTTTAAGACATCACGGTCAAGGTTAAGGACCTCATAGTCCGTGGATTTAGGGACTCCACAGTCCGATGTTTGGTTGCAGGGACCCGTCACCTCTTTGAAGACGTTGAGGAATTACAACGCCAGGTATCAAAGGAGTGAAGAGATGTACCCTTAAACCAAGGCAGAATCCGTAGGGAATCGGGGTGGTTGATCGTTAGTTTTAAGACATCACAGTCGAGGTTAAGGACATCATAGTCCGTGGATTTTAAGGACTCCACAGTCCGGTATTTGCTCTGGATGCTTCACACGGGTTCACTGCCGTGCTTGGCGAGGACCAGGCTTCGCTCTGGGCGTTTTCCGCGGGGTTAAAGAGTGACGTTATCCGCATTCCACGTAACCAGGAATTTTGCACTAGATGCTTCACACGGGTTCACTGCCGTGCTCGGCGAGGACTAGGCTCCGCTCTGGATGCTTCACACGGGTTCACTGCTGTGCTCTGCGAGGACCAGGATCCGCTCTGGACGTTGTCCACGGGGTCAAAGAGTGACGTTATCCGCGTTCCACGTAACCAGGAATTTTGCACTAGATGCTTCACACGGGTTCACTGCCGTGCTCGGCGAGGACTAGGCTCCGCTCTGGATGCTTCACACGGGCTCACTGCCGTGCTCTGGGAGGACCAGGATCCGCTCTGGACGTTTTCCACGGGGTCAAAGAGTGACGTTATCTGCGTTCCACGTAACCAGAAATTTTGCACTAGATGCTTCACACGGGTTCACTGCCGTGTTCGGCGAGGACTAGGCTCCGCTCTGGATGCTTTCCACGGGGTCAAAGAGTGACGTTATCCGCGTTCCATGTAACCAGGAATTTTTGCACTAGATGCTTCACACGGGTTCACTGCCGTGTTCGGCGAGGACTAGGCTCCGCTCTGGATGCTTTCCACGGGGTCAAAGAGTGACGTTATCCGCGTTCCACGTAACCAGGAATTTTTGCACTAGATGCTTCACACGGGTTCACTGCCGTGTTCGGCGAGGACTAGGCTCCGCTCTGGATGCTTCACACGGGTTTACTGCCGTGCTCTGCGAGGACCAGGATCCGCTCTAGACGTTTTCCACGGGGTCAAAGAGTGACGTTATCCGCGTTCCACGTAACCAGGAATTTTGCACTAGATGCTTCACACGGGTTCACTGCCGTGCTCGGCGAGGACTAGGCTCCGCTCTGGATGCTTCACACGGGTTCACTGCCGTGCTCTGCGAGGACCAGGATCCGCTCTGGACGTTTTCTACGGGGTCAAAGAGTGACGTTATCCGCGTTCCACGTAACCAGGAATTTTGCTGATTGTATCCGCATTTCACGGGATGGAGGTTTGACTGTTGGCGATATGTATATCACCGAGCCATAGAACTGGGAGTTGCCGCTGTCCCGCTTAGCTTGAAGTTGTGTCCGTCGTTACGAGACGAATGTTGGGATGATCTCTAGGTCGCTTGTGGCCCGTCGAGATTTAGCTTCTTTCTTTGGTGAAACCTGGGGGGGAAGGTATGTTCCCTTTTTGTTTACGCCCTTGGATTGTGTACAGGGTGTGATGGAACATCACCTGGAGGGCATAAATTTTATTTTTATTTTATTTCTTTTTCCGCGATGCTCTATCGTTTCAGCTTTTATATCGCGAAGGTCGCGATTGCCCCATCATTTCGGCTATTTTTCGCGGTGCCCAATCATTTCGGCTATTTATTTATTTTCTGCTCGCTGCTTTTTACTGCGAGTTGCCCCATCATTTCGGCTATTTTTCATGCATACATTTTACTTGCTGCTTTTTATTGCAAGTTGCCCCATCATTTCGGCTATTTCGTATGCATGCGTGGCTTGCTAGCTTATTCGCAGCAAGCTTGGATTTTAGACACCGATTTCGACATCAGCGCCGCTGCAACTGGGATGTTGCCAGGAGCGAATCATCATTTGCCTATGTCGAAGTTGAACAAAGGTGGCTTAGCAAACAGGGTTAAGGGTCCTGTCGACCAAGGCTTTTGACTTCATGAGCCGTAAGGGTCTCACAAAGGTATTTCTCCCTACAAGTCGTGAGGATCTTGTAGGTGTATTTTCTCTCTAGGGATCGTGAGGATTCCTAAGTGTATGTTCCTCTGCAAGTCGTAAGGATCCTACAAGAGGGCTTTCTCCTTATGGGTCGAGAGGACCTACAAGGGTTGCTCATCATATGGACATATCCCTAGTCACGGGTGGGACTTTGCTGGGGAAATGTTTATTCGTGCCCGTGGATTGTATACAAGGGTCAGTATTGAGCCTCTTGTAGGGCAATATCGAAGGTTGTGGAGGATTTGCTTAAGAACGGGTTTAGGTTTCTGTAACTTAAGACTTTCAAATCTCATGAGCCGTGAGGGTCCCATAAGAGAATTCTCCTTACGAGTCGTAAGGATCTCACAAGTGCATTTTCTCCTTAGGAATCGTGAGGATCCCTAAGTGTGTTGCTCCTTTGTGAGTCGTAAGGATCTCACGCATGTGGTTTCTCCTTACAAGGTCGAGAGGACTCTGTAAGTGTCCTTTAATGAGGTTGCGCCCTTTCAGGTTTTCACAAACACTCGCCGGTAGTCCTGCTGTTTTTACTCACGGAGCCCTTTCGGGTTTTCATCCGTGCCCCTTTTGCTTATGGACATACCGTTTTTTTTATTCTTCTTCTCTCTTTTTTTACAAGGTCGCGCCCTTTCGGGTTTTCACGAACACTCGCCGGTAGCCCTGCTGTTTTTACTCACGGAGCCCTTTCGGGTTTTCATCCGTGCCCATTTTGCTTATGGACATACCTTTTTTTATCATTTTTTTTATTCATCTCGTCAGCCTAAGGATGCTGCGGTAGTAGTTTAGGGATGTTTCGGTCCGTCGATAGTTTAAGGACGTTTCGGTCCGTCGTTAGTTTAAGGACGTTTCGGTCCGTCGATAGTTTAAGGACGTTTCGGTCCGTCGATAGTTTAAGGACGTTTCGGTCCGGCGTTCAGGGGAAGGCCGGCTACTGCTTATAAAGTCTGAGCTTAGGAAGATAGCGAGCGGACATAGTCGTCGTCATCTATCATTGACCCAGGCCGTGGCTCATTAAGCATAGTACTTCTTTAAGAAGCGGCCTTTTATTGGCCTGAAAGGCCTTTCACCGTGCACGTCCATGAGTAGATAGGCCCCACCCTGGTAGACCTTGTCTATGATGTACGGGCCTTTATAGTTCGGCTCAAATTTTCCCCGCTTGGCACGATTGGGGATCATAGGTCTTTTGACCACTAGTACGAGTTCGCCTTGGCGGAATGTCCTCGACCTGGTCAATCTTTCGTATGAGCGCGTCATCTTTGCTTTATAGGCCTCTAGATTTTGTTGCGCTATGAGCCGGGTTTCATCGAGGGCATCAAGCTCCTCGAGCCGAAGGTGAGCATTTTCTTCCTCCGTCAGCTCGTAGTGGACCGCCACTCGTAGAGAGGGTAACTCTATCTCGAGGGAGAGCACTGCTTCCGTCCCAAATACCAACGCGTACGGCGTTGTGTTCGTGGCCGTCTTGAACGTAGTTCGATAGGCCCATAGGGCCTCTTGTAGCCTCTCGTGCCAGTCTTTCTTATTTCGGGACACCGTCTTTTTTATGATCTTTGTCAAGGTCTTATTGAAGGCCTCGGCCAGACCGTTAGCTCGTGGATTGTAAACTGAAGAATATTTCCAGTCTATATTGTGCTGCTGCGCGAAGCGGCTAATCTTATGGCTTCTGTAGGCTGGACCGTTATCGGAGATAATCTGCCGTGGGGTTCCATACCGATAGATGACGTGCGTCTTGAAGAAGTGGAGGATGTTCTCCGTCTTCACTTCCCTCAGCGGTACTGCTTCTGCCCATTTGGAGAAGTAATCAGTTGTCGCCAGGATAAACGATGTCCCCGGGACGATGCTGGCTCAATGGGGCCGACTATGTCAGTCCCCCACATTTCGAATGGCCAACTAGCCACCGTTGGGTGTAGTGGATTCGGATGTTGGTGGATAAAGTCTCCATGAATCTGGCACGAGTGGCATTGCTTCGCATACTCGAGGCAGTCCTGGATCATCGTGGGCCAGTAGTAACCCATCCATTTAATTTTTAACTTCATCTTTGGGCCTGCTTGGTGAGAACCGTAGAGTCCGTCGTGAACTTCCTGAATGACTCTTTCTGCTTCGTCAGGTCCTAAGCATCCCAGCCACAGAGAATCAAACGATCTCTTGTATAGAGTATCGTTGACGAAAGCGAAAGATAGAGCTCGTTTCATGAGCTGATGTCTTGAGGACGCTTCTTCGGGCATTCGGTGGGACTTAAAGTAGTCTATGAAGACTTCCCTCCAGTCCTCGGCCTTCTCACGGTCTTTTATTTGTAGGGTCGTCTGCTCAGTCGCTCCCTTTTCTTCGTATGATTCCGGAGATATTTCCGCTGGGACGAGCACTCGACGGCTTTGTACCACGATTCTGACGTCATCGAGGTTCTCGTCAGCCAGTTCTTTAGCGAGCTTAGCTAATGCGTCTGCTTTGCTATTTTCCGCACGTGGTATACTTTCCAAAGTATAGGAGGGAATTTGGGTCAACAGTTGTTGCACCTTTTCGCCGTATTTCACCAATTCTGGTTTGCATGTCTGGTAGTCGCCGTTTACTTGACTAACGACCAGTTGAGAATCCCCGTACACGAGGAGATTTTCAATTCCCATGTCGATGGCGATCTCGAGGCCTGCTATCAGAGCTTCGTATTCAGCTTCATTGTTTGTCCTCGGCTCTGTTAAGGAGAAGGCAAAGCGCATTATCCCTCCTTGTGGAGTTACGAAGATGAGGCCTATCCCCGATTTGATCATTGGGATACCTTGTTTACGCTTCTTCACGGAGGACGCTCCATCGAAATAGAGTTCCTATCGGGTACTACCGCCGCCGATCGCATCAAATGCATGCTCATCCGGCAAATCGCAGTTCAGAGGAGAACCGGCAGGTACTGGATGCTCAGCGAGGAAGTCGGCAATGGCCTGGCCTTTCACTGCCTTAAGAGGTCGATACGTTATTGAGAACTCCATCAGGAGTAGAGCCCATTTCGCGAGTCGACCCGTCAATATAGCCTTTGACATCAAATATTTAAGAGGGTCCACCTTCAAGATGAGACGGACTTCATGTGCCAACGCATAGTGCCTGAGCTTTGTTATCGCGAAGATTAATGCCAAGCAATGTTTTTCAATGGGAGAGTAGTTGCTTTCTGCCCCCAGCAGAACTCGACTTAAGTAGTAAAGAGCTCTCTCTTTTCCTTGATCGTTCTCTTGTGCCCATAATGCGCCTAAGGAACCTTCGAGGGCGGTTGTATAAAGAATGAGGGGTTTTCCCTTGACCGGCGCGGCCAACACCGGAGGGTTCTGCAGGTACTGCTTGATCTCGTCTAGTGCACCTTAGCATTTGTGATCCCAAACGAATGGAGTTCCCTTCTTCATCAGGTGGCTGTAAGGACGGCATTTGCCTGAAAGATTGGCGATAAACCGCCGGATGTATGCGAGCTTCCCTTGGAGAGACCGCAACTGTTTGAGGGTTATTGGCGGAGGCATTTCCATGATCGCCTTGATCTTAGATGGATCTATTTCGATACCTCGGTGTCGAATGATGAATCCCAGGAATTTACCCGAGGAGACTCCAAACACGCATTTGAGGGGATTCATCTTCAAATTATATTGCCAAAGGCGTTGAAATACAGTCTTCAGATGCTTTAAATGCTCTTCGTATGACATGCTCTTTACTACAAGGTCATCGATATAGGACTCGACGATATCATGTATGAGGTCGTCGAAGATCTTTGTCATGGCCCTTTGATAGGTAGCGCCAGCGTTCTTTAGACCAAAGGGCATAACCCTGTAGCAGAATATACCCAAAGGGGTCCGGAAAGCGGTGTGCTTCTGGTCTTCGGGATGCATCTTTATCTGATTGTATCCTGATGAACCGTCCATAAAGGAGAAAACCTCGTGAGTGGACGTGTTATCTATCATTAGCTCGGTTACCGGTACCGGGAAATCGTCCTTTGGACAGGCTTTATTGAGATCCCTGAAATCCACGCATATGCGTACCGTCCCATTCTTCTTCATTACCGGGACGATATTGGCGATCCAGTCGGGATATTGGACTTCTTGGATAAATCCAGAATCGATCAGCTTCTTGACTTCGGCGTTGATGCTCATTTCAAGCTCGAGTCGCATCCTTCTTGGCGCCTGCTTGACTGGCTTGATATCTGGGGATATTGCTAATTTATGCACAGCAATCTCCGGATCTAATCCTGGCATCTCGGAGTTGTTCCACGCGAAGCAGTCTTTATGCCGTAGAAGCACGTTCTTTAACGCAGCCACCCTTTCTTCAGATAGCAGCTCGCTGACAAATGTCGGTCGCGGGTCATCTGCCGATCCCAACTCAATCTTCTTGAGGTTATCTACAGTAGTATGTATGCCGTCTTCCAGTTCTTTCAGAGCTGGCGGAAATTCTGAGATCACCTCATCATCGCTGTTCTCAAAGCACCAGGGAAGGTCATCCATGTTCTCGGGCTCTTCTTTTAATATCGTAATCGTGTAACATGTGCGAATCCGCTTCCAGGACTGAGGTGGATCTGATTCTGCTTTTGCGGCTTTGGATTCATGCTTTTATGGAGGCGTTACCCTCCAGCCGTCGGATAAAGCGAATCTGCCCTGTTGGTACTGGTCCTCGACCCAGTTCTTGAAGGTGAAGCAGTCTTCGGTAGGATGTCCTATGGCTCGGTGATAAGAGCAATAGTTCAGATGAGACGCCTTGTTAGCTTGCTCAGGACGTCTAGACTCTGGAAGCGCGATCATTTGATGTTTTATAGCGAGCTCGAGTAACCTCTCCGTCTTGTCTCGGGGGAAGGAGTACGCTCGACTCATCTTCTTCATGAGGGACAAATCCGAGCCGCGCAATACCTGATCACGTAACTCTCTAATCCTGCGTCGTTGTTGTCGGCTCCTCCTTCCGCTTCTTGATTTATTTTCGTCTCTGCGTCGGGCCTTGCGTACGACGGGTTGACAGGGATGAGCATCTTCGTCTTTTACAGCCTGTTGAAACAGACGTTGCGTCCTGGCCTTCTCGTAGATGGCCATCTCGCGGTTGTGGTCTTCCCGAGCTTTTTGACCCACTTTCCTGATAAGCTTGTCCATTCGTTCTTCAAACGACGGACTCGGCCCTTCAATCGCGGGATCTAGTTTTGATGAGGGGTTGGCATTTCCTGACAGGGCGTCCTCTTCTTCATCGAAGGTATATATAGCGTAGCTACTGTGGGCCCGTTCCCGTTTTCCGGCTCTCACGTATCCAAGCCCAAGTGTTTCCATTTTCCTGTTGGGCAATTTGCGTTGAGTCCCAGGGACATCCCAAATCCTGTTATAGAACCGAGCTTGTCGAACAGTCTGTTTTAAGGGTACTCCTTGGCGCTTCAATAGCCTCTTTAGTCCATTTGTGTAGTATCTGGGCAAACGGATAGTTTGGAGCCTGTCGAGTGTAACATCCGTGCCATGCCAGATCTCTTTCTCTATTTTTGACTCTGAGGATCGGTAGAATAGGATTAACTTCTCACCCCTTATCCTGGGAGGGACGTAAAATGTTTGCAGGTCTTGCACATTGTGAGCTTGAAGTGTGTCGAGATCCTTGTAGTGTTCTCGCGGCACTGTGGTGATTTGCAAACTCTGATCATCGCTAGGGGGTGCTCGTATTGACAGCCGATTGGAGAACACGACATTAACCTCATCTTCCGAGTCACTTCCGAAGACCAACATGGGGACGGATGTCCCCGAGTTGTTGCGTTGAGATGGCCCGGCATAAACTATCTCTTCTTCTTCTTCGGTATCGCTCCCGAAAACAGGGATGGTGGCGGCTGCTTTGTTCTCCGGCTTGCGACACCTTTCTGTATCCTCGAAATCTGGCAAAAAGTACTTCACATCTTCGTATTTGCGGACTTCGTTCACGGAAAATGGGTTCAGCTCACCTGTTATGGTATACTCGAAACCATCCTTAAAGTACTTCATACACTGATGTTGTGTAGAAGGGATGATGTTGTACTCGTGTAGCCAAGGACGACCGAGCAAGGCGTTGTAGCAGGTCTTGGCGTCAATGACATGGAATTTGATGTCTGTGACGAGGAGTCCAAAGCGTAATGTTAGTATCACGGATCCGAGAGTCCGTGACGATTGTGAATCGAAACCGGAGATAGTAATTTTGTCATGAGCGAGGTGTTGCACACTCATGCAGATTTCCTTCAACACCCGAACATTAAGGAGATTGACGGAGGATCCATTATCCACCAGGATCTTGCCTATCTTGATATCATGGCAGTATCCAGAGACATATAGGGAACGGTTGTGGTCGCACGTCCCGAGAAGGAGGTCTTCGTCACCGAAAGTGATGTCGGCCGTATGCACTTCCTCCAGTTCATCCTTCATCCTTTCAGTGACGAGGAAGGCTTGGAATTGCTCAGGTTCTTGTAACGCCTTAATTAGTGAATCTCGCGCTTCTTTTGATAATAGGAGGGCATCGAGAATGCTAAGCTAAGAAGGTAGCTTCCTTAGGTGCGCTAGGATATTGTAGTCCACCTTACCCTTCTTGGGAGGGTCTTTGGTAGTCAGTTCTTTCATGACTTGGTCATCTAAAGTGATATCCTCAGTGACCTTTTCCTTTCCCTTATCTTTTTTACTCGCGGGCCCGAGATTCTTTTCTGGGAGTGTGCGATTGCGCAGCTGAATGTTCTTGCAGGCCTCCGATCTTTCCTCTTTCCCTAAAACGGATTCTTTAAAGAGAGGGCCCAGAGCCATTTCTTCATCAGAGTCTCTCCCAAAGGTGAGAACTTGTGACCTTCCGGCATTAACCATGTAACAGTTGCCAGTAGTTCTGTTGTGCTCGTCGACAGTACTCCTTCGTTCCCGACGAATCTTGCGTTTCATGCGCTTGAAATGTTGCCGATGGGCAACATATCCTTGCCACCACATCTTAAAGGCGTCGCACTCCTCCGTGGGGTGTGAAATTTTCCGATGATATGCGCAATAATCAGGGTGCCTCTCCACCCCATCGAGCGTGTTTCCTTCCGAGGGTGGTAGCTTCACTCCCATTGACATGGCTTTGGCAAACCTTTTCCTCGTCTTGGATATCTTCCTGTCTGCCTCGGATGCCTTTCGATCTGGCGGGAGTACTTCAACTCTTTCGTTCAGTCGCCTGTATTTGGCTCCTTCCGATGCGGCCATCTCACGCTCCTGATCCGCTTTACTCTTTAGACGAATCTCGTCCAGAAAGGCGTCGATCATTTCATCTATTGGCCACACACGCTCTGGTTCAGGCTCTGTCCCCAGTTTCCTATTGCCAGGAGTTTTCTCATCGTCAGTAAACGAGTGGGAGATTACGTTACAACTCGCCACATATCCCTCGGATTCATCCGACGAGCTCTCTCCATCATCGTCCTCTTGAAAGATGTGGCTGAGGAACTCTTGCAGCGTGACAGGAGTTCACTCCTTTTGATTGTACTCTTCCAGTGTGTCGATTTGCTTCTGCAAGTTCGTGCGGTTGTCTCCAGGCTTCACGGGCTTCTTGGATCTCTTCTTCTTTTTCTTCGAAGATTTTGACGGTTGGGTGTGAGTATTTGGGCCATCATCACGAGTCTTCGCCGTTGGGCGCGGCTTCAACATCCCTTCGATAATTTGAGGTTCAAGCGGGTCCTTCCATTCGATCGCAGGGCACGCATGAAGGTCCCTCAGCATTCTTTTGGTTTTAGTTGACAGCACGACCTCCCATGGAGCTTCTTCAATGAAGGAACAGGTTGCCCCCGGTGTATCTGCTTTCTTAGGAGTATGCGGCTGTGGTGGATTCACCTTCCACTTTTCGGACAGTGCAAACTTCCCCTGGAGGTATTGATCTTCAACCCATCCTTTGAAGATGAAGCAATCCTCAATCGGATGACTTACCGTTTGATGGTAAGGGCAATAGTTAGGGTTATTCACCTCAGTGGGTTGTGGCGGTCGCCTTGGATTTAGTAGGTTTATAAGTCTGTTGCGTACTGCCAGCTCGAATAACCGTTTCGTCTTGTCTCGTGGGAACGAGTAGGGACGCTTCATCTTCTCATTATAATACCGGCGTCTTTCTTCCAATTGATCTGCCAGCTTCGGGGCGTTAGGTTGCTGCTGGGCATTCGCGACGAAGGTTGCCCTTCCTTTACCCTTGTCATTCCAAGGTTCTGACTTTGGGGGAGGTGGTCTATGACCCATCTGGTCCATCTGAGCCAACTTGTCGATTAAAGCCTGGAATATAGTTGGCTTAAAGAACATCATAAACTGGGAGATAGTTGCGTGAGGGTCTAGGGTTCCCACGAACATACCCACCGCAGGTGCTTCTTCAATGCGTTGCTCGCATCTCGACCACAAATTCCGCCAGCGTATAGCATACTGGACCCAGGTTTCGCATGGTTTTACCCTGGCGTTAATCAGTGCCGTTATTGGAGTGCGTTCGCTGGCGCTTGCGAATCGCTGAGTGAATAGCAGCTCCATTTCAGCGAACATCTTGATAGAATCGTTCGGGAGTTCTGAATACCATTCGAACGCTGTTTCTGATAAGCTGCCCACGAACTGGCGAAGCAACAGTTTATCATCACCGCCGGTGTTACCGCAAAGGGCCCTGAACTGGGCAACATGTTGATGGGGATTGCCGGTCCCCTTATACACGTGGAATTTTGGTATTGTATAACCCGGCGGGTATTTGATTTGGTCGTACCAGCTTAGATACGGCCGGCCCGTCTTTACGACTTGACCAGCTGTCTCAGTCGCATGATGAACCCGGATTTGCTGGGCTATATAGTCGACTAAATCAGCCTTAGAGATTGTCTCCTCTTTGGCCGTTGAGAGGGCCGGTGGTGGATTTAACGTTTCTCCTCGGTCGTCTTCAAGAACGATTGGGGGATCCTCGGCGGGTGGGTTCTGCTGGATCATCATTCCTATCATATCTTGGAAGAGAAGGCCCATACGCTGTATGTTGGCTGCTTGTTCAGCAGCCTCTTTGTCCTTCTTCTCCAGTATCCGGTGAAGGAATTCGGCGTCGGTTTCTTCCTCCTGGCGTTCGTCTGAGGACGTTTCTGGGTTTTCTTTTGGCCCGGTAAGTGCGGCCATAGCATTCATCATTTCCTGGAGCTTTTGTTGTTGCTCCTGAGCTTTGGTCACCGACCGTGTAAGCGGTTTATGACCTGTAGACGCACGGCCGTCTTCTTTTCCTGACGCCATGTATACGGTGTGGACCATCATGCCCCCAGACTTAGGGCGTCTGGGCTCAGTGCTTTTAGCTGTCGTTGCAGGCTGGGGGATCTTCTCTGGCTTCCTCTTTTTATGAGCAGTGGAGGTTAAGGAGGCCATTGAGGTGGACGTTCGGACAGCCTTTCGTGGTTTAGCCTGGTAACCGGCTTCCGATTGGATTTTCAGCTTCTTGTGCTGGGGGGAGAAGTTTGGATCGATCATCGAGTCTCGGGCCTGCCGCCAAACCTTATAGATTTTGGAAGACAGCCGTTGAGGGGATCGGGGCTGTTCTGACTTTATTTCCACAACCTTTTTTAGTGGGGGAGGAGACCTCTTTAGCACCGCAGTAGGAGAATTCCTTCGCACCTTATTTAGCATCTCGAAGCTGTTCCCCGTTGGAACAGCAACATTAACTTCTGCCATCGGGGCTGATGGAGTTAGCCCAGAGGGGGAGTTGCCCCCAGCTTTCCTTACTCGGTGCCAGTGGCGACGTCGAGCGTGTCGAGCGGACGGCGTTGGTTCAGCGGTGAGAATGGCTTCGTCTTGCCCCCTGTGTAGGTGGGGGGTCGCTGCTGATGTTAGCCTGTCAAAGACCGATGTCCTTTGGGTAGCAGGAGCGGGAGCTGGGGCCGTCAATCTTGTAAGGACCGACCTTCTGGCCGGGGAAGCCGCCTTGGCGATTTCGGGAGCAGGACCGACCACTTTCTTAGAAACAGCCTTCTCTGGGATTATAGGCCCCACGATGGGTCCACAGGATTTCTGGCACAATCTAGAGAAGACCGAGGCGTTGATGTCGGGCGACCCGTCGAGAAGAGCCCCGGCAGGGGTAAGACGATCAAAGACCGACTTCTTGGGAGCTTCCTTTGTCAGCACCGGCACCGTGAAGCTTGTTGGTGGGAACATAGTCCCAAAGAACAATCTGGTAGTGGCCTGAGTCACCTGGTCCACCGGTATTGTGAATAACGAAGCAGCTTGGGGTCCATAGGCTATACCTCCTGGCGAGGTAGAGCGTTGGTCGCAATTGCAGTTGGAGCATTTCGCAGAAGTAGAAGTTATCGATTCTTTGCTTTCTGCAATAAGCAAGACGCCAATTCTTAGTATCTTGAAACCCAAGGGCAACCCTTAGCGAACCGCGATTGGTTCGCGAATCACGACACACGAAGTATGGAGTGGAAAGAGGAAAAGGTCCCACCGGGCGTGCCAGAATCTGTTCCCCTCCGAACGGCGGCCGAGACGCGGGGGAGTCTGAGCCTGAGGTTCGAGGCAGATGCTAATTGGTGCTATCCGTCCACCTCTCCAAGGATGCCAAGTTGATTTATGGCACCGTGCATCGGAGGTTTAGACGGATGCGTCCGATATAGCAGACTTCGTCAGATTCCCCCTCGCTTGAGGGGGTTTTGATTGTGGGGACGCTCTTCCCTGTAGGCGCAAGCCCCTGCAGTTAATTATGCTACCGCTTCGCGGTAACAACTTTTTCCTTCTCCTGACGGTCACTTCGTGTCGTGTGTGTTTATTTTGTGTTTTGTTGCCCGTGGATTGTTTACGGAGACCGAGTTATGTCGTCTCCCGTAGGGCGTGGACTAGTCCAAATCCGTATTATCTTAGATTTGGGTTTGGGGGTTTGGTTTGAGGATGCGTTAGCCATATTTGAGGCCAAGATCAACTCAAACGTTTGTTAAGGATACGTTAGTCTAGCCTGAGACTAAGATCAACTTAACGGAATCGTTTAGATCCGACAAAAGAGCATTTGGGCTCCATTGCTCCAGTTTAGGGACATAGTGGTCCATTACATGTGTGGCCGTCGGGACCCGTCACCTCTCTGACGACGTTGAAGGATTACAACGACAGATGTCAGAGGAGTTCAGAGATGTACCCTTGAACCAGAGTTAATTGGGGGGATCTATAGTCCAGTTTGAGACTAGAGTCTGTTTGAAAGGTTTAAGGATATGTTAGCCATATTTAAGGTTAAGATCAACTTAAACGGGATCGTTTAGATCCGACAAAAGAGCAGACGTGGGCTCTATTGTTTCAGTTTAGGGACATAGTGGTCCATCGCTAGTTTAAGGACATTGCGGTCCGTGGGTAGTTTAAGGACATTGCGGTCCAATGTTAGTTTTAAGACATCTCGGTCAAGGTTAAGGACGTCGTAGTCCATGGGTTTAAGGACCCCACAGTCCATTGTTAGTTTTAAGACATCTCGGTCAAGGTTAAGGACGTCGTAGTCCATGGGTTTAAGGACCCCACAGTCCATTGTTAGTTTTAAGACATCTCGGTCAAGGTTAAGGACGTCGTAGTCCATGGGTTTAAGGACCCCACAGTCCATTGTTAGTTTTAAGACATCTCGGTCAAGGTTAAGGACGTCGTAGTCCATGGGTTTAAGGACCCCACAGTCCATTGTTAGTTTTAAGACATCTCGGTCAAGGTTAAGGACGTCGTAGTCCATGGGTTTAAGGACCCCACAGTCCATATCAATGTGTGGTCATCGGGACCCGTCACCTCTTTGAAGACGTTGAGGGATTACAACGCCGAGTATCAAAGGAGTGAAGAGATGTACCCTGGAACAGGAGTGGATTAAATAGTCTTTGGCCCAATTTGGGATCAAGACCAATTAATTATGTTATGAGCCCATTAGCCCAGTTAATTACGAATTGAGGACTTATGGCCAGCTTGGGCTAAGTCCAATCATGTCTGGGACATCGGCCCTCCTGTTGGTCCCTTGAAGGAGAGACTTTGCCTCTGGCCATTTAGCCAATTGGGCCAATGCCTAGTGTTAAACACTAAAGACCAACCAGTGTTGAACACTGGGAATGAGATTGACAAGTTAGTGTTTAACACTAAAAGATGGTTGGTGTTAAACACCAGCAACAAGGCTTTCAAGTGTTAAACACTAAAACAGATCAGTGTTAAACACTGGCAACAGAGATCTCAAATTAGTGTTAAACACTAAGGTAATCAGTGTTAAACACTGCAAATAAAGTTCTTTGCTTAGTGTTGAACACTAAGGCCAAACAATATTTTAACACTGAATTCAGGGGTCCCAATTTAGCGTTAGACGCTGAGGCAAGAGGGGTCACGTGGTAGCACGTGAGGGCGCCCTCCCTGCGTTTGTTCTGCTGAGAAGATCGCATCTTTTGGAGCATCACGTGTCATCACGTGACGGGTGTTTGAATGGAGTATGTTAAAGCCTCTGCCAAGGGTCACGTGGGTCACGTGAGGCACTGCCTCAAAGGGGCTCTCTGTAGTTGTTTTGGGGGGGTCATGGTGA
Source organism: Agapanthus africanus (assembly GCA_030015575.1). Classification (NCBI taxonomy): domain Eukaryota; kingdom Viridiplantae; phylum Streptophyta; class Magnoliopsida; order Asparagales; family Amaryllidaceae; genus Agapanthus; species Agapanthus africanus. The sequence goes on from JASDDO010000014.1 coordinate 600,932,073, forward strand.
CACGTGACCCTGCTTTTCTGTAGTTGTTTAGAAGATCTGTTAATCCCTTTCAGGAATTAAATTCCTCGTAGGGTTAAACCCTAACAATAATTTCGGAGGAATTAAATTCCTACTTCCTTTTGAAGAGTTGAACTCTGAATTTCCTGTAGGAATTAAATTCCTCATATATGTGAAGAACCGAATAGGGTTAAACCCTAATAAAAGCTTTGGGGAATTAAACTCCCACTCTCTGTTAAAGAATTATTCTGGGGAATGAGATTAAGGGAATTAAATTCTCGTTGTTTTAACAGAACTAAGTTCTTAACTAGGGTTAAACCCTGATTCTTTTCATTCTGAAGGAATTAAATTCCCATAACACAGGGTCAAATCCTAATTTTATTTTAAAGGAATTAAATTCCTATAGTTCTGTGAGAATTAAATTCTCGTGCTTCCATTCCCTCTCTATGTTTTGGATCTGCATGGCAGGATCTCAACCCATTGAGAATTAAATTCTCAACTCAAGGGGAGATGTGCACTTTACAGATCCTTCATCAAAGAGAGAAGAAATATGTCCTTCTGTTTTATATCAGAGTTAAACTCTGTTGAGAATTAAATTCTCTTTCTTTCAATGAAACCTTCCCTTTTTTACCTAGGGTTTTCTTTTGCAGAAGATCCAAATTCCTCTAAAGTATTCAGGGCTCTCTCTCTTTTCTTCCCTTTGCGTATCTCTCTCTTTTTCTTTTTGCGTGTCTCTTGGCTCCTCTTTATAGGAGAAGCAGCTGAGCCAATTAGTTTTTGATGAATCTTCCATTGGGAGATTTGATTTGCATCCATCATTCGTTTTGGACCTTCGGATCATTAGGTGAATTTTATTCACCATTGGATTTTAAATCCAGAGATTCTCCTTTGTTATTTTGGTTAAGTTTTAAGGGAAAATCTTTCCAAATTCGAGATTTTCCTATAGATAGATGATATTTAATCACCTTTAAATTTTTAATTCAATCGGTTCTTTTGGAAAGATTTGAGAGGTCTTTTCTCAGAATTTAATTCTGTTAACAAATGGGCTTTGAAGTCGGTCACGTGTGGCCACGTGACCCTTGGTCACGTGTTGGAACGAGCCTTCTTCTTTATTTTTGCGCTCTGTCTTCTGGTTGCTGCTTAACCGTCACGTGCCATCACGTGACCCCTGGTCACGTGTGAGCACGTGACCCTCGTCTGGACTCTTTTTCTTGATTTAACCGGAGAACAAGTCTGCTGCTTTTGAATATCACGTGGCAACACGTGACCCTGGTCACGTGGGAGCACGTGACCCTGGTCACGTGGGAGCACGTGACCTCTTCTGAAGCCTTTTCCTTGATTTGATCAGGGAACCGGTTTGCCTTTGAAGCCGCTTTTAATTGTCACGTGCCAACACGTGACCCAGGTCACGTGGGAGCACGTGACCCTTTCTGAACCCCTTTTCTTTGATGTAATCGGGAAGCTGAATTTGCCTTGCTGATGCTTTTAGATGTCACGTGCCAACACGTGACTGCTGGTCTCGTGTAAGCACGTGACCCTTTTCTGAAGCCTTTTCCATAAGCTTTTCTGATTTTAAATCAGGAAACAGGAAGTAGATACATGGCGAGGCCGTGACGTATTTATTTCGAGAAAGTCATTTTCCGGAATAAATACGCTAAGCGCAAAATAAGCAATATAAAATGACAAGAGAATAAACATGAGATTTAAAATTCAACAACTTTATTTGCATTCAACTTGATTCATTTACGATACATGATTTTAACTGAAAGAAAATACAATGATGGAAATGCCTAAACAGGTGGCATACATAAACTGAGAAAAGGTAACTGGTCTAGGCCTGGGTCTTGGTTTGATCGTGCTCTTTCTCTGAGATGTCTACCTCTTCAGTCTCCACAGTATCTGACGAACATTTCAAGAAAACAGAGAAAGGTGGAATGCCCGTCAGTGAACTTTCGCTCGGTAAGTTCCAAAGAATGAAGTAAAATATAAAGTGTAATGATAAGGAAAATGCATATCATGAACAATGAATTATGAAGTATGATGTGTCAGCATATCGTTTAATGTAAACATGACAAGTTTATTTAGCATGCAGTTTTATCGTAATATATGTGAACAAGCATGGTAATATATGATAAGTAGGTAAGCATGACAGTATAGCATGAGCATGGAAAACAAAAGTAACATGGCCGTGTAGTGTAAGTATAGTAAACATGCAGTGAATGCAAGTGTCTTAACGGGTTTCTACTTGGGTACACTAATTTAACGTAAGTTCAAGAGTGAATGTCAACCAATCTTAAGAGTGTTCTCGAACCCAACATGCTGTAATCCAGGGGTAAGGAACCACAGGCCCAAATCAAGTGTTAGTAACGGGACTTCAACCTAGTGTTGGAAGTATTCAAAATTCAACAGGCTGTAATTCAGGAGCAAGGAAACACGAGCCCTCATGATAGCTTGCTTGTGTTAGTAGACATGGATTCATGATCTAGTGGGACTCCTGAGATTTCATTGGATTCACGCATGAACTGCCCCAGCATCCCGTATATGCTAAGTTATAGTTAAAATTACCAGCCTTGCTCGAATCCATGAATACATCAAATTGCAAGATTGAATTCATGTATATATCAAGTATTCATGTATTCATGTCGGGTTGTATTCATGGTTCAAGTCAAGTCATGTATTCAATTTTGAGTTTAGGTATTCAGGTTCATATTCAAGTATGCATGCTAGACTTTGGGTTCATGTTTAAATAGGATTCTGACTTGAGTTTGGATTCAAGTTTATGATCAAGTATTCATATTTGTTTTTAGATTCAGGTTTGAGTTTGGATTTAGACATGGGTTAAACTTAGACTTAAGTCATACACTTTAAACTAATTTAGATCTTGAATTAGGTTCAGGAGTTATCGGTAACTGCTGCACATGGACGGCAGGATTTGTGTTTTTTCCAAGACAATTACCATTGATAACACCGTTAATTTTCTATCTTAAATAGGCAAGCACTCACTTTCTCCGGCTCCCTAGGGCTCAAGAGAATTGATCCCGCTTAAACCTATATTTACTAAAGTCCTTAAATGTAATTTTATATAACTCGAGGGGGTTTTATGAAAAATATTTTTAATATAGTTTCAAAATAATCTTGAGAAATTATTTATATTATTTAGGGCTTCCATGAATGTTAATTTTAGATATTTGAGGTATTTTAGTGATAATACCTTAACTTGAATAGTTCATGGTATTTTAATGTAAAGGTTGACTTGTATTGATATCTTGATAGTATTTTAATGAAACTTGTAATTCTTTTATTTGAAAAAAATAAGGTTATTATATTTTGAAAATATATGGGTTTTAAAATATTTATATAATTATAAAAATTAATTTTATTATTAAGTAGAAAATTTCGCTTTTCTTAAAAATCGTATTAAAAACCTTTTGAGACCGAATGCTCCATGAGAAGGTCTGCATCTCGCTCTACTAACCGAAGGATGTGCGATAATCCGCACCATCCAATAGCGGGTCTCCTAAAAAGGGTTTTAGAGCCTTATTTGCCAAAGGTTTTGAAATACAATTCAAAGAAAACCGTTTTTTATAGTTGATGGTATTTTGATGTAATATGGTAACAAAAGATATGCTCAAGGGACATCGTGCTATGGAACATGTGTGTATGTGAGGGATATGTCATTACCCCATGAAGTTTTCTAAAGGTATAATTAACAAAAATACTAAAAGATGTGATATGTGAAGTTCATGGTATTTAAACGAAAAATTTAAATTAAAATTATTTTGCATGGAATTCTAGGTTACAATTTATTCTAAACATTTATAATAATGTTACAAGTATTGTGTAAAAGTTATATGAACAATATGTAAGAAAAATGGTGAGTTTTTAAGGTTTAGAAGATCGACATCGGTATTAACTCCACTTACCGATATTCGTTTTGAAAAGAGATTTCAAAGAGAAAAAAAGAGATTGGGAGGGACTTACCGTTTGATTTTGTAAAGAAGAGAGGGAAGAAGAGATTGTCGTCGTCGTGGGGTCGCGGGATCGCCGTAATTTGCTTCGATCCTCGCCGAAAATTGATAGATTGCTAACTCCTCTTCTACTCCACTTGTACTTGAGAAATTTTTGAGAGTTTTGGCTAGGGATTTCAGAATGAAGATGGGCTAGGGTATGGGGTAGTATTTATAGCGTGGAATTAGGGTTTTGGGATTAAAACAGTGAATTAAAATGCATTAAAATGATGATAAATTGTGAGTTGAAGAGTTTCTATTTGATTACAGGAAAATCAGTGCAGGGGAGTTAGGGGTAGGCTAAGAGTCGTGTGTGTAAAGCCCGGGGAAAAATAGCCATGGGGGGCCGTCGGCGCCGGCCCATCAAGTGATCTCGCCGGTCGGATGGTGGAGGGGAGCCGGTGGATTTGAGCCACTTTTTCACGCCAGTAAATACAACATAGTGCACATGTTTGTTTTCTTTGTCTTTTCATTTTTATGTGCATTGTATGTGTAAAATTTTGGTCTTCCAAAAAGTTTAAAAGAAAAATCAGAAAAAAATATAATGTGTCTGATAGGGTTTGAACACAGAGGCTACGTCACAGCAGTGCAAGGCTTTACGAGTAAGCTACAAGTTGTTTCTTTTTATTCTTAAACAAATTTAACTTATAACTTATACTCAGGTTAAGGAACTGCTTTCTGTATTTTAAAAAGAAAAAAAATTGTACAAAAAATTCAGAGTCATTACAGATGCATGCTTATTTACCCTCCGTAATGTACATGTTTACCCATACCTTAGTTGTTTCATCGCTTATACATGCGGTTTCTATCTTATTATGCGAATTCTACTCATGAATTGGCAACTCACTCCTGTTGTGCCATTATTTCTTGCAGGTTTGGCATGGATCGGGAGAGCCAGTAAGAAGGCTTATCTTGAATGTGGTTGCATATTTATCTATTGAGCTAGATGAATTAGAATTCGTTTTGGTATTTACTTTGTATCTATTTTTGTATCTAGAAATACTTTATCAACCAAGTCGGGTGTATTTGCCTGAGACCTTAGACATTGTATTGTTGTTGTAGTCAAACTCGTATGAGGTCGGCTTCACTTTAGTTATATATGGTGTTTATTGCTTTTCCACTTGTTGTTATTCGCCTTTAGATGTTGTATATTTGTGTGGATTGTGTCTCCGCCGTGTGAGCATTAAGTTTGCTCCCATGTGAGGATGCGTTTATTTTACTGCTGTTGTACTGGAATTTTATTCAAATTTACAAAGGCGGTGATGTCCGTTTTTCAAACGTTAACTCTTTACAAAACAAGCTTTACTTCATTTTATAATTTTTTTCTTAAAACTTTACCTCTATTATTTTTTATATATATGGTTTAGATTCCTGGGTTCAGCTTACTTGGGTCACGATGGGGTTCACAAGACTTCACATGATTCTTGTGCCGGTCACGTGTCTTTTCGGGTCGTAACACGGAGCCAGGAAATATAATAATGGTGGGCAAAATATAATGTATCAAATGCGAGAAAAAGAAAAAATTCAAAGGGATTATGCTATTACGGCGGAAAACAATATACAACAAAATATTACAGAATAATTTAAGTAATATATTTAAATAATTGGAATAATTTCTAAATCAAAATAATTTTTGTGGTATCCAAATTCTTAATTTTAATTGAAACATGGTTTGATAACATAAGTAATGTATAGAAAAATAATTTGAAAAAGAAAATATGCCTACTCAAATCATATCATGTATGGCATGTAATAACCAAGAGAGAATACTTTTGTGAATCATATAAAAGACTATAGTAATATAACAATTAGATTGCTTTTGCTGTTATGTTACAATTAATATTTATATTTGGATAGCAACTAAATGTCTTTTTTTTCCTTTGTTTGTAATATGAACAAACCCAAATAACAATAATATATGGAAGATACGACCTCATACTAAAATTTAACAACTAATATCTAGATATATAATGATAACTAATCGTAAGAATCATAACTAAATCTCGGAATCATGGCCAAATCTTATGAGTCGTAGAAATTTTGGGGAGTTGAAGTTTCCTCGGGCATATATTTTTAGAAGCCACATATCTCCAAACTGGATCCGTCATCTGGAGAGCATCTAATAGCCTAAGGAATCCTTGAAAATTTCATGATATTTTGTGTAATTTACCCAAAAATCTTTTCTTTGGGATTCTTATCTCAAGCCCCCCACCCCCAAACAAAACTGTTGTCCCCATAACCACCACACCTAAAAGTTAACAAAAAAAAATATTTTTGAAATATTCTTTTAACTCTGTTATCGCATGCGAAGTATCGTGGAGTGGAGGTGGGGGTCTATCTATCTATAACCCTAAATCTTATTTTCTCATTCAAAATCCCCAATTTGTACCAAACCTAAACGTTAAGGAAAATCCATTTTAGAGATTTTGACTTCTTTTTGGTTAAATTGGCCATGGATTGAGTTTTAAGCTTTTCAACCCTAGGTAGAGATATAAAACTGGAGTGCTTTTATGCTCTTACTTTTAGGCATTGGATCTATCACATGCCCACATTCGTTAGAGAGTTTCTCTTCAGCAACCGCAAGTAAAGAGGCTTAGATTTGAATTTATTTGCTATTTGAATAAAAACTTGGAAAAACCGCTGGAAATATGAAAACCAAATCAACAATGGATGCGGCAGGAGGAATAATTTTCTGATAAACTTACTTTCTTCTTCTTTATCTAAGTGCTCTCCATCTTCTTCAACCTTTTCTGAACTAAGATTAAAAAGGATAAAAAAACTTTCGCCCGTTAAAGAAACCAGACAATGAGATTACCAAATCAGAAAACTCACAAATGGCAAGCCCCCATTGGTTAACCACAACATTCTGCACTAACCAGTCGTGTCGGGAGTCGATAGATTCGAGAACACGCCCCATTCAAATCCAACGGTCCGGATCTCAACTTGGGCATTTTTGCATTAAATCCCTTCTGCACCGAAGAAAGACCTTTTTTCTTTTCTTTTCTTCCCTCTGACATTGCTCCAAATCTTTTATTTTTATTATTGTTTTTGTGAAATCAAAACTCTCTTGGAGATAGAAGTGCGATCTCTCACAATATTAAGATAAAATTGGGATCAGCTGCACTAAGCCTAGTCCATTATTACTCCTCGGTGCTGGCTGCTATCATTCTTCTGTCTCTTCGCCCACTCTTTTAAAGAACCGGGTCTTCTTTTTAATTATAAAAGAACCCTTGTTTTTTTCGCCAAAAAAAACAATGGCGAAAGGAGGCCAAAGCAAACCCAAACGTGAAGCCACGAATCGCTTCTCAACCTCCGAGGTAATGAACAAAATGTCCTTTTTCTACTTTTGGGTTCTTTCTTGAACTAAATTTCCTTGAGTTTAGGTCTCAATCCAGTGAAACCTAGAAATTTTTCAGCATTGTGTCGCTAAGGTTTGCGTTTCTACATTTTCCCCAAAATTTTGTTCTATTGAGCATGCTAGATTGGTGTTGTTCTGCTGCATGGATTATTTACATGTTGGATTAGGGATTAGAGATTTAATCTACAGCATCAGAGTTTAGGTCTCAATCCGAGGCAAGTTTTATGAATAAAATTGGTGAAGTTTCGTAATACACAAGAATAACAGGTGTATTGAAGGTGTTTTATGGTCGGCTCACAAGTTGCATGCCATAATCCATATCAAAATGAGAAAGGATATAAACCCCTGGGAAAAAGAAGAAGAGAGAAAGCGAATCTATGTCATCGGTTGTTTTATTAGTATATGAAATGAGAGTAATCATTCGTTATCACCTCTTACAACTCCGTATTGATTGCATTTAAGGGTGTGCTACAATTGCAGGATCGATGATTTTCTTATTCTGACTTGTTTGTAGGTTTGAGAAGAAAATCTAGTGAAAATCGGTTATTTAGTTTGACATGATTTGGGAAATTCCATCATTTGCTAAATTTCGTGTGCGCGCCATGCAGAAACCAAATCAAATCATTGTCCTTGTTGTTTGATGACGAGCTTTTTCAAGTGTTTGTAGCTCACAAAACTCATAATTTGTTTAAGAAGTTTTTGATATTTCGAGAATTTAAGCATCCAAAAAACTGGATTTCATATATATTAGATGTTCAGTTGATTTTTAAGTAAAAAGTGCATATTTTGGTATATTTACGTAAAAGGTCCATATGATGGTGTATAGTACTTGAATACTGCCTAACAGGCTAACACGTATTCTGCATACCTTCTCAACGGTTTCAAGTTCTTGTATGCATATAATGATGTTTCAATAAAACTATTTCAGGTCCAAATGTGTCCAAACTAGTTCATGTATTTGTGCAAAAAGCTTTTTCACTAGCATTTTCCACAATTTTCTAATCCCCTTTAATCAACAAAACATGCTCAACCATCTCGACAAGGTTTTGAAAGTGTCCATTTTTTGATGCTGCATTCATTTTCATGCATTTGATTGCACATAAATGCACGTAAAGAAATATTCTTCAACATGTCCAGTATAGCAACATTTTCCTGCTAAAATACATGTAAGTATTTCTGCACATGAATGTCGAACCAGCTGCTTGATGTGATTCTATTCATAGATTATATATGATGAGTTTTGGTTTTACTGTTTGAGCCCCATGAGAACATCAAAATTTTAATTGACACATAAACGAACACATTGTCCCTTCACTTCAACTCCAAACAAAAAGAAAGCATGGAAGTTCTTTTCTAGCCAACATAAAACTTCGTCCAGCTAAACTAAAACAGCAGTATTATGTTTTCTACAGAAAAATGCTCTGTGGAGCACTTATGAAGCCATTTAAAGTCCACAGGGAAACCCCCCCTTAATGGAAATGATGTCACCACCTTCTGCATATACATACATTGACCAATAGCAGCTCCCAAGAAACATATACAAAGAAGCCATATTCAATTGGCTCAAAACCTTTATTTGAAGTTATAGATGTAAAAATGTGTCTATCAGCTGATTGGTGCTTAATTTGTTAAGGGGACAATAAATCTTGTTGAGACATAAATTGCACCTATTTCCCAAGAAAAAACTCAAAATTTTAAAATGTGCTTTTCGAAGAGGTAATTGGATTAAGTTATGTGCTATACTCTTTTATTGCTTTCTTCTCCAATGTCAGTCTGTTAATTTTTTTATTAGTTCTACTATTTCCTTTCTTCTTCTTTTCCCCCTTCAGCAATGGATATCCCCCTTGAAATTATCAGATTTCTACTAATTAACTTCTTCGAGAAGTACCCTTATCATTTTCCGTCAACTATATTTAAAGTACTTCATCAGGCTTTGCCAACATGATAAACATGTCTATAGAATTATCTATACAAAGCATTTCACTTTTCAGCATTCATCAATTGTACAAGCAGCGTTTGTAAACATAGCAAATATAATTCTTTGATTTAAGGCTGTTATATTGAGAATTTGTATTTGAAGCTTTAGCAGTGTCCTCCTTTATCACTTCAGAGTCATTGTCTGAATAAGATTTGTTTCTATTTATTCTACAGATAAGACAAATGGAGAAAGTACTTGAAGTAGAGGAAAATGACATATTAGATGAAAGCTTCCCCAAGAAGCTTACTGAGGAATTCAAGTGAGTTCATCTTGAGTTAATTGACTCTCTTTCAACTGTTCTTTACAATTCCCAGGGGATGGGAGTGTTGGCTATGCATGAGAATTGTGACAAGGAGGTCACAAGGCATGCAACCAACTCAAGGGGAGAGGGGGACATCTTTTATTTATCTAGGAGAGGGGGCTGGGTCCAAGCTAATATCTGAAAGAACCGTTCCATTACAAACTCAGTACATTTTAGTCAATTCGAAGCTAGGATTTCCTCTTATTATCCTGTGATAAATATGACATTTGTAATATGAATTTGATTATTCTTACACTGCCTATATCAGTCGTTTGCCAAGTCGAGGCGGAAACAAAGCCATACAAGTGAAGCAGGTCTTCTTCCTCCTATATTTTTTTATAATCAAGTGAAGAATGCTTTATGCTGGCGGCGAGTCGAACTATATTGCATAACTATTATTTCCCCCCTTTGACTATCTCTTATTCAGGTTGAAAGCTTTTTTAGAAAGAGGAAAAGCATTACAATTGAAATTCATGACTCACCTAAATCTTCAGAAGAGTTAATCCATCTCAATTCTTCAGAAGAGTTGGTTCATGTCATTGATACAAGCGTTTCTGACATTGCTGCTCCTGAAAGTTCTTCTGACATGCCCGCAGGTGCTTTTTTTTTTAATGTTTTATATCACCTAACATGTCTATTTCCTTTAATAATTATTCCGTTCTTTTTCTTCCATCTTAATCAGTATTTCTCAGTCGATACAATATATTTCTTTCATCTTCTACACGCAAAGGAAAGATTATGATATTGCAACTACAATTAAACTATTTCAATCTACTATCTAATATTTAGAACTTTTGGATGTTCTAGGTTATTTTTGCTTGATAACCAGGAGGTTTCAAGAGATACAAAGTACTGTTCTTTATGACCAGAATATAGACATACCGATATTTGAAAAAATTATAGATTACAATTTTCTGGGTACTAATTTATATTTATATTGTGGATATTGTTCACCTTTTTTGGTAATTTATGATGTATAGAATATTTGCATATGGGTGCTTAGATGTCAGATTGCGTTCTTGTTAGCATGGCGCTATCTGAGCCCTCCTAGTTAAATTTATATTTTTACCTAAACTGTCGTATATCCTTTCTTCTAGACCCTTTCCCACAAAATAGAAGTGACATTTTTAGGATTATAACTAGCCTCTTGTGTCAATATTTTTCTTGCCAGGATTTTCTCAATATTAAAGGGAGGCCTAGTTTCAGTCTGATAGCCAATCTAAATCTTTGTGCTATCTTTTATTGGAGCTTGATCTGTAGCTGACCTATTTTAACTAGAAATGACATAGAGATGGTGATGGTGATGATATGCGCGCTCGCTCACACGTGCGCGCGCGCCAGAGTGTGCTGTGTGACTTCCATATCAATGCTATTTTGTGACCAGAAAATAGCAAGTGTGTGTGAAGTGAGGTTATATAACAATGTTTATTGTTTTTGTAGAATTATCTTTACACCTCACAGATTATTCCATTTTGATATTCACTTACATGTAATTTTCGCCATACTTATTTATTCCATAAATCCAGCTTTTTAGATAGGATTACCTAAACCAGTATGACTTAAGTTTCGAGATGATTCTATATTTAAATGTAATTGGTTGCAAGAAGTTTTAAATTCGAACCTTGGTTTTTGCAAGAGTTCGACATCTGTCAAATTGCGTGATTGCTATAGTGGTTTTTAATCCTTCACGTCATGCAAGCCTCCTTTTCATCATCACTTAAGCCTTTCCACATTGAAATGTGATTGACCATCCAACACAATTCTCTAGGGAAGTCGTAAAATTTTTTATCATCAACCATCAACCTGATATCAATCCTCCCTCTAGAGATGAGAATGGATTTTCAAAATCCTATAAGGTGAGTTGGTAGGTAGAAAAATTATCATATTGGTCAGATTAAGTTCACGCAACCAACCAACAGCTTTCCAAAAATTCTCCTAGACTAAGAAAAATCAAATTAAAAAGGAAATACCATAGATTTGCTATGCAACAAACATAACACATTTAGTAACAACAACAATTCAGTGATTTATTTGGGATGGTAAAATGAATTTTTTTATGTTCTAGCCTTTAAGGGGCCTGCAGGGTCCCTGCAGGCCTAACCCTACAGCGGCCTCACCCATAGGGGGGGTGGGTGCCAGGTCTTTTTCTGTACATAACTTCCCCTGGGCCCCACCCACCTATGGGTGAGGCCACTGTAGGGTTGCGCCTGCAGGGACCCTGCATGCCTACCTCTTATTCTATATACTGTTCAAATGAGTTACAGCTCGACGCTATGGCTGGCCGTTGAGATAGATACAATGTTCTTTCGCATGGAAAAAAAAATGAAATCTCTTTCTTTGGTATCTAGTTGGAAGGGAATTTTTTCCACCTTCAGAGTGCTGCGTTTAATACAATTTGCTTTGTTGTATTGTGTGCTTGAAATCTTGGATGAACCCACAATTTATCAAATTTCCCCCCCAAAGAATATATGATGGAGGTGTGTCAATATTGTTATCTGCACATTCTATAATTGTTTGGTTGTGAAAGATTCAGGTATATTTATGATGTTTTGATAACGAATGCTTCTTCTCATTGGAATGTAAACCGGATACGAATAATCTGAGCGGACTCCGTATCCATATCTGATTTTTATCAAATACGGATAGTAGTCTGCTAAGCCCAGTTTTAAAGAGGCTTATTTTAAAACCCACGTATTTTCAAAATTATGGAAAGACCCAATACTTATAAAATACAAATTTTTGAGACCCAAATAGATAATATGTAGAATACTTTGGTTATTTTATTCTAAATGCCAAGTTTATGCTTAAGGTAGATATACGTATGGTTATTCTCTCTCTTCACCCCCTCGCCTCTCTCATGCTCTCCCCTCTTGCTGCTTTCCGAATGCGGCATCTTCTCTCTCAAATTTTTTGAGCTTCGTTGTCCATTGCCCTCTCCTCTCCTAATTTCGGTACCTATTTTCTCATATTCCCATCAATTCATCATCTTCTCCTTCAAATCTACAACCTCGCTCTCAATTCTACATCCCCTCTTCCAATCATTGCGTCTTTCTCATAATTCCTCTTCTCATCCTGAATTTCTATATCTCTAGACCCAATTCGGAAATCTCAATTTTTCTCATTATCTTAATTATGAAACTTGTTACATACCTTAAAAATCGAAGATGTGATGGACAACTTTTTTCCCCAAATGATTTACAAAGAAGATCAATGATGTGAGGGCCGCAATTCCCAAAAACGATTTACAAAGAAGATGGGTTAAAAAAAGAAATTATGGTTTATATAGAATCGATGGGATATGAAAATAAATTAGACAAGAAAATAGAGAAATATCGAATCGTGGGAAAAAGTTTTTTAAATTTTTTTTGCAACGGGCCGGGGAAGAAGATATTTTACGTTCTTTTAAAAGTGAATTTTTAAAATGGTATTATACAATGCATACACAAATACGTATACAAATTAGGGTTTGGTTTTAAAATAAATTCAAAACATACTTTTGGGTTTTCCCTCAATTTTGGAACTTTTTTGGTTTTAAAACAAGTCACTCTTTAAAACTGGGTGTGGAAACAATTTTCCCTTTTTCCCAAAGAATATATGATGGAGCGTCAATATTGTTATCTACACATTCCATAATTGTTTGGTTGTGAAAGATTCAGTATATTTATGATGTTTTGATAACGAATGCATCTTCTCATAGGGATGTAAACCGGATACGAATGATCTGACGGGACTCCGTATCCGTATCCGATTTTTATCAAATACGAATAGTAGTTTTCATGTTCGATGACTATCGGTATCCGTATCTGCATCCACCACTAACCACCGTATACGGATATGGTAAAGCCTATATCCATTCTGTATTTGTATCCGATTTCAAAAATAGTAATAGTTGACTCTATCGGGTATATTTTTCCAATATTCGTTTCACATCTGCATCTCTCATCTGAATTATATCAAATACAGGAATTTTCACTTCCGATAACTACCCATTTGAATATTTGAATTTGCTTTAGACTACCGGCTATACTGCTCTGTATCCGATCCATTTACATCCCTGACTTCTCATGGCATCTGATAGCTTTATTTTGCATGGGATGATTAAAAGTTTACCAGACCGTGCTTGTTGCTGTGCAGTCCTTCATTTTGTTTTCAACTTTTCATATTAAAAGCTGATATTTGCTACTACATGATCACTGTCCTGAAGTTAGATGATCGCCATGACTTCCTCTGCTCTATACTGCATGTTATATGAAGTGCTAGAGCCTGCAACTTACATTCCTTGATTGATGCTGTAATAAAATATCTCCTAGGGTACTGAATTTTTCTTACTATAATTTACTTCCACTAATTATTCAGACTCTACTGCCTTTGGAATTTCAGTCAGTGGACAAAGATTTTATGGCATATATATGTATTTAAAACTGGCCAAAATGGACTCTTGGTGAACCAGAATTCTAATTCAAACAAAACTTTTCTTTTTTGCGGGATGGAAATCATTACTATTGTTGGATATTATGAAAAATTATATTATCTTGATTTCCTCTATAATCTAACACAGTGGAGAAGGATCCTGAACAAGAGGAGCTTGAATTTGAGGCCAGGTCATATAGAGATAGTGCATGGTAAGTATATTTTCTATAGATCCTGAACAAACTCTTAGTTGCAAAATTTCTCTATTCTCCAGTGGTATTTTTCTGTTCTCATTGTCTTCTGGAAATGGACATATCTGTAATATTTGTAGAAATTCTGATAAATGATCTATTTCTTCAGGATACAAGTCACATGACAAATTATTAATCTATATTTTTTGCCAAACTCATAATAATTCCTAGATTTCTCATGTTTGTGAGCAAAGAGCCTTTGGGATTTGTCTAATGAAATTTTAGTTTCACCGTATACTGTTCTCGCTACTCTTTGCATGACTCGTGAGTTTTGTACTCCGAAGTATTGAAATTTATATTTAGATGCTTAGATTAGAAAGAATAATGAAGGATGCTGTTAAGCCCGATGAACTTATCTCAGTACCAACGCATGTATTTCAAGAGAGAGTTCACTGTCAGTGATTTGAACCTGCCAATCTAATTAAAGATCATTAAGAACTTTTAACCAAAGAAATTGGCATCTTAACATGGGCTGCTCAGACGATGCTTAATGATAAAAAAGAAGTAAGAAAAGAAATATATGCAGCACGTAAAATGGGCACTACTACATGAGAATCACATCCAGTAATGAGAAGTATAAGAAGTAGATATTGGCATGCTTCGCTTCTGTGCATTATAATCATTAGATATTATTATCATGATCTGTCAATCATGGATTTGTAGTCCGTATCATTTCTTAGATTTGTTTGTTGTAGTCTCTACATGTAATGTTTTTTGAGAAAGATCATATTCTTTTGTTGTCATAGTGTCTGCAGCATTTGTTATCATGATATTTTTATCAGATAATATGCTTTTGCTGTCATAGTGACTCCAGTGCTTTGGATGTCATTCGCTTATGTTATAATCATCAGGTTTTATTATCATGATCTGTCAAACATCGATTGTAGGCTGTATCATTTATCAGATTTGTTTGTTGTAGTTTTTCCATCTAATGTTTTTTGAAGAAAGTTCACATGCTTTGGTTGCCATTGTGACTGCAGTGTTTTCTTTTTACTGTGCTGTAAAAGGGCAGCGCTAAATTCAGGCCAGCCCGATATCCATCATTTTTTCCCATTTTCCTGTGAGATTATTTTATGTAGCCCACCCCAACTGTTTTTGGTAATTTAATGTTATTTTGAATCTAACTGAGGAGGCGCCTCTAAATTAAGTTGAATGAAAAACCAAGATTCATGTTGCTGACCACGAAAGTTAAGGATGGAGGTTGTTAGTATTATCCCTGCTTGGTGTTATTGGTGTACCAATAGTTGCTTATTGTAGTTATAGAATTTAAAATATATGTAAAGCAGAGTAAATACGTATGTAATACAGTAGAATTCCATATCGATTGGATGGACATTTTAGAAGTATATGCAACTTTTCTCTCGCTGCTGCCTGCTCATGCAAATGCATACTTGATCAGATAGAAAAAGGCTATTACCGATTGGCTTTCTTGAACTGTTCTGACTGTTTATAGGCTTTCTTAAATTGTTCTTGCTCTCTATTTATCTTTTGTATTGCAGGTATGATGTCAATACATTCCTTGCACACAGAATTCTAACTTTAGGAGAAGCTGTAAGAGTCTCTCATGCTGTCTTTGCTTAGGGAGGAGAATTTTGTACATTTCAAAATGCTATAGTATTTATGTCTTGTGGGTACTGACCACTGGGTTGATCTTAGAGGTTCAAGGATCATCTTATAGAATTTTCTACCCCTCTTTTGCTATATTCAAGTTTCATTCGCTGCCTTTAAGTAGGCTTGCTTTGTGTTGAGAGTGCTGGTTTTGCTATATTCAAGTTTCATTCGCTGCCTTTAAGTAGGCTTGCTTTGTGTTGAGAGTGCTGGTTCGACCACAAAACTTTCACATTTAGTTACGTTTATATGTATGCGCTCGTGCGCACACACATATATGTATAGATATACGTATATACATATACGTGTATACTCCTTTCTACACACACGAGGAAATGGAGTATATTGTAGGAAATTTCCTACCACGACGCCTCCAAAAATCAACTATCTGTCGATATTTTTGGCGATTAGCTCCAGCCATGTTGATCTCCATGTTCTTAAATATATATCTACCAATTTTCATGCCATTTGGATATTTTTTGACCATTAATTTTGTAATCATATAATGCAAGGACGAATGGTGTTCAAATGACATGAAAATTGGCCGACATTTATTTAAGGATATGGAGATCAACATGGCCGTCGCCGATCGTCGAAAATATCGACGGATAGTTAATTTTTAGAGGCGCCACAAAAGGAAATTTTCCACCATGCCACGGCGCGCACGCACACACACATATATAGAGAGTATACCGTGGCACGGTAGGAAATTTCCTACCATGGCCTCTAAAAGTCAAAGTCAACTATCTGATGATTTTTTCAGCAATCGGCTTCGGCCATGTTGAACCCCATGTCCTTAAATATATGTCTACCAATTTTCATGTCATTTTGGATACTTTTTGATCATTCTCATAGCGTTTCGAAATGTTCTATTGTCGGTAAACCGTTAATTTTGCAATCATCTTGATCTCTATGGGCTATGGTCTAAAGATTTATATTCAATTTTTCAATACTACTATGGATTGAATGGTTGTAAAATGAATGATTTTATTGATAATTGAACATTTTCTTGATTAGTTATCAACAGTATAAAAATCACATGATAATTTGGTGCATGTATGTTGTAGACCATAAAGATCAAACTGGATGGTCTGATTAAAAAATAAAAGTAGTTGTGAGATAAATAAAAAGTAGTTATGATATCAAAATGAACGGTCTGATCATTTATACCTGCACACATACATATATGTGGTTTGACCTCCATTAAATATCTAGTCAGACATCTGAAAATGCTACAGAAAACCGTTAGACATCTAAAATGTGGTTTGACCACAAAAACATTTTGCCCCTATTCGTAGACAACCGTGCGCGCGCATGCGGTCACAAAACACAGAGAGATGGATTTGCACATATGTGGAATCTAAGCACACACTTCCTCTTCTTATTTCTAAGTCTGTAATCTAAGTAATCATATACCTGACTTTATTGCAGTGTTGATTTCCTAACCTGATTTTTACTACTCTCATGACAGCTGGTTGGATATTCTAGTACTTGAACAAGTTTATCGTATTTGTTTCTTATTATAGCCATCGCCTATCCCATCTGTATCATGGTGCCGACTATACTCAATTGCTCATCACTTCTAAAATCTTCGTTCAGTATGGATTGTAATTGATAGGTTTGTAAGAGCTATTGGATGGAGAACTTGGTACAAGAAAAAATTGATAGAGACCCATATGCAAATCTCGCAAACTATTTATTACCATTGTCATATTAGCAATCTCCTATTCTATGTTGCTTTATATTCATTAGTCAGTGCTTTCAGCTATGTAATTTGGCACCACTATATCTTGCTATAATCCAGAAATGCAATCATTTTTCATGGAAGCTTACATTACATCACCTAAAAGTTTCAACTTGTTTTATTTTTCGTTTTTTCAGGAAGTTCGAGTTAGGTTTTATGGGTTTGGTCCTGAGGAGGATGAGTGGGTAAATGTGAAGAGGGATGTCCGTTTACGTTCCATTCCCCTGGAGTCATCAGAATGCCATAAGGTTGAAGTTGGGGATCTTGTTCTCTGTTTCCAGGTTTGTTTCTTGTTTAAAGCAATCGAGATATACTGTATTTTTATTTGGTTCTTTGGGTCTCGCCCTTGTCTTATTTATTTGTCTGTGCTCTGTAGGAGAGAAGTGACCAAGCCATGTACTTCGACGCGCATATTATGGAAATCGAAAGGAGATTGCATGATATAAGAGGTTGCCGGTGCCTCTTCTTGGTTCGATATGATCATAATCAAACTGAGGTAACGACCTTTGCCAAAAGATGGCTTCTTCCTTCCTCGACAAATTGCAAAAAAACCCTTCCTCACTTTTGCCTGTATAAACAGGGTATCTACCTCTATTTTGAAAAGTTGTGTTTTGCCACTCGCATTGTACAGGAGATAGTCTATTTTGTTTTCTTGTTATTTTTCTTCTGTATATCTAATGTTTTCATAGTCTCTTTTGAATAAAAATTGCATAAAGGGGGAACAAAAAAAAATAGAGAGCAAACTGCAGCTTTTATACTCGAAAATGCGATAGATATATTCAAAAATTTAGCCTCTTTTCTCAGTGTATCTGATGTTATTGTGTACTTTTCTCTGACAGGAAAAGGTTAGACTGAAGAGGATGTGCCGCAGGCCAAAGAATTGATCCATCGAAGGTGCTTCTTTGTTACTTTGCGTTCTGTGTTCCCTTTGTAGTAATATGTGCAGTAATGCTGAAGTACACCCTAAATCTAGCAAGTGGTGGATAGCTTTTAAACCGCCGTGACCCTTTTCATGAGAATTTCAGATACTTGTATGCGATTATATAGTTGTTACTAATTGTGCCGGTACCTTCTGAATTGGCACAATATTACCGCAATTTATATGTGATGAAAAGCATTATGGATGTATTGTGTTGGCTTATGTTCTTAGGTTCTTAGTTTTAGAGTTGTGCATTCTCATTGAACAAATCTTGGACTTGTGTACACTGTAGACATTTGGAGGTCCGTAAATATTGTCCTGTTCTGTTTTCCTTACTGAGATTTTACCCAAAGGGTAACAAACTTATATATGTGTGTTCCTAATCAAATTGATGCATTTTCCCCCCATATCTATCAATCAATCTATCTATGTAACATAATAAAATTGGGTTGGGGAGTGGCATAAAGTGAACTTCACTTATTTACTTTGATGTCCTAATCTTTTGATTGTCATGACCCTTGGGGAAAAAAAGATTGAAAAAAAAAGGATTGCATATTGTTAATTTTACTTTCTTAACTGAACAACCATCCTAAGTTCATGGTCATTTTAAGTGTGCTCCACATGAGTTTAAGTGTACAATCTAAATTGGACAGTATATTAGTTTTATAAGAAGTAATTAACTTTTAGTGGTTAGACTAAAATAGTTAAACAATTTGCTTATCAATCTAAAATTCATATTAAAATAAGAAATGGGTTTCTAACATGTATATTAGGGATTTTTCGTTTCCCGGTGAACCCTATTATCTAATTTTTTTTCTCAAGTATGAAGAACATTGTATCTTCATAGTTATCCTTGCTGTTTATGAAATTTGACATGATTATAGTAAAAATGTTAGTATAGTTTGTTTGTATTAATCCTTTTTATCTAGCCAAACCCAACCTAAACTAAACAAATACAACTGCATAAAACAAGATAAAAGAAATGACTCAACTTTACGGATTTTTTTTTGGCTCATATCATAAAATAAGAAAAAATATAAAATAAGAAAAAAGTTTTCAATCTAAGTTTCCAAAAAGGTTCGGAATAACATAAGAGTTTTGGAGAAATGTTGCCCAAGATTCATGATTGAAAAACAAAATTAACTGACCTGAGATGATTGGAATTATTCTTGGTAAAAGAATATTCCGTTAGAAAATTAACTACAAAATGGATTTTACAAAACTTAAAAACATTCAGAATTAAGTATGAAATATTAAAGTTTTGATGATGAAATATGAAAAATTACCAAGTCCCTGGGATGATATTTAGAAACCATCATTTCTGACTTTCTTAAAAACAACCTTATTCATTATATTATTATTTTATTATAATGAATATATAGTTAGTTAGGTAATTCAAGTAATTAGAAAGAATAAATTAATGAAAAGGAGTTGATGACCTTTTCTCTTTATTATTAAATGTAAACCATCAATATAGAGGGTTGTATGTGAAGTTGCAAAAAACGTCTAAAGATTTTAAAAACTATAATGAATTACTCATATGGTTTATTTAATTTTGTCAATACATAAATACATTAGGCTACATTACCAAAATAGATAGTATACATGTGTCTAAGATGAAACAAATAATATAACAATGCGGTGGGTGCGTTGAACTAATAGAAATTGCCATGTGGGGTTGTGAAATTTTCGCTTTGGCAGAACTTCCGAATAATTACGGTGATGCCATTAGTTCAAAAGTAGTCAATCCATGGGTATGGCATTTTTGAAGTTAGATTTATGCTTTAAGGGTCATTATGTCAAAAGGGTTGTTGAAGGATGCTTCTCAGCTCGTGGCCTTCCTGTCGGAGAAAGGAAAAAAAATACGATATGGGACCTCTTGCTAAAATTTTTTTCTAACTTAACCCATTAATTTTCTCTTCTTACATAAATACAATATTAATTGTATCTTTTTAATAAAATGTTTTGATTCTTAATTTGATCTTTTTAAAATATCACGGGTTTCCAATATTTTTCAAATTAACACCATGAATTTTGGTTTTAACCATTTTCTAGATAAATATCATGGGCATTTTACATAAAGAAATATCATGGATTTTCGTTATTTTTCATTTTGTGATAGCAGAATCTTACAATAATTACGGTTCTAATATTAGCTTGAAACCCCTTAGATTTTTACTAAAAGATTGCCAGCTTTTAATGTTTTTCGAATGAATACCATAGAGTTTGTTTTTTACACATAAATATGGTGCTTATTCAATGTTTTTCTGATAAACATCATACGGTTTGTTACAAACAAATACCATGATCTTTCACCATTTTCTCGATAAACTCCGTTCTTTACAAATAATACCATGGATTTCCAATGTTGTTCTTATAAGTACCATGAAGGTTGTTATTTACAGATAAATACAATGGACTTTCACAGTCTCTAATAAATACCATGTATTTTGTATATAACCGTTTTCCAGATAAATATTATGGACTTTTTCCCCAAATAAGTAGTACTTTCGTGACAATAAATACGGTTTTGCCACCCCCTTGAACCACGCTAGATTTTCACCAGAATATCACAAATAAATACAATGCATATTCAACGTTTTTGGAATAATCATAGACTTATTTTTATTACAAATAGCTATCATGCATCTTTAACTTTTTTTCTCGGACAATTACTATGAATTTTGTTTGTTGCAAATAACCGTTATGCATATTCAACGTTTTTTAAATAAATACCATAGATTTTTTTTCACAAATAAATGTCAGAGACTTCCACCGCTTTTGAAATAAATGTCATTTCCACAGATTATTCCAAAGCCACAGCATCGTGCGGGATATACCACTAGTATATATTAAAGATATACATCTAGATGTAATCTAGTGTTGGTTTCGTGCGAAACACAAAACGAATCGTATAAAACCATAGTTGTCAAATCGTGATATGTTTCGTGTATCATATCGTGTTTCGTATCGTAAGAAACAAAATTTCATGTTGCAATAACAAAGTAATTATGTATAGAAGTGATTATAATTTTAAAAACGAAAATTAGCAGTATAAAACCACATAAAAGCTAAAACAAATTTTGGAATTGCAATTGCGCAAATACATACATAAAAATCACACAAACTCATGCATTTATAATCAAATAATACCAAAACAATTCAAAATATGCATCCATATGTCATAGCTCTTAAACATGAGAATGATAAGTTTTATAAATCATAACTAAAACATCACAACTAAGTTGTCAAAACATCACTACAAAACAAAGTCGACAACATAAAAACTAATCTTCTCTAATTGATTAATCACTATAATTATAATAAGAAGAGATAACTTAATTCTCCTCAACTTCATCATTTTTACTCACAACCAACCTTTCTTCCTTATCAATATGCATTTTAATGGTTAAAATAGCCAGTCTGGGTTAATAATTTGATATATCCAAGCATGTTTTAAACTTGAATATTCGACTCGCTATGCATTTTTATGGTTTAATAGCGTATCGTGTGTTTCATACTTCGTATCGTTTTGTACAATACAAAATGTGTATCGACCGATAAATTAGTAACTCGATATAGACATACGATTCGCATCGAATTGTCTCTATTTCGTATCGATTCGTACGATATGTTTTGAGTTTTTGTCACGTCCCGCTTCCCAAAATACGTAAACACGGTACGTGACAGAGCCAACCATGCTATCTGTGGCTAGAAATCATCCCTCCATAGTCATATTTCGGCTGTCAATCGGATATCAAGAACAGTAAAATATAATCTAGCTAACACATGTCTATCTGCCACAATAAATAGGATCAAGAAAATGTATAAAGCGGAAACGAATCAAGATCCAATAAA
Organism: Agapanthus africanus; assembly: GCA_030015575.1. Taxonomy (NCBI): domain Eukaryota; kingdom Viridiplantae; phylum Streptophyta; class Magnoliopsida; order Asparagales; family Amaryllidaceae; genus Agapanthus; species Agapanthus africanus. Next base: position 600,954,504 of record JASDDO010000014.1, read on the forward strand.
CAATAGTATCTGAATCACGTCCCAATATGGGCTTACATCAATAAAATAAAATTGCTGAAATAATTAAACTAAGAGTCTATAAACTAAAACAGCTAGCTCCTCATTGTTCGGCTTGATTGCTAAAACACTCCTGATCTGTCCGCGATAAATGTAGATGAAGCAGAATAAGATGATATGATTAAATAAGAATGTAAATAATAAACACATGTATAAAACAGTGAGCTACATAGTGATGTGTATTCTAAAGTCTGTGCTTATAGATTATCTATTCTACAAGTCCTTGAAATCAATTTAATGGAATCGTCGACGTAACTCAATAGTATCCCGTGCGTGTCCGGGACTACGATCAAGACTCTCGGACTGAATCCGAGACATGCCGCTAAGCAGTAAACAGGTAACATGTACAGATGAATGATATCAGCAGCATCATTCCGGGGCTGGCCGAGCCCGTAAAGACTGATCAGTATAAGTATCGAACTGTTGAGTTACAAGTCGGTTTTCATTATTGATTTTCCCTTACCCCCAAAGTTTTGTTTTCAAGTCAGGTATTGATGATATAAATCTAATACCAACACAGGATCAAGCAGGTACAGATTTTATCTATTTAGACAACAAATCACGTCCGTCAGGAAAACAAGTCAGGATTGTTGGCATTAACAATAAAATCCAAGTAACATGTCTGGTAGTGGATCGTGAATATGTCATGTAATATATATTAACACAATAGATACAAAATGTAAAATCGTAATCAATATCGAAATACTATTAATGCCGGATGTATATGTATCTATCTGTAATAGCCATTACACGTCTATTACCATATATGACGCAATTTAGATAACGAATTGAACTAATATAGCAGTGTGATCATATTGTGATGTTCTGGCATGCGACCAGATAAACTATTATCAGTACGGATACAGACGGATGCTATAAAACTGTAAATCGGTAATTTCTGCTGAATAGTAAAACACATGCACTATCATTTATTAAATAAATATAGATATAATAACACAACATTTTGCTAGTTTATAACTTGCCTGATCGAATCTCACGTCGAGATACAGATGTCACATTCCGATATTAGAATAACGTCACGATGCAAATTTAAACGCGCAGAACTGGATATTGCTGAGCACTTGCGTGATGTGGTGACTGGGCTGGACGACGACGATGGCTGGGTCGTTTGGATCGTCGGCGACGTGCGCAACTCCAGCGAGACGGTCGGCTACGAAAAGAAAAGAAAGAAAGAAGAAGAAGAAGAAGAGTGGAGGTTGCTGTTGGGTTTCTGGAGTTCTGGGGATGGACAGAGGGATGGTAGCGACAAGACGACGGCGACGATGGCCGACGGCGAGGTCGTCTGGCGAGGGTTTGAAGTGCTCGGGGAAGGTGTAGAGAGGGTCGTTGGTGGTGGTGTATGGGTGTTCTCGGGTGCTAGGTGTTAGTTATATGTAAGCCCTAGAGGCCATTACTATACATACGATGTATATTGTAGTGGATGCTTGGACATATATAGTGATGACTTTCTTGCTCGACATGATTGTATGCTATCTGGTTGCTCTTTACCTTAACATGTACACCGATTGTCTCTATATTACATGTTGATAAAACCCTTAGGATGAGTACTTGACTACCAGGATTATGATGCAGATCATACTCGTGGGGATAGTGTAGTAGCTAAGTACATCCTTCAAATGTTCCTAGTCGTGGGTGTATCGAGACAGGGCATCGATATACCAGAGTAGACTAGCGTATAGCTTCTTGATCCATGTAGATGGGCGATGGATGATCCCATATCCATTGGTGTTTGACATCAGAAACAGTATACGGGTGCTCAGTGGAGACTGGGTACACTGAACGGACTCGCCGAGAACTCCCAGATGGTATTATACTTAACGTCAGATGGCAGTTCTCTGGTGACACTGGTACAGGTTAGTCTGTAGACTCGAGATCGTCATAGAGTCTTGTGTGATTCCCACTGTGCTTTGATTTCCACCTTACCACGTTCAAGAGAACGTGCAAAACGATGGCTTTTGGGTACAGTCCCGAGTCATATGAAGGCAATGAGCGATAGGAGGGGTTTCGTCCCTCCCGGTATTAGGAGTTGATGTTGCGCTGTACTCGATTGGCTATAACAGGAAGTCCTTGGCCAAGGCTACTTCAGAGATATACTGGTAAGTATTATCAGTAGTTTCTCGACCCGTTATGAGCCTCATATCGACACGACTTATCGAGTTACTGGGGTCTGACGTTTACCACCCCTAGACAAGATATGCGACATATCAGGCGAAAAGACCGGATTGTACGGTAGTGTTACTGATTGGATTCGCAGGAGTGTGAGCAGGCTTACTTGTTGATGTTCTGATCGCTCAATAACCGGGTGGCCGTTATGTTTAGCAGACCGCTTGCGGCTTGTGGGTGTTTGATATGATCATCACTTACTGCCGGCGTATTGACGAGTCTTTAGAGTCCTAAACATGGGTTTCCTGGCTCAAGCGAAACGGAATAGGAGCACATATGTGATATGTGCAGGACCGAGATTGATACGATATGAGATACCGTATTCTATTCTCGCGATATGAGATATCGGTCGGTTATATATGATATAGCCGGGTTATCGGATCAAGTGTTGATTCGATAAGTTGATTCATATGATATTAGTTGGTTATAAGTGATATAGCCAGATTATTAAATCAAGAGTTGATTTGATAATCTAATGTATAATTATATATTAGATATATTATATTACATTAACTAGTATTAGCTCACTTATGATTTCTTTTCTCACTTGATGTGCACATTGTATATATGAGATATGTATATTTGTGTACATGAATTGTGTCATGCTTGATGGTACATGCGAGATGGGTGTATGAGACTTATACCATACTAGCGTTTGTGTTTTATTTATCATTAAGTAATTCAAAAAACATTTGAATTAGTCAAGGATAAGCTTGTAGAAGCTTATGGACTCATTGACTTTTTCAACTCTTTTGTCATTGTTTAAGATATTTGTTAACCCAACCCTTAACCTTATCCCTTGGTTAATTCTCTACATAAGTTAGGCATGATGGCTTAACTCACCCATGGTTGCAATAATTCATTTGGATTAACTCATATGATGAGTTCTTTCTTCTTCCTCCTAAAAAAGCTTTCTAGCTTCAATGGAGATATGTGATAAAATATGAGAAAATGATTTCTAAGGTGAGCAAACTTCATACTTCATCATCCTCTACTACTTGCCATTTTGTATAGATTGTTTGCTTCACTAATTCCATGATTAGTGAAGAGATAGTGATTGTTCGCATTTTTACGTGCGTGTTTTAAATTAAAGAATACCGTAATCAAGACGATGTCGCTTGGTAGCTAGCCGGTTGAGTACGGGTCGGTCCACAGGGAAATGATGTTCTTTCTTTAAGTTCTAACGAGTTAAGTCTTATTTTTGATAGGTTTTGTTTTAAAATCTAAGAATGAGATTAAATTGATTTAAAGGTTTTCTAGGGTTAGGATTATGTTAGTTTGGAATAGGGATTCTACTCACTGCTTTTAATGCCCTAGTTAAGAATATAGATGTTAGGGTAATAGTCAACAAAGGGGATTAGCACGACTAGGAAGAAACTTAGTTTCTTCCTTTTGGTCCTTGTCCGTCCTTTCTTGGCTCTTAGCCGTAACCTCCAGTTAATTCAACCACAACCGGTCTAACTAGGGAATCACCGCTATCATTTAGGATATGGTGCCGTAGTGAGCGGTGTGTGGTTGAATTAAATAGAGTCCGTATTATAAAAATTATATGGGCAAAGAAAGGAGTGAGAGAGATTTCCTTCTCTCAAACCTTCCCTATCCTAATCCTAACAAGTGAGGTATTACTCACTCATTAGGAAAGTGACAATAGAATTCATTTTTATATTTTATTTTAAAAGACTATCTAAGTTGCAGATAATAAAAGAACAACTAACGAAAATTGCAGGAATTAAATTCGGATAAAAAAAAATGCAAGATAAAAATAAAAAGGCTTACTTTTATTGATGACCTCTCAACGATTACAACTGAATCAAAATTTTAAATCTAAGAATTAAAAAGAGGCATGCCTAATTAGGCTTTTGGCTTTCCTATTTATAGATAGGAAAAAACCTTAGGTTACATCTGATCCACATTTGAATTTACAAAACTATCCTAAGAAAGCCGGGTCAAAGCACCGACACCCACCGGCACATGCACCGACACGTGCACTATATGGCCGCGGTTCCGCGGCGGAAAGGCATGTTTGGCCGCGGTTCCGCGGACATATTGTGGGATCTTGGCATCAATCTTCTAAGGTTGCTTCATGTTGCTTTTTCATTCTGTTTTCTTCACTTGGTTCCACATAATCTCTTCTATTTTCTTCCAGATTTCCACAGTGCAGAATGTTGTGGACTTTTGCCGTCAGCTTCACGTTGAAGTCTTGAATCTTGTGCTGCCCTTGAACTTTGTGCATTGAAATGTCTAATGATTTTCAGTTGTTCTTTGAAATGGTAGGCGGCATCATACGGATTTATCTATTGTTGGTCGTAGTCTCATATTTGTAGCGTCTTTTCATGAATTTCACTATAATGATCTGAGAACCTGTAACCTGCAACTATTTAGCAGACATGGATCAAAAGCACCTATTTATCTGTAATGTGATTAAGAATGGGCGATATAATAATGAAAAATTCTGATATGAACAGATAGCTTGGGTTAGTGTCTCCTCGACGTAGATCATCTTCGGCCTCGAAGACTTCGAAGCAAGCATGTTCGTTTCTTCATCAGAGCCTATCTAGATCCCGGGACTTCTTGATCTCAGCGAAGGGACTACTACACGGAGCTATTGAAGTGAAGGACCGGTCTACAAAGGTTGTATTCCTTGCTCACTTAGGATGTAAAGTGTTTACATATGTTATTCCGTCGATTTCTAGTATACGTTTCATGGTTAGGGTTAGCTAGAACGGCAAATTTTTGAATTTGGCATGGACGATGCCTCCCGAAACCTTGCTGCCGTGCTAGGGAACCCTGCAGTGGTATCAGAGCCATGCTAGAAATTTATATGGATTTTGTTAAGATTACGAAACCGAAATACTCCGAAACATGAAACGCGAAAATCATGTTTCTGTCGATTTTAAATATTTGTCAAATTTTTTTTAAAACAAGTATAGAGTGTTGTATGTGATATAATATGAACACTGTGAAAATCTCAAGGGGTTTCATGAAAAAGTGGCTAGCCACCATACCCTAGATCTCGGCCAAATCCGAGCCCCCCTCTGAAATTTTGACTGTGTTCAAGTGACTTGGTTTTGATATTTCAGGTGTTGTTTGTTTTTGCTAATTTTGCATGTGGTGTAATCTTACACTATAAACAATTCGGAGTGCGTAGTTTTAACATTGTTTCGGGTTATTCACATGTTGTCTAGGCGAAATTAAAAAGTTCGATCGAATGTCAAAAACCCATTTTTCCAAGTTTAACGTATTCGGAAAAATATGCAAGTGATTTTGTGGACCCTCTAGAAGAACGAAACCTTAACTCGATTATGTGGCCGTCAGAACTGCCACTAAACCCTAGGCTTTGTGGTAGTTCAGCATTGTTACATGTGAGGCGTTGGTTTGACCCTTCTACGGCTGGTTCATAGGTACCGTGGCATCTTCTGGATATTATTGAACTGTACTCAAGTGTTGAGCTGTCGGGAAATTGTGGGACTTTGATGATTCGATCGAAAAGTTTAACGTCGTCCGGGTATCATGTGATGGGATACAATATTTGGAATCCACATGAGTTATGAGATAACTAATTTGAATGTTATAAATCTAGCACTTCAGTCTCATTTGATCGGTTGCCATAGGATTTTGATATGATCAAAAGTCCGTCGCAATCACGTAGCGTACGCGGATACTCGCCGGGTAAACTTAATAGATTGCCACACCCCATAGCTCCGACCAAGTGACTGTAGGAGAACCCCGCTACCAAAAGCGTCCGTTCGGGTGCTCGCGGCAGCGGTGTTCCGCCTTAGTACACTTCGTCGACGGTATCGGGGGGTGTGGCCGTCAATTAAAGTTTCCGACGAGCATTCGATCAGGATGTCGGGAATCTTGTTGAATTGCCCGACTAGATATTAAAAGGTGTTTCGAATATCGAGACTAAAATGCGGGGTTTATAATTGTTAGGCATGCGATGTTTAAGGAATTCATTTGGTTAGGCATATGATGTCTAAGGTGGTTGCGGATTCCAACTATTATAGTTTTTCACTTTCTTTTCTGCGACCGTAAGTGTAATATATGGTGTATCGCCGGTTTCGGTGCTATATGTCAATGACAATTGGGATACGCATATTTACTTACGTTGATGACATGTGATGTTATGTGTTGCGGTGATATGTTATATTGGATCATCATGATTGAATAGCCGGGGGTTTTATGTGAGATGAGAGTTTTTCATTTTTCATTCATGTAAAATTCATTGTATATAATATTCTTTTATTGGGGCACTTCCGGGTTGAGGATGATGTCACCATTGTATATTATTTACTTTTCCGCATTAGGATAGACCCAAGGCGGGGAGCATAAGTAACCGGGTTCTAGGGTCCAGTGGGAGACCATCTCGAGGAGTCGAGACCGGGTCTCTTAACTCTAGAATTGGTAGGGTTGCTTGCCACTCTCGTAGGGGTCTAGGGGTATGGGATTGGCTATTCATCACGACCGTGGAATCCGTGTTTTATACATGCTTAATCTAAAACACGGAAATCCTAGTATATCCAATATTTCATATGTTGTATTCTGCTGCGATATTCTGTGATGTGATCATTGATTATATTCTGAGACGGATGCTTATTATATATATATATATTATATTTTACTGCTTTCGTTTCATATGTGATGCTTGGGAAGCATAATTAAATGAGACTTCATTAATGAGATTAATGAAATAAAAGAAATCTAAAGATGTTGTAGAAACTTGTCTCGAAAACTGGTAGCTCTAGTTCTTGCTTTGCATAGCGGTATTCCTTGTAGAATATCCAGCACCTTATTCGATAAGGAAAGTGTCGAGATCCCTTCACCAGGAGTGACCTCTTTAGCGAAACTAGCAGATGCTACAAACTCGGTTTGTCTTTTGATTGCTTTATATTTTTTGCTTTGCATAGTGGTATTTGTGAAATATCCTGCACTTTATTCGATAAGGAAAGAGCCGAGACCCCTTCACCGGGAGTGACCTCTTTAGCAAAACTAGTAAAAGCCTCAAAATCACTCCTTTTCAAAATCATTCGATTCTACGACAATATCAAGTTCATTACGCAAAGGGTTTTCTTAAAAACCTATCGTAGCCCTCCGTCATTTCAGATAAGTAACAGTTAGAATTCGTGTTGCATTTGTTGACCTTGTCAAGGCGTAGTGTGCGGTAACTAATTAGTGCTTATTTGCATAAGCATATGATGCGATTGGATCAGGGTAGTCATGCGAACTTGTTGACCTTGTCAAGGGTCATGCGGGTGGGTTTAATTCAATCGGGAAATGACAGGTTGAACTTGACTTGCGGTCTATGGTTTGTTGACCTTGTCAAGGTCATAGATCGTTCGGGGCAAAATATTATCGGGAATTTCAAGTGTTGAAATTTGCAATGAGATTGCATATTTCCTATGAGATAGTTGGATCCCGATACCCACTGCGAGTAAGAGTTACTCCTGAGAGAGTTTTACACATCACAATTAGCCGATCAAGTAGGTGTTTAGAAAGGTGTCAATGGGGTTACGCCTATGGGAAAACGAGGTTTATTTTAATTAGGTCCGTGCGAAAGCACGGGGAACCTCTCTCAAAGTACCGACACTGGCATGGCTGAAAGATTAGCGAACTTGTAAGGTGTAATTAATCCCGGCTAGTCTTTCCTTTTAGGGTTTGAAGGAAGATTTGACTAAAACAGTGGGAGCCATCATGATTAGATAAATTAATAACCAATCTAATCTTGCAAGAGCATACGCTGAGTGTTTTCTTCTCTCTCTCTCCACAGGTAGCGACCATGTCACGCTTTAATCAAGATAATAATACGGATGTATTGACCGAACCTGCTTGTTATACTGAGCTAGGGGAACGTTGGTCCCGCTCCAACTTATAATTATTATAAGACCGAGCAGGAAATAGGGGATTGCCAGAATTCCCGTGCCACCCAAACAAAGAAAGTGTATGTTGATATATCTTCTTCGGGTATGTTCATTACCGAGAACTATTTCTCAGTATCCTCTGTATCCTGGGTATGAGATACCGGATCAGGATCCCATATATGTAATATGTTACATGAGCTACAGATAGGTAGAGAACTGAGAATGGGTGATAAGTTTCAAGAGTTGGAAATGGTGCAAGTGTTGCAGCCAAGTTTCTTGGCAGTTATCACCCTGTATTACAAAATGAATTGATTCTGAACGAATGTTATTAGATACCGAACCTGATATACAATATCATATCAGTCTCTTTATTTAATAAAGAAGGATATAATTTTGTATTGTTGGATAATGTTTTGAACATTTCCTATATCAAAAGTTGATCGGTTTAGGCACGTTATCTAAAAGCATATACGTTCTAAATTAAACAATAGTTCTTAACGTACATAACACACACAAGAGAAAGAGTTCAAAAATGAACGAATCCTTCTTGAGGCATTGTAGATTAGGTCATATCAATGCGACCCAGCTAGCTAAAGTTAAATAAAGATGCATATTTAAATATGTTTGAATTTACATCTTGTGAAACTTGCCAGTCATGTCACAAAGATAAGATGACCATAGCTCCATTTATTGGAAACAGAGAAAGAGTTGGTGAACTCTTGGGATTGATACATGATGATGTATGAAGGTCCCCTGTTTACACATGCCAGGACTGGTTCTTTGTACTTCATTACATTCACTGATGATCTCTCAAGATTCGGACATATGTTCCTGTTGAAACACAATTCTGAAACTTTTGAGAAATTTAATGAATATAAGTTAGAAGTAGAGAACCAAAACGGGTATAAGTATCATGTCCTTTGATGTGATAAGGGAGGAGAATACTTGAGCACAGAATTCCTGGACTATTCTAAAGGAGAATGGGATTCTCTCTCAGCATTACTCCTCCGAATACACCACAGCACGCCGGTATATCGGGGCGGAGCAATCACACCTAATGTGATATGGTGTGCTCTATGATGAGTACTACCGAGTTGTCTATTTTCTTTTGAGGGTTATACACTTGAGAAGCTGCATACCTATTGAACAGGGTTCCAACCAAATCAGGTGCCTACCACTCCATATGAGATATGGTATGGAAAGAGCCCATCTCTTAAGTATGTTAAGATTTGGATTGTCCGGCCTATGTTTAAAAGCAAAATCCGGAAAAGCTCGAGGCAAGGTCAGTTCTTTTGAAGTTTGTTGGATATCCTAAGCATTCGCAAGGGAATAACTTTTACCACACCGAGGAACAAAAAGTGTTTTATTTCTCAGCATGCCATCTTTGGGAAAGGGAATTTCTTGTGAAGAAATTAGTGGTCATGAGGTAGAACTGGAAGGAGTTCCGGCTATACAAACTGCAGCTGATGATTTGGTAGAACCGAAGGATTCAATAGTTCCCGACGAACTTCAGCCTCTCCGCCAATCTGGTAGGGTTTCTCATCCACCTGGGAGATACTTCAGTTTTCTCTATGACAGTGGGAGCAAGGATTGCATCATGAGATGATGACCCAACTAGTTTCGAGCAGGCCATCAGGAGTGGGGACTCTGTGAGAATGGCTAGATGCTAAGCGATCTGAGATGGAATCTATATACACCAACAAAGTATGGACTTTGGTTGCTTTATCTGAAGGGTTAAATCCCCATCAGGAGCAAGTATATCTTGAGAAGATTACTTGGTGTACATGGAAAAGTTAAGATTTTCAAAGCTAAGACTTGTTGCAAAAGGTTTTCGTCATCGACCAGGTGTGGATAATGATGAAACCTTTTCTAGTGCCTATGCTTAAGTCCATCCGGATCCTACTTGCCATTGCTACATACCATGACTACGATATCTAGCACTTGGGTGTCATGACTGCTTTTCTAAATGGTGATTTAGAAGAGAGCGTCTATAAGTACACAGCCAGAGGGCTTCGTAGACAGTGAGAGCAACGAAAACGTATGCAAGTTGCTTTATGGGATAAAGCAGGCATCGTGGAATTGGAACATCTGTTTTGATGTGGTAGTCAAAGAGTTTGACTTCATCAAAATGGTAGATGAACCTTGTATATACAAAAGGTAATAGGGAGTATTGTGGTGATCCTCGTATTGTACGTGGATGACATACTCTTGATAGAGAAGGTGTTTCCTATGCTACACTCGGTCAATCTCCTCTTATCACAAGGATTCTCCATATAGGATCAAGGTGATACCTCCTAAATCCTGGGTTTTGGATCTATGAGATAGATCTAAGTGGATATTAGGATTCTCACTAGGTGTAGGGAGATTGTATCAATCGATCCTGGGAAGAATCACTGGATAGCTTTCAGGATGGTAAGGACGATTGAATGCCAGTCACATGCATTGTCTTTACCCTCAGTGGAGGGACAGTATGTTGGAAGAGTTCCAAGCTAGATACTGTGACAAACTAGACGATAAAAGCTGGATACATTGCTACCAAGGATGCTACCAAAGAGGCAGTCTGGATATATATAAGTTCATGAGATGAACTTCGTTCCTAACATTGTGTGAAAATAGAGTTGTGACTTAGGCCTAGGAACCCTCGTCCCATCAGTGATCCATACATATTCTTAGACAGTATCACCTGATCATGGAGATGGATGATCTTCAGGGAGATCAAGGTCATGAGAGTAGATACAGAGGAGAACAAGGCGGATCCACTCACAAAGGCATATTCCCAGGAGAGGCTTTTATGGGATGGTTGAGTATGAGATATTTCAACCATTGCTGATTGTTGGGTATTGGATACTACAACAGATGGCCCTAGTGCAAGTGGGAGATTGATAGTTATATGTATGCCTTAGAAGCCATTACTGTACATACGATGTATATTGTAGTGGATGCTTGGACATATATAGTGAGGACTTTCTTGCTCGACATGATAGTATGCTATATGGCTGCTCTTTATCTTAACATGTACACTGATTGTCTCTATGTTACATGTTGATAAAGCCCTTATGATTAGTACTTGACTACCAGGATTATGATGCAGATCATACTAGTGGGGACAGTGTAGTCGCTAAGTACATCCTTCAAATGTTCCTAGTCATGGGTGTATCGAGACAGGGCATCGATATACCAGAGTAGACTAGCGTATAGCTTCTCGACCTATGTAGATGGGCGATGGATGATCCCATATCCATTGGTGTTTGACATCAGAGAAAGTATACGAATGCTCAGTAGAGACTGGGTACACTGAACGGACTCACCGAGAACTCCCAGATGGTATTATACCTAACGTCAGATGGTAGTTCTCTGGTGACACTGGTACAGGTTAGTCTGTAGACCCGAGATCGTCATAGAGTCTTGTGTGATTCCCACTATGCTTTAATTTCCACCTTACCACGTTCAAGAGAACATGAAAAACGGTGGCTTTCGGATATAGTCCCGAGTCACATGGAGGCAATGAGCGATAGGAGGGGTTTCGTCTCTCCCGGTATTGGGAGTTGATGTTGCGCTGTGCTCGATTGGCTATAACAGGAAGTCCTTGGCCAAGGCAGCTTCAGAGATATACTGGTAAGTGTTATCAGTAGTTTCTTGATCTGTTATGAGTCTCATATCGACACGACTTATCGAGTTACTGGGGGTCTGACGTTTACCACCCCTAAACAAGATATGCGACATATCAGGCGAAGAGACCGGACTGTACGGTAGTGTTACTGATTGGATTCATAGGAGTGTGAGCAGGCTTGCTTGTTGATCTTCTGATCGCTCAATACCCGGTTGGCCGTTACGTTTAGTAGACCGCTTGTGGCTTGTGGGTGTTTGATATGATCATCACCTACTGCCGGCGTATTGACGAGTCTTTAGAGTCCTACACAGGGGTTTCCTGGCTCAAGCGAAACAGAGTAGGAGCACATATGTGATATGTGCGGGACCGAAATTGATACGATATGAGATACCGTATTCTATTCTCGCGATATGAGATATCGGTCGGTTATATATGATATAGCCGGGTTATCGGATCAAGTGTTGATTCGATAAGTTGATTCATATGATATTAGTCGGTTATAGGTGATATAGCCGGATTATTAAATCAAGAGTTGATTTGATAATCTAATGTATAATTATATATTAGATATATTACATTACATTAACTAGTATTACCTCACTTATGATTTCTTTTCTCACTTGATGTGCACATTGTATATATGAGATATGTATATTTGTGTACATGAATTGTGTCATGCTTGATGATACATGCAAGATGGGTGTATGAGACTTATACCATACTAGGGTTTGTGTTTGGGTTTTATTTATCATTAAGCAATTCACAAAACATTTGAATTAGTCAAGGATAAGCTTGTAGAAGCTTATGGACTCATTGACTTTTTCAACTCTTTTGTCATTGCTTAAAATATTTGTTAACCCAACCCTTAACCTTAGCCCTTGGTTAATTCTCTACATGAGTTAGGCATGAAGGCTTAACTCACCCATGGTTGCAATAATTCATTTGGATTAACTCATATGATGAGTTCTTTCTTCTTCCTTCTAAAAAAGCTTTCTAGCTTCAATGGAGATATGAGATAAAATGTGAGAAAATGATTTCTAATATGAGCAAACTTCCTACTTCATCATCCTCTACTACTTGCCATTTAGTATAGGGTGTTTGCTTCACTAATTCCATGATTAGTGAAGAGATAGTTTGGGTTAGTGTCTCCTCGACGTAGATCATCTTCGGCCTCGAAGACTTCGAAGCAAGCATGTTCGTTTCTTCATCGGAGCCTATCTAGAGTCCGGGACTTCTTGATCGCAGCGAAATGACTACTACACGGAGCTATTGAAGTGAAGGACCGGTCTATGAAGGTTGTATTCCTTACTCACTTAGGATGTAAAGTGTTTACATATGTTATTACGTTGATTTCTAGTATACGATTCATGGTTAGGGTTAGCTAGAACGACAAATTTTTGAATTTGGTATGGATGATGCCTCCCAAAACCTTGCTGCCGTGCTAGGAAACCCTACACTAGGGAGGCGAAGAGGTGAAGAGGAGGTCAGTAGTGATGGTGGTGATGGGTTTTCCTGGCGAGGATGAGGTTGCCTGCGAGGGGCGTTGGGTTTTGGCGTCGGGAAAAGATGCAGGCAAGGTGGTCGGGAGATGAGGAAGAGGAGGGGTGATGACGAGGGGGCGAGGGCGAGGTTGAGAGGGTGGTGGTGATGAGAGGGAGTGGCGATGGTGAGAGGGCGTGGGTTAGGGCTCTGGGTTTGCTCGCGGGGAAAAGAAGAACGAGGGAGGAGGGAGAGAGGTGTATGGGGTTTTAATTTTATTATAAAAATTATATATTATATATATAATACACACACACACAGAGAGAGAGAGAGAGAGAGAGAGAGAGAGGTGTGGGGACGAGAGGAAGAGAGATAGATAGATAGAGATAGAGAAGCAAAGACGAAAGAGAGAGAAGGGGATTTTTTTTGTTAATTAATATAATTATTATGTTATATCGGTTTATATTATATATGTTAGTTAAAAAAATAATATAATATATATATTATAGGATTTTACAGATAATACCAGATTGCTCCGAATATTACTTGTATCCATTCAAAAATCTAGTTTTTCAATATGGAGAATATATGTAAAGTTTAAACCATAGTGTGATATCCTGTCAATAAAAATGTATACCTCCAAGTACGAATCTACGTAAATATACGTAGCGATCAATAACGAGTCTGTTTTAATAATCAGAGTATGAACATGATATATGGGTGCAACCACATGATATGGGGTACGATGACATGCAAGGCTAGATATGAAAATATGTTATTTGATTTTTATATTGTATTATTAAAAGATATGTGGAATATATTATGTGTATAATATCTAAATTTGCATGGATACTCCGTACTAGTAAATATTTGACGTAATCTTGAACCATGATGGATTCAACCATACAGATCGGGTCGGATAATAACCATAACTGCTAATTTCATTATTCGCAACCTAAAAACAACAATAGGAAGAAATTTACTGCAAGATTTGAAATATCCCAAATAAATAGTATAACAGTGATAGGGTGTTACTTTATACCCAACTACAAAAGAATTTCGTCCTCGAAATTCCCAGAACAAGAAAAGATACAATAAGACACGGATCTAAGAAAAGAGGTGTGAAAACTTCTGTCAAATCTCGTCTTCACGTTCCCAAGTAGATTTTCCGTGCGAACGATTCCCCCATGAAACGAGTGCTAATGGGATAATTTTATTCTTGAGGACCTTTTTTCGTCGATCCACAATCATCATTGGTCCCTCTTCATATGTTAAATCTTCTCTTACTGTCAGTTCCGAGTGATCTAGGACGTGCGTATCATCTCGAAAATACTTGCAGAGTTGAGATAGATGAAACACGTCATGAACACCCACCAAGGATAGTGGTAAAGCCAATCGATAAGCTACATCTCCAACACGCTCGATAATACCGAAAGGTCCCACGAATCGAGGACTAAGCTTGCCTCGACTACCAAATCGGATCACACCTCTGGTCGGTGATTGATTTGTTAGTTATATGTATTCCCTAGAGGCCATTATTGTACATGATTGTATATTATAGTAGATGCTTGGACATATATAGAGAGGACTTTCTTGCTCGACATGATAGTATACTATCTGGTTGCTCTTTATCTTAACATGTATACTTGTATTATTATACTGTCTCTCCGTTACATATTGATAAAGCCCTTAGGATGTGTACTTGACTACCAGGACTATGATGCGGATCATACTAGTGGGGCCAAGGTAGTCCACAAGTTCATCTTTTAATTGTTCCCAGTCGAGGGAGTATCGAGACATGGCATCAATATTCCAGAGTAGACTAGTGTGTACGTTTCTTAACCCTGTATGGGGCGATGGTTGATCCCACGGCCATTGGTGTTTGACATCAAAGATTGTACACAGGTGCTCATTAGAGAATGGGTACAATTAACAGGACTCGCCGAGAACTCCTAGATGATATTATACCTATCGTTAGATAGCAGTTCTCTGGTGACACTGGTACAGGTTAGTCTGTAGACTCGAGATCGTCATAGAGTCTTGTGTGGCTCCCACTATACTTTGATTTCCTCCCTACCACGGCTCAAAGGAGTCGTGCAAACAGGTGGATTTTGGGTACAGTCCTGAGTCAAATGGAGGCAATGAGCGATAAGAGGGGTTTCGTCTCTTCCGGTATTGGGAGTTGATGTTGCATTATACTTGATTGGCTATTGATCGTGTAAGTCCATATTGCGACCCCCGGTGCTTACGGGGAGGCGGAAACGGTATAAAAGACGAATTTTTTTCGCAAGAGGCAACATGGACTAAACTTGGTCGGGATCGTTGTCTAAACTAAAACTAGTATTCTAGCTAAAGAGAGTTAGCTACTATGGAAGATGGTTATACCTAAACTTGAACTCCTTCTTCTTCAAACCTTGTAGAGGTTGATGGTTCTCTTTACGTCGCCTTCTCCCGTCGAAGATGGATCCACCTCGAAGGTTCGACTTTGGGCTCTTCCTCGATCTTTGAGTGAACTAGGGTTTCCGGCTTGCTAAACCTTCATCCTAGAATGAGTAGAGAGAGATTAGGGTTTGCTTTTCTTTCTAAAGAGAATGATTCTCAACACATGAGAAGGTTTCTCTTTTCAAGAGGAAGAAGAAGAAGAAAATGAGGAGAGAGAGAGGTTATGATAGAATGAGCTCAATTATTTCTTTCTTGCAACCATATTGCAAAAGAAATGAATTATCTAAATGATAATAATTGAAAATGAGAATAGTTGATGGTAGTATTTTGAATGACCACAACCATGCTTCATTTAATAAAAAGTAAGCATGAATCAAGGAAGACTTTCAAGGCATGAAAGTGGTCAATGGTCAACAAGTCAACCAAGGTCAACAAGTCAACAAAAACAACCATAACATAATTCTCATTTAATTATTATTATTAATAGATAATATATAAATCCATTAGGGTTTGGAAAATGAAGACTGTCAATTGTGCATACGCACCCGTTCCGAAACCCTAATGAAAAACCTCATTCTCCGCCTCAAGCAACTGTGCATACACACCTGCATTCTCGTTCCGAGGAACAAGAATACCAAGATATAAAAGCAACCCCCAAAAACATATACCAGTATCTGGCTCAAACCAGAGCCTGCCAGTATAATCCGTCCGGACTCCAAACGTGCACAAGTGCGCGGATGAGAACGAACCCTGTCGCAAAACCATGCGACCTCTACTCTGTTTTGCCCAGAGGCGAATACCCTCTGTGTGGGACTCTAAAGACTCGACACTACGCTGGCAGTGGGTTTAACCACAGACCGCAAGCGGCACTAGCTGTGCGTAACGGTCCCCAGGTAGATGCCGACAAGAAGGCTGACGAGGTGAAACCCCATCTGAACTCCTACTGAGTCTGAATGTGACATTCTCCGTACAGTCCGGTCTGTTCGTCTGATACATCGCATGGCGGGCCTAGGGGGCGGTAAACGTCAGTCCCCCAATAGCGGTACAAGTCGTGCCGGAGCGAAGCCCAAAACACCCTGAGATAACACTGGAAACCTACCAGTATATCTCGTTTGCCCTGGCCAGGGACTACTCGTGTAATGGCTCTCCTAGACACAGCGCGATGTCAACCCCCAATACCGGGAGAGACGAATCCTGTCTAACCGTCACTGCCTCCAAGTGCTTCGGGACTGCACCCAACCACCACCTGTTTGCACGACTCCTTTGAGCCGTGGTAGGGTAGTGATCAAAGTGCAGTGGGAACACACTCGAGGCGAAGTGCCAGTGTCAAGTCAGCGGACTAAGCTGTACTCATGTCACCTGGGAACTGACGACTGACGATAGGTATAATACCAACCTGTCAGTTCCCGACGAGTCCTGTCCAGTGTACTCGTAACCCAACGAGCACCCGTATACTATCTCCAGTACGACGTACTGATGGCTGTGGGACGGACCATCTCCCACTCTGGGATGAGAAGCGCATACGCTAGTCTACTCCGGAGTATCGATGCCCTGTCTCGATAGTCCTGCGACTAGGGACCTGTATAAGGATGTGCTTATAGATTACCCAGCCCCCACTAGTGTGACTGCCATCACAACGCTGGTAATCAAGCAAAGATCCTAAGGGCTCCACTAATGCGTATAAGTGATATAGTAAAATAAACACAAGTACACATTGAAGTAGAGACAAACCAAGTAGCATACTACTATTTTGAGCAAGATTGTATATACAAGGTGAATATCCCAAGCATCCATTAAGTAATATACAAACTAGTATGATACAGTAATGGCCTCTAGGGCATATACACTAACAGATCGCACGCCAAAAGCGTGTTGGATATTTTAAAGTTCTAAAGTTTAACCGCGATCAGGACGGTGTCGCTTTGCATCTAGCCGCGATGAGCACGGGTCGATCCACAGAGAGATGGTAAGTTTTTACGTTCTTGTTTTAACGAGTTAACAACGTGGCGTATTTGTTCGTTATCTAACCTATGTGTTATATGCAAAGTATAAAGCTTGTTAGGAAATGATAGGATAGTGTAAGTTAATGGATTCCGTATTCAAGTACTTTGAGCCGAACTTAACCAATGAAGCTAGAACAATCGGCAACAACGTGGATTAGGGGACTTAAGCACGGTATTCATGGAATCCGGCTTATTGACCCTTGTCCGTCCGTTCTTGTCTTTTTCTTTCGCCTCCGGCCAAACCGAATGCAACTGGTCACGGTTAGGAATCATCTTTACCTTGGTAGGGTAGGGTGCCTAACGGAGCGCTTGTGTAGGGTTTGGGCGGAGTTTCAAATAGAAAAGACGGGAAAAGGAAATGAAAAACGGAACGTTAACTTACAACATCTTTCTCTTTTCCTAACAATAATATTCACACCATTCACAAAACAAACCAAAAAGAGATAACAAAAGAGAAGAACAAAGAAAAGAAAAGATTACAAGTAAGTAATTAAAGTGCATGGAATTTAAGTGCAAGAATTAAAAGAGCAATAATAAAATGCAAGCAAGTAAAAGATTAGGAACCAAAGAACATATTGCAAGACATGGGTTCAATAACCCAAACTTAAACTTGCAAGCTCAGTAAAGAGGTTGCAAGATCAAGAGAGGGCAAAGAACTCATGGTGAAGGAAGCACAAAAGAACACTTTATTAAACTTCAAGAATGATACAACCTCTTGAGATCAATAACCAACCCTTAAACTTTCAAGCTCAATGAAGAGGTTGAAGGATCAAGAGAAGGTTAAGAACTCAAGGGGACTAAGCTATTTACAAGAAAAGAGAATATAAAACTTGGACTAAAGAATGAAAATCCAAGACTAAAGAATGACCTTTGAACCTTTGCCCACTGCCTGCTATTTATAGGCAAAGAAGAAAAGAAAATAAACATCAAAATTAGGGCTACGTGGCAGCAATGAAGGGTCAGTGAGATGGTGGGGCCCACATGAGGAGGTGGGGCCGGCCAGGCCGGCCCAAGTGGTGATGTGGCCGGTCTGGTTGTAAGTTATAGGGATCGTGCTCCTGTGGTAGGTTGGTGTAGTCTCCAATATGACTTTGGTATTGCTGGTTTTGTTTAATTTGAATTTGTATGCACCCAGGTCTTGGAGGGAATTTTGAATCTTGAATTCAACACATAATCTTCACCATTAAATGCTCATTACTCCATTTCCACATGTGGCTTGATTCTTGGCTGCCCCATTATGGCTCATGCTGATTTGTTTGATTCCTTTTGATTTGAACACATGCTTTTTAGTCTTGAATGCATATAAAATCATATGCATATAAAATCATCTCCTTGAATGCATATAAAATCATATCCACATGTGCTTAAAAGTCTTGTGTACACACTTGTTGTGTTGGACCATTTAGATAAAAAATGTGTACACAACTTGTTGCGTAAAGGAACTCCTAAAGTATTGGTCGGTTTGCGTTTCTGGTCGCAGTGTCTTCCCTCATGTGATATATCCGTGCTTTTGGATGTATTTCCAGTATTTTGTCATGGATACCTGTAATCTGTATTTCTGAACAGACACTGGTTAATAGTACTGATAAATACAACAAATAGATAATGAATGAGCGGTATTAGAATCCAGTTTTCTGATATGAACAAATACCCCCAAACTTATCTATTACTCGTCCCGAGCAAAACCATTTATTCACAAAAGAAAATCCTAACCGCACTTTCGCAGGGAACGCGATTGCACTGAGCGTGTGCAACAAGCCGTTAAACCTCTAGGTGTCCCTAGTAGGAGGAGTGTTGTCTCCTGAGGGTTTTCATCGGATACTACCCACAAAATCCCGTCAATCTAGTTTTGCGAAATGACTATGATTCAAACCCTAAGGTTTTTTTTAAAAGATAACAATTCTATTATCTTAAATTTAGAACTATCGAACCTTTATTTTTCATACCTCGCTTCTCTTTTAACTTAAGATTTTATATGTCTTTACGTGTAGTGCAAATAGTGTCGTTAAGTTTGAAAAGGATCGAAAAATCATTATGTCACAAAATAAAGCCCAGATAAAGATTTAAAAAGGATCACATAAGTTTTATAAAGAGTTAAGTATTTCTCAAGTTTCGTTTTCCAGTAAAGTTTCAAATTCAGAATTTCTATCTTCCTTAACAGGAAACTAGGTCTTAATTTTCACTCCACCTTTTTCTTGTTGTCATTTCATACACACCTTTATGAACGTGCAATAGTCTTTATCATAGAATGAAACCTTCATATCTCCGCTATAAATATTTTATTTTTATTTTTTTAATAAAAATATGTCTTTTGTCAAGATTATTCTCACACAAAGAACCGTTAGGAATTTTAACTCGGAGAGAACACTTGCTTGACTTTGTTTTAATCTGGACTTTCTAGGCTTCTTAACGAGTTTTGGGCCAATGCTCCTAAACCAGTTGGCTTTAGGGCATTAGGTGTAGAGACACCCCAACGGACTTAATTACTCAAGTTACCTAGGCCCTAAAACAAAAGACCAATTTTGGCGTGAAAATCATGACGATTTAATGCAGACGGAGATATAACCGGTAGTTCAATTATTTTTTTGGATAAAAGACGTTTTTAGTGGGTTAGGTGTGTAATCATTCCAATCAAGTTCCAGATGGGTTATTCTTCAGAATTAGTTCCAATTAAGGCATCAATAATATCCCTTCATATTCACCTCTCTTTAAAACTAGTCTTGATATTACTTATTTCAGAACAAACCTATTTGATCATCAGAAAATAGTTTATCAATTTAAAAGTTTTCAGACATAATAGACTTGTCATCTAATTTTCAAAAACTCACGACACCTGTAGTGTGATGTAAAGACATATATTAGCTATAGTTAACCTCAAAGGAGAGTTATCTTTCAGGTTTTCAAAATCTAAAAAATAGGATTTAGTTTTTCCTATCTTATCAAACAAAACCGTCGAAATATTGAATCTAAGTTCTACCACTAGCTAACTTGATGACAAAGTTTTTATGTTTTTAGAAAATTTTCTGATTTTTATGGGTTTTTAAGTAAGTATGCGAATGCAGAATATACAAATGAATGCGAAGGTAGAAAGCTTACCGAGCACACCCCCAAACTTAAACTTGACAGTGCCCTCACTGTCAGGCTACACTAAGAGGGTCAAAATTATCAATGCCTCCCCAAAAACAATCTATATACAAAAATAAAAACCAAAAAATATGTACATCAAAAGGTTCCCCCCCAAACTTAAGTAAAACAATGTATCCACTGTTTAAGCGGTGAAGTTCAGGATTAGGAGGGAAAGAGAACAGTATCAAGCTATACAAGGCCTTACAAAGGCCAAAAGTGAGCACCAACCATTCAAAAATTCTATCATGATAATATGCGGGTTGGTGAAAGAAGATGAAGAGAAAAGAAATGGAGAATACGCGAGACCGTATGGAGATAGAAGCGGGATATGGTCTCGGTATATGAGAGGAAGAATGGCCGAAGGGGAAAAGAAATGGTGTACGAACTTGAGGGTTAAAATGGAGTGAATAAATTAGCACAATATGTAATGACCGATGTGTAAAAAGCGATTGTGTTAATCTATCAACCCGTCGAGAGATTGGGTCAAATCCCTCAAGATTCGTCAGAAAACATGGGTACGCTGAACTCGGTAAACCAGACATAGGAAATGAAAGTGATACTGTTTCGTGCAAGGTCGGAACGATGGAAGGGACGAAGGGGAGTGATTTAGGGATAGTCTTATTCTCACCTAAGTAAACTGTCTCGAACTCGAAAGATTCCATAAATGGTTCGAATTGACTATGAGCAACCGAGTTTGATGGTTCAACTAACTCATCTGAAAATTCGAAGGACTCAAACTCGGGCGGTGAGTCTTCAACATCGTCCAAAAAAGTGAAACACTCGTAACCGTTATCGGCTGTAAGAAGAGTGTCAGATTCAAGGAGGAACGCACTAGTGGCGTCAAATGTGCTGTGATTGAACAAATTTTTTTCAAACTCACAGTCCTCCTGCATAATCTTTTGCGTGGTCGGAACGATGGAAAGGATGGAGGGTGATTTAGGAAGTATAACAGTTAAAGGTTCAGGAGGATGAATTGGAAAATCCGACACATCAAACAAAAATGGTTCATCCTCAATACTATCCTCATAATTCTCCTCAAAAATTATCTCATCCATGCAAATCTCATCAAAATCAAGATGCATATGAAGTTCGGGAGAAACATTTAATGACTCGGGATGATGAATTGGAGAGAAAATTTCAGTCAAATCTACGGGTTCATCATCCAAAATACTCCCTGCGTCAATATCCTCAATCAAGTGAAAATTAATATTCTCAGACTCCTCATCAAAAGCATGGATTTCAATCGATTCTGGTTCTAAGATGGAAGTGTAGAGGTCAAAAGGTTTAGGATTGGTTTCACTTGGAATGGACCCTTCACAATCTGGTAAATCAAACACTACAAAATCACACAACTCATTATCTGTTCTATCTTCAATTGATAAATCTTTTGGGACACTAGATAGACATTCAAAACTGGAGTTGTGTGATTCAAGTTGAAACGGGTAGGTTCGATTAGGAAGGGTGTACAACTCACTTTCACTACTCAAATTCTCAGCCTGTCCTACCGCCTCATCATACATTGTAAAATGTGGAGCTAGTTGAAAACTAGCTACCGGGTCACTAGGTTGTATGAGGGCGGCCATGGAAGTATTCAAATCCATCATCTGTTGGCATGACTCTACCCTAAAGTCTTCCAACAACTGTTCCAGACTAGACATGGGTTGTGAAGGGGTTTCAGTAAAAGATTCAAAGTTGTTTGGATACTGGAAACCCCCAAAAGGTTATTCAGAAGCAATGTCTAAGGCAGGTGCAAAAGTTGGGTAGGACTCGTAGGAATTGAATGGCTGGACAAGGGTAGGATCAACATACGAATAAGAAGGTGAATGGAATTGTTGATCCATAGAATTTGTAGTGGTGAAAGGTGTGGAAGATCGGCTACGGGATTGTTCAATATGTTCAGCGAGGGACAAAGGACGACTTGCAAAAAGGGTATCAACATAAGAGGGTGGGGGAGGTTGAAAAGGTTGATACAAAGTGGATTGCGGAGTGCAAGTGTTTGTCCTAGACGTGTCTATGCGATCTTTCAATGAAATTTTGGGCATGGAGGGGTCGTTCAAAATTCGACCAAAGCAAGAACCGTAGGAAGTTATGTCTGGTTGTGGGTACCAAAGTTCGGCAAGGGTTTTTCGAGATGGGGTACCCATAATATGAAGAGAGAAGAAGAATAAGAGAAAAGGAGGGGAAAAGAATGTGGTTTTTTTTAGTTAGTTATTAACAAAAGAATGAAATATACAAAAAAAAAATCTGGACAAAAACAATCACGACACAAAAATACCACACAGCTAATCGTTCTAGGGTTCACCTAGGTCAACTAGACCTGCTCAAGAACTTGATTGTCGAAGTAAAACTGTGTCGAGAAACATGCTCAAGATATACTGATCACGAGGCCAGGTAAGTGCAAAGATAAGGGGAGGTTTTCCGACGCTTTCGGGAAGGTCCTTAATTAAATAACCCTTTCTCTTTTGGCGGTTTCGCCGTGAACACTTTCCTAGACACTCCGTAAACAATATACCGCTAAGCGGTGTTCTAAACACAATTAACCTCTCCTAGTGAGCGCGAAGTCCTTAAGGCTTAAAGTCTAATTTCTTTTAAAATTTGTGCGGGTAAACGTTATGCTCAAGTTCGTGATTTGTAGGCCACGGAAAAGGTGATGAAATCCTTTACCGTATGTTGTGGGGTTCGCTTGCCCTTAAATCCGTATTAATGTATGCAATGCGCAATTCAATGAAAAAATTTTATTCAAAGAATCAAACAATCGTTTTTTAGTTTAAGCTCGGCACTGCAACAAATACGGGTTAGTCAATTTTTTTTTTGGCGTTTACTAGCGAACTTGCAAAGAATCCTGCAAAGATATTTTATTGGAAGCGTCGGATTTGAGAAGAAGGTGTTTGTGAAATACGTACCGTTATGTTTTTGGGTTAAGAAACCCCCGTTGAATCAAATCCGGTAAGCTTGAAAAGTTCGCTTGCACGGGTCAAACTACCCGTATCTTTGGCACTGTACTTCGTAACCACCTTAACTTTGAATGTGCAATTTTCTCCCCACGCTCACTGTTCGCAAATCCGCAAAATCTGAAATGTCGGAAAAAATGGATATTAGTGCGGAAAAACGATACGAATGCCCAAATACCTGCACATTAAAAATTATAAAAAACAAACAATACAAATAGGACAAAAATAGAACACTGGAGCTCAGAGGAGAAATTGGAGGCAAGAGGTGGTGAAAGGGCCGGCGTCGCCGGATTTGGTGATGATCTCGCCGGCCAACTTGATGAGGTAGGGCTCCAAATTTCAATAGTAGTCTCAGTGTTCCACTAATGCCACACTGGTATTGTTTATCTTTTTATTTTAGTTACAGAGTGCAAGCAGGTATAAAATCCAGAGAACAAAATGGTTAGCTTGTGTTAATTTTTGTTTTGATTTTGGTTTTTGGTTTTGAAATTTTTATGTTGTTTTGAAAAATAGGGTTAGATGGGTATTAACAAGATTAACCCGAAATAACAAAAATAAAAAACGTTACCGTCTCCCCGGCAACGACGCCATTTGATCGCACGCCAAAAGCGTGTCGGATATTTTAAAGTTCTAAAGTTTAACCGCGATCAGGACGGTGTCGCTTTGCAGCTAGCCGTGATGAGCACGGGTCGATCCACAGAGAGATGGTAAGTTTTTACGTTCTTGTTTTAACGAGTTAACAACGTGGCGTATTTGTTCGTTATCTAACCTATGTGTTATATGCAAAGTATAAAGTTTGTTAGGAAACGATAGGATAGTGTAAGTTAATGGATTCCGTATTCAAGTACTTTGAGCCAAACTTAACCAATGAAGCTAGAACAATCGGCAACAACGTGGATTAAGGGACTTAAGCACGGTATTCATGGAATCCGGCTTATTGACCCTTGTCCGTTCGTTCTTGTCTCTTGCTTTCGCCTCCGGCCAAACCGAATGCAACTGGTCACAGTTAGGAATCACCTTTACCTTGGTAGGGTAGGGTGCCTAACGGAGCGCTTGTGTAGGGTTTGGGTGGAGTTTCAAATAGAAAAGACGGGAAAAGGAAATGAAAAACGGAACGTTAACTTACAACATCTTTCTCTTTCCTAACAATAATATTCACACCATTCACAAAACAAACCAAAAAGAGATACTAAAATAGAAGAACAAAGAAAAGAAAAGATTACAAGTAAGTAATTAAAGTGCATGGAATTTAAGTGCGAGAATTAAAAGAGCAATAATAAAATGCAAGCAAGTAAAAGATTAGGAACCAAAGAACATATTGCAAGACATGGGTTCAATAACCCAAACTTAAACTTGCAAGCTCAGTAAAGAGGTTGCAAGATCAAGAGAGGGCAAAGAACTCATGGTGAAGGAAGCACAAAAGAACACTTTATTAAACTTCAAGAATGATACAACCCCTTGAGATCAATAACCAACTCTTAAACTTTCAAGCTCAATGAAGAGGTTGAAGGATCAAGAGAAGGTTAAGAACTCAAGGGGACTAAGCTATTTACAAGAAAAGAGAATAGAAAACTTGGACTAAAGAATGAAAATCCAAGACTAAAGAATGACCTTTGAACCTTTGCCCACTGCCTGCTATTTATAGGCAAAGAAGAAAAGAAAATAAACATCAAAATTAGGGCTACGTGGCAGCAATGAAGGGTCAGTGAGAATGTGGGGCCCACATGAGGAGGTGGGGCCGGCCAGGCCAGCCCAAGTGGTGATGTGGCCGGTCTGGTTGCAAGTTATAGGGATCGTGCTCCTGTGGTAGGTTGGTGTAGTCTCCAATATGACTTTGGTATTGCTGGTTTTGTTTAATTTGAATTTGTATGCACCCAGGTCTTGGAGGGAATTTTGAATCTTGAATTCAACACATAATCTTCACCATTAAATGCTCATTACTCCATTCCCACATGTGGCTTGATTCATGGCTGCCCCATTATGGCTCATGCTGATTTGTTTGATTCCTTTTGATTTGAACACATGCTTTTTACTCTTGAATGCATATAAAATCATATGCATATAAAATCATCTCCTTGAATGCATATAAAATCATATCCACATGTGCTTAAAAGTCTTGTGTACACACTGTTCCCCTCCGAAGGACGGCGCACAAGACTGCGAGGTCCTGACGATGAGATTCGGGGCAGATGCTATTTGGTTTTATCCGTCCACCTCTCCAAAGATGCCAAGTTGATTTATGGCACCGTATATCGGAGGTTTAGACGGATGCGGCCGATGTAGCAGACTTCGTCAGATTCCCCCTCGCTTGAGGGGTTTTTGATTGTGGGGACGCTCTTCCCTACAGGCGCAAGCCCCTGCAGTTAATTACGCTACCACATCGCGGTAACAACTTTCTACTTCTCCAGAATTTCACTTCGTGTCGTGTGTGTTTGTTTTGTTTGTGGTTGCCCGTGGATTGTATACGGAGACTAAGTGATGTCGTCGCCCGTAGGACGTGGATTAGTCCAAATCCGTATTTACTTAGATTTGGGTTTGGTGTTTTAGTTTAAGGATACGTTAGCCATATTGAGGCTAAGATCAACTTAAACGTTCGTTAAGGATACGTTAGTCTGATTTGAGACTAAGATCAACTTAACGGGATCGTTTGGATCCGACAAAAGAGCGTTTGGGGACTCTATTGTTCCAGTTTAGGGACATAGTGGTCCATAGGTAGTTTAAGGACATTGCAGTCCATATTCCAGTTTAGGGACGTGGTGGTCCATATTCCAGTTTAGGGACATGGTGGTCCATCGCCAGTTTAGGGACATAGTGGTCCATATTCCAGTTTAGGGACGTGGTGGTCCATATTCCAGTTTAGGGACGTGGTGGTCTATAGGTAGTTTAAGGACGCTTAAGTCCGTGAGTTTAAGGACCCCACAGTCCATGTCTTAGTTTAAGGACGCATAAGTCCGCGGGTTTAAGGATCCCACAATCCGTCTTTTGGTTTAAGGACGCTTAAGTCCATGAGTTTAAGGATCCCACAGTCCGTGTTGATGTGTGGTTGTCGGGACCCGTCACCTCTCTGACGTCGTTGAAGGATTACAACGATATGAGTCAAAGGAGTTCAGAGATGTACCCTTGAACCGGTCGTAAATTGATTTAAGAGAGCAGCTGTGCTCAGTCAATTTAATTTGAGGACTTACGGCCATGATTGGGCTAAGTCCAGTTGAAAAATATTCAACACTTTTATTTATTTTTGGTCTATTAGACCTGTGCTAGGGCTTTGCCCACATTTAAATAATGCATTGCATTACTTTTTATCTTTGTTTGGGGCTCTGCCCAGAAAGGATGCAGAGCATCAATTTGTTTTGGGCTCTGCCCATTTATAAATGATGCAGAGCATCAATTTTACTTGGGCTCTGCCCTTTATAAACGATGGAGAGCATCAATTTTATTTGGGCTCTGCCCTTTATAAACGATGCAGAGCATCAATTTTATTTGGGCTCTGCGGTTTTATTGCTTTGCAATTTATTTTGGCCTGCTAGGTCTTTTTGACTTGGGCCTGGCCCTTTAGCAAAAGAAATGCATTGCATTTGTCAGGTGCTTTGCGCTAATCAAAGAGCGCAAGAGCTTATGGTGATAGCACGTGTCATGCAAGCGCAGTGCGCTGCGCCAGTGCGCTGCGCTTACGCTGCCGACACGTGGCGCGCTGTGGTGAGTTGCGCCAGTTTCAGAGAGCAAGGCTCTATCTCAAAAGCGCATAGCGCAAACGGTTCAGATGCTGACACGTGGCGCTCTCTGGTGGCTTGCGCCAACCCGAGAGCGCAACAGCGCAGTTTTGCAAGTGCAAGGCACTAATAATTTGAGAATATTTTAGATTCCAGAACCAATGATTCATAAAAGAAGTGCAAAGCACTGTTTGTTTTCTTGATCTAATTTAGATCAAAGAAAACAAGTTCTTCTTGTTTTTCTTATCTCAGGGAACCAATGGTTCATAGAAAAGTGCAAAACACTTATTATTATTTATTTTTCTTTTCATTAGAGATCCTTGATCTTGTTCTCAGATCAATGATCTGTTCATAAGAGAATTTTCTCTTTTTCTAAAGGTTTTTACCTTTTTTGTTCTTGAGGAATTCTCTCCAATTCTTCAGAGTTCTCTCTGTTTGATTTCTCACAAAATATTGATGCTTTTGAATTGAGGTCTAGGGTCCTTTTTATAGTGCCCATAAATTAGTTAAATTTGTTAAAGAGATCTTTCTCTGAGTGATTTGGGGAATTTTCCCCACCGTTGGATATTTGATCCAAAGGCTTCTGTTTTACAGAAGAAAATCTTCTTGTTTTAACAAGAACAGAAAGATTTCTTTAAAATCTTAATTCTGTTTGGCGCAAATGCCCCAGCGCGTGACACGTGTCACGCAGCGCAACTGCGCTAGCGCATCTGCGCTGACACGTGTCGCGCAGCGCAAAGCGCAGCGCAACTGCATTAGCGCATCTGCGCTGACACGTGTTGTGCAGCGCAGTGCTTGCGCAACTGAAGCGTTGCTTCCTTTAATTTTGTTTTTAGATAGAGCTTTGCTCTGATTAGGCGCGCTGCCTCGGGCGCTGCACTGATGTATCAGCGCCTGACACGTGGCGCGTTGCGCCCGGGATTTGAAGCGTTGCTTCAAAATTTGAATTTTGAATTTCAACAGAGCTTTGCTCTGATTGGGGGAAACAAATGCCCCCCCACCGTTGCGCTCACGTGGCGCGCACGTGAGTGCAGCGGTGGTAAGCTTCTGACCGTTGGATCAACGGGTGAGCTGAAGGGGCGCAAGCGCCCTATAAATAGGACTTCTGGCCCTTAAAAAATCTTCACCATTTTTTCAAGATTTTGATTTCAACAGAGCTTTGCTCTTGCTTAAGAACTTCAGAGCTTTGCTCATTTCCCAAGTTAGAAACTCTAGGTAAAAATTAATCTAAATGAAATTAAATTAATTCAAACCAATCTTAAACCAAAGAGCTTTGCTCTCACAGATCTTTTGATCTAAAGAGATCCCCATTGGGGTTTCATAAACAGAGCTTTACTCTCAAAAACTTATAGATCTACAGAGATCTTGTTCATGGGTTCTAACCCATGAACAGAACTTTGCTCTTGAATCAAATGTAGATCTTTTAGATCTGAAAAATGTAGAATTTTTCATAAGTTTTCATGGATTTTTTTTTAAGATTCCAAAAGTTTTAATTTTAAATTTCTTTTCAAAATTTTCTTTTTGATGGAATATTACAGAGCTAAGCTCTTTTAAGGAATTTTATTCCTTTGAGACCAGAATTTGACAAGTGTCATTCTGTGACAGAGCTTTGCTCTGAAAGAGGAGATTTTCTCCTTGTCTCTAGGGATTCCCTACTGATGAGAATATTCTCTTGGGGATCTTTTCTTTAACTGACAGTCTCACCCAATGATGAGGCTGTCTTATTAAATGAGGCACTTTCGTCCAGATTTTGTGGGCCCCCCTTCGTTCTCCTACTCACTGCACTGTTGTGTAGCATAATTAATTAATTCTAATTTAATTGATTTTTAATTTAATTAATTAATTAGTGAAAATTTTTCTTAAACGCCAGGCGTTGGAATTACAACACTAACGGATAATTTCTGTTCATTTGCAGCGATCATGTCTCTCGACACCTCGTTCCCGTTTGCTCGTTCAGAGGAGGGATTTCCCGAAGCGCCCCTGGACCGTGAAGTCTTGGCTATGATTAGGGACCACGACCCGGAATATAAGAGTCTCCATCTTTGGGGGTCGTGGTATAACCAGATTATCATGGATCGACGGAGCTTCACGTGCGCCGTACCGTCAGAACCCATCACGGCGATCCATTACGCCACCCCACCCTCGGTGCAGTGTGCCGTGGAGATGGTTGATTGGACTTCGAAGGGATTTCTTCATCCCGCCATAGATGCAATTCCGGTCCAGCGTCCTATGGTTTTGGATATCCTAGGACGCCTATCTGTCAAGGCGAGGCGCGACCTTGGGGGCAATCATATAACATTGGTCTGATCCCCCACCACCCGATCGGCTATCTGCCGTGGGCCCGATATATCCTGTCGACGAAGAAGTCGCAGTTGATAAGGTTGGGATTGTACACCGCGGTCTACGTTTCTCTCTTCCAGTATCCCACGCTCCCCACCTGGTGGTTCAAGGCTTTTTTGGAGCAGTGGAACATTCCTACCCACACTTTCCTCGCCATGGATCGGGAAGTGTCAGTCTCTCTGGAAGAGTTTACGGAGGTATCCGGTTTACCGGTTATAGGGGAACATTATGAGGAGTTGCTCCCGACAGACGAGTATGTCTTCGGTGCTAAGCTGGTGGTAAGGGGGCTCACGCCGGAGAATGTTGTTCAACATCAATTCCCAAGCTTAATTAAAGCGTTGAACATCTATGAGGCCCTTTTCATCGAACATGGGAGTCGCGGAGTTAGCTTTGAGGATTTCATCGCTCGGTTCCTTCGCCCAAGCGTCCTCTCATCAGAAGCTGCCAAGTTTGCTAACCTGGATGACCCTTTCGGTCTAGGTTTGGATAACCTGCCGGCGAAGGAGATAGACCAAAAGGGTTTTATCCTTCCGGACTTCCCGACCATGTCTTTTGCAGAAATTGCAGCCCCTGGGATGGACGAGGAGGCATTTTTCCTAGGATTTCTTGGGTTATGGCTGAGTTGGTTTGCGATCCCAATGCACTCTCACCGTATGCGGCCCTCTGTCTTTTACCCAGCCCACCGGATGACCATCGGGGTAAAAGTGGCTGTTGGGATCGCCGGCTTGGCACACTTATATCATGGCCTCAGTCGAGCAGCGGATGCTAATGAGCCTGGGATACTGCACGTGGTCTTCCCGATGCACTACTTCGTATCGTGGCTCGAGCTACACACGGCGGGTGTCTTCGGCATGCATAAAAGGCCCTCGTTCTTCGACAAGTGTGGTTTCCCTCACATCATACAGCTGATTGGCGCATCAATCGTGACTCCTTCGCCACGGAACGCCAGGGGTTTACTCCTTCGCCCTCACACCGTTGGAGACGGGATGTCTTTCGTTGATAAGGTGTTGACCATTGGAAAGGCGTCTACCACTGCGATGCGGCCATTACAAGATGCTTTCAAGGATGGAGCCTCAATTTTGACGGCCCGGGAGACCCTTCACTTATATTCCATTAGACCGGGCTTCCTAGTATTCAGGAAGAACGGTGCGGCGATTTTTATGAGATACAACCCGCATCGTTTCGCCCAGCAACTGGGCTACGATCAAAGGGTACCCTTGGAAGCTTTCCTACTAGAACCCGTTGCCACTGAAGAAGGGATGGAGAATGCGCTGCATCATTTCATGCGCCTGAATACGGGTTCTCATTTTTTTATCAGTGCGCCGGCTTGCACTCCACGACTCCTCAACGTATATAAAGAATGGTACAATCATGCAACAGGAGCCGTTATAAAGGAGGAAAGGCGACTGCTGGTCGACCGTAAGGGTGCGCCTCCAGGCAGCGACCGCAACGCTCCTTTGGTGCCTAGGACTCCGGTAGTTGCCCATCTAAAAGATGTTAGAGCCGGTCCATCGCGTGCGCAAAGTCCTCCACACGGATTGCCGCTCCCCGATATTGCAGATGCACCTCCAGTGCCCTGTGCTCTAGTGGAGACAGTGGTTGTAGCCTCGCCGGAGTCTGGCGTGGGTGCAGACATCGGGACCCGCCGTCCCAAGGTGGCTGCTAAGCGTAAGTCGGTCCCACGTGCACCTAGGGTCGGCGGGCAGAAGAAAAAGAAGTCGCTTTTCGCTGCAGACGTCGCGTTCGGTCAGGAACCCCACGCTCCCTATGCCGAGGGCCTGAGCGAATATGGGACTAACGAGGGATCAGTCATGCCGTCGCCGGATGATACAGACTTGGAGGCCGCTCTCGAAACTTCAGCGTGGTTGGCAAAGAGTGACGCGTGGCTAGCTAAGCTTGCGCAATCAGGTAACTACTAGTCGCATTTTCTTTATTGTATCATATCCTCCTCATTGCCTTTGACCAACGTTTTTCCTTCTTTTCTTCCAATAGGCATCACTGATGAAGAAGCCATTGCCGCTTCCATCGAGACTTTCCAACAGGAGGAACGTCTCAGAGCGTCTTTAGGCCTTAGTAAGTTTCAATGCATCAAGTTTTCGTTTTCCTTGTGTTATGGTCAATTTAACCTCTCCCTTTTTATCGCAGAAACCTCAATGCCGTTCTCGCCAAGTGACGCAACTGCTTTGCCAGCTGCCGATGTTCCTTCTCCCTCTGGGCTACCGCAGGAGGTCCGTCTCGAGGAGCCGATGAGAGATGCCTTAAAGGCTCTGGAGGCATCCTTGAATGAGGACGATGACGCTTCGATGAGGGAAGCGTCAAAGAGGTCCATCGTGACAGCCCGGGAGGAGAGGAAGCGGTCGAGGCACGAAGCAAAGGCACGCAGGGCTGCCTTGGCCATTGGTGCGGGCCCTAGCACCGTTCCTCGTGCCGACACCCCTTCAGAAGAGTCCCCGGTCGCCCTGTCTACAGCCCATAGACAGGCGATTCGCGCTAATAGGGAGGCTAACGAGAAGTCCACCTCAGGTAATATTTTTTTTTAGAATTTTGTTTGTAAAAATTGTAAACTCACCGGTTCTTATGCATCTCATCTTGCAGGGCCAAGTCCGATCGAGGGGGAGGTAGAGACTGTTGAACCCGAGGAAGCTGGGGGGAGGCACCGGCTGAACTTGAGCCGACGGTGGGCAACGTCGCTGGGGTTATGGAGCCTGAGCTGGAGGCCGAGGGATCCGCTGCCGAGAAGGTCATTGATGCCGAGCCTGAAGTGGCGGCAGATGAAATGATTGTTATAACTGAGCCCAGGGTAGTGGCGGACGAGGCGCTTGAGGTCGGCGATCTCGTGGTGACGGTGGACGAGGCAACCGTGATTGCTGAGCCCGAGGGAGTAACGGGTGAGGTAGACATGATTCCTGAAGTCGAGCCAACCGCTCTTTCTCAGGAATCTGGTAATGCTCCGGTCATAGCCCTCCCCGCCTATGGTCCCCCGCCGTCTCCAGGTCTTGCGAGCATGACAACGGTCCCCATTGAGTCGGGTGACGAGGCCACGGGCGGTGGCCTCATGTCGGTGGAGGAGGGAATCGTCTCAGTTTCGGCCGGCAGCTCGTCAGGTAAATCCCAAGTTACTATCCTCTTTATCTTACAATCCTTTCTGACAAGTTCACATTTGTTCGTAACGCAGGTGCAGCCAGTGCCGATGCCCCATTGCTCGAGGGAGCGCCTTCAACTACTGCCTTGGCGGTGGTCACTTCTCAACCCTCTCTCATACCGTCAAATATGTTGGAAGGTATGGGTTTGCAACTTATTAATTTTATCTTTCAGACGTATAATTTGTGTACTAAAGTCGTACTGTTGTGTCTTTTCAGGAGTGCTTTTTGATCACATCCATCAAGTGTTGCTTCCGCACTTCTCCTTCCCATCTGAGCTCGCTTCCTCCTCCAGTGGTGCTGGTGAGTATATTTTCGTTTCGATGTCTCTTTTTTTTTTAGCAATGGGATTATTTCTGACTTTTCCTTTTCCTTATTGCAGTGCTATAAATCGAAGGAGGGGATGCAAGACCGGCCACGCCACCGGCCCCTCCGGCTTTGCCGTCCGTTGCAGCTGGTATAGTAAATTCCCTTATTGATGACTCTTCTACATCTCTTGAACCGTCGTTTAACTATGTTTTGTTTTGCAGCTATCGTTCCGGCTTCGGTCCCTCTTGAGTCTCGCATCCTTTCGCCGGCAGGCCCCTTCCTGAAACGTCCATCTTCAAAGGGTGCCGTGATGAGTTTGGGCATGCTGAGCGGGTATATCGAAGAGCTTAACGCAGATGCTCTCCCACCTGCCACAGATTTTGCCGTGGAGGTTAACCCAATGTTGGCGGCGCTCGTAAACTTTCATAACGAAGGCGTCGTCGAATCTTGGGTTAATCACTGCAGGGAGATCGAGGCTTGCCTGCATCGGCTGGAGTTGACGCGTCCTTCCCTTGAGATTTTGGCCGTGAGTACTCAACGGACAGCCTGGCTCGAGCAAAGCACTTCTTATTTCCGCCATTTGGAGCAAGAAGCAGCTTTAAGGTTGAAGGAACGTTAGGAGTCTTCAAGTGCAACTGCTCGTCTACGTGCCGAAGTTGAGGCGAACGCTGCCGAAGTGAAGGCCGTCTTTGAGGGCCTTCTGGCGCGTATTACTAATAGGCTAGCACTGAAGGGGAAGCTTGATGCCGCCGAGAGTGATGCCCGAAGCCGTGAAGCAGCTCAGCAGGTTCTTGGGGAGCAGCTCGCATCCTTGATGCAGCAACGGGCTCGAGTGGAGGCCGAACTGGCAGTGGCGGCTGATCAGGAGAAGGCGTGGAAGGAAGTGCGTGAGCAATTGATAGAGCTATTTAAGAGGCTTCCTTCTCCTTGAACATTTTGTATCACTTACACACTTGTAATTTTTATTTTGCATAGTATATACACATTCTTTGTTCTTCATATGATTCGCCTTGTATTTGATTGAACTCATGAATAAAGATATACATTTTCTCCTCTGCAATGTCTTGTATGCTCTTTTGCTTTCTCCCTTCTCTTATTATCAGCATGCTGTCTTGATAAACATAATTGGAAGATAACTTAGTTTTTCCCAAAAGATAGCGATGGCTTAGGCCGCAGGTTCGGATCTGCCGCCTAAGACTTTTCAACTCTATGAGCCGTGAGGGTCTCATAGAGACTTTTCTCCCTACGGATCGAGAGGATCTCGTAGGTGGGTTTTCTCCTTAGGAATCGTGAGGATTCCTAAGTGTGTTTTCTCTTGTAAGTCGTAAGGATCCTATAAGAGATTTTTTCCCTCTTACGAGTTGAGAGGACCCGTAAGCGGTTGTTTCCCTCCTTGTCGAAACTCGACTTTGGAGAGTGAGACCCGTGAATAGTATGCAAGAGACCGTTTTAGATCGACTTGCAGGGTTCCATTGTTCAGGAAGCAAGTTTTTTAGTCTCTGCTGCCTGAGGCTTCATCTTGCAAGTTGAGACGAATCGGGAATTTTCCCGCGGAGACACTGGTTTCTCTGCGAGCCGACGCGAATCAGGAGGTTCTCGTCAAGGATGTTTGTTTCCCTGAGTTGAGGTATTTGCCAAGGATTATTTGTTTCCCTGGTGTTGAAACGAATCGAGAATTTCCTACGGAGACACTGGTTTCTCTGCGAGTCGATGCGAATCAGGAGGCTCTCGTCAAGGATTGTTTGTTTCCCTGAGTAAAGGTATTTGCCAAGGATTATTTGTTTCCCTGGTATTGAAACGAATCGAGAATTTCCCACGGAGACACTGGTTTCTCTGCGAGTCGATGCGAATCAGGAGGCTCTCGTCAAGGATTGTTTGTTTCCCTGAGTTGAGGTATTTGCCAAGGATTATTTGTTTCCCTGGTGTTGAAACGAATCGAGAATTTCTTACGGAGACACTGGTTTCTCTGCGAGTCGATGCGAATCAGGAGGCTCTCGTCAATGATTGTTTGTTTCCCTGAGTTGAGGTATTTGCCAAGGATTATTTGTTTCCCTGGTGTTGAAACGAATCGAGAATTTCCCACGGAGACACTGGTTTCTCTGCGAGTCGACGCGGATCAGGAGGCTCTCATCAAGGATTGTTTGTTTCCCTGAGTTGAGGTATTTGCCAAGGATTATTTGTTTCTCTGGTGCCAAGGATTATTTGTTTCCTTGGTGTTGAAACGAGTCGAGAATTTCCCACGGAGACACTGATTGCTCTGCGTGTCGACGCGGATCAGGAGGCTCTCATCAAGGATTGTTTGTTTCCCTGAGTTGAGGTATTTGCCGAAGACACTGGTTTCTTCGGAGTTGGGATGAATCGTCGAGATTTGGCTTCATTTTCTGGCGGAGCCTGTTGGGAAAGTATGGTTCCCTCTTCGTTTGCGCTCTTGGATTGTATACAGGGATCGATGTGATCTCAACTGTAGGGCCAAAGTTTTATCATCATTTTTTTTGTTTTATTTCCGCGATGCTCTATCATTTCAGCTTTTATATCGCGAAGGTCGTGATTGCCCAATCATTTCGGCTATTTCTCGCGGTGCCCAATCATTTTGGCTGTTTATTTTGTTTTCACTCGCTGCTTTTTATTGCGAGTTGCCCAATCATTTCGGCTATTTTGCATGCATACATTTTACTTGCTGCTTTTTATTACAAGTTGCCCCATTATTTCAGCTATTTCGTATGCATGTGCGGCCTACTGGCTTTCCGCCGTAAACCTGAAATTAGACACCGATTTCGGCATCAGCACCGCTGCAACTGGGATATTACCAGGACCGAATCATCATCTGCCTCTGTCGATGTTAAACAAAGGTGGTTTAGCGATCAGGGTTAAGGTCCAGTCGACTAAGGCTTTCGACTTCGTGTTCTGTAAGGGTTTCACAAAGGTATTTCTCCCTACAAGTCGTGAGGATCTTGTAGGTGTATTTTCTCCTTAGGAATCGTGAGGATTCCTAAGTGTTTGTTTCTCTGTAAGTCGTAAGGATCCTACAGGAGGGTTTTCTCCTTGTAAATCGAGAGGACTTACAAGGGTCATGCGAACATATCCCCAGTCACGGATGGAACTTGGTTAGGGAAATGTTTATTCGTGCCCGGGGATTGTATACAAGAGTCAGTATTGAGCCACTTGTAGGGCAATATTGGAAGTTGTGGGGGTTGCTTAAGCACAGGTTTAGGTCTATGTAACTTAAGACTTTCAAATCTTATGAGCCGTGAGGGTCCCATAAGAGAGTTCTCCTTACGAGTCGTGAGGATCTCGCAAGTGTATTTTCTCCTTAGGAATCGTGGGGATCCCTAAGTGTGCTGTTCCCTTGTGAGTCGTAAGGATCTCACGCGGGTGGTTTCTCCTTACAAGGTCGAAAGGACCCTGTAAGTGTCCTTTAACGAGGTTGCGCCCTTTCAGGTTTTCACAAACACTCGCCGGTAGTCCTGCTGTTTTTACTCACGGAGCCCTTTCGGGTTTTCATCCGTGCCCATTTTGCTTATGGACATACCGTTTTTATTTTATTTTTTATTTATTTTCTTCTTCTCTCTTTTTTTTTATGAGGCCGCGCCCTTTCGGGTTTTCACGAACACTCGCCGGTAGCCCTGCTGTTTTTACTCACGGCGCCCTTTCGGGTTTTCATCCGTGCCCTTTTTTTTGCTTATGGACATACCGTTTTTATTTACTTATATTATTTTTATATATTTTTTTATTTTGTCAGCCTACGGATGCTGCGGTATTAGTTTAAGGACGTTTCGGTCCGCTATTAGTTTAAGGACGTTTCGGTCCGCTATTAGTTTAAGGACGTTTCGGTCCAGCATTGAGAAAGCTGGCTACTGCTTATAAAGCTTAAGCTGAGGAAGATAGTGAGCAGACATAGTCGTCGTCATCTATCATTGACCTAGGCTGTGGCTCATTAAGCGTAGTATTTCTTTAGGAAGCGACCGTTTATTGGCCTGAAAGGCCTTTCACCGTGCATGTCCATGAGTAGATAGGCCCCACCCTGGTAGACCTTATCTATGATGTACGGGCCTTCATAGTTTGGCTCAAATTTTCCCCGCTTGGCGCGATTGGGGATCATGGGCCTTTTGACCACTAGCATGAGTTCGCCTTGGCGGAATGTCCTCGGTCGGGTCAATCTTTCATATAAGCGCGTCATCTTTGCTTTATAAGCTTCCAGATTTTGTTGCGCCATGAGCCGTGTTTCTTCAAGGGCATCAAGCTCCTCAAGCCGAAGGTTAGCATTTTCTTCAACTGTTAGCTCGCAGTGGACTGCCACTCTTAGAGAGGGTAACTCTATTTCGAGGGGGAGTATTGCTTCCGTACCGAATACCAACGCGTACGGTGTTGTGTTTATGGCCGTCTTGAACGTAGTTCGATACGCCCAGAGAGCTTCTTGCAGTCTCTCATGCCAGTTTTTCTTATTTCGTGACACCGTTTTCTTCATAATCTTTGTCAAGGTCTTGTTGAAGGCCTCGCGCTAGACCGTTAGCTCGCGGATTATAAACTGAGGAGTATCTCCAGTCTATATTATGCTGTTGTGCAAAGCGACTGATTTTGTGGCTTCTGTAGGCTGGTCCGTTATCGGAGATGATCCGGCGTGGAGTTCCAAACCGATATATGACGTGCGTCTTGAAGAAATGGAGGATATTCTCCGTCTTCACTTCCCTCAACGGTACTGCTTCTGCCCATTTGGAGAAGTAGTCAGTCGTCGCCAGGATGAAACGATGTCCTCTGGACGATGCTGGTTCGATAGGGCCGACTATGTCAGTTCCCCACATTTCGAATGGCCAGCTAGCCACTGTTGGATGGAGTGGATTTGGATGTTGGTGGATGAAGTCTCCATGGATTTGGCACGAGTGGCACTGCTTCGCATACTCAAGGCAGTCTTGGATCATCGTGGGCCAGTAGTAGCCCATCCGTTTAATCTTCAACTTCATCTTCGGGCCCGCTTGGTGAGAACCGCAGAGTCCGTCATGAACTTCCTGAACGACTCTTTTCACTTCGTCAGGTCCGAGACATCTCAGCCACAGAGAATCAAATGACCTCTTGTACAGAGTATCATTGACGAAGACGAAAGACAGAGCTCATTTCATAAGTTGATGTCTTGAGGACGCATCTTCGGGCGTTCGACGGTATTTGAAGTAGTCTATAAAGACTTCTCTCCAATTCTCGGTATTTTCCCAATCTTTTATTTGCAGGGTCGTCTGCTCACTCACTCCTTTTTCTTCGGATGATTCCGGAGATATTTCCGCTGGGGCGAGCACCCGACGGCTTTGTACCACAATTCTGACGTTATCGAGGTTCTCATCAGCCAGTTCCTTGGCGAGCTTGGCCAATGCGTCCGCTTTGCTGTTTTCCGCGTGCGGTATGTTTTCCAAAGTATAGGAAGGAATTTGGGTCAACAATTGTTGCACTTTTTCGCCGTACTTCACCAATTCTGGTTTGCATGTTTGGTAGTCGCCGTTTACTTGACTAACGACCAGTTGGGAATCTTCATATATGAGGAGGTTTTCAATTCCCATGTCGATGGCGATCTCGAGGCCTGCTATCAGAGCTTCGTATTCGGCTTCATTGTTTGTCCTCGGCTCTGTCAGGGAGAAAGCAAAGCGCATTATCCCTCCTTGTGGAGTTACAAAGATGAGTCCTACCCCCGATTTGATTATAGGGGTACTTTGTTTGCGCTTTTTCACGGAAGACGCTCCATCGAAATAAAGCTCCCATCGGGTATCACCACCGTCGATCGCATCAAACGCATGTTCGTCTGGAAGATCGCAATTTAAAGGAGAATCGGCGGGTATCGGATGCTCAGCGAGGAAGTCGGCGATGGCCTGGCCTTTCACTGCCTTGAGAGGTTGATACGTTATCGAGAACTCCATCAAGAGCAGGGCCCATTTAGCGAGTCGCCCCGTCAATATGGCCCTCGACATCAAATATTTAAGGGGGTCCACCTTTGAAATGAGACGGACCTCATGTGCCAACGCATAGTGCCTGAGCTTTGTTATCGCGAAGATCAACGCCAGGCAGTGTTTTTCAATGGGGGAGTAGTTGTTTTCTGCCCCCAGCAGAACTCGACTTAAGTAGTAGAGTGCTCTTTCCTTCCCTTGCTCGTTCTCTTGTGCCCATAATGCGCCTAAGGAGCCTTCGAGAGCGGTTGTATAAAGAATGAGGGGCTTTCCCTTGACCGGAGCAGCCAACACCGGCGGGTTCTGCAGGTATTACTTGATCTCGTTTAGTGCGCTTTGGCATTTTTGGTCCCAGACGAACGGGGTTCCCTTCTTCATCAGGTGGCTGTAAGGACGACACTTTTCTGAAAGGTTGGCTATAAATCGCCGTATGTATGCGAGCTTCCCTTGGAGAGACCGCAACTGTTTGAGAGTTCTCGGCGGAGGCATTTCCATGATCGCTTTGATCTTTGACGGATCTATTTCGATACCTCGGTGTCGGACGATGAATCCTAGGAATTTACCCGAGGAAACCCCGAACGCACACTTAAGAGGGTTCATCTTCATGTTGTATTGTCGAAGACGTTGAAATACGGTCTTCAGATGCTCGAGATGTTCCTCGTATGATTTTCTTTTAACCACGAGATCGTCGATATAGCATTATACGATTTCATGTATAAGGTCATCGAAGATTTTCGTCATGGCCCTCTGGTAGGTGGCACCGGCGTTCTTTAGACCGAAGGGCATCACCTTGTAGCAGAATATACCCGAAGGAGTCCTGAAGGCGGTGTGCTTCTGGTCTTCGGGATGCATCTTTATCTGGTTATATCCCGACGAGCCGTCCATGAAGGAGAAAACCTCGTGAGTGGACGTATTGTCTATCATCAGTTCGGTGACTGGCACTGGGAAATCGTCCTTCGGGCAAGCTTTATTAAGACCCCGGAAGTCTACGCATATGCGCACTGTCCCATTTTTCTTCATTACCGGGACGATGTTGGCGATCCAGTCAGGATATTGAACTTCTTGGATGAAGCCAGAGTCGATCAGCTTCTTGACCTTGGCATTGATACTCATCTCATGCTCGAGCCGCATTCTTCTCAGCGCCTGTTTGACTGGCTTGACGTTCGGGGATATCGCCAATCTGTGCACAGCAATTTCTGGATCTAATCCCGGCATTTCGGAATAGTTCCATGCGAAGCAATCTTTGTGCTGCATAAGCAGGTCTTTTAATGAAGCCATCTTCTCTTCAGACAGTACCTCACTAACAAATGTCGGTCGCGGATCATTCGCCGTTCCCAACTCAATTTTCTTAAGGTTATCTGCGGTGGTATGGATTCCATCTTCCAGCTCTTTTGGCGCTGGTGGGAATTCTGAGATAACCTCTTCGTTGCTGTTTTCGAAGCACCAGGGAATGTCATCCATGTTCTCGGGCTCTTCTTTTGATATCGTTATCACGTGACAAGTACGAATTCGCTTCCAATCCCAATATGGAACTGGTTCTTCTTCCGTGGCCTTGGGTTCGTGCTTCTGTGGCGGCGCTACCCTCCAGTTGTCGGACAGAGCGAACTTACTAAGCTGATACTGATCTTCAACCCAATTCTTGAAGGTGAAGCAGTCTTCGAGAGGATGCCCTACCACTCGGTGATAAGGGCAATAGTCCGAGTGTGAGACTTCGCCTGCTTGTTCGGGGTGTTTAGACTCCGGCAGTGTAAGCATATGATGTTTTAAAGCGAGGTCGAGTATTTTCTTGGTCTTGTCCCGAGGAAAAGAGTATGCTCGACTCATTTTTCTCATGAGGGATAGATCGGAACCGCTTGGTTCCCGCTTGCGTGGCCTTTTAGCCCCGCTTCGTTGCTGTTGAGCGCCTTTTTCGCGTTTCGACTTGTTTCTGCCTCTGCGTCGAGCCTTCTTTATAACAGGTTGACAAGGAGCGGCATTTTCATCTTTCACGGCCTGTTGGAGAAGGCGCTGCGTTTTGGCTTTCTCGTAGATAACCATTTCGCGGTTATGATTGTCCCGGACTTTTTGACCCGCTTCCCTTATAAGCGTGTCCATTTGTTCTTCGAACGACGGACTGGGCACTGTTGCATCAGGAACTTCTTCTGGTTCAGGATTAGTGTCCTCCCGTTGAGCATCCGCATCTTTATCGAAGTCATACATGACATAGCAGCTGTTTAGTAGCTCTCGTTTCTTTGACCGGATGTATCCAAGTCCTTTTGTCTCCATTCTCCCATTAGGCAGTTTGCGTTGAGTCCCGGGAACGTTCCAGACTTTGTCATAGAACTTGGCTTTTTGAATGGTCTGCTTGAAGGATATCCCTTGGCGTTTCAGCAGCTTTTTCAAACCTTCCGTATAATATCTGGGAAGACGGATAGGCTGAAGCCTGTCGAGCGTAGGATCCGCGCCATGCCAGATTTCTTTCTCCACTTTGGTTTCTTCAGAGCGGTAGAATAGAATTGCTTTTTCGCTTTCTCACCTGGGAGGGATATAGAACGTCCGCAGCTCTTCTACACTGTAAATATCAAGTGCGTCCAGTTTTTTACGGTGCTTAAGCGGCACCATGGCGACTTGTAGACTTTGCTCTTCGTCAGCTGACGTTTGTATTAAAGGCCGAGCAGAGAATATAGTATGGACCTCGTCCTCCGAGTCACTACCAAAGGTCAACGTAGGAGCAGATGGTCCCGGCTTGTTGTATTGGGGCGGACCCGAATAAACTATCTCCTCTTCCTCCTCGGTATCACTCCCAAAAACAGGGATGGTGGCGTTAGCTTTGTTCTCCGGCTTGTAACACCTTTCCGTGTCTTCGAAATCCGGTAAGAATTATTTGGCATCTTCATATTTGCGGACTTCATTCATGGAAAACGGATTCAGTTCTCCCACCACGGTATACTCGAGACCATCCTTAGCATACTTCATACATTGATGTTGTGTAGAAGGGATGACGTTGTATTCGTGTAACCATGGTCGGCCGAGCAAAGCGTTGTAGCATGACTTGACGTCTATGACGTGGAACTTAATGTCCGTGATGAGTAGCCCAAAGCGTAGCGTCAGTATCACAGACCCAAGAGTTCTTGATGATTGGGAGTCGAACCCGGAAA
The DNA here is from genome assembly GCA_030015575.1 of Agapanthus africanus. NCBI lineage: Eukaryota > Viridiplantae > Streptophyta > Magnoliopsida > Asparagales > Amaryllidaceae > Agapanthus > Agapanthus africanus. The sequence continues at coordinate 600,996,774 of JASDDO010000014.1, forward strand.
TGGTGATCTTGTCCCGAGCAAGGTGCTGGACGCTCATGCAGATTTCTTTTAACACCCGCACATTGAGGAGATTAACGGAGGATCCATTGTCGATCAGGATCTTGCCTATCTTTATATCGTGGCAGTATCCTGAGACGTAAAGGGGGCGATTGTGTTCGCATGTCCCAAGGAGAAGATCTTCATCACCAAAAGCGACATCGGCCGTGTGCACTTCCTCCAATTCATCCTTCATCTTTTCCTCGGCCAGGAAATCTTGGAATTGCCCCGGATCCTGTAGTGCCTTGACTAACGAATCTCTCGCCTCCTTTGATAGCAAAAGGGCATCAAGAATGCTGAGCTGTGAGTGTAGCTTCCTCAGATGCGCTAAGACGTTGTAATCCACGTTATTTTTCTTCGGCGGGTCCTTGGCATTTAGCTCCTCCACAACTTGGTCATCTAAGTCGATATCTTCAGAGACCTTTTCTTTCCCTTTATCTTTTCTGTTTGAGGGCCCGAGATTCTTTTCGGGAAGCGTGCGATTATGTAGCCGGATATTTTCGCAAACCTTCGGCTCTTCTTCTTTTCCCGAGGTGGACTCTTTAAAGAGAGGGCCAAGCTCCATCTCCTCATCAGAATCGCTCCCGAATGTAGGCACTTGTGACCCGCCGGTGTTAACCATGCGACAATCGCTGGTAGTTCTTTTAAGCCCTTCGGTCGTATTTCTTTGCTCCCGACGAGTTTTGCGCTTTTCCCGCTTAAAGCGTTGTCGATGAGCCACGTATCCTTGCCACCATTTATCAAAAGCTTTGCACTCTTGAGTGGGGCGCGAAACCTTCTGATGATATAAGCAATAGGAGGGGTGCATTTCTATTTCACCAGTAATTTTTCCTTCGGAGGAGGTAGCTTCATGCCTATTGATATGGCCTTAGCAAACCTTTTCCTCATCTTGAATTGGCTTTTATGGCTAGTGGAGGTATTTTGCTCCGGCGGGATCGTCTCAGCTCTTTCATCAAGTCACTGGCGCTTGGCTCTTTCAAATATAGCCGTCCCGCGTTCTCGATCAGCTTTACTTTTCAATCGAGCTTCATTAAGGAATGCGTTAATTACTTCATCTGATGGCCCCAGAATTTTTGATTCAGGATCTGCCCCCAGCGCTTCAGTACAAGGAGTCTCCTCATCGTCCATGAACGAATGGGAAATCATATGACAACTCGCCACATATTCTTCAGATTCATCAGATGAACTTTCTCCCTTATCTTCCTCTTGAAAGACGTGATTGAGGAACTCTTGGAATGTAATGGGAGTCCGTGTCTTCTGGTTGTATTCCTCCAGCGTGTCAATTTGTTTTTGCAAGTCCGTGCGCTTATCGCCAGGCTTCATGGGCTTCTTTGGTTTCTTTTTCTTCTTCTTCGAAGATTTTGACGGCTGGTTGCGAGTGCTTGAGCCACCACCATCGGTCTTTGGAGTTGGACGTGGCTTCAACATCCCTTCAATGACCTGCGGTTCCAACGGGTTCTTCCACCTAATCGCTGTACATGTCTGAAGATCGTTTAGCATCCTCTTTGTCTTGGCTGATAATACAACCTCCTAAGGAGCTTCTTCAACGACGGAGCATGTTGCCCCCGGCGTATTCATCCCCTTAGAGGTGTGGGGCTGCGGGGGATTCACCTTCCATTTGTCAGATAACGCGAATTTGCCATGTCGGTACTGGTTTTCAAGCCAATTTTTGAAAACGTAGCAATCTTCGATCGGATGGCCCAGTACTTGATGATAAGGACAGTAGTTGGGCTCATTGACATCACTTGGTTGCAACGGACGTTTTGGATCCGGCAGATTTATGAGTCGGTTGCGCAACGCCAGCTCGAATAACCTTCTCGTTTTATCGCGGGGAAAAGAGTAAGAACGTCCTAGCCTCTCCTCAAGGGCTACGTACGGACGCATATTATTTTGACGAACAACCGGCTTCGAGTCGCTCGGTTGTTGTTGAGCATTAGCGACAACGATCGCTTTTCCCTTCCCTTTGTCATTTCGGGAGTCCGGCTTTGGAAGAGGGGGTTTATGACCCATCTGATCCATTTGCGCTAGCTTGTTAATCAAGGCGTGGAAGGTAGTTGGCTTGAAAAACATCATAAATTGTGAGATGGTTGCTTGCGGATCAAGTGTTCCCACAAACATACCCACCGCGGGAGCTTCTTCAATGCGCTGCTCGCACTTCGACCATAAGTTCCGCCACCGTATAGCATATTGAACTCACGTCTCCCCTGGCTTTACCCTGGCGTTAATCAGCGCCGTCATCGGGGTGCGTTCATTGGCGCTTGCAAAACGCTGAGTAAACAATAGCTCTATCTCCGCGAAGGTCTTGATAGAGTCGTTCGGGAGTTCAGAGTACCACTCGAACGCCGTATTTGATAAACTTCCAACGAACTGGCGAAGCAACAGCTTTTCATCACCGCCGGTGTTGCCGCAGCGTGCTCTGAACTGGGCGACATGCTGGTGAGGATTGCCCGTCCCCTTGTAGACATGGAACTTGGGAATTGTGTAACCGGGCGGGTACTTGATTTGGTCGTACCAACTTGGATATGGCCGCCCCATTTTTACGACCTGGCCAGCTGCTTCAGCCGCATGATGAACCCGTATTTGTTGGGCTATGTACTCGTCCAAATCAGCTTTAGAGATTGTATCCTCCTTAGCCGTCGACAGAGCTGGCGGAGGATTTGACGTCTCTCCCCTATCGTCTTTAAGGACGATCGGGGGATCTTCGACCGGAGGATCTTGTTGGATCATCATCCCCACCATGTCTTAGAACAGGAGGCCCATACGCTGTATGTTGGCTGCTTGTTCAGCAACCTCTTTATCCTTCTTCTCCAATATTTGACGAAGAAATTCGGCGTCGGTTTCTTGCTCCTGGCGTTCATATGAGGACATTTCAGGGTTTTCTTTTGGCCCAGTAAGTGCGGCCATAGCGTTCATCATCTCTTGGAGCTTCTGCTGCTGCTCCTGCGCTTTGGTCACTGATCGCGTAAGCGGTCGATGACCCGTAGATATGCGACTGTCCTCTTTACTAGACGCCACGTAGACGGTATGAACTACAATGCCCCCTGACTTAGGGCGTTTGGGTTCACCACCTTTGATATTCGTTGTCGGCGTAGGGACTTTTTCTGGCCTTCTTCTCTTATGGGCCGTAGAAGTTGAGGGGGCCGTTGCTTTGGGCACCCAAGCGGTCATTATCTTTCATTGCTTGACCGGAGGATTTTCTTCTTCTCGACCTTTCGACTTCTTCTATTGGCGAGAGAACTTAGGCTCAATCACAGATTCTCGGACTCGTTGCCATGTCTTGTAGATTTTGGAGGACAGTGATTGAGGAGACTGCTCCGGCTTTTCTGTTTCCACGGTAGTTTCTACTGATGGAGGAGATCTTTTGAGCACCGCAGTTGGCGAGTTTCTGCGTACTCTGTTCAGTAGCTCGAAACTGTTCCCAGTTGGAACAGCAGCATTAACTTCCACCGTTGGAGCTGGCGGAGTCATCCCAGAAGGGGAGTTGCCCCCGGTCTTCCTTATCCGGCGCCAGTGGCGTCGGCGGGCGCGACGAGTCGTCGGTATTGGTTCAGAGACAGAAACAACTTCTTCTTGCCCCCTGTTCAGGTGTGGGGCTGTTGCCGGCGTCAGCCTATTGAAGACTGATATCTTTTGAGCAGCAAAAGCAGGAGTGGGAATTGGGACGGTCAATCTTATAAAGACTGATCTCTTAGCAGGAGAAGCCGCCTTGACGACTTCAGGAGCAGGTTTGGCTACCCTTTTTGGAATAACCTTTTCTGGGACTGCAAGCTTCATTGTGAGCCCGCAGGAGTTTTGGCCCAGTCTGGAGAAGACCGAGGCATTGGTGTTGGGCGACCCGTTGAGAGGGGTCGCAGTAACTGAAAGTCGATCGAAGACCGACTTCTTAGGAGCTTCTTGTACGGGCATGGGGGTGCTAAAGCTTGTTGGCGGAAGCATAGTTCTGAAAAACAACCCCGTGGTGGCTTGAGTAATCTGCTCCACGGGCATGGTGAACAAAGAGGCCGCTTGGGGCCCGTAGGTTATGCCCCCAGTTGAGGCCGGACACGAGCTGCAACTGCAGTTAGAGCACTTCGAACAGGTAGAGGCCATCGATGCTTGATTTCTTTCTGCGCCAAGCAAGAGACCAAATCTTAGTAAACTTGAAATCCAAAGGAAACCATTAACAAACCGTGATTTGTTCACGAAGACGACACACGAAGTGTGGAGTGGAAAGAGGAAAAGGTCCCACCGGGCGTGCCAGAATCTGTTCCCCTCCGAAGGACGGCGCACAAGACTGCAAGGTCCTGACGCTGAGATTCGGGGCAGATACTATTTGGTTTTATCCGTCCACCTCTCCGAAGATGCCAAGTTGATTTATGGCACCGTATATCAGAGGTTTAGACGGATGCGGCCGATGTAGCAGACTTCGTCATATTCCCCCTCGCTTGAGGGGTTTTTGATTGTGGGGACGCTCTTCCCTGCAGGCGCAAGCCCTTGTAGTTAATTACGCTACCGCATCGCGGTAACAACTTTCTATTTCTCCAGAATTTCACTTCGTGTCGTGTGTGTTTGTTTTGTTTGTGGTTGCCCGTGGATTGTATACGGAGACTAAGCGATGTCGTCGCCCGTAGGACGTGGATTAGTCCAAATCCGTATTTACTTAGATTTGGGTTTGGTGTTTTAGTTTAAGGATACGTTAGCCATATTGAGGCTAAGATCAACTTAAACGTTCGTTAAGGATACGTTAGTCTGATTTGAGACTAAGATCAACTTAACGGGATCGTTTGGATCCGACAAAAGAGCGTTTGAGGACTCTATTGTTCCAGTTTAGGGACATAGTGGTCCATAGGTAGTTTAAGGACATTGCAGTCCATATTCCAGTTTAGGGACGTGGTGGTCCATATTCCAGTTTAGGGACATGGTGGTCCATCGCCAGTTTAGGGACATAGTGGTCCATATTCCAGTTTAGGGACGTGGTGGTCCATATTCCAGTTTAGGGACGTGGTGGTCCATAGGTAGTTTAAGGACGTTTAAGTCCGTGAGTTTAAGGACCCCACAGTCCGTGTCTTAGTTTAAGGACGCATAAGTCCGCGGGTTTAAGGATCCCACAATCCGTCTTTTGGTTTAAGGACGCTTAAGTCCATGAGTTTAAGGACCCCACAGTCCGTGTTGATGTGTGGTTGTCGGGACCCGTCACCTCTCTGACGTCGTTGAAGGATTACAACGATAGGAGTCAAAGGAGTTCGGAGATGTACCCTTGAACCGGTCGTAAATTGATTTAAGAGAGCAGCTGTGCTCAGTCAATTTAATTTGAGGACTTACGGCCATGATTGGGCTAAGTCCAGTTGAAAAATATTCAACGCTTTTATTTATTTTTGGTCTATTAGACCTGTGCTAGGGCTTTGCCCACATTTAAATAATGCATTGCATTACTTTTTATCTTTGTTTGGGGCTCTGCCCAGAAAGGATGCAGAGCATCAATTTGTTTTGGGCTCTGCCCATTTATAAACGATGCAGAGCATCAATTTTACTTGGGCTCTGCCCTTTATAAACGATGCAGAGCATCAATTTTATTTGGGCTCTGCCCTTTATAAACGATGCAGAGCATCAATTTTATTTGGGCTCTGCCCTTTTATTGCTTTGCAATTTATTTTGGCCTGCTAGGTCTTTTTGACTTGGGCCTGGCCCTTTAGCAAAAGAAATGTATTGCATTTGTCAGGCGCTTTGCGCTAATCAAAGAGCGCAAGCGCTTGTGGTGATAACACGTGTCATGCAAGCGCAGTGCGCTGCGCTTGCGCTGCCGACACGTGGCGCGCTGTGGTGAGTTGCGCCAGTTTCAGAGAGTAGGCTTTATCTCAAAAGCGCATAGCGCAAACGGTTCAGATGCTGACACGTGGCGCTTTCTGGTGGCTTGCGCCAACCCGAGAGCGCAACAGCGCAGTTTTGCAAGTGCAAGGCACTATTAATTTGAGAATCTTTTAGATTCCAGAACCAATGGTTCATAAAAGAAGTGCAAAGCACTGTTTGTTTTCTTGATCTAATTTAGATCAAAGAAAACAAGTTCTTCTTGTTTTTCTTATCTCAGGGAACCAATGGTTCATAGAAAAATGCAAAGCACTTATTATTATATATTTTCTTTTCATTAGAGATCCTTGATCTTGTTCTCAGATCAATGATCTGTTCATAAGAGAATTTTCTCTTTTTCTAAAGGTTTTTACCTTTTTTGTTCTTGAGGAATTCTCTCCAATTCTTCAGAGTTCTCTCTGTTTGATTTCTCACAAAATGTTGATGCCTTTGAATTGAGCTTTAGGGTCCTTTTTATAGTGCCCATAAATTAGTTAAATTTGTTAAAGAGATCTTTCTCTGAGTGATTTGGGGAATTTTCCCCACCGTTGGATCTTTGATCCAAAGGCTTCTGTTTTACAGAAGAAAATCTTCTTGTTTTAACAAGAACAGAAAGATTTCTTTAAAATCTTAATTCTGTTTGGCGCAAACGCCCCTGCGCGTGACACGTGTCACGCAGCGCACATCGGAGCGCAGCTGCGCTAGCGCATCTGCGCTGATACGTGTCGCGCAGCGCAAAGCGCAGCGCAACTGCGGTAGCGCATCTGCGCTGACACGTGTCGCGCAGCGCAAAGCGCAGCGCATCTGCGCTGACACGTCTGCGCTGATACGTTTCGCGCAGCGCTAAGCGCAGCGCAACTGCGCTGACACGTGTCGCGCAGCGCAGTGCTTGCGCAACTGAAGCGTTGCTTCCTTTAATTTTGTTTTTAGATAGAGCTTTGCTCTGATTGGGCGTGCTGCCTCGGGCGCTGCGCTGATGTATCAGCGCCTGACACGTGGCGCGTTGCGCCCGGGATTTGAGGCGTTGTTTCAAAATTTGAATTTTGAATTTCAACAGAGCTTTGCTCTGATTGGGGGAAACACACACTTGTTGTGTTGGACCATTTAGATAAAAAATGTGTACACAACTTGTTGCGTAAAGGAACTCCTGAAGTATTGGTCGGTTTGCGTTTCTGGTCGCAGTGTCTTCCCTTAAGTGATATATCCGTGCTTTTGGATGCATTTCCAGTATTTTGTCATGGATACCTGTAATCTGTATTACTGAGCAGACACTGGTTAATAGTACCGATAAATACAACAAATAGATAATGAATGAGCGGTATTAGAATCCAATTTTCTAATATGAACAGCTATAACAGGAAGTCCCTGGCCAGGACTGATGATGAGATTTACTGATAAGTGTTATCAGTAGTTTCTCGACCGGTTATGAGCCTCACATCGGCATGACTTATCAAGTTATTCGGGTCTGACGTTTACTACCCCCAGACTCGATATGCGACATATCAGACGAAGAGACCGAACTGTACGGTAGTATTACTTAATGGATTCACAGGAGTTTGGACAAGCTTGCTTGTTGATCTTCTAATCGCTCAATACCTGGGTAGCCGTTACATCCAGCTAGTACCGCTAACGGCTTGTGAATAACTGATATGATCATTACCCACTGCTGGCGTATCGACGAGTCTTTAAAGTCCTACACAGAGGTTTCCTAGCTCAAGTGAAACGAAATAGGGCACATATGTGATATGTGCGGGACCGAGATTGATACATGTATCTGATACAGTATTCTAATCTCGCGATATGGGTTATATATGATATAACCGGATTATTGAATCAAGTGTTGATTCAATAATTTTTTATATGTATATTTGATATACATATAAATAATATTAGTCGGTTATATGTGATATAGCCTGATTATTAAATCAAGTGTTGATTTAATAATTTAATATATAATTATATATTTGATATATTAATATATATTAACTAATATTAGCTCACTTAAGAATTTGTCTTCTACAAATACATATAAATATATATATGAGATATATATTAACGTATTTACTTTTGTGTCATTCTAGATGATACATTGGACATGGGTGTATGAGACTCACACCAAACTAAAGATAATTTGGGTGATTAATTATTAAGGGAAAAATTAAAATTAGTTGGAAATTAGCATGGCTAAAGATGCTTGTGGAAGCATGCAGAAGCCTTGACTAAGTCTACTAATTTTGTTTTACTCTAGATATTTATTAACCCAACCATTATCTTTAGCCATTGTTAAGTCTTCATAAATATCAATTAAGATATTTTTTCACCCAAGGGGTTCACACTTGATCATCTTCTTCATCTCCTTCTTTGCTCTCTAACTTTTGAGTGAGGTGAAGAAAGAAAGAGAGAAAATAAATTCTAAGGTGAGCAAAATTCCTACTTCATCAATCTATACCAAACTAGCCATTTAGTATAGATTTTTTACTTCACTAATTCCTCAATTAGTGAAGAGATATCTTGAGTTAGAGATTTCTCAAGGTAGATCATCTTTGGCCTCGAAGATCATTAAGCAAGCTCGTTCCTTTCGCCTAGTGGAGCCTAAGAAGAGTTCGGGGACCACTACTTGGAGCTAAGGGACTACTACACGGAGGTTTAGAAGTGAAGGACCGGTCTACAAAGGTTGTATTCCTTATTCACTTAGTGTTTGCGTTCCTAATTACATGCTTTATTAAACCCTAATTCTCTAGTTCGATTCTAGGTTTGCGTTCCTTAGCACTCTAGATTTTTTAAAATTGTATACTTGATGCTTGTTAAAATCTAGTGAGGGTGCTAAGAAACTCTAATATGGTATCAGAGCCAGGTTAGAGCATTAGGAGTGGTCTAAGCGAAGTTAATGTGTTCGATCGACTTTTCGAAACCCTAAAATCCGGGTTTCTGGAAATTCTTTCAAAAGTTGAAATTTTTGAAAGTAAAAATATGCAGAAAATTGAGCAGGGTTTTCTGTGGATCCTCAAGAAGAACGAGCGCCCAACTCGACCAAACGGCCGCGCAACCGCGGCCAAACCATGGGTTTAGCCGCGGTTCCGTGGCGCAGTTGGTGAGGCAGAGGTTGTGCCTTCTTATGCTGATCCATAGGTACTTGTGGCACATTCTGGGTATTCTTAAGTGAGACTCAAGTCTTGAGGTCTCTGGGAATTTTAGGTGTTTGATAAATTAATCGAAATGTTTAACATCGTCTAGTATATCTGTGATTTGTGATACAATATTAGGAATCAACAATAATTAGTTTTGTGAAAACTAATTAGTGTTTTGTAAATCTAGCAATTTAGTCTCTTTTGATCGGTTTCCACGGGGTTTTGATTCGGATCAAAACTCCGTCACAATCTCATATAGTACGCGAACACTCATCGGGTAACACTACTGGATAGCCACGCCACATAACCCCGACCAAATGACTGTAGGAGAATCCCGTTGCCAAAAGCATCCGTTCGGGTGTTCGCGGCCGCAGTGTTTCGCCTAAGTGCACTTCGTCGACGGTATCGGCGGTGCGGTCGTCTACTAATGTTTTCGACGAGCATTCGATCAGTTGTCGGGAATTTTGTTGAATTTCCCGACTGGTTATTGAAAAGTGTTTTCAATTTGAGACTAAAATGCCGGGTTTATAACGTTAGGTATGAAATTCGGAATATGTGATATTCGAGGTTTATGATGTCTAAAGAATTTATATGGTTAGGCATGAAATCTGAAGTATGTGATATTTCGGATTTATAATGTCTAAGGAGGTTGCGGATTCTAATTATTGTAGTTTCATTTCTTTTCTGCGACCGTAAGTGTAATATGTTGTGTATCGCCGGTTTCGTTGCTATACGTCAACGACAATTGGGATATACATATTTACTTACGTTGATGACATGTGATGTTATGTGTTGCTGTGATATGTTATATTGGATCGTCGTGATTGAATAGCCGGGTTTTTTTGCGTGAGATGAGAGTTTTTCATTTTCATTCATGTAAAAAAATTGTATGTAATATTATTTTATTAGGACACTTCCGAGTTAAGGATGATGTCACCATTGATGTATATTATTTACTTTTCTGCATTAGGATAGACCCAAGGCGGGGAGCATAAGTAACCGGGTTCTATAGTCCAGTGGGAGACCATCTCGAGGAGTCGAGACCGGGTCTCCTAACTCTAGAATTGGTAGGGTTACTTGCCGCTCTCGTAGGGGTCTAGGAATGTGGGTTTGGCTATTCATCACGACCGTGGAATCCGTGTATTTTTACTGGCTTGATTTAAAACACGGGCCTCCTTGTATATCCTATATTTCATATGTTGACTTTTGCTGCAATGTTCTGTGATGAGATCATATAACCGCGTGAGACGAATATTTTATTATATATATGATATATAATAAACGTTGCTTATATTTTGCATCCGCGCTAATACTGCCCCCACTATGCTGTTAGTTGAGTAACCTAACGGTGCATGAAGGGACCCCGTGGCAAATGCGGATGGCATAATCGTACGTTGTATTTTCGTTTCTTCTATGATGTTTAGGAAACATAAATGATGGGACTTCATTAATGAGATTAACGAAAAGAAAGAAGCCTAAAGATGTTGTAGAATCAAATTTTCAAAAAGGTAGCTCTGGTTATTGCTTTGCATAGCGGTATTCTTTATGAATGTCCAGCACCTCATTCGATGAGGAAAGAGCTGAGATCTCTTCACCGGGAATGACCTCTTTATCAAAAGCCAGCAAATGCTATAACCCATTCGGTTTGTTTTGAAAACTATTCGATTTTAAAAAGTGGAGCTTAAACCACTCCTTTTCAAATCACTCGATTCTACGACGATATCAAGTTCATTACGCAAAAGTTTTTCTTAAAAACTTGTCGTAGTCCTCCGTCATTTCAGATAAGTGCTATTTACTATTCATGCTATGTTTGTTGACCATAGCCAAGGCATATGTGCGGTAGCTAATTAGTGCTTATCTGCAACCATATGATGCGATTGGATTAGGATAGTCATACGACTTTGTTGACCTTAGACAAGGGTCGTACGGGTGAGTTTAATTCAATCAGGAAATGCCAGGTTGTACTTGGCTAGCGCTTATGATTTGTTGACCATAGCCAAGGTCATAAGTTGCTAGGGGCAAAAACATTATTGGGAATTTCAAGTGTTGAAATTTGCAATGAGATTGCATACCTTCTATGAGATAGTTAGATCCCGATACCCACTACGAGTAAGAATTATTCTTGAGAGAGTTTTCCACTTTACAATTAGCTGATCAAGTAGATGTCTAAGAAAGGTGTTAACGGGGTTATGCCACTGTGGAAACGAGATTGTTTAATTAGTTCCATGCGAAAGCACGGGGAGACTCCCTCGGAGTACCAATACCTGATTGGCTGAAGGACTAGCGAACTTATACGGTGTAATTAATCCCGGCTAGTCTTACCTTTTAGGGTTTGAAGGAAGATTTAATAAAAATAGTGGGAGCTATCCTGATTAGATAAAATAATAACCTGTTCCCCCAATCAGAGCAAAGCTCTATTTTGAATTTCAAAATTCAAAAATTGAAGCAACGCTTCAGATTCTGCGCGCTGCGCTCCACGTGTCAAACGCAGACGCGCTAGCGCCAGGTGCGCTGCGCCCTAGGCAGCGCACCCCGAATCAGAGCAAAGCTCTGCTTTAAAATTCAAAATTAAATTGAAGCAACGCTTCAGATTCTGCTGCGCTCTGCGCTGTGTGTCAGACAAGGTGCGCTAGCGCAATTGCGCTGCGCGCCGCGTGTCAAACACGTGTGCGCTAGCACAGTTGCGCTGCGCGCCACGTGTCGAATGAAGGGGCGCTAGCGCAAAGTGCGCCAGCGCTGGAATTAAAAAAATTCCCCACCGTTAGATCAAAAGATCTAATAATAATAAATTATTAATTAATCAGAATTAAAATTCTGTTATAGAAAGATTTATCAATCTTATTAAAACAAGAAGATTATCTTCTGTAAAACAGAAACCTTAGGATCAAAGATCCAACGGTGGGAAATATTCCCAAATCAATCAGAGAAAGGTCTCTTAAACTGATTTAACAAATTAATTGGCCCTATATAAAGGCCCTAAGACTTCAAGTCTGAGAGACAGAAGGGAGAATACACAAAAAAAAAAGAGAAAAACCCTCCGCAAAAAGAAGAGCAAGCTCTTAGAAAGAAGAAGATTTTTCTTCATCTTCAAGCTAAAAAGAACCGTGTTCTTGAACAACAGAGATGAAACCATCTCGTAAAAAGAAGAAACATCTTCTAAAAAGATCTTAGATCTATAAAAAGACCAAGGTCTTTGATTAAAAAGAAAAGATCAAAAGATTTAATCATAAAATAATAAAAGAAGTATTTTTACTTCATTCACAGATCTTTTGATCTATAAAGGCAGAGCCTTTTATAAAAAAAAAGAACTTTTGTTCTTGGATCTTGAGGCAAAGCCTCCTTTGAAGAACATAAATTTGTTCTTAAAATTGATTAAAATGCACTTTGCGCTATTAGAAAGTGCTTTGCACTCATGAACTGCGCCCTTGCGCTCCTTGGACCGGCGCTCAGCGCCAAAACCTGCTACGTGTCAACCAGAGACACAATCTGCGCTTTACGCTTCTAAAAACAGAGCATTGCGCTCATGACCTGGCGCTCAGCGCCAAGCGCGCCATGTGTCACTCACTGGTGCGCCAACAAACTAGCGCAGCGCGCTCATAAATTAAAAGCGCAATGCGCCAACAAACTAGTGCTCAGCGTGACATGTGTCCTCCTCGTGTGCGCTATCCAACAGAAGCGCAATTCGCTCTTTCCTTGGCGTAAAGCGCCTGACGCGCCACGTGGCGCACTGTCAGAACATACTTTGTTCTGATAAACGCTATGCATTATTAAAAGGGCCGAGCCCAAATAAAGGCTCAATAGCCAGAACAATAAAATGTTCAACTCATATCAACTGAGCCCATATGCTCATAAACCTGCAAACAGACTTTAGTCCCAAATTGTACTATAGATCTTCCAACCAACATTGGTTCAAGGGTACATCTCTGAACTCCTCTGATATTTTTCATTGTAATCTTTCAACGTCTTCAGAGAGGTGACGGGTCCCGACAGCCATACATTCCACGGACTATGATGTCCTTAACCTTGACCGGGATGTCTTTAAACTAACATTGGACCGCCATGTCCTTAAACTGGTAATTGACCGAAATGTCCGTAAACTAAACAGTAGAGTCTAAATGCTCTTTTGTTGGATCTAAACGATCCTGTTAAGTTGATCTTAGTCTAGAAATTAGACTGACGTATCCTTAACAAACGTTTAAGTTGATCTTAGTCTCAAATGAGCTAACGTATCCTTAAACCAAACCTTCAAACCCAAATATAAGAAGATACGGATTTGGACTAATCCATGCCCTACGGACGATAACATAAATTAGTCTCCGTATACAATCCACGGGCAACCACAAACAAAACAAACACCCACGACATGAAGTGACCATATGGAGAAGGAGAAAGTTGTTACCGCGATACGGTAGCGTAATTAACTGCAGGGGCTTGCGCCTGCAGGGAAGAGCGTCCCCACAATCAAAAACCCCTCAGACGAGGGGGAATCTGATGAAGTCTGCTACATCGGCCGCATCCGTTTAAACCTTTGATATATGGTGCCATAAATCAACTTGGCATCTTCGGAGAGGTGGACGGATAGCACCAATTAGCATCTGCCCCGAATTTCAGGCAAGACGTTTATCGCGTCTGCGTGATTCGGAGGGGAACATAACCAATCTAATCTTGCAAGAGCATACGCTAAAGTATTTTCTTCTCTTTCTCTCCAGGTATCGACCATGACACTCCTTAATTAAGATAATAATATTGATGTATTGACCGAACCCGCTTGTTATACTGAGCTGGGGAACGTTGGTTTCGCTCTACCTTATAACTGTTATAAGTCTGAGCAGGAAATAGGGGAATACCCGAATTCCCATGCGACCTGAACGAGGAATGAGCATGTTGATGCATTTTCTTCGGGTGTGTTCGTAACTGAGAACTGTTTCTCAGTACACTCTATGTCCTGGATATTAGATACGGATCAGGATCCCACATATGTAACAAGTTACATGGGCTTAAGAGAGGTAGATAACTGGGAAAATGTGATCATTCTCTAAAAGTAGGGAATGGTGCAAATGTTGCAGCCAAAGCAGTTGGCGAATATCACCTTGTATTACCAAATGGGAATACATTGATCTTGAACAACTGTTATTACGTACCATCTATGATGTGTAATTTAATTTCAATTTTTTTATTAGATAAAGAAGGATATAACTTTGTAGTAGAGAAAAATGTTATGAACATTTTTCTAAATTAAGTGTTGATTGGGTTTGGTACGTTATGTAATGATTTATACATTCTGAATCAAAATACAGTTCTTAACATACAAGAGGAAAAGTTCAGAAATGAACGAAGCTTTCTTGTGGTATTGTAGACTAGGTTATATCAATGCGACATGACTAGCTAAGTTACATAAGGATGGATATTTGAATCCGTTTGAATTTATATCTTATGAAACTTGCCAGTCATGTCTCAAAGGCAAAATGACCAAAACTCCAATTACTGGACACGGAGAAAGAGCTACTGAACTCTTGGGACTGATAAATAGTGATGTATGCGGTCCCATGTCTACATATGCCAGGAATGGTTCCTCGTACTTTATTACATTCACCAATGATCTCTCAAGGTTCGGATATGTGTTCTTGTTGAAACACAAATCTGAAACTTTTGAGAAATTCAAGGAATATAAGTGCGAAGTAGAGAACTAAACAGGTAAAAGTATTAAAATCCTTCGATCTGATCGGGGAGGAGAATACTTGAGCACAGAGTTCCTAGATTATTTAAAAGAGAATGGGATTCTCTCTCAGCTTACTCCTCCTATACACCACAGCACAACGGTGTATCGGAGCGAAGAAATCACACCCTATTATATATGGTGCGCTCTATGATGAGTACTGCTGAGTTTCCTATTTCCTTTTGGGGTTATGCGCTTGAGACAGCCGTGTTCCCCTCCGAATGGCGTCCAAGACATGGACGTCTTGCCTGACATTCTGGGCAGATGTTAATTGGTGCTATCCGTCCACCTCTCCGTGTAGGGTTACTAGGCACACTCAAGAGGTTCCACAAGGCATCAACCATGCCAAACAAAAATTTTCCGGTACCGAGAAACCCTAAACTAGATCGTTAACTAGAAGTTAAGGTGAAAAGCAAGCAAGCAAACAACTTTATTGCTAAGTGAATGTAAATACAACCTTTGTAGATCCGGTCCACCATTTCTTTAGCTCCGTGTTGACGTCCCTCCGCTGCGATCATCGGATCCGGGACTCTAGCGATGGTTTCGTCGGAGAAATGATCGGGCTAGGTCATTGACTTCGAGGCCGAAGATGATCTACGTCGGGGAGACTCAAACTCAAGCTATTCCTTCACTTGGTCAAAAACTTTGTGAAGAGAACACACTCTACTACATGACAAGTGGTAGAGGATGAAGAAATAAGAAGTGGGTTCACTTTGGATTTGGATTTCTCACTTGGAATCATCACTTGGAAAAATCTAGCAATGGTTTCTTCTCTTCATGAAGAAGATGAAGAAGAAGAAAGAAAAAGAATTATCCATTGTTTTCAAAAGGAAAATCAAGTGATGGTTATCATAATGCAACCATGGGTGAGTTTAACTAGTGTAGAGACTAAAGTAGGGTTTAGGTGAATGGTTAGGTTTAGGAAAGAAACAAAATGGTCAAAGCTTCATGAAGCTTCAAGTAAAATACAAAAGAAGCCACCATTTTATTTCTTGCCAAAATGAATAAATAAATAAATGAATAAATAAATTAAAACCCTAACCATTTACCTAAACATGGTTCAAATCAAACATACACCCAAGTTTGCATGTATCATCAAACATGATACAAACAAGTGCACAAAACTATATCATATATACAATGTGCACATCAAGTGAGAAAATCCATCTTAAGTGAACAAATACTAGTTAATGTAAAGTAATATATCAAATATATAATTATACATTAAATCATTATATCAACACTTGATTTAATGATCCGGTCATACTGCATATAACCGACTAATATCAAGTGTATCAATGTATCGAATCAACACTTGATTCGGTAACCCGACTATATCACATATAACCGACTGATGATACAAATCGCGAGAATGGAATACAATATCACATACTGGTATTATTCTCGGTCGCGCACATATCTCATATGCACTCCTATTTCGTTTCGCTTGAGCCAGGAAACCCCTGTGTAGGACTCTAAAGACTCGTCAATACGCCGGCAGTAGGTGATGATCATATCAAACACCCACAAGCCGCAAGCGGTCTGCTAAATGTAACGGCCACCCGGGTATTGAGCGATCAGAAGATCAACGAGTAAGCCCGCTCACACTCCTGTGAATCCAACCAGTAACACTACCGTACAGTCCGGTCTATTCGTCTGATATGTCGCATATCTCGTCTAGGGGTGGTAAACGTCAGACCCCAATAACTCGATAAGTCGTGTCGATATGAGTCTCATAACGGGTCGAGAAACTACTGGTAACACTTACCAGTAAATCCCTAAAGCAGCCTTGGCCAAGGACTTCCTGTTATAGCCAATCGAGCACTGCGCAACATCAACTCCATATACCGGGAGAGACGAAACCCCTCCTATCGCTCATTGCCTCCATGTGATTCGGGACTGTACCCACAAGCCACCTTTTTGCATGCCCTCTTGGACGTGGTATGATGGAAATCAAAGCACAGTGGGAATCACACAAGACTCTATGACGATTTCAGGTATACAGACTAACCTGTACCAGTGTCACCTGAGAACTGCCATCTGACGTAAGGTATAATACCATCTGGGAGTTCTCGGCGAGTCCGTCCAGTGTACCCAGTCTCCACTGAGCACCCGTATATCATCTCTGATGTCAAACACCAATGGATATGGGATCATCCATCGCCCATCTATATGGGCCGAGAAGCTACACGCTAGTCTACTCTGGTATATCGATGCCCCGTCTCGATACACCCACGACTAGGGACTTTGAAGGATGTACTTATGGACTACCACGTCCCCATTAGTATGATCCGCATCATAGTCCAGGTAGTCAAGTACACATCCTAAGGGCTTTACCAACATGTAACAGAGAGACAATCAGTGTACACGTTAAGGTAAAGAGTAACCAGATAGCATACTATCATATCGAGCAAGAAAGTCATCCCTATATATGTCCAAGCATCCACTACAATATACATCCTATGTATAGTAATGGCCTCTAAGGCATACATATAACTAACAATCTCCCACTTGCACTAGGGCCATCTGATAGCAGTGGTTGTAGTATCTCATACTCAACCATCCCATAAAAGTCTCTCTCTGGGAAAAGGCCTTTGTGAGTGGATCCGCCGTGTTGTCCTCTGAGTCTACTCTCCTAACCTCGATCCCCTGGAGATCAACAATCTCCACGATCAGGTGATACTGCCTTAGAATATGTCTGGATCACTGATGGGACGGGCGTTCCTCGGCATAAGCCACAACTCCATTGTCACAATGGGAGGAACGAAGTTCATCTCATGAACTAATATACACCCAGACTTCCTCTTTGGTAGCATCTTTGGTAGCGATGTATCCAGCCTTTATCGTCTAGTATGCCACGGTATCTAGCTTGGAACTCTTCCAACATACCGTCCCTCCACTGAGGGTAAAGACAATGCCTGTTGGAGATAGTGCCCTCAGAGTCAATTATTGGATCACAGGCACGTGATTGCAATGATTGAGGGAGGACCTATCCCGGTAGGACAGTCTTACTCAAGATGATAGTATGCTATCTGGTTTACCTTTATCATCGTGTATTGCTTTAGGTGACCTGACATGTCGCTATTACACGTTGATAAAGCCCCTAGGATTCTTGCTTGACCACCAGCAGTATGAGGGCGATCATATAAGTGAGAGCTGGCAGTCTATAAGCACATCCTTAAAAGGTCCCTAGTCGTGGGAGTTTCGAGACAGGGCATCGATACTCCAGAGTAGACTAGTGTGTACATTCGAGACCCCGACGAGGGGCGGTGGCCGGTCTCACAAGCCACTGGTGTCAGTTGGTTCACCTAAGATGTATACAGGTGCTCATTGGGTTATGAGTATACCGGACAGGACTCGCCGGGAACATGCTAGTTGGTATTATACCTGATGTCAGATAGCAGTTCCCTGGTGACATGTGTACAGGTTAGTTCATCGACCTGGGGATCGTCATTTTTCTCGTGTGAGTTCCCACTGTACTTTGATTACTACCCTACCACGCTCAAAGGAGACGTGCAAACAGGTTTTAGTTGGGTACAGTCCCGAGCCACATGGAGGCAGTGAGCGGATCTTCAGGGGTTCGTCTCTCCCGGTATTGAGGGTGAGGTCGCGCTGTGTCTAGGAGAGCCATTACACAAAGCCCTCGGCCGAAGCAGGAGATTTACTGGTAGGTATTCCAGTAGTATCTCAGGGTGTTCTGGGCTACACTCCGACACGACTTGTACCGCTTTTGGGGGTCTAACTTTTACCAACCCCCTAGGCCCGCCATGCGATGCTCATAGACGAACGGACCGGACTGTACGGATATTGTCACTGACAGGCTCAGTAGGGTGTCAGGATGAGTTCGCTCATCGACGTCCCTTTTGGTCAATAGCTGGTGGCCCGTCACGTATGGCTAATACCTCTGACGTGCTAGTGGTTAAATCCACAGCCATAGTATTGACGAGTCTTTAGAGTCCCCCACATTCAGTTACTCAAGCTTTCGGGCGAAACGCTGTAGAGGCCGTATGGAGATATGGCAAGGTCCGATCAGATACGTGCGGTATTGCACGGATCAGGATCGGACAGTTAGTTATAGAGGCCGTATGGAGATATGGCACGGTTCGATCAGATACGTGCGGTATTGCACGGATCAGGATCGGACGGTTAGTACTAGGGGCCGTATGGATATATGGCAGGGTTCGATCAGATACGTGCGGTATTGCACGGATCAGGATCGAACGGATATTACTAGCCGGCTTTGGTTTAAGCCGGATCCTAGTATAGTACAGTGTAGATTTTGTCTCATTGCATTTGTATTTCGGTCGGAATACAAATGCGGGTGTGTATGCACAGTATCGGGGTTTTCCTGTAATTTATTACGGGACCAGTTTTCTGGAGTTGCCAGTTTGTTTTCCGTTTCGGCCATTTTCATTTGTATCTTTCAATGGCCGAAGATTGGTGGAGGATGGATTATTTGCATTTGTGCAAATAAGCATTTGTGGAGGGTGTTCTTTGCATTTTCTTGTGTCATGATGGTTGCACCATCTTTTGACTTGCTCACTTCATGATGGTGCATCATTGCATGACTTTTGGTTGTTATGATGATAGATGGAGTGTGAGGTTGGTTTTGTGATCATTGTTGATTATCACCATTCTTTTCTCTCTTGCATGATGATTGTGGTTCTATCATCCATACACCTCTCCCTCACTCACTCACTCTCATTCTCTATCTCCTCCCACCAAGCCATGGCCGGCCACTTCTTATGGGGGCTGTCCAAACATTTTGGTGGGGGGATTTTGGTTCATTTCATGTTGGAAAAATCCCACAACACCATCTCCAAAAGCTTAGTTCATTTCCTCCACCAAAAGGCAAACTCCATAACCCCAAAATGAGACATGGTTCTACAAGTATTCTACAGCAAACCTTGGGCACGTCGGCTCGCCAACTTCGTGCCCGAGTTGCCTCGGTATAGAAGTGGGAGCCCGTAAAAGAAGCAGGCGACGTGGTGCCCTTCCGGCGACTTGGTGGAGACCGGAGATTCCGCGGGAGATCGGGACGACGACGAGAAGACCGGAGGACTCGGATCACTCGGTATATCTCTCTTCCCCATCTTGTAGTTAGCTAGGACTAGTTAATGGCCCGATCCGGGTTTTAGTGCGCGGTGGTGCCAGTTCAAGAAAATTAAAGTTAACCATCGCTTCCGCATTTGGCCTCGGGATGGAGGCCGGGGCGCCGCCGTGCACTTACAGTGGTATCAGAGCCTCGCCATTAACATAGTCTAGCTTTGTCTAATGTGTTTTACATTTCCGATCGAACAATTTTCCAAAAAAACCGTATTTTTCTTCACATCAGTTTCTGTCGAAATTTTTTGAAGTCCAAAAATTTTCAGGTTGTTTCAGAAAGATGTGTAGGACATTCTAAGAGTTTTGTGAAAATTTGGGTTCGTGAACAGTCCAAACCACCGCGGAACCGCGGCCAAACCCATGCTTGGGCCGCGGTTCCGCCGCGACTTGAACTGTTCAGTGCACCAAAATTTTGCAGAAAGCTCCTGACTTGAAAATAAGGGTTTTGGAATATTATTGTTGGGCCCAGAATTTCTTGATGTGCTACAGTAGTACTTGGGGGGCCACTTGGTAAAATTTGGTCGATCGGATATTTTAAACACATTATTTCACAGTATTTACATTATATCTGCGACCGTGAATGTCACTTGATCGGTAAATCCAGTCTAACTGCTATAGTTCGGTTAGACGGATTTGCGAACGTGACTTTCACGTTGATGTTCTGTGTTATGCTGTTATGTTGCGGATTGGTCGTGGGGGATAGCCTGGATGCAATGCTAGTACAGTTTTTTGTTGTATTATGTACATTTGATATTGCGGGGCGAGCATCCGACATGTGGACTACCATTGTATTATTATTTTGGGGCACGGCCAGGTTGCGGTCGATGTACCCGTTGTATGTATATTTTACTTTCTTTACTAGGATTACCCCAAGGTGGGGTGCACGGATAGCCGGGTTCTAGAGGGCAACAAGCCCGCATCTCATGGCATTGAGACGGAGGGGGCTTCACTCTAGAATTGGCGTGGTATTCGCCGCACTCGTAGGGGGTACAGGTTGACCCAGGAGGGGTGCCCATGTTACCGGATTCCGTGAAGTGCCGGGTGGTCCATTCACGTTGCTGAAGGGGGCTCCCTCGCTTCAGGTTTTGGCGGGTAACTTGCCGCGCCCGTAGGGGTCTAGGATTTCATTGCACAGGCTATCCACACGACCAGGGGAACGTCGGGTTTCAGTAGTGGCTCTGTGAAACCCGAGGATCCCAGATATCTGTATTGTTCTGTGATGCTGTACATTTCTGTGATGTTGCATTTTTTATCACGCCTTGAGAGAAATATAATATATTGGTATATATATTAGTAGATGTTGTATATGTTTTGCATCCGCGCTAGTCCAGTCCCCGCTCTGTCGTTAGTTAGCTAACCTAACGGGTAATGACGGGACCCAGTGGCGAATGCGGATGGCATATACGTACGTCATATTATTTTCGTTCTTTGTGGTGTGATTAATTGATGGGACTGCATTGATTCGGATCAATGCATGTTAAAAACAAACCTAATCTGATGTTGTTGGAACACTTTTCAAAAGGCTGTTATTGCAAGGACGTTCACTTTTGTTTTGCATCGTGATATTCAGTTGGAATATCCTGCTCCTCAGTCGACGAGGCAAGGGCCGAGATCCGTTCACCGGGAGTGACCCCTTGGACAAAAAGTTTGCGTCAGGGCAATAACTTCACTATAGCCGATTACTTTTGCTTTGCACCGTGGTATTCAGTTGGAATATCCTGCACCTCATTCTACGGGGAAAGAGCCGAGATCCCTTCACCGGGAGTGACTTCTTTAGCAATGGTTTTCGTCACTATATTTTAAAAGCTATCCGTTCCTACAACGATATCAAGTTCTTTACGTTAAAGGTTTTCGCCAGAAACCATTCGTAGCCCTCCGTCGTTTCATATGGGTGGTCAATAGTATTCAAGCTATGTTTGTTGGCCAAAGTCAAGGCACAGTGTTTGGTAGCTGTTGGGTATTCATATGCAGCATAGATAGATGCGTTGGTTTGGGGCAGTCGTATAGCCTTGTTGGCCAAAGTCAAGGGCTTGTGCGGGTGGGCTCAAATTAACCTGGAGAATGACGGGTAGAACTTGACATGTGACTTATGATTTGTTGGCCAAAGTCAAGGTCATAAGAGCATGGGGCAAAAATCACATCGGGAGTTTCTAAAGAAACTGAAACTTGCCAGATATGCGCATACCTTCTGGAGTATGATGACGTGAGCGGATTCCATCACGTTATCATGCAATGATAGTTGGATCCCGATTCCCACTGATGAGTTAGTTTACTCCTCGGGTGACTCCGACTAATTCTTCTTTCAGGTTTGGAGGAGAATTTGAGGTTACAGTGGGAGGTTTCCAGATTAGATAAATTGGTAACCGTTCTGATCTAGGTTAGAGTGCACGCTGAGTGTGTCTTTTCTCTCTCTCTTTGGCAGCGACCATTGACCTGACCCTAAGACTATGACTCAGTGACCAAGTTGACCGAACCTTCTTAAACACTGGCTTTTTGGATTGTCAGAGTTGCAAACCTCATTGCTACTCCTACTTTTACCCTTTTCTCCAGGACACCCCGTATTACTACGAACGTCCACTTCCATTGGACAAAACCATCGTATGGTTATATACGAACTCGAAGGAATTTATTCGAGGATGGTTTCAGGTTCTGGAGGAAACGGATAGGACTATTCAGTTGTCTTTTCCTTTTACCTTCTCTCAGGTTGCGAGTACTCCTTGGTTTAGGAGATAGTACACCTATTACGCAAATTGGATAATCTTCTTCCAAACCATAGGCAGGTGACGACCGGTAGGGAATGAAGAAAACCAATTAGCATAACGATAGTGTGCAGAAGGTATTAAGTTAAGACAAAGTAAGGGATTAGTAAGAGGGCAAAGTAAATTGCGACTGATATTCACGACCAAACCAAGTTTTTCTTCGCCAATCCTAAATTACCTTTGTATTTCTCCAGGACACTCTGTATCACTACGAAGATCCACAGTTTATTGGATACTCCATCGTATGGTTATATACGAACTCGAAAGGAACTTGTTCCAGTTCGGGGATGGATTCTGGTTCAGGAGAAATAGGAATAAGGTTTATTCAGTTGTCTTTTATCTTCACCTTCTCTCGCATTGCGAGTGCTCCTAGGATTAGGACAGTACACCCATTATGCTTATTGGATAGTCTTCTTCCAAACCATAGGCTGGTGCCGAACGGTAGGGAAGGAAGAAAACCATTTGGCCTAAAAGGGTGTACAGAAGGTAATGACTAAAGACATATAAAGGGATTTGGAGAGGTGGAAAAGAATTACACGGTTACAGTTGTGAATATGGATTATAGAAGAGGCATTACTAGGAATACCAGGATACCCCATCGAAACATTTCAATGTTTCAGTTTCACTGTGTAATGTTAAAAGAAAACTGATTTCCCGATTAGATACTTACTCCAGGGTATGTATTTACCAGGTATGATTCTCACATCTGTATGGTTTTACAGATGATGAGTGGGAGTAAGCTATTGGGAATTGGGTGATCATCCTCATTATATCGGGATTCGTTGTAATCGGTGATATTTGAGGAAATCACCTGGGCTGTTTGCCGGTCGGCAAATATTTGGTTTTGAATATCCGCTGTTATGCACCAATTTCAAATCGATATATCTGTACGTCTATTTTCATAGAGTGAGATATACTTTTTGAAATTATGTCAGTGACATTTACCTATATCAGTGGATGGTTAGGAAAGGAGCATTAAACAGCGGTGTAATTCTTCTTAACCATGAGTACAGTTTTCAATCTACGACACACAGTGAATGAGTTATCAGACTCAAGGGACTTATACAGAGTATTGTATGTTGTCCAGCGTCCATGAGGACAAAAGGGGTTGGTCCTCGTACTATATTCGGTTTACTTATGACTTCTCTAGTTTTTAGACAAGTGTTTCGTGGAAACACATGGTCCGAATTTTGAGAAGTTATAGGTATATGAATAAAGTAGAGAACCAGGTATTGCAAGTATCGGGATTCTTCAAAGTGGTCGAAGATTTAGATACTTGTGTATGGTGTTCAGTTGATAGTAATGACTAAGAGATCTTGCTTCTCTTTCAGGTTACTCATAATTGGAAGCATTCCTAAGTTGAGTAACGCTGATCGGCCTCTTTCCATTTAGTTGACATGCACTGGAGACAGCTGCATGATCTGAATCTGGTTCAATTAAATCAGTGCCTCTGGTTCTATATTGGATATAGAACAGTTCATATCTTAACGATGTTAAGGTACGGGGAGTTGTCCGGCTTATGATTAAAACCAGACACTGGACAACTCAAGGCACGTTTCTGTAATGGCTGTTTGTGGGTTGACCCAGGCTATGACGAGGGTTGACTTTCTACCATCTGGCAGATCAATAGAAATATTGTTCTAGACTCGCCACAGTTTTAATAAAAATGGATTTTTTCAGAAAACAGTAGTGGGAGTATGGTAGAACTGGAAGTGATTCCAGAACCACAAACGATTACTGAAGATTTGATAGGAACCTAAAGATTCAATCTAGATTGACATTCCATTGGCCACTCCGCAGATAAGGTGGGTAACTTCAGGCACCCGAGAGGTACTCCGGTAGCCTCAAGGACGGTGACAGGGAAGTTCTTGTTTACCCACACTTGCCATTGCTGTTGTTCCAGGTTGCGAGACCCGGCGGGAGGATGAGTATAGCGTCGTTCTAAACTAGCTTTAGAAGTGTACGTGTATATGACTCTGCCAGAGGGTTGTCGTAATCAGTGGGAGCAGCGGAAGCATTGGTGGACAGGTAGCTTATGTCTATTTATAGACTAAAGCAGATATAGCGGAGATAGATCATCAATTTCTGATGTGACAGTCATAGGTTTGACTTCATCAGAATAGGGGATGGATCTGTTGAGAAGGTAGTAGGGTGTGATGTCATGGTATTTGAATGACATACACAGAATAGGAAAAGAAACTCCTATACTACAATCGGTTATACTTTGGTCGTCACACAATGGTTTCTCCACATGGGACTTGGACATTATATCAGATATACTGGTTACTAGATCTATGGTTTTAGATCTAGATTTGGATGGTTTCCCAATCTGGGTACTTAGACAACATTCTAAGAGTATTTAGAATGGACGACTCCTGGCATGGTGGTGTACCTGCAGGTGATGGAGTCACCCTCTCTAAAGGTGTCATACAGACTAAAGGGGAGAGGGATGTGCATGATTGGCAGATCATTTGCTCAGGCAATTGAGTCAATCATGAGATGTCAAGTACCACACCAGATGTTGTTCTTGCATTAGATGCAATAAGTTGATATTGATCCAATCCTGGAGAAGCAGTCGGAAGCAGTTTTATAACATAAGTGGATGTTCTAGGGATATGATAACGACAGCCTAATTCGAGAGACAGTTATCATTCCAGGATTCCAAGGTGACCTGGACGACAAGGAAGTTGTCAGAATTATAGTTTTTCCTTCTGACGAGGGGCAGTATTTTGGACAGGTGGTCCAAGGCAATACTGAGGGAGGCATGGCGCAGAATACTGATTAAGTTCAGTTGACGATACAGTCTAAGAAGTTTGGATTTGGAGTTCATTTATGAGCTAGGTCCAATCAGACATCTAGACATATTCTAAGACAGGTGTTGCTCATTTCGGGAGATGGGTTTCTCCGCGAACTTGAGATATAGAGAGACATAGAAAGAAACATAAAAGCGGATCCACTCACTGAGGCTATTCCTCGAACGCAATGGTTTCGCAAACGGGCTTTGTGAGACTGATTAGTAGAGGAGTTGGGTGTTCGGTATCACACGGGCTGTGAGTATGCGACATCGCAATAATTAGCCTTGAGTGCAAGTGGGAGATTGTTGGAGATAGTGCCCTCAGAGTCAATTATTGGATCACAGGCATGTGATTGCAATGATTGAGGGAGGACCTATCCCGGTAGGACAGTCTTACTCAAGATGATAGTATGCTATCTGGTTTACCTTTATCATCGTGTATTGCTTTAGGTGACCTGACATGTCGCTATTACACATTGATAGAGCCCCTAGGATTCTTGCTTGACCACCAGTAGTATGAGGGCGATCATATAAGTGAGAGCTGGCAGTCTATAAGCACATCCTTAAAAGGTCCCTAGTCGTGAGAGTTTCGAGACAGGGCATCGATACTCCAGAGTAGACTAGTGTGTACATTCGAGACCCCGACGAGGGGCGGTGGCCGGTCTCACAAGCTACTGGTGTCAGTTGGCTCACCTAAGATGTATACAGGTGCTCATTGGGTTATGAGTACACCGGACAGGACTCGCCGGGAACATGCTAGTTGGTCTTATACCTGACGTCAGATAGCAGTTCCCTGGTGACATGTGTACAGGTTAGTTCATCGACCTGGGGATCGTCATTTGTCTCGTATGAGTTCCCACTGTACTTTGATTACTACCCTACCACGCTCAACGGAGACGTGCAAACAGGTTTTAGTTGGGTACAGTCCCGAGCCACATGGAGGCAGTGAGCGGATCTTCAGGGGTTCGTCTCTCCCGGTATTGGGGGTGAGGTCGCGCTGTGTCTAGGAAAGCCATTACACAAAGCCCTCGGCCGAGGCAGGAGATTTACTGGTAGGTATTCCAGTAGTATCTCAGGGTGTTCTGGGCTACACTCCGACACGACTTATACCGCTTTTGGGGGTCTGACTTTTACCAACCCCCTAGGCCCGCCATGCGATGCTCATAGACGAACGGACCGGACTGTACGGATATTGTCACTGACAGGCTCAGTAGGGTGTCAGGATGAGTTCGCTCATCGACGTCCCTTTTGGTCAATAGCTGGTGGCCCGTCACGTATGGCTAATACCTCTGACGTGCTAGTGGTTAAATCCACAGCCATAGTATTGACGAGTCTTTAGAGTCCCCCACATTCAGTTACTCAAGCTTTCGGGCGAAACGCTGTAGAGGCCGTATGGAGATATGGCAAGGTCCGATCAGATACGTGCGGTATTGCACGGATCAGGATCGAACAGTTAGTTGTAGAGGCCGTATGGAGATATGGCACGGTTCGATCAGATACGTGCGGTATTGCACGGATCAGGATCAGACGGTTAGTACTAAGGGCCGTATGAATATATGGCAGGGTTCGATCAGATACGTGCGGTATTGCACGGATCAGGATCGAACGGATATTACTAGCCGGCTTTGGTTTAAGCCGGATCCTAGTATAGTACAGTGTAGATTTTGTCTCATTGCATTTGTATTTCGGTCGGAATACAAATGCGGGTGTGTATGCACAGTATCGGGGTTTTCCTGTAATTTATTACGGGACCAGTTTTCTGGAGTTGCCAGTTTGTTTTCCGTTTCGGCCATTTTCATTTGTATCTTTCAATGGCCGAAGATTGGTGGAGGAGGGCTTATTTGCATTTGTGCAAATAAGCATTTGTGGAGGGTGTTCTTTGCATTTTCTTGTGTCATGATGGTTGCACCATCTTTTGACTTGCTCACTTCATGATGGTGCATCATTGCATGACTTTTGGTTGTTATGATGATAGATGGAGTGTGAGGTTGGTTTTGTGATCATTGTTGATTATCACCATTCTTTTCTCTCTTGCATGATGATTGTGGTTCTATCATCCATACACCTTTCCCTCACTCACTCACTCTCATTCTCTATCTCCTCCCACCAAGCCATGGCCGGCCACTTCTTATGGGGGCTGTCCAAACATTTTGGTGGGGGGATTTTGGTTCTTTTCATGTTGGTAAAATCCCACAACACCATCTCCAAAAGCTTAGTTCATTTCCTCCACCAAAAGGCAAACTCCATAACCCCAAAATGAGACATGGTTCTACATGTATTCTACAGCAAACCATGGGCACGTCGGCTCGCCAACTTTGTGCCCGAGTTGGCTCGGTATAGAGGTGGGAGCCCGTAAAAGAAGCAGGCGACGTGGTGCCCTTCCGGCGACTTGGTGGAGATCGGAGATTCCACGGGAGATCGGGACGACGACGAGAAGACCGGAGGACTCGGATCACTCGGTATATCTCTCTTCCCCATCTTGTAGTTAGCTAGGACTAGTTAATGGCCCGATCCGGGTTTTAGTGCGCGGTGGTGCCAGTTCAAGAAAATTAAAGTTAACCATTGCTTCCGCATTTGGCCTCGGGATGGAGGCCGGGGCGCCGCCGTGCACTTACAATTCCTGCGACTGACATTCAGTCGTCCTTATCACCCTGGAACCTTTCCAGTGATTCTCCCCAGGATCAATTGATATCTTCTCACTACAGCTAGTGAGGATCCTAAGGTCCACTTAGATCTATCTCATAGATCCAAAATCCAGGATTCAGGCGGTATCATTATGATCCTATATGGAGAATCCTTGTGATAAGCGGAGATTGACCGAGCGAAGCATAGGAAACTCCTTCCCTATCAAGAGTATGTCATCCATGTACTCTACGAGGATCACCACCATACTCCCTACTAACTTTTTGTATATACAAGGTTCATCTACCATTTTGATGATGTCAAACTCTTTGACTAACTCATCAAAACAGATGTTCCAACTCCGCGATGCCTGCTTTATCACATAAAACATCTCGCACACGTTTCCGCTGCTCCCACTGTCTACGAAGCCCTCTGACTGTGTACTTACAGACTCTCTCTTCTAAATCTTTATTTAGAAAAGCAGTCATGACACCCAACCGCCAGATATCGTAGTCATGGTATGTAGCCATGGAAAGTAGGATCTGGATGGACTTAAGCATAGGTTCTTAGAAAAGGTTTCATCACTATCCATAGCTGGTCAATGATGCAAACCTTTAACAAGTCTAGCTTTGAAAGTCTCAACTTTTCCATGTACACCAAGTAATCTTCTCAAGATATACTTGCTCCTGATGGGGATTTAACCCTTCAGATAAAGCAACCAAAGTCCATACTTCGTTGGTGTAAAAGGATTCCATCTCAGATCGATAAACATCCAGCCATTCTTATAGAGTCCCACTCCTAATGGCCTGCTCGAAACTAGTTAGGTCATCATCCCATGATGCAATTCTCGCTCCCACTGTCATAGAGAAACCGGAGTATCTCTCAGGTGGGTGAGGAACCCTACTAGATCGGCGGAGAGACTGAGGTTCGTTGGTTGCTATTGAATTCTTTGGTTCTACCAAATCATCAGTTGCAGTTTGTATAGCTGGAACTTTTTCCAGTTCTACCTCATAACCAATAATTTCTTCACAAGAAATTATTGGTTATGAAGGTGGCATGCTGAGAAACAAAACATTTTTGTTCCTCGGTTAGGTAAAAGATATTCCCTTGCGTATGCTTGGGATATCCAACAAACTTCAACAGATCTGACTTTGCCTCGAGCTTGTCCGGATTTTGCTTTTAGACATAGGCCGGACAACCCCAAATCTTAACTGACTTAAGAGATGGGCTCTTCCCTTTCCATATCTCATTTGAAATGGTAGGCATCTGATTTGATCGGAACCCTATTCAATAGATATGCAACTACATAAGTGCATAACTCCCTAAAAAGAAATAGGAAACTCAGTAGTACTCATCATAGAGCACACCATATCACATAGGGTGTGATTGCTCCACCCCGATACACCGAGGTGCTGTGGTGTATACGGAGGAGTAATGCTGAGAGAGAATCTCATTCTTAGAATAGTCCAGGAATCCCGTGCTCAAGTATTCTCCTCCTTGATCACATCAAAGGACATAATACTTTTACCCGTATTTTGGTTCTCTACTTCTAACTTATATTCTGTGAATATCTCAAAAATTTCGGACTTGTGTTTCAACAGGAACATATGTCTGAATCTTGAGAGATTATCAGAGAATGTAATGAAGTACAAAGAACCGGTCTTGGCATGTGTAGACAGGGGACCTTCATACATCAACATGTATCAATCCCAAGAGTTCACTAACTCTTTCTCTGTTTCCAATAAACAGAGCTATGGTCATCTTATCTCTGGCAAGTTTCACAAGATGTAAATTCAAACTGATTTAAATATGCATCTAAATGTAACTTAGCTAGTCGGGTCGCATTGATATGACCTAGTCTACAATGCCTCAAGAAGGATTCGTTCATTTTTGAACTCTTCCTCTTGTGTGTGTTCTGTATACTAAGAACTGTAGTTTGATTTAGAACGTCAATTCTTTTAGATAACGTGCCTGAACCGATCAACTCTTGATATAGGAAATGTTCAAAACATTATCCAATCAATACAAAATTATATCCTTCTTTATCTAAATAAAGAGACTGATATGATTTTGTATATCAGGTTCGGTATCTAATAACATTTGATCAGAATCAATGTATTCTGGTAATACAGGATGACAGTGACCAACAGACTTGGCTGCAACACTTGCACCGTTTCCTGCCTCATGAAACTTATCACCCGTTCTCAGTTCTCTACCTATCTGTAGCCTATGTAATATATTCCATATGTGGGATCCTGATCCGGTATCATATACCCAGGATGTAAAGGACATTTGAGAAACAGTTCTCTGTAATGAACACACCCGAAAGAGATGCATCATATGCACTTTCTTCGTTTGGGCGGCACGGGAATTCTTGTAATCCCCAATTTCCTGCTCTGTCTTATAACAATTATAAGTTAGAGCGGGACCAACGTTCCCCAGCTCAGTATAACAAGCGGGTTCGGTCAATATATCCGTTTTATTATCTTGATTAAGGCGTGATATGGTTGCTACCTGGAGAGAGAGAGAAGAAAACACTCTGCGTGCGCTCTTGCAAGATCAGATTGGTTATTATTTTATCTAATCAGGATGGCTCCCACTGTTTTTATCAAATCTTCCTTCAAACCCTAAAAGGAAAGACTAGCCGGGATTAATTACACGCTACAAGTTCGCCAATCTTTCAGCCAGGCCAGTGTCGGTACTTTGAGGGAGGTTCCCCGTGCTTTCGCACGGACCTAATTAAAGTAAACCTCGTTTTCCCAGAGGCGTAACCTCGTTGACACCTTTCTAGACACCTACTTGATCGGCTAATTGTAATGTGTAAAACTCTCCCAGGAGTAACAATTACTCACAGTGGGTATCGGGATCCAACTATCTCATAGAAAGTATGCAATCTCATTGCAAATTTCAACACTTGAAATTCCCGATAATGCTTTTGCCCCTAGCGTGCTATGACCTTGACGCATGCCAAACAACCCATAGTCCGCTAGTCAAGTTCAACCCGTACATTTCTTGATTGAATTAAACCCACCCGCACGACCCTTGACGCATGCCAAACAACGCCGTACGAATACCCTAATCCAATCGCATCGTATGCTAGCAGATAAGCACTAGTTAGCTACCGTATACTATGCCTTGACGCATGCCAAACTACTGCAACACGAATACTAAGTAGTACTATGTTTATAACATTCATTTTAGTTATCTCATAACTACTTGTGAATTCCAAATATTGTATCACATTCCAGATAAACAGAAAATGTTAAACTTTCCGATCGAACAATCAAACACCCAAGTTTTCCCGAAACAGCTCAACACTTGAAATAAGTTTAAAAACATTCACTTCATGCCACAGTACCAACGGTCCAGTCGTAGAAGGGTCAAGCCAACGCCTCACATGTGGCACGCCGTACTGCCCCAAACCCGAAGGTTCAAAGGGCAGTTCAAGACGGTCACATAATCGAGTTAAGGTTTGTTGTCTTCTAGAGGGTCCATCGCGTTACTTGCAGTACTTAGAACGTTTTCAAACTACGGAAAAATCCAACACTTGGAAATTTCCCGACAGGGGAAAAAGTGGGTATTTATATCCGGTCGAACTTTTTAACATGTTCTAAAATTACCCGGAAAAACACATAGACAAAATTAGACAATCCGATCGAATCTTTGAACTCCCAATACAACCCAGAAAACTCAACTCTTGAGTAAACATTAAAAATTCCCAGAAAATACAACAATCAATATAGGTTATTACTGTGCAAAGCACGTGCCAAGAATCAACATTGTGGCCGCGGAACCGCCGCACATGCTAGGGTGGGGCCGCGGTTCCGCGGCTCCTTGGTGGACTTGGGCTCACGTGCTTCACAGTAACTCTTATAATACCCTGCTATAATTTTTGGATATTTTTAATTTGGAAAAAACCACATTTTCAGAAAATGTACAGAGAAGGGTTTGAGTTAGGGTTTCGGGGTTCGATCGGATTTCTAACATCGTCTACACTTCGCCTAAAGCTCTAGCTAGGCTCTGATACCACTGTAGTGTTACTAGACACACTCAAGAGGTTCCACAAGGCATCAACCATGCCGAACAAAAATTTTCTGGTGCCGAGAAACCCTAAACTAGATCGTTAACTAGAAGTTAAGGCGAAAAGCAAGCAAGCAAACAACTTTAATGCTAAGTGAATGGAAATACAACCTTTGTAGATCCGGTCCACCATTTCTTTAGCTCCATGTTGACGTCCTTCCGCTGCGATCATCGGATCCTAGACTCTAGCGATGGTTTCGTCGGAAAAATGATCGGGCTAGGTCATTGACTTCGAGGCCGAAGATGACTACGTCGGGGAGACTCAAACTCAAGCTATTCCTTCACTTGGTCAAAAACTTTGTGAAGAGAACACACTCTACTACATGACAAGTGGTAAAGGATGAAGAAATAGGAAGTGGGTTCACTTTGGATTTGGATTTCTCACTTGGAATCATCACTTGGAAAAATCTAGCAATGGTTTCTTCTCTTCATGAAGAAGATGAAGAAGAAGAAAGAAAAAAAATTATCCATTGTTTTCAAAAGGAAAATCAAGTGATGGTTATCATAATGCAACCATGGGTGAGTTTAACTAGTGTAGAGACTAAAGTAGGGTTTAGGTGAATGGTTAGGTTTAGGAAAGAAACAAAATGGTCAAAGCTTCATGAAGCTTCAAGTAAAATACAAAAGAAGCCACCATTTTATTTCTTGCCAAAATGAATAAATAAATAAATGAATAAATAAATTAAAACCCTAACCATTTACCTAAACATGGTTCAAATCAAACATACACCCAAGTTTGCATGTATCATCAAACATGAAACAAACAAGTGCACAAAACTATATCATATATACAATGTGCACATCAAGTGAGAAAATCCATCTTAAGTGAACAAATACTAGTTAATGTAAAGTAATATATCAAATATATAATTATACATTAAATCATTAAATCAACACTTGATTTAATGATCCGGTCATACTGCATATAACCGACTAATATCAAGTGTATCAATGTATCGAATCAACACTTGATTCGGTAACCCGGCTATATCACATATAACCGACCGATGATACAAATCGTGAGAATGGAATACAATATCACATACTGGTATTATTCTTGGTCCCGCACATATCTCATATGCGCTCCTATTTCGTTTCGCTTGAGCCAGGAAACCCCTGTGTAGGACTCTAAAGACTCGTCAATACGCCGGCAGTAGGTGATGATCATATCAAACACCCACAAGCCGCAAGCGGTCTGCTAAACGTAACGGCCACCCGGGTATTGAGCGATCAGAAGATCAACGAGCAAGCCCGCTCACACTCCTGTGAATCCAACCAGTAACACTACCGTACAGTCCGGTCTGTTCGTCTGATATGTCGCATATCTCGTCTAGGGGTGGTAAACGTCAGACCCCAATAACTCGATAATGAGGCTCATAACGGGTCGAGAAACTACTGGTAACACTTACCAGTAAATCCCTAAAGCAGCCTTGGCCAAGGACTTCCTGTTATAGCCAATCGAGCACTGCGCAACATCAACTCCCTATACCGGGAGAGACGAAACCCCTTCTATCGCTCATTGCCTCCATGTGATTCGGGACTGTACCCAAAAGCCACCTTTTTGCACGCCCTCTTGGACGTGGTATGATGGAAATCAAAGCACAGTGGGAATCACATAAGACTCTATGACGATTTCGGGTATACAGACTAACTTGTACCAGTGTCACCTGAGAACTGCCATCTGACGTAAGGTATAATACCATCTGGGAGTTCTCGGCGAGTCCGTCCAGTGTACCCAGTCTCCACTGAGCACCCGTATATCATCTCTGATTTCAAACACCAATGGATATGGGATCATCCATCGCCCATCTAGATGGGTCGAGAAGCTACACTCTAGTCTACTCTGGTATATCGATGCCCCGTCTCGATAAACCCACGACTAGGGACTTTGAAGGATGTACTTATGGACTACCACGTCCCCACTAGTATGATCCGCATCATAGTCCAGGTAGTCAAGTACACATCCTAAGGGCTTTACCAACATGTAACAGAGAGACAATCAGTGTACACGTTAAGGTAAAGAGTAACCAGATAGCATACTATCATATCGAGCAAGAAAGTCATCCCTATATATGTCCAAGCATCCACTACAATATACATCCTATGTATAGTAATGGCCTCTAGGGAATACATATAACTAACACTCTGAAGATGCCAAATTGATTTATGACACCATGTATCGAAGGTTTAAACGGATGCGGCCGATATAGCAGACTTCGTCAGATCCCCCCTCGTTCGAGGGGTTTTTGATTGTGGGGACGTTCTTCCCTGCAGGCGCAAGCCCCTGCAGTTAATTACGCTACCGCATCGCGGTAACAACTTTCTCCTTCTCCAGATGGTCACTTCGTGTCATGGGTGTTTGTTTTGTTTTTAGTTGCCCGTCGATTGTATACGGAGACTAATTTATGTCGTCGCCCGTAGGACGTGGATTGGTCCAAATCCGTATTTTCTTAGATTTGGGTTTGGGGTTTTGGTTTAAGGATACGTTAGCCGTATTTGGGGCTAAGATCAACTTAAACGTTTGTTAAGGACACGTTAGTCTAATTTCCAGACTAAGGTCGACTTAACGGGATCGTTTAGATCCGACAAGAGAGCATTTGCACTCTATTGTTCCAGTTTAGGGACATAGGGGTCCAACATTGCCATTTTGGGGACGGATATTGGTTTAAGGACGCATAAGTCCATGAGTTTAAGGACCCCACAGTCCGTATTAATGTGTGGTTGTCGGGACCCATCACCTCTCTGACGACGTTGAAGGATTACAACGACAAATATCAGAGGAGTTCAGAGATGTACCCTTGAACCAAAGTTGGTTGAGAGATCTATAGTCCAATTTGGGACTAAAGTCTGTTTGAAGGTTTGATTTAAGGACACGTTAGCCATATTTGAGGCTAAGATCAACTTAAACGTTTGTTAAGGATACGTTAGTCCAATTTGAGACTAAGATCAACTTAACAGGATCGTTTAGATCCAACAAGAGAGCATTTGGGGGCTCTATTGTTCCAGTTTAGGGACATAGTGATCCTTTACCAGTTTAAGGACATGGTGGTCCAATACCAGTTTAAGGACATAGTGGTCCATTGAATGTATGGCTGTCGGGACCTATCACCTCTCTGAAGACGTTGAAGGATTACAACGACAAATATTAGAGGAGTTCAGAGATGTACCCTTGAACCAATGAGTGGGTTGAAAGAGCAGATGTGCTCAGTTCAAGATGATTTGAGGACTTATAACCAGTTTGGGCTAAGTCCAATTATGTTTGAAATATTGGCCCTTTGGACCATTAGACATTTGTTTGGGTTCAGCCCCTCATCATTCAGTAGTGCTAAACAGAGGTTTGGGGGCTCTGCCAACATTTTGTTTTTGATTTCCTCAATTTTGAGATTTTCATTTGGAGGGGGGACTTTTACCTCTGGAAAATTAGCCAATTTGGCTAAAAGTAGTGTTAAACACTAGAAGAGGAAGGGGTCACGTGGGAGCACGTGATGGCATCAAAAAGTAGGGCCAGATCCCCTTTATTTTGTTATGCCAACAAGTGTTAAACACTTTTTGACTTTCTGGCCATCACGTGCGGGCACGTGATAAGCATTCATGCACTGATTTGTTAAGGCATTTATTAGGGGTCACGTGGTAACACGTGAGAGCGCCCAGAGCCAACATTTCCTTTGCTTTTTCTTTCTGCGTTTTGGGAGTCACGCTGGAGCACGTGAGGCATTGCCTCAAAGCTTTCCTCCTTCTCATTTCTGGGGATCTCTTCAGGGGTCACATGGGGACACGTGACCTTGGTCTTTTGCATGCATGGAGATCTTTCAAGTTTCTTAAGAATTAAATTCTCTGTAGGGTTAAACCCTAATTTTGTTTTGGAGGAATTAAATTCCTATTGTGAAAGAATTGAATTCTTATTTAGGGTAAAACCCTAATTTCTTTTCATCTTGAAGGAATTAAATTCCTATATTTTCAGGAGAATTAAATTCTCATATAGGGTTGAACCCTAGTTTTTATCTTGGAGGAATTAAATTCCTGTAACTTCGGGAGAATTAAATTCTCACATAGGGTTAAACCCTAATTTTATCTTGGGAGAATTAAATTCTCAAAACTCAATTCCCCTTCTAAGTTTAGGATCTGCATGGCAGTATCTCGACCCGATGAGAATTAAATTCTCAACTTATGGGGAGATGTGCTCTGTGCAGATCTTCAACCAGAAGAAGAACTAAGTTCTTTTTGCAGAAGAGTTCAACTCTTAGATTGAGAATTAAATTCTCTTTTTTTGAAGTTTTGATTCCCTTTCTTTTCTCACATAGGGTTTTCTTTGCCGAGAATTAAATTCTCCTTTCTTTTCTTCTCTTTTGAGAATTAAATTCTCCTCTCTCTGTTTTTCTCTCAAAAAGGTCCATCCCTTCTCTTTTTTTCTTGGCTCCTATTTATAGGAGAAAGAAAAGAATCAATTTTTTTTGCAAATCTTTCATTGAAAGATTTGATTTGTTTTCATATTTAATATGAGCCTTTAGATTATTAGATGAATTTTATTCACCGTTGGATTTTAAGTCCAAAAGATATTCTGTTTGTTATTCTTGGTGAGATTTAGGGAAATCTTTCCTTGTCTAAGATTTACCCATAAATTGGTGATTTTTAATCACCCTTGGATCTTTAATCCAACGGTCCCTATAATCTTTTTCCATTTGGGAAGATTTATAAGCTTTTAGAATTTAATTCTATTAAACTGTAAGGTTTTCGAAGCCAGTCACGTGCTGACACGTGACCCCCAATTGAGTCCTTTTCTCAGCGTTTATTTATGCTTTAATTTTAACCATCACGTGTCAACACGTGACCATTGGTCACGTGATACCTCATTGAGGTATTTCCTTCAGCCATTTGTTTTTATTTCTGTTTTAACTATCACGTGTCAACACGTGACCATTGGTCACGTATGAGCACGCGACCCCCAATTGGGTCCTTCTTCAGCCGTTTGTTTTTATTTCTGTTTTAACTATCACGTGTCAACACATGACCATTGGTCACGTGTGAGCACGTGATACCTCATTGAGGTAATTCCTGATTTTTAATCGGGGAACAGTGCATAGCATATTTGCTCATAACTTTTGATCCCGGATGAATTATGAAGCCCATAATATATCAAATCGAAGGGTTTTTCGAGATGCTTCTAATATCATTAGAATTTAACAGTTCCTCCTTTGGGAGTTTATCAGAATACAGGCCGGAAGATACTGGTTCGCATTTCCTTAAGCGTATCGCTGCCATTTGATACCTTGGACTCTTTTGCGCAGAAATTTTTGGCGGGAACAAATGCCCCCCACTATTTTTCCCACGTAAGTATATACGTGGGTGAAGTAGTGCAGAGTTATGTATTAGCGTATGACCAGTTTCGGGTTGGTATATAACTTTCAGAATCTTGATTTGAGAAGATAACGAGCGGACACAAGCGTCGTCATTTATCATTGACTCAAATCTCGACTCTTAAGAAATATAGTTCCAAACTCTCAACTCCATGAGCCACACCCTTCTATTTCTTTATGTCTTACTCTGGCGTGAAGTAGTTTATATGCTCATGAGTAAGTTCTCCATTTCAGTGGCATGTAGCTTTGGCAAGTGTGGCTCATAGATGGTCCATCATAACCTCTTTGTAGGGCAGTGATGGCTTAGGAGACAGGGTTAGGATCTGCCACCTAAGACTTTTCAACTTTATGAGCCATGAGGGTCTCATAAAGACTTTTCTCCCTACGAGTCGTGAGGATCTCGTAGGTGTCTTTTCTCCTTAGGAGTCGTGAGGATTCCTAAGTGTGTTTTCTCTTGAGAGTCGTAAGGATCTCACAAGAGAATTTTCCCGCTTATAAGTCGAGAGGACTCGTAAGTGGTTGTTTCCCTCCTTGTCAAGATTCGACTTTGGAGAGTGTGTTCCGTGAATAGTATGCAAGAGTCCGTTTTGGACCAACTTGCAGGGCCCCAGTGCTTAGGAAACAGGTTTTTTAATCCCCATTGCCTAAGGCTTTGCCTTACGAGTCGAGACGAATCGAGAAGTTCTCGCAAGGATGTCCTAACGTCACAATTAACCTCTGCTCTTTATGACAAAGGTCCGTTAGGGTCTGTGGTACTAGGATTTTGTCCGTCGTACCATCGCGTTGGCTGATGTATTCCTCGATAGGCAATCTTGCTGTTCCAGCAGCCTTGCGACTGTCGTGTCTCTGATCCCTTCGGGGGCTGGACAAGACGTCTTCAAGCAATCTTCTTAGGCAGTTTGACCGTCAAAAGAGCAAGCGTTAGGAATTTTGCCATGCCGCTTTTTACTTGAGGTTAGGCTCATTTTGGAGAGCCCCGATGAGTCATAACCACTCCGCGCTGGTGTGGGATGATCTCCGATAGTCTTTCAGGTTTTATATGAGTTGTCGTCAAGACCCTGAAGCTAGGAATTTGGCCTTCGCTTCGTTTGCTGGCACTGCGTCTGCTGTATCGAGACGAATGTCGCGGTTGTCTCTAGGTTGCATGTGAACCGTCGAGATTTGGAACTAGGGATTTTGCCATGGCTCCGTTGTTTGATTGTCGCGTCTGAGTCCTGTTGGAGGAAGAACACCGTTGTGACATCTCATCTGCTGTATCGAGACGAACGTCGAGGTGGTGACCACTCCATGTGGGATGATCTCCGGTAGTCTTTCAGGTTTTATATGAGTTACCGTCAAGACCCTGAAGCTAGGAATTTGGCCTTCGCTTCGTTTGCTTTGGCGTGTCCGGCTCCTGTTGGAGGAAGGACGCTGTGGTGACATCTCGTCTGCTGTATCGAGACGAACGTCGAGGTGGTGACCACTCCATGTGGGATGATCTCCGGTAGTCTTTCAGGTTTTATATGAGTTACCGTCAAGACCCTGAAGCTAGGAATTTGGCCTTCGCTTCGTTTGCTTTGGTGTGTCCGGCTCCTGTTGGAGGAAGGACACTGTGGTGACATCTTGTCTGCTGTATCGAGACGAACGTCGAGGTGGTGACCACTCCGCGCTGGTGTGGGATGATCTCCGATAGCCTTTCAGGTTTTATCTGAGTTACCGTCAAGACCTTGAAGCTAGGAATTTGGCCTTCGCTTCGTTTGCTTTGGCGTGTCCGAATCCTGTTGGAGGAAGGACGCCGTAGTGACATCTCGTCTGCTGTATCGAGACGAACGTCGAGGTGGTGACCACTCCGCTCCGATGTGGGATGATCTCCGATAGTCTTTCAGGTTTTATATGAGTTACCGTCAAGACCCTGAAGCTAGGAATTTAGCCTTCGCTTCGTTTGCTGTCATTGCGTCTGCTGTATCGAGACGAATGTCATGGTGGTGATCACTCCTCGCTGGTGTGGGATGATGTCCGATGGTCTTTCAGGTTTTAT
This sequence comes from Agapanthus africanus, assembly GCA_030015575.1. Lineage (NCBI taxonomy): Eukaryota > Viridiplantae > Streptophyta > Magnoliopsida > Asparagales > Amaryllidaceae > Agapanthus > Agapanthus africanus. The sequence goes on from JASDDO010000014.1 coordinate 601,036,209, forward strand.
ATGAGTTACCTTCGAGGCCCTGAAGCTAGTAATTTGGCCTTCGCTTCGTTTGTTGGCACTGCGTTTGCTGTATCGAGACGAATGTCGTGGTGGAGCTGGGATTTTGCCGTCACTCCACTTTGTTTCGATCATGGGGTCTTTCGCTGACGTTGCATCTGCATCGTGCTGTATTGCGAGAGAATGCCGTTGTTGACATCGTGTCCGCTGTAACGAGACGAATGTTGAGGTGGAGCTGGGATTTTGCCGTCGCTCCGCTTTGTTTTGACTGTGAGGTCTTTTGTTGACGTTGCATCTGCATCCTGCTGGACTGCGAAGGAACGCCATTATTGACATCTCGTCTGCTGTATCGAGACGAATGCTGAGGTGGAGCTGGGATTTTTCCATGGCTCCGTTTGATGGTGTAACATCTGTGTCATGCTGGAATGAGGAGGCCCACCGTTGTTGGTCTCCAGGCTGCAGATGTGGCCATTGAGATTTGGAACTAGGGACTTTGCCATGGTTCCGTTTGATGGTGTAACATCTGTGTCCTGCTGGAATGAGGAGGCACACCGTTGTTGGTCTCTAAGTTGTCGATGTTGACGTCGAGACCCTGAAGCTAGGGATCTTCCTTTGCTTCATTTGTTGACATTGTGTCTACAATATTGCGACAAATGTCGAGGTTGTCTCTAGGTTGTCTATGAACCATCGAGATTTGGCTTCGCTTTCTGATGGAGCCTGTTGGGAAGGTATGGTTCCCTCTTTGTTTGTGCCCCTGGATTGTATACAGGGATCGATGTGATCTCACCTGTAGGGCAAAAAGTTTCTTTCTTTCATCATTTTTTTATTCTTTCCGCGATGCTCTATCATTTCAGCTTTTTATATCACGAAAATCGCGATTGCCCAATCATTTCGGCTATTTTTTTTACTCGCCGCTTTTTATTGCGAGTTGCCCAATCATTTCGGTTGTTTTTGTATGCATACATTTTTACTTGCTGATTTTGTTGCAAGTTGCCCCATCATTTCGGCTATTTCATAAGTATTTTTTTTTTGGCTCGCTGATTTTTTTTTTGCGAGTAGGGGATTTGGGATCTGATACCAATCTTAGCATCAGCATCGCTGCGACTGGAATATTGCCAGGAGCGAATCATCATTTGCCATAAAAGGACTTGGAATTTGATACCGTTTTAGGCATCAGCATCGCTACCACTGGGATATTACCAGGAGCGAATCATCATTTGCCTCTGTCGATGTCGAACAAAGGTGGCTTAGCAAACAGGGTTAGGATCCCATCGACTAAGGCTTTTGACTTTATGAGCCGTAAGGGTCTCATAAAGGTATTTCTCCCTTCGAGTCGTGAGAATCTCGTAGGTGTGTTTTCTCCTTAGGAGTCGTGAGGATTCCTAAGTGTATGATCTTTTGTAAGTCGTAAGGATCTTATCAGAGTGTTTTCTCCTTATAAGTCGAGAGGACTTATAAGGGTTGTTCACCGTGCGAACATATCCCTAGTCACGGATGGGACTTTGTTAGGGAAATGTTTATTCGTGCCCGTGGATTGTATACAAGGGTCAGCATTGAGCCGCTTGTAGGGCAGTATTGGAAGTTATGGGGGTTGCTTAAGAACAGGTTCAGGTCTCTGTAGCTTAAGACTTTCAAATCTTATGAGCCGTGAGGGTCTCATAATAGAGTTCTTCTTACGAGTCATGAGGATCTCGCAAGTGTAATTCTCCTTAGGAATCGTGAGGATCCCTAAGTGGTGTTGCTCCCTTGTGAGTCGTAAGGATCTCACGCGGGTGATTTCTCCTTACAAGGCCGAGAGGACCCTGTAAGTGTCTTTTAACGAGGTTGTGCCCTTTCGGGTTTTCACAAACACTCGCCGGTAGCCCTGCTGTTTTTACTCACGGAGCCCTTTCGGGTTTTCATCCGTGCCCATTTTTCTTATGGACATACCGTCTCTTTTTTTTTATTCTTTTTTCTAACGAGGTCGCGCCCTTTCGGGTTTTCACGAACACTCGCCGGTAACCCTGCTGTTTTTACTCACGGAGCCCTTTCGGGTTTTCATCCGTGCCCATCTCGCTTCTGGACGTACCGTTTTTTTACTACGTCAGCCTGAAGATGCCGCGGGTTGGGAGTAGTTTAATGACGTTTCGGTCATCAGCCAGTTTTAGGACATAGTGGTCCATCGTTAGTTTAACGACGTTTCGGTCTATCGTTGCCATATTTGAGGCGAGTTTCTAGTTTATGGACTTTTTGGTCCATGGGGCTTTCTCTATGAAAGAGCACGATGCCCCCAGCATGTCCATCTTTTTCGGAGCATGTGGTTGTGGTGGGTTCACCTTCCATTTTTCGGATAGCGCGAACTTGCCCTGTTGGTACTGGTCTTCAACCCAGTTTTTGAAGACGTAGCAGTTATCGATCGGATGGCCCAATACTTGGTGGTAAGGGCAGTAATTAGAATTGTTGACATCATTCAGTTGTAGCTGGTGTTTCGGCTCTGGTACAGTGATAAGCCTGTTGCGCACTGCTAGTTCGAACAACCTCTTCGTTTCATCCCGAGGAAATGAGTAAGGACGTTTCAACTTCTCATAGAAGGGTTGCCGCTTGTTGCTTTGGCGAACAACCGGTCTAGGGCCACTCGATTGTTGTTGAGCGTTGGCGACGAAGGCCGTTCTTCCCTTCCCTTTATCCTTTTTGTTCGATCCCTTGTTTGCAGGTCCGAGATTCTTTCCGGGTAGCGTACGATTGCACGGCTGAATGTTCTCGCAACTCCTCAATTCTTTCGTTTCAGAGATGGATTCCTTGAAGAGAGGACCGTGGGCTACTTTTTCGTCGGAGTCGCTCCCGAATGTGAGAACTCGCGATCCCCCGGGATCAACCCTATGACAATTGCCGTCAATTCTTTTACGCTCATCTGTCGCATTTTTCTGCTATCTACGAGCTTCACGCTTTGTCCTGTTGAAGTGTTGCCTGTGAGCGACATACCCTTTCCACCAACACTTAAAGGAGTTGCAGTCCTCAGTAGGGTGTGTGATCTTCTGATGATATAAGCAGAAGTTAGGATGTACGTCCGCTTCATCAAGATATATACCACCAGGAGAATTTTCTCTGAAAGAGGGCAGCCTCATCCCCATCGATATGGCTTTGGCGAATCGTTTCTTTGTCTTGCTCCTGCTTTCATTTGCGGCGGATATACTTTGATCCGGTGGGAGTGTTTCGACCCTTTCATCTAGTCGCCGGCGTCTGGCTTTCTCGAATATGGCCATCTCGCGCTCTCGATCAGCTTTGCTTTTAAGACGGGCTTCGTTCAGGAATGCATCAATCATTTCGTCTGATGGTCCTAGAAGTTCTGGCTCAGGATCTGCCCCCAGCTTCTCTATGTAAGGAGCTTCTTCGTCATTTATTGATGAGAGAGAGATCACATGGCAACTTGCCACATAATCTTCAGATCCATCCGACGAGTCTTCTCCATTGTCATCATCTCCGTCCTCAAGGACGTGGCTGGGAAATTCTTGGAGTGTGACTGGGGTCCGCGCCTTCTGATTATATTCTTCCAACGCGTCAATTTGTTTTTGCAGGTCCGTGCGCTTGTCACCAGGTTGCACAGGCTTTTTGGTCTTCTTCTTCTTCTTTGAAGACTTTGACGGCTGGGTGTGAGCGCTCTGACCATCATCACCCGTTTTTGGAGTTGGACGCGGTTTTAGCATTCCCTAGATGATCTCGGGTTCCAGTGGATTTTTCCACCTGATTGCCGGGCACGTTTGGAGATCCTTCAGCATTCTTTTAGTTTTGGCTGAAAGAGCGTCCTCCCATGGGGCTTCCCTTATGAATGAGCACGATGCCCCCGGCATGTCCACCTTTTTAGGGGCGTGAGGTTGAGGCGGGTTCACTTTCCAGTTTTCGGATAATACGAACTTGTCCTGTTGGTATTGATCTTCTATCTAACCTTTAAAGACGAATCAATCTTCAATTGGATGGCTTACCGTTTGATGGTAAGGGCAATAATTGGGACTATTAGCCTCGCCGGGTTGCAACGGTCGTTTTGGATTCGGGAGATTGATGAGCCTGTTGCGCACCGCTAGCTCAAACAGTCTCCTCGTCTTATCCTGGGGAAACAAGTAAGGACGTCTCAGTCTTTCCTCGAGGGATGGGCATGGACGCACGTTGTTTTGGCGAATAACCGGCTTTAAGTTGCTCGGCCGTTGTTAAGTATTGGCAGCGAAGGTTGCTTTCCCTTTGCCCTTTTCATTCCAAAGCTCCATCTTTGAGGAGGAAGGCGTATGGCCCATCTGGTCCATTTGGGCCAGCTTGTCAATCAAGGCCTGGAAGGTGGTTGGCTTGAAGAACATCATAAATTGGGAGATGGTCGCTTGAGGGTCGAGAGTGCCCACGAGCATGCCCACCGCAGTCGCTTCTTCGATGCGCTGCTCGCATTTCGACCATAAATTCCGCCATCGTATTGCATACTGTACCCATGTCTCTCCCGGCTTCACTCTGGCGTTGATCAATGCTGTGATCAGGGTACGTTCGCTGGCTCTCGCGAACCTCTGAGTGAATAGCAACTCCATTTCTGTAAACGTTTTGATGGAGTCGTCGGGAAGGTCCGAGTACCACTCAAACGCCGTCTCCGACAGGCTACCAACAAACTGGCGAAGCAGAAGTTTATCATCACCTCCAGTGTTGTCACACATGGCTCTGAATTGAGCGACATGCTGATGTGGATTTCCCGTCCCCTTATATACGTGGAATTTGGGGATCGTATATCCCGGCGGGTACCTTATTTGGTCATACCAGCCCGGATAAGGTCGCCCAGTTTTAACGACTTGGCCGGCCACTTCATTCGCCTGGTGAGCTCGTATTTGTTGAGAAATATAGTCATCTAGAGCGGCCTTGGAAATGGTTTCCCCTTTGGCTGTTGAAAGAGCCGGAGGAGGGTTCGATGTCTCCCCTCTATCGTCTTCAATAATGATCAGAGGGTCTTCAGCTGGGGAATCCGGCTGTAACATCATCCCGACCATGTTTTGGAAGAGAAGCGCCATTCGTTTTATGTTGGCAGCTTATTCTGCCGCTTCTCTGTCCTTCTTTTCGAGGACTCTACGTAGGAAGTCAGCGTCAGTTTCTTGTTCGTGACGCTGTTCTGATGATGCCTCCGGGCTTTCTTTTGGCTCGGTAAGTGCGGCCATTGTAGTCAGCATCTCTTGAAACTTCTGCTGTTGCTGTTCTTGAGCTCTCGTGATGGATCGGGTGAGTGGTCGGTCGCCCGTAGAAGCGCGGCTATCCTCTTTCCCGGATGCCATATAGACAGTGTGCACCGCCATGCCCCCAGACTTGGGGCGTTTAGATTCAGTGTCTTTGCGATTTTCCAAAGACGCAGGGATCTTCTCCGACCTCCTTCTTTTATGGGCGGTCGAAGTTGAGGGGGCCGTTGTAGTGGGCACCCAAGTAGCTGTCGCTTTTTGTAGCTTGACAGAGTAGTCCTTCTCCTGCCGAACCTTCATCTTTTTCTATCGGCGGAGATAGTCTTGATCCATCACGGAGTCTTGGACTTGACGCCAGACCTTGTAAATTTTTGAGGATAGCCGTTGAGGGGGCTGCTCCAGCTTCACCTTTGGGGCATTATCTACAGGTGGGGGAGATCTTTCCAATACGGCAGTTGGCGAGTTTTTGCGCACCCTTCTTAGCGGTTCAAAGCTATTCTCAGTCGGAACAACAGCATTGATTTCCACCATCGGAGCTGGCGGAGTTAGCCCAGAGGGGGAGTTTCCCCCAGCCTTCCTTACCCGGCGCCAGTGACGACGGCGAGCATGTCGTGCGATTGGAGTTGGTTTAGCCGTAGGGGTGACCTCCTCATGCCCCCTGTGTTGGTCAGAATTCGCTGGAATCAGCCTTTTAAAGACCGATATTCGTTGAATGGGGACAGCCAACCTATCAAAAGCAGACTTCCGAGTAGGGGAAGCAACCTTGGTGATTTCGCCTGGAACGGGAGCCGAAATAGTCAGTCTTGTGAAGACCGACCCTTTGGCAGGAGAAGCCTCCTTGACGATTTTGGGAGCAGGGATGGCTATCCGCTTCGGGATAACGCCTTCTGGTATTGCAGGCTTCTTCATGGGCCCATTGGAGATCTGGCCTAGTCTGTTAAAAACTGAGACAGTGGAGTTGGGCGACCCGTTGAGAGGGGCCGCAGTAGTAGCAAGCCGATCGAATACCAACTTCTTAGGAGCTTCTTGTGACGGTACAGGGGCGTTGAAGCTCATGAGTGGGAGCATAGTCCCGAAGAATAGTCCAGTGGTGGCTTGAGTTACCTGCTCCACTGGCATCTTGAAAAGGGAGGCCGCTTGGGGCCCGTAAGTCACTCCTCCAGCAAGGACGGAGTGAGAGTTGCAGTTGCAGGTGGTGCAGTTTGAAGCCATTGATCTTCTGTTTTCTGCATGGAGCAAGACACCAAATCTAAGTACCTCGAATCCACAGGCAACCATAGCAAACCACGATTCGTTCGTGAACACGACACATGAAGTGTGGAGTGGAAAGAGGAAGAGGTCCCACCGGGCGTGCCAGAATCTGTTCCCCTTCGAATGGCGGCCAAGACATGGACATCTTGCCTGACATTCGGGGCAGATGCTAATTGGTGCTATCCGTCCACCTCTACGAAGATGCCAAGTTGATTTTTGGCACCATGTATCGAAGGTTTAAACGGATGCGACCGATGTAGCAGACTTCGTCAGATTCCACCTCGTTCGAGGGGTTTTTGATTGTGGGGACGCTCTTCCCTGCAGGCGCAAGCCCCTGCAGTTAATTACGCTACCGCATCGCGGTAACAACTTTCTCCTTCTCCAGATGGTCACTTCATGTCGTGGGTGTTTGTTTTGTTTTTGGTTGCCCGTGGATTGTATACGGAGACTAATTTATGTCGTCGCCCGTAGGACGTAGATTAGTCCAAATCCGTATTTTCTTAGATTTGGGTTTGGGGTTTTGGTTTAAGGATACGTTAGCCGTATTTGGGGCTAAGATCAACTTAAACGTTTGTTAAGGACACGTTAGTCTAATTTCCAGACTAAGGTCGACTTAACGGGATCGTTTAGATCCGACAAGTGAGTATTTGGACTCTATTGTTCCAGTTTAGGGACATAGTGGTCCAACATTCCCATTTTGGGGACGGATATTGGTTTAAGGACGCATAAGTCCATGAATTTAAGGACCCCACAGTCCGTATTAATGTGTGGTTGTCAGGACCCGTCACCTCTCTGACGACGTTGAAGGATTACAACGACAAATATCAGAGGAGTTCAGAGATGTACCCTTGAACCAAAGTTGGTTGAGAGATCTATAGTCCAATTTGGGACTAAAGTCTGTTTGAAGGTTTGATTTAAGGACACGTTAGCCATATTTGAGGCTAAGATCAACTTAAACGTTTGTTAAGGATACGTTAGTCCAATTTGAGACTAAGATCAACTTAACAGGATCGTTTAGATCCAACAAGAGAGCATTTGTGGGCTCTATTGTTCCAGTTTAGGGACATAGTGGTCCATTACCAGTTTAAGGACATGGTGGTCCATTACCAGTTTAAGGACATAGTGGTCTATTGAATGTATGGCTGTCGGGACCCATCACCTCTCTGAAGACGTTGAAGGATTACAACGACAAATATCAGAAGAGTTCAGAGATGTACCCTTGAACCAATGAGTTGGTTGAAAGAGCAGATGTGCTCAGTTCAAGATGATTTGAGGACTTATGGACAGTTTGGGCTAAGTCCAATTATGTTTGAAATATTGGCCCTTTGGACCATTAGACATTTGTCTGGGTTCAGCCCCTCATCATTCAGTAGTACTAAACAGAGGTTTGGGGGCTCTGCCAACATTTTGTCTTTGATTTCCTCAATTTTGAGATTCATTTGGAGGGGGGACTTTTGCCTCTGGAAAATTAGCCAATTTGGCTAAAAGTAGTGTTAAACACTAGATGAGGAAGGGGTCACGTGGGAGCACGTGATGGCATCAAAAAGTGGGGCCAGATCCCCTTTATTTTGTTATGCAAACAAGTGTTAAACACTTTTTGACTTTCTGGCCATCACGTGCGGGCACGTGATAAGCATTCATGCACTGATTTGTTAAGGCATTTATTAGGGGTCACGTGGTAACACGTGAGAGCGCCCAGAGCCAACATTTCCTTTGCTTTTTCTTTCTGCGTTTTGGGAGTCACGTGGGAGCACGTGAGGCATTGCCTCAAAGATTTCCTCCTTCTCATTTCTGGGGATCTCTTCAGGGGTCACGTGGGGACACGTGACCTTGGTCTTTTGCATGCATGGAGATCTTTCAAGTCTCTTTTTTAAGAATTAAATTCTCTGTAGTGTTAAACCCTAATTTTGTTTTGGAGGAATTAAATTCCTATTGTGAAAGAATTAAATTCTTATTTAGGGTAAAACCCTAATTTCTTTTCATCTTGAAGGAATTAAATTCCTATATTTTCAGGAGAATTAAATTCTCATATAGGGTTGAACCCTAGTTTTTATCTTAGAGGAATTAAATTCCTGTAACTTCGGGAGAATTAAATTCTCACATAGGGTTAAACCCTAATTTTATCTTGGGATAATTAAATTCTCAAAACTCAATTCCCCTTCTAAGTTTAGGATCTACATGGCAGGATCTCGACCCGATGAGAATTAAATTTTCAACTTATGGGGAGATGTGCTCTGTGCAGATCTTCAACCAGAAGAAGAACTAAGTTCTTTTTGCAGAAGAGTTCAACTCTTAGATTGAGAATTAAATTCTCTTTTTTTGAAGTTTTGATTCCCTTTCTTTTCTCACATAGGGTTTTCTTTGCCGAGAATTAAATTCTCCTTTCTTTTCTTCTCTCATGAGAATTAAATTCTCCTCTCTCTGTTTTTCTCTCAAAAAGGTCCATCCCTTCTCTTTTTTTCTTGGCTCCTATTTATAGGAGAAAGAAAAGAATCAATTTTTTTTTGCAAATCTTTCATTGAAAGATTTGATTTGTTTTCATATTTAATATGAGCCTTTAGATTATTAGGTGAATTTAATCACCGTTGGATTTTAAGTCCAAAAGATATTCTGTTTGTTATTCTTGGTGAGATTTAGGGAAATCTTTCCTTGTTTAAGATTTTCCCATAAATTGGTGATTTTTAATCACCCTTGGATCTTTAATCCAACGGTCCCCATAATCCTTTTCCATTTGGAAAGATTTATATGCTTTTATAATTTAATTCTATTAAACTGTAAGGCTTTCGAAGCCAGTCACGTGCTGACACGTGATCTTTGGTCACGTGTGAGTACGTGACCTGATCAGTCGAAAATATTGTATATTTTAGCCGGCAATTTCCCTAACATTTGCATACATTTAGAAGTGTTCGGCATTCATATTCTACATATTAGCAAATCTATCACAAAATATGAGATTGCATGTATTAGACTTTTAAACCGACACTTTAAAGGAAATTAACCGCATTTCATGGCATCGCATCATTTCTGTATTTGCGCAACACTTGTCTTGAGTCTGTGCAGGAAATATGGAAGAAAAGCAAAAGAGCCGATCAAAAATACGCAAACTAAATCATTTCAGATCTGGTAGCAATTCAGAAGGAATTATATAATTCTATACATCAAAAGAAGGCCCAAAACTCAGGCCCAGCAACCAACAGAGAGCCCATGCTTCAACTCCCACAGTTAGCCGCGGAACCGCGGCGGGAGCTTGCTTGTGCCGCGGTTCCGCGCCTCTTATGCCACGTCAGCATGTAATTTTTAAAGCAGAATTCTCAGCTCTGGTCCCACAGTCCTCTCTGATACTTCAAATTCCATAATTCTCCAGAAGCTACTGCCAGATCAGCAAAGAAGATTAAGAAGGCTAATCCTAATTAATCTCCTAACTAATCCTCTTCTAGAAGCTCCCTCCTAACTAATCACATCTAGAAGCTTCTTCCCTAACTAACTTTTGGAGGGAAATTTGAATTTCTCAACAAACTTTAGGAGGGAAACTTAGAATTTGAAATCCTAGATCTAGGGTTAGTTATCTATAAATAGGAACCTAGACCTAGGGTTAAAGGTTGTTCATCATTAGGTTCATCATTAGCTAGTTCATTAGTTAAATAATCTTTCCCTCTTTCATCATCTTCTTCCACAAGTCTAGTGACAAGGCTTGTGCGAAACCCTAACCCTAATTCCACTCCAAATCCAAGATCTTGAGTACCAAATCAAGTGAGAAGCCTTCAACCTTTTAGGAGCCGAGCCGATCTTCAATCGGGCAAGTGATCCAAGCCGATCCGCGATCCACGGAGACGAGCGAAGCCAAATCGACGATCAAGTTCTTCCTCTTGTAGTTCTTGAGCGAATGTAACTAAATTGTTGATATAAATAAAAGGTGAAATTCTAGAATTTTGCTTTCTTTTAATTCTTGCATCATGATTAGATCTCAATTTGTAATTGTTACTCTTGTTGTGATGTGTGAGTGAAACTCCGCTCGTAAAGGAGTCGAGACGATTGTAGAATGATGATGTAACAAATCTTTATACAATTTTTAAGTCCTACGAGTTTTGTAAACCCTAGCAAGTTCAAGAATCGATGACCTAGTTTCGTAGCGATGCTTTCTTGATTGTGATCGCTCGAAATTAGGGATCTACGATCGTTTCTTGAATTTGATAGAGGCTAGAATGTGAATGATATCGACGAAAGAACAAGGGATGAGATGAAACCCTAGTTTCACAAGAAATCCCTAATTCTTGTCGATCATCATCGATCTAGTATCAATTCATCGAAGGATAAGAATACGTAATTCTAAGATTACATCACATCTATAGATCCGATCGATTCCTACGAGCCTCATTTCGATTCTTGAGATTTGGTTTGGAAAAATCATCAAACTATCAATTCTTGATTCTATCTTTTTAATGCTTTCTTAGATCTAGTTTTTTCTCATTCTTGAACTTCAACTATAAATCTTGAATTGTTTTGTTTTCTTTCTTTAAAGTTTCAATTCATCTAATTCAAAAGACGAACGATTACACTTTCCCTGTGGACGATCCGCACTCACATACAAACTACATCCGACACCGTAGTTGATTGCGGTCAAATAATTTTTGGTTGTGATTTCTTTACAATTTTCATACTACACATCGAGAATTCTTTTCAATCAAATGGCGCCGTTGCCGAGGATAGTGCGCTAATAGTTCGTATTTTGAAATTTGAGTTGAACAATTTATTCCATTATAATTTTTAGATCTAAACTCGCACAAATCCTAATACGTGTTTTGTGATTTGATTGCGTGGAAATTTGGGATCATTGGAGCTGTGGAATAATTTTTCAGAAAATACCAGAGAGCTTAGAAGATCAAGAGGAACAGTACCAAAAATTTTGAAGCAGCAATCTCTTCAACTTGCGGTGCTTCCGCGGCAAGAGACCCTCATTAGCGGCGGTTCCGCGGCCCCCTTGTAGATTCACTGCATCAGTTTTTCTCTGTAAGTCCCTAACTTTCTTATCTTCTCCTCTGTCTACTCCAATAAAAATTTTGTGCAGGTTTCTTTGTAAATAAATCGCAGCGCCGCAAAAAGCAAAATAATTTGTGCGTGTTTTTGATTCTTGTGGTTGTTGCATATTAATACGGAAATTTAAGGGGCACGACCAAATTCAAATTAGGTGGGGATTTCATTACCCTTCCTAGGCCCCGAAAATCGCAAAACTTGCATCCGCATTTACCCTCATTAATTAAAAAAATATCTAGAGATGACTCTAAGGACCGTCGCGCTCAATTAGGACAAGAGAAGGCCGTGGGTAATTCATTGCTTATCCGTGTTTTCTTGTGGTGCCTAAGGCGAGTGTGTCTAAGGCTAGTGGTTTTTAATTAGGCCCACTACTTACGTAGTGGAGTACCTTCCCACTTACCTGGCACTTATCCGGCCACAGGGGGACAAAGAGGCAGTGGAGGATTCTATCCTGCGACTTGTCTTTTGGCAGTTAGGAGCGGTCTAGAGCTTTGACCTAGGTGACCCCTAGATTTTAGGGTTTTGTGTGTTGCATTTGTTTTGTTGCATCATTTTTTCAAAAAAAAAAATCCGTATCATTTTTCAAAACAAACACCGCATTTATATCATTTCCCCTAATTATAAATTCACGCTGCCACTTGTACTAACCCTTTTTAGTGCAAGATAGGCTAGACACGGGTGTCTAGTGCCCGTTAGTCCGCGTTTCCCTTATCGACCCTAAAGTCGGTATTTCTACATTTACCTTTCTTTACCCACCACCACACCCACATCCCACTTTCCACCTGTCTTTCCACACCACCAGCCAACGGGGAAAATTTTCAAATAAAACCCCAATACATCAACCTTCTACCAAAATTTCACGGTCTCGAGTCTGAAGACGCATACGTGTTTATCACGAAATTTGAAAATGTATGCGCAATGATGGGTACTTCACAGATTTCTGTGGATGCTTTACGTCTTCGTCTTCTCCCATTTACCTTGTGCGATTTAGCCGAGAAGTGGCTATATAACACTACCGCACATTCCATTTCAAATTGGGACGAATTCGTCAAAGCATTCCTTAAGAAATTCTACCCACATCAAAAGACAGCTCGAGTCCGTAGCGAAATCTATCAATTCACCCAGCTTCCAAATGAAACATTTTCAAAATGTCTTGACCGCTTCAAGGATCTGTTGGTCCAATGTCCACATCACGGCATCCCGAGATCGGGACTGTGCCGAATCATTTATGAGGGCATTACTCCTTACACAAGACAGTCCCTTGAATCCATGTGTCAAGGCAACTTTATGACCAAAGATGATGGGGAAGCCTGGAAATTTCTAGAAGATTTCGCTGAAAAATCCTTACAGTGGGAGGGTGTGAGTCAATTGTCTAGGGATGGCAATGATATTTCCATAGGAATTAGAGCTGAAATTTCAGCTTTACACAAGAAATTTGACGCTATGGAAAATAAATTTTTAGCCGCCGCCCTAAGTCAAATATCACTCTCCAAAACTGTATGTGGTTGTTGTTCTGATCCGTCTCACTTGACGGAAGAATGTCCGTTTCAAGGTCATGAGCTTACCAATGCCGCATTTCAAAGACCTAGAAACGATCCATCTTCATCCACATATGATCAGGGTTGGAGGAATCACCCAAATTTTGCTTGGAACCAATCACAATTTCAAAACACGGTTCCAATCCAAAACAATTTCCAAAGGGTCCCTCCACCACAACAGCAACCACCACAATTGAGTCAGCACCCCTTTCAAGCACAAAATTTTCAAAATCCGGTCAACACTTTTTCACCATCCAGTCCTTTGCAGTTGACCGGGACTGATGAAACCTATTCATTTGCACAATGCATGAATTTGGACTTAACAAATATCATGCAAGTTTCGGCTGAAATGAAATCTTCTGTCGATAAAATTGAGAAAAACTCAGCGTCCCAAGCTGAGAGTATCAAATCGATGGAAGAACAAATTGCACAACTAAAAGCCGAAATGAGTGCAAGAGAGAAAGGGAAACTTCCAGCTCAACCTTTACCTAACCCTAGCTATTCACATGATGTGGATGCAATCATGTTGAGATCTGGAAGAGTGCTTGACCATCACCTTGGGGAAGAGTTTGATGATACTGATAAATCAATCAATAACACCCCGGCTGAGACCTTTCCTCACACACACACTTCTGACCCCAGTTCTTCTATCCCACCATCTTCTTCCGAGCCTATTCTCCATTTCCCAAAAGGCTCGCCATTACAGCCCACCTCTTTTACCCCTCCACGGACGATCCCCACTTCTATTTTGGGATCGGTTCCACACCCACTTTCTTCTCCTATGATGGACCCAGCGCTTATTGCTAAAGCACCTTATCCTAATCGGTTAAGGGCTAACACACCGAGTCCACATATGGAGAAGATTATGAACATTTTTAAGCAAGTAAACACCAACATCCCTCTCCTAGATGCCATCCAACAAGTTCCATCTTATGCGAAAACTCTTAAGAACTTGTGCACTAGGAAGAGGAAGAATCCAGTGCCCAAGAAGATTTTTATGGAAAAAACAATAGACACGGCTTTCCCCCAACAATTACCGAGGAAACGTAAGGATCCTGGATATCCTATTATTTCCGTTTCTATTGGGGAAAAACACATCAACCGTGCTCTATTAGACCTTGGCGCTAGTGTTAACTTGCTTCCATATTCTGTTTATGAGCAACTAGGGATCGGAGAGTTGAAGCCAACCAATTGCACTCTCCAGATGGCTGACCGATCAATCACCAAACCTAGGGGTGAACTGGAGGATGTGTTAATAAAAATCGGAGAATTTATATTCCCGGTAGATTTTATTGTAATTGATACACAACCTGTAGCGAACCCACGGAATCAAATTCCGGTGATTTTAGGTCGCCCCTGTTTGGCCACTTCCAATGCTATTATCAACTGTCGTAACGGTTCTATGACCCTATCTTTCGGGAATAGGTCAATAGAGCTGAACATTTACAAGTTGGGAAGTGTACCCTCCGAACCTATTGCTCAGGTCTGTTCTGTCGACTTAATGGATGTCGACAGCAGCGAATTTGATGATCCTCCTGATACCGATCTAGACTCTTTTCATATGTTGTTGTTTGACCCAACTATGTATTATACACATACGGATACTTCTACTGAGATGTCCGGGTCAACAATTAACACTGATTATGAATTGTTCTTAGAGTCTGTAGATCACCCCGTACTTTGTGATGACATTATTCATCGGGTTATAGATGGAACTTTTGAGGAGATCTTCGCTGATGAACTCGCATTTTTGAATGACACGGGTGTTGAGATGAATCATCTCCCAATCAATGAAATTGAACCTCCACCCCTTCTTCTGAAATGTAAAAAGAATGCGAGTTATCCATCACATACACTGCATCGTCTCTCCAATATGAGACGCACCCACATTCTATTCCACCACTTAACCTTTCCCCACTTCTTCTTCCACCAACCCGAGCACTGCATTGATAAAATTTTTGAATGGTTGGTGTTAACATTCGGTCTTTGCAAAGCTTGGCATCGACCACTGATTTTTGACCCCCACTTGTGATTTTAAAAGATTAACATTGCATAACTCAAGTTTGGGGGGGGGTATGTTTTTCTGGCTCCTGAAAATAAAATAATGAGCCAAAAAAAAGTTTGGGGGAGGGTCTTCACTTATATATTTTGCCCCACTAATAAATTCCTCCCAGGCTTACAGGTTTTTGTAGATATAGCGGATGGCAACAGTGAGGACACTGTTGAAAACAAGTTTGGGGGAGGTTTGTGCTTAGTTTTGCATCATGTGCATATCATTTGCATAAGCACAAAACATTTCTTTAAAAAACCATAAAAATTTAAAATTTTTCAAAACCCATAAAATTTTTTGTGTAAATATATATATATATATATATTTTTTGGTTCATCAATTTTTGTAAATAGCTTTTCAAAACCCATTTCTTTGAAAATCTATAAAAATTTAAAAAATTTCAAAACACATAAAAATTTAAAATTTTTCAAAATATAAAAATATTTAAAAGATTAGATAGTGAACAATTACATCCATGAGATTAGAAAAATTTAAGAAAACTGAGAAAATTAGAAGTTTTCTTATACGAACTAGTAATAAGTAGTTATGAGCCGTTGTCCCAAGGGTTAGTAAGATGAAGGACGTCACTAATCTGAGGATAAAAATAAGTCTGAAAAATAGTTTCTATTCTGGAAGCCAAACATTTTGAACGTTGATACCCTGCTATTCGCACTTACACACGTCTTAAAGCCTGGGATAGTAGAGGATACCTTGAAATGCTCTTGTCTTTAAGCCAAAAGTATGAAGAAAAAAAAATGGTGAGAAAAATAGATACTGGTTTTGTTATCACCAAGGGAAATAAAAAATATATAGCAAAGGGTGCTTCTTCACCTAGTGCCCTAAGGCCAACTGGTCTGGGAGTCACTGCTATGCCTGAGGTGGTGCAAGACGAGGAAAATACACCAAGCATGCAAGCACAGGAGTAACTCAAGAAGTATTAACGGTCGCATAAAAGTGTGTGAGCAATCTCGTTTATCAAAAAGTACTGAGGTTGATGGGCAAGAGTATGATAGCTTGAATTGAATTCTCCGGGTGTAGGGATGTCTTTACACACACGCAGGGTTATATGATCGATGTTTGGAAAACAGATAGGAATGAAGAATAAGACGATGTTTTATTGAAGGAGGACGTGATTTCTGACATCTTTTCATGACCATTAAGATAGGGCTCATGACAACCGAAAATCTAGCTTAGTTGGAAACCCTAATTTTCAAGGCTTTTCTTTTACAATTCTTGTCTTTAAATGTAATATTCATGATCTTTCTTTTATTATTGGATTTTGTGGGTGCAATCCGCTGAAAACCCTCAGGAGACAACACTCCTCCTACTAGGGACACCTAGAGGTTTAAAGGCTTGTTGCACGTGCTCAGTGCAATCGTGTTGCCTACGAAAGTGTGCTAGATAGTTTTTCTCTTTCTTTATTTTCTCCTTCTCTTTTTAATAAAACATTCGCTCGAGACGATCGAAATTAAGTTTGGGGGTATTTGATCAGTCGAAAATATTGTATATTTTAGCCGGCAATTTCCCTAACATTTGCATACATTTAGAAGTGTTCGGCATTCATATTCTACATATTAGCAAATCTGTCACAAAATATGAGATTGCATGTATTAGACTTTTAAACCGACACTTTAAAGGAAATTAACCGCATTTCATGGCATCACATCATTTCTGTATTTGCGCAACACTTGTCTTGAGTCTGTGCAGGAAATATGGAAGAAAAGCAAAAGAGCTGATCAAAAATACGCAAACTAAATCATTTCAGATCTGGTAGCAATTCAGAAGGAATTATATAATTCTATACATCAAAAGAAGGCCCAAAACTCAGGCCCAGCAACCAACAGAGAGCCCATGCTTCAACTCCCACAGTTAGCCGCGGAACCGCGGCGGGAGCTTGCTTGTGCCGCGGTTCCGCGCCTCTTATGCCACGTCAGCATGTAATTTTTAAAGCAGAATTCTCAGCTCTGGTCCCACAGTCCTCTCTGATACTTCAAATTCCATAATTCTCCAGAAGCTACTGCCTGATCAGCAAAGAAGATTAAGAAGGCTAATCCTAATTAAGCTCCTAACTAATCCTCTTCTAGAAGCTCCCTCCTAACTAATCACATCTAGAAGCTTCTCCCCTAACTAACTTTTGGAGGGAAATTTGAATTTCTCAACAAACTTTAGGAGGGAAACTTAGAATTTGAAATCCTAGATCTAGGGTTAGTTATCTATAAATAGGAACCTAGACCTAGGGTTAAAGGTTGTTCATCATTAGGTTCATCATTAGCTAGTTCATTAGTTAAATAATCTTTCCCTCTTTCATCATCTTGTTCCACAAGTCTAGTGACAAGGCTTGTGCGAAACCCTAACCCTAATTCCACTCCAAATCCAAGATCTTGAGTACCAAATCAAGTGAGAAGCCTTCAACCTTTTAGGAGCCGAGCCGATCTTCAATCGGGCAAGTGATCCAAGCCGATCCGCGATCCACGGAGGCGAGCGAAGCCAAATCGACGATCAAGTTCTTCCTCTTGTAGTTCTTGAGCGAATGTAACTAAATTGTTGATATAAATAAAAGGTGAAATTCTAGAATTTTGCTTTCTTTTAATTCTTGCATCATGATTAGATCTCAATTTGTAATTGTTACTCTTGTTGTGATGTGTGAGTGAAACTCCGCTCGTAAAGGAGTCGAGACGATTGTAGAATGATGATGTAACAAATCTTTATACAATTTTTAAGTCCTACGAGTTTTGTAAACCCTAGCAAGTTCAAGAATCGATGACCTAGTTTCGTAGCGATGCTTTCTTGATTGTGATCGCTCGAAATTAGGGATCTACGATCGTTTCTTGAATTTGATAGAGGCTAGAATGTGAATGATATCGACGAAAGAACAAGGGATGAGATGAAACCCTAGTTTCACAAGAAATCCCTAATTCTTGTCGATCATCATCGATCTAGTATCAATTCATCGAAGGATAAGAATACGTAATTCTAAGATTACATCACATCTATAGATCCGATCGATTCCTACGAGCCTCATTTCGATTCTTGAGATTTGGTTTGGAAAAATCATCAAACTATCAATTCTTGATTCTATCTTTTTAATGCTTTCTTAGATCTAGTTTTTTCTCATTCTTGAACTTCAACTATAAATCTTGAATTGTTTTGTTTTCTTTCTTTAAAGTTTCAATTCATCTAATTCAAAAGACGAACGATTACACTTTCCCTGTGGACGATCCGCACTCACATACAAACTACATCCGACACCGTAGTTGATTGCGGTCAAATAATTTTTGGTTGTGATTTCTTTACAATTTTCATACTACACATCGAGAATTCTTTTCAATCATGACCCCCAATTGAGTCATTTTCTCAGCGTTTATTTATGCTTCAATTTTAACCATCATGTGTCAACACGTGACCATTGGTCACGTGATACCTCATTGAGGTATTTCCTTCAGCCATTTGTTTTTATTTCTGTTTTAACTATCACGTGTCAACACGTGACCATTGGTCACGTGTGAGCACGTGACCCCCAATTGGGTCCTTCTTCAGCCGTTTGTTTTTATTTCTGTTTTAACTGTCACGTGTCAACACGTGACCATTGGTCACGTGTGAGCACGTGATACCTCATTGAGGTAATTCCTGATTTTTAATCGGGGAACAGTGCATAGCATATTTGCTCATAACTTTTGATCCCGGATGAATTATGAAGCCCATAATATATCAAATCGAAGGGTTTTTCGAGATGCTTCTAATATCATTAGAATTTAACAGTTCCTCCTTTGGGAGTTTATCAGAATACAGGCCGGAAGATACTGGTTCGCATTTCCTTAAGCGTATCGCTGCCATTTGATACTTTGGACTCTTTTGCGCAGAAATTTTTGGCGGGAACAAGCCGCATACCTATTAAATAGAGTTCCACCTAAATCTATGTCTACCACTCCATACGAGATATGGAATGGGAAGAAACTATCTTTTAAACGAGTTAAGATATGGGGTTGTCTGACCTATGTTAAAAAGCAAAATCTGGACAAGCTCGAGGCAAGGTCTGTTCGGTGCAATTTTGTGGGATATTCAAAGGATTCCTATGGATATATCTTCTACCATTGTGAGGATCAAAAGGTGTTTGTTACTCAACATGCCACCTTTTTAGAAAAAGAATTTCTTGTAAAAGAAATCAGTAGTAATGATGTAGAATTATAAGAAGTTCCAGCTACACAAACTATAGCTGATGATTTGATGGAGCCGGAGGATTCAATAGTCCTCGACGAACCTAGGCCACTCCGCAGATCTAGTAGGGTTTCTTATCCGCCTAAGAGATACTACGGTTTTCTCATTGACGGTGGGAGTGAGGATTGCATCATGAAAGATGATGACCTAACTAGTTTCGAGCAGGCCATCACGAGTGGGGACTCTGTGAAATAGTCGGATGCAATGCGATCTGAGATAGAATCCATATACACCAACAATGTATGGACTTTGGAAGTTGCTCCTGAATGGGTAAAAACCATCGAGAGCAAGTGGATCTTTAAGAAAAACTTGGTGTAGATGGAAAAGTTGAGACTTTCAAACCTAGACTTGTAGCAAAATGTTTTCATCAACGACCAGGTGTGGATTATGATGAAACCTTCTCTCCAGCGGCTATGCTTAAGTCTATCCGGATCCTACTTGCCATCGCAGCATACCATGACTACGAAATCCGGCAGATGGATGTCAAGACCGCTTTTCTAAATGGTGATTTAGAAGAGAGCGTGCACATGATACAGCCAGAGGGCTTCGTAGATAGTGGGAGCAGCAGAAAGGTGTGCAAACTGCTTAAATCAATCTACGGATTAAAGCAGGCATCGCGGAGCTGGAACATCTATTTTGATATGGCAGTCAAAGAGTTTGACTTCATAAAAAATATAGATGAACCTTGTATATAAAAGAATGTAGCAGAGAGTAAGGTTGTCTTCCTCGTATTTTACGTGGATGACATACTCTTGATAGGAAATGATGTTCCTATGCTACAATCGGTCAAGCTCTTCTTATCACAAAGGTTTTCCATGAAGGATCTGGGTGATGCCTCCTACATTCTGGGGATTAAGATCTATAGAGATAGATCTAAACGGATGTTGGGATTGTCCCAATCCAGGTACATTGACACCATACTAAAGAGGTTTAGTATGGAAGATTCCAAGCGTGGAAATTTACCCACGATCTCAGGAATCACTTTCTCCAAAGAGATGTCCCCCAAGACCGATTTGGAGAGGGCTCGCATGTAAGGGATACCCTATGCTTCGGCAGTCGGGTCTATAATGTATGCGATGTTATGTATCAGACCGGATGTAACTTATGCACTTAGTGTTGTAAGCAGGTATTAGTCGGATCCTGGGGAGAATCACTGGACAGCTGTGAAGAACATTCTTATGTACTTGAGAAGGACTAAAGAAATGTTCTTGGTGTATGGTAACGGTTAACTTCAGGTGGAGTCCTTTACCGATTCAAGCTTCCAGAGTGATAAGGACGACAGTAAGTCGGTCTCGGGTTTTGTCATCACCCTCAATGGAGGGGCGGTATGTTGGAAGAGTTCCAAGCAAGATACCGTGGCAGACTCGACGATGGAGGCTGAATACATCGCTGCCAATGATGCCGCCAAAGAGGCTTTCTGGATAAAGAAGTTCATAGCTGAACTAGGTGTAGTTCCATCCATTGAGCATCCAATACCTTTGTATTGTGATAACAATGGAGCTGTGATTTTAGCCAAGGAACCAAGGTCCCATCAGCGATCCAGACATATTCTGAGACGATATCACCTAATCCGGGAGATAGTTGATCGCCGGGAGATCGAGATCAGGAGAGTTGACACGAAGAATAACACGGTGGATCCACTCACGAGGGACATTCCCCAGATACAATTTGAGAGACTATTTGGGATGTTAGGTATGAGATACTACAACAACTGGCCTTAGTGCAAGTGGGAGATTGTTAGTTATATATATGCCCTAGAGGCCATTATTGTACATGATTGTATATTATAGTGGATGCTTGGACATATATAGAGAGGACTTTCTTGCTCGACATGATAGTATGCTATCTGGTTGCGATTTATCTTAACATGTACACTTTCATCATTATACTGTTTCTCCATTACATGTTGATAAAGCCCTTAGGATGTGTACTTGACTACCAGGACTATGATGCAGATCATACTAGTGGGGCCAGGGTAGTCCACAAGTTCATCCTTTAATTGTTCCTAGTCGAGGGAGTATCGAGACAGGGCATCGATATTCCAGAGTAGATTAGTGTGTACGTTTCTTGACCCTGTATGAGGCGATGGTTGATCCTACGGCCTTTGGTATTTGACATCAAAGATTGTACACATGTGCTCATTGGAGAATGGGTACACCGAAATGGACTCGCCGAGAACTCCTAGATGGTATTATACCTATCGTTAGATAGCAGTTCTCTGGTGACACTGGTACATGTTAGTCTGTAGACCCGAGATCGTCATATAGTCTTGTGTGGCTCCTACCGTGCTTTGATTTCCTCCTTACCACGGCTCAAAGAATTCGTGCAAACAGGTGGATTTTTGGTACAGTCCTGAGTTACATGAAGGCAATGAGTGATAGGAGGGTTTTTGTCTCTCCCGTTATTGGGAGTTGATGTTGTGCTATACACGATTGGCTATAACAGGAAGTCCCTGGCCAGGGCTGATGGTGAGATTTACTGATAAGTGTTATCAGTAGTTTATCGACCGGTTATGAGCCTCACATCGGCATGACTTATCAAGTTATTGGGGTCTGACGTTTACCATCCCCAGACTCGATTTGCGACATATCAGACAAAGAGACCGGACTGTACGGTAGTGTTTCTTACTGGATTCACGGGAGTTTGGACAAGCTTGCTTGTTGATCTTCTGATCGCTTAATACCTGGGTAGCCGTTATGTCCAGCTAGTACCGCCAACGGCTTGTAGGTGACTGATATGATCATTACCTACTGCTGGCGTATTGACGAGTCTTTAGAGTCCTGCATAGATATTTTCTAGCTCAATCGAAATGAAGTAGGGCACCTATGTGATATGTGCGGGACCGAGATTGATATATGTATGTGATATAGTATTCTAATCTCGCGATATAGGTTATATATGATATAACCGGATTATTGAATCAAGCGTTGATTCAATAATTTGTTATATGTGTATTTGATATACATATAAATAATATTAGTCGGTTATATGTGATATAGCCGGATTATTAAATCAAATGTTGATTTAATAATTTAATATATAATTATATATTTGATATATTAATATATATTAACTAATATTAGCTCACTTAAGAATTTGTTTTCTACAAATACATATAAATATATATATGAGATATATATTAATGTATTTACTTTTGTGTTATGCTAGATGATATATTGGACATGGGTGTATGAGACTCACAACAAACTAAAGATAATTTGGGCGATTAATTATTAAGGAAAAAATCAAAATTAGTTGGAAATTAGCATGGCTAAAGATGCTTGTGGAAGCATGTAGAAGCCTCGACTTAGTCCACTAATTTTGTTTTACTCTAGATATTTATTAACCCAACCATTATCTTTAGCTATGGTTAAGTCTCTATAAATATCAATTGAGATATTTTTTCACCCAAGAGGTTCATACTTGATCATCTTTTTCATCTCCTTCTTTGCTCACTAGATTTTGAGTGAGGTGAAGAAAGAAAGAGAGAAAATTAATTCTAAAGTGAGCAAAATTCTCACTTCATCAATCTATACCAAATTAGCCATTTAGTATAAGTTGTTTACTTCACTAATTCCTCAATTAGTGAAGATGTAGCTTGAGTTAGAGATTCCTCAAGGTAGATCATCTTCAGCCTCGAAGATCATTAAGCAAGCTCGTTCCTTTCGCCTAGTAGAGCCTAAGAAGAGTTCGGGGACCACTATTTGGAGCTAATGGACTAATGTACGAAGCTTTAGAAGTGAAGGACCGGTCTACAAAGGTTGTATTCCTTGTTCACTTAGTGTAAAGTTTGTTTATATGCTTTATTAAACCCTAATTCTCTAGTTCGATTCTAGATTTGTGTTCCTTAGCACTCTAGATTTTTTAAAATTGCATACTTTATGCTTGTTAAAACCTAGTGAGGGTGCTAAGAAACTCTAACATGATTGATCGTTAAAAAATGTGTTTGTAAATACCGCAATCAAGACGGTGTCGCTAGTAGCTAGCCGCGATGAGTACGGGTCGTCCGCAGGGAAACGTGAACCCTTTTCTTGCTTTAGATGAGTTGAATGAAAGAAGGGTGATTGGTTATAGATCTATTTTAATACGGATGTAAAATTTATGAAGAAAAGGCTTGTAGATTTGTGTTCCTTAGCACTCTAGATTTTTTAAAATTGCATACTTTATGCTTGTTAAAACCTAGTGAGGGTGCTAAGAAACTCTAACATGATTGATCGTTAAAAAATGTGTTTGTAAATACCGCAATCAAGACGGTGTCGCTAGTAGCTAGCCGCGATGAGTACGGGTCGTCCGCAGGGAAACGTGAACCCTTTTCTTGCTTTAGATGAGTTGAATGAAAGAAGGGTGATTGGTTATAGATCTATTTTAATACGGATGTAAAATTTATGAAGAAAAGGCTTGTAGGGTTCATAGGAATTAGTAGTAATGAATGACTAATGAAAAATGACACCTTTTATTTTTTAATAGTTTAAAACTAGATCGATAGTGATGAATGTAGATTAGGGTTCTTAGAGTGAATAGGGTTCCCACTCTTAACGCTTGTCCTTTCATTGATCTCTATTCATGCCTGGCCTTTAACAAAACAACTGTTTAACCAATTTCAAATCGCGGTCATGACTATCAATAAATTGATAGCGCGCCCGATTAGAATGCTAATATTTGTTTTGTTAAAGTTTATAAACTTTAAAATGTTTAAAAGAAGTTAAATGATTTTCTCATTAATTGTTCTACCATATCCTATAAACCTTAGCAAGGTAGGAATTACTCACTCATGGTTTGAGATTTAGAAGAAAGGTTGAAAAATGAAAACATGATTAAAATGCAGAAATTAATTGCAAAAAGAATTAAATAACAACTACCTTTATTAATCAACTATTGTATTTACAAATCCTTTGAAAGTAGAGTACAAGAACCCCCGTTGCTCTAGATTTCTATCTTATTGGAAGTAGATGATTAGCTGATGATCACTCGGATGCGTGGATCGCTTGGACCTCTTGATCTCTTCGGTGATGATCTTTAATGTGCAGCTCTCGATCCTTTATATAGTCACAGAAACTAGAAACCCTAGATTCCCTATGTGAATATATGCTGTTAAGATCCATCACACAAAATTTCACATCGTACGGCTAAAAACATGCCGCTGATCCGCCGCATTTTTGCATGTTTGGCCGCCCAACCGCTGCAACCTAGTAGCATCAGGACTTGGGATTTTTTCTGCTCTCTTCTGTTGACATGTGGAGATCCCTTCGATGTATGGATTATGAAAATAATGCTCTGAGTCTCTGCCGTTGCTAGATCTCATGATTTGCTTCAATATTTTGGCAGATTCGATCCCGACATCTTGATTTAACCCGGATCTCTTGGATTCCAGACTTGAGCTAATATCTGCACAATATTTCAAGTCATAATGTCAGTAGTATTTTGTATTTTTGATATATTATCCTAACCATTTTATATGATATTAAATTTTAAGAATATTGATTAAAAATATTTGATATGATATGCATATTTTAATTAGAAAGATTTCATTTAAATAATATATGCATATATTTTCCCTCATTATGTTAATTAGAATGTAGAAATATATGATAATAATCTTTTTACAAATAAACCCTCATACGTTCTATATTTACAATAAACACCTTTTAGTACTAAACAATAGGAGGAAAATGTTTATTCAAATGTGCAATATTTTAGACTAATCAAATACCCCAAAACTTATCTTTAATCGTCGCGAGCAAACTAGTTATTTAAAGAGAAGAAGAAAAAGAAAAAAAACTAATCAGCACACTTTCGTAGGCAACACGATTGCACTTTGCACGTGTAATAAGCGTTTAAACTTCTAGGTGTCCCTAATAGGAAGTGTGTTGTCTCCTGAGGGTTTTCAGCGGATTACACCCATAAAATCCCATAAAAGAGAGAAGATGAAAGTTACGTACAAAGATAAGGAACATATAAAAGAAAGAACTTGAAAATAAGAGTTTCAAACTATACGAGCTTTTTAGTTGACATGAGCCCTATCTTAATAGTCGTGAAAAGATGTCAGAAATCATATCATCCCTCAATAAAACACCGCCTTCAGTCTTCCTCCCTATTTTCCTTCCAAACATTGATCATATATCCATACTTGTATGTAAAATACATCCCTACACTTAGAGAATTCAATTCAAGCTATCATACTCTTGTTAATCTTCCTTAGTACTTTTTAGTCGGTGAATGTTTTTAGATGGAATTGTTCACACATTCTTCATGCGACTGTTAATACTTCTTGAGGTACTAACCAACCGATTACCAAATGTGCTCATTCTTTTAGGCGTAATTAGCAATATCCTAGTCTTGCAATACCTAAGACTTAGCAGTGGTTCCCAAACCAATTGGTCTAAGGCACTAGGTAACAAGGCACCCTTGCTATATTTTTTTATGCTGCCTTAAGTAATAACAAAACCAGTGTTCATTTTCCCTCACCATTTATATTTTCTGTATCATTTATATTTTTGTTTATATATTTTTTTCTTTTCATACTAAGGCTTTTAGACAAGAGCATTTCAATGTATCCTTTACTATTCCAAGTTTCAAGATATGTGCAAGTGCGTATAGTAAGGTATCAACGTTCAGATGTTTGGACTCAAGAATAGAGACTATTTTTCAGACTTATTTCTATTCACAGATTAGTGATTCCCTTCATCTTACTAACCCTTGGGACAACAGCTCATGACTACCTATTACTAGTTTTGTTTTAAAACATCTAATTTTCTTACCTTTCTTAAATTTTTCCTTCCTATCATATGTATTTTTCACTTTCTAACTTTCATTTCCAAGAATATATATATATATATATATATTATATTTTATATATAGTTCCTAGTGCCAAATGATATTTCAGTAAATACAAACCTCCCCCTAAACCTGTTTGCAGCAGTGTCCTCACTGATGTTGTTCTTTGAGCGCATAGACCTGTAGATTTGGGAGGAAAATAATAGGGATAAAATAATGGTTAAATGAAAAACTACCCCCAAATTTGTTCTTTGGCACACACTGATATTCAATTATATCCTTATTTTTACCCATCTCCATTCTTAGATGAAACAGTATTGCCGAAATATGGAGGGGAGGCGGAGGGAAGTTAGTTGTGATAAAGCTGCTCCTGTAGGAGCAGGAGCTCCTCCGCTGGGTCAGCTGAAAAGTACGGTTTTAATTTATGCCCATTTACTTTAAAAATAGAACCGTTTTTAACATTTTCGATATTCACTGCCCCGGCGGGTACACATACCGCACCACAAAAGGTCCTTTCCAACGAGATTTTAGCTTACCCGGATGAAGATGGAGATGTGAATTGTAAAGAATGACTTGTTGTCCCGGTGTGAAAGTTTTTCTTAAAAAGTTTTTATCGTGGAACACTTTAGTCCGGTTCTTTACTATACCTGCATTATCATAAGCTTCATCGCGAAGTTCGCTTAGCACATTTAATTGCAGCTTCCGATAGTTTTCGATTTGATCAACATCACAATTAAGCTCTTTAATAGTCCACATTGCTTTATGTTTGATCTCGGCAGGAAGGTGGCACGCCTTTCCAAACAATAGTCGTTATGGAGACATACCAAGATCGATCTTATAAGCTGTATGAAATGCCCAAAGAGCATCCGTTAATTTGGTGGACCAATCTTTACGGTTCTTAGAAACCGTTTTCTCAAAAATTTGTTTGATCTGTCTATTGGAGATCTCCGCTTGCCCTCTCGTTTGGTGATGATAGGGCGTAGAAAGTTTGTGATTGATTGAATATTTCCGCATCAAAGTCTCGAAAGACCGATTGCAGAAATACGTCCCGTTGTCGCTAATTATAGCGCGAGGGTGTCTGAATCGCGAAAAGATATTTTCTTTAAGGAACTTAATAACAACCTTATTGTCATTAGTGCGACACAGTACCGCTTCCACCCATTTCGAGATATAATCAACCTCTAATAAGATGTATAAATTCCCAAAAGAGTTGGGAAATGGGCCCATAAAATCAATTCCTCAAACATCAAATATCTCCATAACCAAGATAGGTTGGAGTGGCATCTCATTTATCCATGAAATCCGACCCATGTGCTGACACCGTGAGCAAGTTTTGCAATGATCATATGCATCTTTAAATAGTGTTGGACAATAAAAACTACATTGCAAAACTTTCTCCACCGTTTTCCGTAAACCAAAGTGACCGCCACATGCCTGATCATGGCAGAAAGAAAATATACTCTTGAATTCATCATTTGGGACACATCGGTGATCGGAACAATACTTAAACAAATAAGGTTCATCCTAGTAAAAGTGTTTTACTTGGGATAAAAATCGGTGATTGTCTTGTTTTGACCATTCGCCAGGTAGAAGTCCCGTTGCTAAATAATTTACAATATCCATGAACCAAGGTTCGAAGGATATGGTCAAAAGCTGTTCTTCAAGAAAGGAATCGTTTATTGGCAAGATCGATGTTGGCGAAGCAGAAAGGCGTGAAAGATGGTCGGCTACGACGTTTTCACATCCACTCTGTCTCGTATGACAAGATCAAATTCTTGTAACAACAAGATCCAATGTATTAGTCTGGCTTTAGCATCCTTCTACGATAAAAGATGTCTTAGGACGGAATGATCGGTGTAAACTACTACTGGAGAGCCAATCATGTAGGGCCTGAATTTTTTTATTGCAAATACAACTGCCAAGATTTCTTTCTCAGTAGTTGTATAATTCATTTGGGCATTGTTCAAGGTTCTACTTGCATAGTAAATTACCGTTTCCCCAATAAAAGAGAAAAACTCTGTTCAAAAACTCAAGAGGCAGCGCCTCACGTGTCTGCCACGAGGGCGCCAGCGCCAGAGTTAAAAAAACTCTTAGAAGATCAAAGCTCTGTTAAAAAACTCAAGAGGCAGCGCCTCACGTGTCTTCTATGAGGGCGCCAGCGCCAGAGTTAAAAAAACTCTTAGAAGAGCAAAACTCTGTTCAAAAACTCAAGAGGCAGCGCCTCACGTGTCTGCCATGAGGGCGCCAGAGCCAGAGTTAAAAACTCTTAGAAGAGCAAAGCTCTGTTCAAAACTCAAGAGGCAGCGCCTCACATGTCTGCCATGAGGGCGCCAGAGTTAAAAACTCTTATTGGCGCCGCACGTGAGAGCCGGCGCCTAGTGGAATTAAATTCTACTCTCTGTTAAATAGGGCCGTTGGATAAAAAATCCAACGGAGATGATAAATCATCAGAGTGCAGAATTAAATTCTGTTGAGGAAATATTCTTCAAATCTTTCTAAACAAGAAAGATTACTCTCTGTAAAACAGAGTATCGTTGGATTAAAAATCCAATGGTGATTAAAGAATCATCGAGCTACAGAATAAATTCTGTATGGGAAAATATTTCCCTAATCTTGTTAAAAACAAGAAAAATATCTTCTGTAAAACAGAAGTTCTTGGATCAAAGATCCAACGGTGGGTAAAATCCCCAAATCAATTAGGATCTCTCAATGAGAGATTTCTTCAACTAATCAACAGACTTGCCTCTACTATATAAAAAACCTAAGACTTCAAATCTAAAAGGAAGAACCCCCCATAAGCTTTGAAAAAAAAAGGAGAAAGCTTTGAAAGAACAGAGAATTAAATTCTCGAGGAAGAAAAACTCTCTTTTTGGAAATTTTAGGTAAATAATAGATAAAGATCCCGTGGATCATTCAAAAAAAAGAAGAGAGAGAACTCAGGAGTGCTTAGCACTCAGTGGGCGGCGCTCAGCGCCCCATGTGCCCCTCATGTGGGCGATATAAAATAAAGAGTGCTTAGTACTCAGTGGCTGGAGCTCAGCGCCCAGCGCCTCACATGACTCTCATGCGGGCGCCACAGAACATAAAGTGCTTGACACTCATCATTTAGCGCCTAGTGCCTCACGTGCTTCGCACGTGGGCGCTATAAAGAGTGCTCAACACTCCATATAGAGACAAAGAAAAGAGAGAGTAAAGTGTGAGCGTCAGAACTCACATAAGTACTCAGCACTTTTTTTGCAAGAAAAAGGGGACTGAGCCCAAACCAGTGCTCAACACTTCTTTCAAATAAATGAAAACTGAGTGGGTCAAGCCCAAGTTGGTTAGGTCCCTAATTCAGATCAACTGAGCCCATGGGTTCATTGCTTCCCAAATATGACTCATGACATCCAAAATGATGTTCATCCCACATTTTCTAAGTTAATCTTAGTCCCCCCAAAAAATGGCTAATGATTCTTAGATGGTCCACCATGATCTCTTCCCTCAGACATGGGAATTGGTTCAAGGGTACATCTCTCCATACCTCTGATGCATATCGTTGTAATTCCTCAACGTCTTCAGAGAGGCGGCGGGTCCCGACAACCAACTGTTTTTGGGTAGCTGACGTGCACACCTTAAACCAAACCACACCCCAAATAGGTGTATCCCACATCATCGCCATGCATCTTGTCACGTAATAAATACACGGGCATAAAATGGTGATCTACGGACCGAAACGTCCTTAAACTAAAGCCTCACCTCATAAATGGTGATCTACGAACCGAAACTTCCTTAAACTAACAACCGACCGTAACGTCCTTAAACTAAAACAATGAAGCCCAAATGCTCTTTTGTTGGATCTGAATGATCCTAAAATCCCGTTAAGTAGATCTTAGTCTCAAATTGGACTAACGTATCCTTAAAAAAATTTAAGTTGATCGTAATCTCAAATGAAATTAATGATCCTTATATCAACCCAAACCTAAATCTAAGATATACGGATTTGGACTAATCCACGCCCTATGGGAGAAAACATAAATTAGTCCCCGTATACAATCCACGGGCAATCAAAAATAAAACAAACACACACGACACAAAGTGAACCTCTGGAGCCGGAGAAAGTGGTTATCGTTACGCGGTAACGTAATTAACTGCAGGGGTTTACGCCTGCAGGGAAGAGCGTCCCCACAATAAAAAACCCCTCGCAAACGAGGGGGAATCTGACGAAGTCATGCTGCAATGGCTGCATCCATCCAAACCTCCAATATTCGGTGCCATAAATAAACTTGGCATCTTCGGAGAGGTGGACGGATAAATCCAAATAGTATCTGCCCCAAAATTCAGGCAAGACGACCTACGTGGTTCGTCTCTGTTTTCGGCGGTAAACAGATTCTGGCACGCCCAGTGGGACCATTTCCTCTTTCTACTCCACACTTCGTGTGTCGTGTTCGTGAATGAATCGCGGTTTACTATGGTTGCCCCTAGATTCGAGGTACTAAGATTTGGTGTCTTTCTCTTATGCAGAGAAAAGAAGAATCAATGGCTTCCAAGTGTACATGCAACAGCAACTCCCACTCCGTCCCCGCTGGAGGAGTGACGTACGGGTCAAATGCGGCCTGCATCTTCTCAATGCCAGTGGAACTGGTGACTCAGGCCACCACTGGATTGTTCTTCGGGACCATGCTCCCGCCAACAATCTTTAGCGTCCCGGTGCCATCACAGGAAACTCCAAAGAAGTCGGTCTTCAATCGACTTGCAACCACCACAGCCCCTCTCAATGGGTCGTCCAAGTCTTCCACCTCAGTCTTCAACAGATTGAGCCAAAGCTTAAGTGGGCCTGCAAAGAGGCTCGCAATACCTGAAGGGGTTATCCTGAAACAAATAGCCGTTCCAACTCCGACAGATGAAGTCATCAAAAGTGCTTCCCCTACCAGAAGGTCGGCCTTCGAAAGATTGACCGTCCCCTCTCCATGGACGTCAGTCTTCAACAGGCTGGCACCAGCAGTAGCCCTTCATCAGAGTAGGGGGCATGACGAAGCCACTCCCGTAACTGAGGCAATCCCATCCGGAAGGCATGTTCGACGTCGCCACTGGCGCCGAGTGAGGAAAGCTAGGGGCAACTCTCCCTTTGGACTTACTCCACCAGCTCCAATGGTGGAGGTTGACGCTGCTGTTCCAACTGGGAATAGCTTTGAACCGCTAAGGAGGGTGCGAAAGAACTCTCCGACCGCGGTGCTGAAGAAATCTCCCCCACCTGTTGAAAACACGATACAGGCAAAGCCGGCGCATCCCCCTCAGCGGCCGTCCTCCCGAATCCACAGAGTCTGGCTGAAATTCCAAGATTCTGTGATCAACAAGAACTAATCTCGTCGACTGGAGAAAATGAAGGTTCGACAAGAGGACAATCATCCCTTTATCATACATCGAAGGGCTTCTCAGGCGCCTGTTACAATAGCTCCTTCGACTTCGACTTCTCACAAAAAGAGAAGGCCAGAGAATCTCCCACCGCCGGCGGCAAATCCCAAGGGTGATGGATCCAAACGCCCCAAGTCTGAGGGCAAGATCGTGCACACAGTTTACATGGCTTCCGGAAAAGTGGAGAGCCGTGCTTCCATGAGTCATCGGCCACAAACTCGATCGTTAACAAAAGCTCAGGAGCAGCAACAAAAGCTCCAGGAGATGCTGACAAAAATGGTAGCGCTCACAGGGTAGAAAGAAAGTCCGGAAGCAGCGTATGAACAGCGCCAGGAGCAGGAGACTGATACAGAGTTCTTGCGAAGGGTGCTGGAAAGGAAGGATAAGGAGGCCGTGGAACAAGAGGCTAATATAAAACAAATGGCGCTCCTTTTCCAAGACATGGTTAGAATGATGATCCAACCAGAACCTCCAGCCGAAGATCCACCGATAATCATCAAGGACGACATAGGAGAAACATCAAACCCTCTTCCGGCTTTATCAGCAGCAAGGGAGGAAACGATCTCCAAAGATGCCCTCGATGACTACATAGCTCAGCAAATACGAGCTCATCAGGCAAACGAAGCAGCTGGCCAAGTCGTCAGAACCGGGCGACCTTACCCAGGCTGGTACGATCAAATCAGGTACTCGCCGGGATATACGATCCCCAAGTTCCACGTATATAAGGGGATAGGCAACCCACATCAGCACGTCGCCCAGTTCAGAGTATTATGCGGCAATACTGGAGGCGGCGACAAATTGCTGCTTCGCCAGTTCGTTGGCACCTTGTCAGAGATGGCATTTGAATGGTACTCGGAGCTCCCAAATGACTCCGTTAAAACATTCACGGAAATGGAGCTTCTATACACACAACAGTTCGCAAGCGCAAACGAGCGCACCCCGATCACGGCATTAATCAATGCAAGGGTGAAGCCAGGAGAGACCTGGGTTCAATACGCAATCCGGTGGCGGAACCTATGGTCAAAATGCGAACAACGCATAGAAGAAGCTCCTGCCGTGGGCATGTTCGTAGGGACCCTCGATCCTCAAGCGACTGTATCCTAGTTTATGATGTTCTTCAAGCTGACCACCTTTCATGCCTTGATCGACAAGCTGGCCTAAATGGAATAGATGGGTCATAGGCCATCCTCTTCAAAAATGGATCCTCGGAATGAAAAGGCAAAGGGAAAGCGGCCTTCGTTGCCAACGCTCAACAACAGCCGAACAACTCGAAACCGGTTGTTCGCCAAAGCTACGTGCGCCGGTGCCAATCCCTCGAGGAGAAACTAGGATGTCCTTACTCGTTCCCCTATGATAAAACGAGGAGATTGTTCGAACTGGCAATGCGTAACAAACTCATCACACTTCCAGATCCGAGACATCCACTGCAGCCTGGTGACGTCAACAGTCCCAATTACTACTCCTACCACAGAGTAGTGGGCCACCCAATTGAGGATTACCACGTCTTCAAAAATTGGGTCGAGAACTAGTACAGCCAAGGGAAATTCGCGCTGTCCGAAAAATGGAAGGTGAACCCACCACAGAAGCACGCTCCTAAAAAGCTGGACACGCCGGGGGAATCATGCTCGTTTCTAGAAGAAGCTCCGTGGGAAGTTGTCCTTTCAGCTAAAACTAAAAGAATGCTGAAGGACCTTCAAGCATGTCTGGCGATCAGGTGGAAAAGCTCGCTGGAGCCCGAGATCATTGAGGAAATGCTTAAACAGCGCCCAGCACCGAAAACTACTAATGATGGGCAAGACCTCCAGGCCAAGCCTTCGAAGTCTTCGAAGAAAAAGAAGAAGACCAAGAAACCCGTGCAGCCCGATGACAATCATATGGACCTGCAAAAATACATCAACCCACTGGAGGAATACAACCAAAAGGCGTAGACCTCAGTCACACTCGAAGAGTTTCTCAACCACACACTTGAGAACGGAAATAGTTACATTGATGAGGGAAACGACTCGTCAGAAGAACCCAAGGATTATGTAGCCAGTTGCCACATGGTTTCTCATTCATCGTTAAATAATGAAGAAACACACTCGTCGTCGGAAAGCAATGCAGAGGAACTGGGGGCAGGACCGGCGCCAGAATCCCTGGAACTATCAGAAGACCCAATTGACAGGCTGCTGAACGAAGCCCTTTAAAAGAGCAAAGTTGGCCGAGAATGTGAAACGACCATATACGAAAAGGCCAAGCATCGACATCGGGATGAAGAAGCTGCGGTAAGGATGAGTCGTAAAATACTCCACCTAAGCCAAAGTACACCTGCTACAAACAAGGGCAGGATCAAAGTAGAGAAGCAGTTCGCCAAAGCCCTGTCAATGGGAATGAAGCGGCTTCCTCTCATGGAGAACACTCCCGGGAGTACGTGCCTCGACGAAGCGGATGTATAGCCAAACTATTGCTTATACCATCGAGGGTCACGCACCCCACCGAAGAGTGCAATGCATTTAAGAATGGTGGCAAGGATACGTTACTCACCGACAACACTTCAAGCGGATGAAGCGCAGAACCCGTCGACAACAAAGAAGCGCGACAGACGAGCGTGAAGGAACGGCTGGAAACTTTCACATGGTTGATATCGGTTTGACAAGAGAAAAATCTCAAGTTCTTACATTCGGGAGCGATTCTGAGGAAGAAATAACCTTGGGCCCTCTCTTCAAAGAATCCATATCTGGAAAAGAAGGAACTGCTAGAACATTCAGCTGCGTAACCGTACGTTGCCTGAAAAGAAGCTCGGGCCTACAAACAAAGGTTCGAGCAAAAGGGACAAGGAGAAGGAAAAAGTCCCTAAGGAAATTTCCCTCGATGATAGAGTCGTCAAAGAGCTCGCAGCCAATAATCCGCCTAAGAAAAACAAGGTTGATTATAATGTCCTGGCACATCTGAGGAAGATACCTTCACAACTGAGCATACTGGATGCTCTCCTCCTATCCAAAGAGGTACGAGATTCTTTGATCAAGGCATTACAAGAGCCTGATCAGTTCCAAGCTTTCCTTGCAGAAGAAAAGATGAAAGACGAGATGGAAGAGGTTCATACAGCCGACATCACATTCGGCGATGAAGATCTCCTCCTTGGAACGTGCGAGCAAAACTTTCCTTTATATATCACCGGGTACTGCCACGACATTAAGATAGGGAAGAACCGGGCCGACAACAGGTCCTCCGTCAACCTTCTCAACATGAAGATGCTGAAGGAGATTTGCATGAACGTTCAGCACCTGGCCCGGGACAAAATTACCATCTTCGGCTTCGACTCGCAGTCATTAAGAATGCTTCGGTCCGTGATATTGACATTATGTTTTGGGATGCTCTTCACCAACACCAAATTCCATGTCATTGACGCCAAGACCTGCTACAACGCCCTGCTTGGCCGGCCTTGGTTACACGAGTACAACGTCATCCCTTCTACACAACACCAGTGTATGAAGTACTTTAAAGACGACCTCGAGTACACAGTTACAGGGGAGCTAAACCTGTTGTGCCACGGCAGCGCCCCGGCCGTCTATCCGAGGCCAAAATGCGGAATCAAAAATTTTCCTTACTTGGAAACCGGCGCTACCGCGGACAATGAAAAACCCGGATCGTTAACCATTAACCTATACTAGCTAACAAGAGATGGGAAGAGAAGTATACCGAGTGATCCGAGTCCTCCGGTCTTCTCTTCATAATCCCGATCTCCCGCGGAAAGTCTTGTCTCCATATCGTCGCCTCCTCGCCGGAAAGGGCACCACATCGCCTGCGTCTTTTATGGGCTCCCGCCTCAATACCGAGGCAACTCGGGCATGAAGCCGGCAACTCGACATGCTCAAGATATGCTGTAGAATGTGTAGTGTAGAGGCTATGTCTCATTTGGGGTTTGTTGCCATTTGAAGATGATGGAGGAAATGAGATAAGAAAAATGGTGCTTGCATTTTTCTAACATGAAATGAGATCAAGAAAATGAAACTCTCAAGAATGAAAACTCTCATCTTTTTCTTTCTCTCAACCATGAAAAACTTATCATCTAAGAAAAATGGTGGAGGAAAGAATATGAAGCATGAAGGGAGGTGAGTGTAGTGTAAAGCAAGTGGTGACCACATCAAAACATCATGATAACAAAACTCAAATCAATTCCTAATCAACTCTAATCAACATAAATGAAAAAGGTTGATGCAAAAGGAATCTCATCATGATGCCACACAATTACAAAGGACCCCCTCCACAAATAACTTGCAAATAACCCCCTCCATCGGAAAAGTCCGGCCGGAAAAGAACAAAGGAAAACCGGCCGGAACGGAATGCAAACTGGCAACTCCAGAAAACTGGTCCCGTAATAAATTACAGGAAAACCCCGATACTGTGCATACACACCCGCATCTGTATTCCGTCCGGATACAAATGCAATAAGACAAAATCTACACTGTACTAAACTAGGACCGGCTTAAGCCAAAGCCGGCTAGTAATATCCGTTCGATCCTGATCCGTGCAATACCGCACGTATCAGATCGAACCCTGCCATATCTCCATACGGCCTCTACAGCGTTTCGCCCGAAAGCTTGAGTAACTGTAAGTGTGGTGGACTCTAAAGACTCGTCAATACTATGGCTGTGGATTTGACCACTAGCATGTCAGAGGTATTAGCCAATACGTGACGGGCCACCAGCTATTGACCAAAAGGGACGTCATGAGCGAACTCATCCTGACACCCTACTGAGCCTTCCAGTGACAATATCCGTACAGTCCGGTCCGTTCGTCTATGAGTATCGCATGTCGGGCCTAGGGGGTTGGTAAAAGTCAGACCCCCAAAAGCGGTACAAGTCGTGTCGGAGCGTAGCCCAGAACACCCTGAGATACTACTGGAATACCTATCAGTAAATCTCCTGCCTCAGCCGAGGGCTTTGTGTAATGGCTCTCCTAGACACAGCGCGACCTCACCCCCAATACCGGAAGAGACGAACCCCTGCAGATCCGCTCACTGCCTCCATGTGGCTCGGGACTGTACCCAACTAAAACCTGTTTGCACGACTCCTTTGAGCCGTGGTAGGGTAGTAATCAAAGCACAGTGGGAACTCACACGAGACAAATGACGATCTCAGAAAGATGAACTAACCTGTACACATGTCACCAGGGAACTGCTATCTGACATCTGGTATAAGACCAACTAGCAGGTTCCCGGCGAGTCCTGTCCGGTGTACTCATAACCCAATGAGCACCTGTATACATCTTAGGTGAACCAACTGACACCAGTGGCTTGTGAGACCGGCCACCGCCCCTCGTTGGGGTCTCGACTATATACACTAGTCTACTAATGGAGTATCGATGCCCTGTCTCGAAACTCCTACGACTAGGGACCTTTTAAGGATGTGCTTATAGACTACCAGCTCCCACGTATATGATCGCCATCATACTGCTGGTAGTCAAGCAAGAATCCTAGGGGCTCTATCAACGTGTAATAGCGACATGTCAGGTCACCTAAAGCAGTACACGATGATAAAGATAAACCAGATAGCATACTATCATCTCGAGTAAGACTGTCCTACCGGGATAGGTCCTCCCTCAATCATTGCAATCACTTGCCTGTGATCCAATAATTGACTCTGAGGGCACTATCTCCAACAATCTCCCACTTGCACTCAAGGCTAATTTTTGCGATGTCGCATACTCACAGCCCGTGTGATACCGAACACCCAACTCCTCTACTAGTCAGTCTCACAAAGCTCGTTTGCGAAACTATTGCGTTCGAGGAATAGCCTCAGTGAGTGGATCCGCTGTGATGTTTCTTTCTATGTCTCTCTATATCTCAAGTTCGCGGAGAAAGCCATCTCCCGAAATGAGCAATACTTGTCTTAGAATGTCTGGATGTCTGATGGGACCTAGCTCATAAATGAACTCCAAATCCAAACTTCTTAGACTGTATCGTCAACTGAACTTAATCAGTATCCTGCGCCATGCCACCCTCAGTATTGCCTTGGACCACCTGTCCAAAATAATGCCCCTCGTCAGAAGGAAAACTATAACTCTGACAACCTCCTTGTCGTCCATGTCACCTTGGAAGCCTGGAATGATAACTGTCTCCCAAATGAGGCTGTCGTCATCATATCCCTAGAACATCCACTTATGTTCTAAAACTGCTTCCGACTGTTTCTCCAGGATTGGATCAATATCAACTTATTGCATCTAGTACAAGAAAAACATCTGGTGTGGTACTTGACATCTCATGATTGACTCAATTGCCTAAGCAAGTGATCTGCCAGTCATGCACATCCCTCTCTACTTTAGTCTATAAGACACCTTTAGAGAGGGTGACTCCATCACCTGCAGGTACAGTACCGTGCCAGGAGTCGTCCATTCTAAATACTCTTAGAATGCTGTCAAAGTACCCTGATTGGGAAACCACCCAAATCTAGATCTAAAACCATAGATCTAGTAACCAGTATGTCTGATATAATGTCCAAGTCCCTTGTGGAGAAACCACTGTGTGACGACCAAAGTATAACCGATCGTAGTATAGGAGTTTCTTTTCCTACTCTGTGTATGTCATCCAAATACCAGGATATCACACCCTACTACCTTCTCAACAGATCCATCCCCTATTCTGATGAAGTCAAACCTATGACTGTCACGTCAGAAATAGATGATCTATCTCCGCTACATCTACTTTAGTCTATAAATAGACATAAGCCTGATGTCCACCAATGCTTCCGCTGCTCCCACTGACTACGACAACCCTCTGGCAGAGTCATATAGACGTGCATTTCCAAAGCTAGTTTAGAACGACGCTATACTCATCCTCCTGCCGGGTCTCGCAGCCTGGAACAATAACAATGGCAAGTGTGGGTAAACAAGAACTTCCCTGTCACCGTCCTTGAGACTACCGGAGTACCTCTCGGGTGCTTGAAGTTACCCATCTTATCTGCGGAGTGGCTAATGGAATGTCAAATCAGATTGAATTTTTAGGTTCCTTATCAAATCTTCAGTAATCGTTTGCGGTTCTGGAATCACTTCCAGTTCTACCATACTCCCACTGCTGTTTTCTGAAAAATCCATTTCTTTTAAAAATTGTGGTGAGTGAAGAACAATATCACTATTGATCTTCCAGATGGTAGAAAATCAACCCTCGTCATAGCCTGGGTCAACCCACAAACAGCCATTACAGAAACGTGCCTTGAGTTGTTCAGTGTCTGGTTTTAAGCATAAGCTGGACAACTCCCCGTACCTTAACAATGTCAAGATATGAACTGTTCTATATCCAATATAGAAACAGAGGCACTGATTTAATTGAACCAGATTCAAATCATGCAGCTGTCTCCAATGCATGTTAACTAAATGGAAGGAGGCCGATCAGCGTTACTCAACTTGGGAATGCTTCCAATTATGAGTAACCTGAAAGAGAAGCAATTTCTCTTTATCATTACTATTAACTGAATACCATATACAAGTATCTACATCTTCGATCACCTTGAAGAATCCCGATACTTGCAATACCTGGTTCTCTACTCTATTCAAATACCTATAACTCCTCAAAACTTAGACCCTGTGTTTCTATGAAACACATGTTTAAGAGCTAGAGAAGTTAAAAGTAAACAGAATATAGTATGAGGACCAACCCCTCTGTCCTAATGGACACCGGACAACATACAATACTCTGTATAAGTCCGCTGAGTCTAACAACTTTTTCACTGTACGTCGTAGGTTGAAAACTGTACTTATGGTTAAGAAGAATTACACCGCTGTTTATTGCTCCTTACCTAACCATCCACTGATATAGGTAAATATCATCGACATAATATCAAAAGGTATATCTCACTCTATGAAAATAGACGTACAGATATATCAATTTGAAATTGGTGCACAACAGCGGATATTCAAAACCAAATATTTGCCGACCGGCAAACAGCCCAGATGATCTCCTCAAATATCACCGATTACAACGAATCCCGATATAATGAGGATGATCACCCAATTCCCAATAACTTACTCCTACTCAGCATCTGTAAAACCATACAGATGTGAGAATCATACCTGGTAAATACATACCCTGGAGTGAGTGTCTAATCGGGAAATCAGTTTTCCATTAACAGTACACAGTGAAACTGAAACATCGAAATGTTTCGTTGGGGTATCCTGGTATTCCTAGTAATGCCTCTTCCATTATCCAGATTCACGACTGTAACCGTATAATTCTTTGCCACCTCTCCAAATCCCTTTATATGTCTTTAGTCATTACCGTCTGCACACCCCTTTAGGCCAAATGGTTTTCTTCCTTCCCTACCGTTCGGCACCAGCCTATGGTTTGGAAGAAGACTATCCAATAAGCATAAAAGGTGTACTGTCCTAATCCTAGGAGCACTCGCAAAGCGAGAGAAGGTGAAGATAAAAGACAACCGAATAAACCTTATTCCTATTTCTCCTGAACCAGAATCCATCCCCGAACTGGAACAAGTTCCTTTCGAGTTCGTATATAACCATACGATGGAGTATCCAAATAAACTGTGGATCTTCGTAGTGATACGGAGTGTCCTGGAGAAATACAAAGGTGATTTAGGATTGGCGAAGAAATACCTGGTTCGGTCGTGAATAGCAGTCGCAATTTACTTTGCCCTCTTACTAATCCCTTGCTTTGTCTTAACTTAATACCTTCTGCACACCATCGTTATGCTAATTAGTTTTCTTCATTCCCTACCGGTCGGCACCAGCCTAAGGTTTGGAAGAAGACTGTCCAATTTGCGTAATAGGTGTACTATCTCCTAAACCAAGGAGTACTCGCAACCTGAGAGAAGGTAAAAGGAAAAGACAACTGAATAATCCTATTCGTTTTCTCCAGAACCAGAAACCATCCTCGAAGTCCTTCGAGTTCGTATATAACCATACGATGGTTTTGTCCAATGGAAGTGGACGTTCGTTGTAATACGGGGTGTCCTGGAGAAAAGGGTATAAGTAGGAGTGGCAATGAGGTCTGCAACTCTGACAATCCAAAAGCCAGTGTTAAGAAGGTTCGGTTAACTTGGTCACTGAGTCATAGTCTTAAGGTCGGGTCAATGGTCGCTGCCAGAGAGAGAAAAGAAACACTCAGCGTGCACTCTAACCTAGATCAGAATGGTTATCACTTAATCTAATCAGGAAACCTCCCACTGTACCTCAAATTCTCCTCCAAACCTGAAAGAAGAATTAGTCGGGATCACCCGAGGAGTAAACCAACTCATCAGTGGAAATCGGGATCCAACTATCATCGCATGATAACTTGACGGAATCCACTCAAGTCACCACACTCCAGAAGGTATGCGCATGCCTGGCAAGTTTCAGTTCTTTTGAAACTCCCGATGTGTGTTTTTACCCCTAGGACCCAAGTGACCTTGACTGAGCCAACATATCAAAGGGTCCTAGTCAAGTTCAACCCGTCATTATCTTGATTGCATTAGACCCACCCGCACGAATCCTTGACTGAGCCAAAATGACCGCACGACTGTCCTAACCAATCACATATCCATGCAACAGAAAAGCACTACATAGCTACCGAACACTACGCCTCGGCTAAGCACGACATACGCAGCACGAATACTAAGTAATACTAATCTGAAATGACGGAGGGCTACGACTGGTTTTTGGCGAAAAACCTTTAACGTAATGAACTTGATATCGTTGAAGGAACTGCATAGCCTTTTATAAAAATATAGTGACGAAAACCTTCGCTAAAGAGGTCACTCCCGGTGAAGGGATCTCGGCTCTTTCCCCGTAGAATGAGGTGCAGGATATTCCAACTGAATATCACGATCCAAAGCAAAAGTAATCGGCTATAGTGAAGTTAATGCCCTGACGCAAACTTCTGTCCAAGGGGTCACTCCCGGTGAAGGGATCTCGGCCCTTGCCTCGTCGACTGAGGAGCAGGATATTCCAAATGAATACCACGATGCAAAACAAAAGTGAACGTCCTTGCAGTAACAGCTTTTGAAAAATTGTTCCAACAACATCAGAATAGGTTTGTTTATCTTGCATTGATCCGGATCAACGCAGTCCCATCAATTGATCACACCACAAAGAACGAAAATATACCGATGTACGTATATGCCATCCGCATTTGCCACTGGGTCCCGTCATCACCCGTTAGGTTACTTAACTAACGACAGAGCGGGGACTGGACTAGCGCGGATGTAAAACATATACAACATCTACTAATATATATACCAATATATTATATTCGCTCAAGGCGTGATAAGAATGCAACATCACATAAATGTACAGCATCACAGAACAATACAGATATCTGGAAGCCCCGGGTTTCACAGAGCCGCTGCTGAAACCCGACGTTCCCTTGGTCGTGTGGATAGCCTGTGCAATGAAATCCTAGACCCCTACGGGCGCGGCAAGTCACCCGCCAAGACCTGAAGCGAGGCAGCCCCCTTCAGTACCGTGAATGGACCACCCAGCACTTCACGGAATCCGGTAACTTGGGCACCCCTCCTGGGTCAACCTGTACCCCCTACGAGTGCGGCGAATAGCCCGCCAATCCTAGAGTGAAGCCCCCTCCGTCTCAATGCCATGAGATGCGGGCCCGTTGCCCTCTAGAACCCGGCTATCCGTGCACCCCTCCGCGGGGTAATCCTAGTACAGAAAGTAAAATATACATACACCGGGTACATCGACCGCAACCAGGTCGTGCCCCAAAAGAATAATACAATCAGGCAGTGACGGCAGTCCACATGTCGGACGCTCGCCCCGCAATATCAAATGTACATAATACAACAAAACAGTACTAGCATTGCAACCAGGCTATCCCCTACGACCGATCCGCAACAACACAGCATAAACATAGAACATCAACGTGAAAGTCACGTTCGCAAATCCGTCTAACCGGGCTATAGCAGTTAGACAGGATTTACCGATCAAGTGACATTCACGGTCGCAGATATAATGTAAATACTGTGAAATAATGTGTTTAAAATATCCGATCGATCAAACAATTAACAAGTGGGCCCCCAAGCAATACTGCAGCAGTCACAGAAAATCTGGGCCCAAATTTAATATCCCAAAACCCCTAAAATTAGCCCATAAGCCCACTGTAAAATTTTGACACAGTGAAGACACAAATCGGCGGCGGAACCGCGGCCCAAGGGGGGGTTTGGCCGCGGTTCCGTGCTTGAGGTGTCGACTGACTGCGTCGAAATTCTACAGAAGTCTTAAAATTTCTTGTACATCAGTTTTCTACAACCTGAAAAATTTTTTGAGCAAGAAAAAATTCAACAGAAAACTGATGCATGCATAAACACGGTTTTTTTGGAATTTTGGTCAATCGGATAAGTAAAACGCATTAGAACAAGCTAGGCAAGGTTAATGGCGTGGCTCTGATACCATGTTGCGCCACGGCAGCGCCCCGGCAGTCTATCCGAGGCCAAAATGCGGAATCAAAAATTTTCCCTACTTAGAAACCGGCGCTACCGCGGACAATGAAAAACCCGGATCGTTAACCATTAACCTATACTAGCTAACAAGAGATGGGAAGAGAAGTATACCGAGTGATCCGAGTCCTCCGGTCTTCTCTTCATCGTCCCGATCTCCCGCGGAAAGTCTTGTCTCCATATCGTCGCCTCCTCGCCGGAAAGGGCACCACATTGCCTGCGTCTTTTACGGGCTCCCGCCTCAATACCGAGGCAACTCGGGCATGAAGCCGGCAACTCGACATGCTCAAGATATGCTGTAGAATGTGTAGTGTAGAGGCTATGTCTCATTTGGGGTTTGTTGTCATTTGAAGATGATGGAGGAGATGAGATAAGAAAAATGGTGCTTCCATTTTTCTAACATGAAATGAGATCAAGAAAATGAAACTCTCAAGAATGAAAACTCTCATCTTTTTCTTTCTCTCAACCATGAAAAACTTATCATCTAAGAAAAATGGTGGAGGAAAGAATATGAAGCATGAAGGAAGGTGAGTGTAGTGTAAAGCAAGTGGTGACCACATCAAAACATCATGATAACAAAACTCAAATCAATTCCTAATCAACTCTAATCAA
The DNA here is from genome assembly GCA_030015575.1 of Agapanthus africanus. NCBI lineage: Eukaryota > Viridiplantae > Streptophyta > Magnoliopsida > Asparagales > Amaryllidaceae > Agapanthus > Agapanthus africanus. Next base: position 601,079,659 of record JASDDO010000014.1, read on the forward strand.
CATAAATGAAAAAGGTTGATGCAAAAGGAATCTCATCATGGTGCCACACAATTACAAAGGACCCCCTCCACAAATAACTTGCAAATAACCCCCTCCATCGGAAAAGTCCGGCCGGGAAAGAACAAAGGAAAACCGGCCGGAACGGAATGCAAACTGGCAACTCCAGAAAACTGGTCCCGTAATAAATTACAGGAAAACCCCGATACTGTGCATACACACCCGCATCTGTATTACGTCCGGATACAAATGCAATAAGACAAAATCTACACTGTACTAAACTAGGACCGGCTTAAGCCAAAGCCGGCTAGTAATATTCGTTCGATCCTGATCCGTGCAATACCGCACGTATCAGATCGAACCCTGCCATATCTCCATACGGCCTCTACAGCGTTTCGCCTGAAAGCTTGAGTAACTGTAAGTGTGGTGGACTCTAAAGACTCGTCAATACTATGGCTGTGGATTTGACCACTAGCATGTCAAAGGTATTAGCCAATACGTGACGGGCCACCAGCTATTGACCAAAAGGGACGTCGATGAGCGAACTCATCCTGACACCCTACTGAGCCTGTCAGTGACAATATACGTACAGTCCGGTCCGTTCGTCTATGAGTATCGCATGTCGGGCCTAGGGGGTTGGTAAAAGTCAGACCCCCAAAAGCGGTACAAGTCGTGTCGGAGCGTAGCCCAGAACACCCTGAGATACTACTGGAATACCTACCAGTAAATCTCCTGCCTCGGCCGAGGGCTTTGTGTAATGGCTCTCCTAGACACAGCGCGACCTCACCCCCAATACCGGGAGAGACGAACCCCTGCAGATCCGCTCACTGCCTCCATGTGGCTCGGGACTGTACCCAACTAAAACCTGTTTGCACGACTCCTTTGAGCCGTGGTAGGGTAGTAATCAAAGCACAGTGGGAACTCACACGAGACAAATGAAGATCTCAGGTCGATGAACTAACCTGTACACATGTCACCAGGGAACTGCTATCTGACATCTGGTATAAGACCAAATAGCAGGTTCCCGGCGAGTCCTGTCCGGTGTACTCATAACCCAATGAGCACCTGTATACATCTTAGGTGAACCAACTGACACCAGTGGCTTGTGAGACCGGCCACCGCCCCTCGTCGGGGTCTCGACTATATACACTAGTCTACTAATGGAGTATCGATGCCCTGTCTCGAAACTCCTACGACTAGGGACCTTTTAAGGATGTGCTTATAGACTACCAGCTCCCACGTATATGATCGCCATCATACTGCTGGTAGTCAAGCAAGAATCCTAGGGGCTCTATCAACGTGTAATAGCGACATGTCAGGTCACCTAAAGCAGTACACGATGATAAAGATAAACCAGATAGCATACTATCATCTCGAGTAAGACTGTCCTACCGGGATAGGTCCTCCCTCAATCATTGCAATCACGTGCCTGTGATCCAATAATTGACTCTGAGGGCACTATCTCCAACAAAACCCATTCTCTATAAATGAAGTCCGCAAATATGAAGATGCCAAGTAATTCCTACCAGACTTCGAAAACACGGAAAGATGTCGTAAACCGGAGAACCAACAAAAAACCGTCGCCACTATCCCGATCTTTGGGAGCGATACCAAGGAGGATGAAGAGATAGTCTACTCGGGGCAACCCCAAGACAACAGGCCAGGACCATCTACCCCTATTTTGGTCTTCGGCAGTGACTCTGAGGATGAGGCCAACGCAGTGTTCTCCGTCCGCCCGTCAATGCAGACCTTCTTTGGAGCTGATCAGAGTTTATAAAATACCATGGTTCCGCAGCAGCATTACAAAGAACTCAATGTTCTTGATACATACAGCATACAAGAGCTGCATACCTTCTATGTCCATCCTAGGCGAAGAGGTGAAAAGACGAGACTCTTCTATCAGTCTACGGAGATTAAAGTGGAGAAAGAAGTCTGGCATGGTGCCGAACTTGCGCTTGACAGGCTTCAACCAAACCGTTGCCCAGATATTACGCAGAGGGATTGAAAATGTTATTAAGATGCCAAGGCATACCCTTCAAACAAACCGCTCGACAATCCCAGTTCTACAACAAGATTTGGAACGTTCCCAGAACTCAGCGAAAGATGCCCAATGGGAGGATAGAGACGACTGGGCTTGGATACGTTCAGTCTAAGAAACAGGAGTGATTCCATGGTTGCCGTGTTATAAGTAACTCCGGTGGAGGAGGGAATGCTTTTCCAGATAACGTTGATTTTGAACCAGAGCGAGATCCCTCCGTAAGAATGCCAAGTCCGTCATTCAAAGAACAAATTGACAAGCTAATGAGAGAAGCCGGTCAGAAGATTCGGGATGACCACAGCCGCGAAATAGTCATTTACAAGAAGGCCAGGACACAACGTCTCACTCAGCAGTCTGTGGAAAGAGAAGACTGCGACGCCCTTCACCTTCGGTCCACTGTGTGCTCTCATAGCAAGGAAAAGGCCCGACGCAAATGCAACAACAAGGTGAAGAACGAGAATGACATTCGAAAACAGCGAAGCAGATTCAAGAAACCACGCGATCGATAAAAAGTCAGTTGGAATCCATTGCTAATAAAGAAGATGGGTCGAGAATACTCTTTTCCCCAAGACAAGACAAGGAAAATATTCGAACTTGTCATTAAACATCAAATGATGACGCTCCCGGAGTCTCGGCACCCCGAACAAATAAACGAGGTCCATCACCCGGCTTATTGCTCCTACCACCGAGCAATAAGACATCCTCTTGAAGACTGCTTCACCTTCAAAGACTGGGTCGAAGACCAGTATCAGTAAGACAGGTTTGCTCTATCCGATAGTTGAAGGGTAACCCCACCGTGAAAACATGAGTCAAAAGCAACCTATATTGCGAGGGTAAGTCCGGATCAACATCGATCTTGGAAACGAACTCGTACCTGTCACGTGATAACATTCTCAAAGGAAGGGGAGCACGAGAATATGGACAAACTCTCTCACTATTTTGCAGATGAGGATGAAGATGAGGTGATTTCAGAATTTCCACCGGCGCTAAAAGAGTTGGAAGATGGGATACACACCACGGCGGACAATCTATGGAAAATTGACTTAGGGACGAAAAACGATCCAAGGTCAACGTTCGTCAGAGAGCTGTTGTCTAAAACACAGGTGGCCACACTAAAGGATGTGCTTATGCAGTATAAAGATTTTTTCGCATGGAACTATTCCGAGATGCCGGGATTATATCTAAAAATAGCGGTGCATAAATTGGCTATATCGCCGGATGTTAAACCAGTCAAGCAAACGCCAAGAAGAATGCGGCTCGAACTTGAAATGAGTATCAACGCCGAAGTCAAGAAACTAATTGACTCTGAATTCATCCAAGAAGTTCAATATCCTGACTGGATCCCCAATATCGTTCCGGTAATGAAGAAAAATGGGACAATACGCATCTGTGTGGACTTTTGGGATCTCAACAAAACTTGTCCGAAGGATGACTTCCCAGTGCATGTTACCGAGCCGATGATTGATAACACGTCCACTCATGAGATCTTCTCCATCATGGATGGATCTTCGGGGTATAATCAAATAAAGATACATCCTGAAGACCAAAAACATACTGCCTTCCGGACTCCGCTGGGCATATTCTGCTATAAAGTGATTCCCTTCGGTATGAATAGCGCTGGCGCTACCTACCAGAGGGCCATGACGAAGATCTTTGATGACCTCATACACGAGATTGTCGAATGTTATATCGACGACCTTGTGGTGAAAAGCAAATCGTACGAGGAGCTCTGGGAGCATTTGAAAATAGTGTTCTAGCGTCTTCAGAAATATAATCTGAAGATGAACCCTCTGAAATGCGCGTTTGGAGTCTCCTCAGGCAAATTCCTAGGATTCATCGTACGACATCGAGGCATCGAAATAGAACCATCAAAGATCAAGGCGATTATGGAAATGCCCTCGCCAAGAAGTCTCAAGCAATTGCGTTCTCTCCAAGGAAAGCTGGTGTATATCCGACGGTTCATAGCTAACCTCTCCGATAAATGCCGCCACTACAGCCATCTAGTGAAGAAGGAGACCCCGTTCATTTGGTATTGTAAATGCCAAAATGCACTGGACGATATCAAGTAATATCTGCAGAACCCGCCGGTACTGACCGCTCCGGTCAAGGGAAAGCCCATCATCCTGTATACAACAGCCCTTTAAGGTTCTTTAGGCATTCTATGGGCACAGGAGAACGATCAAGGAAAGAAGAGAGCTCTATACTTTTTAAGTCGAGTCCTTCTAGGGGCAGAAAACAACTACTCCCTCATTGAAAAGCATTGCCTGGCACCGATCTTCGCGATAACGAAGCTCAGGCACTATGACCTAGCATATGAGGTCCATCTCATATCAAAGGTGGATCCTCTCAAATATTTGATGTCAAGAGCCATACTAACAGGAAGGCTTCCCAATGGACCCTCCTCTTAATGGAGTTCTCGATAACGTATCAACCCCTCAAGGCAGTGAAAGGCCAGGCCATCGCCGACTTTCTCACTGAATATTCGATACCAGCCGATTATCCCTTAAATTGCGAATTGCCAGACGAACACGCGTTCGACACAATCGAAGGGGAGAAGGAAGGAAATAATGCCCGATGAGAACTATACTTCGACGGAGCATCTTCCTTGAAGAAGCGAAAGAAAAGCACCCACATAATCAAAGCTGGGGTGGGCCTTATGTTCGTAACTCCGCAAGGAGGGATAATGCATTTCGCCGTTTCCTTAACAGAACCAAGGACAAACAACGAGGCTGAATATGAAGCTTTGATAGCGGGTCTTGAGATTGCTGTCGACATGGGAATAGAAGATCTCCTTATATATGGAGATTCCCAGCTGGTCATTAGCCAAGTAAATGGCGACTATCAAACGTGTAAACTGGAGTTGGTAAAATATGGCGAAAGAGTGCAGCAACTGCTGACGCAAATTCCCTCTTACATCCTGGAAAGCATACCGCGGGCAGAAAATAGTAAGGCGGATGCGTTAGCCAACCTCGCTAAAGAACTGGCCAACGAAAATCTCGATGACGTAAGGATCACTGTGCAAAGCCGCCGGATTCTCACGCCAGCAGAAATATCTCCAGAGTCGTCTGAGAGAAAGGAAGCGACCGAACATGCAGCCTTCCAATTAGAAGATGAAGAAAAGGCGAAGGATTGGAGAGAAGTCTTCATATACTACTTCAAATCCCATCGAATGCCCGAAAGTGCATCTTCAAGACATCAGCTCATGAAACGAGCTCTGTCTTTTGCCTTCATCAATGATACTCTATATAAGAGATCGTTCGACAGTTTTTGGCTAAGGTGCTTGGGACCAGAAGAAGCAAGAAGGTCGTCCAAGAAACTCACGACAGATTCTGCGGTTCCCATCAAGCCGGGCTAAAGATGAAGCTGAAGATCAAGAGAATGGGCTACTATTGGCCCACGATGATTCAGGATTACCTCGAATATGCGAAGCAGTGTCACTCGTGCCAAATTCATGGGGACTTCATTCACCAACATCCAAATCCGCTACACTCAACATTAGCCAGCTGGTCGTTCGAAATGTGGGGAACCGATATAGTCGGGCCTATCGAGCCAGCATCATCCAAAGGATATCGGTTTATATTGGCAACAACCGATTACTTCTCTAAGTGGGCAGAGGAAGTACCTCTAAGGGAAGTGAAGACGAAGAACATCCTCCATTTCTTAAGAACACATGTCATCTACCGGTTCAGCACTCCGCGATGGATCATCTCGGATAATGGTCCAGCCTACAGAAGCCATAAGATCAGCCGCTTCGCACAGCAGCATAATATAGACTGGAGATACTCTTTAGTCTATAATCTCCGTGCTAATGGTCTAGCTGAGGCTTTCAAAAAGACCTTGACGAAGATCATAAAGAAAACGGTGTCTAGAAACAAAAAGGACTGGCATGAGAGACTGCATGAAGCACTCTGGGCATATCGAACCATGTTCAAAATGGCCACAAATACAACGCCATTCACGTTGGTATTCGGCACTGAAGCGTTACTTCCCTTGGAGATAGAGCTACCCTCTCTACGAGTGGCAGTTCGATATGAGCTAATGAATGAAGAAAATACCCATCTTCGGCTTAAGGAGCTCGATGCCCTCGATGACACTCGTCTCATGGCGTAACAAAACCTGGAAGCTTACAAAGCAAGAATGACGTGCTCATACGAAAAACTAACCAGACCAAGAACATTCCGCCAAGGCGAACTCATGTTAGTCATAAAAAGACCTATGATCCCTAACCGTGCAAAGCGGGGGAAATTCGAGCCGAACTATGAGGGTTCGTACATCATAGACAGGGTTTACCAAGGTGAGGCCTACTTGCTCATGGATATGCATGGCGAAAGATCCTTCCAGCCAATAAACGGCCAGTTCTTTAAGAAATACTACATTTGACAAGTCACAACTTAGGTTAATGATAGATGACGACGCTCGTGTCCGCTCGCTGTCTTTCTGAGTCAAGACTCTATAAGTAGTATTCCGCAAAACTTCGCCTCGAAGCTGGCCCTGGACCGAGATGTCCCTAAACTAACAACAGAACAAGATGTGCCTAAACTAACAATGGACCGTAATGTCTTTAAACTAAATACATCACCTCAAACACGGCGATCGTGGAATTCAAGTCCACAAGTCTCAGCGGCGAGGACTGCAACTCAAGTTCCGCTGGATGCACAGATGCCCCGGTGGCAAAGTCCCCCATAAGTTCCATTGGCGAACAGAGGGGTAAAAAAACGGTATGTCGATAAGAGAAATGGGCACGGATGAAAACCCGAAAGGGCACCGTGAGTAAAAACAGCAGGGCTACCGGTAAGCTTGTGAAAACCCGAAAGGGCGCAATCTCGTAAAATTTTACTTACGAGATCCTCTCGGCTCGTAAGGAGAACTCCCTCTGTGAGACCCTTACGGCTCATAGGATTCAAACTCTTAAGTTACAGGGATCCAAACCTGTCCTTAAGCCGTCATACTCCCCAAGTTGCCCTACAGGCGGTCCGATATTGACCCTTGTATACAATCTACGGGCGCAAATACACGTTTCCCCCACCGAGTTCCACCAATCACGAGAAATGTCCTCATATGGTGAACGACACTTGTAAGTCCTCTCGACTTATAAGGAGAAAACACTCTTGTAAGATCCTTACGACTTATAAGAGAACACACACATAAGAATCCCCACGATTCCTAAAGAGAAAATGCGCCTACGAGATCCTCGATAAATACCTTTATGGGACCCTTAAGACTTATAAAGTCAAAAAGCCTTAGTCAGCAGGATCCTAACCCTGTTTGCTAAGCCACCTTTTGTCACGCCCCGCTTCCCAATATACGGGTAGAGGACGTGATGAGACCGCTACGTATTTACTCTGAAGTAAATACGCTAAGCGTATCTAAGCAATATAAAAGAAATGTACACAAGAGACAAATGTAGTGAAACAACAACTTTATTTATTCACATTCTTTTGTACAATGCATGGATAAGTAAATTCATCTGAATGAAAGCAATGCCTAAACAATGGCATAACAGAAATGAAAGTACTGAAATAAAATGTGTACAATGAAGCTAGAGCTCTGGGTCGTAGGCAAGCTGATCCATGTCCTCGCTGGTAGGCTCGATCTCCTGAGTGTCCAGATCACCTGACAACATTCCAAAGAAGAAAGAGAAGGAATGTCGTCAGTGAACAATCGCTCGGTAAGTCCCAAAGATAAGGGAGAAATAGAATAGACAGAGAGAGATAGAGAGTGTAGCTTTTAAAGTTGTATTATATTGTTATAATGTTGTATTTAGTGTTAACGCTGTTGTTTGTATCTTGGTATAGAAGGATGCCAGTGTATACGAGAGGAGTCTCACTTGCCCCGGAGACTAAGGTATCAGGAACTCAAGGAACCATTCATGCCATGGTACAACAACAAAGGAATACAGGTTAGGTGTCTTATGGTTGCAGTCTTGTGCCACTTATAACACCTTCCGTACCAATCTGCCCCTTAAACCCCGGGATGTCTTGATTGCATTGTTTGTATTGTATTACAGCTTATAATGTCTTGTAATATAAATTTTATAATTGGATGACTTGCCGAAACCATGATATCAGTAAATGGGTATAACTGGAGAATCATGAATGTAACTGGAGAATCATGTAAATGGAAGTATATCCATGGTTTGGTTCAGTCAATACAGGTTGAATATATCGAATATATGGATTCATGGATTCATATTGAATTGTAGTATTGTAGATTGTACTTGAATCATATTCAATTCAGATTATTTATAATGAGACTCGGTCTGAGTCAGAACAATTAGAAAAGAAATTGAAGTCCTGAATTAGGTTTTGATGTTATCGGTAACCGCTGTATATGGGCGGTAGGATTTGTGTCTTTTTCAAAGACGATTACCGTGTTGATAACACCGTTTGTTAAGTTTTCTACCTTAAATAGGCAAGCACCCATATCTCCGGCTCCCTGAGGCTTAAGAGACTGGTCCCGCTTAAACCTATGTTTACTAGGGTCCTTAGGGTAATTTATAGAACATGAGGAGGTTTTATGTAAAAATAATTTTGTATAGTTTTCAAAATACACCTCAAATATTTTATTATCGTCTTTAGAGTTTTCATAGATGTAGATTTTATATATGTGACATTTCTAGTGAGTTAAACCAATTTTTCATAATACATGGTGTTTAATTGTAAATTGTTGACTTGTATGGAATTTCATGGTATTTTCATGTAAAGTGATTCTTTTGACTTAGAAAAGTTTGATTATTGATATTATAACAAAAATAGATATTTTGATGATACATATATATATAAAATAATTTTAATTTATTATTTTTCTAGAAATCTCATTTTTCTTAAGATATTTGTATTTTAAAATCTTTCGAGACCGAAAGCTCCTTGCGGAGGTCTGAATCTCATACTACTAAGCCCAGAGATGTGCCATAATTCGCACCATCCCAGACGGGTTCCTCAAAATGGATTGTAGCGGCGCTTTGCAAAGATTTGTAAAAATACGTAATCTTGTAGAAAACGGTTTTAATAGTAAAATGTATTTAATTGTAAATTCGTATTCCCGTATTCTATGTTCCCGAAAGGTATCGTGCTATGTTGAATATGAGTGTTGTGAAGAGGTGGGTCATTACCTCGTGATCTATTTAAAGGTATAGCAATAAAATATGATGTTTAATGTCCAAACTAAACTACATGGTATTTTACTGAAAAAGTATGATAAAAATTGCAATATGAAATATTTTGCTATGAAACTTGTTCATGATGTTTTTTTAATGATTAATAGTCAATATGTGAGAGTTTGGAATGGTTGTGTTTAATGAAAATTGTACTTTTTAAAGAAAACCGAATCGGAAGTCGAATTAACTCCGCTTCCGCCGGGTTTTAGAAATACAAGTTTTAAGAATAGAGAATAGAAGAGGGAGGAGGGAATTATGGGTTTAGAGTTAAGAGAAGAGGGAGAGGAAGATGTAGGAGGTGCCGGTGCGTCGTTTCGTCGCCGGGAGCTCCTAGGGTCGTCGTCGGAATTTCGCCCTTCGCTAACTCCACTTGTACACAAAATTCTAGAGAGTTTTCTTGAGAGTTTGGACATAATTTATGAGTGAGGGGTGTGTGTTTAGGGGTGGTATTTATAGGGTAAAACTAGGGTTAGGGTAGGTGAAAAGGTGTGAAGAAAAAATGTATTAAACTGTATTAAAAATTGGATTTATTGAATTTTAAAGGGCTCTATTAAGGTGCAGGATTTTTAAAGTATACAGGGGTAGTAGGGAGGCCAAGAGGCAGAACTTTCATGAAGACCAACTCGGGTTTTGACCGAGTTCGGCCGGCGGTGGCGGGCCGAGTCGGGCGATCCGCCGTCCCGAGTTGACCGAGTCGCACCGAGTCAGGGGTCCACGTGTCTCTTGGCGATTTGTCTACCTCTCTGGGACAGTTTGTTTTACATATGAAGTGGGGGTTTTACGAGTTATGCATGTGTAAACCCTTGGGATTCTAAAAATTTTAAAAGAAATCAATATTAAAAATAATGTGGGTGATGGGATTTGAACTCTGGTGCTTTGGTTCAGCAGTGCAAGGTCCTACCAATGAGCTACAAGCTCCTTCTTGCTATTAAAAAGCAAAACAAATTTATAACTTGTGCTCAGACAAAAATACCCCTTTTTGTATTTTTTGAAAAATTGTATAGAAAGTTTCGGGTTGTTATACCATTGTTCAAACCGACAAGGGAAAATGAAGATTCGCTCCTGGAAATATCCCAGTTGTAGCGCTGCTGATGCCTAAATCAGTATTAAATTCCAAGGCCTTTCACGGCAAATGATGATTCGCTCCTGGCAATATTCCAGTCGCATCGTTGCTGATGCCAAAATTGGTATCAAATCTTAAGTTCCGTACTCCCAATAAAAATCAGCGAGCAAAAAATATGAAGAGCCGAAATGATGGGGCAACCCGCAATAAAAATCAGCGAGCAAAAAATATGCATATAAAAATAGCCGAAATGATGGGGCAACTCGCAATAAAAACCAGCGAGGAAAAAAATATGCATATAAAAAAGCCGAAATGTTTAGGCAACTCGCAATAAAAAGCAGCGAGTAAAAAGAAAAAATAGCCGAAATGATTAGGCAATCGCGACTTTCCCGATATAAAAAGCTGAAATGATAGAGCGTCACAGAAAGAAAAAAAATGAAAATGAAACTTTTGCCCTGCAGATGAGTCCACATCGACCCCTGTATACAATCCATGGGCACAAACGAAAAGGGAACCATAGTTTCCCACCAGGCTCCATCAGAAGCAGAGCCAGATCTCGATGGTTCACAGACACCCTAAAGATCAACAACGGCGTTTCTTCTCACTCCAACAGGATGCAGACACGACGTCAACAAGCGACCCCAGGGTCAGCAAAACGGAGCCATGGAAAAGTCCCTAGTTCCAAATCTCGATGGTTTACAGACAACCTAGAGACCACCTCGACATTCATCTCATTACAGCAGAGGCAATGTCAACAAAATAGAGCTATGGAAAAGTCCCTAGTTCCAAATCTCGATGGTTCACAGACAGCCTAGAGATCAACAACGGCATTTCTTCTCACTCCAACAGGATGCAGACACGACATCAACAAGCGACCCCAGGGTCAACAAAATAGAGCCATGGTAAAGTCCCTAGTTCCAAATCTAGATGGTTCACAGATAACCTAGAGACCACCTCGACATTTGTCTCGTTACAGCAGACGCAACGTCAACAAAGCGGAGCCACGGTAAAGTCCCTTGTTCGAAGCCTCGACGGTTCACAGACAACCTAGAGACCATCTCGACATCTGTCTCGTTACAGTAGACACAACGTCAACAAAGCGGAGCCACGACAAAGTCCCTAGTTCCAAGCCTCGACGGTTCACAAACAACCTAGAGATCACCGCGTCATTCGTCTCATTATAGCAGACGCGGTGTCAACAAAGGAAGCGAATGCCAAATTCTTAGCTTCAGGATCTTGCCGACAAATCAAATAAAACCTGAAAGGCTATCGGAGATCATCCCACACCAACGCGGAGTGGTTATGACTCATCGGGGCTCCCAAACTGAGCCTAACCTCAAGTAAAAAGACGTTATGGAAAATTCCTAACGTTTGCTCTTCCGACGGTAATATGACCTAAGGAGATTACTTGAAGACGTCTTGTCCAGCCCCCGAAGGGATCAGAGATACGACAGTCGCGGGGCTACACGAACAGTAGTGTAAAGCCTTCATATCGGGGAAAGCATCAGCCAACGCGACGGTACGACGGATAAAACCCTAGCACCACAGACCCTAACGGATCTCTTTCATAAAGAGAAGGGGTTAACTGTGATGTTAGGACATGTTTGCCTATAAGCCCAAGGAAGGCAAACTACAAACTCCGAAATGAGTTCATAAACTAGAGACTCTGGGATGAGTGAATAAACTACAAACTCCGAAATGAGTATATAAACTACTTCACACCAGATCGAGACATCGAAGAAAAGAAAAATGCCAGTATGAAATAAAATATGTCTTTTATACATGAATTCAAGTGAATACAAGATACATTTCATAATGGAATCAAAATGAATACATGTTATTCATGAATCACAAGTTTACAACCAATACATGAAAAGGTGTGCAATGACAGTTATTAAGGAGGAGGCGTCTTCAACAAATTGTCAAGTCGCTCGCGCGCTCCTCTCAATTCTTTCTTGTGGTCAGCTACAACGGCCAACTCCACTTCGATTTGAGTCCGTTGCTGCGAACAGGATGAAAGCTTTTCATCGATTTCTTGCTTGGCAGCTTCGCAGTCCTGCGTGACCCGCTCGGTGAAGTCAAGCTTCCGTCTTAGCGTCAACCCATCCGAAATACATCGCTGGAGGTTGTCAAAAATAGCTTTCAGTTGCGCGGCATTCGCTTCAACTCGGGCGCGCAATTGGACGTATTCGAAGGAAGCCGCCTCATGTTCCTTTCGCCTCAGGGCCGCCTCTTGTTCAAAATGGCGAATGAAAGGAGCACTCTGCTCGAACCATGCATCCCGCTGAGAGTTCGAGGCCAAAACCTCAAGAGCGAGACTCTTAAGCTCAATCTCATGCAGGCAAGCCTCGATCTTCCTGCAATAATCAACCCAAGAACCGACGGGATCTTCATTATGGAAGTTCATGAGCGTCGCCAGTATTGGATTGACTTTGACGGCAAAATCCATAGCAGAAGAGAGGTCCTCAGCATTGAGATCTTTGATAAACTCGCTTAACGTTCGTCGGCTATTCACGGTGCCCCTGGAGGATGTACGTTTAGCGAAGGGCCCCGCGGGCATTGGAATGCGAGACTCAAAAGGAGCCGGAGCCGGTGTAATCGCTGCAAAATGAATTATGGTCAAATTTCGACTTGGGAGACAATGAAAACACCTGAGGAATGAAATCTATTGTACTGGCTGTGGCAGGCGGCAGAATAGGGAGTACCGGAGGCGCAACTATTCTTTCGCTTCCTCCTCCGACCCGTAATACTGTAGTCAATATAAGGAAGGCTTAGCAACAATAAGTCTACTCATAAAAAAGGGGGGGGAAGAAACATTAGGTGAAGAATATACTGACCAATACCAGAAGGTGGAACGATTTCCGACTGAAAGGAAAAATGCTGGTTTAACACCTGGTACAAATGGTCGAAAAGTACTCCTGCAAAGTTGCAAAAATATATAGTCAATACATGGAGGATTGTATCCAGAGTGAAACAAATAAGTGAGAAACCCATACCTTCCAAGATTTGAGGAGGCGCATAAGAAAGCAAAAGGACAATGACCGTCAAAGTGGTGGCCGGCGACACTTCTTCAGCCGGCACAACCTCAAGGTTTAACGCGCCTATACTCAAGACAAACGAAATTTCATTAGAAGGGCTTAACAGGATTGAAAAACTCAAAAAATAACAACCCAAGGATTACCTGATAGATCAGGGACTGAAACCGTGCCGGAAGCGTCACTAAGTGTAATGGCTTCCTCACTCTCTCTCGAGGGAATAGATTCTGCACCCATTGCTTCATCCCCTGACTCGACGAGGGCCGTCGTAATGCTCATGACACCCGTCGATACCAAGGAGCCACAAGGAGAAAGAGCGGCCGTCTAGACAGTCCCAAATTCCCGAGAAAGAGTGGCCACTTCGGGCTCTGTAATCATCGGCGTTTCGCCAGGACTCGGCCCTGCTTAAAAGAAAATACATATGTCAGAATTCGAGGACCAAGTTCTAATAAAGGACTGGGCTTTACGTTACCTTGAAGTAGCTTTTAAGTTTCTTCCCGAGCTGCACGTGCAACCTGTCTATGGGCGGTAGACAGGGAGGAAGGAACATCCGCCGAAGGAATGTTAGCAGGCGGAATACCGCTTGAGCCCGCACCTGCGACCAAAATATCATCGCGTTCCCTTGCCACTTGCTTCCTGCTCTTCCTTTCAGTCTGAGCAGTGAGAACTGACCTCCTTAAGATTTCCGACAGGGGGACGTTGTCGTCCGAACCGAGCTTTGCCTTTGGAGCTGCTACGGCGTCCATCATCGGCTGCTTCAGCAATGCCTCCTATGGTGTCTTTGGGATGGCCGTGGCCATAGTAGCTGGCTCTAGAAGCTTTGCTGCATCACCACTTGGGATTGGCACTATACTTGGAATGACCTGAGTTACGGTAGTTCCTGCAATAGGGCAAAGAAAAGGGTCAGATCATGAATAAAAAAGAGTAAAGGCATAATGAAACGGATTATAACTAGGCCTAAAGAAACGTGGAGCCCCTCTTCCTCCTCGAACGTCATGAGGGAAGCTGCGATAGCCTCTTCGGCAGAAATACCTGTCGAAAGAAAAAAAGCGTTAATAGAAGCATAATAAAGAGAGAAGGGATAGGCGCATAAGAATATAACTGGAGTATACCTGACTTCGCGATAGAGATCAATGCCGCTTCCTCGCGAGCCAGTCGCTCGGAAGCTGCGAGGGCAGCCTGTAGATCAGTATCGTTCACAGGCGTATCGAACTAACCCTCGTTGGTGCCGTATTCGCACAAGCCCTCACTGTAGGGAGCATGTGGCTCCTGGCCGAATACGACATCGACAAAAAATAGCGTCTACTTCTTTTTCTGCAAACGGACACCAGCTGCCGATGACAAGAGCTTGCGCTTGACAGGCATTTTCGGGCGGCGGGTCCCAATTTCTTTACCAGCGCTAGATTCAGAGGACGTCATGGCAACACCCGATTGAAGCTTCTCAGGGAAAGCTCGTAGGACCACAGTCGTAATATCTTCTCTTAAGGAGGGACTGATTTGTATGTCAAAGAATATTTAGTTACCACAATCAAGAACGGCGTCGCATGGTAGCTAGCCGGTAAGTACGGGTCGGTCCATAAGGATTTTATGAATTTCCTAATTGTTCTGACGAGTTAATTCCGATTGGTGTCGGTTTGATTAAATCTAAAAACTAAATTAATCTAGATCTAAATCTTGCTAGGGTTAGGTTTAGGTTAAGTTTGGAAATGCATAGATTTTCCACCGCTTTCAATACCCAAATTATGATCTATGAGGAGTTATGGTAATTATTAATAAATGGGATTAGGACCATCGGGAAGAAACGGTGTTTCTTCCTCTAGGTTTTTGTCCTTCCTTTCTTAATCCTTACCCTAACCTCCATAGAAAACACGTTCAACCGGGCCTTTATACTACGATATCACCGCTACCTCGTGGGATAGGGTGCCGTAGGGAGCGGTGTGTGCATGTATGCATGGAGTCCTATGAAAATATATAATGGGCAAGAAAGGGGTGAGAGATCTTCATCTCTCAAGCCTTCCCCAAAGCTAACCCTAACAAGCGAGGAGACTACTCGCTCATTAGGGAATGGAATAACATTCTAACTATCTAACTAGGGCAAATAATTAAAAGATCTAACTAGGGCAGATAAGAAATTACCTAGGGCAAGAATTGAAAGTTTACTCCTAAATTGATGCTCTCTTCATTCATTCCAGAAAATTATAGATCTGAATTTTATATTTACAATGAGGCACAAGAAGAGGCATAACCTAAAAAAGGTTTTAGGGCTTCTATTTATAGATTCATAGAAACCCTAGGGTTACAATCGACTCACATCTGCAATTACATTTATACCCTACATAAGGCCTAGTCAACGCGCCGCCTCACGTCCACAAAATTTCTGCGCCGACAGGGGCTTCACATGGCCGCGGATCCGCGGCCAAAACCCATGTTTGGCCGCGGATCCGCGGCCAAAAAGAGGGCTTATGGGCTCAATTTTCTAGGTATTCTTCTGTTGCATTTTTACTTCTATTTTCTTCAGTTGTTTTCTCGGATTGGCTTCTAGATTTCTTCCAGATTTCCACAGTGATTATAGTCGTGGACTTTTACCGCTTGCTTCGTGACGAAGTCTTGAACCTTGCACTGCCTTTGTTCTTTGTGAAATCGTCCATTGATCTTCGTTTAGTCTTCAAACTGTAGGCTTGATCAAGATTCTTCCATTTGATGGTCGTAGTCTCACTTTTGTATCGTCTTTTCGTCAATTTCACTGTTTTTGTTCCGAGAACCTGTAACCTACAACTATGTAGCAGACATAGGTCAAAAGCACCTATTTATTTGTAAAATGAATAAGAAAGGGGAATATAATAATGCAAAATTATGGTATGAACAAATACCCCCAAACTTATCATTTGCTCGTCCTCGAGCAAACCTAGTTTTTATTCTCGAAAAAGACCTAGCCTCACTTTCGCAGGGAAACGCGATTGCACTGAGCTCATGCAACAAGCCGTTAAACCTCTAGGTGTCCCTAGTAGGAGGAGTGTTGTCTCCTGAGGGTTTTCAGTGGATACTACCCACAAAATCCGATCAGTTTGGCCTATTGACTTTTATTCTCCAATTAGGTTTTCCAACAAGGAATTCTATTATCTTCGACTCATAAATTATCCACCCTTATTTTTCACGCTTCCTTATTATTTAACTTAAGATTATATATGTTCTTGTAAACTTACTTAGCTTTCGAAATCTTTTAAGTTTCCTTCTAGGGTTCTATCTCAACTTAGGAATTTTTATCATCTCTACTAAAGATACAAGTCCTATTCTTCATTCCTATCTCTTATCTAAATCCCAATCACATACCCCTATGTGTGTGTGTATATCACCCTTACACTTGGAAATTCAAATCAAGCTATCATACTCTTGTCTGTCGTCCAAAGCACTTATTAATTGGTGAATTTTTAGATGAAATTTGCTCACACATCCTTCATGCGACCGTTAATACTTCTTGAGGTACCAACAACCGATTACAAGATGTGTTTGCACATTAAAGCGTAATTCCTAGTCTTGTAACACCTAAGGCTTTAGCAGTGACTCCCAAACCAGTTGGTCTAAGGCACTAGGTGATGAAGCACCCTCGCTAAATATTTTTCTATTTTGCAGCCTTAAGTAATTACAAAAATCAGTGTTCATTTTTTTATTATCTCTTTATTCACACTTGTATATATATTTTTTATTTTATTTTCCTTCTTACTAAGGACTTTTAGATAAGAGCATTTCAAGGTCTTCTCTACTATTCTAAGTTTCAAGGTTCGTGTTTGTGCGATTTGTAGGGTATATATTTTCAGAATCTTGACTTAAGCTTGGGGATTATTTTTCAGACTTACACTTTAATAAAAATTTCAATACTCTTTCCTTGTTTTAACTTAGCCCAAGAAGTCAACTCGAAATTTGCCTATTTCTAAATAAACTACAAAGACATATACTTTCTACCGTT
The DNA here is from genome assembly GCA_030015575.1 of Agapanthus africanus. Classification (NCBI taxonomy): domain Eukaryota; kingdom Viridiplantae; phylum Streptophyta; class Magnoliopsida; order Asparagales; family Amaryllidaceae; genus Agapanthus; species Agapanthus africanus. The sequence goes on from JASDDO010000014.1 coordinate 601,096,912, forward strand.
AAATTTTAAGAAAGGTTATTTTTAGGGTTTTTAATTTACTAAGTCTAAGATCTAGTTGTTCCTAGCTAGTTAACCTTTTTGTCAAACTCAAGTCAATTAGGGACAAAATTGAATACTTTAATTTTTATAATTTTTAATTTTTTTTCAATTTTTATGGGTTTTAAAATAAGTATGCAAATTCAAATGAATGCAAAGGAAGAAGGCTTACCGAGCATACCCCCAAACTTAACCTTGACAGTGTCCTCATTGTCATTCTACACCAAGAGGGTCAAAATGTCGGCACTCCCATGTTTATTTTTTTACAATTTTTTTTATTGTTAAAAGAAAAACAAAAATTAATATACAACAAGGTTCCCCCCAAACTTAAGTGAAACAGTGTTTCCACTGTTTAAGTGTTAAAGTTCAGAGTTAGGGAGGAGAAAAAATCAAATTATACAAGGCCTTACACAGACTAAAGGTTAGCACCAACCATTCAAAAATTCTATCGTGATAATGGTAGGGTTGGTGGAAGAATGGAGTGTAGAGAAAGGAATTGAGAAACACACGAGACCGTATGGGAAGAAGGGTGGAATATGGTCTCAGTATATTCGGAGAAGAATGGCGGAAGAAAGAAAGAAGTGTAGTACGAACTTGAGGGTGTAAATTGAGTAAATAAATTAGCACAAATTGTGATGACTGATGTGTTAAAAGCGATTGTGCTAATTTATCAACCCGTCGAGAAATGGGGTCAAATCCCTCAAGATTCGCGAGAAAACATGGGTACGTTGAACTTGGTAAACCATCCATTGGAAGCGGAAACACGACGGATTCTTGCGTGGTCGAAACGATGGAAGGGACGAAGGGGAGTGATTTAAGGATAGTCTTATTCTCACCGAAGTAAACTGTCTTGAACTCGAAGGATTCTATCAATGGTTCGAAATGACTGTAAACAACCAAGTTTGTTGGTTCAACTAACTCATCTGAAAATTCAAAGGACTCAAATTCGGGCGGTGAGTCTTCAAAATCGTCCGAAAAAGTGAAACACTCGTAATCGTTATCGGCTGTGAGAACGGTGTCAGATTCAAGGAGGTACGCACTATTGGCGTCCAAACTGCTATGATCAAACAGAAATTTTTCAAGCTCACAGTCCTCAAGCGTGATCTTTTGCGTGGTCGGAACGATGGAAAGGAGGGGGTTTGATTTAGGAAGTATAACAGTTAAAGGTTCAGGAGTATGAATTGGAAAATCCGACTCATCAAACAAAAATGGTTCATCCTCAATATTATCCTCAATACTCTCCTCAATACTATTCTCATAATTCTCCTCAAAAGTTATCTCATCCATGCAATTATCATCAAAATCAAGACGCATATGAAGTTCGGGAGAAATATGTAATGACTCGGGATGATGAATTGGCGATAAAATTTCAGTCAAATCTACGGGTTCATCATCCAAAATATTCCCGGCGTCAATATCCTCAATCAAGTGAAAATCAATTTTTTCTGACACCTCATCAAAAGCATGGATATTTATCAATTCAGGTTCTAGATTGGAGGTGTAAAGTTCGAAAGGATTGGTGACGGTTTCACTCGAAAGTGGCTCTTCACAATCTGGAAAATCAAGCACTACAAAGTCGCACAACTCATTACACGTTTTATTTTTAACTGGTGAATCATTTGCGACACTTGTTTGAAAACCGGAGTTGTGGGATTTAATTGGGTATGGGTAGGTTTGATTTGGAAGTGTGTAGAACTCACTCTCACTACTCAAATTCTCACTCTGTCCAACCGCCTCATCATCCATTCGAATTTTTGGAGCTAGTTTGAAACTAGCTACCGGTTCACTAGCTTGAATAAGGGCGGCCATGGACGCATCCACATTCCTCATCATTTTGGTTTGTCGCTACAATGTACGCTTCCAACGACTGTTCTATACTAGACATGGGTTGTGAAGGGGTTTCAGTAAAAGGTTCAAAGTTGCTTGGATTTTGGAAACTCCCAAATGGTTGTGTAGAAGCAATGTCTATGGAAGGTGTGAAAGTCGGGTAGGACTGGTAGGAATTGAATGGTTGGACAGGAGTAGGATCAACATTTGGATAAAAAGGTGAATGGACTTGTTGATCCCAAGAACTGGAAGTGTTGAAAGGAGTGAAAGATCGGTTACGAGATTGTTCAATATGTTCAGCTATAAACATGGGTTTCGGAGTTACAACAGGACTCGAAAAAGGAGTATCAACATAAGAACGTGGTGAAGGTTGAAATGATTGACACAAAGTGGATGGTGGAGTCAAACTGGTTCTCCTAGATGCTTCTATTCGATCTTTCAAAGAAATTTTGGGCATGGAGGGGTCGTTCGTAATTCGACCAAAACAATTCGCGTATGAAGCAATGTTTGGATGAGGGTACCAAAGTTCGGCAAGAGTTTTGGGAGGTGGGGTACCCATGATGTAAGAAAGGGGAAGAAAAAGAAAATGGGTGAAAGTGGGGTGCACGGAATTCTTACCGACAAGTTGCAAGTTTTTTTTGTAAAAATTTTTCGTTTTTTTTTTCTTTTTGTGGTTTTTTTATGTTGAGCTTTTTGCAAAAAAGATTTTCGATAAAAGGCTTAGGCACACGTTCAATCAACCACATATGCTCAATCAGGCCTAGATCTAGGGTCACCTAGGTCAGCTAGACAGCTCCTAACTGTTCCAAAGGGCAAGATGTAGGACCTCAAACCGCCTCTTCACCGCCAATTTTGGCCAGGTAAGTGCCAGGTTCTCCACCACGTAAGTAGTGGGCCTAATTAAGTAACCACTTGCCTTAGACACACTTGCCTAGACACCACAAAGTCAGGTTAGGATCAACGGTCGATGCTTACAACTATTCCTCTGTCCTATTGAGCGCGAAGTCCTTAGGGCTGAGTCTAATATTTTTTTAATTAAATGATAGTCAATGCAATATGCCTTATGTGATTTCTGGGGTCCGGAGAAGGGTAATGAAATCCCCACCAAATCTAGATTGGTGTTCAAGCCCCTTAAAGTCAATTTAAAGTATGCAAAGAAGTAAACACAATCAAACACTTGCAAACATTTTTTTTTTGCGCGGCGCAAAGAATCCTGCACAAGATCAAGTTATTGAGAAGGGGAGAGAAATTTTTAGCGCAAAGAATCCTGCAGGCAAATTTACAGAGGAGATATCAGGGGGTTCAGAGGAGGAGAGAGAAAGCTCACAGTGATTTTTCCACGCGATGACGTCACCAGAGCACCGCGGTTCCGCCGCCGAAACGCACCTTTGACCGCGGTTCCGTGGTTGACTTGTTGACTCGGTCCTCCAAATTTCTTCTGTTGTCTGTTGTGATATTCCTCTGTTTGTTCAAATTGATATTTACTGTTTTGCTCTCTGGATTTTTCTAGATCCGAAATCGTTCGTCTATCCTGCAAAATTCACACGAAAATACCCTTCAAACAATACAATTTTTTTTAAATATTTTTTTATTTTTTCAGTTTTTATGAGTTTTCAATTTTATATTAACCCGAAATTACAAAAAGAAAATAACACGCCATCCCCGGCAACAACGCCATTTGATTTGTATGGGAATAGAATATTTAGTTACCGTAATCAAGAACGGCGTCGCTTGGTAGCTAGCCGGTGAGTATGGGTCGGTCCACATGGATTTTGTGAATTTCCTAATTGTTCTTACGAGTTAATTCCGATTGGTGTCGGTTTGATTAAATCTAGAAACTAAATTAATCTAGATCTAAATCTTGCTAGGGTTAGGTTTAGGTTAAGTTTGGTAATGCAAAGATTTTCCACCGCTTTCAATACCCAAATTAAGATCTATGAGGAGTTATGGTAATTATTAATAAAGGGGATTAGGACCATCGGGAAGAAACGGTGTTTCTTCCTCTAGGTTCTTATCCTTCCTTTCTTAATCCTTACCCTAACCTCCATAGAAAACACGCTCAACCGGGCCTTTATACTACGGTATCACCGCTACCTCGTGGGATAGGGTGCCGTAGGGAGCGGTGTGTGCATGTATGCATGGAGTCCTATGAAAATATATAATGGGCAAGAAAGGGGTGAGAGATCTTCATCTCTCAAGCCTTCCCCAAAGCTAACCCTAACAAGCGAGGAGACTACTCGCTCATTAGGGAATGGAAAAACATTCTAACTATCTAAATAGGGCAAATAATTAAAAGATCTAACTAGGGCAGATAAGAAATTACCTAGGGCAAGAATTGAAAGTTTACTCCTAAATTGATGCTCTCTACATTCATTCCAGAAAATTACAGATCTGAATTTTAGATTTACAATGAGGCACAAGAAGAGGCATAACCTAAAAAAGGTTTTAGGGATTCTATTTATAGATTCGTAGAAACCCTAGGGTTACAATCGACTCACATCTGCAATTACATTTATACCCTACATAAGGCCTAGTCAACGCGCCGCCTCACGTCCACAAAATTTCTGCGCCAACACGGGCTTCAAATGGCCGCCGATCCGCGGCCAAAATGAGGGCTTATGGGCTCAATTTTCTAGGTATTCTTCTGTTGCATTTTTACTTCTATTTTCTTTAGTTGTTTTCTCGGATTGGCTTCTAGATTTCTTCCAGATTTCCACAGTGAATATAGTCGTGGACTTTTACCGCTTGCTTCGTGACGAAGTCTTGAACCTTGCACTGCCTTTGTTCTTTGTGAAATCGTCCATTGATCTTCGTTTAGTCTTCAAACTGTAGGCTTGATCAAGATTCTTCCATTTGATGGTCGTAGTCTCACTTTTGTATCGTCTTTTCGTCAATTTCACTGTTTTTGTTCCGAGAACCTGTAATCTACAACTATGTAGCAGACATAGGTCAAAAGCACCTATTTATTTGTAAAATAAATAAGAATGGGGAATATAATAATGCAAAATTATGGTATGAACAAATACCCCGAAACTTATCTTTTGCTCGTCCTCAAGCAAACCTAGTTTTTATTCTCGAAAAAGACCTAGCCTCACTTTCGCAGGGAAACGCGATTGCACTGAGCTCGTGCAACAAGCCGTTAAACCTCTAGGTGTCCCTAGTAGGAGGAGTGTTGTCTCCTGAGGGTTTTCAGCGGATACTACCCACAAAATCCGATCAATTTGGCCTATTGACTTTTATTCTCCAATTAGGTTTTTCAACAAGGAATTCTATTATCTTCGACTCATAAATTATCCACCCTTATTTTACACGCTTCCTTATTATTTAACTTAAGATTATATATGTTCTTGTAAACTTACTTAGCTTTCGGCATCTTTTAAGTTTTTATTCTAGGGTTCTATCTCAACTTAGGAATTTTTATCATCTCTACAAAAGATACAAGTCCTATTCTTCATTCCTATCTCTTATCTAAATCCTAATCACATACCCCTATGTGTGTGTGTATATCACCCCTACACTTGGAAATTCAAATCAAGCTATCATACTCTTGTCCGTCGTCCAAAGCACTTCTTAATTGGTGAATTTTTAGATGAAATTTGCTCACACATCCTTCATGCGACCGTTAATACTTCTTGAGGTACCAACAACCGATTACAAGATGTGTTTGCACATTAAAGCGTAATTCCTAGTCTTGTAACACCTAAGGTTTTAGCAGTGACTCCCAAACCAGTTGGTCTAAGGCACTAGGTGATGAAGCACCCTCGCTAAATATTTTTCTATTTTGCAGCCTTAAGTAATTACAAAAACCAGTGTTCATTTTTTTATTATCTCTTTATTCACACTTGTATATATATTTTTTATTTTATTTTCCTTCATACTAAGGACTTTTAGACAAGTGCATTTCAAGGTCTCCTCTACTATTCCAAGTTTCAAGGTTCGTATTTGTGCGATTTGTAGGGTATATATTTTCATAATCTAGACTTAAGCTTAGGGATTATTTTTCAGACTTACACTTTAATAAAAATTTCAATACTCTTCCTTTGTTTTAACTTAGCCCAAGAAGTCAACTCGAAATTTGCCTATTTCTAAATAAACTACAAAGATATATACTTTCTACCGTTAAATTTTAAGAAAGGTTATTTTTAGGGTTTTTAATTTATTAAGTCTAAGATCTAGTTGTTCCTAGCTAGTTAACCTTTTTGTCAAACTCAAGTCAATTAGGGACAAAATTGAATACTTTAATTTTTATAATTTTTAAATTTTTTTCAATTTTTATGGGTTTTAAAATAAGTATGCAAATTCAAATGAATGCAAAAGAAGAAGTATTACCGAGCATACTCCCAAACTTAACCTTGACAGTGTCCTCATTGTCATGCTACACCAAGAGGGTCAAAATGTCGGCACTCCCCTGTTTATTTTTTTACAATTTTTTTATTGTTAAAAGAAAAACAAAAATTAATATACAACAAGGTTCCCCCCAAACTTAAGTGAAACAGTGTTTCCACTGTTTAAGTGTTAAAGTTCAGAGTTAGGGAGGAGAAAAAATCAAACTATACAAGGCATTACACAGACTAAAGGTTAGCACCAACCATTCAAAAATTCTATCGTGATAATGGTAGGGTTGGTGGAAGAATGGAGTGTAGAGAAAGGCGTTGAGAAACACACGAGACCGTATGGGAAGAATGGTGGAATATGGTCTCGGTATATTCGGAGAAGAATGGCGGAAGAGAGAAATAAGTGTAGTACGAACTTGATGGTGTAAATTGAGTGAATAAATTAGCACAAATTGTGATGACTGATGTGTTAAAAGCGATTGTGCTAATTTATCAACCCGTCGAGAAATGGGGTCAAATCCCTCAAGATTCGCGAGAAAACATGGGTACGTTGAACTTGGTAAACCATCCATTGGAAGCGGAAACGCGACGGATTCTTGCGTGGTCGAAACGATGGAAGGGACGAAGGGGAGTGATTTAAGGATAGTCTTATTCTCACCGAAGTAAACTGTCTTGAACTCGAAGGATTCCATCAATGGTTCGAAATGACTGTAAACAACCAAGTCTGATGGTTCAACTAACTCATCTGAAAATTCAAAGGACTCAAATTCGGGCGGTGAGTCTTCAAAATCGTCCGAAAAAGTGAAACACTCGTAATCGTTATCTGCTGTGAGAACTGTGTCAGATTCAAGGAGGTACGCACTATTGGCGTCCAAACTGCTATGATCAAACAGAAATTTTTCAAGCTCACAGTCTTCAAGCGTGATCTTTTGCGTGGTCGGAACGATGGAAAGGAGAGGGTTTGATTTAGGAAGTATAACAGTTAAAGGTTCAGGAGTATGAATTGGAAAATCTGACTCATCAAACAAAAATGGTTCATCCTCAATACTATCCTCAATACTCTCCTCAATACTATTCTCATAATTCTCCTCAAAAGTTATCTCATCCATGCAATTATCATCAAAATCAAGACGCATATGAAGTTCGGGAGAAATATTTAATGACTCAGGATGATGAATTGGAGATAAAATTTCAGTCAAATCTATGGGTTCATCATCCAAAATATTCCCGGCGTCAATATCCTCAATCAAGTGAAAATCAATTTTTTCTGACACCTCATCAAAAGCATGGATATTTATCAATTCAGGTTCTAGATTGGAGGTGTAAAGTTCGAAAGGATTGGTGACGGTTTCACTCGAAAGTGGCTCTTCACAAGCTGGCAAATCAAGCACTACAAAGTCGCACAACTCATTACACGTTTTATTTTTAACCGGTGAATCATTTGGGACACTTTTTTGAAAACCGGAGTTGTGGGATTCAATTGGGTATGGGTAGGTTTGATTTGGAAGTGTGTAGAACTCACTCTCACAACTCAAATTCTCACTTTTTCCAACCGCCTTATCATACATTGGAATTTTTGGAGCTAGTTTGAAACTAGCTACCGGTTCACTAGCTTGCATAAGGGCGGCATGGACGCATCCACATTCCTCATCATTTTGGTTTGTCGCTACAATGTACACTTCCAACGACTGTTCTATACTAGACATTAGTTATGAAGGGGTTTCAGTAAAAGATTCAAAGTTGCTTGGATTTTGGAAACTCCTAAATGGTTGTATAGAAGCAATGTCTATGGAAGGTGTGAAAGTCGGGTAGGACTGGTAGGAATCGAATGGTTGGACAGGAGTAGGATCAACATTTGGATAAAAAGGTGAATGGACTTGTTGATCCCAAGAACTGGAAGTGTTGAAAGGAGTGAAAGATCGGTTACGAGATTGTTCAATATGTTCAGCTATAAACATGGGTTTCGGAGTTACAACAGGACTCGAAAAAGGAGTATCAACATAAGAAGGTGGTGAAGGTTGAAATGGTTGACACAAAGTGGATTGTGGAGTCGAACTGGTTCTCCTAGACGCTTTTATTTGATCTTTCAAAGAAATTTTGGGCATGGAGGGGTCGTCCGTAATTCGACCAAAACAATTCGCGTATGAAGCAATGTTTGGATGAGGGTACCAAAGTTCGGAAAGAGTTTTGGGAGGTGGGGTACCCATGATGTAAGAAAGGAGAAGAAAAAGAAAATGGGTGAAAGTGAGGTGCACGGAATTCTTAGCGACAAGTTGCAAGTTTTTTTTGTAAAAAATTTTTGTTTTTTTTCTTTTTGCGGTTTTTTATTTGGAGCTTTTTGCAAAAAAGATTTTCGATAAAAGGCTTAGACACATGTTCAATCAACCACAAATGCACAATCATGCCTAGATCTAAGGTCGCCTAGGTCAGCTAGACATCTCCTAACTGTTCCAAAGGGCAAGAAGTAGGACCTCAAACCGCCTCTTCACCGCCAATTTTGGCCAGGTAAGTGGGAGGTTCTCCACCACGTAAGTAGTGGGCCTAATTAAGTAACCACTTGCCTTAGACACACTTGCTTAGACACCACAAAGTCAGGTTAGGATCAACGTTCGATGCCTACAACTATTCCTCTGTCCTATTGAGCGCGAAGTCCTTAGGGCTGAGTCTAATATTTTTTTAATTAAATGATGGTCAATGCAATATGCCTTATTTGATTTCTGGGGTCCGGTGAAGGGTAATGAAATCCCCACCCAATCTGGATTGGTGTTCAAGCCCCTTAAAGTCAATTTAAAGTATGCAAAGAAGTAAACACAATCAAACACTTGCAAACATTTTTTTTAGCGCGGCGCAAAGAATCCTGCACAAGATCAAGTTATTGAGAAGGGGAGAGAAATTTTTAGCGCAAAGAATCCTGCAGGCAAATTTACAGAGGAGATATCAGGGGGTTCAGAGGAGGAGAGAGAAAGCTCACAGTGATTTTTCCATGCGATGATGTCACCAGAGCGCCGCGGTTCCGCCGCCGAAACGCACCTTTGACCGCGGTTCCGTGGTTGACTTGTTGACTCGGTCCTCCAAATTTCTTCTGTTGTCTGTTGTGATATTCCTCTGTTTGTTCAGATATGATATTTACTGTTTTGCTATCTGGATTTTTCCAGATCCGAACTCGTTCGTCTATCCTTCAAAACTCACACGAAAATACCCTTCAAACAATACAATTTTTTTTTCCCAGTTTTTATGAGTTTTCAATTTTATATTAACACGAAATTACAAAAAGAAAATAACACGCCATCCCCGGCAACAACGCCATTTGATTTGTATGGGAATATAATATTTAGTTACCGCAATCAAGAACGGCTTCGCTTGGTAGCTAGCCGGTGAGTACGGGTCGGTCCACAGGGATTTTGTGAATTTCCTAATTGTTCTTACGAGTTAATTCCGATTGGTGTCGGTTTGATTAAATCTAAAAACTAAATTAATCTAGATCTAAATCTTGCTAGGGTTAGGTTTAGGTTAAGTTTGGAAATGCAAAGATTTTCCACCGCTTTCAATACCCAAATTAAGATCTATGAGGAATTATGGTAATTATTAATAAAGGGGGATTAGGACCATCGGGAAGAAACGATGTGTCTTCCTCTAGGTTCTTGTCCTTCCTTTCTTAATCCTTACCCTAACCTCCATGGAAAACACGCTCAACCGGGCCTTTATACTACGGTATCACCGCTACCTCGTGGGATAGGGTGCCGTAGGGAGCGGTGTGTGCATGTATGCATGGAGTCCTATGAAAATATATAATGGGCAAGAAAGGGGTGAGAGATCTTCATCTCTCAAGTCTTCCCAAAAGCTAACCCTAACAAGCGAGGAGACTACTCGCTCATTAGGGAATGGAATAACATTCTAACTATCTAACTAGGGCAAATAATTAAAAGATCTAACTAGGGCAGATAAGAAATTACCTAGGGCAAGAATTGAAAGTTTACTCCTAAATTGATGCTCTCTTCATTCATTCCAGAAAATTACAGATCTGAATTTTAGATTTACAATGAGGCACAAGAAGAGGCATAACCTAAAAAAGGTTTTAGGGATTCTATTTATAGATTCGTAGAAACCCTAGGGTTACAATCGACTCACATCTGTAATTACATTTATACCCTACATAAGGCCTAGTCAACGCACCGCCTCACATCCACAAAATTTCTGCGCCGACACGGGCTTCACATGGCCGCTGATCCGCGGCCAAAACCCATGTTTTGCCGCGGATCCGCGGCCAAAAAGAGGGCTTATGGGCTCAATTTTCTAGGTATTCTTCTGTTGCATTTTTACTTCTATTTTCTTCAGTTGTTTTCTCGGATTGGCTTCTAGATTTCTTCCAGATTTCCACAGTGAATATAGTCGTGGACTTTTACCGCTTGCTTCGTGACGAAGTCTTGAACCTTGCACTGCCTTTGTTTTTTGTGAAATCGTCCATTGATCTTCGTTTAGTCTTCAAACTGTAGGCTTAATTAAGATTCTTCCATTTGATGGTCGTAGTCTCACTTTTGTATCGTCTTTTCGTCAATTTCACTGTTTTTGTTCCGAGAACCTGTAACCTGCAACTATGTAGCAGACATGGGTCAAAAGCACCTATTTATTTGTAAAATGAATAAGAATGGGGAATATAATAATGCAAAATTATGGTATGAACAAATACCCCCAAACTTATATTTTGCTCGTCCTCGAGCAAACCTAGTTTTTATTCTCGAAAAAGACTTAGCCTCACTTTCGCAGGGAAACGCGATTGCACTGAGCTCGTGCAACAAGCCGTTAAACCTCTAGGTGTCCCTAGTAGGAGGAGTGTTGTCTCCTGAGGGTTTACAGCGGATACTACCCACAAAATCCGATCAATTTGGCCTATTGACTTTTATTCTCCAATTAGGTTTTCCAACAAGGAATTCTATTATCTTCGACTCATAAATTATCCACCCGGCGTCGCTTGGTCCGCGGCCAAAAAGAGGGCTTATGGGCTCAATTTTCTAGGTATTCTTCTGTTGCATTTTTACTTCTATTTTCTTCAGTTGTTTTCTCGGATTGGCTTCTAGATTTTTCCAGATTTCCATAGTGAATATAGTCGTGGACTTTTACCGCTTGCTTCGTGACGAAGTCTTGAACCTTGCACTGCCTTTGTTCTTTTTGAAATCGTCCATTGATCTTCGTTTAGTCTTCAAACTGTAGGCTTGATCAAGATTCTTCCATTTGATGGTCGTAGTCTCACTTTTGTATCGTCTTTTCGTCAATTTCATTGTTTTTGTTCCGAGAACCTATAACCTGCAACTATGTAGCAGACATAGGTCAAAATCACCTATTTATTTGTAAAATGAATAAGAATGGGGAATATAATAATGCAAAATTATGGTATGAACAAGGACGAACGATAGTCCATCGCTTTAATGGGACAGATGGATTACCAGCGGGGACTACATCCTTGGGATTGAGCAATAACCTCCTTTCTTCCCCGATAACAGCACCCGTCGCATGCTGGTACTACGCTATGTAAGCGTTCGAAGCTTTCGGCACATAGCTTGGCTCGCTAATGAGAAAATTGTACCCCGTGTTTAGTCGCATAAAGTGGTGCAGTGCGCTGCGAATACCCTCCTCCATAGCAACCGGCTCGGCTAAGAATGCCTCGAGAGGAACACCCAGATTATAACCTGACTGTTGAGCAAAGCGGTGTGGGGTGTACCTCATAAACAATACCGAAGCGCTCTGTCTGAATACTAAGAAGCCTGGTCTGATAGAATACAAGTGCAAGATTTCCTGAGCCCTCAATGTGGAAGCCCGTCCTTGAAAGTGTCACGCAACGGTTGCACCACCTTAGTAGATTCCTTGCCGATAGTCAAGACTCTATCGACAAATTGTATGTTGTTCCCAACCATGTGCGAGCAGAGGACCAGTCGCCGAGCCTCTCGCTACGACGGGTCTGACGCATAAGCGTCAACCAGATACATGACCCGAGGAAAGTTGTAGTTGTCGTAGAAGCGGGGTCATTTGTGAACACCGAAAGAACCTAGCACGTGCATCTTGATCCACGACGTGAAGTAGTGCAACGGAAGATATACGGGCTTTATCCCCGGCTGAGTAATGTCTGCCGCTAAGCTCAGGCCATGATATAGATGAGTTAGCCCTGCGATCTAAACGACCACACGCATCCCTGGAATCATGCGGTGGGCCGGATAAAAGACAGACGGCCTCATATAGTGAGGATGCGTCGGAAGAACAAACTAATTCAACCACAGGCCGATGAACCATAGAAAGAACGTCTCTTTGTCGACGTCTGGAGCAGCGAGCTCTGCGAAAGGGATGACCGGAACGTCTGGAATAAAGAAATTCTTCAAATCCGCCTTTGCCGTTGGCAAGTTATCCAAACCAAAACCGAACGGGTCATCAAGCTTAGTAAATTTCACGGCTTGTTTTGACAAGACTTCTGGCCGAAGAAAGCGGGCGATGAAATCTGCAAAGCCGACTCCGTGCCCTCCAGATTCTAAGAACAAACTCTCATAAATATTCAAGACCTTTATTAGGCCCGAGAACCGGTGTTGAATAGCATTCTCCGGAGTAAGGCCCATCACCACTGATTTGGTGGCAAAAATATACTTATCAGGGGGAAGTATCTCCTCGTGATGTTCTCCTCTGACGGGTAAGCTGGAAATTTCCGCAAACACCTCCAAGGAAATTGAGACCTCCTAGTCCGATAGAAGAAATGTGTGGGTTGGGATGTTCCACTGTTCCAGAAAAGCCTTAACCCACCATACATGAGGCGCGGGATATTGGAAAAGGGATGCATATATTGCAGGATCTAGCCCAAGCTTCAGCAGCAGCGACTTCTTGGCCGACAAGATATACCGAGCCCACTGCAAGTAGCCGGCTGAATGGAGAGAAGTCAACCCTATCATATAGACTTGCCCACAAGGGCGCGACTCGCCTTGGCATATGAGCCGCCCCAAAATATCCAAAGCCATTGGTAGTTGTACGAGTATTGATGCCATAGAGGGCTGAAGGAGACCCTCCGAGGTCCAGTTGACCTTTTCTATGGCATAAATAACTTGAGGCGAATCAGCGTAATGAATCACTAAAATTGGATCTGAGGGCGCTGCATAAGAAAAACTGCGCCGACCCCGAATGATCTGATTATACCACGACCCCCACAGGTGAAGAGATTTCTGCTCCGGGTTATGATCTTTAATAAGCACGAAGACTTCTCGATCCACGAGCGCGTCGGCAAAGGCGCTCTCTGAACCGTATGAAAGGGAAGGAAGAGTCGAAGGCCATTGCACCTGCACAAAAGGAGAAGGTTCAGCTATTGACGTTTTGTTCAGAACTTTAACGTTCTTTGATACTTAAATTTTTTTTGTACTGGATTGCAGTGGGAAAAAGGGGGCCCACAAAATTAAGGTGACGCCCCATCATTGATGGGGCAGTCACTCATTAAGAATAGATCCTAAAAGGATTCTCATTTAATGAGAAATGTCATTGTACTAAGGAGTTAAACTCTCTCGAGAGCTGTGCTCTGCAAACAGATTTCACATCTGTCAGAAAATTAAGGAGGGAATAAAATTCCCCAAAATTTCTTAGAGCCATGCGCTGTAAAACAATGGGGTAATCTATCAGAACCCTCAAAACCAAAGCTTTTTAACAGGGTAAAACCCCAAGATCTTTAAGATCTGCAAGAAAAATCCTAAAAACTCTAAGAGTTCTTCATTAAAGATGAGCAAAGCTCTGATTAACTGGTTAAGAAACCCTAAAATACATTTTTAATATCTACGATCTAAGAAGAGCAAAGCTCTGTTAATGGATTCGATTATAATCCTTACCAAGTTTTTAGCAAAGTTCTAACTCTAAAAGAGTTTCCTTGGGCAGAGATCTAAGCTCTGGAAAGAGAATTATATTCTTAGAAAGAAGAAGTTTAGGGAAGATGAACAACAGTCATCTCAAGGGCTAAAGGCTCTACTTATAGGAACAAGGAGACGGTTCCACTTCCGAGAAGATCCAACGGTGGAAAAGATGCCACCGCTGCACTCACGTGTGAGCCACATGAGCGCAACGGCAGGGGGTATTTGTTTCCCTAATAAAAAAGCAAAGCTCTATTCAAAAACTCAAAAGGCAGCGCCTCACCTGTCTTCCATAAGGGCGGCAACGCCAGAGTTAAAAAAAACTCTTAGAAGAGCAAAACTCTGTTAAAAAACTCAAGAGGCGGCGCCTCACGTGTCTTCCATGAGGGCGCCAGAGTTAAAAAAACTCTTAGAAGAGCAAAGCTCTATTCAAAAACTCAAGAGGCAACGCCTCACGTGTCTGCCATGAGGGCGCCAGCGCCACAGTTAAAAAAAACTCTTAGAAGAGCAAAGCTCTATTCAAAACTCAAGAGGTAACGCCTCACATGTCTACCACGAGGGCGCCAGCACCAGAGTTAAAAAAAATCTTAGAAGAGCAATGCTCTGTTCAAAACTCAAGAGGCATCGCCTCACTTGTCTACCACGAGGGCGCCAGCGCTAGAGTTAAAAACTCTTATTGGCGCCGCACGTGCACAGTACGTGAGCGCCGGCGCCTAGTACAATTAAATTCTACTCTCTGTTAAATAGGGTCGTTGGATCAAAGATCCAACGGAGATGATGAATTATCAGAGTGCAGAATTAAATTCTATTGAGGAAATATTCCTCAAATCTTTCTAAACAAGAAAGATTACTCTCTGTAAAAAAGAGTATCGTTGGATTAAAAATCCAATGGTGATTAAAGAATCACCGAGTTACAGAATAAATTATGTATGGGAAAATATTTCCCTAATCTTGTTAAAAACAAGAAAAATATTTTCTGTAAAACAGAAGTCTTTGGATCAAAGATCCAACGGTGGGTAAAATCCCTAAATCAATTAGGATCTCTCAATGAGAGATTTCTTCAACTAATCAAAAGACTTGCCTCTACTATATAAAGGACCCAAGACTTCAACTCTAAAAGGAAGAACCCCCTAATAAGTTTTGAAGAAAAAGGAGAAAGCTTTGAAAGAACAGAGAATTAAATTCTCGAGGAAGAAGAACTCTCTTCTTGGATATTTTAGGTAAATAAAATTAAATAAAGATTCTGTGGATCATTCAAAAAAAAGAAGAAGAGAGAGAACTTAGGAGTGCTTCGCACTCAGTAGGCAGCGCTCAGCGCCCCACGTGCCCCTCACGTGGGCGCTATAAAATAAAGAGTACTTAGCACTCAGTGGCTGGCGCTTAGCGCCCAGGGCTTCACGTGACTCTCATGCGAGCGCCACAGAACATAAAGTGCTTGACACTCATCATTCAGTGCCTAGCGCCTCACGTGCTTCGCACGTGGGCGCCATAAAGAGTGCTCAACACTCCATATAGAGAAAAAGAAAAGAGAGAGTAAAGTGTGAGCGTCAGAACTCACATAAGTGCTCAGCACTTTTTTTGCAAGAAAAAGGAGATTGAGCCCAAACCAGTGCTCAGCACTTCTTTCAAATAAAAGAAAATTGAGTGGGTCAAGCCCAAGTTGGTTAGGTCCCTAATTCAGATCAACTGAGCCCATGGGTTCATTGCTTCCCAAACATGACTCATGACATCTAAAATGTGTTCATCCCACATTTCCTAAGTTAATCTTAGTCCCCCCCAAAATGGCTAATGGTTCTTAGATGGTCCACCATGATCTCTTCCCTCAGACACGGGAATTGGTTCAAGAGCACATCTCTCCATACCTCTGATGCATGTCGTATTAATTCTTTAGCGTCTTAAGAGAGGTAGCGGGTCCCGACAACCAACTGTTTTTGGGTATACTTCTCAAGCTGACGTGCACACCTTAAACCAAATCACACCCCAAATAGGTGTATCCTACATCATCGCCATGCATCTTGTCGCGTAACAAATATACGGGCATAAAATGATGATCTACGGACCGTAACATTCTCAAACTACTACGGACCATAACGTCTTTAAACTAAACTGTTCAGTTGATAAAACTGCACATTTAATATGACATTTTTCCTACTCTTTCTATATAATAAAATGTGTTTATTATAATATATGATACATATGAGAGTTTATGTGTAAAAATACTATTTTTATGTGTTTATATATTATAATTAACATTTGGTAGGAAAAAGTAAGCATATAATATTCATGTAACATTTGGCCCATTTAAATATGCTTACCTTATTAAATACCTTTCACCAATTCTTAATGGTTAAGTTAAAATCTCAATAAAACAAACTCTACTAATATTATTTGTTGAGTTGTTGTGCAGAATTTTCAGGGTTGAAATCAAGGAAATCAAAGTTGTTGGAACAAACATGCCTAATTAAGAAAGTAAACTAAAGAAATCAAGTCTGCAGTGACGCAGAAAAGATTTTCAGTTTCCAGAGATTAAAAAGATCACCACGTGTCATAACGAAAAAGTTCCAGAAGAGCAAATCCTGTGATCCACCTATAAGGCCGCGGATCCGCGGCCAAACCCACCTATTGGCCGCGGATCCGCCGCGGTCTAGCTGTATTGAGAGTTGGGATTTTGTTGTTGCGATCTTAACCACTGGTTTTCAAATTAGGAATCTAGGGTTCTGGCTCTGGGACTATAAATAAGGACCGAGAGCCTCTTGGAAAAATCATCAAGCTGAAGAGATCACGAAGTCCACGACAGGCTCACACATCCAGGCTGATCATCAACTGTTCGTCTACCTCCTTAGAAGAGATCGAGAAGAAAACTAGCATTTTTGTAATCATTTTCTAAGGGAACAAAGTGTAAATGAATTTTGTTGATTAATAAAGGTAGTTGTTTTCTTATTCTATCTCTTTGTAGTTTTTAATATGATTTCTCTCTCCATCTCTTCTTCTCCCAACATGCGCAAGTAATTCTTCGCTTGTTAGGGTTCATGGGATTATGGTAGGTTAATGGATGATGAAGATCCTTAAACTCTTTTTAAGTCCTATAAATTTTATAAACTTTATCAAAAGAATAGTTAACATCCTAATTGGGCGCGCTATCAATTCATTGATAATCGCGACCACGATTAGAGATTAGATTAACAATTGTTTTGGTAAAGGCTAGATATGAACGGAGTTCCATGTCGAGATAGGGGTTAAGAGTGGGAACCCTTTTCCCTCCAGAAACCCTAACCTACATGCATCACTGTCGATCTAGTTTTAAATCTATTAAAGGATAAAAAGAGTAATCTTTAATTAATCATCCATGACTACTAAATCCCAATGAACCCTACAAGTCCCCTTTTAATATTAAACCTACATCCGTAGTTAATCTAGATCTATATTTTGCATCCGTGTTTAACGTAGATCTAGATGCTACAACCATTCTTCACCATTCTTTATTCCTCCTCCTTTCTTTCTCAACACGTCTAAAGTAAGAATAAAATATTCAACGTTTTCCAGAGGACGACCCGTACTCATCTCGGTCTAGCTACACGCGACACCGTTATTGACTGCGGTTAAACTACACATAAATCCCATCAATCAAATGGCGCCGTTGCCAGGGATACGTGCGTAATATTTTTTTCTTACTATTCGTGTTGAATTCTTATTCGATTTATATCATAAAAATAAAAAAAACTGCAAATTGTATAATTAACGATTATTGTGTGAATTTTGCGAGGGAATCTGGAGTCACAGATTTGAGGAAACAAAGATTCAGAGACATTCATCAAGATCCAGAGGAGCAAAGGAGGCCACGTAGAAAAAATCTTCATCAGATCTTCCTAGTCGGCGGCGGAACCTCGGCACAAAGAGCCTATTGGTGGCGGAATCGCGGCTTAAGTAAGGAATTAGGGTTCCAAACTTCTCAGGTGAAATTTTCAACTCATTCTCTCTCCTCTGAAATCCAATAAAATATCTTTTCTGCAGGATTCTTTGCAAAATATTTTTCCGCTCAAAAATCTTTTTGCAAAGTTTTTTTATTTCATATTTTAATACGGATTTTAAGGGGCAAGACCAAAATTCAGATTAGGTGGGGATTTTATCACCCTTCCTAAGCCCTACAAATCACAAACCGAGCATCTGCATCAATTCTATATTAATTTAAAAAATATCTAGACAAGACTCTAAGGACTGTCGCGCTCAATAAGGACAGAGGAAGGTCGTGGGTAATCTATCGCTTATCCGCATTACTTTTGTGGTGCCTAGGCAAGTGTGTCTAAGGCAAGTGGTTACTTAATTAGGCCCGCTATTTTCAGTGATTCGTATAGCAGATACTTCCCACTTACCTGGCACTTACCTAGCTATAAGAGTAGTAAAGAGGTGGTAGAGGATTGATCCTACGGCTTGTCCTTTGGAAGTCTAGGAGCGGTCTAGAAACTTGATCTAGGTAACCTTAGTTCTAGGGTTGTTTGTGCATTTTTGTGTGATTTGTCTAAGTCCGACACACTTTTTCAAAAACAAACCAATTTTTAAATAACACACACGCTGCCACTTGCGCTAAAACCGCTTAGTGCATGCTTGGCTGGACACGGGATTCTAGTGCCCGTCTTGTTCGCATTCCTACTATCGACTCCGAAGTCGGTGCTTCTTCATCTTATTTTCCCCCACCACACACCACATCAACCGAGATGGACGATACTCCATCAGATTATAACACCACGCTGCCACCGCCCATAGGTGCGCAGAATCCACCGCGCATCTCTCTCCAAGAGAGATGCTATCCTATCTGTGGTCCACTTCCCACTTGTCTATCTATTCCACCAGCTAACGGGGATAATTTTGAAATTAAACCCCACTACATCAATCTATTGCCCAAATTTCACGGGCTTGAATCAACAGACGCTTACGTTTTCATCACTAAATTCGAAAACGTATGCGCAATGATGGGTACTTCACAACTGACTGTGGATGCTATGTGCTTGCGTCTTCTCCCATTCACTCTGTGCGACTTGGCAGAAAAATGGCTTTATAATACTGTCGTACACTCTATCACTAATTGGGATGAATTCGTAATAGCATTTCTTAAGAAGTTTTACCCAAACCATAAGACCGCCCATATTAGGAGCGAGATCAACCAGTTCACCCAGCTTCCCAATGAACCATTTTGGAAGTGCTTTGAACGTTTCAAGGATCTGCTTGTCCAATGTCCTCATCATGGAATACAAAGATGGGATTTGTGCCGAATTATATATGAGGGTATTAATCCAGCAACAAAGCAGATGCTTGAAACAACGTGTCAATGCAATTTCATGTCTAAAGATGACGGTGAAGCTTGGAAATATCTGGAAGACTTCGCTGAAAACACTTTGCAGTGGGAAAGCGTAAGACCACCTTCATCTAGGGGAGGTATTCATCAGCTCGATATTTCCATCGCAGTAAAAGCCGAAATGGCAGCGATGTAGAAGAAACTCGACGCTATTGAGAACAAATTCTCATCAGTCTCCCTAAATCAGGTAACGCTTCCCAAGATCGTGTGTAGTTGCTGTTCAGATCCTTCACACTTGATGGAAGAATGTCCTATGAATGCACCGTTTCAAGGCCACGAGCAAACTATTGCTGCTTTTCAGTAGCGACCTAGAAACGATCCTTATTCTTCCACGTTCAATCAAGGATGGAGGAATCATCCTAATTTTGCTTGGAACCAAAACCAACCCCAAAATCAAAACCAGTTCCAAAGCAATTATCAAAGACCTCCTCCACAGCAACCACAACCACAAAGTCAGCACCCCTTTCAGTCACAAAATTTTCAAAATCCGGCCAACACTTCTGTACCGCAATTGGCCGGTACTGATAACTCTTCACTCGCATAAACTTTGGATTTGTTTATGAAACATTCCATTCAAATGTCGGCTGATATGAAGTATTCTATTGACACCATAAAGAAAGACTCCGCCTCCCACGGTGAGAGTATTAAATCAATAGAAAACCAAATTGCACAGTTGAACGCCGCAATGAGTGCGAGAGAGAAAGGGAAACTCCCATCTCAACCCCTACCGAATCCTGGCCACTCACAAAATCATAATGTGAATGTCGTTACTACGTTGAGATCGGGAAAAGTGCTGAATAACGGAGTGGCTGAGCAATTTGATGATGTTAGTGATACCATTGATACCCCAGCTTCTACTTCTTCCCCTAATTCTTCTAGTCTCCCACCTTCATCTGAGCCTATTCTCCATTTTTCCCAAGGCTCGAACACTTCTCCCAATCTATCTAAGACGATTCCCACTCCAATTTTGTGATCAAATTCGTCCCCACAATTTTCTCCACAAATGTTGGACCCAAAATTTATTAATCAAGCTCCATTTCCAAACAGATTAAGGGCCAACAGACCTAACCCACAAATGGAGAAGATTGTGGAAATGTTTAAGCAAGTTAACGTAAATATTCCTCTCCTAGATGCTATTCAACAAGTCTCATCTTATGCAAGAATCCTTAAAGACTTATGCACTAGGAAGAGAAAATTTCAAGTACCTAAAAAAGTTTTCCTTGCGAGTAATGTGAGCACTGCTTTTACACAACAACTACCCAAGAAACGAAAGGACCCCGGAAGTCCTACAATTTCTATTTCTATTGGGGGTAAAAATATTAATCGTGCTCTACTCGATTTAGGTGCTAGTGTTAACTTGCTTCCGTATTCTGTTTATGAGCAATTAGGGATCGGAGAGTTAAAACCTGTGCATTGCACTCTTCAGATGGCCGATCGATCTATCACCCAACCTAGGGGTGAGCTAGAGGATGTGTTAATCAAAGTCGGGGAATTTATATTTCCTGTGGACTTTATCGTTATAGATACACAACCTGTAGCGAACCCATGAAACCAAATTCCGTTGATTTTAGGTCGACCTTTTCTTGCGACTTCCAATGCTGTAATCAATTGCCGTAACGGCTCTATGACCCTATCCTTCGGAAAGATGTCAATTGAGCTTAACATTTACAAGTTGGGAAGTGAACCCTCCGAACCCTATGCTCATGTGTGTTCTGTCAAAACAATAGATTCCGACAGCAGCGAAATTGAAGAGCTTCACGATACTGATCTCGACTCCGCTATTACGTTGTTGTCCGGGTCAACATCTAACGCGGAATATGAACCTTTTATGGAGTCCGAGTATCATCCTGTTCTTTCCAATGAGATTATTATTCGCGATATCGATGAAAGTTTTGAAGAAATTTTTGCTGAAGAACTCGCATTCTTAGAAAATACGGGTGGTGTGATGAATCAATCTCAACACAAAGAAGTTGAACCATCACCACTTCTTCTTATCAATAATAAGAATGCGAGTAATTCATCATCATTGTTTCGTCTCTACAAACCGAGACGTAAATCTTTTCCATTACACCTCTTATCTCCTCCCCACTTCTTCACATCAATAGGCGACATGTTCTTCCACCAACCTTGGTGCTTCATCGATAAAATTTTTGAATGGTTGGTGTTGACTTTTGGTCTTTGCAAGGCTTTACTTTGACCAATAATTTTAACCCCCCCAAATAATTTTAAATGCTTAATACGAATTTACTTAAGTTTGGGGGGGATATTTTGGCTCTTGAAAGAATTTTTTTATAAGATTGTGAGCCAAAAATAAGTTTGGGGGAGGATTTCAGTTTCATTATTTCTTGTCCCCTTTTTCCTCCCAAGTCTACAAGTTTTTGAGCTTAACGGATGACATCAGTGAGGACACTGTTGTAAACAGGTTTGGGAGAGGTTTGTGCTTATTTACGCAATACTTTGCATTATACTATATATAAGCACAAAAAGTTTTTGATAATAAAAGAGTAGAAAGTGAAAAATTATATATGAAAGATAGGAATAGTTTAAGAAAAATAAGAAAGTTAGATGTTTTCTTTAACAAAACTAGTAATAAGTAGTTATGAACCGTTGTCCCAAGGGTTAGTAAGATGAAAGAAGTCACTAATTTGAGGATAAAAATAAGTCTGAAAAATAGTTCTTATTCTGGAAGCCAAACATTTGAACGTTGATACCCTACTATATGTACTTACACACGTCTTGAAGCTCGGGATAGTAGAGGATACCTTGAAATGCTCTTGTCTAAAAGCCAAAGTATGAAGGAAGTAAAAAAAATGAAAAAAAGATAAAATGGTGAAGAAAAATGAACACTGGTTTTGTTATCACCGAGGCAGCAATAAAAAAATATAGCGAGGGTGCTTCATCACCTAGTGCCTTAGACCAACTGGTCTGGGAGTCACTGCTAAGCCTTAGATGGTGCAAGATGAGGAAAATACTAATACACCTAATCAGCAAGCACATGAGTAATCGGTCGGTTAGTACCTCAAGAAGTATTAACGGTCGCATGAAAAATGTGCGAGCAAATCCATCCAAATATTCATCAAATTAAAAAGTACTGAGATAGATGGACAAGAGTATGATAGCTTGAATTGAATTCTACGAGTGTAGGGATGTTCTTTACACACACGTAGGGGCATATGATCGATATTTGGATGAAAGGTAGGAATGAAGAATAAAGACGATGTTTTATTGAGGGATGATGTGATTTCTAACATCTTTTCATGACTATTAAGATAGGGCTCATGACAACTAAAAAGCTAGTGTAGTTGAAAACTCTAAGTTTTCAAAGTCTTTCTTTTATGGTTCTTATCTTTATATGTAACTTTCACCATCTCTCTTTTATTATAGGATTTTGTGGGTGTAATCCGCTGAAAACCCTCAGGAGACAACACTCCTCCTACTAGGGACACCTAGAGGTTTAACGGCTTGTTGCACGTTCTCAGTGCAATCGTGTTTCCTACGAAAGTGTGCTTAGTTTTCTCCTTTCCTTTTTCTCCTTCTCTTGAATAAACTAGTTTGCTCGGGACGATCAAAGATATGTTTGGGGGTATTTGTTCAGTTGATAAAACTGCACATTTAATATGACATTTTTCCTACTCTTTCTATATAATAAAAGGTGTTTATTATAATATATGATACATATGAGGGTTTATCTGTAAAAATACTATTTTCATGTGTTTATATATTATAATTAACATTTGGTAGGAAAAAGTAAGCATATTATATCCATGTAACATTTGACCCATTTAAATATGCTTACCTTATTAAATACCTTTGACCAATTCTTAATGGTTAAGTTAAAATCTCAATAAAACAAACTCTACTAATATTATTTATTGAGTTGTTGTGTAGAATTTTCAGGGCTGAAATCAAGGAAATCAAAGTTGTTGGAACAAACCTGCCTAATTAAGAAAGTAAACTAAAGAAATCAAGTCTGGCAGTGACGTAGAAAAGATTTTCAGTTTCCAGAGATTAAAAAGACCACTACGTGTCATAACGAAAAATTTCCAGAAGAGCAAATCCTGTGATCCACCTATAAGGCCGCGGATCCGTGGCCAAACCCACCTATTGGCCGCGGATCCGCTGCGGTCTAGTTGTATTGAGAGTTGGGATTTTGTTGTTGCGATCTTAACCACTGGTTTTCAAATTGGACTAACGTATCCTTAACAAAAATCCCGTTAAGTAGATCTTACTCTCAAATTGGACTAACGTATCCTTAACAAAAATTTAAGTTGATCTTAATCTCAAACGAAATTAATGATCCTTAAATCAACACAAATCCAAATTTAAGATATACGGATTTAGACTAATCCACGCACTACAGGCGACAACATAAATTAGTCCCCGTATACAATCCATGGAAAACCAAAAATAAAACAAACACACACGACACAAAGTGAACCTCTGGAGCCGGAGAAAGTAGTTATCGCTACGCGGTAACGTAATTAACTGCAGGGGCTTGCGCATGCAGGAAAGAGCGTCCCCACAATCAAAAAACCCTCGCAAACGAGGGGGAATCTGACTAAGTCATGCTATAATGGACGCATCCATCCAAACCTCCGATATACGGTGCCATAAATCAACTTGGCATCTTCGGAGAGGTGGACGGATAAATCCAAATAGCATCTGGCCCCAAATTCAGGAAAGAAGACCTACGCGGTTCGTCTATGTTTTTGGCGGTAAATAATTACATGTGGTATCTTATTAATATGTTGTCCTAAGACTGCACCAATAGAAAAATCGGATGCATCACACATAAGCTCGAAAGGGTGATTCCAGTCCGAAGATGACAGAACGAGGGCTGTAGTGAGGAAGCTTTTAAGTGATTCAAAAGTAGTCTCGCAATCCGAATTGAAGTGAAATGTTGTATTCTTAGCCAAGAGAAGAGTTAAGGATCTAACAATTTTGCTAAAGTCCTTAATGAATCGCCTATAAAATCTTGCATGACCAAGAAAGGATCATACATCCTTGATGCATTTAGGATGGGGAAGGTTATGGATGACATCTATTTTAGCTCTGTCTACCTCCATGCCTTTCGTGAAATGATATGCCCAAGGGCAATACCTTCTTGAACCATGAAATGACAATTTTCCCAATTCAAAGTTAAATTCTTATTCTTACAGCGGGTAAGAATATCGTCAAGATGACATAGGCATTCCTCAAAGGAGTCTCCAAATATGGAGAAATCGTCCATAAATATCTCCAGAAAATTCTAGACCATGTCCGAGAATATTCCCATCATATACCACTGGAATGTAGCGGGAGCATTGCATAACCCAAAGGGCATGCAACTATAAGCAAAAGTACCGAAAGGACACGCAAATATTGTCTTATATTGATCCTTGGGGATCTGGTTATCGCCGGAGTATCCATCCAAGAAACAGTAGTATTCATGCCCGGCTAATCCTTCCAACATATGGTCAATGAAAGGTAGAGAGAAGTGATCTTTCCTCGTTGCGGCATTGAGTTTCCTATAATCAATACATACCCGCCACCCAGTTTGGGTGTGTGTTTGGATAAACTCATTAGCCTAATTAGTTATGACCGTAATGCCAGACCTTTTAGGGACCACATGAATAGGACTTGCCCATTGGCTATCAGATATTGGCTAAATTATACCAATCTAGGCATTTGACGATTTCTTTCTTTACCGTCTCCTTCATAACGAGATTCAACCGTCTTTGTGGGTCTCGGGCTGGTTTGGCTTCATCCATCAAATGTATATGAGGTTCAACAATTAAGGGACTAATCCCTTTGATGTCCGCCATTGTCCAACCAAAAGCTTGCCGATTTGATCTCAAAACCGAAAAAAGAGCGCTCTCTTGCTCTAAAGCTAGGAAAGCGGATATGATAACGGGCAAAGACTCATTCTCACCTAAATATGCATATTTAAAATGAAAAGGTAGTAGCTTAAGATCTAGTGCCGGCGGAGAGACGCTAGAAGGTAGGGTAGGGGAATTATACTCGGACACTGTTCAGTCGAAATTATTGCAATCTGTAACACATCAATTTCCTCATTATTCTAATCATCTAAGGATAGTTGATATAAATATAACACATATTACCCGTTTGTCTGGAAAATACCAAAGACCCTGTGTTATATATATATTCAACATTCTTTAAAGGAAATTGTGTGTTTAGTACTTCACGCATGATATTGTATATCTCAAAATATTTCATCGAGATGTTGTGCAGAAAATTATTCATGTCAAAGAACCGGAATCACAAATTTGCCGACAAAAAGCAGCAAGTCAAAGAATTCAAATCTGGCAGAGATTTAGAAGAGATAAAAAAATTCCAGACATCAAATGAAGACCCAAATACCAACACCAGAAGACCCCATGAAAATGATGCAAAGATCTCCTTAAATGGCCGCAGAACCGCGGCCGATCCAGCCTGATCCGCCGCGGATCCGTGGCCGAGTGGAGTCGTCGGCGGTCGAAAATTCTCCAGAACCTTCTCTATAACCGCCTACCTTCCTCAAGACGCTTCATATACACGTGGCTTCTTCTGGAAGGCTCTGCATAACTACCAAGCTAATGAAGGAAGCTTAATTTGAGGGTATAAAAGGGGATCTAGATCTAATTTTTTGGGGTTACTCATTATCATACAATTGAGCCACAATTACAATTCAATTCAAGTTGAGTGACACAACTTGAGATCCAATCAAAATCCAATCAAATCAAGATCCATTGAGAGCAAAATCAAGAGACAATCGAAGATCTTTTATCGCAACGCCGATCATCATCAAGAGAAAGAGATCCGCGATCGATTCACGTCTCACGAAGACCGAGCCGAGCAAAGATCGACGACAAATTCCCTTTCAAAGGAGCGATCGAGAGCTAGTTCTGTAAACTCGAATTGAGAGGTGTAATTTGAAGGAGATTTAATAAAGGTGATAATTGTAATTCTCGCTTTCTTTACATTCTTGCATTATGAAATTTCTCGTTCTTGATTGTTTAATTTTCATGATGCGTGAGTGAAATCTCCGCATGTAAAGAAATTGAGAGAATCGGTAGATCAAGTGATGATAAAATCCTAATACTAATCTTAAGTCTTATGAGGATTGTGAACTTTAGGAAAAAGAATCATTAATGACCTAATTTGGATCGAGATCACGTTCTTATTAATTTCGTTGCAAATTAGAGATCAAATGATTGATGATTTTCTTTGCTAGAGGCTAGATTTGAATGATGATCAATGAAAAGACAAAGGATAGTGAAGGAGAAACCCTAGTTTCTTCAATAGATCCCTAATCTTCATTCATCACAATCGTCCTAGCTACAATTCATCAATAGATAAGATTCGTCATTGTTAGATTCATCATTGCTACTAATTCAATCTAATCCTACAAGCTATTCTTCATATTCTTGATAATTCAAATTGATATTGGACACTATCTTGATTTCTTAATTCTTGAATATATTCTTGATTTTCTTGAAATGAAAACTCAATTAAATCTCGAATTAGTTTCTTGAATTTTCTTTTATATTTTCTTTCAATTCATCTAAAGCAAGATCGAACAAATCCTCGCATCTCAGTGGACGATCCGTATTCATTAATGAGCTACATAGACACCGTTATTGATTGCGGTATAAATTCTTTGGTTGTGAATATATTTTTCAAAACACAATCCATACGATCAATCAAATGGCTCCGTTGCCGGGGATTGCGTGCTAATTTGTTCGTTATTGCTATTTGAGTTGAAATATTATTATTCCATCAGAATTTTAAATCAAAATCGCATCGTGTGCTTAACGATTTGTTGTGAATTTTGCAAGGGAATCTGGAATTATTGTAGCATTGAGATCAAGATTCTGGAGCATTAAAGAAGGCCAGTGAAGCAATAGGAGCACCAGGAAAAATTTTACTGCAGAGATCTTGTGAACCGACCGCGGAACCGCAACCATTAGCAAGGATTCACCGTGGAACCGCGTCTTTTTAGTCGAATTGGAGCTCCGATTTCCTCTGGTATATTCTTAACTTTCTTATCTTCTCCTTTCTCTTGTCCAATAACCATTTTCTGCAGGATTCTTTGCAAAATTTGCAACGCCGTTAAAAGAAAAATTTGTTGCGTATTTTGATATTGATTGTTGTATATTTTAATATGGAAATTAAGGGGAAAAGACCAAATTCAGATTAGGTGGGTATTTCATTACCCTTCCTAAGCCCCAAAAATCACAAAACGAGCATCCGCATCACCCTCATTAACTAAAAAAATATCCAGACAAGACTTTAAGGACCGTCGTGCTCAATTAGGACAGAAGAAGGTCGTGGGTAATCTACTGTTTATCCGCATTTCTTTTGTGGTGTCTAAGTCAAGTGTGTCTAAGGCAAGTGGTTACTTAATTAGGCCCGTTATTTACATAGCGGAGAACCTCCCACTTACCTAGCTCTTACCTGGCCACAGAAGGGATAAAGAGGCAGTAGAGGATTTATCATGCGATTTGTCTTCTGGACCTAGGTGACCATTAGATCTAGGGTTGCTTGTGCATTGTTGTGTGATTTTTCAAAATCTGTCTTTTTCAAAACCAAACACCAAACCAACATTTTCTTTAATTATCACTTACGCTGCCACTTGTGCTAAACCATTTAGTGCATGCTCGGTTGGACACGGGATTCTAGTGCCCGTCTTGTCCGCGTTCCTTCTATCGACTCCGAAGTTGGTAATTCTATATTTTCTTTTTTTTCACCCACTACCACATCCACTTTGATGGACGGATCTCCATCGAACTTTTATAAAACCACTCTGCCACCGCCTGCAGGTGCGCAGAATCCATCCCGCATCTCTCTCCAAGAGAGATGCTACCCTATTCGTGGTCCTCTTTCTACCTGTCTTTTCATTCCACCAGCCAATGGGGACAATTTTGAAATCAAACCTCAATACATCAATCTTTTACCCAAATTTCACGGTCTCGAGTCTGAAGACGGATACGTTTTTATTACCAAATTTGAAAACGTATGTGCTATGATGGGTACTTCACAGCTTTCTGTGGATTCTATGCGTCTACGTCTTCTCCCGTTCACGTTGTGCGATTTAGCCGAGAAGTGACTTTATAACACAGCTGCACATTCTATTACAAACTGGGATGAATTCGTCATAGCTTTCCTTAAGAAATTCTACCCCAATCATAAGACAGCCCGAGTCCGTAGTGAAATAAATCAATTCTTCCTAATGAACCATTTTCGAAGTGTTTTGAACGCTTCAAGGATCTGTTCGTTCAATGTCCTCATCACGGAATCCATCGATGGGATCTGTGCAGAATCATATATGAGGGCATTAATCTTTCAACAAAACAGGTGCTTGAATCTATGTGTCAAGGCAACTTCATGTCTAAAGACGATGGTGAAGCTTGGAAATTTTTAGAAGATTTCGCTGAAAAAACTTTACAATGGGCGAGTGCAAGTCAATCATCGTCTAGGGGTGGTATCCATCAACTTGATGTTTCCATAGGAGTCAAAACTGAAATGGCAGCAATGCAAAAGAAGCTTGAAGTTATGGAACACAAATTTTTATTAACCTCCCTAAATCAGATTACACTCCCCAAAACTGTCTGTGGATGTTGTTCTGATCCATCACATTTGACAGAAAAGAATGTCCTTTGAATTCCCTGTTTCAAGGTCAAGAGCACACAAATGCTGCTTTTCATCAAAGACCTAGAAACGATCCTTATTCTTCCACTTATAATCAGAGTTGGAGGAATCACCCTAATTTTGCTTGGAACCAACACCAAACTCAAAACACGGTTCCAAACCAAAACAACTTTCAAAGGGTCCCTCCATAACAACAGCTACCACTACAACTGAGTTAGCACCCCTATCAATCACAAAATTTTCAAAATCCGGTCAACACTTCTGCACCGTATAATAATTCTTTGCAATTGACCGGTACCGATAACTCTTCTTCACTCGAACGAACCTTGGAAATGTTTATGAAACAATCCATCCAAGTATCGGCTGATATAAGGACTTCTATCGATGACAAAAAGAAAAACTCCGCCTCCCAAAGCGAGAGTATTAAATCGATGGAAGCACAAATTGCACGAATAAATGCCGAAATGAGTGCTAGAGAGAAAGGGAAACTTCCGTCTCAACCCTTACCGAATCTTGGGCATTCACAACACTACAATGTGAATGCCATTACAATGTTGAGATATGAAAGAGTGCTGAATAATCAAGTCAGTGAAGAGATTGATAATAATGATGAATCTATCAATAACACCCCGGCTTTCATTTCCACTTTTCTTTCCACTTCTACTTCCACTTCCAACCCTTGTCCGTCTACCCCACCACCTTCTTGCGAGCCTATTCTTCGTTTTTTCCAAGGCTCGAACCCTCAGCACACTTCTTCTAGTCCACCAAAGACGATCCTCACTCCTATTCTGGGATCTGTTCCACACACACCACCTTCTCCAATGTTGGACCCAGCTATTATTGCTAAAGCTCTTTATCCGAATCGTTTAAGGGGAAACAAATTGAGTCCACATATGAAGAAGATTATGGAAATGTTTAAACAGGTTAACATCAATATCCCTCTCCTAGATGGTATACAACAAGTCCCGTCTTATGCAAAAATTTGAAAGTACTTGTGCACTAGGAAGAGGAAGACTCAAGTGCCCAAAAAGGTATTCATGACAAATAATGTTAGCACTTCTTTTACCCTACAATTACCAAAGAAACGTAAGGACCCTGGCTATCCTACAATCTCGGTTTCTATTGGGGTAAAAAAATCAACCGTGCTTTACTTGACCTTGGCGCAAGTGTTAACCTGCTTCCATATTCTTTTTACGAGCAGTTAGGGATTGGAGGGTTGAAACCAGCTCATTACACTCTCCAAATGGCAGACCCATCAATCACCAAACCTAGGGGTGAACTCGAGGATGTGTTGATTAAAGTCAGGGAATTTATATTCCCTGTGGACTTTATTGTTTTGGATACACAACCTGTTGCGAACCCACGGAACCAAATTCTGGTGATTCTTGGTCGACCTGTCCTAGCCACTTCCAATGCTGTCATTAATTATCGAAACGGCTCTATGACCCTATCCTTCGGAAAGATGTCAATTGAGCTGAATATTTACAAGATTGGAAGTTAGCCGTCTGAACCTTCTGCTCACATTCTTGATGTCTGTTCTGTCCACGAGATAGCTTCCGAAAGCTGCGAGGTTGATGAACTTTGCTTTGAAGATCTCGATGACATTAGCACATCATTGCTTGATCTTACACATCTTAGTGAGGACACTTTTGATGAGTCCACTCCGGAGTCTGAAACTTTGGACTCATCACTTTCCGAGTCTGTATCCTTTGCAGGTTACGAGCTTCTTCGTGAATCTAAATGTCATTCTTTTACCCCACCTTCTATTGTTTCTCCGCCGACATTAAATATCAAATTATTACCTTCTCACCTTAAATATGCATATTTAAGTGAGAATGAGTCTTTACCTGTGATCATATCAGCTTCTCTAGCCTTATTAGAGCAAGAGAACGCTCTTTTGACGGTCTTGAGATCTAATAGGTAGGATTTTGGTCGGACAATGGCGGACATCAAAGGGATTAGTCTCTTAATTGTTGAACATCATATACATCTTATGGATGAAGCCAAGCCAACTCGAGAACCACAAAGACGGTTGAATCCCGTAATAAAGGAGGCGGTAAAGAAAGAAATCGTCAAATGTATCGACAGTGGTATCATTTACCCAGTCTCTGATAGCCAATGGGTAAGTCCAATTCATGTAGTCCCTAAGAAATCTGTCACGCCCCGCTTCCCAATGTACGGCGAAGTGGTCGTGACGAGGCCCGCTACGTATGTACTCAGAAGTACATACGCTAAGCGTAACTAAGCAATATAAAATAATCACAAGAGACAAATGAGATTGAGATAACAGCAACTTTCATTAATAACATTCTTTATACAATGCATGAAATGAAAATACAACTGGAATAAAAAAGAAAGCAATGCCTAAACAGTGGCATAATAATAAAAGGAAATACTGGAAAGAACAAGTACAAAGTCTAGAGCTCTGGATCTTCTTGGAACTGCTCCAAATCTTCAGTTGTTGGCTCGGTCTCAACTTGGTCCAACGCACCTGACGACATTCAAGGAAGAAAGAAATAGAATGTCGTCAGCGAACAGGTCGCTCGGTAAGTCCCAAAGAAAAGTGGAGTGAGAATGGCAGAGTAACAGTATTTTCTAGAGTATTATGTTGTAGAATATTATGGAATATTGTTTAACGCGGTTGTTTGTAGCTTGGTACAGAAGAATGCCAGTGTATACGAGGGGGATCTCTATATGCTAGAGATCAGTGCAAACGGAGAGTACAAGGAACCGTTATGCCACGGTACAACAGCAACAGTATTCATGTTAGGTGTCTTAATCTGACCACCTCATTCCACTTTTAACATCTTCCGTACCAATCTACCCCTTTAAACCCCGTAATGTTTTAACAGTGTTGTAGTAATGGAATATGTAAATTGAGTGACTGACCAAAACCATGATATCAGTAAACATGTTGCAACTGTATAATCAGGTAAATGGAATATCAGGATAATGGAATGAATATCCATGGTTTGATTCAGTCAAAAATGAATATATTGTTAACTGTATTCAGGGATTCATGATTTCAAGTTGTGTTGGAATATGATTGAAATATAGATTGACTTGAATTATATTCAAGTCAGAATTAGTCAGACTCTAACCCGAGTCAGACTAAAAGAAAGATAATTTGAAGTTCAATATTAGCTAGGGGCCTTATTGTAATTTGTGAAACTTGAGGGGGTTTTATGTAAAAAGTACTTTTGTATAGTTTTCAAAATATACCTCAAGTATTTAATAATCGTCTTTATTATTGTAATGGATGTGAATTTTATTTGTGTTATTCTAGTGAATATATCCTAATAAAAGTATTAATTGTTTATTTGAAATTCGTGGTATTTTAATGTAACTTTTAATCTATGATTTTTAGGAAAAAGTGGAAACTTGATATTATAACAAAATAAGTGTTTAAATGATAATTATATATAATAAAACACTTAAATGATTTTTAAATGAATATTTTATTTACAAAAAATATTACTTTCCTTAAATATTGTATTTAAACCTTTCGAGACCGAATGCTCCTTGCGGAGGTCTGAATCTCGCACTACTAGCCTGCGGGTGCACGATGAACCGTGCTATCCCTAACAGGTTCCCCACGAATGGGTTGTAATGGCACTTTGCTCAGGTTTTATAAATACTTTTAATTTAGGGAAAAGATTTTCTAAATATAGGGTATTTATTTGTAAAAGTATATAGTTCTCCATATTTTAGTTGTTAGGGTTTCCTAGACCATCTAACCTATCTTCTATGGTCTAAACGATGAATCATTAGAGCCTCAAATCGCCTCTTCACCATCATGCAGCCAGGTAAGTGCCAGGTAAGTGGGAAGGAACCACGTCGTGGGCCTAATTAATAACCACTAGCCTAGACACACTTGCCTAGTCACCACAAGACAGATTAGATAACGATCGATGTCCATGACCAATCGTGTTTTCATTTTGTATAAGTTTTATTTAAAAAGAATTTACAATTTAAAGATTAAACTAAAAGTTATAAAGATTATGGTATTTTAGTGAAAAAGTCCTATAATATCGTATTCTGTATTTTGTTATTCAGCAATTAGGGTTATAATGAGTGTGTGTAAGGGTAGGTCATTACCCCGTGACTTATATTAAATTTTGGTGAAGTTTCAAGGTGAAATAAGCTATGTTAAACTTAAGGGTATTAAGGTGCAAGAATACGGTTTCGATAAACGTTATCATTTCATGTGTGAAATTTCATCCAAATTGAATGAAACAAGTTTTGTTATCAAAATAAACATGATTAGGAGTGGGGTATCTAAATAGAACATTAAAATTTAACTTGATGGTATTTTTATGCAAGAAATACGGTTTTCTAAAGAACTTATCATTTCATGTGGAAAAGTACAATTAAATTTGATTTAAGGGTGATTAATAGTCAACATGCAAGAGGGTTGATAATATGTATTAGGTGACAAGTGGAATTTTTAAGAAAAACCGAATCGGAAATCGGTTTGTCCGATTTCCGTCGGGTTTCAAAAAGTCGTATTTTGCAAATATAGAAAAGAGAGGTAGAAGGTTGGGACTTACGGGTTTGGACAAGCTAAGCGTTCTAAAAGGTGTGGTGGTTGCCGATTCGTTGGAAACGTCACGTCGGTCTTGATCCGGTCGCCGGAATCCGTCGTCGGTTTCGGCAGCGCTTCGCTTCTCGCTCTTTGCACCAAGTTCTCAAGAGTTTTAGAGAGTATGCTTAGAGTTGTGAGGGGGAAAGGTAGAGGGTAGGGGCCTTTATATAGGGCTAGGCTAGGGTTAGGGTTAGGGTAGATGAAAAGTTAAAAAATAAAAATGTGATAAAATGTAATAAAAATGTATTAAAAGTGGAGTAATTGGGGGTTTTAAAGATCTCTGGAAGTGGGATTGGGCTGAAACTTTGCAGGTGAGTAGGGAATACCAAAAGACACAACTTTCATGTTGTGACCCTTGCCGGAATCGGCCTAAAAGGGGGTGACTCGGCCGTGACTCGGTCGGATCACTGAGTCGGCCGAGTCAAGGCCGAGTTGGCCGATTCCCGACCGAGTCCAGTGACCTGGATCTCCCCCGACGGTCCATCTACCCTCTGCAAGTGTTACATCTTTGGGTGTAGTGGGGTTTTTGTGAGATATGCACGTGTAAACTCTAGGTATTCTAAAGGTTTTTTAAAAAATCAATAATAAAATTAATGTGGGGTATGGGATTCGAACTCTGGTGGCTTGGTTCAGCAGTGCAAAGTATTACCAATGAGCTACAAGCTCCTTCTTGTAATTATTGTAAAGAGATAGATACTTAAAGTGTTATCAGCAACATTAATACTCCAAGTATACTTCAATTTTAAATCAAATTTTGGTATACAAAAATTGGAGTTGTTACAATCTA
Organism: Agapanthus africanus; assembly: GCA_030015575.1. Taxonomy (NCBI): domain Eukaryota; kingdom Viridiplantae; phylum Streptophyta; class Magnoliopsida; order Asparagales; family Amaryllidaceae; genus Agapanthus; species Agapanthus africanus. Next base: position 601,131,323 of record JASDDO010000014.1, read on the forward strand.
CCCTCCTTACAAAAAATTTCGTCCTCGAAATTCACAACTTTTATTTAAGGACTAATTTACAAAAAGGTGCGGATATTTTGCACGCATCTCATCTTCCCTTTCCCACGTGGATTCTCCTGGAGTGTCTTTTCTCCACATTACCCGGACCAAATTAACTTCTTTGTTCCGAAGTGTCTTCACTTTGCTGTCCAGGATCTCCACAGGTTGCTGCTCACAAGACAAATCGGGCTGTATCGTGAGCTCTGAATGATCAAGTACATGGCTGGGGTCACTCACATACCTTCTGAGTTGGGATATGTGGAACACGTTATGCACTCCTTCCAATGAGGGTGGAAGCGCTAATCGGTATGCCACTTCACCGACTCGTTCGAGTATATCGAACGGTCCAATGTATCTCGGACTCAACTTTCCCCGTCTTCCAAATCTGATCACTCCGCGGTTCGGAGATATCTTCAAGAATACATGGTCTCCTGGCTGGAACTCCAAGTGTCGTCTCTTTGCATCAGCCCAATGTTTCTGTCTATCTTGGGCTATGCGCATTCTTTCTCTGATAGTACGAACCACATCAACTGTCGCTACTATCATCTCTGGTCCAAGGAGTTCCCTATCTCCGATGTCGTCCCAACTTAATGGCGATCGACACTTCCTTCCGTATAATGCTGCAAAAGGTGCCATTCCTATGCTTGCTTGGTAGCTGTTGTTGTACGCGAACTCCACAAGATGCAAGTGATCTTCCCACGATCCCTTGAAGTCGAGCATACATGCTCTGAGCATATCCTCCAAGATCTGAATAGTTCGTTCCGACTGACCATCTGTTTGTGGATGATAAGCCGTGCTGAAGTTCAGACTTGTTCCCAAGCTAGCTTGCAGACTTTGCCAAAATTGTGATCGGAACCTGGTGTCACGATCGGAGACAATGCAGACTGGTACTCCATGCAGTCTCACAATTTCCTGTATGAGTTCATGGGTATCAGAGATAGTACATTGTGAAGAGTTTTTAAATCTAAATTAGATTATTACCTCCATGTACTTCTTTGCTAATGTCTCAGTTGATTGGCCAACTCGAAATGGGATGAAGTGAGCCGACTTTGTGAGTCGATCCACAATGACCCAAATCGCATCGTTACCTTTTGTGCTGCGAGGAAGAGCAGTTACAAAGTCCATCGTGATGTGCTGCCACTTCCATTCTGGGATTGGTAACGGTTGAAGTAGTCCAGCTGTCCTATGATGTTCAGCCTTTACCTGCTGACACACCAAACATTTTGCGACACTCCTGGCTACTTCACGCTTCATTCCATGCCACCAATAATTCTGACGTAGATCCTTGTACATTTTGGTACCTCCAGGATGTACTGAATAGGGAGAGCTGTGAGCTTCTCTCATTAACTCTTCCCGAACAGGACCCTTTGGTACACACAATCTGCTGCCGTATCTCAAAGATCCGTCTTCGTGGATGATGAAATCTGTTCTGAGTCCATTCTCCACTTGTTCTCTGATCTTTTGCAACTTAGCATCGCTGGCTTGAGCTGCTTTGATCTGATTGACAATGGTTGATTGAACTTGTAGATTCATCAAATTTGAAATATCACCTGGCATGACTAGTTCGATCTCCATCTGATGTAGGTCTTGCTGAAGCTTCCACTGGGTGGTGAGATTCATTGCTAATGGTTGGCGACTAAGAGCATCAGGTACTACGTTCACCTTTCCTGGATGATATTGCAAATTGATGTCGAAGTCCGCCATAAGTTCTAACCATCTTCTCTGCCGCATATTCAACTCCTTCTGGGTAAACACATACTTCAGACTTTTATGATCTGTGTAGATGTTCACTCGTTCACCAAGTAAGTAGTGGCGCCAAATTTTAAGAGCAAAAATAACGGCTGCCAACTCTAGATCATGCGTCGGGTAATTGCGCTCATGAGTCTTCAGTTGTCTTGAAGCATAAGCCACAACCTTACCGTGCTGATGTAGAACACATCCTAATCCTTTACCGGATGCATCGCAATGTACTTCGAATCCTCCAGATTGATCCGGTAATACAAGAATAGGTGCAGACGTCAGCCTCGACTTGAGTTCTACAAAAGCTTGCTCGCATGCTTCTGACCACACAAATTCTTCATCTTTTCGTGTGAGCTTGGTCAGGGGTGATGCTATCTTCGAAAAGCCTTCAATGAATCTTCTGTAATATCCAGCTAAACCCAAGAAACTCCGAATATCCTTCACAGACTTTGGTGTAGGCCATTCGCTGACTGCTGAGACTTTTGTTGGATCCACAGAAATTCCTTCTCCTGATACGATGTGTCCAAGAAAACCAACCTGTTTTAGCCAAAACTCGCACTTGCTGTATTTGGCATAAAGCTTATGTTGTCGAAGGGTTTCCAGGACAATTCGTAAGTGCTCCGCATGCTCTTTCCGATTCTTAGAATATACCAGGATGTCGTCGATGAAGATGACAACGAACCTGTCTAAATACTCCCGGAAGACTTGGTTCATAAGATTCATGAAAATTGCTGGTGCATTGGTCACTCCAAATGGCATTACTAGAAATTCGTAATGTCCATAGCGAGTTCTGAAAGCTGTTTTGTGAATATCAGCTTCCTTGACCTTCACTTGATGATAACCTGAACGAAGATCTAGTTTAGAGAAGACACAAGATCCACTTAGCTGATCGAATAAGTCGTCGATGCGCGGAAGTGGATACTTGTTCTTAATAGTAACTTCGTTCAAGGCTCTATAGTCGATGCACATTCTATATGAACCTTCCTTCTTCTTCACCAGTAGCACAGGTGCTCCCCAACTCGAAGTGCTGGGACGAATCCATCCTTTCGCCAGTAATTCGTCCAACTGTGTTCGTACTTCCTTCAAACCTTCTGGACTTAGTCTATATGGTGCTTTGATTACTGGTTGTGCTCCTGGTACTAAGTCAATACTGAATTCAAGAGCTCGATCAGGAGGCAAACCTGATATATCGTCAGGGAATACGTCATCGAACTCTCGAACTACCTCCGGTCTTGCTTCTTCTTCTGCATGAGCTGCCGCAACTATTGCTTCCCTTGGCTTTGCTTTGTAAGTGCTTGGCTCCAATGTACGGTCTCCACTCTTAAAGTAAAAGATCGGATGATCCGGAATCTCAAATACTACCCTCCTTTGGCGACAGTCGATGGTAGCATAAAAGGTTCCAAGCCAGTCCATTCCTAGAACCACATCAAAGTTCGGTATGTCCAGTACTTTGAAGTCAGCGTAAAATTCTCGACTGCAGACGATGACCGGACACATGCTGTATCCCATAGTTGCCTTTAGAACACCATTTCCAGAACTGACGTTCCAGCAGGATACAAGCGGTGAGACTGGAATCGCATGGGTTCGGACAAACCGTTGCGACATAAAGCAGTGGGATGCTCCAGTATCAAACAGTGCAAGTGCCGGTAGTGAAGCTACTAGAATTGTACCTAAGGTATATGGGATAGGTTTTAGGTATAGGGAAAGTGTGTAGGTAACCAAAACTAGGAGATAAATTTGGGAAGAAAATTTACCAGTAATGACTTGGCCAGTGGCCTCAGCTTCTTCAACAGACATCATAAAAGCCTGGCGCTTCGGCACATTCCTTCTGGCCTGAGGAGCATTCCTCTGAACGTTTCTTTGTGCTTGATGGAACTGTCGAGGAGGTGGTGCAGCTTGTGGTCCTCTAGGTGGTGCAGGTAGTGCAAGTCTGGTAGCAGGTGCTGGAAGAGCTGGTCGCTGCTGATAGTTGTTAGCTGGCCGGGTTGCAGCAACTGAGTTCTGCCTTTGAGGACAGGACCCAATGTCATGAGTGGCTGAACCGCAGATCAAGCAAAGGCGGTTGGCTCGACGGCAATCCTTCATCATATGTCCCTTTCTCTTACAGTAGGTGCAAAAGGCTGGGCTAGGGTGATGAGTTGGTACTCCGGGACGCCTCGGCACGAAGGATGGTCTGGACGTGGCTCCACCTGCCATCTGGTTGGCAGGACGCTTGACTCCTACAGAGTGAGGTCTTCCCCTCTCTTTTATCACTGCCTCGTAACTGCGGGCAGCTTCCAGGGCTTCCTCGTGAGTCAAAAACTTCCCAGTGGCTAGAGCAGCCTTGATTTCGGTGTCCAAACCTTGCTGAAAACGACGGGCTCTGATCTCGTCCGTCGGTATCAGGTGTGCCGCGAATCTGATTAAAGGTTGTGTTAGCTGTGTAGTAGGTGATATTAAAAAAATTGAACTACTGTGACAGATCTTACCGGCTCAACATAGTAAACTCAGCATCATACTCATCTACAGATTTCTCCCACATAGATCCTTGTTGTAGGTGAATAAATTGCTGTTCCATAGCGAACCTGGCGGTCACAGGGAAATATTTCGCGTCGAACTTCTCGCGAAATGTTTTCCATTCAATCGGCTGGGCTAGACGGGTCTCTTCCGCCTTCCACCAATTTCGAGCGTTATCCGTGAGCTGTAGCTTCGCTACACGGACCCAGGCATTATCTGGCACTTGAGCTGCTGCCAGATCATCTTCAATACTTTGCGCCCATTCTTCTGCTTCGAGAGGGCTCCCTTTTCCCGAGAATTGCTTCGGGTGCAACGCTCTGAACTGTTTGATTCCCGGTGCATCTGTCTCAGGACGACTCAGAAGTTGTTGCTGTCCCTCTAGCAGACTGCGGATCGCATCGAAAAGCATGGTTTGCTCAGTGGATGGTGCGGGAACAACTGGAGTGAGAGGTAGTGCTGAAGGGGTGTTGTTGGCATTAGTGCTGGTGTTGTTCGGGGAATTGTTTGGGGAATCCATAATCCTGAAGAAAAATTTGGATTAGGACAGATTCAAATACATGAAATGATAAGATTCAAGGAATAAAGACTTGTAAGATTCAAATAACATGAATTGTAAAGAATGTTTTAGTTGCTGTTTCTTGTGTTACATTGCTTAGGTTGTTCACGCAGACCAGAACTGCATGATAGGGATTCATACAGCTCTAACCTGCATGGGCCACCAACAAAACCTGTCACGCCCCGCTTCCCAATGTACGGCGAAGTGGTCGTGACGAGGCCCGCTACGTATGTACTCAGAAGTACATACGCTAAGCGTAACTAAGCAATATAAAATAATCACAAGAGACAAATGAGATTGAGATAACAGCAACTTTCATTAATAACATTCTTTATACAATGCATGAAATGAAAATACAACTGGAATAAAAAAGAAAGCAATGCCTAAACAGTGGCATAATAATAAAAGGAAATACTGGAAAGAACAAGTACAAAGTCTAGAGCTCTGGATCTTCTTGGAACTGCTCCAAATCTTCAGTTGTTGGCTCGGTCTCAACTTGGTCCAACGCACCTGACGACATTCAAGGAAGAAAGAAATAGAATGTCGTCAGCGAACAGGTCGCTCGGTAAGACCCAAAGAAAAGTGGAGTGAGAATGGCAGAGTAACAGTATTTTCTAGAGTATTATGTTGTAGAATATTATGGAATATTGTTTAACGCGGTTGTTTGTAGCTTGGTACAGAAGAATGCCAGTGTATACGAGGGGGATCTCTATATGCTAGAGATCAGTGCAAACGGAGAGTACAAGGAACCGTTATGCCACGGTACAACAGCAACAGTATTCATGTTAGGTGTCTTAATCTGACCACCTCATTCCACTTTTAACATCTTCCGTACCAATCTACCCCTTTAAACCCCGTAATGTTTTAACAGTGTTGTAGTAATGGAATATGTAAATTGAGTGACTGACCAAAACCATGATATCAGTAAACATGTTGCAACTGTATAATCAGGTAAATGGAATATCAGGATAATGGAATGAATATCCATGGTTTGATTCAGTCAAAAATGAATATATTGTTAACTGTATTCAGGGATTCATGATTTCAAGTTGTGTTGGAATATGATTGAAATATAGATTGACTTGAATTATATTCAAGTCAGAATTAGTCAGACTCTAACCCGAGTCAGACTAAAAGAAAGATAATTTGAAGTTCAATATTAGCTAGGGGCCTTATTGTAATTTGTGAAACTTGAGGGGGTTTTATGTAAAAAGTACTTTTGTATAGTTTTCAAAATATACCTCAAGTATTTAATAATCGTCTTTATTATTGTAATGGATGTGAATTTTATTTGTGTTATTCTAGTGAATATATCCTAATAAAAGTATTAATTGTTTATTTGAAATTCGTGGTATTTTAATGTAACTTTTAATCTATGATTTTTAGGAAAAAGTGGAAACTTGATATTATAACAAAATAAGTGTTTAAATGATAATTATATATAATAAAACACTTAAATGATTTTTAAATGAATATTTTATTTACAAAAAATATTACTTTCCTTAAATATTGTATTTAAACCTTTCGAGACCGAATGCTCCTTGCGGAGGTCTGAATCTCGCACTACTAGCCTGCGGGTGCACGATGAACCGTGCTATCCCTAACAGGTTCCCCACGAATGGGTTGTAATGGCACTTTGCTCAGGTTTTATAAATACTTTTAATTTAGGGAAAAGATTTTCTAAATATAGGGTATTTATTTGTAAAAGTATATAGTTCTCCATATTTTAGTTGTTAGGGTTTCCTAGACCATCTAACCTATCTTCTATGGTCTAAACGATGAATCATTAGAGCCTCAAATCGCCTCTTCACCATCATGCAGCCAGGTAAGTGCCAGGTAAGTGGGAAGGAACCACGTCGTGGGCCTAATTAATAACCACTAGCCTAGACACACTTGCCTAGTCACCACAAGACAGATTAGATAACGATCGATGTCCATGACCAATCGTGTTTTCATTTTGTATAAGTTTTATTTAAAAAGAATTTACAATTTAAAGATTAAACTAAAAGTTATAAAGATTATGGTATTTTAGTGAAAAAGTCCTATAATATCGTATTCTGTATTTTGTTATTCAGCAATTAGGGTTATAATGAGTGTGTGTAAGGGTAGGTCATTACCCCGTGACTTATATTAAATTTTGGTGAAGTTTCAAGGTGAAATAAGCTATGTTAAACTTAAGGGTATTAAGGTGCAAGAATACGGTTTCGATAAACGTTATCATTTCATGTGTGAAATTTCATCCAAATTGAATGAAACAAGTTTTGTTATCAAAATAAACATGATTAGGAGTGGGGTATCTAAATAGAACATTAAAATTTAACTTGATGGTATTTTTATGCAAGAAATACGGTTTTCTAAAGAACTTATCATTTCATGTGGAAAAGTACAATTAAATTTGATTTAAGGGTGATTAATAGTCAACATGCAAGAGGGTTGATAATATGTATTAGGTGACAAGTGGAATTTTTAAGAAAAACCGAATCGGAAATCGGTTTGTCCGATTTCCGTCGGGTTTCAAAAAGTCGTATTTTGCAAATATAGAAAAGAGAGGTAGAAGGTTGGGACTTACGGGTTTGGACAAGCTAAGCGTTCTAAAAGGTGTGGTGGTTGCCGATTCGTTGGAAACGTCACGTCGGTCTTGATCCGGTCGCCGGAATCCGTCGTCGGTTTCGGCAGCGCTTCGCTTCTCGCTCTTTGCACCAAGTTCTCAAGAGTTTTAGAGAGTATGCTTAGAGTTGTGAGGGGGAAAGGTAGAGGGTAGGGGCCTTTATATAGGGCTAGGCTAGGGTTAGGGTTAGGGTAGATGAAAAGTTAAAAAATAAAAATGTGATAAAATGTAATAAAAATGTATTAAAAGTGGAGTAATTGGGGGTTTTAAAGATCTCTGGAAGTGGGATTGGGCTGAAACTTTGCAGGTGAGTAGGGAATACCAAAAGACACAACTTTCATGTTGTGACCCTTGCCGGAATCGGCCTAAAAGGGGGTGACTCGGCCGTGACTCGGTCGGATCACTGAGTCGGCCGAGTCAAGGCCGAGTTGGCCGATTCCCGACCGAGTCCAGTGACCTGGATCTCCCCCGACGGTCCATCTACCCTCTGCAAGTGTTACATCTTTGGGTGTAGTGGGGTTTTTGTGAGATATGCACGTGTAAACTCTAGGTATTCTAAAGGTTTTTTAAAAAATCAATAATAAAATTAATGTGGGGTATGGGATTCGAACTCTGGTGGCTTGGTTCAGCAGTGCAAAGTATTACCAATGAGCTACAAGCTCCTTCTTGTAATTATTGTAAAGAGATAGATACTTAAAGTGTTATCAGCAACATTAATACTCCAAGTATACTTCAATTTTAAATCAAATTTTGGTATACAAAAATTGGAGTTGTTACAAAATCTGGCATCACGGTCATAAAAAATGAGGCAAATGAGTTAATCCATACACGCGCTCAAACTCGGTGGCGTGTATGTATTGATTATAGAAAACTCAATGCTGCAACGAGGAAAGACCACTTTCCTCTACCTTTCATTGACCAGATGTTGGAACGCATAGCTGGACGTGAATATTATTGTTTCATGGACGGATACTCTGGCTATAACCAGGTCCCTATTGCCGAAAAGGATCAAGACAAAACCATATTTACTTTTCCTTTTGGTACTTTTGCTTATAGACGCATGCCCTTTGGGTTATGTAATGCTCCCACTACATTTCAGCGGTGTATGATGGGGATATTCTCGGACATGGTCGAGAATTTTCTGGAGATTTTCATGGACGATTTCTCGATATTCGAAGATTCTTTTGATAACTGCCTATCTCATCTTGACGCAGTTCTTACTCGTTGTAAAGATAAGAACTTAACCTTGAATTTGGAAAAATGCCATTTCATGGTCCAAGAGAGAATTGTGCTTGGACATGTCATTTCATGGAAAGGCATTGAGGTTGACAGAGCTAAAATAGATGTCATTCATAACCTTCCTCATCCCAAATGCGTCAAAGATATACGATCTTTTCTAGGCCATGCAGGATTTTATCGGAGATTCATTAAGGATTTTAGCAAAATTGCTAGACCCTTAACTCTTCTCTTGGTCAAGGACACAACATTTCACTTTAACTCGGACTGTGAGATTGAATTTGACTCACTTAAGAATTCCCTCACTACAGCCCCCGTTCTATGATCTCCTGATTGGAACCACCCGTTTGAGCTAATGTGTGATGCATTAGATTTTGCTGTTGGTGCAGTCTTAGGACAACACATTGATAAGATACCACATGTGATTTATTATGCAAGTAAGACCCTGAATGATGCTCAAATTAATTATACAACCACAAAAAAGAACTTTTGGCAGTTTTATTTGCATTAGAAAAATTCAGGCTTTACTTGATTGGCTCACCAATTGTTGTGTACACTGACCACTCCGCCTTAAAATATCTTTTATCGAAGAAAGATTCCAAAGGTAGGTTATACGTTGGATCCTTCTATTACAAGAATTTGATCTCGTTATTCGAGATAAGAAAGGATGTGAAAACATAGTAGCCGACCATCTTTCACGCATCTCTTTTTCACCTGTGACCCTGCCAATTAATGACTCTTTTCCGGACGAACAACTCTTGAATGTATCCACCGAACCTTGGTTCGGGGATATTGTGAATTATCTTGCAATAGGACTTATTCCCCGCGAATGGTCGAAACAGGACAAACATCGATTTCTATCCCAAGTAAAACACTTTTACTGGGATGGATCCTATTTGTTTAAGTATTGTCCTGACCAGATCATTCACAGATGTGTTTCCAATGATGAATTCAAGAGTGTTCTATCTTTTTGTCATGATCAGGAATGTGGAGGTCACTTTGGTCCTCGAAAGACGGCGGAGAAGGTTTTGTAATGCGGTTTTTACTGGTCGACATTATTCAAAGATGCATTTGATCATTGCAAAATCTGTCCACAGTGTCAACGCACGGGAAGGATTTCTCGGAGAAATGAGATGCCATTTCAACCGATCTTGGTGGTTGAAATTTTTGACGTTTGGGCTCAAGCGCCCTGCGCTCAGGCGCAAAGTGCCCATGCGCCGACACGTGGCACGCTTGCGCTCCAGCGCCCCGCGCTCAGGCGCAAAGCGCCCACGCGCCGACACGTGGCGCGCTTGCGCTCAAGCGCCCCGCGCTCAGGCGCAAAGCGCCCATGGGCCGACACGTGGCGCGCTTGCGCTCAAGCGCCCTGCGCTCAAGCGCAAAGCTCCCACGTGCCGACACGTGGCGCGCTTGCGCCTAAGCGCACAGCACCTAAGCGCACAACGCTCAAGGCGCTAACCCCATGCGTCCTTTGGGCGCTTTTTCCCTTTTTTTTTATATATATGTATACATGTATATATATGTACAGATACACACACACTCCACGACACTGTCCCCCCCCCCCAAATTTTTTTTGGGCCGGGGCGCTGTCCCGCACCCCGCAAGGGGGCTGCTAGGCCCCTTGACCCCCAGCCCGCTATCCAGATAGCGGGACCCCCGTAAAAACTTTGCGTGGCCCCCGATATATCCAAAACCCCTTCAAAACACAATACTGCACATTGAGTTCGCATGACCAGTTTAACCCGTCAATCGAAGGTTCCCTCGCTCCAAAGGCGAGGGGTAATTAATGGCAGCTTAGTTCGCGGCTGCCGGAGATTCGGATCCCCATAATCATTAAACCCCGGCCTACCCTAGGCAGGGGAAATCTGTAATGCGCCTGACAAGCGCGCGCGTATTCCCATCTCAATGGGGTGACGAAAAACACCTTACAGATTCTGGCACGCCCGGTGGGACCTTTCTCTCCTCCCATATTTCGGGTTAAATGTTCATGTGAACCCAATCAATATACATATCGATTGCCTATACTGAATTGATGTTTTTTTTTCCGTGCAGCAATCAACTTTCGACGAAAATGTCTCCCAAGACGAATTCAGCTTCCAACGCGACCCCGATCCCGTACGTGGTCAAGGTCAATGCTCGTGTGGTTCTCCTCACAAGCCTCAGTCGACAGTGGGAGGAACTGCCCCGCCAGTTTGGCTCCGTCATCATCTACCCTGTCGGAAGCGCTCATCTGGCAGAAATCCCGGAAAAACAGGTGGCCAAGCCGGTCTCAAGGGGCAAGAGGCCGAACGTTGTGATCGCTAAGGTACCACAACCGAAACTTAAGACGGTGTCTGAACGACTCTCTGGCGCTCCAAATAGGGGCAAGACTTTCGGTACAAAGGGCAACATCAAATGTTGTGGACGAGCTCAGGCGATGACTCCAACAAATGCACAATCAAGCGTATCTCCAAAGCTCTCCATCGCCCGGTCTGCGGCGTCTTCCCAAAGAGCCGAAGTCTGCCAGGTGCTTAGAACAGAAAAGTTAAGGCAGAAGCGGCTCAGGTATCGAGCCAACAAGAGGGACAGGGCTTCGGCCAAATAGAATCTTGTGAAGTTCCAAGTGCAGGGTCGCCCCGCGACGACGGCTGAGTCGGACGTAAGAATCAGCAATTCCTTCGAGCCTCTGAAGTGGGTTCAGAAAAATGCCATGACCGCCAGAATCAAGAAGACAGCGGTCCGAACAATGCTACAAAGAGACGTGTCTCGGCCCCAACAGAAAAAGTATGAAACCGTCTCTTCAAGAGTCTATCAGGCGCTCTGTGCCGCACGAAAGCAGCGGGGCAAATCCAGAAAAGAAGCGCCAGCACCATTCATGAATCCGGCCCGGCCATCCGCCTTCAATCGACTGCCCGCTACTGAAATATGGGGGTCAAGACAGCGATCTGTGAAATCAGCTACCGACAATAAAAGGAGGGATGTATATATTATCCATACGGTCTATATGGCGGGCGGGCGCCCCAGCGACAACCTTCGCAGCAAAAGCAAAGATGGAGCCACCACATCCCAAGTCCAATCTAGCTTGAATGTCGTTGCCGCTTCCCAAGAACATCCGCCTCCGCCGGATGATGAAAAGCCTCTCGAGGAGGAAGATAGGCAGAAAGACCTCTCGGTCCATGCAGAGTCAAGCTCGGACAGCGAGGAAGAGCCGACTTTCCGCCCCAGGACCGCGGAGCAGGAGCTGCTTCAAGAGCTTCGAAAACAGCTCAGGAGCAAGGATAAAGAGATGGCCAATCTTTATTCGAAAAATGACGATCTAACGAATGTTGTGATGCAGCTTACGGCTCAAATTGCTCGAGCGTCTCCCAATCAAGCACAAGTCGCTACTAATCAGCTGGGTGATGACAATCCGAAGCAGCCAATGCCTGTTCCTTTGGGTCCAAGACTGGTCGAGCCGCATGAATGCCGGCCACATTCCGCTTCTAGGGACGCCTTGGCCCCAGATAGCACTATCCCGCTAACACATGATCGGATAATGGATTTGGTCACCAGCAAGGTTAAAACATTGGTGGCCGAAGCTGAAGCTCAGAAAGAAATCGGCAGTAGTGGGCGGCCGTATCCCGCACACTACGATCTGATCGAGTTCCCGAGCGGCTACGACATTCCTAAATTCGGAAGATTTGACGGGATGGGAAACGCAAATCAGCACGTCGCCCACTTCAAAGCATCGTGCGGAAATACATGGGGCAATAACGCGCTCCTTCTTCGTCAGTTTGTTAACAGCCTGACCGGTGTTGCCTTCGACTGGTACGCTAGTATACCAGACGGGTCCGTCATTACCTTTGCCCAAATGGAGTCTCTGTTTCGGCAAAGGTTCATGAGCGTCAGTGATAAAATCTCCATTGCCGACCTTGTGAGGACCAAGCCGGGGAATAATGAAAACAACACCGACTTTATCGCTCGATGGCGTAATCTCACGGTCAAGTGAGAACCGCCACTGGAGCAGGACTAGTCCGTCAGCCTTCTCATTAGGAACCTCAGCAATTGGGTGGTCCCGTTCTTGTGTACAGCGTGTAAGTCTACGCTAGCACCCCGGCAGTCTACAGACGCCAAATGCGGAACAAAAAAAACTTTTAACTGGTGCTATCGTATGCTTTAACCCGGATCTGCCATTATTGCTAAACTAACAAACTGTAAAGAGTGTAGAATGGTTATACCGAACGATCCGAGTCCTTCGTTCTTCAACCATCATCCCACGCTCCGTTGCGGCTGCTCCGATCTCGTCGATCTCCGATCTCCTCGTCGAGGTGGCACCACATGATCGGTTCTTTAAACGGGCTCCCGCCTCTGACTCGAGGCAACTCGATCGTCAAGTTTGCTAAAAGAGACGACCAAGATTGATGTAAAGAATGAGTAGATGACTTTGTCTCACTTCGTCCAAATCCGTGGACGATCGGTTAATGAAGTTGCCGAAGGAATCGGGTGATGGAATGAAATGGACTGTGAAATTCCATACACCGATAAAACCTATCATAATCTTTTCTCTCTAAAATGAAACATCAAGTGAGAGTATGAGTGAGGAGAGAGAGAGGGCAAGCCATATATAGCAAGAGGGAGGTGACCGTAGGAGAGGGGGGTGACCACAAGAGAAACCTTCTCACTTTAAAAATATCTTTAAGAAAACAAGAAGCTTTAATGATAAAGGATGAATCACTTAAACACCTCATCAAGCATTAATGAACCATTAAATGCAACCAATGAAAACTTAACACCAATTAATCCTAGTCACCTCATCTAGAACCTTCTAGAAGAATCCACACTCATCTCAAGAAAAGACAAATCCGTCTTTAACCGAATGTTAAAAGACGGCTGATAGAAAACTGGAAACTGGCAACTTCCAAAAGTGATCCTGAAACGATTTTCAGGAAAACCCCGAAACAGTATAAATATACCCGCATTTGTATTACGACCGAATACAAATGCAACTGAGACAAAGATATTATACCTACTCAATATAATACTCGGATTCGGCTTAAACCAAAGCCGACCAGTATCATCTGTCCGAAAATCGACACGTGCGTAAACGCACGTGCATTTTCCGAACCCTGCCATAAAACCATACGGCCTCTACAACGTTTCGCCCGAACTTGGGAAACTGTCTGTGGGGAACTCTAATGACTCGTCAGCACCCTGGCAGTGGGTTTAACCACAAACCGTCAGCGGCACTAGCTATGCATAACGGCTGCCCATGGACTGACCTCAAGGGATGCCGATGAGCGCACTCATCCGAAAAACCCTACTGAGCCTATCAGTGGCAATGTATATACAGTCCGGTCCGTTCGTCAATGAGTATCGCATATCTGCCTAGGGGGCTAGCAACGTCAGACCCCCAATAGCAGTATAAGTCATGTCGGAGTGAAGCCCAAATACACCCTGAGATACTACTGGAGTACCTACCAGTAAATCTCCTACCATGGCCATGGATTTGTGTAATGGCTCTCCTAGACACAGCACGACCTCGCCCCCAATACCGGGAGAGACGAATCCCCTGCCGATCCGCTCACGCGCCTCCATATGGCTCGGGACTGTACCCAAAAGCTACCTGTTTGCACGACTCCTTTGAGCCGTGGTAGGGTAGAAATCAAAGCACAGTGGGAACTCACACGAGACAAATGACGACCTCAGGTCGATGAACTAACCTGTACACATGTCACCAGGGAACTGCTATCTGACGGTAGATATAATACTAACTAGCAGATTCCCGGCGAGTCCTGTCCGGTGTACTCATAACCCAATGAGCACCTGTATACATCTTAGGTGATCCAACTGACACCAGTGGCTTGTGAGACCGGCCACCGCCCCTCGTCGGGGTCTCGACTGTACACACTAGTCTACTCCGGAGTATCGATGCCCTGTCTCGAAACTCCCACGACTAGGGACCACAATTAAGGATATGCATATAAACTACCCAACTCTCACGTATATGATCGCCATCATACTGTTGGTAGTAAAGCAAGATCCTAAGGGCTCTATCAAAGTGTAACATGCAATCAGTCACCTGAACATGTACACGACTGATAAAGGCAAACCAGATAGCATACTATCATCTCGAGTAAGACTGTGCTACCGGGATAGGTCCTCCGCAATCATTGCAATCACGTACCTGCGATCCAATAATTGACTATGAGGGCACTATCTCCAACAATCTCCCACTTGCACTCAAGGCTAATATTGCGATGTCGACTACTCACAGCCCGTGTGAAACCGAACATCCAACTCCTCTACTAATCAGTTTCACAAAGCCCGTTTGTAAAACTATTGTGTTCGAGAAATAGCCTCAGTGAGTGGATCCGCCTAGAAGTTTCTTTCTGTATCTCTCTTAATCTCAAGTTCGCGGAGAAAGCCATCTCCCGAATTGAGTAGTACCTGTCTTAGAATATGTCTGGATATCTGATGGGACCTTAGTTCATAAATGAGCTCCATATCCAAACTTCTTAGACTGAATCGATCACTGAACCTAATCAGTATCGGGCACCATGCCACCCACAGTATCCTCTGGAACCACCTGTCCATAATACTGTCCCTCTTCAGAGGGAAAACTAAAACTCTGACAATCACTCTGTCATCCATGTCACCTTTGAAGTCTGGAATGATAACTGTCTCCCGAAAGAGGCTGCCGTTATCAAATCCATAGAACATGTACCAATGTTCTAAAACTGCTTCCTTATTTTTCTCCAGGATTGGATTAATACAAACTTATTGCATCTAGTGCAAAACCAACATTTGGTGTGGTACTTGACATCTCATGATTGACTCAATTGCCTAAGCAAGTGATCTGCCAATCATGTACCTCCCTCTCCCTTTTAGTCTATACGACAGCTTTAGAGAGGGTGACTCCATCACCTGCAGGTACACCACCATGCTAGGAGTCAACTATTCCAAAAACCATTAGAATATCTGTCAAAGTACCCACATTGGGAAACTACCCAAATCCAGATCTAAAACCATAGATCCAGAAACCAGAATGTCAAATATTATATCCATATCCTGTCTGGAGAAACAACTGTGTGACGACCAAAGTACAACCGATCGTAGTATAGGAATTTCTCTTCCTACTCTGTGTATGTCATCCAGATACCATGACATCACACCCTACTACCTTCTTAACTGATCCATCCCCTATTCTGATTGAAGTCAAACCCATGACTGTCACATCAAAATTAGATGATCTATCTCCGCTATAACTGCTCAAGTCTATAAATAGATATAAGCATCTTGCCCACTATGCTTCCGTTGCTCCCACTGACTACGACAACCCTCCTACCGGGTCTCATAACCTGGAACAACAGTAGTGTCAAGTCTGTGTAGATAAGAACCTCCCTGTCACCGTCTCTGAGGCTACCGAAGTACCTCTCGGGCGTCTGAGGTTACCTACCATACCTGCGGAGTGGCTATTGGAATGTCAAACCTGATTGAATGTATATGTCCTATTAAATTTTCCGTAATCGTTCGCGGTTCTGGAATCACTTCCAGTTCTACCATACTCCCACTACTGTTTTCTGAAAAAGATCCATTTTTACTAAAACTGCGGCGAGTCAAGAACAATATCACTATTGATCTTCCAAATGGTAGAATATCAACCCTCGTCATAGCCAGGGTCAACCCACAAACAGCCATTACAGAATCGTGCCCTGAGTTATCCAGAGTCTGGTTTTAATCATAAGCTGGACAACTCCCCGTACCTTAATTTCTTTTAAGGTACGAACTATTCTATATCCAATATAGAAACTTTGGCACTAATTTAATTGGAACCATATTCAAACCATGCAGCTGTCTCCAGTGCATATCATCTTAATGGAAAGAGGCTAATCAGCATTACTCAACTTAGGAATTCATCCAATTATGAGTAACCTGAAAGAGAAACACGTTTCTCAAAACCATCACTATCATCTGAATACCAATCACAAGAATCTACATCTTCGATCTCTTTGAAGAATCCCGATACTTGTGATACCTGGTTCTCTACTTTATTCTTATACCCACAACTTCTCAAAACTTAGACCATGTATTTCTACGAAACACTTGTCTAAAAACTAGAGAAGTTATAAGTAAACAGAACAAAGCACGAGGACGTACCCCTTTGTCCCGAAGGACACTTGGACAACATTCAATACTCTGTATAAGTCCGCTGAGTTAAACAACTCAAAACCTGTGCGTCGTAGGTAGAAAACTGTACCCTGGCGATTTCCTCAAATATCACCAATTGCAACGAATTCCGATATAATGAGGATGATCACCTAATTCCCAATATCTTACTCCCACTCATCATCTGTAAAACCATACAGATATGAGAATGAAACTTGGTAAATACATACCCTTGGAGTAAGTGTCTAATCGGGAAAACAATTTTTCTTTTAACAATGCACTGAAACATGAAAATGTTTCGTAGGGGTATCCTGGTATTCATAGCAATGCCTCTTCCATAATCCAATTCATGACTTCAACCGTATATTTTATTGCCATCTCTCCAAATCCCTTTATTTGTCTTTAGTCGTTACCTTCTGTACACCATCGTTAGGCTAACTGGTTTTCTTCCTTCCCTACCGTTCGGCACCAGCCTATGGTTTGGAAGAAGACTATCCAGTAAGCATAATAGGTGTACCCTCCTAAACCAAGGAGTACTCGCAACTGAGAGAAGGTGACGATAAAAGACAACTGAATAATACCTTATTCTTCTTAAAGGTGAAATAGGAGCGGAGATGAAGTACGCGGTTTTGGTCGTGAATGATATTAGTCGCAATTTACTTTGCCCTCTTTCTAATCCCTTTATTTTGTCTTTACATATTACCTTCTGCACACCCTACTTAGGCTAATTGGTTTTCTTCATTCCCTACCTTTCGGCACCAGCCTATGGTTTGGAATAAGACTATCCAATAGGCGTAATAGGTGTACTCTCCTAAACCAAGGAGCTCTCGCAACCTGAGAGAAGGTGATAATAAAAGACAACTGAATAAACCAATTCTATTTCTCCTGAACCTTGATCCATCCTCGAAGAAGTCCCTTCGAGTTCGTATATAACCATACGATGGCTCTATCCAATGGAAGTGGATATCCGTAGTAATACGGGTGTTCTGAGAAATCCAAAGGGTAAAAGAAGGAGTGGCAATGACTTATGCAACTCGGACAATCCAAAAGCCAGTATTTTAAGAAGGTTCGGTCAACCTGGTCACTGAGTCATAGTCTAGGGTCGGTCAAAGGTCGCTGCCAAAGAGAGAGAGAGAAAAGAAACACTCTGCGTGCACTCTATCCTAGATCAGAATGGTCATCATTTTATCTAATCCGGAAACCTCCCACTGTCCTGTCAAATTCTCCTCCAAACCTAAAGAAGAATCAATCGGGATCGCCCGAAGAGTAAACCAACTCATCAGTGGGAATCAGGATCCAACTCTCATCGCATGATAACGTGATGGAATGCATCCACGTTACTCATACTCCAGAAGGTATGCGCATACTCGGCAAGTTTCAGTTTCTTTAGAAACTCCTGATATAGTTTTTTGCCCCATGCTCTTATGATCCTGACTAAGGGCCAGCAAATCATAAGTCACATGTCAAGTTCTGCCCGTCATTATCTTGTTAATTTGAACCCACCCGTACTCGCCCTTGACTAAGGGCCAACAAGGCTGTACGACTGTCCCAAACCAACTCATCTATCTATGCAACAAATGAATACCCAGCAGCTACCAAACACTATGTCCTAGCTAAGGGCTAGACCAACATAGCTTGAATACTACTGACCATCCATATGAAATGACGGAGGGCTACGGCTGGTTTTTGGCGAAAAAACCTTTAGCGTAGTGAACTTGATATCGCTGAAGGAACCTGATAGCTTTTTAAAATATAGTGGCGAAAACCTTTTGCTAAAGAGGTCATTCCCGGTAAAGGGATCTCGGCTCTTTCCTGGTGGAATGAGGTGCAGGATATTCCACTGAATACCGCTATGCAAAGCAACATGTAATCGACTATAGTGAAGTTATTACCCTGACGCAAACTTCTGTCCAAGGGGTCTTTCCCGGTGAAGGGATATCAGCCCTTGCCTCGTCGAATGAGGTGCTGGATATTCCACTGAATACCGCTATGCATAACAAAAGGAAACGTCTTTGCAATAACACTTTTTAAATTGTTCCAACAACTAAAAACAGGTTTGTTTTAACTTTGCATTGATCAGAATCAACGCAGTCCCATCATTCAATCACACCAAAAAAGAACGAAAATAAAATGTACGTATATGCCATCCGCATTCGTCACTGGGTCCCGTCATCACTCGTTAGGTTACTTAACTAACGACAGAGCGGGGGCTGGACTAGCGCGGGTGTAAAACATATACAACATCTAATAGTATATAAACCAATATACATAATCGCTCCAGGCGTGATAGTATGCAACATTACAGAAAAGTAATAAGCATCACAGAACAATACAGATAATCTGGGATCCCCAGGTTTCACAGAGCCGCTGCTGAAACCCGACGTTCCCCTGTCGTGTGGATAGCCTGTGCAATGAAACCTAGACCCCTACGGGTGCGGCAAGTTACCCGCCAAAACCTGAAGAGAGGTAGTCCCCACAGCATAGTGAATGGAACACCCGGCACTTCACGGAATCCGGTAAATTGAGCACCCCTCCTTGGATCAACCTGTAACCCCTACGAGTGCGGCGAATAGTCTGCCAATTCTGAAGTGGGGCCCTTCTGCCTCTCAAAGCCATGAGATGCGGACCCGTTGCTTTCCCGAACCCGGCTATCCGTGCACTCCGTCTTGGGGTAAAACCTAGTACAGTAATGTAAAATAGTACAATAGGTACATCGACCGCAACCTGGTCGTGCCCCAAAAGAATATTATACAACAGGCAGTGACGGCTGTCCACAAGTTGGAC
Organism: Agapanthus africanus; assembly: GCA_030015575.1. NCBI lineage: Eukaryota > Viridiplantae > Streptophyta > Magnoliopsida > Asparagales > Amaryllidaceae > Agapanthus > Agapanthus africanus. The sequence continues at coordinate 601,150,906 of JASDDO010000014.1, forward strand.
GCTCGCCCCGCAATATCAAATGTACAAATAAACTCAAACTGTACTACCATTGCACACTGCTATCCACCACAACAAAATCCGCAACATCACAGCACAACACAGAACATCAACGCGAATGTCACGTTCGCAAACCCGTCTAAAAGAACTATAGCAATCAGACGCGGTTTACCGATCAAATGACATTCTCGGTCGGAGATATAATGTAAGCACTGTAAACTAACGTGTTTAAATTTCGATCGACCAAAGACCAAATTTCAAAAAGTGGGCCCCACTGCTTACTGGTGAACAATAACAAAATCTGGGCCAAAACTATATATTCCAAAAACCCCAAAATCCATCACAGAACCCACTGACCAAATTTGGGAGCACGTGCTCCCCACGTGGCCGCGGTTGCGCGGCCAAACCATGGGTTTGGCCGCCCTTCCACGGCGACTTGGAGGGATCACGACCCCAAATTTCGTCGTAGTTCTTAGAATTCCCTGCACGGATTTTTAAGACATCCAGAAATAAATTTTGAGACCGTTTAAAATTAACAGAAACTGTCGGGCTTGAATTTTGTGATTTTTGCAATTTTCGATTTCCGGTTGGATCGATGTTTTAAACGCGTTAGCACAAGTTAGTATAGCAAAATGGTTAGGCTCTGATACCACTGTAAGTCTACGCTAGCACCCCGGCAGTCTACAGACGCCAAATGCGGAACAAAAAAAACTTTTAACTGGTGCTATCGTATGCTTTAACCCGGATCTGCCATTATTGCTAAACTAACAAACTGTAAAGAGTGTAGAATGGTTATACCGAACGATCCGAGTCCTTCGTTCTTCAACCATCATCCCACGCTCCGTTGCGGCTGCTCCGATCTCGTCGATCTCCGATCTCCTCGTCGAGGTGGCACCACATGATCGGTTCTTTAAACGGGCTCCCGCCTCTGACTCGAGGCAACTCGATCGTCAAGTTTGCTAAAAGCGACGACCAAGATTGATGTAGAGAATGAGTAGATGACTTTGTCTCACTTCGTCCAAATCCGTGGACGATCGGTTAATGAAGTTGCCGAAGGAATCGGGTGATGGAATGAAATGGACTGTGAAATTCCATACACCGATAAAACCTATCATAATCTTTTCTCTCTAAAATGAAACATCAAGTGAGAGTATGAGTGAGGAGAGAGAGAGGGCAAGCCATATATAGCAAGAGGGAGGTGACCGTAGGAGAGGGGGGTGACCACAAGAGAAACCTTCTCACTTTAAAAATATCTTTAAGAAAACAAGAAGCTTTAATGATAAAGGATGAATCACTTAAACACCTCATCAAGCATTAATGAACCATTAAATGCAACCAATGAAAACTTAACACCAATTAATCCTAGTCACCTCATCTAGAACCTTCTAGAAGAATCCACACTCATCTCAAGAAAAGACAAATCCGTCTTTAACCGAATGTTAAAAGACGGCTGATAGAAAACTGGAAACTGGCAACTTCCAAAAGTGATCCTGAAACGACTTTCAGGAAAACCCCGAAACAGTATAAATATACCCGCATTTGTATTACGACCGAATACAAATGCAACTGAGACAAAGATATTATACCTACTCAATATAATACTCGGATTCGGCTTAAACCAAAGCCGACCAGTATCATCTGTCCGAAAATCGACACGTGCGTAAACGCACGTGCATTTTCCGAACCCTGCCATAAAACCATACGGCCTCTACAACGTTTCGCCCGAACTTGGGAAACTGTCTGTGGGGAACTCTAATGACTCGTCAGCACCCTGGCAGTGGGTTTAACCACAAACCGTCAGCGGCACTAGCTATGCATAACGGCTGCCCATGGACTGACCTCAAGGGATGCCGATGAGCGCACTCATCCGAAAAACCCTACTGAGCCTATCAGTGGCAATGTATATACAGTCCGGTCCGTTCGTCAATGAGTATCGCATATCTGCCTAGGGGGCTAGCAACGTCAGACCCCCAATAGCAGTATAAGTCATGTCGGAGTGAAGCCCAAATACACCCTGAGATACTACTGGAGTACCTACCAGTAAATCTCCTACCATGGCCATGGATTTGTGTAATGGCTCTCCTAGACACAGCACGACCTCGCCCCCAATACCGGGAGAGACGAATCCCCTGCCGATCCGCTCACGCGCCTCCATATGGCTCGGGACTGTACCCAAAAGCTACCTGTTTGCACGACTCCTTTGAGCCGTGGTAGGGTAGAAATCAAAGCACAGTGGGAACTCACACGAGACAAATGACGACCTCAGGTCGATGAACTAACCTGTACACATGTCACCAGGGAACTGCTATCTGACGGTAGATATAATACTAACTAGCAGATTCCCGGCGAGTCCTGTCCGGTGTACTCATAACCCAATGAGCACCTGTATACATCTTAGGTGATCCAACTGACACCAGTGGCTTGTGAGACCGGCCACCGCCCCTCGTCGGGGTCTCGACTGTACACACTAGTCTACTCCGGAGTATCGATGCCCTGTCTCGAAACTCCCACGACTAGGGACCACAATTAAGGATATGCATATAAACTACCCAACTCTCACGTATATGATCGCCATCATACTGTTGGTAGTAAAGCAAGATCCTAAGGGCTCTATCAAAGTGTAACATGCAATCAGTCACCTGAACATGTACACGACTGATAAAGGCAAACCAGATAGCATACTATCATCTCGAGTAAGACTGTGCTACCGGGATAGGTCCTCCGCAATCATTGCAATCACGTACCTGCGATCCAATAATTGACTATGAGGGCACTATCTCCAACACAGCCGGCCTCAAGACATTTCAGGAGCTAACCAAGAAAGTCCAAATGCTGGAACGCTCGAAGCAAGAGTCCCCGCCGAACTCTCAGAGAGACAAAACTTGGAAAAGCAAGCGGGATGACAGTCGTAGAAGTCGGAGTTCCAGCAGTACCAATGTCTTCAATGCGTCCGACAATGAAGAAAAGCGAAGGGCGGGTGAATCCAAAACCAACCGGTCTCGAAAGCCATTGCTGGGAGGAGATGGGCCTTCCTTAGAGGAGAAGAAGAACAAGGTTTACTCTTTCAGAAGGGACAAGGTCCGTAAGATATTTAAAGATACCTTGAACAACGACCTACAATTGCCGGAGTCGAAAAGACCCCAAGAAGCAAAAATGACCGACAATCCCCTGTATTGCCCGTACCACCGAGTAGTGAGCCATGCGATCGAGGATTGCTATATCTTCAAGGACTGGGTCAAGAAGCAGCACAAGGATGGAGTGATCGATCTGTCCAAAAGCGTGTTGGTGAACAATCAAGTTGCAACCGCCAACTTTATACAGACAGAAGTTGAAGCCTTCTGGGAGCAGACAGCTGAACCCGCTGCCCTGACAAACGAAACTGACTCATCGCGGCCTCCGTGGAGTACACACATATCTAATAAGACAAAGAAGATGATAAATCTACTTCGGAAAGAGCCCAGGACGGAATGGGAAGGGCAGAAGAAGCCTACCAGTCCAGCTGCCAATGCGGCTCCATCAGGCTCAAAATCCAAAAAGCTCAAGAAGAAGAAAAGTGCAGCTCGGCGCGAAAAGGAATTTGTAGGGAGATCGACCATTCAAAAATATATCGATTCTCTCGAAGAATATGAACAGAAAGAAAGAACCTTAATTCAATTGAAGGAGTTCTTCCCTGTACAAGCGGCTGAAATTCTGGAGGAGATAGAAGAAGACCCCAATGAAGAGATCCCAGTAGTGACCTGCTATGCCATCCATCTTGGCAGCGACTCTGAGGAGGAGCTATGTTTTCCCGAAGAGGACGAGGAGCTCGCCACAATGGCCAATCAAATCCAGCTCAGAAGCGGCAGGGCTCTACCGCCAAATTAGGGCAACGCCCCAAAAGGGAAGGAAAAACATGTGGCTAATGATGAAGATGGCAGAGAACCGGCTGATGAAAACTCAAGTCCTTCCCCAGTAGACTATAATGTTTTGGCTCACCTCCGAAAGCTTCCGTCTCTCCTTAGCATCTACGATGCCTTGGTTCTATCTCAAGAGATTAGAGATGTTCTCATTCATGCTATACAAAACCCTGAGCGGTATTAGGCTCGCTTTGCGGAAATTAATATGAAAGAAGCTCAGTACACTTTGCAAGCCGCCGCAGTCACGTTTAAGGATGAAGACTTGCTACTGGGAACGACTGAGCATAATCGGCCGCTTTACGTGACCGGATACAGCGACGGGGAACGGATTAATCGTATATTGATTGATCCGGGGTCCTCAGTGAACATCATGAACTTGCGAACACTGAAGAGTTTGTCAATGGACGTCCGACACCTGTCAAGGGAAAGGATTGTCGTTCAAGGCTTCAACCAAAATTGCCAGCAAGTTCTGGGGTCCATAGCTCTGCCAATCAAATTCGGGGATCTGCAAACTGAAGCTAAGATATACGTGATCGACGCCGACACGTCTTATCAGATTCTCTTGGGACGGCCGTGGCTCCACGATTACAGCATTGTCCCATCAACTCTCCATCAATGCATGCAGTATACTAAAAATGGCAAAGAAAGACGCATTGACGGAGACATCCAGTCGTTCGGTGTGCATGAAGTCCGATATGAAGATTCTCGGTACTTTATGAACCACCAAAATGCTAAGCCACAACTGACCGAGGATAGAGCGGCCCCAAGACTCAAAGGCAAATCTGAGCCGGCTGTCACTTTCAAAAGCAAAAACGCCCAAGTGCGCTCGCATTTCGGTAGCGACACTGATGAGTCCGACGCTGGAAGTCCGTCCTTCCGTAAAACTCGCCCTCGTTTCGGTAGCGATACGGACGAATCTGTTGCTGAAGGCCCATCTAGCAGCAAAGCCGCCCTCAACTTGGCAGCGACACTGAAGAGTCAGAGGAAGAGGACCTGCCGTGCAACAGCGGTGCAGATTGGCCCCCCTTGCAACAAGCGAAACTACAAGAGACCTTCGAAATTGTAGAAGGATCCCTAACTGTCACAAGGGTACCGGAGCAGATGTGCAAAGAGCTCGATGCGTTGTCAGTCTCCACCGTGGACCAGCTGAAAACTTTCTATGTCCCCGGAAGGAAAAGTGGGCAGAAAGGCATCCTGTTTTATCGGTTAAACCCCGTTGTGCACCCGGACGATTTGTCTGTTGCGTGCCTTCCATATGAGAGAGGCATAAGAGTCGTCCTCAATCCCAGATACTATGCGCCCGAGATGCGGGAATACTTTAAAAAGTGCGGATGCCGGTTATATCAAACGGAGCCCGAAGCAAAGTTTTACGAAGGGCTATGGCATCCACCTCAGGTCTGAGCACTCATCGATGGACAAATTCCAGATAGGCGGGGCATAGGTTTCATCCAGCCTGATTCTAAGACATACTATATGACCCATATTAGGGAAGCCGGCGAAGAGTCAAATGATGAAGACGAGCTAACCGAGCCAGAAGAAGCTCCTCAAGAGCTCGAAGATGGCGGACAAGCAACCTTTGACGAGCTAACCGAGATTGACTTAGGAATGCCCGATGATCCAAGGCCGACCTACATCAGCTCACTCTTGTCGGAGGAAATGAAAGAGCAGATAATTGGTTTGCTACATGAGTTCGTCGACTACTTCGCGTGGACATACAAAGAAATTCCAGGCCTTTCCCCCGAAGTGGCCGTGCATAAACTGGCTATATCTCCTGATGCTAAGCCAGTCAAACAAGCTCCTCGAAGAATGAGAAGGGAACTAGAAGAAAAGGTCATCGAGGAAACCAAGAAGCTCATCGATGCCGGCTTCATTAGGGAAGAGAAATATGCGGACTGGATCGCATGCATAGTCCCAGTGAAGAAGAAAAATGGCAGATCCGAGTTTGTGTCGATTTCAGGGACCTCAACAAGGCATGTCCTAAAGATGACTTTCCGCTACCGGTCATGGAAATGATGGTCGATGACACCTCAAATTACGAGTTGTTCACCTTTATGGATGGCTCGTCTGGATATAATCAGATCAAGATGTCTCCTGAGGATGAGAAACACACAATATTTCGAACCCCGATCGGAATATATTGCTACAAGGTAATGTCGTTCGGACTGAAGAACGCAGGTGCTACATATCAAAGGTCAATGACTAATATCTTTGATGACCTAATCCATAAAGTCGTCGAATGCTATGTTGATGATCTGGTCGTCAAGACTAAAGCCAAGGCCGATCATATCCAAGATCTTAGGACCGTTCTCACCAGACTGAGGGAATAAGATCTGAAGATGAATCCTTTAAAGTGCGCTTTTGGCATGTCATCGGGAAAATTCCCGGGCTTCATAGTCCGACATCGAGGGATCAAAGTTGACTCATCCAAGATAAAGGCCATCATGGAGATGCCCCTTCCGAAGAGTCTGACGCAGCTAAGGTCTTTTCAAGGCAAGCTTGCTTATATACGGAGGTTTATCTCAAATTTATCGGGGAGATGTAGGCCCTTCTCAAAGCTCATGAAGAAAGGAGCCCTTTTCATCTGGGATGCCGAATGTCAAGCAGCGTTCGAAAGCATCAAACACTACTTGTTGCACCCTCCAGTGCTGGCCGCTCCCATTCCAAATAAACCGCTGATTCTCTACATTGCCGCGTTAGATGAGTCACTCGGTGCGCTCCTTGCCCAGAACAACGAGGAGGGAAAAGAGAATGCCCTCTACTACCTCAGTCGAACTTTAGTCGGGGCAGAACACAACTATTCCCCGATCGAAAAGCAATGCCTGGCTCTGATATTTGCTGTGAAGAAGCTGAGGCACTATCTTCTCACTCACCGGGTTATGCTGATCTCCAAGCTCGACCGACTCAAACACTTGATGACCAAAGCAAGCCTAGCCGACAGAATGGCAAGATGGGCTGTCATGCTACTTGAGTTTGACATAGTTTATACTCCTCAGAAAGCGGTAAAAGGGCAAGCTCTTGCAGACTTTCTCGCTGCTCATCCCATACTAGAAGGGTCACCACTCAATTACGAGTTACCCGACGAACAAGTGCTGCACCTAGAGAATGACGAGCCATGTTGGGAGCTCTACTTCGATGGGGCCTCATCGATAAGGACCTCCAGTAAATCAAGTGTCCCGGAGATAAAAGCAGGGATAGGATTGGTGTTCATCATGCCATCAATGGGAACCCTACGGCGTTCTTTTGCTCTCACCGAGCCTCGCACAAACAATGAGGTCGAGTATGAAGCTCTGATAGCTGGTTTGGAGCTCGCCATAGAAATGGAAATCCTTCGGCTACGGGTTTACGGTGACTCCCAGCTTGTCATCAACCAAGTAAGCGGCGACTATAAGATATACACACCCGAGTTAGCTCGGTACAGAGGCCGAGTGGTGGAACTCATGAAACGGTTCACTCACATTGAACTTATGAGAGTCTCTAGAGCGTTGAATGGAAATGCTGACGTACTCGCTGTAAGTCGATGTACAACACCCCACCACTTGTGGGGAGGCGGAAATTTGAAAAACGATCTTGTTCTTTGCTTAAACATCGACTAACCGCATGAATCGAAGCTAAACGATAACTAACATCAAACATAGAAGTTCTATACTACTATGTTTAGGGATTATACCTAACGAATCGTGTCCTTCGTCTTTGCGAACTCCTTCTCCTCCTCGGCCTTCTCGAAGTAGTAGACGATCCACCCGAGAGCTTTTACTCCAAGCTTAGCCTCTATGTAAGTGCACGGCGGCGCCCCGGCCGTCAATCCGACGGCCAAACGCGGAAACGGTGATAAACTTTAATTTTGCGGACTTAGCAAACCGGCACCACCGCGCACTAAACCCCGGATCGAAACCATTAACTAGTCTAAGCTACTAACAAGAAGGGGAAGAGATATACCGACTGATCCGAGTCCTCCGGTCTTCATCTCCACTCCGATCTCCTCGCGGGATCTCCGGTCGTCGCCTCCTCGCCGGAAGGGCACCACGTCGCCTGCATCTTTTACGGGCTCCCGCCTCTATACCGAGGCAACTCGGGCATGAAGCCGGCAACTCGACATGCCCAAGACTTGCTGTAGAATGTAGTGTAGATGATGCTTGTCTCATTTGGGATTTGTAGTTGCCTTGATGGAGGAATGGAGAATAGAAAAATGGTGCTTGCATTTTTCTAGCAAGAAAATGAGATCATGAATGAAACTCTCAAGATGAAGCTCTCTTCTTCTTCTTCTCTCTTTCTTTTTCTCTCATGAAAAACTTATCATTCCTTATCAAATAAATGGTGGAGGAAAGAATGTATATGAAGCATGAAGGGAGGTGAGTGTAGGAAGTGAAAAGAGGTGACCACATCCTAGACAAGAAAACATCAACCATGCTTACATCTTAATCACATCATATCTCATTAATGCAAAAGCATGGATGAAAGATATCATAATCAACACAATAGCAAGAAACCCCCTCCACAAAAGTTATTTGCACAATTGCAAATAACCCCCTCCATCGGAAAAGTCCGGCCGGGAAAGAACAAAGGAAAACCGGCCGGAACGGAATGCAAACTGGCAACTCCAGAAAACTGGTCCCGTAATGAATTACAGGAAAAAAACCCCGATACTGTGCATACACACCCGCATCTGTATTCCGACCGGATACAAATGCAATGAGACAAAATCTACACTGTACTAAACTAGGACCGGCTTAAGCCAAAGCCGGCTAGTAATATCCGTCCGATCCTGATCCGTGCAATACCGCACGTATCAGATCGAACCCTGCCATATAACTATACGGCTACTAGTACAAAACTGTCCGATCCTGATCCGTGCAATACCGCACGTATCTGATCGGACCCTGCCATATCTCCATACGGCCTCTACAGCGTTTCGCCCGAAAGCTTGAGTAACTGAAAGTGTGGTGGACTCTAAAGACTCGTCAATACTATGGCTGTGGATTTAACCACTAGCACGTCAGAGGTATAAGCCAATACGTGAAGGGCCACCAGCTATTGACTAAAAGGGACGTCGATGAGCGAACTCATCCTGATACCCTACTGAGCCTGTCAGTGACAATATCCGTACAGTCCGGTCCGTTCGTCTATGAGCATCGCATGTCGGGCCTAGGGGGTTGGTAAAAGTCAGACCCCCAAAAGCGGTACAAGTCGTGTCGTAGTGTAGCCCAGAACACCCTGAGATACTACTGGAATACCTACCAGTAAATCTCCTGCCTTGGCCAAGGTCTTCGTGTAATGGCTCTCCTAGACACAGCGCGACCTCACCCCCAATACCGGGAGAGACGAACCCCCGAAGATCCGCTCACTGCCTCCATGTGGCTCGGGACTGTACCCAACTAAAACCTGTTTACACGACTCCTTTGAGCCGTGGTAGGGTAGTAATCAAAGCACAGTGGGAACTCACACGAGACAAATGACGATCCCCAGGTCGATGAACTAACCTGTACACATGTCACCTGGGAACTGCTATCTGACGTCAGGTATAAGACCAACTAGCATGTTCCCGGCGAGTCCTGTCCGGTGTACTCATAACCCAATGAGCACCTGTATACATCTTAGGTGAACCAACTGACACCAGTGGCTTGTGAGACCGGCCACCGCCCCTCGTCGGGGTCTCGACTGTATACACTAGTCTACTCTGGAGAATCGATGCCCTGTCTCGAAACTCCTACGACTAGGGACCTTTTAAGGATGCGCTTATAGACTCCAGCTCTCACTTATATGATCGCCCTCATACTGCTGGCAGTCAAGCAAGAATCCTAGGGGCTCTATCAACGTGCAATAGCGACATGTCATGTCACCTAAAGCAATACACGATGATAAAGGTAAACCAGATAGCAAACTATCATCTCGAGTAAGACTGTCCTACCGGGATAGGTCCTCCCTCAATCATTGCAATCACGTGCCTGTGATCCAATAATTGACTCTGAGGGCACTATCTCCAACAATCTCCCACTTGCACTCAAGGCTAATTATTGCGATGTCGTATACTCACATCCCGTGTGATACCGAACGCCCAACTCCCCTACTAGTCAGTCTCACAAAATCCGTTTGCGAAACTATTGCGTTCGAGGAATAGCCTCAGTGAGTGGATCCGCCTAGATGTTTCTTTCTATGTCTCTCTATATCTCAAGTTCGCGGAGAAAACCATCTCCCGAAATGAGCAATACCTGTCTTAGAATGTCTGGATGTCTGATGGGACTTAGCTCATAAATGAACTCCAAATCCAAACTTCTTAGACTGTATCGTCAACTGAACTTAATCAGTATCTTGCGCCATGCCTCTCTCAGTATTGCCTTGGACCACCTGTCCAAAATACTGCCCCTCGTCAGAGGGAAAAACTATAACTTTGACAACCTCCTTGTCGTCCATGTCACCTTGGAAGCCTGGAATGATAACCGTCTCCTAAAGGAGACAGCCGTTATCATATCCCTAGAACATTCACTTATGTTCTAAAACTGCATCCGACTGTTCCTCCAGGATTGGATCAATATCAACTTATTGCATTTAGTGCAAGAACAACATCTGGTGTGGTACTTGACATCTCATGATTGACTCAATTGCCTGAGCAAGTGATCTGCCAATCATGCACATCCCTCTCCCCTTTAGTCTGTAAGACACCTTTAGAGAGGGTGACTCCATCACCTGCAGGTATACTACCGTGCCAGGAGTCGTCCATTCTAAATACTCTTAGAATGCTGTCTAAGTACCCAGATTGGGAAACCACCCAAATCTAGATCTAAAACCATAGATCTAGTAACCAGTATGTCTGATATAATGTCCAAGTCCTTTGTGGAGAAACCACTGTGTGACGACCAAAGTATAACCGATCGTAGTATAGGAATATCACTTCCTACTACCTTCTCAACAGATCCATCCCCTATTCTGATGACGTCAAACCTATGACTGTCACATCAGAAATAGATGATCTATCTCCGCTACATCTGCTTTAGTCTATAAATAGACATAAGCCTGATGTCCACCAATGCTTCCGCTGCTCCCACTGACTACGATAATCCTCTGGCAGAGTCATATAGACGTGCACTTCTAAAGCTAGTTTAGAACGACGCTATACTCATCCTCCTGCCGGGTCTCGCAGCCTAGAACAACAACAATGGCAAGTGTGGGTAAACAAGAACTTCCCTATCACCGTCCTTGAGGCTACCGGAGTACCTCTCGGGTGCCTGAAGTTACCCACCTTATCTGCGGAGTGGCCAATGGAATGTCAAATCAGATTGAATCTTCAGGTTCCTTATCAAATCTTCAGTAATCGTTTGCGGTTCTGGAATCACTTCCAGTTCTACCATACTCCCACTACTGTTTTTGAAAAAATCCATTTTTTAATAAAACTGTGGCGAGTCTAGAACAATATTTCTATTGATCTGCCAGATGGTAGAAAATCAACCCTCGTCATAGCCTGGGTCAACCCACAAACAGCCATTACAGAAACGTGCCTTGAGTTATCCAGAGTCTGGTTTTAATCATAAGCCGGACAACTCCCCGTACCTTAACAACGTTAAGATATGAACTGTTCTATATCCAATATAGAATCAGAGGCACTGATTTAATTGAACCAGATTCAAATCATGCAGCTTTCTCCAGTGCATGTCAACTAAATGGAAGGAGGCCGATCAGCGTTACTCAACTTAGGAATGCTTCTAATTATGAGTAACCTGAAAGAGAAGTAATTTCTCTTTATCATTACTATCAACTGAATACCATACACAAGTATCTACATCTTCGATCACTTTGAAGAATCCCGATACTTGCTACACCTGGTTCTCTACTCTATTCAAATACCTATAACTCCTCAAAACTCAGACCCTGTGTTTCTACGAAACACATGTCTAAGAACTAGAGAAGTTAAAAGTAAACAGAATATAGTATGAGAACCAACCCCTCTGTCCTAATGGACACTGGACAACATACAATACTCTGTATGAGTCCGCTGAGTCTAACAACTCTTTCACTGTGTGTCGTAGGTTGAAAACTGTACTTATGGTTAAGAAGAATTACACCGCTGTTTAATGCTCCTTACCTAACCATCCGCTGATATAGGTAAATGTCATCGACATAATATCAAAAGGTATATCTCACTCTATGAAAATAGACGTACAGATATATCAATTTGAAATTGGTGCACAACAGCGGATATTCAAAACAAAATATTTGCCGACCGGCAAACAGCCCAGATGATCTCCTCAAATATCATCGATTACAACGAATCCCGATATAATGAGGATGATCACCTAATTCCCAATAACTTACTCCCACTCATCATCTGTAAAACCATACAGATGTGAGAATCATACCTGGTAAATACATATCCTGGAGTAAGTGTCTAATCGGGAAATCAGTTTTCTTTTAACAGTACACAGCTGAACTGAAACATTAAAATGTTTCGATGGGGTATCCTGGTATTCCTAGTAATGCTTCTTCCATTATCCAGATTCACAACTATAACCGTATAATTCTTTGTCGCCTCTCCAAATCCCTTTATATGTCTTTAGTCATTACCTTCTGTACACCCCTTTAGGCCAAATGGTTTTCTTCCTTCCCTACCGTTCGGCACCAGCCTATGGTTTGGAAGAAGACTATCCAAAAAGCATAAAGGGTGTACTGTCCTAATCCTAGGAGCACTCGCAAAGCGAGAGAAGGTGAAGATAAAAGACACCTGAATGTACTTTATTCCTATTTCTCCTGAACCAGGATCCATCCCCAAACTGGAACAAGTTCCTTTCGAGTTCGTATATAACCATACGATGGATTATCCAATAAAATGGGATCTTCGCAGTGATACGGAGTGTCCTGGAGAAATACAAAGATGATTTAGGATTGGCGAAGAAATACTTGGTTTGGTCGTGAATATCAGTCGCAATTTACTTTGCCCTCTTACTAATCCCTTGCTTTGTCTGAACTTAATACCTTCTGCACACCGTTTAGGCTAATTGGTTTTCTTCATTCCCTACCGGTCGGCACCAGCCTATGGTTTGGAAGAAGACTATCCAATTTGCATAATAGGTGTTCTACTCCTAAACTAAGGAGTACTCGCAACCTGAGAGAGGGTGAAAAGAAAAGACAACTGAATAATCCTATCCGTTTTCTCCAGAACCGGAAACCATCCTCGAATTCCTTCGAGTTCGTATCTAACCATACGATGGTTTTGTCCAATGGAAGTGGACGTTCGTAGTAATACGGGGTGTCCTGGAGAAAAGGGTAAAAGTAGGAGTGGCAATGAGGTTGGCGATTCTGACAATCCAAAAGCCAGTGTTAAGTAGGTTCGGTCAACTTGGTCACTGAGTCATAGTCTAGGGTCGGGTCAATGGTCGCTGCCAGAGAGAGAGAAAAGAAACACTCAGTGTGCACTCTACCCTAGATCAGAATGGTTACCAATTTATCTAATCTGGAAACCTCCCACTGTACCTCAAATCCTCCTCCAAACCTGAAAGAAGAATTAGTCGGGGTCACCCGAGGAGTAAACTAACTCATCAGTGGGAATCGGGATCCAACTATCATCGCATGATAACGTGACGGAATCCGCTCACGGTGTCACACTCCAGAAGGTATGCGCATATCTGGCAAGTTTCAATACTTTTGAAACTCCCGATGTGATTTCTGCCCCATGCTCTTATGACCTTGACTTTGGCCAACATATCATAAGTCACATGTCAAGTTCAACCCGTCATTCTCCAGGTTAATTTGAACCCACCCGTACATACCCTTGACTTTGGCCAAAATGGCAGTACGACTGTCCCAAACCAACGCATCTATCTATGCTGCATATGAATACCCCAATAGCTACCAATCACTGTGCCTTGACTTTGGCCAACATACACAGCTTGAATACTATTGACTACCCATATGAAACGACGGAGGGCTACGAATGGTTTCTGGCGAAAACCTTTAACGTAATGAACTTGATCTCGTTGAAGGAACGGATAGCTTTTTAGAAAATATAGTGACGAAAACCTTTACTAAAGAGGTCACTCCCGGTGAAGGGATCTCGGCTCTTTCCCCGTAGAATGGGGTGCAGGATATTCCAACTGAATACCACGGTGCAAAGCAAAAGTAATCGGCTATAGTGAAGTTAATGCCCTGACGCAAACTTCTGTCCAAGGAGTCACTCCCGGTGAAGGGATCTCGGCCCTTGCCTCGTCGACTGAGGAGCAGGATATTCCAAATGAATACCACGATGCAAAACAAAAGTGAACATCCTTGCAATAACAGCTTTTTGAAAAGTGTTCCAACAACATCAAATTAGGTTTGTTTAACTTGCATTGATCCGAATCAACGCAGTCCCATCAATTAATCACACCACAAAGAACGAAAATATACTGACGTACGTATATGCCATCCGCATTCGCCACTGGGTCCCGTCATCACCCGTTAGGTTAGCTTACTAACGGCAGAGCGGGGACTGGACTAGCGCGGATGAAAAACATATACAACATCTACTAATATATATACCAATATATTATATTTCGCTCAAGGCGTGAAAAGAAATGCAACATCACAGAAATGTACAGCATCACAGAACAATACAAATATCTGGGATCCCCGGGTTTCACAGAGCCACTACTGAAACCCGACGTTTCCCTGGTCGTGTGGATAGCCTGTGCAATGAAAACCTAGACCCCTACGGGCGCGGCAAGTTACCCGCCAAAATCTGAAGCGAGGCAGCCCCCTTCAGCTCCGTGAATGGACCACCCAGCACTTCACGGAATCCGGCAACTTGGGCACCCCTCCTGGGTCAACCTGTACCCCCTACGAGTGCGGCGAATAACCCGCCAATCCCAGGGTGAAGCCCCCTCCGTCTCAATGCCATGAGATGCGGGCTTTTTGCCCTCTAGAACCCGGCCATCCGTGCACCCCACCGCGGGGTAATCCTAGTACAGAAAGTAAAATATACATACACCGGGTACATCGACCGCAACCAGGTCATGCCCCAAAAGAATAATACAAACAGGCAGTGACGACAGTCCACATGTCGGACGCTCGCCCCGCAATATCAAATGTACATAATACAACAGCACTGTATTAGCATTGCATCCAGGCTATCCCCCACGACCGATCCGCAACATCACAGCAATTACATAGAACATCAACGTGAAAATCACGTTCGCAAATCCGTCAAACCGGGCTATAGCAGTTAGACCGGATTTACCGATCGAGTGACATTCACGGTCGCAGATATAATGTAAATACTGTGAAAAATGTGTTTAAAATTTTCCGATTGATCAAACCTTAACAAGTGGGCCCCCTTACAAAACTGTAGCACTCACAGAAAACCTGGGCCCAATTTTAATATTCCAGAAAACACATTTTCAACTCAGGAACATTCTGCAAAGTTTTGGGGGCATGAACAGTTGTTAATGCGGCGGAAGGGTGGCCCAAGCAGGGGTTTGGCCGCGCTTTCGCGGTGGAACAGTGAGTTCATGGTACCAAATTTTTACAGTATGTTTCTAATTCCCTGCACATCACTCTGAGACAACCTGAAAAATTTTTGGACTCAAAAAAAATTCGACAGAAACTGATGTGCTTGAAATACGCGTTTTCGGGATTTTGTTCGATCGGAAACGTAAAACACATTAAACAAAGCTAGATGAAGTTAATGGCGGGGCTCTGATACCACTGTAAGTGCACGGCGGCGCCCCGGCCGTCAATCCGACGACCAAACGCGGAAACGGTGATAAACTTTAATTTTGCGGACTTAGCAAACCGGCACCACCGCGCACTAAACCCCGGATCGAAACCATTAACTAGTCTAAGCTACTAACAAGAAGGGGAAGAGATATACCGACTGATCCGAGTCCTCCGGTCTTCATCTCCACTCCGATCTCCTCGCGGGATCTCCGGTCGTCGCCTCCTCGCCGGAAGGGCACCACGTCGCCTGCATCTTTTACGGGCTCCCGCCTCTATACCGAGGCAACTCGGGCATGAAGCCGGCAACTCGACATGCCCAAGACTTGCTGTAGAATGTAGTGTAGATGATGCTTGTCTCATTTGGGATTTGTAGTTGCCTTGATAGAGGAATGGAGAATAGAAAAATGGTGGTTGCATTTTTCTAGCAAGAAAATGAGATCATGAATGAAACTCTCAAGATGAAGCTCTCTTCTTCTTCTTCTCTCTTTCTTTTTCTCTCATGAAAAACTTATCATTCCTTATCAAATAAATGGTGGAGGAAAGAATGTATATGAAGCATGAAGGGAGGTGAGTGTAGGAAGTGAAAAGAGGTGACCACATCCTAGACAAGAAAACATCAACCATGCTTACATCTTAATCACATCATATCTCATTAATGCAAAAGCATGGATGAAAGATATCATAATCAACACAATAGCAAGAAACCCCCTCCACAAAAGTTATTTGCACAATTGCAAATAACCCCCTCCATCGGAAAAGTCCGGCCGGGAAAGAACAAAGGAAAACCGGCCGGAACGGAATGCAAACTGGCAACTCCAGAAAACTGGTCCCGTAATGAATTACAGGAAAAAAAACCCGATACTGTGCATACACACCCGCATCTGTATTCCGACCGGATACAAATGCAATGAGACAAAATCTACACTGTACTAAACTAGGACCGGCTTAAGCCAAAGCCGGCTAGTAATATCCGTCCGATCCTGATCCGTGCAATACCGCACGTATCAGATCGAACCCTGCCATATAACTATACGGCTACTAGTACAAAACTGTCCGATCCTGATCCGTGCAATACCGCACGTATCTGATCGGACCCTGCCATATCTCCATACGGCCTCTACAGCGTTTCGCCCGAAAGCTTGAGTAACTGAAAGTGTGGTGGACTCTAAAGACTCGTCAATACTATGGCTGTGGATTTAACCACTAGCACGTCAGAGGTATAAGCCAATACGTGACGGGCCACCAGCTATTGACTAAAAGGGACGTCGATGAGCGAACTCATCCTGATACCCTACTGAGACTGTCAGTGACAATATCCGTACAGTCCGGTCCGTTCGTCTATGAGCATCGCATGTCGGGCCTAGGGGGTTGGTAAAAGTCAGACCCCCAAAAGCGGTACAAGTCGTGTCGGAGTGTAGCCCAGAACACCCTGAGATACTACTGGAATACCTACCAGTAAATCTCCTGCCTTGGCCAAGGTCTTCGTGTAATGGCTCTCCTAGACACAGCGCGACCTCACCCCCAATACCGGGAGAGACGAACCCCCGAAGATCCGCTCACTGCCTCCATGTGGCTCGGGACTGTACCCAACTAAAACCTGTTTGCAGGACTCCTTTGAGCCGTGGTAGGGTAGTAATCAAAGCACAGTGGGAACTCACACGAGACAAATGACGATCCCCAGGTCGATGAACTAACCTGTACACATGTCACCTGGGAACTGCTATCTGACGTCAGGTATAAGACCAACTAGCATGTTCCCGGCGAGTCCTGTCCGGTGTACTCATAACCCAATGAGCACCTGTATACATCTTAGGTGAACCAACTGACACCAGTGGCTTGTGAGACCGGCCACCGCCCCTCGTTGGGGTCTCGACTGTATACACTAGTCTACTCTGGAGAATCGATGCCCTGTCTCGAAACTCCTACGACTAGGGACCTTTTAAGGATGCGCTTATAGACTCCAGCTCTCACTTATATGATCGCCCTCATACTGCTGGCAGTCAAGCAAGAATCCTAGGGGCTCTATCAACGTGCAATAGCGACATGTCATGTCACCTAAAGCAATACACGATGATAAAGGTAAACCAGATAGCAAACTATCATCTCGAGTAAAACTGTCCTACCGGGATAGGTCCTCCCTCAATCATTGCAATCACGTGCCTGTGATCCAATAATTGACTCTGAGGGCACTATCTCCAACACTCTAAACTTGAGACAACTAACCTTCTTTAAGTGCTAATCAAAGAAGCTAGGTGATATAAAGTGAGGATTATGGTTTAATTAGTCTAACTAATCCTTGTACTCAACACATGAGAGGGGAGGATTAGGGTTTGAAGAGGGAGAGCTTGAGGAGAGAGAAGGTGAGAATAATCATGAAGTGAGAATAATGAGTTATGATAATATATATCAAGCATTTCTTTTTATCAAGAAAAGAAAAGAAAACAATTTAACAACCATGCTTGATAATATCTAGTGATGATTCACATCCATGAGTCATTAAGCAATTATGAAGCATTAATGACATGGATGAATCATCCATATGACTCACTAATCACATTCATTGTATATGCCACCTAAACCTCCTTAGTCACCACCTTCTAGAAGCTTCTCACGCAATTACGAGAACGCCCCTCCTTTCCGCAAAAATACGGAAAAACTTTAGACTGTATAAATCCAATAACCGGATACCAGTAACTGGCTTAAACCAAAGCCGACTGGTAAAAACTGTCCGAAAGTCGTACGTGCGTAAACACACGTATGCGTCCGAACCCTTGTCGTAAAACCATACGACCTCTATATCGTTTCGCCCGGAGTAGGGAAACTCTCTGTGTGGGACTCTAGAGACTCGACTACTACGCTGGCAGTGGGTTTAACCACAGACCGCAAGCGGCACTAGCTGTACGTAACGGTCCCCAGGTAGATGTCGATAAGAAGGCCGATGAGGAAACCCATCCGAACTCCTACTGAGCCTGCTGTGACAATCTCCATACAGTCCGGTCCGTTCGTCCAAGACTATCGCATATCGGGCCTAGGGGGGCGGCAAGCGTCAGTCCCCTAATAGCGGTATAAGTCGTGTCGGAGGGAAGCCCATTACACCCTGAGAAACTACTGGAACCTACCAGCAAATCTCGCTTGCCCTGGCCAGGGACTTTGCGTAATGGCTCTCTGACACAGTGCGATATCAACCCCCAATACCGGGAGAGACGAATCCTGTCTAACCGCCACTGCCTCCAAGTGCTCGGGACTGCACCCAACTGCCACCTGTTTGCACGAATCCTTTGAGCTGTGGTAGGGTATCAATCTAAGAACAGTGGGACACACTCGAGGCGAAGTAGCAGTGTCAAGTCTGCGGACTATGCTGTACTCATGTCACCTGGGAACTGTTCACTAACGAGTGGTATAAAACCAACCAACAGTTCCCTGTGAGTCCTGTCCGGTGTACCCGTATCCTAACGATCACCTGCATACTATCTCCAGTACGACGTACTGACGGCTGTGGGACAGACCATCTCCCCAACTGGGATGAGAAGCGTACAGACTAGTCTACTCCGGAGTATCGATGCCCTGTCTCGATAATCCAACGACTAGGGACCTGAATAAGGATGTGCTTGTAGACTACCCAGCCCCCACTAGTGTGACTGCCATCACAACGCTGGTAGTCTAGCAAGATCCTAAGAGCTCTATCAATACGTATACTCACATATTAAGATAGAAAAACCAAGTAGCATACTACCATGTTTAGCAAGACTGTTATATACATGTGAATATCCCAAGCTTCCATTAAGTAATATACAAACTAGTATGATACAATAATGGCCCCTAGGGCATATACACTAACAATCTCCCACTTGCACTAGGGCCATGTACTGGCATATCGAAGACCGATGATCTCGAGTAGCCTCTCGAACTGAATCTGAGGTAGGGCCTTCGTGAATGGATCAGCAATGTTCTCTTCAGAAGCAACTCTCCGTACCACGATCTCTTGACGATCAATGATCTCCCTGATCAGGTGATACCGCCTTAAGATGTGTCTGGACTTCTGATGGGACCTTGGTTCCTTCGCTAAAGCTATAGCTCCGTTGTTTTCGCAATATAGAGGTATTGGATCAACTATGGTAGGAACCACCTGAAGTTCTGTTAGGAACTTCTTCATCCAGACTGCTTCTTTTGCGGCATCGCAAGCAGCTATATACTCCGCTTCCATCGTTGAGTCAGCAACGGTGTCCTGCTTGGAACTCTTCCAGCACACCGCCCCTCCATTGAGGGTAAAGACATAACCCGAGACTTGGAATCGTCCTTATCACTCTGGAAGCCGGAATCAGCAAAAGCCTCCAACCTGAGGTCTTTTCCGCCGTAAACCAAGAACATCTCCTTAGTCCTTCTCAGGTACTTGAGAATGTTCTTTACTGCTATCCAGTGCTTCTCCCCTGGGTCTAACTGATACCGGCTTACCACGCTCAGTGCGTAAGCTACATCTGGTCGGTGCACAACATCGCATACATTATAGAGCCTACCGCAGAAGCGTAGGGTATAATAGACATGCGTTCCCTTTCCAAATCAGTCTTGGGAGACATCTCTTTGGAGAGGGTGATTCCGTGACAAGCCGGTAAATTACCGCGCTTAGAATCCTCCATACTGAATCTTTTCAGTACAGTGTCGATATACCTGGACTGCGAAAGTCCCAACATCCTCTTGGATCTATCACGATAGATCCGGATCCCCAGAATGTAAGAGGCATCACCCAGGTCTTTCATGGAGAACCTGTGTGACAAGAATCCTTTGACAGATTGTAGCATAGGAATGTCATTTCCTATCAATAGAACGTCATCCACGTACAAGACGAGGAATACGACACTTCTGGCTACAACTTTACTATATATGCACGGTTCATCTGGATTTTTGATAAAGTCATATTCTTTAACTGTCTCATCAAAACAGATGTTCCTATTCCGCGATGCCTGCTTTAGTCCATAAATGGACTTAAGCAGCTTGCATACTTTCCCGCTGCTCCCACTCTGATTGAAACCCTTTGGCTGATCCATATAGACGCACTCTTCTAAATTTCCATTCAGAAAAGCCGTCTTTACGTCCATCTGCCAGATTTCATAATCATGGAAGGCAGCAATAGCAAGAAGGACCCGAATGGATTTGAGCATAGCCACTGGAGAAAAAGTTTCGTCATAGTCCAAACCAGGTCTTTGACGAAAACCCTTTGCAACAAGTCTAGCGTTATAGGTTTCCACCTGCCCATCTACACCAATCTTTTTCTTGAAGATCCATTTGCATCCTATGGGTTTTACCCTATCTGGAGCAAAGTCCAAAGTCCATACTTTGTTGGTGTACATGGACTCTATTTCGGTCCGCATTGCATCTAGCCATCGTACCAAGTCGCCGCTCTGGATGGCCTGCTGGAAGTCAGTAGGTTCATCACCATCTATGATGCAATCCTCTCTATCCCCATCTATGAGAAAACCGTAGTATCTCTCAGGCGGATGAGACGGCCTACTACTCCTGCGGAGGGGTGCTGGAATGTCCTGTTCTTCTTGAACTTCCGGTTCTACCAAACTTTCAGTATTAGTTTGTGGTTCTGGAATTTCTTCCAGTTCTATTTCGCTCCCACTTGATTCCTTTTCTAAAAACTGATGTTCTAGAAAATGGGCATTACGAGAAACAAATACCTTTTGTTCCTCTGCGTAATAGAATAGATATCCCCTGGAGATCTTTGGATATCCCACAAACTTACACTTTACTGATCGTGCCTCGAGCTTGTCCACATGCTGCTTTTTTACAAAAGTTGGACATCCCCAAATCTTTATATACTGTAGATGGGGTTTCTTCCCGTTCCACATCTGATATGGAGTGGTAGGCACAGTCTTGGTAGGTACCATGTTCAAAAGATATGCCGCTGATTCTAGCGCATAACCCAAAAAAGATCGCGGTAACTCAGCATTACTCATCATGGATCGTACCATATCCAATAGGGTTCGATTCCGTCTCTCCGATACACCGTTGTGCTGTGGAGTGTATGGAGGAGTAAGCTGAGAGAGAATTCCTTTCTCTTTTAGGTAACCTAGGAACTCGGCACTCAAGTATTCACCACCTCGATCAGATCTAAGTGTCTTGATACTTTTGCCGGTTTGGTTTTCTACTTCATTCTTATACTCTTGGAATTTCTCAAAAGCCTCGGATTTATGTTTCATCAGATAAATGAATCCGTATCTTGAGTAATCATCCGTGAAAGTAATGAAATAGGAAAAACCACCTCTTGCATGCGTAGACATTGGACCACATACATCACTGTGTATGAGTCCTAAGAGCTCGCTCGCTCTTACTCCTTGTCCAGTAAATGGAGTCTTTGTCATCTTTCCTTTGAGACAAGATTGACAAGTGTCATAAGTTTGATATTCGAACGAGTCCAAATATCCTTCTCTATGCAACTTAGTCAACCTTCTCTCATTGATGTGACCCAGTCTACAATGCCATAAGAAAGCTTTATTTAAATCTGGAGACTTTCTTTTTAGTGTGTTCTGGACATTGAAAATTTGGAGTTGATTTAAAACATATATACCGTTATTTAGTGTACCTGACCCAATCAAACCATGATTAAGGTGGATGTTAACAACATCTGTTACAAACGTGAAATCATAACCTTTATTTGATAACAAGGAAACTGATATGATATTACACGTTAAGCTTGGTACAAAAAAACAGTTATGTAAAACCAAAATGTGTCCACTCATCAATCCTAGGTGATAATCCCCGACGGACGCAGCTCCCACGCTAGCTCCGTTAGCAACCTTTAGGGTCATATCACCTTCCTTCAGCACTCTACGGTTTCTCAGTGCCTGCAATGAATTGCAAATATGAGATCCTGATCCGGTATCCAATACCCAGGAAGTAGAGTTGATCGACAGACAATTCTCAATTATAAACACACCTGAAGTCGAAGCCACAGCTTGCTTCGGTTCCTGGTTCTTGGCGTTCCACGCCTTGCAATCCTTCTTCCAGTGCCCTTTCCTGTGACAATGGAAGCACTCATCCTGTCCAACTACCGGTACCGCAAACTTTTTCTTTCCCTTCCCTCCCACCTTACTTACACCTCCTCTAGGTCTGGGGACGGCCTTCTTCTTCCTTCCTTTGGCCCTAGCCTTGGACCCGGAAGAAGATGCACCGCCAACAAACATAGCGGGTGTTTCCCTTGCCTTCTGCAAGGTGCCCTCTGCACTCCTTAACATGTTCAGGAGTTCCGGAAGTTCAACGTCTTTTCTTTGAATGTTTAAGTTCAGGATAAACTGGGCGTAGGTGGAAGGAAGGGATCTGTATAGAGCTCATTATCCAAAGTCGTCCCAAGGTCTGCGAGCTCTTCTATATAGCCGATCATCTTTAGGACATGTTCTCCTACCGATGACCCGACAGCCAACCTCGCTCGAAACAAGTTCTTTGAGGTCTCGTATCTTGCTATACGGGATTGCTCTCCATAAAGTTCCTTTGTATGGAGAAATATGGCGTCCAGTTCCATATCCTCGTGCCTCCTCTGATGTTCATTGTTCATTGAGGCAAGCATGATGCACTTGGCTTTCGCGCAATCTAAATCCCAGGTTTTGCGGATTTCCTTATCCGCATTGCTGGATTTGGGACCAGGGACAGCAGGTGCCGTAGCGGTGAGGACGTACCCCAATTTGTCATAGGTCAAAGCCATTTTGACATTCCGCAGCCAATCTTTATAGTTTGGCCCTGTCAGTATATTTTTCTCTAAAAGTAACTTAAGTCCAGTCATTTTCAAGGTCGCTGCAATTAGGAGAGAGAGAAGAAAACTCTTTAGCATGATGCTCTTGCAAGTTTAGAGTGGTTTTTAGTTTATCTAAACTGGATGGCTCCCACTGTTTCTCGAATCCTTCCTCAAACCATAAAAGAAGAATTAGCCAGGACTATTCTCACTGTACAATACTTGCTTAACCGTTCAGCCAGGCTGGTGTCGGTACTTCGAGGGAGGTTTTCCAACGCTTTCGCGAAGTTCCTTAATTAAATAACCTCTTTTCTCTGGGGGCGTAACCCCGCTGACACCTTTCTTGACACCTACTTGGTTTATAGCATTGATCGTTAAGTGACGAATATCCTGATGAGTAGCATATACTCACAGTAGGATCGGGATCCAAATATCATCGTATGATAATGTTGAAGGAATCCTACCAACATTCATCAAACTCCAAATGGTATGCAACTCTTTGCAAATTTCAGTTTCTTTAGAAATTCCCGATATATATTTTTGCCCCATGCTCTTATGACCTTGGCGTTAGGTCTAAATGTCATAAGTCACATGTCAAGTTCTACCCATCATTATCTTGTCAATTTGAACCCATCCGTACATATCCTTGACGTTCGGCCAAAATGATAATACGACTGTCCCAAACTAACTCATCTATCTATGCAACAAATGAATATCCAGTAGCTACCAAACACTATGCCTTGGCGTTAGGTCAAAATACATAGCTTGAATACTACTGAACACCCAGATGAAATGACGGAGGGCTACGAATGGTTTTGGCGAAACCTTGAACGTAATGAACTTGATATAACCGAAGGAACCTGATAGCTTTTAAAAGGAGTGTTTAAAGCTCCGCATTTAAAAATATCTGTTTTAAAACTAACCGAGTGGTTTCTTTTAAATTGTTCCAACGATTAATCTTTTGGTTTATTTTCTTTGCATTATAAATAATGCGTCCCATCATTAACCTATCATTGCAGAAAACAACGAAAATACAACGTCCTCTTATGCCATCCGCATTCGCCACGGGGTCCCGTCATCACCCGTTAGGTTACTTAACTAATGACAGAGCGGGGGCTGGGCTAGCGCGGGTATAAAACTTAAGTGACGTCTAAATAGCTATCATATATATAGATATTTTACATTCGTCTGACGCAATGATATTCATTCCAGATCATAGATGAACTTAATTGGATTTGCAAGCAATCCGTGTTTGTTTTGAGCCTGCAACAAAAGACGGATTACACAGTTATGATGAATAGCCATTACCCCACCCAAGACCCCAACGGGTGCGGCAAACTACCCGCCCGGCAGTTTGTGCACCCCACCTTGGGTCTGTCCTAGGAGCAAAAACAGTAAAATGAAATAATACAACGGTGGCTACAACCGCAACCTGGAGTGCCCCGCAAAATAATATTACAACAAATTACATTTACATCAAATGAATTAAATAATAACCCATCACATAACCCCGTCTATACATCACAACAGTCCAACACAGTTCATATGCACAAACAGATAAAATCCATTACAGAAATGTGCAACCCCCTGCCAACCGACATACTAGCAGTTAGGGGAGGTTTACGAACACATTATACAAACACAGATATAATCCAACAAGCAAATACTGTATAATTTCGATCGATTAAACACTTTTAATTTTGCTCCAATACTTCTCTGTAAATCTGAAACCTGAGCAAAAATAAAAAATTCCAGAAAATACCAAATATCCCATAGAACCAACACAGGAAAATTGGGTTCCTGAATCGCCAACTCGACGGCGGAAGCACGGCGGAACGGTGGGATCCGCCGCGGTTCCGCGGCGCTTTAGGCGATTCAGGGGCCCAATTTTCTTGGGTGTTCTTCTACTGTCATTTCAAGCTTTCTGAACATCCCTGAAAAA
This sequence comes from Agapanthus africanus, assembly GCA_030015575.1. Classification (NCBI taxonomy): domain Eukaryota; kingdom Viridiplantae; phylum Streptophyta; class Magnoliopsida; order Asparagales; family Amaryllidaceae; genus Agapanthus; species Agapanthus africanus. The sequence continues at coordinate 601,176,146 of JASDDO010000014.1, forward strand.
TTTTTGGACTTCATTTAAAAATCGACAGAAACTTGTGATTTCGGGCTTTTCCGGTTTCGTTTTTTTCCGTTCGAAATTCATACAAATTTGCAAGTAAGTTATTTATTGTTTAGCGAGGCTTTGATACTACTGTAAGTCGATGTACAACACCCCACCACTTGCGGGAAGGCGGAAATTTGAAAAACGATCTTATTCTTTGCTTAAATATCGACTAACCGCATGAATCGAAGCTAAACGATAACTAACATGAAACATAGAACTTCTACACTACTATGTTTAGGGATTATACCTAACGAATCGTGTCCTTCGTCTTTGCGAACTCCTTCTCCTCCTCGGCCTTCTCGAAGTAGTAGACGATCCACCCGAGATCTTTTACTCCAAGCTTAGCCTCTAAACTTGAGACAACTAACCTTCTTTAAGTGCTAATCAAAGAAGCTAGGTGATATAGAGTGAGGGTTATGGTTTAATTAGTCTAACTAATCCTTGTACTCAACACATGAGAGGGGAGGATTAGGGTTTGAAGAGGGAGAGCTTGAGGAGAGAGAAGGTGAGAATAATCATGAAGTGAGAATAATGAGTTATGATAATATATATCAAGCATTTCTTTTTATCAAGAAAAGAAAAGAAAACAATTTAACAACCATGCTTGATAATATCTAGTGATGATTCACATCCAAGAGTCATTAAGCAACTATGAAGCATTAATGACATGGATGAATCATCCATATGACTCACTAATCACATTCATTGTATATGCCACCTAAACCTCCTTAGTCACCACCTTCTAGAAGCTTCTCGCGCAATTACGAGAACGCCCCTCCTTTCCGCAAAAATACGGAAAAACTTTAGACTGTATAAATCCAATAACCGGGTACCAGTAACTGGCTTAAACCAAAGCCGACTGGTAAAAACTGTCCGAAAGTCGTACGTGCGTAAACACACGTATGCGTCCGAACCCTTGTCGTAAAACCATACGACCTCTATATCGTTTCGCCCGGAGTAGGGAAACTCTCTGTGTGGGACTCTAGAGACTCGACTACTACGCTGGCAGTGGGTTTAACCACAGACTGCAAGCGGCACTAGCTGTACGTAACGGTCCCCAGGTAGATGTCGATAACAAGGCCGATGAGGAAACCCATCCGAACTCCTACTGAGCCTGCTGTGACAATCTCCATACAGTCCGGTCCGTTCGTCCAAGACTATCGCATATCAGGCCTAGGGGGGCGGCAAGCGTCAGTCCCCTAATAGCGGTATAAGTCGTGTCGGAGGGAAGCCCATTACACCCTGAGAAACTACTGGAACCTACCAGCAAATCTCGCTTGCCCTGGCTAGGGACTTTGCGTAATGGCTCTCTGACACAGCGCGATATCAACCCCCAATACCGGGAGAGACGAATCCTGTCTAACCACCACTGCCTCCAAGTGCTCGGGACTGCACCCAACTGCCACCTGTTTGCACGACTCCTTTGAGCCGTGGTAGGGTAGCAATCTAAGAACAGTGGGACACACTCGAGGCGAAGTAGCAGTGTCAAGTCTGCGGACTATGCTGTACTCATGTCACCTGGGAACTGTTCACTGACGACTGGTATAAAACCAACCAACAGTTCCCTGTGAGTCCTGTCCGGTGTACCCGTATCCTAACGAGCACCTGCATACTATCTCCATTACGACGTACTGACGGCTGTGGGACAGACCATCTCCCCAACTGGGATGAGAAGCGTACAGACTAGTCTACTCCGGAGTATCGATGCCCTGTCTCGATAATCCAACGACTAGGGACCTGAATAAGGATGTGCTTGTAGACTACCCAGCCCCCACTAGTGTGACTGCCATCACAACGCTGGTAGTCAAGCAAGATCCTAAGAGCTCTATCAATACGTATACTCATATATTAAGATAGAAAAACCAAGTAGCATACTACCATGTTTAGCAAGACTGTTATATACATGTGAATATCCCAAGCTTCCATTAAGTAATATACAAACTAGTATGATACAATAATGGCCCCTAGGGCATATACACTAACACTCGCTCGCTTAGCCAAGGAGCTGGCTGATCCTGACATGGACGAAATTCTGATCACAGTCAGGAGCCGACAAATTCTACCCCCAGTCTCTCTGCGAGAAGAGGAAAGCGCGGAACAGAAGATCAGTCCTGCCGAAGAAGCTTCGATCATCCAAGACGATCCCGATTGGAGAGAACCCTTCATAGAGTACCTCCGATACGACGAGCTGCCCGAAGAGAAATCTGCGAGGATTCAGCTAAAGAAAAGAGCTCTCCGATACGTGTTTGTAAATGACACGTTATACCGCAGGTCATATGACCAACTCTGGCTCAGGTGTCTGTCATTGGCCGAAGCCCAAAAGTTCATGAAAGATGTTCACTCGGGCGTTTGCGGTGCTCACCAATCTGGCCCCAAGATGCGACTTCAAATCAAACAGCTTGGGTATTACTGACCCACCATGATACGGGATTGCGGAGAGCATGCAAAGAAATGTCAGATATGCCAAATCCATGGTGATTTCATTCACAAGCATCCCAATCCGTTGCATCCTACAGTGGCGTCGTGGCCCTTCGAAGTCTGGGGCACCGACATTGTTGGCCCAATTGATCCTCCGTCATCCAAAGGCCACTGGTTCATATTGGCCGCGACAGACTACTTCTCCAGATTGGCTGAAGCTTTCCCGCTAAAAGAAGTCAAGTCAAAAGATATTCTAACATTCTTCCAGCATAATATTCTATACCGCTTCGGTATACCAAGAAGAATCATTTCTGACAACGGGCCTTCTTTCAAGAGCTTCAATGTCTCAAGGTTCGCTACTCAGCACAAGATAGACTGGAGATATTCCTCCATCTATAATCCAAGAGCCAATAGGCTAGCCGAAGCCTTCAATAAGACTCTATGCAAGCTCCTGAGGAAAAATGCTTCAGCCAACAAGAGAGATTGGAATCTCAAACTTCACGAGGCATTATGGGCATATCGTACCACGCACCGTACTCCAACTCAGTCCACTCCATACTCATTGCTCTTCGGAGTGGAGGCGGTCCTCCCCCTCGAAGTCGAAGTTCCAAGCTTAAGAATGGCCGTTCAGCACGAGTTGACGGAGGAGGAAAACGTGCTCCTTCGACTTGAAGAGCTCGATGCCCTCGAAGAAAAGAGGCTCGCGGTGCAGCAAAGTATGGAGCTATACCGAGCCCAAATGTCACGGGCCTATGACAAGATAACCCGTCTCCGCGCTTTCAAAAAAGGTGAATTGGTGTTGGTCCTCAAAAGACCGATCATCCCCAATCGACATGCCAAGGGAAAATTCGAGCCAAACTGGGAAGGACCATACGTCATCGAGAAGGTGTTCGATGGAGGATCCTACCAGCTAATAAGTACCGAGGGAGAAAGGCCCATGCCACCCATCAATGGCCGATATCTCAAGAAATACTACACGTGAATGCTCTAAGTCGTAGGCGAATTGAGCATATCAGCCCTACGGTCTGGATCATACATCCTGCAAAACCGTATACAATCCACGGGCGTAAATGACCCCTATCTCTCCCAAATCCTGCCGGTGAGACTACTTTTAAAGTCCCACCAGCGGCATAAAAAAGAAAAAGAAAAAAAAGAAGAAGGAAAAAGAAAAAAGAAAAAAAAGGTATGTCCACAAGCAAAACGGGCACGGGTGAAAACCCGAAAGGGCTCTGTGAGTAAAAACAGCAGGACTACCGGCGAGTTTGTGAAAACCCGAAAGGGCGCAAACTCGTGAAAAGAGATGAATACACTCGTAAAGTCCTCTCGACCTTGTGAGGAGAAAGCCCCTGCGTGAGATCCTTACGACTCACAAAGGAGCAACATACTTAGGAATCCTCACGATTCCTAAGGAGAACATACACCTGCGAGATCCTCTCGACTTGTAGGGAGAAAATGCTTTTATGAGACCCTCACGGCTCATAAAATTGAAAAGCCTTAGGTGATAGGGACCCAAACCTGTCTTCTAAGCCATCATTCCCCAACGGGCAACGGCAAATGATGAGTCACTCCTGGTGTTTCGCTTCAGTGTTAGCGGTGCTGATGCCGACCCAAAAACCAAATCCCAAGTCCTCCCGCGGCAAATGATGAGTTGCTCCTGGAATTATTCCAGTGCAGCAATGCAAATGCCAAGCAAGATCCAAATTCCAAGTCCCCAAGTGGCGAATGATGAGTCGCTCCTGGTACCATATTCCAGTGCAGCGATGCAGATGCCAACCAAATTCCAAACTCAAATCCCAATGGCGAATGATGAGTTGCTCCTGGTACCATATTCCAGTGCAGCGATGCAGACGCCAACCAAATTCCAACCCCCATACCCCAATGGCGAATGATGAGTCGCTCCTGGTACCATATTCCAGTGCAGCGATGCAGACGCCAACAAAATCTCAAAATTTTTCCGGCCCTATGGTCTGGATCATACATCCTGCAAAACCGTATACAATCCACGGGCGTAAAACAATCCCAATCTCTCCCAAGTCCTGCCGGTGAGACTACTTTTAAAGTCCCCCCAGCTCTCCAAAAAAAAAGTATGTCCACAAGCAAACGGACACGGATGAAAACCCGAAAAGGCTCCGTGAGTAAAAACAGCAGGACTGCCGGCGAGTTTGTGAAAACCCGAAAGGGCGCAAACTCGTGAAAAGGAGATGAAATGCACTCTCAAAGTCCTCTCGACTTTGAGAGGAGAAAATTCCCGCGTGAGATCCTTACGACTCACAAAGGAGCAACATACTTAGGAGTCCCCACGACTCCTAAGGAGAAAATACACCTATGAGATCCTTTCGACTCGTAGGGAGAAAATGCTTTTATGGGACCCTTACGGCCCATAGAATTGAAAAGCCTTAGGTGATAGGGATCTAAACCTGCCTCCTAAGCCATCAAATCCTAAATCCTCTCAGGGCAAATGATGAGTTGCTCCTGGCATTATTCCAGTGCAGCAATGCAGATGCCAAACAAAAAAAAAACCAATCCCCAAATCCTCTCAAAGACAGATGATGATTCGCTCCTGGTACCGTATTCCAGTGTAGCGGTGCTGATGTCAATCCAAATCACATCAAATCAGCAAAACAACCAATGACCTCCCTGGCAGAATCAAATTCCACCTCAGAAACAAGTCAACTTCATCCCTGACACCGCAAGAAGCGGAGCAAGTCAAATCCAGAATCGACCGTCCACGTCGCTAAAATGGCAGAATTGACCGTCCACGTCGCTAAAAGGGCAGCACCGACCGTCCAAGTCGCAAAAAGGGCAGAACCGATCATCCACGTCGCTAAAATGGCAGCACCGACCGTCCAAGTCGCAAAAAGGGCAGAACCGACCGTCCACGTCGCTAAAAGGGCAGCACCGACCGTCCAAGTCGCAAAAAGGGCAGAACCGACCGTCCACGTCGCTAAAATGGCAGCACCGACCGTCCAAGTCGCAAAAAGGGCAGAACCGACTGTCCACGTCGCTAAAATGACAGCACCGACCTTCCGAGTCGCAAAAAGGGCTGAACCGACCTTCCACGTCGCTAAAATGGCAGCAACGACCGTCCGAGTCGCAAAAAGGGCAGCACCGACTGTCCACGTCGCTAAAAGGGCAGCACCGACCGTCCATGTCGCAAAAAGGGAAGCACCGACCGTCCACGTCACTAAAAGGGCAGCACCGACCATCCAAGTGGCAAAAAAGGCAGAACCGACCGTCCAAGTCGCTAAAAGGGCAGCATCGACCGTCCAAGTCGCAAAAAGGGCAGAATCGATCGTCCACGTCGCAAAAAGGGCAGAATCGACCGTCCAAGTCGCTAAAAGGGCAGCATCGACCGTCCAAGTCGCAAAGAGGGCAGAATCGACCGTCCACGTCGCTAAAAGGGCAGCATCGACCATCCATGTCGTAAAAAAGGCAGTGCCAGCTCCCCAAAAGCGAGAACCAAATCAAGTCGCCTCCACATGAAAGAAAATCCATCAATTTCATGCACACGACCCACATGTGTGGTGTGCATTTATTGATGGGGGGCAATTTGTTGGGGTAAAAATTTACACCCCGGTTGACCAAGTCAAAATCAAAGTCAACCCCAAGCCAAGCGGGCCCAAGCCCAGATCAAGTGGGCCCATGCCCGGGTCGAGTTCGAACATGAAGCGGCCGGCTTTCCCCCATGCCAAGATAAAATTTTTGTAATAAATAATTTTATTGCATTTTCTTTTATTTCATTTTACGAATGAATGTAAGAAAAGGGGGCATAAAGCCAAATTTTTGTAAAGCCCATGGCTTATGTGCAAAAAGAAATGGCACATGAGCCATGGGCTAGGCAAAATGCCATTTTTTTTAAGCCCAAGGGGCTATGTGTAAAGTGTATAGCCTATAAAGGCAAGGATAATGAAAATATCCCAACTTTTTTTTCTTTCTCCCAAAAAAAATTAGATCTGAGATCTTTTCTCCTTCCTCAAGGTTCCAAAACCTTCTTCTTTGTTTTGAATTAAATCAAGAGTTTTACTCTTCATTTTATAAAATTAAATAGTTTTTCACCACAAAATCCATAAAGGGGAACTCAGATCTTCCAATAGATCTCAAAAAGAAGAGATTTTTAAAATCTCATATCTCTTGATCTTCAAGATCCAGCAACCAGAGGAGAAAGAAGAAGAACCCCTTTTATCAACCCCAAAACATCTTAGGAGTTTAACTCCACTCTGATTTCTCTTTCGAGAATTTCTGGGGCTAAAAGCCTCTTTTTGTCGCCGGCGCCCAAGCGCTCAAGCGCCCAGCGCTCAAGCGCCCACGTGCCGACACGTGGCGCGCTTGCGCTCAAGCGCCCAACGCTCAAGCACCGAGTGCCCACGTGCCGACACGTGGCACGCTTGCGCTCAAGCGCAAAGTGCCCACGCGCCGATACGTGGCGCGCTTGCGCTCTAGCGCCCGTCGCTCAGGCGCAAAGCGCCCACGCGCCGACACGTGGCGCGCTTGCGCTCCAGCGCCCCGCGCTCAGGCGCAAAGCGCCCACGTGCCGACACGTGGCGCGCTTGCGCTCCAGCGCCCTGCGCTCCAGCGCAAAGCGCCCACGTACCGACACGTGGCGCGCTTGCGCTCAAGCGCCCAACGCTCAAGCGCAAAGCGCCCACATGCCGACACGTGGCGCGCTTGCGCCTAAGCGCACAGCACCTAAGCGCACAACGCTCAAGGCGCTGACCCCACGCGTCCTATGGGCGCTTTTTCCCTTTTTTATATATATGTATACATGTATATATATTTACAGATACACACACACTCCACAACACTGTCCCCCTCCCAAAAAAATTTTTTTGGGCCGTGGCGCTGCCCCGCACCCCGCAAGGGGGCTGCTCGCCCTCTTGACCCCCAGCCCGCTATCCGGATAGCGGGACCCCCGTAAAAACTCTACGTGGCCCCCGATATATCCAAAACCCCTTCAAAACACAACACTGCACATTGAGTTCGCATGGCCAGTTTAACCCGTCAATCGGACGTTCCCTCGCTCCAAAGGCGAGGGGTAATTAACGGCAGCTTAGTTCGCGGCCGCCGGAGATTCGGATCCTCATAATCATTAAACCCCGGCCTACCCTAGGCAGAAGAATCTGTAATGCGCCTGACAAGCGCGCGCGTATTCCCATCTCAATGGGGTGACGAAAAACACCCTACAGTTGGCTAGTGGAAGAGACAGACAAGTAGGAAGGTCCCGTGTATGAGATAATATCTTGCTTGGAGAGAGATGCGCGATGGATTATGCGTACCTACGGGGTGGCGGCAGGGTGGTATCGCTAAATCCTGATGGAGATCTGTCCATTTCGGGAGATGTGGTGGGTGAAGGGAAATAGAAGATGAAGAAGTACCGACTTCTGAGTTGATTGAAAAAACGCGGACAAGACGAGCACTAGAATCCCGTGTCCAGCCGATCATGCACTAAGCGGTTTTAGTGTACGTGGCAGCGTGTGATATGTGAGAACTCTTTAAAGAAGGTTTATTTTGAAAAATAGTCGGACTTAAGGCTTGACTCAACAAATCACAAAATGCACAATCAATCCCTAGAACTAGGGTCACCTAGGTCAAGTCATTAGACCGCTCCTAGACTTCCAAAGGACAAGTCGCAGGATCAATCCTCTACCACCTCTTTATCACTCTTGTGGCCAGGTAAGTGCCAGGTAAGTGGGAGGTATCCGCTATACGAATCACCAAAATAGCGGGCCTAATTAAGTAACCACTTTCCTTAGTCGCACTTGCCCAGTCACCCCAAGAGAAATGCGGATAAGCAATAGATTACCCACGACCCTCCTCTGTCCTAATTGAGTGTGACGGTCCTTAGAGGCTTGGTCTAGATATTTTTTTAATTAATGTAGGGTGAAAGTATACTCGTTTTGTGATTTGTGGGGCCTAGGAAGGGTGATGAAATCCCCACCTAATCTGGATTTGGGTTATTGCCCCTTAATGTCCGGTTCAGATATGCACAAACAAACCGATATCAAATCATACAAAAAGATTTTTGAGCGGCGATATTTGGAAAGAATCCTGCAGAAAAATCAGAGTATTGGATCTTAGAGGAGAGAGAAAGCTATTAGGAAATTACCTGAAGATTTTGGCGTCGCAATTTATCCAACGTGCCGCGGTTTCGCCGCCAAACCCTTGTTCCCGCCACTTTTCCGCCGCAAGGTTGTAGGATCGGTTGCCAAATTTTCTTCAGTGCTCCCCTCCGCTCCTCTGGGCAACGTTGAAAGTCCGTGAATCTCTGTTTCCTTGCTCCAATTACTCCAGATTCCCTTGCACTATAATCGTTAGATATACAAGACGCGGTTTTGTTTATTTTATATTATGGATTTAATAAGAATTCAACCCGAATAGCAAGAAAAAAGTTACGACCGTCTTCCCGGCAATGGCGCCATTTGATTGATCGTTAAAAAGTGTGTTTGTAAATACCGCAATCAAGACGGTGTCGTTAGTAGCTATCCATGATGAGTACGGGTCGTCCGCAGGGAAACGTGAACCATTTTTTTGCTTTAGAAGAGTTGAATGAAAGAAGGGTGATTGATTGTAGATCTATTTTAATACGGATGTAAAATTTATGAAGAAAAGGCTTGTAGGGTTCATAGGAATTAGTAGTAATGGACGACTAATTAAAAATGACTCATTTTATATTTTAATAGTTTAAAACTTGATCGATAGTGATGAATGTAGATTAGGATTCTTGGAGTGAATAGGGTTCCCACTCTTAACCCTGTCTTTTCATTGATCTCTATTCATGTTTAGCCTTTAACAAAACAAGTGTTTAACCAATCTCAAATCGTGGTCGTGACTATCAATAAATTGATAGCGTGCCCGATTAGAAGGCTAACATTTGTTTTGTTAAAGTTTATGAACTTTAAAATGTTTAAAAGAAATTAAATGATTTTCTCATCCATTGTTCTACCCTATCCTACAAACCCTAGCAAGCTAGGAAATACTCACTCATGATTTGAGATTTAGAAGAAAGGTTGAAGAATGAAAACATGATTAAGATGCAGAAATTAAATACAAAAAGAATTAAATAACAACTACCTTTATTAATCAACTATTGCATTTACAAATCCTTTGAAAGTAGAGTACAAGAACCCTAGTTGCTCTAGATCTCTATTTTATTGGAAGTAGACGACTAGCTGATAATCACTCGGATGCGTGGATCGCTTGGACCTCTTGATCTCTTCGGTGATGATCTTTAATGTGCAGCTCTCGGTCCCTTATATAGTCACAGAAACTAGAAACCCTAGATGCCCTATGTGAATATATGCTGTTAAGATCCTTCACACAAAATTTTACATCGTACGGTTATATACATGCCGCAGATCTGCCGCATTTTTGCATGTTTGGCCGCCCAACAGCGGCAACCTAGTAGAATCAGGAGTTGGGATTTTTTCTGCTCTCTTCTGTTGACATGTGGAGATCCCTTCGATGTCTGGATTATGAAAATAATGCTTTGAGTTTCTACTATTGCTAGATCTTATGATTTTCTTCAATATTTTGGCAGATTCGATTTTGACATCTTGATTTAACCCGGATCTCTTGGATTCCAGACCTGAACTAATATCTGCACAATATCTTAAGTCATGGTATTAGTAGTATTTGGTATTTTTGAGATATTATTCTAACCATTTTATATGATATTAAATCTTAAGAATATTGATTAGAAATATTTGATATGATATGCATATTTTAATTACAAAGATTTCATTTAAATATTATATGCATAGATTTTCCCTCATTATGTTAATTAGAATGTAGAAACATATGATAATAATCTTTTTACAAATAAACCCTCATATGTTCTATATTTACAATAAATACCTTTTATTACTAAACAATAGTAGGAAAAATGTTCATTCAAATGTGCAATATTTTAGAATAACCAGTGATATCTTCAAAATACAAGATCACTTGTCATGCCCTGTTTCCCAGTAGACGGAAATGATGACGTGGCAGGCCACAACGTGTTTACTAAGAAATAAATACGTTAAGCGTAATTAAGCAATATATAAAATGAACAAGAATGCCAAGAGTATTAAAATAAAACAACAGCTTTATTTACATTCATCTTTACATACAACTGTATGAAAATGAAAAGATACAATGATAATAAGCAGTGCCTAAACAATGGCATACAGGAAAGTAAGTACAAGGAACTAGAAGTCAGGCTATGCCGCAAGCTGGTCCAATTTCTCCTGGCTAGGCTCGATCTCCTGAGAGTCCGGTCCTCTTGACGAATATTCCAAAGAAAGAAATAGGAAGGAATGTCGTCTGCGAACTAACGCTCGGTAATTCCCAAAACAAAAAAAAGAATATAACAAGTAAATGAACAGGTAAGTTGTGTATGATTGATTACAGATATGTGATAGTTATTATAACGTGGTTTTTTGTAGCTTGATACAGAAGGTATTCATGTATACGAGATGAGTCCATCTTACCCCGTGGACTATGGTAACATATAGTACAAGACCCCGTCATAACCTACGAGACAACGGCATGAGAATTCATGTAGGTGTCTTTTAAGTGACCTTTCGTTCCACGATATACTTTCCGTATCAATCTACCCCTTTATCCCCGCATAATGTATTGTATGTTTCCCTAATATTTAACCTAATAAAAGCCAAAGCTCTGTTTGAATTAAATGAGGCAGCGCCTCACGTGCTCTCCACGATGGCACCAACGCCAGGATTAAATCTTATGGTGGCACAGCACGTGCTCCTCACACGGGCGCCAATGTGCAAAGTACCAAATAATCTATTAAATAAGAGTTAAACTCTTAAATGGCGCTGCACGTGCTCTTCACATGGACGCCAATGTGCAAAGCGCCAAAGAATCTATTAAATATGAGTTAACTCTTAAATGGCGTCGCACGTGCTCCTCACGTGGGCGCCAATGTGCAAAGCACAGGAATACCCATCTTTAGAATTAAAGTCTAAAATGGCGCCCACATATACAACACGTGAGAGCCGACACCCAAGTAAAATTAAATTCTACTCTTTGTTAAACAGAGCCGTCGGATCAAAGATCCAACGGGGATGATAAATCATCAAAATACAGAATTAAATTCTGTTGGGAGAGAACATTGCCCAAATCTTTCTAAAATAAGGAAGATACTCTTGATTGGATCAAATGTCCAATGGTAGAATAAAATTCTATTTTTGGAATATATATTCCTCAATCTTTCTATACAAGAAAGATTACTCTCTGTAAAACAGAGAACCCTTGGATTAAAAATCTAATGGTGATTAAAAAATCACTATCTTACAGATAAACTCTGTATAGGGAAAATATTTCCCCAATCTCGTTAAAAACCAAAAATCATATTCTGTAAAAACAGAAGTTCTTGGATCAAAGATCCAATGGTGGGTAAAATTCCCCATATTGATTTTCAGACCAATTAAATCAATTGGAATCTCTCAATGAGAGATTTTCTCAAAACTAATCAACAATTTGTCTTACCTATATAAAGGACCTGAGACTTCAAGTCTGGGAGAGACAAAAAGAAGGATGCACAGAGTGGGAGAGACATACAGAGACCACAGAAAACTTTAAAAATAACAGAGAATTCAATTCTCGAGAAAGAAGAAGACTTTCCTCCTCCTAAAAACTCTGGATCTGAGATCCACAAGATAAGTTTCCCAAAAGTTGAGAATTTAATTCTCATCGAGAAGATTTTGTTCTTGAGAATCAAAGATTCAGGAAAGAACAAGGTTGGACATGAAGAACATGGAGTCTATAATACTCCAGAAACTTAGTTCCTTCAAATTGAGAACTTAGTTCTTTAAAAACTCAACCTAAAATATAGTGATTTTAGCAAGCGTTAATGGTTAAAGCACCATTGATAGAGATTTAACCTCTCTGAAAATATTAACAGAGATTTATTCTCTAAAATTGATAAAAGAAAAAAGACTAGCGCCTCACGTGCTTTCCACATGGGCGTCCATTTTAACAGCGCCCAGCGCTTCACGTGAAAGACATGCGGACGCCTAAAACAGAAGGCCAGCGCTGCACGTGCTCATCACATGGGCGCTGAACAAAAGTACATAGCACTCCGCAAACAGCCAAAAGGTCTGAGTGCTCAACGCTCATTGGGTGGCGCCCATGACTGAATGCTTCACATGTCATATATGTGAGCGTCGGAGGTCAAATAAGTGCTTAGCACTTCGGCATGAAAGGAAAGAGGCTGAACAAACAGAGCCTAAATAAGTGCCTAGCACTTTTAAAATAAAAGACTAAGCTGACCAAGCCCATTGGCTAGGTCTCTAAAGTCTTTCCTGCAGTCGAGCCCAAATGCTCTATTATTGGATCTGAAATAAAAATGATCCTCAAAATCTTGCTAAGTTGATCTTAGTCTAAAATTGGACTAACGTATTCTTAGTCAAAAACAAATTGAGCCCCAAATGCTCATATATATTTAAGTTGATCTTAATCTCAAACTAGATTAACGGTTCTTAAATAAAACCAAGCCCAAATATAAAAATATACGGATTTGGACTAATCCGTGCCCTACGGAAGACGACATAAATTAGTCTCCGTATACAATCCACGGGCAACCAAAACCAAAACCAAACATACACATGACACGAAGTGAACTGCCGGAGCAGGAAAAAGTGGTTATCGTAATGCGGTAACGTAATTAACTGCAGGGGCTTGCACCTGCAGGGAAGAGCGTCCCCACAATCAAAAACCCCTCAGAAAATGAGGGGGAATCTGACGAAGTCTGCTACAACGGCCGCATCCGTCCAAACCTCCGATATATGGTGCCATAAATCAACTTGGTATCTTCGGAGAGGTGGATGGATAAATCCAAAAAGCATCTACCCCCAGATTCAGGCAAGAAGATCCAACCAAGGTTCGTCTCTATTTCCGGCGGTAAAAAGATTCTGGCACGCCCGGTGGGACCTTTTACTCTTTCCACTCCACACTTCGTGTGTCATGTTTCAAGAATAAAATCGCGGTTCGCTATGGTTGCCCTTGTATTTGAGGTACTAAAATTTGGTGTCTTGCTCCTATGCAGAAGAAGAAGAAAAATCGATGGCTTACAACTGCACAACTTGCAACAGCAACTCCCGCTTCTCCCCAACTGGAGGAGTGACTTACGGGCCCAGCGCGGCCTCCATTTTCTCAATGCCGGTGGGGAAAGTTACGCAAGCTACTAATGGACTATTCGTCGAGACCATGTTCCTACCAATGGATGTTGGTGCCTCAATGCCGCAGGAAAAAGCTCCTAAGAATTCAGTTTTCGATCGACTTGCAACCACAATGGCCTCTCTCAATGGGCCGTCCAAATCCGGCGTCTCAGTTTTCAACAGGTTGAGCCAAAGCTCAAACAGGCCCATAAAGAGGCTCGTGATATCTGAAGGGGCTGCCCCAAAAAAGATAGCTCTCCCAACTCCTCATGCAGATGAACTTGTCAAAGGTGCTTGCCCTACCAGAAAGTCGGTCTTTGAAAGATTGGTTGTTCCTCTTCAAGCTCTGCTAAGGACGTCAGTCTTCACCAAGCTGACACCAACAACAGCCCCTCAGCAAAGCCAGGGGCATAAAGAAGCCGTTTCCGAAACAGAGGCGGCTCCATCTGCAAGACACGCTCGACGTCACCACTGGCGTCGAGTGAGAAAAGCTGGGGGCAACTCCTCCTCTGGACTTACCTCACTAGCTTCAATGGTGAAAATTGACGCTGCTGTTCCAACCGGGAACAGCTTTGATCTGCTCAGGAGGGTATGCAAGAACTCTCCAATGGGGGTGCTAAAGAAATCGCCCCCACCTGCAGAAGCCACAGTGCAGGCAAAGATGGAGTAGCCCCATCAGCGGCTCTCCTCCCAAATTCACAGGGTCTGGCGGAAAGTCCAGGACTCTGTGATCAGCAAAGATTACTCTCGTTGACCGAAGAAATCGAAGGCTCGGCAAGGGGAAAAAATCCCTCCACCATACAGCGAGGGCCTTCTCCCATACGGGTGCCTGTTACAATGGCTCCTTCAACTTCAACCTCCCACAAAAGGATGAGGCTGGAGAAAATACCACTGCCGGCGGCAAATTCCAAAGGTGATGGTCACAAACGCCCTAAGTCTGGGGGCATGATCGTATATACGGTCTATATTGCTTTCGGGAAAGTAGAAAGTCATGCTTCCGTTGATCACCGGCCGCAAACTCGGTCGCTAACAAAAGCTCAGGTGCAATAACAAAAGCTCCAGGAGATGCTAACTAAAATGACAGCATTCACCGGGCAGAAAGAAAGTCCGGATCCAACAGCTAAACAGCGCCAGGAATAGGAGACCGATACAGAGTTCCTGCGAAGGGTGCTTAAAAGAAAGGACAAGGAAGCTGCTGAGCAGGTTGCTAACATAAAGCAGATGGCTCTCTTGTTCTAGGATATGGTTGGAATAATAATCCAGCCAGAACCCCCAGCCGAGAATCTGCCGATAACTATCGTGGATGACAGAGGGGAAACATCAAATCCTCTTCCGGTCTTATCGGCAGCCAAGGAGGAAACAATCTTCAAGGCTGCTCTTGATGATTATATCGCTCAACAAATACGAGCTCATCAAGCTAATGAAGCAGCAGGCCAAATCATCAGAACTGGGCGACTGTATCCAGGATGGTATGACCAAATTAAATACCCACCGGGATATATGATCCCCAAGTTCCATGTGTACAAGGGGACAGGTAACCCACACCAGCACATTGCATGGTTCAGAGCTCTGTGCGGCAACACTGGAGGCGACGACAAACTTCTGCTTCGCCAGTTTGTTGGTAGCCTGTCGAAGACGGCCTTTGAATGGTATTTAGAGCTCCCAAATGACTCTATAAATACATTCACAAAGATGGAGCTGCTGTTCACACAGCGGTTCGCCAGTGCAAGCGAGCGCATCCCGATCACGGCTTTAATCAATGCCAGGGTAAGGCCGGGAGAAACCTGGGTCCAATATGCGATCCGGTGGCGGAACCTGTGGTCAAAGTACAAACAACGCATCGAAGAATCCCCCACCGTGGGCATGTTCATCAGGACCCTAGATCCGCAAATGACCGTGTCCTAGTTCATGACGTTCTTCAAGCCGACGACCTTCCAGGCTCTGATCGATAAACTGGCCCAAATGGACCAGATGAGCCACGGGCCTTCCTCCTCAAATAAGGACCCTCGAAATGCTAAGGGTAAAGGGAAAGAGGCCTTCGTCGCCAACACTCAACAACAACCAAGCGACCCAAAACCTGCTGTTCCCCAAAACAATGCACGTCCATGCCTATCCCTGGAAGAAAGGCTAGGACGCTTACTCATTTGCCCGAAATAAGACGAGGAGAATATTTAAGTTGGTAATGCGTAACAAACTCATCACATTTCCAGACCCACGGCATCCACCGTAACCTGGCGACGTCAACAACCCCAACTATTGCTCCTATCAAAGAATGGTGAGCCGCCCGATTGAGGATTGCTATGTCTTCAAGAACTGGGTCGAGGACCAGTATCAATAAGCGAAGTTTGCGCTATCTAAGAACTGGAGTGTGAACCCACCACAGAAGCACACTCCTAAAAAAGTGGATGCACCGGGGGCATCATGCTCGCTCATGGAAGAAACTCTATAGGAAGTCGTTATTTCATCTAAAACCAAAAGAATGCTGAAAGATCTACAGGCATGTCCGGCAGTCAGGTGGAAAAGCCCGCTTAAACCCAAAGTCATCGAAGGGATGTTGAAACCGTGTCCCGTACCGAAAGTTGTCGACAAAGGGAAAAATCGCCAATTCAAGCCTTCAAAGCCTT
Source organism: Agapanthus africanus (assembly GCA_030015575.1). Lineage (NCBI taxonomy): Eukaryota > Viridiplantae > Streptophyta > Magnoliopsida > Asparagales > Amaryllidaceae > Agapanthus > Agapanthus africanus. The sequence continues at coordinate 601,192,389 of JASDDO010000014.1, forward strand.
CGAAGAAAAAGATGAAGACTAAGAAGCCTGTGCAGTCTGCTGAGTAGGACGACTAGCGCACAAACCTACAAAAGTACATTGACGCGTTGGAGGAGTACAACCAGAAGGCGCGGGCATCGGTCACCCTCGAAGAGTTCCTCAAGCATATTCTTGAGAACGAAGATAGTGACAACGATGAGGAAAATGACTCATCAGAAGAAACCGAAGACTATGTTGCAAGTTGCCACATGGTCTCCCATTCATCGTTAAATGACGAAGGCTCTCTCAGCGTCAGAAAACAGCTCAGAGGAACTGGGGGCAGGATCGGCGCTAAAATCCCCGGAACTGCCAGAAGACCCGATCGAAAGGCTATTAAACAAAGCCTTTCAAAAAAGCAAAGCTGACCGAGAACGCGAAACGGCCATATACGAAAAGGGTAAGCATCAGCGTCAGGATGAAGAAGCTGTGGCAAGGATGAGTTATAAATTACTCCAACCAAATCGAAGCGCACCTGCCAAAAATAAAGGCAGGATCAAGACAGAGAAGCGGTTCACCAAAACCTTGTCCATGGGAATGAAGTTGCCACCTCTCGTAAGAAACACTCCCAGGGTCATATGCCTCGACGGAGAGGATTCACATTTAAACTACTGCCTATATCATCGGAAGGTTACCCACCCCATCGAGAAATGCGGTACCTTTAAGAAGTGGTGGCATGGATATGTTGCCTATCAAAAACACTTCAAGAGGATGAGGCGCGAAGCTCGTCGACAGCAAAAGAGTGCGACAAACGCGCATGAAGAAATGACTGGCAACTGTCATATGGTTGATACCATTTCGGAAAGGGAGAAACCCTAAGTTCCTACCTTCGGGAGCGATTCTGAGGACGAAATACCCCTTAGCCCTCTCTTCAAAAACTCCACCTCTGAAAAAAAAGAGGAGGAGAAGAACCGCGAGAATATTCAGCTGCGGAGCCGCACGCTTCCTGAAAAAACTTCGGACCTACAAACAAGGGTTCGAGCAAAAAATATTAAGGGAAAGAAAAAATCACTAAGGAAATTTCCCTTGACGGTGGAGTTGTCAAAGAGCTCGCAGCCATGGATCCGACTAGAAAAAACAAGATGGATTACAACGTCCTGGCATATCTAAGGAAAATGCCCTCACAACTAAGCATATTGGATGCTCTCCTCCTATCCAAAGAGGCAGGAGATTCTCTTATCAAGGCATTACAAGAGCCCGATCAGTTCCAAGATTTTCTCGCAGAAGAGAAGATAAAAGACGAGCTGGCAGAGGTTCATACAGCTGACATTACATTCAGCGATGAAGATCTCCTCCTCGGGACGTGCGAGCATAATTGACCATTATACGTTACCGGGTACTCCCACGACATCAAGATAGGGAAAATTCTTGTCGACAATGGATCCTCCGTCAACCTTCTCAATGTGAAAGTGCTGAAGGAGATTTGCATGAACGTTCAGCACTTGGCCCAAGAAAAAATTACTATCTCTGGGTTCGACTCACAGTCGTCACGGATGTTTGGGTTCGTAATATTAACGTTACGCTTCGGGTTGCTCGTCACTGACATCAAATTTCACGTCATTGACGCCAAGACTTACTACAACGCTTTGCACGGCAGCCTCTGGTTGCATGAGTACAATATCATCTCTTCTACACAACATCAGTGTATGAAGTATTTCAAAGACGGCTCGGAATACACCATCACGGGAGAGCTAAACCCGTTCTACGTAAATGAGGTTCGGAAATATGAAGACGAAAAGTACTTCCTATCAGACTTCGAAGACACGGAAAGATGTCATAAACTGGAGGATAAACAGAAGTCCGTCGCCACTATCCCGATCTTTGGGAGTTATACCGAGGAAAATGAAGAAATAGTCTACTCGGGGCAACCCCAAGAAAACAAACCCGGACCATCTACTCCCATTTTGGTCTTTGGCAGCGATTCTGAGGATGAGGCCAACGCAGTGTTCTCCTTCCGCCCGCCAGTGCAAACCCTCGACGAAGTAGATCAGAGCCTGCAAATCACAATGGTTATGCCTCAGCATTACAAGGAACTTGATGCGCTCAATACATACAACGTACATGAACTACAGACTTTCTACGTGCCTCCCAGGAGAAGAGGTGAAAAGGTGATCCTCTTTTACCAATCTACGGAGACCAGAGTAGAGAAAGAAGTTTGGCACAGTGCCGATTTTGCACTCGACGGGCTTCAACCAATCTGTCTGCCAAGATACTATGCGAAGGGATTGAAAAAGCTGTTAAGATGCCAAGGTGTACCCCTCGAACAAACTGTTCGGCAAGCCCAAGTCTACAAAAAGATTTAGGGCATCCCTGGGATCCAGCGAAAGATGCCCAACGGGAAGATAGAGAAAACCGGGCTCTGATATATTCGATCCAGGAAACGGGAGCAGTTCTATACCTGCCACGTCATAAACAGCTCCAGAGAAGAGGAAAATGCTCGTCCGAATAGACGTGACATTGAAATAGATCGAAATCCCGCTTTAAGAATGTTAAGTCCGTCGCTCGAAGAACAAATAGAAAATCTAATAGAGGAGGCTTATTAAAGGAGTCGAGACAACCACGGCCACGAAATGGATATCTATGAAAAAGTCAGGACGCAGTGCCTCAATCAGCAACCTGCGGAGAAAGAAGACTACAATGCCTTTTATCCCCAGCTCGCTGTATGTCCCCGCAAAAAGGAAAATACCCGAAATAGAGGCAAAAACAGGATAAAGAGCGCAAACAAAAACAATAAAGCAGATCTAAGAAGCCGCGCTATCAAGAAAAACTTGATTGGAACCCGTCCTTTATAAAGAAGATGGGTTGAGAATACTCTTTCCCTCAAGACAATACAAGGAAAATATTCGACCTTGTCATGAAGCATCAAATGATGACGCTCCCGGTGTCTCGGCACCTCGAACAAATAAATGAGGTCCATTACCTGGATTATTTCTCCTATCACCGAGCAATATGTTATCCCCTTGAAGACTGCTTCACCTTCAAAGACCGGGTCGAAGACTAGTATCAATAAGGCAAGTTCGCTTTATCCGACAGCTGGAGGGTAACCCCACCGTAGAAGCATGAGCCAAAGAGGACCTATACCGCAAGGATAAGACCAGCTCAACATCAAGGATGGAAGCGAGCCCGTACCTACCATGTGATAACACTCTCAAAAGAGGTAGGGCATGAGACGATAGATGACCCCTTCAGGTGCTTCGCAAATGAAGATGAGAATGAGGTGATCTCAGAGTTTCCACTAGCACCAAAAGAGCTGGAAGACGGGATACACACTACGGCGGACAACCTAGGAAAATTGACTTAGGTATGGAAAACGATCCGAGGCCAATGTTCGTCAGTGAGCTGCTATCTAAAAAACATGTAGCTATGTTAAAAGACCTGCACATGCAATATAAAAACTATTTCGCATGGAACTATTCCTAGATGCTAGGTCTAGTTCCAAAGGTAGAAGTACATAAATTGGCCATATCGCCGGATATAAATCCAGTCAAACAGTTGTCAAGAAGAATGTGGCTCGAACTTGAGATGAGTATAAGTGCTGAGGTCAAGAAACTAATCGACTCCGGCTTCATCCAAGAAGTTCAATATCCCGACTGGATCGCTAACATCGTTCCGGTGATGAAGAAAAATTGGATCATATGAATCTGCGTGGACTTTCGGGATCTTAACAAAGCTTGCCCGAAGGATGACTTCCCAGTACCTGTTACCGAGCTGATGATCGATAACACGTCTACCCATAAGGTCTTCTCCTTTATGGATGGATCTTCAGGATACAACCAAATAAAAATGCATCCTGAAGACCAAAAACATACCGCCTTTCGGACTCCGCTTGGTATATTCTGCTACAAGGTGATGCCTTTCGGTTTAAAGAACGCTGGCGCTACCTACCAGAGGGCCATGATGAAGATCTTCTATGACCTCATCCATAAGATTGTCGAATGCTATATCAACGACCTAGTGGTGAAGAGTAAGTATTACGAGGAACATTGGGAACATCTAAATATAGTGTTCCAACGTCTTCGGAAGTAGAATATGAAGATGAATTCTCTGAAATGCGCGTTTGGAGTCTTCTCAGGCAAATTCCTAAGATTCATCATACAGCACCGGGGTATCGAAATCAATCCCTTAAAGATCAAGGTGATTACGGAAATGCCCACGCCAAGGACCCTCAACCAGTTGCGATCTCTTCATGGAAAGCTCGCATATATCCGGCGGTTCATAACCAACCTCTCCAGAAAATGCCGTCACTACAGTCATTTGATGAAGAAGGGGACCCCGTTCGTCTGGGATCAAAAGTGCTAAAATGCACTAGACGAAATCAAACAATACCTGCAAAATCCACCGGCATTGACCGCTCCGGTTAAGCGAAAGCCCCTTATCCTATATACAACAGCCCTTGAGGGTTCTCTAGGTACACTATGGGCATAAGAGAACAATCAGGAAAAAGAGAGTGCTTTGTACTATTTGAGTCGAGTTCTCCTAGGGTCAGAAAGCAACTACTCCCTATCGAAAAGCATTGCCTGGCACTGATCTTCGCGATAACGAAGCTTAGACATTACGCCTTGGCGCATGAGGTCCATCTCATATCAAAGGTGGATCGTCTCAAATATTTGATGTCAAGGGCCATACTGACAGGAAGGCTCGCCAAATGGCCCCTCCTCTTGATGGAGTTCTCGATAACGTATCGCCCCCATAAAGCAGTAAAAGGCCAAGCCATTGCTGACTTTCTCGCGGAGCATCCGATACCAGCCGACTACCCCTTAAATTTTGAATTGCCAGATGAACATGCGTTCGATATAATCGAAGGGGAGAAAGAAGAAATTGATTCCCAATGGGAACTCTACTTCGATGGAGCATCTTCCATAAAGCAGCGAAAGCAGAATACCCCCATAATCAAAGCTGGAGTAGGCCTTATCTTCGTGACCCCGCAAGAAGGGATATTGTATTACGCCCTTTCCTTAACGGAGCCGAGGACTAATAACGAAGCTAAATATGAAGCTTTGATAGTAGGTCTCGAGATCTCTGTCGACATGGGCATCAAAGACCTCCTCATATATAGAAATTCCCAGCTGATCGTTAGCCAAGTAAATGGCGACTATCAGACGTGCAAGCCAGAGATGATAAAGTACGGCGAAAGAGTGCAGCAACTGCTGACGCAAATCCCCTCCTACATCCTGAGAATATACTGCGTGCGGAAAATAGCAAGGCAGATGCGTTGGCCAAATTGGCTAAGGAATTAGTCGACGAAGACCTCTATGACGTAAAGATCATCATGCAAAGCCGCAGGATCCTCACGCCAACAGAAATATTTTCGGGAGAATTAATAGAGTCATCCGAAAAAAAGAAATGATCGAACAAGTAGCCCTTCAAATAGAGGACGAAGAAAAGGTCTAGGATTGGAGGGAAGTCTTCATAGAATACTTCAAATCCTAACAAACGCCCAAAAATGCGTCGCCTAGATATCAGCTCATAAAACGAACTCTGTCCTTCGCCTTCGTCAATGATACTTTATATAAGAGATCGTTTGACTCTCTATAGCTAAGATGCCTGGGGCTGGAGGAAGCAAAGAAAGTCGTCCAAGAAACTCATGACGGACTCTGCGGTTCTCACCAAGCTGGACCAAAAATGAAGCTGAAGATCAAAAGAATGGGTTATTATTGGCCCATGATGATTCAGGACTGTCTCGAATATGCAAAGCAGTGTCACTTGTGTCAAATTCATGGGGACTTCATCCACCAGCATCCAAATCCGCTACACCCAACAGTAGCTTGCTGGCCGTTCGAAATGTGGGGAACCGATATAATCGGCCCCATTGAACCAGTATCGTCCAAAGGACATCGGTTCATACTGGCAACGACCGATTACTTTTCTAAGTGGGCAGAAGCAGTACTACTAAGGGAGGTGAAGACGGAGAATATCCTCCATTTCTTCAGAACCAATTTCATCTACTGGTTTGGCACTCCGCGATGAATTATCTCGGATAATGGGTCGGCCTATATGAGCCATAAAATCAGCTGCTTCGCACAACAGCATAAAATAAATTGGATATACTCTTCAGTCTATAATTCTCGTGTGGTCTAGCTGAATCTTTCAACAAGACCTTGACGAAAATTATAAAGAAAATGGTGTCAAGAAACAAAAGAGACTGGCACGAAAGGCTGTATGAAGCTCTATGGGCATTCCAAACAACGTTCAAAATAGCTACGAATACAACACTATACACATTGGTATTTGTCACGGAAGCAGTACTTCCTTTGGAAATAGAACTCCCTTCTCTGCGAGTAGCGGTTCGATATGAGTTGACAGATGAAGAAAATGCTCATCTTTGGCTTGAGGAGCTCGATTCCCTTGACAAAACTCGCCTTAAATCATAGCAAAACCTGGAGGCTTATAAGGAAAGGATGACACGGTCATACGAAAGACTGACCAGGCTGAGAACATTCCGCCAAGACGAACTCGTGTTAGTCGTAAAAAGTCCAATGATCCCCAATCGTGCAAAACGGGGGAAATTCGAGCCAAACTATGAAGGCCCGTACATTATAGACAGTCTATCAAGGTGGAGCCTACCTTCTAATGGATATGTATAGCGAAAGACCCTTCCGGCCAATAAATGACCGATTCCTCAAAAATTACTACGCCTAACGAGTCACGAATTGGGTCAATAATATATGACGACGCTTGTGTCCATTCGCTATCTTCCTGAGTCAAAAACTCTGAGAGTAGTATGCAAAGAAACCCCGTCGCTTCAAACATGGCGATGACGGACCGAGATGTCCTTAAACTAGAAATTTGCCTCAAACATGGCAGTACGGACCGAGGAGTCCTTAAACTAAAACCTCACCTAAAAAACGACGACAATAGACCGAGATGTCCTTAAACTAAAACCTCGTCTCAAAAACGGCGACAACTGACCGAGAAGTCCCTAAACTAACAACGGACCAAGATGTCCTTAAACTAAAATCTCGCCTCAAAAACGGCGACAACGGACCGAGAAGTTCCTAAACTAACAACGGACTGAGATGTCCTTAAACTAAAACCTCGCCTCAAAAAACGGCGACAACGGACCGAGAAGTACCTAAAATAACAACCGACTGAGATGTCCTTAAACTAAAACTTCACCTCAAAAATAGCGACAATGGACCGAGAAGTCCCTAAACTAACAACGGATTGAGATGTCCTTAAACAAAAACTTCGCCTCAAAAAACGGTAACAACGGACCGAGAAGTCCCTAAACTAATAATGGAACGAGATGTCCTTAAACTAAAATCTCACCTAAAAAAATAGCGACAACGGACCGAGAAGTCCCTAAACTAACAACGGACCGAGATATTCTTAAACTAAAACTTCGCCTAAAAAACGACGACAATGGACCGAAAAGTCCCTAAACTAACAAAGGACTGAGATGTCCCTAAACTAGAACTTCGTCTCAAATATGGAGAAATCGGACAGAAAAGTCCCTAAACTAATATTTCGCCTCAAACAGGGCGATATAGGACCAAAGCGTCCTTAAACATGCGCATCGCCGCAAAATACGGCCGTACACTCCCTTGAGATCTAGATTACAATCGAAGTCTTAATGGTGAGGGTTGCAACTTAAGTTCCACTGGAAACACAGTTACTCCAGCGATGAAATTATCCCCAAGTCCCACTGGCAAATAGATGGGTCTCCTGCGGTGAGACTACTTTCGGGAGTTCCACTATTTAAAAAAAAGGCATGTCTACAAGCGAAATGGACACGGATGAAAACCCGAAAGGGCGCTGTGAGTAAAAATAGTAGGAATACCGCTGAGCTTATGAAAACCTGGAAAGGCGCAATCTCGTTAAAAAAACGGTAGTCCATAAGCAAAATGGACGCGGATGAAAACCCGAAAGGACGCTGTGAGTAAAAACAACGGGACTACCGGCGAGCTTGTGGAAACCCGGAAGGGCGCAATCTCGTAAATATATATATATATACACACACACACACACACACACACACATACATAGAAGAAAAAAACACTTACGGAATCCTCACGACTCGTAAAGAGAATTCCCCTTATGAGACCCTCACGGCTCGTAGGATTCAAAAGCCTTAAGCTACAGTGATCTAAACCTGTTCTTAAGCCGTCATATTCCCCTAATGTTTCTCTACAGACGGTCCAATATTGACCCTTGTATACAATCCACGAGCATGAATAAATATTCCCCACCAAATTCCTCCAATGGTGAGAAATGTCCTCATGTGGTGAACAACAGTTGTAAGTTCTCTCGACTTATAAGGAGAAAATACTCTTATAAGATCCTTATGACTTATAAAAGAATACACACTTAGGAATCTCCATGATTCCTAAGGAGAAAATACACCTACAAGATCCTCACGACTTGTAGGGAGAACTAACCTTATGAGACCCTTACAGCTCATAAAGTCAAAAAGTCTTAGTCGACAGGATCCTAACCCCGTTTACTAAGCCATCTTTGTTCAAATCGCAAAGTCAAATGATGATTCGCTCCTGGCAACATTTCAGTTGTAGCGATGCTGATGCCTGAACAGGTGTCAAACTTCAAGTCCTTTCAAGGAAAATGATGATTCGCTCCTGACAATATTCCAGTCGTAGCGATGATGATATAAAGGTTGGTATCAGATTCCAAACTCGCAATAAAAACAGCAGCGAGTAGCAAAAAAAAGGCATATGAAATAGCCGAAATGATGGGGCAACTCGCAATAAAATCAGCGAGCAAAAAACATGCATATAAAAACAGCCTACATGTTTGGGCAACTCGCAATAAAAAGCAGCGAGTAAAAAATATAAAAAATAGTCGAAATGATTGGGCACCGCGGATAAAAAGCCGAAATGATTTGGCAATCGCGACTTTCGCGATATGAAAAGCTGAAAAGATAGAGCATCACGAAAATAAAATATAAAATGAAATTTCTTCTGCCCTGCAAGTGAGTCCACACTGACCCCTGTATACAATCCATGGGCACAAATGAAAAGGAAACCATATTTTCCACCAGGCTCCGTCAAAGGGAGAACCAGATCTTGACAGCGACATTTACAGCCTAGAGATCGACTTGATGTGCTTTTTATGCCAGCAGGGTGCAGACGCAACGTCATCAAAGACCCAAGGGTCAAACAAAAAAAAGGAGTGATGGAAAAATCCTAACTCCACCTCAATGTGCTTCTCATGCCAGCAGGATGCGGACGTAACAATCAAATAAATGTGAAGTGACGGCAAAATCCTAGCTTCAGATCTTAATGGCAACATCTAAAGGCTAGAGATCACCCCAACGTTCTCCTCATACCGGCAGGGTGCAGACACGACGTCAACAAAGACCCAAGGGTCAAATAGAAATGGAGTCACGTCAAAATCCTATCTCCAAGTCTTGACGGTTTATATACAACCTAGAGACTATCCCGGTATTCCTTCTCACTCCAGCAGGATGTAGACGCAACGTCAACAAAAGACATATGAGTCGAAACAAAAATGGAGCAATGGCATATTCCGAGCTCCGGACTTCAACTGCGATACATGCAACATAGGGGTCTTACATATGTCTGCCCTATTTCAGCAAAGAAACGACACGGCATCGTCAAAAAAAAAATGAAGCGACGGCATATTCCCAGCTTCAGGTCTTTACGGCAACTCATATAAAGCCTAAAATACTATCGGAGATCATCCCACACCAGTGCGGAGTGGTTATGACTCATCGGGGTTCCAAACTGAGCCCAACCTCAAGTAAAAAAAACGTCATGGCAAATTCCTAACACTTGCTCTTCCGACGGTAATATAGCCTAAGGAGATTACTTCAAGACGTCTTGTCCAGCCTTCGAAGGGATCAATGACATGACAATCGCGGGACTACTCGAACAACAGCTTAAGGACTGCATATCGAGGAATAAATCAGTCAACACGATGGTACCACGGACTAAAACCCTAGTACCACAAACCTAACGGACCTCCATCATAAAGAATGAGGGTTATCTACATACAATGTTAGGACACGTTTTCCTGTAAACCCAAGAGAGGCAAACCAAATAAACTCCGAAATGAGTACATAAACTAGAAACTCTGAAACGAGTGAATAAACTACAGACTCCGAAACGAGTGAATAAACTAGAGACTCCGAGACGAGTGAACAAACTACATACTTCGAAATGAGTAAGTAGACTAATGGGCGCTAAATCAAGACATCAAGAAACAGAAAGGCGCAACTCATAGGCCTCGGGGTTCAGAAATACATTTCTTAAGGATTGAGATTTGAGAAGATGCTTGTATCCGCTTGCTATATTCTTAGATCAAAATTCTAATAAAAGTCATGTATGCCAGCTCGAAGCCGGCCAGATGCTATGCATCACTTCAGTCCAATGTTCACCAATGTCTAAATGCATGCATCAGAAACTTCTAAAGATTAAAATACAAAATGTATGTACAAAGGCAGTATGCCCATATGAATATGCGCCGGGGATGAAACGTTCAGTGGTCGACATTATTTTTATTATTATTATTTATTACACAAAGAAAAGATCGCGGAATATGGGATCAGAGATACAAGGATTAACAAAACGATATGCAAGATTCTCTAATTCCTCTATGCCTTCTCCACTATGTCGAAGAGGCGATCTTCGTAAGGAGTCGCTCCCCATCGGTCAGCGCCGTGCACATCAGCAAAGGCAGAAATGATGGCCCGCTGTGCCCGTATCTGGCTTAGAAGACGAACCGAACAATCCCTCAGAGGCTGGGTAATCAAACAAGTCTCATAGAAGCACTCGATCTTGTCCTCCACCGCGTCGAGCATTGCCAGAGTCATCTCCAGCAGGAGGGATGTCAGCCAGTACAGACGAAAAGATCGTACGAAGCCAAATGGAGCCGACAGGAAGAGGAGAGCCCCTACGAGCCAGAAGCTCGTACATCACCGTGTCATACTGGTCATTAGTGAGAACGGGATCCGCTAAATGCGCAACAAAACGAGGGACAATTCCCTTGATAGGTACCTCCCATGGTTGCCGACGAGCATGCGGACGATTGCAAGCCATAACTCTTGGTTTGTTAAAAGGTGATTCTCTCCTTGTGAAAGAAAAGGTAAGCAAAGCTTCAGATTATAAAGGGAAGCATTCTCTAGGTACAGAAAATGCTATGCATGGTGGAGCTATTTCCAAGGCCTGAAAAAAGGGCATGGGAAAAGAAAGGGTTGACTCATGGGAATCAGAGCAAGGAGGTGAAACGACTCCATCAGCAGTGCCTCACATGCATGACAAGTGTAGGGTTCCTAGGCACTCTAGTGAAGTCTCACAAGTGATCAAATATGCACAAATCAAATTTTACGGGTGCCTACAAACCCTAATACAGATCGTTTACTAGATATCTAGGCGAAGCATGCAAGTAAACGGAAATGTATCTAAAGGAAAGGGGCTACAACCTTTGTAGATCCGGTCCACCAATTCCTAAGCTCCACGATGATCTCCCTCCGCTGTCCAAATCGAACCCCGAACTCAAGTATCGGCTTCGTCGAAGAAATGGGCGGGCTTGATCGTCGGTTCGATGCCGAAGATGATCTACGTCGAGGCGTCATAAGAACGAGCTCCGCCTTCGCCAAGTCAAGAAACTTGTGAAGACAACACACTCTAGTACATGGCAAGTAGTAGAGGATGAAGAAATAGGAAGTGGGTAGACTTTAGATTTGGATTTCTCACTTGATTTGGCTAGTTGCCATTGAACTAGAAAGCTTTTCTTTTTCTAGCTCTTGAAGAAGAAGAAGAAAGATATGATAAGTTCAATAATAAAAAAATGAATAATAATTAAATCTTATCATACTTTTAACCTTAGTTAAGTGTAGAGAAAAGACCATGGTTAATGGAATGGTTAGGGTTAAGGATAAGAACAAAAGAGAGACTTAGTCAAAGTTTCAAGAAACTTCAACTAAAAACAAAACATTCAACCATTCATTTATCCTTTTTCTTTTTCCAAAATGGATAAATAAGAAAGATAAATGAATAAATAATCAAAACCCTAATCATTAACTTAAACCATGGTTTGATTCTTTACACTTAACCAAGTAAGCATGTATCATCAAACATGATACAAACATGTGCACAAAACTATATCGCATATACAATGTGTACAATTCAAGTGAGAAAATCCTTTTAAAGTGAACCAATACTAGTTAACGCAAAGTAATATATCAAATATATAAATATGTACTAAATCATTAAATCAACACTTGATTTAACGATCCGGTCATATCGGATATAACCGACTAGTATCATATGTATCGTCTTATCGAATCAATCCTTGATTCGATAACTAGGTTATATCGCATATAGCCAATCGATACATTGATCGCGAGAATGGAATACGGTATCACATACTTGAATTATTCTTGGTCCCGCACATATCTCATATGCGCTCCTATTTCGTTTCGCTTGAGCCAGGAAACCTCTGTGTAGGACTCTAAAGACTCGTCAATACGCCGGCAGCAGATGATGATCATATCAAGCATCCACAAGCCGCAAGCGGTCTGCTAAACGTAACGGCCACCCGGGTATTGAGCGATCAGAAGATCGACGAGCAAGCCCGCTCAGACTCCTGCGAATCCAACCAGTAACACTTACCGTACAGTCCGGTCTGTTCGTCTGATATGTCGCATATCTCGCCTAGGGGTGGTAAACGTCAGACCCCAATAGCTTGATAAGTCATGCCGACGTAAGGTCCACAACATTTGTGAAACTACTGATAACTCTTACCAGTATATCACTGCAACCCTGGCCAGGGATTTCCTGTTATGGCAAGTCGAGCATAGCACAACATCAACCCCCAATACCGGGAGAGACGAATCCCCTCCTATCGCTCATTGCCTCTATGTGAATCGGGACTGTACCCAAAAATCACCTGTTTGCACAACTCAGTAGAGCCGTGGTAGGGTGGAAATCAAAGCACAGTGGGAGACACACAAGACTCTATGACGATCTCGGGTCAACAGACTAAGCTGTACCAGTGTCACCAGAGAACTGCCATCTGACGTGAGGTATAATACCATCTGGGAGTTCTCGGCGAGTCCGTTCAGTGTACCCAGTCTCCACTGAGCACCTGCATACCATCTTCGATGTCAAACACCAATGGATATGGGATCATCCATCGCCCATCGCATGGGTCGAGAAGATATGCGCTAGTCTACTCTGGAATATCGATGCCCCGTCTCGATATTCCCACGACTAGGAACAATGAAGGATGTACTCGCTGACTACCAGGCCCCACTAGTATGATCTGTATCATAGTCCTGGAAGTCGAGTACACATCCTAAGGGCTTTATCAATATGTAATCAGAGAGACAGAAAGTATACATGTTAAGATAAAGAGCAACCAGATAGCGTACTATCATGTCGAGCAAGAAAGTCCTACCTATATATGTCCCAGCATCCACTACAATATACATCCAATGTACAGTAATGGCCTCAAGGGCATACATATAACTAACAATCTCCCACTTGCACTAGGGCCATCTGTAGCAGTGGTCGCAGTATCTAATACTCAACCATCCCATATTTGTCTCTCTCTGGGAAAAGGCCTTCGTGAGTGGATCCGCCGTGTTGTCCTCTGAGTCTACTCTCCTAGCCTCGATCACCCTGGAGATCAACTATCTCCATGATCAGGTGACACTGCCTCAGAATTTGTCTGGGTCACTGATGGGACCAGGGTTCCAAGGCCGAAGCCATACTTCCATTGTCATACAATGGCAGGAACCTAGTTCATCTTATGAACCAATATACACCCAAACTTCTTCTTTGGTAGTATCTTCAATAGCGATGTTACCAGCCTTTATCGTCTAGTTTGCCACGGTATCTAGCTTGGAACTCTTCCAACATACCGTCCCTTTACTGAGGGTAAAGACAGTGCCTGTGACTGACATTCAGTTGTCTTTATCACCCTGGAACACTTCCAGTGATTCTCCCCAGGATCGATTGATACAATCTTACTATACCTAGTGAGAACCCTAATATCCCTTTAGATCTATCTCATAGGTCCAAATCTCAGGATTTAGGAGGTATCATCTTTATCCTATTTGGAGAATCCTTGTGATAATAGGAGATTGATCGATCGTAGTATAGGAAACTCTTTTCCTATCAAGAGTATGTTGTCTACGTACAATACGAAGATGACCACCTTACTCTCTACTACCCTTTTGTATATACAAGGTTCGTCTACCATTTTGATGAAGTCAAACACTTTGACTATCACATCAAAACAGACGTTCCAACTCCGCGATGCCTGCTTCATTATGTAAAGCAACTTGCACACGTTTCCGCTGCTCCCACTGTTTACGAAGACCTCTGGCTGTGTTCTTATAGACGTTCTCTTCTAAATCAGTATTTAGAAAAGCAGTCATGGCACCCAACCGCCAGATATCGCAGTCATGGTATGTAGCCGTGGTAAGTAGGATCTGGATAGACTTAAGCACAGCTACTGGAAAAAGGTTTCATCATTATCCACGCCTGGTCGATGACGAAAACCTTTAACAAGTCTAGCTTTGAAAGTCTCAACTTTTCCATCTACACCAAGTAATCTTCTCAAGATATACTTGCTCCTGATGGGGATTTAACCCTTCAGATATAGCAGCTAAAGTCCATACTTTGCTGGTGTACATGGATTCCATCTCAGATCGCTAAGCATCCAGCCATTCTTATAGAGTCCCTACTCTCGATGGCCTGCTCGAAACTAGTTGGGTCATCATCTCATGATGCAATCCTTGCTCCCACTGTCATCGAGAAACCGAGGTATCTCTCAGGCGGATGAGGAACCCTACTGGATCGGCGGAGAGGCTGAGGTTCGCCGGGAACTATAGAATCTTATGGTTCTGTCAAATCATCAACTGCAGTTTTGTATAGCTGGAACCGTTCCAGTTCTACAGAACCGATCCTGCCTCGATCTTGTCCGGATTTTGCTTTAAACATAGGCCGGACAACTCCAAATCTTAACTCGCTTAAGAGATGGGTTCTACCCATACCATATCTCATATGGAGTGGTAGGCACTGATTTGATTCAAACCTAATTCAATAGGTATGCAGCTTCTCAAGTGCACAACCCCAAAAAGGAAATAGGTAACTCAGTAATACTCATCATAGAGCACACCATATCTAATATTGTGCAATTGCTCCGCCCTGATACACCGTTGTGCTGTGGTGTATTCAGAGGAGTAACACTGAGAGAAAATCTCATTCTCCTTTAGAACAGTCCAGGAATTCTATGCACAAGTATTCTCCTCCCTGATCTTATCATAGGACATAATACTTATACCCGTATTTTGGTTCTCTACTTCTAACTTATATTCTGTGAATATCTCAAAAGGTTCGGACTTATGTTTCAACAGGAACATATGACTGAATCTTGAGAGATTATCAGAGAATATAATGAAGTATGAAGAACCAGTCCTGGCATGTGTAGACAGGAGACTTTACATACATCATCATGTAACTGTCCCAAGAGTTTACTAACTCTTTCTCTGTTTCTAATAAACAGAGCTATGGTCATCTAATCTTTGTGACATGACTGGCAAGTTTCACAAGATGTAAATTCAAACTGATTTAAATATGCATCTAAAATGTAACTTCAGCCAGTCGGGTCGCATTGATGTGACCTAGTCTACAATGCCTCAAGAAGGATTCGTTCATTTCTGAACTCTTCCACTTGTGTGTGTTCAGTATACAAGGAACTGTAGTTTGATTTAGAACGTTAATGGTTTTAGATAACGTGCCTGAACCGATCAACTTTTGATATAGGAAATGTTCAAAACATTATCCAACAATACAAAATTATATCATTTCTTTACTAATAAAGAGACTGATATGATTTTGTATATCAGGTTCGGTATCTAATAGCATTTGTTCAGAATCAATGTATTGGTAATACAGGGTGACAGTGACCAACAGACTTGGCTGCAACACTTGCCCCGTTTTCTGCCTCATGAAACTTATCACCCGTTCTCAGTTTTCTACCTTTTTGTAGCCCTATGTAACATATTACATATCTGGGATCCTGATCCGGTATCATATACCTAGAATGCAGAGGATACTGAGATACAGTTCTTTGTAATGAACACATCCGAAGGAGATGCATCATATGCACTTTCTTCGTTTGGGCGGCATAGGAATTCTGGTATTCCCCTATTTCCTTCTCGGTCTTATAACAATTATAAGTCGGAGCGGGACCAACGTTCCCCAGCTCAGTATAACAAGCGGGTTTGGTCAATTCATCCATATTATTATCTTGATTAAGGCGTGATATGGTCGCTACCTGGAGAGAGAGAGAAGAAAACACTCAGCGTGCGCTCTTGCAAGATCAGATTGGTTATATATTTTATCTAATCAGGATGGCTCCCACTGTTTTTATCAAATCTTCCTTCAAACCTAAAAAGGAAAGACTAGCCGGGATTAATTACACTCTACAAGTTCGCCAATCTTTCAGCCAGGCCAGTGTCGGTACTTTGAGGGAGGTTCCCCGTGCTTTCGCACGGACCTAATTACTGTAAACCTCGTTTTCCCAGAGGCGTAACCCCGTTGACACCTTTCTAGACACCTACTTGATCGGCTAATTGTAAAGTGCAAAACTCTCCCAGGAGTAACAATTACTCGCAGTGGGTATCGGGATCCAACTATCACATAGAAGGTATGCAATCTCATTGCAAGTTTCAACACTTGAAACTCCCGATAAAGGTTTTTACCCCTAGCACCTATGACCTTAACTATGGTCAACAAATCATAAGTACTAGTCAAGTTCTACCCGTCATTTCGTGATTAATTAGACCCACCCACATGACCCTTAACTAAGGTCAACAAAGTCACGCGACCGTCCTAACTAATCGCATCATATGCGGTGTAGGAAGACATCACTTAGCTACCGTACACTGTGCCTTGACTATGGTCAACAAACACAGCTCGAATACTAAGTACTTTACTTCCTAAAATGACGGAGGGTTGCGAATGGTTTTTGTGAAAACCTTTAACGCTTTGAACTTGATCTCGTTGCGGAATCAAATGGTTTTTAAATGGAATGTTTTCGAGGCTTTTCTAGTTTTGCTAAAGTGGTCACTCCCGGTGAAGGGATCGTCGGCCCTTTTCTCGTCGAATGAGGTGCGGGATATATCATATATATCACTGTGCAAAGCGGAAACTATAGAAGCGATCAAAGACAAACCGAGGGTTGTAGCATCTGCCAGTTATTGCTAAAGGAGTCACTCCCGGTGAAGGGATCTCGGTCCTTTCCTCATCGAATAAGGTGCAGGATGTTCTATAATGAACACCGCGATGCAAAGCAAGAACTGTAGCTACCTGTTTTATTTTGAAATTCGATTCCACAACATCAATTAGGTTTATTTTCTTTCATTAATCTCATTAATGAATATCCCATCATTTAAGTCCACCTAACCATCACAGATAAATATAACGTACGCTTATGCCATCCGCATTCGCCTCGATGTCCCGTCTGCACCGTTAGGTTAGGTCACTAACGCCAGAGCGAGGCAGGGCTAGCGCGGGTGTAAAACATAAGCAACGTCTATATAATATATCATATATACTATATATAATACCTGTCACTGAACATCACATGATCACAGATAAAACACAGCAGAAGAAACATATGAAATATTAGATATACTAGGACGTCCGTGTTTTCAATACGAGCCAGTATAAAACACGGATTCCACGGTCGTGATGAATAGCCAATCCCACACCGCAAGACCCCTACGAGAGCGGCAAGCAACCCTACCAATTCTAGGGTTAGGAGACCCGGACTCGACTCCTCGAGTTGGTCTCCCACTGGACCCCAGAACCCGGTTACTTGTGCTCCCCTCCTTGGGTCTTACCTAGTGCAGAAAAGTAAATAATATACATCAACGGTGACAACTTCCGCAACCTGGAAGTGCCCCAATAAAAGAATATTACATACAAGTTTTTACATGAATGAAAATGAAAAAACACTCATCTCACATAAAAACCCCCCGGCTATTTAAACACGACGATCCAATATAACATATCCAGCAACACATAACATCACATGTCATCAACGTAAGTAAATATGCGCATCCCAATTATCGTTGACATATAGCAACGAAACCGACGATATCACATATTACACTTACGGTCACAGAAAAGAAAGTGTAAAACTACAACAGTTGGAATCCTCAACCACCTCAGACATCGCATGCCTGACCAAATGAATTCTTTAGACATCGCATGCCTAACAATTATAAACCCCGCATTTTAGTCTCATTATCGAAAACTCTTTTCAATATCAAGTCGGGCAATTCAACAGGATTCCCGACATTCTGATCGAATGCTCGTCGCAAACTTCAGTAGACGGCCGCACCCCCGACGCCGTCGACAAAGTGCACCAAGGCGGAACACCGCTACCGCGAGCACCCGAACGGATGCTTTCGGCGACGGGGTTCTCCTACAGTCACTTGGTCGGGGCTATGGAGTGAGGCTGTCTATTAAGTTTACCCGGCGAGTATCCGCGTACGCTACGTGATTGCGACGGACTTTTGATCACATCAAAATTCCGTGGCAACCGATCAAGTGAGACTAAAGTGCTATGTTTATAACATTCATTTAGTTATCACATAACTTTTGTGAATTCCAATTGTTGTATCACATTCCGGATAAACAGGAAATGCTAAACTTTTCGATCGAACAATCGAACACCCAAGTTTTCCCGATACAGCTCAACACATGAAATAAGTCTAACAACATTCAGTTCGTGCCTCAGTACCAACGGTCCAGCCGTAGAAGGGTCAAGCCAACGCCTCACATGTGGCATACCGTACTGCCCCAAACCCGAAGGTTCAAAGGGCAGTTCAAGACGGTCACATAATCGAGTTAAGGTTTGTTGTCTTCTAGAGGGTCCATCGCGTTACTTGCACTACTTAGAACGTCGTTAAACTACGGAAAAATCCAACAATTGGAAATTTCCCGACAGGGGAAAAAGTGGGTATTTATATCCGGTCGAACTTTTTAACATATTCTAAAATTACGCGGAAAGCCACACCGACAAAATTAGATAGTCCGATCGAATACACCGAGTCCCCAATACAACTCAGAAAATGCAACTCTGCGAAAAATTATTAAAAAACCCCAGGAAAACCAGCACAGACAACTAAGAATTACTGTGCAAAATAGGATGCACATAACGACAAAATGGCCGCGGAACCGCCGCACGAGCCATGCTCGTGCCGCGGATCTGCGGCTCTTTGATGGAATTACTCCATCGAAATTCATAGTAATTCTTAAATTAGCCTGCTGATTTTTCTGGATATTTTTAATATGGAAAAATCCACGAAATTAAAAAATGTACAGATAGCATATTCAAAGTCGGGTTTTGGGTCGATCGGACTTCTGATTCCGTCGGGACTTCGCCTAAGGATCTAGCTAGGCTCTGATACCACTGTAGGGTTCCTCGGCACTCTAGTGAAGTCTCACAAGTGATCAAATATGCATAAATCAAATTTTACGGGTGCCTACAAACCCTAATACGGATCGTTTACTAGATATCTAGGCGAAGCATGCAAGTAAACGGAAATGTATCTAAAGGAAAGGGGCTACAACCTTTGTAGATCCGGTCCACCAATTCCTAAGCTCCACGATGATCTCCCTCCGCTGTCCAAATCGAACCCCGAACTCAAGTATCGGCTTCGTCGAAGAAATGGGCGGGCTTGATCGTCGGTTCGATGCCGAAGATGATCTACGTCGAGGCGTCACAAGAACGAGCTCCGCCTTCGCCAAGTCAAGAAACTTGTGAAGACAACACACTCTAGTACATGGAAAGTAGTAGAGGATGAAGAAATAGGAAGTGGGTAGACTTTAGATTTGGATTTCTCACTTGATTTGGCTAGTTGCCATTGAACTAGAAAGCTTTTCTTTTTCTAGCTCTTGAAGAAGAAGAAGAAAGATATGATAAGTTCAATAATAAAAAAATGAATAATAATTAAATCTTATCATACTTTTAACCTTAGTTAAGTGTAGAGAAAAGACCATGGTTAATGGAATGGTTAGGGTTAAGGATAAGAACAAAAGAGAGACTTAGTCAAAGTTTCAAGAAACTTCAACTAAAAACAAAACATTCAACCATTCATTTATCCTTTTTCTTTTTCCAAAATGGATAAATAAGAAAGATAAATGAATAAATAATCAAAACCCTAATCATTAACTTAAACCATGGTTTGATTCTTTACACTTAACCAAGTAAGCATGTATCATCAAACATGATACAAACATGTGCACAAAACTATATCGCATATACAATGTGTACAATTCAAGTGAGAAAATCCTTTTAAAGTGAACCAATACTAGTTAACGCAAAGTAATATATCAAATATATAAATATGCACTAAATCATTTAATCAACACTTGATTTAACGATCCGGTCATATCGGATATAACCGACTAGTATCATATGTATCGGCTTATCGAATCAATCCTTGATTCGATAACTAGGTTATATCGCATATAGCCAATCGATACATTGATCGCGAGAATGGAATACGGTATCACATACTCGAATTATTCTCGGTCCCGCACATATCTCAAATGCGCTCCTATTTCGTTTCGCTTGAGCCAGGAAACCTCTGTGTAGGACTCTAAAGACTCGTCAATACGCCGGCAGCAGATGATGATCATATCAAGCATCCACAAGCCGCAAGCGGTCTGCTAAACGTAACGGCCACCCGGGTATTGAGCGATCAGAAGATCGACGAGCAAGCCCGCTCAGACTCCTAGGAATCCAACCAGTAACACTTACCGTACAGTCCGGTCTGTTCGTCTGATATGTCGCATATCTCGCCTAGGGGTGGTAAACGTCAGACCCCAATAGCTTGATAAGTCATGCCGACGTAAGGTCCACAACATTCGTGAAACTACTGATAACTCTTACCAGTATATCACTGCAACCCTGGCCAGGGATTTCCTGTTATGGCCAGTCGAGCATAGCACAACATCAACCCCCAATACCGGAAGAGACGAATCCCCTCCTATCGCTCATTGCCTCCATGTGAATCGGGACTGTACCCAAAAACCACCTGTTTGCACAACTCAGTAGAGCCGTGTTAGGGTGGAAATCAAAGCACAGTGGGAGACACACAAGACTCTATGACGATCTCGGGTCAACAGACTAAGCTGTACCAGTGTCACCAGAGAACTGCCATCTGACGTGAGGTATAATACCATCTGGGAGTTCTCGGCGAGTCCGTTCAGTGTACCCAGTCTCCACTGAGCACCCGCATACCATCTTCGATGTCAAACACCAATGAATATGGGATCATCCATCGCCCATCGCATGGGTCGAGAAGATATGCGCTAGTCTACTCTGGAATATTGATGCCCCGTCTCGATATTCCCACGACTAGGAACAATGAAGGATGTACTCGCTGACTACCGAGGCCCCACTAGTATGATCTGTATCATAGTCCTGGAAGTCGAGTACACATCCTAAGGGCTTTATCAACATGTAATCGGAGAGACAGAAAGTACACATGTTAAGATAAAGAGCAACCAGATAGCGTACTATCATGTCGAGCAAGAAAGTACTACCTATATATGTCCCAGCATCCACTACAATATACATCCAATGTACAGTAATGGCCTCTAGGGCATACATATAACTAATAGTGAGCACCCGCATTGATTCTTTCCAGGATTAGAATGGAGCTTTACGTGTATAACGTGTGAGCGTCGACGCTAGTTCAGGATTAAAATTCTTAGCAGCGCCTCACGCGCATGACACATGAGCGCCAGCAACAGTTTCTATATATGTATAACAACACTTCATGTAAGACACATATGAGCATTGGCATAAAGAGAAAAGCGAATTTTGTCATTCATACTTCGAAAAAATTTATACATTGGCGATGATAAAAAAGAAGTGTTTACAACAGCAAAATACTGAATTCCGGACACGGATTCAGGAACTTGGAAGCCAGTCTGAATAAAATGCTTTTGTCCTCTTTTGTCATTTTCTTATGCATTTTCTCACGAATGCAAGCGTCGGGATCCCCACTAATGTCGTCCATTCTCTGGTAGGCGGATATTATCGTCTTTTGTTAGAAGACGTGATGCAAAAGATCCACAAAATCATCTCTTCGCTTCTTTGAGATCAGGCTCATCAGATTTAATGAATTCACCTTGTCTTCAGTATCATCAAGCGCCTCGAATGGCATAGACTCTCCAAGCCCAGGAATTGCTTCCCAAATCGACCCCATGATAATCTTCAAAAGGGCAGAACGGCGGGGGAGTAATCAACCGTTGTAATCGTCGAAGCGACGCATCACCTCAGCGCATTGAGCGTCTGTAAACTCTTGGCCCTGACAGCGGCCTTGAACACTAATGACCTCATATAAGATGATCATTTCAAGATCATATAGATGAGAAGCCATGGTATCTGAAAAAAAAACCCGTAAAGGGTTAGCAATCAAAATACCAAAATCATTATCATGGACCTCACAAAATCAAGGTAAAGCCCTCATCAATGACGAGGAAGGCATTCATTGTAAGAATCCAAAAGTATTCTCATTTAATGAAAAATCTCATTGAACTATAGAGTTCAACTCCCTTGAAAAACGAGTTTTGCAGCAGATTCAAATCTGCAAAAAGAACCCTAAAAAATGAAAATAAGAAAAGGAATAAAAGTTCCAAAAAGAACTTCTTTAAAAAAATTCTCAGAGCTAAGCTCTGTAGAACAACCCAAAATTAAATTCCTTTGATAATGGGATAAAATCCCAGAAATTTGCTAAGGAAATGGAATTAATTTCCAAATAACCTTTAAAGGTCAAAGTCAGTAATAGGGTAAAACTTAAGATCTCCAAGACCCATGGTCTACCTAAACAAAGTTTTTAGATCTCTACGAGATCGTTCCAAGAGAAGGGCAAAGCTCTAATGGGTTAAAAATCCAAGACAAAAAGAGTCTCTTTTAAGAGAAAAATGGTCATAATCTTTACCAATTTTCTTAAACAGAGTTTAAACTCTAAGAGTTTCTTTGGACAGAGATCTAAACTCTGAAAAGAGAATTAAATTCTCAAGAAAGAAGAAGGAAGATGATGAAACGACTGTCATCTCAAGGGCCAAGGGCCCTATTTATAAGACATGAAAGGACGGTTCAACTCCCCAAGAGATCGAACGGTTGAAAAGGTGACACCGTTGCACCCACGCGTAAGCCACGCGAGAGCAATGGTGGGGGCATTTGTTTCCCCAATATTTAACCTAATAAAAGAGCAAAGTTCTATTTGAATTAAATGAAGCAGCGCCTCACGTGCTCTTCACGAGGGCACCAACGCCAGGATTAAATCTTGTGGTGGAACCGCACGTGCTCCTCGCGCGGGCGCCAATGTGCAAAGTACCAAAGAATCTATTAAATAAGAGTAAAACTCTTAAATGGCGCCGCACGTTCTCCTCACGCGAACGCCAATATGCAAAGCACCAAAGAATCTATTAAATAAGAGTTAAACTCTTAAATGGCTCTGCACGTGCTCCTCACACGGGCGCCAATGTGCAAAGCACAGGAATACCCATCTTTAGAATTAAAGTCTTAAATGGCGCCCACGTGTACAACATGAGAGCGCTGGTGCCCAAGTAAAATTAAATTCTACTCTCTGTTAAAATGGGTCGTCGGATCAAAGATCAAACGGGGATGATAAATCATCAAAATACAGAATTAAATTCTGTTGGGAGAAAATATTGCCCAAATATTTCTAAAATAAGGAAGATACTCTCGATTGGATCAAAAGTCCAATGGTAGTATAAAATTCTATTTTCGGAATATATATTCTCTCAATCTTTCTAAACAAGAAAGATTGCTCTCTGTAAAATAGAGAACCCTTAGATTAAAAATCCAATGGTGATTAAAAAATCACCATATTACAGAATAAACTCTGTATAGGGAAAATATTTCCCCAATCTCGTTAAAAACCAAAAATCATATTCTGTAAATACAGAAGTTCTTCGATCAAAGATTACAGAAAGCTTTAAGTCTGGGAGAGACTGAAAGAAGGACGCACAGAGAGGGAGAGACATACAGTGACTACAGAAAGCTTCAATAACAACAGAGAATTCAATTCTCGAGAAAGAAGAAGACTTTCCTCCTCCTAAAAACCCAGGTAAAGAAAAAAGTGTAAGTCTACGCCAGCGCCACGGCCGTCAATCCGAGGCCAAATGCGGAACAAAAACTTTTCAAACTGGCGCTAACGTAGCTCTAAAACCCGGATCGTGCCATTAACCCTATACTAGTAAACGGTAAAGGGTTTAGAGAGGTTATACCGATCGATCCGTGTCCTTCGGTCTTTAACCTCTGCCCTTAGCTTGTTGCGGCTTCCCCGACGAAGTTCTCTCTTCGGCTACGCTCGTCGAAGAGGACACACGTCGAGGATTCTTTATACGGGCTCCCGCTTCTAAACTGAAGAAACTCGGACATCAAGTTTGCTAACCGAGATGTCCAAGGATGAAGTAGAGAGAAGTGTGAATACTTTGTCTCAATACACTCTAGGATTCTCAACACATGAGAGGGATAGAGTGGAGGTTGAAGAAGATGCCCATGATGGAAATTGTGAAGCTCAAAAGAGAAGAAAGGAGCAAGGCTGACCCTAGTCAAAAGATTGGCTGCCCTCTCTCCATGTGTGTGTGTTGTGAGATGTTAGGATCTTATCATGAAGGAAAAATCATACTAAAAAGATCTCATGAAAATATCCTAGCTCAAAAAAATATCTCACAAAACACTATGCACAAAATATCTTCTACTTGACAAAACCTAGCCATGACTCATGCCATGAGTCACCAAGGGAGCTTGCTAGATTCATGCCAAGAAATGAGTCACAATTTCCACCACATAAACATTTAAACCAAAATGTTTAATCCAAAAAAAAATGACATCTACTAAAGTAATCTTGTAATGAATTACAAGAATACCCCTCATATGTATATACATACCTGTATCCATATTCCGACCGAATACGAATACAACGAGACTAAAATATTCAAACCCAATATAATACTAGGATCCGGCTTAAACCAAAGCCCACTAGTATTATCCGTCCGATTCATGACACGTGCATAAGTGCACATGTATGTTCGAACCCTGCCATAACACCATACAACCTCTACAACGTTTCGCCCGAACTTAGGAAACTTTCTATGTGGGACTCTAAAGACTCATCAATACACTGGCAGTGGGTTTAACCACAAGCACGTCAGTGGTACTAGCTGTACATAACGGCTATCCAGGTATTGAGCAAAAGGGAGGCTGACGAGCGAAATCATCCTGAAACCCTACTGAGCCTGTCAACGACAATATCTGTACAGTCCGATCCGTTCGTCTATGAGTATCGCATATCGGGCCTAGGGGGCTGGTAAACGTCAGACCCCTAATAGCGGTATAAGTCGTGTCAGAGTGTAGCCCAGAACACCCTGAGATACTACTGGAATACTTACCAGTAAATCTTATTTACCCTGGCCAGGGATTTCGTGTAATGGCTCTCCTAAACACAGCGTGATCTCACCCCCAATACCGGGAGAGATGAATCCCTTGCCGATCCGCTCACTGCCTCTATGTAGCTCGAGACTGTACCCAACTAAAACCTGTTTGCACGACTCTTTGAGCCGTGGTAGGGTAGTAATCAATGTTAGTTACATGTATGCCCTAGATGCCATTACTGTACATAGGATGTATATTGTAGTGAATGCTGGGACATATATAGGTAGGACTTTCTTGCTCGACATGATAGTATGCTATCTGGTTGCTCTTTATCTTAACATGTATACTTTCTGTCTCTCTGTTACATGTTGATGAAGCCCTTAGGATGTGTACTCGACTTGCAGGACTATGATGTAGATCATACTAGTAGGGCCTGGGTAGTCAATGAGTACATCCTTCAATGTTCCTAGTCGTGGGGATATCGAGACGGGGCATCGATATTCCAGAGTAGACTAGCGTATATCTTCTCGACCCATGTGATGGGCGATGGATGATCCCATATCCATTGGTGTTTGACATCAGAGATGGTATGCGGGTGCTCAGTGGTGACTGGGTACACTGAACGGACTCGCCGAGAACTCCCAGATTGTATTATACCTTACGTCAGATGGCAGTTCTCTGGTGACACTGGTACAACTTAGTCTTTTGACCCGAGATCGTCATAGAGTCTTGTGTGTCTCCCACTGTGCTTTGATTTCCACCCTACCACGGCTCTACTGAGTCGTGCAAACAGGTGGTTTTTGGGTACAGTCCCGATTCACATGAAGGCAATGAGCGATAGGAGGGGATTCGTCTCTCCCGGTATTGGGGGTTGATGTTGCGCTATGCTCGACTGGCCATAACTGGAAATCCCTGGCCGGGGTTGCACTGATTTACTGGTAAGTGTTATCAGTAGTTTCGTGCCTGTTATGGACCTTACATCGGCATGACTTATCGAGCTACTGGGGTCTGACGTTTACCACTCCTAGGAGAGATATGCGACATATCAGACGAACAGACCGGACTGTACGGTAAGTGTTACTGGTTGGATTCACAGGAGTGTGAGCGGGCTTGCTCATTGATCTTCTGATCGCTCAATACCCGGGTGGCCATTACGTTTAGCAGACCGCTTGCGGCTTGTAGGTGTTTGATATGATCATCACCTACTGCCGGCGTATTGACGAGTCTTTAGAGTCCTACACAGAGGTTTCCTGGCTCAAGCGAAACGAAATAGGAGCGTATATGAGATATGTGCGTGACCGAGAATAATACCAGTATGTGATACTGAATTCTATTCTCGCGATTCGTATCATCGGACGGTTATATAAGATATAGCCGGGTTACCGAATCAAATGTTGATTCGATATATTGATACACTTGATATTAGTCGGTTATATGCAATATGACCGGATCATTAAATCAAGTGTTGATTTAATGATTTAATTTATAATTATATATTTGACATATTACTTTACATTAACTAGTATTTGTTCACTTAAGATTGATTTTCTCACTTGATGTGCACAAGTAGTATATGTGATATATTTTTGTGCACTTGATTGTATCATGTTTGATGATACATGCAAACTTGGGTGTGTGTATACTATACACCATGTTTAGGTAAATGGTTAGGGTTTTATTTACTTTATTTATTTTGGTTAAAAGAAAAAAAACTAAATGGTTGCTTTTGTTTTATGCAAGAAGCTTCTTGATGCTTCATGCATCTTTGACAAAGTAACCATTTTGTTTTTATTCCTTAACCTAACCATTTCACCTAAACCTTAGTTTATTCTCTACATTAGTTACCTTACCCATGGTTTCTAAATGATAAGCATCACTTGATTTTCTTTTTTAGATAATTCATTGTTCATTTTCTTCTCTCCTTCATCTTCTTCTTCTTCATGAAGAGAAGAAAGCATTCTTGAAAATTTTCAAGTGATGAATCCAAGTGAGAAATCCAATTCCAAAGTGAACCCACTTCCTATTTCTTCATCCTCTACCACTTGCCATGTAGTAGAGAGTGTTATCTTCACAAGTTTCATGACCAAGTGAAGATGGAGCTTGAGTTAGAGTTGCCTCGACGTAGATCATCTTCGGCATCGAAGTCATCGACCTAGCCCGCCCATTTCTCCGATGAAACCGACAATAGAGTCCGGGATTCCGATGATCGCAGCGGAGGGACGTCAACACGGAGCTAGAGAAGTGGAGGACCGGATCTACAAAGGTTGTAGTCACTTTCACTTTCTAGTAAAGTTGTTTACTTGTATGTTCTTTCGCCTTACCTCTAGTATCGATCTTGTTTAGGGTTTCTCGGCACATAGAAAATTTTGAATTGGACATCTTTGATCAGTTGTAGAACCTCATGAGTGTGCTTAGGAACCCTACAATCAAAGCATAGTGGGAACTCACACGAGACAAATGACGATCTCAGGTCGATAGACTAACCTGTACACATGTCACCAGGGAACTGTTATTTGACGACAGGTATAATACCAACTAGCATGTTCCCGGCGAGTCCATCCGGTGTACTCATAACCCAATGAGCACCTGTATACATCTTAGATGAACCAACTGACACTAATGGCTTGTGAGAATGGCCACCGCCCCTCGTCGGGTTTCAACTGTATACACTAGTCTACTAATGGAGTATCGATGCCCAGTCTCGAAACTCCCTCGACTAGGGACACTTTTAAGGATGTGCTTATACGCTACCCAACTCTCACGTATATGATAACCATCATACTGCTGGTAGTCAAGCAAGAATCCTAAGGGCTCTATCAATATATAATAATGATCGGTAATGTCACCTAAAACATGTACACAATGATAAAGACAAACCAGATAGCATACTATCATCTCGAGTATGACTGTCCTACCGGTATAGGTCCTCCCTCAATCATTGCAATCACGTTCCTGCGATCCAATAATTGACTTCGAGGGCACTATATCCAACAATCTCCCACTTGCACTTAAGGCTAATTATTGCGATACCGCATACTCACAGTCCGTGTGATACCGAACACCCAACTCCCCTGCTAATCAGTTGCACAAAGCTCGTCTGTAAAACTATTATGTTCAAGAAATAGCCTCACTGAGTGGATCCGCCCTGATGTTTCTTTCTATGTCTCTCTTAATCTCAAGTTCGCGGAGAAAACCATCTCCCAAAATGAGCAATACCTGTCTTAGAATATGTATGGATATCTTATGGGACCTAGTTCACAAATGAACTCCAAATCCAGCAAACTTCTTAGACTGTATCGTCAACTGAATTTAATTAGTATCCTGCGCCATGCCTCCCTCAGTATCCGTTTGGACCACCTGTCCAAACTACCGCCCCTCGTCAGAGAGAAAACTATAACTCTGACAGTCACTCTGTCATCCAGGTCACCTTGGAAACCTGGAATGATAACCGTCTCCCAAAGGAGGCTGCCATTATTAAATCCCTAGAACATCAACTTATGTTCTAAAACTGCTTCCGAACGTTTCTCCAGGATTGGATTAATATAACTTATTGCATCTAGTGCAAAAACAATATCTGGTGTGGTACTTGACATCTCATGATTGACTCAATTGCCTAAGCAAGTGATATTCTAATCATGCACATCCCTTTCCCCTTTAGTTTGTAAGACACCTTTAGAGAGGGTGAATCCATCACCTGCAGGTATACCACCATGACAGGAGTCGTCCATTCTAAAACACCTTTAGAATACTGTCTAAGTACCCAGATTGGGAAACTACCTAAATCTAGATCTAAAACCATAGATCTAGTAACCAGAATGCCTGATATAATATCCAAATCCTATGTGGATAAACCACTGTGTGACAACCACAGTATAACCGATCATAGTATAGGAATTTTACTTCCTATTAAGTGCATGTCATCCAAATACCAGGACATCACACCCTACTACCTTCTTAACAGATCCATCTCCTATTCTGATTAAGTTAAACCTATGACTGTCATATCAAAAATAGATGATTTTTCTCCGCTATATCTGCTTTAGTCTATAAATAGACATAAGCTACTTTTCCACTATGCTTTCGCTGCTCCCACTGACCACAACAACCCTCTGGCAGAGTCATATACACGTGCACTTCTAAAACTAGTTTAGAACGACGTTATACTCATCCTCCTGCCGGGTTTCATAATCTGGAACAACAGTAGTGTCAAGTCTGGGTAAACAAGAACCTCCCTGTCACCGTCTTTGAGAATACCGAAGTACCTCTCGGGTGCCTGAGGTTACCCACCATATCTGCGGAGTGGCTAATGGAATGTCAAACCTGATTTAATCTTTAGGTCCTATTAAATTTTCAGTAATCGTTTGTGGTTCTGGAATCACTTCCAGTTCTACTATACTCCCACTACTATTTTCTGAAAAAGTCCATTTTACTAAAACTGGCGAGTCAAGAACAATATCACTATTGATTTTCCAGATGGTAGAAAGTTAACCCTCGTCATAGCCCGGGTTAACCTACAAACTGCCATTACAGAAACGTGCCTTTAGTTATCCAGAGTCTTGTTTTAAGTATAAGTCGGACAACTCCCCATACCTTAACATCGTTAAGATATGAACCATTCTATATACAATATAGAAACAGATGCACTGATTTAATTGGAACCAGATTCAAATCATGCAGCTGTCTCCAGTGCATGTCAACTAATCCTAGGAGCACTCGCTGTTAGTTATGTATATGCCCTAGAGGCCATTGCTGTACATATGATGTATATTATGATGGATGCTTGGATATATACGGAGAGGACTTTCTTGCTCGTCATGATAGTATGCTATTTGGTTTCACTTTATCTTAACATGTTGACTTGTATTGGTTTACTGTCTTTCTCTCACATGTTGATAAAGCCCTTAGGATCTGTACTTGACTACTGGGATTATGATGAGATCATACTAGTGGGGCCATGGTAGTCGATGAGTACATCCTATAAATGTTCCTAGTCGAGGGTATATCGAGACAGGGCATCGATACACCAGAGTAGACTAGCGTATACGCATCTTGACCCATATGATAGGCGAAGGATGATCCCATATCCATCGGTGTTTGACATCAAGGATGGTGTACGGGTGCTCAGTGGAGACTGGGTACACTGGACGGACTCGCCGAGAACTCCCAGATGGTGATATACCACACGTCAGATGGCAGTTCTCCGGTGACACTGGTACAGCGTAGTCTGTAGACCCGAGATTGTCATAGAGTCTTTTGTGATTCCTACTATGTTTTGATTTCCACCTTACCACGTCCAAGAGGGCGTGCAAAACGGTGGCTTTTGGGTACAGTCCCGAATCACATGGAGGCAATAAGCGATAGGAGGGGATTCGTCTATCCCGGTATAGGGAGTTGATGTTGTGCTGTGTTCGATTGGCTATGACTGGAAGTCCCTGGCCATGGCTGATATAGTGATTTACTGGTAAGTGTTACCAGTAGTTTCTCGACCTGTTATGAGCCTCACATCGACACGACTTATCGGTTACTGGGGTCTGACGTATACCACCGCTAGACTTGATATGCGACATATCAGACGAACAGACCGGACTGTACGGGAGTGTTACTGATTGGATTCACAGGAGAACGGACAGGCTAGCTTGTTGATCTTCTGATTGCTCAATACCTGGGTGGTTGTTACGTTTAGCTGACCGCTTGCAGCTTGTGGGTGTTTGATATGATCATCACCTGCTACCGGCGTATTGACGATTCTTTAGAGTCCTACACAAAGGTTTCTTGGCTCAGGCAAAACGGAGTAGAGGCACATATGTGATATGTGCAGGACCGAGGATGATGCGATATGAGATACCGTATTATATTCTCGAGATATTTAAATATGAACCGGGACATCGAATCAAGTGTTGATTCGATGAATCGGTACATGATATATTAGTCGGTTATATTCGATATAGCCGGATCGTCGGATCAAGTGTTGATTCGATGATTTAATGTATAATGATATATATGATATATTGTATTACATTATCTAATATTGGCTTGCTTTATTATTTCATTTTCTCACCGGATTAATACATTGATATATACGCGATATATGTTAATTGTATTATTTTCTTTTGTTGCAAATATATGATATATATGTGATATATATTATTGTGACATGATATGATTTATTATGAAACATGTTTAGGGATGATAAAAAGAGATTAGGGTTTGATTAGGGTTAGATCCTTCTTGATTATTCTAGAAGGATTTCCTTTTGTCTTGGTTAAGATATTATGGTTGATACTTATCCTTGACTCATTCTTAACCTAACCAAACCCTAGCTCTAGTTTATTCTCTATAAAGGTTAAGCCTATCATCCTTGACCATGGTTCCATATCAATCATATATTCTTATCTACTATTCATCACAAAAGGAATTTATCTCATTCTTCTTCATCTTCTTCTCTCTTGAGTTTTTGAGAGAGCTCACTTATGATTTCTTTAGTGATGATTTCTTGTGATAAAATGATATAAAAAGAAAGCATAAATACTACTCCATCATCCTCATCTAATCTAGCCCATTAGATTAGGGTGTTCACCTCATTAGAGTGAGAGAGCTTGAGCTATTGCAACTTCGACGTAGATCATCAGAGAAAAGGAATACGACAAGCTATCATGGATCGTTCGAGTCGTAGAGCCTCTCTTGAGTCCGGGAGATCGTGGATCGCGGCGAAGGGACTTCTACTTGGAGCTTATGAAGCGAAGGAGCGGACTACAGAGGTTGTAATCCCTCACACTTAATTGTAAAGATGTTTACTTGCATGTTAAACCATAATAATCTAGCAAAGATCCCGGCTTTGGGTTGTTCGGCACGTCTAAAATTTTATTCGGGCATGTTTGATGCCTTATGAACCTTCACAAGAGTGCCTAGGAACCCTACAGTGGTATCAGAGCCTAGCTAGAGCATTAGGCGACGTGTTTACGAAGTTAAAACTCCGATCAAACCCGGACCGACAAAATAAAACCCCTCTCTGGATATTTTTCTAAAACTGTGATTTTTCAGAATTAAAAATTCCTAAAAAATTCAGCAGGGAATTATAAGAGTAACAGTGAAAAACGACAGGCTGAACCGTTGGTACTGCCGCGGAACCGTGGCCAATCCTTGCTTGGGCCGTGGAACCGCGGCCGTACTGTAGTGTTTGACTTTTTGTTTTCTACAGTTATGACCGTCTCTGTTATTTATAATTTTTGGGTATTTTTAATCTGACTCAAGTGTTGAGCTTTCTGGGGTTTATTTTGTAATCGTAGATTCGATCGGAATATTGAAATTCGTTATTATTTCCGGATATTTAGAAACTGTTAAAAAGTTCGAACGGATATCATTAACTCACTTTTTCCCGACACGAAATTTTTTCAAGTGTTGAATCTTTTCTCGAGTTTAAATCTTTCGAAAATGCGTGCAAGTTTTGTGGTGGACCCTCTAGAAGACAACAAACCTTAACTCGATTATGTGACCGTCTTGAACTGCCTTTTGAACCTTCGGATTTTGGGCAGTACGGCGTGCCACATGTGAGGCGTTGGCTTGACCCTTCTACGGCTGGACCGCTACTACTGTGACACATTCCGGATTATTTGAACTCCGCTCAAGTGTTGAGCAATTTAGGAAATTTTGGGTATTTGATTATCTGTTCGGAAAGTTTAATACTGTCTATTTATCTGGAATGTGATACAATATGTTGAATTCATTGTGTTAGGCATGAAATGCGAAGTATGTGATATTTCGGATTTACGATGTCTAAAGTGATTGTGGATTCCAAATATTGTACTTTTACAATTTCTTTTCTGTGACCGTAAGTGTAGTATGTAGTTGTATTGCCGGTCTTCGTTGCTATATATCTACGACGATCGGTGTATGCATACTTACTTACGTTGATGATATGTGATATTATGTGTTGCTGTGATATGTTATATTGGATCGTCGTGTTCTGAATAGCCGGGGGGTTTATGTGAGATGGGGAGTTTTATTTTCATTCATGTAAAATTCATTTGTATGTAATATTCTTTTATTGGGGCACTTCTGGGATGAGGTTGATGTCACCATTGTATATTATTTACTTTTCCGCATTAGGTAGACCCAAGGAGGGGAGCATAAGTAACCGGGTTCTAGGGTCCAGTGGGAGGCCATCTCGAGGAGTCGAGACCTGGTCTCCTAACCCTAGAATTGGCAGTGTTACTTGCCGCTCTCGTAGGGGTCTTGGGATGTGGGTTTGGCTATTCATCGCGACCGTGGAATCCGTGTTTTATACCGGCTCGTATTGAAAACACGGACGTCCTAGTATATCCAATATTTCATATATGTTCTTCTGCTGCATTGTTCTGTGATGAGATCATATTACTGCGTGAGACGAATGCTTATACTATATATATATATATATATATATATATATATATATATATATATATATATATATATATATATATGCTGATATATAAATATTACTGCTTTCGTCTTCTGTGATGCTTAGGAAGCATAAGCTGATGGGATTTTTATTAATGAGATTAATAAAAAGAAAAGAAACCTAAAAGATGTTGTAGAATCAAAACATTATAAAAAGGGTAGCTACAGTTTTGCTTTGCATAGCGGTATATATGATATACCCTGCACCTTATTCGATAAGGAAAGAGCCGAGATCCCTTCACCGGGAGTGACCTCTTTAGCGAAACTGGCAGATGCTACAAAACGCGGTTTGTCTTTTGATTGCTTTTAGAGTTTTGCTTTGCACAGTGATGTATATGATATATCCTGCACCTTATTCGATGAGGAAAGAGCCGAGATCCCTTCACCGGGAGTGACCTCTTTAGCAAAACTAATGAAAGCCTCAAAATCACTCCATTTCAAAATTCCACTTGATTCTACAACGATATCAAGTTCATTACGCTCATGGTTTTTTCTGAAAAACCCGCGTAGCCCTCCGTCATTTCAGATAAAGACTAGTTAGTATTCGTGCTACGTTTGTTGACTATGTCAAGGCGTAGTGTGCGGTAGCTAATTAGTACTTATCTGCTAAAACATGAGATGTGATTGGATTAGGGTAGTTGTACGACTTTGTTGACTATGTTAAGGGTCGTGCAGGTGGGTTTAATTCAATCGGGAAATGACGGGCTGAACTTGGCTAGCAATTATGATTTGTTGACTATATTAAGGTCATAAGTTGCTAGGGGCAAAATATTATCGGGAATTTAAAGTGTTGAAATTTGCAATGAGATTTCATACCTTCTATGAGATAGTTGGATCTCGATACCCACTGCGAGTAAGAGTTACTCCTGGGAGAATTTTACACAGGACAATTAGCCGATCAAGTAGGTGTCTAGAAAAGTGTTAACGGGGTTACGCCTCTGGGAAAACGAGGTTTACTTTAATTAGGTCCGTGCGAAAGCACGGGGAACCTCCCTCAAGTACCGACACTGATCTGGCTGAAAGATTGACGAAATTATAGGGTGTAATTAATCCCGGCTAATCTTATCTTTTAGGGTTTGAAGGAAGATTTGATAAAAATAGCGGGAGACATCCTGATTAGATAAGATAAAAACCAATCTAATCTTGCAAGAGCATACGCTAAAGTGTTTTCTTCTCTCTCTCTCTAGGTAGCGACCATGTCAGACCATAATCAAGATAATAATATGGATGTATTGACTGAACCCGCTTATTATACTGAGCAGGGGAACGTTGGACCCGTTCTTTCTTATAAGACTTATAAGACTGAACAGGAAACAGGAGAATATCTGTATTCTCACGCCGCCCAAAAGAACATGCATGTTGATGCATCTTCTTCAGGTGTGTTAGTTATTGAGAACTGTTTCTCAGTTCACCCTACGTCCTGGGTATTAGATACCGGATCAGGATCCCACATATGTAAATTGTTACATGGGCTAAGAAAAGATAGAGAACTGGGAAAAGGTGATCATTCCGTTCAAGTAGGAAACGGTGCAAGTATTGCAGCCAAAGCAGTTGGCGAATATCACCTAGTATTGCCAAGTCGTAATACACTGATTCTAAATGAGTGCTATTATATACCGAACATGATGTGCAACATTATATCAGTTTCTTTATTAAGTAAAGAAGGATATAATTTTGTAGTAAAGGATAATGTTATGAACATATTCCTAGATCAAAACTTGATTGCATCAGGCTCGTTACATAATGACATATTCATTCTAAATCAAAATACAGTCCTCAATATACAAAACACACACAAAAGGAAGAGTTCAGAAATGAACGAATCCTTCTTGTGGCATTGTAGACTTGGTCATATCAATGCAACACGACTGGCTAAGTTACATAAAGATAGATATTTGAATCCGTTCGAATTATCATCTTATGATACTTGCCATTCATGTCTCAAAGGAAAAATGACCAAAGCTCCGTTTAGTGGACACGGAGAAAGAGTTACGGAACTCTTAGGACTGGTACATAGTGATGTATGCGTTCCCATGTCTACGCATGCCAGGAATGGTTCTTCCTACTTCATTACATTCACTGACGATCTCTCTAGATTCGGACATGTGTTCTTGATGAAACACAAGTCTGAAGCCTTTGAGAAATTCAGAGAATATAAGCACGAAGTAGAGAATCAAACGGGCAAAAGTATTAAAATTCTTCGATCTGATTGAGGAGGTGAATACTTAAGCAATGAGTTCCAAAATTATCTAAAAGAGAATGGGATTCTCTCTCAGCTTACTCCACCTTATACACCACAGCACAACGGTGTATCGGAACGGAGGAATCACACCCTATTAGATATGGTGCGCTCAATGATGAGTACAGCTGAGTTACCTATTTCCTTCTGGGGGTATTCGCTTGAGACAGCCATACACCTATTGAATATGGTTCCTACCAAATCAGTGCCTACCACTCCATATGAGATATGGAAAGGGAAGAGACCATCTCTTAAGTATGTTAAGATATGGGGTTGTCCAGCCTATGTCAAAAGACAAAATCCGGACAAACTCGAGGCAAGATCTGTCTTATGTAAGTTTGTAGGATATCCCAAAAATTCATAAGGGTATATCTTCTACCACCCCGAGGAACAAAAGGTGTTTGTTTCTCGACATGCCACTTTCTTAGAAAAAGGTTTTCTTATGAAACAGATTAGTGGCATTGAGGTAGAACTGGAAGAGGTTCCATCGACACAAACTATAACAGAAGACTTGGTAGAATCAGAGGATTCAGTAGTACCCGACGAACCCCAGCCTCTCCGCCGATCTAGCAGGGTTTCTCATCCGCCTGAGAGATACTATGGTTTTCTCATTGATGGTGGAAGCGAGGATTGCATCATGGAAGATGATGACCCAACTAGTTTCGAGCAGGCCATCACGAGTGGTGACTCTATGAAATGGCTGGATGCAATGCGATCTGAGATGGAATCCATGTACACCAATAAAGTATGGACTTTAGAAAATGCTCCTGAAGGGGTAAAACCCATTGGGAGCAAGTGGATTTTTAAAAAGAAATTTGGTGTAAATGGAAAAGTTGAGACTTTCAAAGCTAGACTTGTAGCAAAGGGTTTTCGTCAACGACCAGGTGTGGATTATGACGAAACCTTTTCTCCAGTGGCTATGCTTAACTCCATCCGGATCTTACTTGCTATTGCTGCATACCATGACTACGAAATCTGGCAAATGGATGTTAAGACCGCCTTTCTAAACGGTGATTTAGAAGAGTGCATGTACATGACTCAGCCAGAGGGCTTCGTAGATAGTGGGAGCAGCGGAAAGGTGTGCAAGCTGCTTAAATCCATTTATGGGTTGAAGCAAGCATCGCAGAGTTGAAACATCTGTTTTGATGTTGTAGTCAAAGAGTTTGACTTCATCAAAAATATAGATGAACCTTGTATCTATAAGAAGGTAGCAGAAAGTAAGGTTGTCTTCCTCGTATTGTACATGGATGGCATACTCTTGATAGGAAATGATATTCCTATGCTACAATCAGTCAAGCTCTTCTTATCACAAAGATTCTCAATGAAAGATCTAGGTGCCTCCTGCATATTGGGAATCATGATCTATAGAGATAGATCTAAACAGATACTGGGATTGTCCCAATCCAGGTACATTGACACCATACTAAAGAGGTTTAGTATGGAAGAATCCAAGCGTGGGAACCAACTCACGAACTCTGGACTCACTCTCTCCAAAGAGATGTCTCCCAAGACTGATTTGGAGAGAGCTCGCATGCAAGGGATACCCTATGCTTCGGCAGTAGGCTCTATCATGTATGCGATGCTATGTACCAGACCCAATGTAGCATACTCACTAAGTGTAGTGAGTCGGTATCAAGCAGATCCTGGAGAGAGTCACTGGACGGCAGTGAAGAACATTCTCAAGTACTTACGAAGGACTAGAGACATGTTCTTGGTGTATGGTAATGGTGAACTCCGGGTGGAGTCCTTTACCGATTCCATCTTCCAAAGTGATAAGGAAGACTCTAAGTCGCACTCGGGATTTGTCTTTACCCTCAATGGAGGGGCGGTATGTTGGAAGAGTTCCAAACAGGATACCGTTGCAGACTCGACGATGGAGGCTGAATACATCGCTGCCAACGATGCTACCAAAGAGGCTGTCTGGATTAAGAAGTTCATTAGTGAACTTGGTGTGGTTCCATCCATTGAGTATCCAATACCTCTGTATTGCGATAACAATGGAGTTGTGGCTTTGGCCAAGGAACCCAGGTCCCATCAGAAGTCCAGACATATTCTGAGGCGGTATCACCTGATCAGGGAGATAGTTGATCGCCGGGAGATTGAGGTCAGGAGAGTAGATACGAAGAACAACACTGCGGATCCACTCATGAAGGCCATTCCCCAGATACAGTTTGAGAGATTATTCGGGATGCTAGGTATGAGATACTACAACAGCTGGCCTTGGTGCAAGTGGGAGATTGTTAGTTATGTATATGCCATAGAGGCCATTGTTGTACATATGATGTATATTATGATGGATGCTTAGATATATACAGAGAGGACTTTCTTGCTCTTCATGATAGTATGCTATTTGGTTTCACTTTATCTTAACATGTTGACTTGTATTGGTTTACTGTCTTTCTCTCACATGTTGATAAAGCCCTTAAGATCTGTACTCGACTACTGGGATTATGATGAGATCATACTAGTGGGGCCACGGTAGTCGATGAGTACATCCTATAAATGTTCCTAGTCGAGGGTATATCGAGACAGGGCATCGATACACCAGAGTAGACTAGCGTATACGCATCTTGACCCATATGATGGGCGATGGATGATCCCATATCCATCGGTGTTTGACATCAAGGAT
The DNA here is from genome assembly GCA_030015575.1 of Agapanthus africanus. NCBI lineage: Eukaryota > Viridiplantae > Streptophyta > Magnoliopsida > Asparagales > Amaryllidaceae > Agapanthus > Agapanthus africanus. The sequence goes on from JASDDO010000014.1 coordinate 601,231,130, forward strand.
GGTGTACGGGTGCTCAGTGGAGATGTCACGGCCCGAAAGTACGGAACATGACCGGCACTTAAACTACGAACGTCTCGAGACGTACGTAATCTAAGTAAACCGAAAACCCAGAAATCCAAACCAAGAAAAGTAGTAGAGTGCAGGAAAAACCAACTTAAAGCAAGTAATTTTAATAGCATAAGCCGAATTATGCGGTTTTTAAAACATCAAAAATTTACTGAAAATTTCGGCAGAGTCTCCTTTGTAAATACTGGCCCCCAAACGGGATACAACATGAATAGTATACGAAATCAAGAAAAAGGCATCCCCAAGCGGGAGCTAGGTCTTCGTCAATCGACGGTCACAACCACACAAGCAATATAATATACAACGCCAACGGTGAGGATCAAAACTCAAAAGGAAACTCAAAACCACCAGAAATATAACGAGCGACTCTAAGGTCGAAAGAATAAACAACACTGGTCTCTATCTCAATAAATACATGTTTGGTTGATGGAATTTACTAGATACAACGGAATACTATTATACAAGGTAATATGATGGGTACGATACAAGAAAAACCCACCTACTAGCAAGTCACCCGAATGAAACTGAGCCCGCAAAGCCGTAAAGAAACATGTACGGCAAAACCTGCAAGAAACTGGGGCACAACGGGGGTGAGTTGCCAACTCGTGAATAGAAAAATATCTACGCACAGAAATCGCATAAATAACGCAACCTAGGTCAATGATCATAATATATCCTCAAATATAACCAGCAGCCTATAACAAGGCTAGGGTAAATATCAAACCCGAGTGTAATCTCATGTGCCCGTGTCAGTGCCTCAGGTAGCAATATATCATATGAATGAGGTATGCATGTATGAAACAGAATACATGTAAATGAAGAAACTGTTTTCATAAATTAGTGAGATTTCCTTCGTATTTTTAAACTGAGGTATCATAAATGAAATCAGTATCAACAGTGTCTAGCATCGACACAAAACATAAATCTCACTGTCTCGAAATATCAATGTCTCAATCTCAATATCTAGGGCGCCGTCAGTCCAGACCGGCCCCTACCATCCATCTCAAGACCACGACGGTATCCTCCGGATATCCGACGCGTCGGGTAATATCACCGGTCGGTAGTGCTCCCCTGCTGGGCTCAATGTCAACACCACATTCCTCTTGCCCCGGGGTACCGCACCGGGCCCACCATGTACCTGAAACGGTTCATCCATCTCCTCGAATCGGGTCTCGAAATCCATCAGCAAACTCATGGTGGACGACTCATACATCATAGGAAAACCACATTTTTTATTTAAAAGAAAGAAAGCAGTTTATATATGTTTTGCGGTTTTCCTCCAAATCCATAAAATATCATGGGAATCCGAATCATCAATAGCATGTAAAACCATGAATATAAGCATGAGAATCTATGAATACGGCATAACAATGAATAACAGTATGCATGAAGTAGCAGGTAATAACTACAATGTCTAAACTATTAGTTAACATGCTATGTCAAGCAATAATATTTTCTAAGGTGTACGTGACATGGCAATTACCGATGAAGATGTGTGTGAGCCGGCAAGTAAGTGTACGTGGTACATACGCATCATCGGTAATGGTGCTGGTGTCCTAACAGCATGATATCAACAATGCAATAACAAATTATAACATAAGTATGCGATGCGGAGCGAACAGCAATAAGGAGCGGGAGCTGAAAACTAGACGCAACTATAACTAATCTGCATTAATCTAATATAAGTCCTACAAATTGTGCCTTTTGAAATAACACGAATCATGGGGTTTTGAAAATAGGGGCTACGGTATTTTTATGAAAAGATACGTCCTTTGAAATATCCGTAGGATCCCTTGACCTGTCTTTTAAAATACCCACGACCCGCTAGTTTGAAATAGGTGGGAGTCTAATCTAATCTAACAACTACACTAAACTATACGGCTGAACTAACAAGCTAAGCTACAGGTAAGGAAACCGCCTAACATCTGAGTCGATACATATACATACCTGTATATATATTAGTCGGTGATCCCGCCTCAATAATATCATATCCGATATCATATCTATAATCAGACATCCCAAGTCAAGAGTGCGGATCAATCATCAAAATATAGCTCGTACGTAAATCCGTCGTACGGCATCCCAAATCTGGGTACGGGTCAATATCACATTCATCATACTATTCACCTGGTATCCTCTTTATCAAATATCATGATCGGGGTACTGATCTACGTCTAGTACAATATTGATACCATCTATGTATGCATGCATGTATAAGAATCACTACGTCAAAAAGACCCGCTAAAACATCATGTCGTATCTCAATACGAACCAAAACACATCACGGATCTTCTGGCCTCAAGCCCAATATCATCGACTCATCTCAAATCCCAATTACTATCCTCAAATCCAGTATATAACACATAGTCCCATACCCATGTGTAAATATACACATCAATATATAATCCCATGTACGCACATATGAAAGAAGAATGTATGCAAATATGGGTGTGTGTGTATGTGTGGTGCAACCACTACTCTAGGGTTTCGCAACACTAAACCAATCCAATCACACCAAGGATCCATCTCTATCATCAATAATCTCAAACAATATATAAACAATATATATATGTGTGCATACGTATTCGTATACATCACCACGAACTGCGGGGGTGTTATACGCCATCCACCCGACTTCTCCCCGTAGATATAAATCTACTCACCTGGTCCTCGCTTGCCGGTGCCGACGCCGCCACGCGCTTGCTTGTCGTCTCGAAGTCCACATGGGGTACCTACATATCATAACGCACCGTATCGCATTAAAATCCGACTCATGACCAAAACGACGCACGAATCCCACATAGGTCAAAACCAATGGTTGCTTTTCACAAATCAACCCAAAAACCCTCGATGTCGGCGTACAAACGCCAAACCATCGAGAAAAACCCAAATACACTCATTTGCATATTCACAAACTCTAATTTTAATATAAAATAGCTTAAAACTCACAAAAACCCCAATTTCACTTAAAAGTCATTTTTCCGAAAAAAACTAGCAAGCACAATTCGCCGTTATTGTACAAAACATGATGTTTAAACGAATCTAGAGGCCACAATATTCACTAAATATTTTAAATAAGTCAAAAAAATGATTCCCATAATTTAATCTCTTTAAATTCCATAAACCCCAAAAACCTAGTTTACAAATTAACCAATTTTAACAATTTTCAAGCAAAATACACAAACTACAATTTAGGTTGGATTTCCATGAACTAAAGTATTAAACCATACTTAATAAAGTTAATAATATGATAAAAACCCTAACCATATTTTTCATCTCACATATAAATGCATTTCATAAAACCCTAGTTTGCACAAAAAGGCTTAATTTGGACATTTTTCAAGTAACAACTTGTAATATGAAACTAGATAAATTTTAACAAGTTTTCAAGATATTAGCTCACATCACAAACCATGCACAAGTGATCACAACCCAATTTCAAAACAAAACCCTAACTAGAATTCCTTAATCATACAATTGAACCCACATAAAACCAAAGTAACACTTAATTAAGCTAACTACGAGCAATTAACAACAATTTAAGCAAAAGGGTTAGAATTTACCCAAATAAATTGAAGATCCCACAAGCACACATAGCCCTCCAAAATGCTCCCTTGTCACCAAAAATCCATGCTATACGGCTAAGCTAAAATGGGTAGGAGTCGGATCTTGATTTGGATTTTTGCTTGATTTTTAGTGGATTTTTCTTTGATGGAACAAAGAGAGGAGAAGAGGAAAAAGGGGGTTGTTGGGGTTGCTGGTTTTGGCCAGGTTGTGGAGGGGTTGGGTGAGGGAGGAGAGAGAGTGAGGTGGAGAAAGATAGTTCAAGTCAAAGTCAACTCAAATTATATCATTTTCTACTCTTTTCTTTTCTTTTCTTTCGTTTCTTTTCCTTTGAAAATCCAAGTGGGGACAAAAGAGGGGGCTGCTGAATTCTTCAAGGGGATAAGTGAATGGGGGTGTGTGGGTGTGGGTACGGGTGTGGGGTGATGAAAAATGATAAATACAATACCCCAAACATCCATTTACGCTAGAAAAAAGCCTTTTTTCTTCAATAATTTCTAAACCGTTTTGGCAAATGATTTCGTTCCAAAAACCACATGATAAAATTTTATTTAATGTTTTATGATGCACAAAATTTGTTTCAACTCATTCCAATTTGTAATTTTCCGTAATTAAATGTATTAGTGACGGCTTAAAATAATAATAAAATAATATTTTTTTCAGAAAATTTGAAATTTCACACGCGGCTCAATAAACACCAAATAATAGCAATTTCATTGCTAGAATATGTATATTTAATTTTTATAATAAGATATTTGCATTTTGACTTTTTACAGAAAACCCCTTTATTTTACCGATTTTCCGAAATTTCACCGAAACGATTTTCAAAACGTTACAATCTTCCCCCCTTAAAGAAATTCGGTCCCCGAATTTAAATTCAAACTCCCCCAAATACTAAAACTTCTAAGAAAACCATCAAGTCGTCGGGGCTCCGAAAGTGTAAATACATAAAACAAATCGTAGCGCAGCGCATGCGCTTGAAAAATGAGTATATAACTCAAATCAAAACTCCGTCAAGCATCCCGCAATCATCGGAGTCATGGAGAAGACATCAATGCCAAATCCAAATCAAACCAATATGATATAACTCGAAACTATACATGTAAACATCGAATCTATATCTGTAAGTATCTGGAGGAAATGCATGCTAATCTCTTTAAGTCGCTGTGCAACGCGTATAACACTGCACAGTGGCGGACGTCTATCATAAGAAAATAACTATATACATATATACCTTTGTTTGAAAAGTACGTTCCTCCGTTTTGGAAACAATTTAGAAGGGTCTCCTTGTTTTAAACATTTCGTGTCATATCAGACACGTAGGTAAATACTGAGGCTATAGCTCGTTTTTTTGGAAATCCCTTCAATAACTATCAATGCATGCAAAATATATTCAGGTACTGTCCTCTGACTAGTCCTGCTCAGTACGAAAACACATAGCAATATCATAAAAACGTACTGCTCTATACGAAATCAATCCCAAAAATATGCACATGAATGCTACGTGCGTCTGGTGCGCACGGAAATCAAAATCCAAATATGTGCCATACATATGCACAGAAACAACATCTAAGTGCATCGGGTGTGCACGAAACATCTGTCGTAGGCAACATGTGTACCTGACAGCAAATCAGGTGCATCTGACATGCACGAAAAATCTCGATTTAGTGCATCTGGTGTGCACCAAAATCACACTTCAAAACATGCGCCCAACATGCGCGAAAATCCAATCAGGTGCATCCATCGTGCAAGAAATCATGAAATCCAATATCAAGTGCCGAACATGTGCAAAAATCAAATCAGGTGCACAAGGTGCACAAAACAAATATCGAACATCACAATCGAAATCGAAGTCCAGTGCATCTAAGTGCACAAAAGGCGTATCACTGCACTGCAAGCATATAATAATTATACAGAGTGCAGGAACCAATTCGTGTGCATGCATACGCACAAAACCAACTCAACTGTTTAAAACCGTAAAATCACAAACATGTGAAACTAAAGCACGAAAACGATATCAAGTGAAACACTGTGCAAAGATCGTAAATCCTCAATCATCAAAATCAAATCATACGAATAAATCACCCAAAACATCGAAATCAATAATGGCGGAACAGTACCGCTCAAATGCATCCTCTAAGAATCTCGGCCAACTGTCACGGTCCCTAGTGGGACGTCTCGTCGATGATCATGAACTCTGTCCTGCTGATGTGCGTAACCATGACCACTCCTGGGTCAAGGTCTTCACTGTGAATTACCAATCTTGCGGTCCATCGGCTCATCGGCCCTGTCAGGTGTGCTAACGGGGACGATTCCATTATGGCACTTCTCTGGTCATCTCTTGGTCAATCATCGCGACCACTCGTAAGACAGCATATTACTGGCGTCGGCCTCTGGCTCTCTGAATGTATGTGACACCTCTGATCCTGGGTGCAAGTATCATTGCAGCAGTGTCCTGGAAGGAATCCTGCTCACGGTCTCTTCCATGTCTCGTCTCTGCCAACTGTCCGGAAGTCATTGTCCTTTCCTATATCTGCATCTTGCTCTGGAACGACTGCATACTCATCGCAACTCCTTCTGGAAGGTAAGTCCAAGTACCATGCCTCGGCATGCGCATCACGTCTCTGATGTCGGCGGAATGGAACGTCATCTCATCTAGATCTGATGCGAACCTCTTACTCCACTTTTCTCTAATGTCGTCTGCTTTGGACTCGTCTCGTCGTGGCTGCATGGACTGAGCTCCAATGACTATCCTCGTATCTGGAATCTCCCAAGAAATGCATCTCACCACCTAGCATCTGAATTAAGTCGAGCCATCCGATCGAGTCGTCAAAACCTCATAATCCCCCAAGGGCTCAACATCTTGGGTACAGTTTAATAGTATCGTGTACCTACCACAGCATCGGTGGTCCAGCCATAGAAGGGCAAACCCAAGCCTCACTAATGGCGCCGTAGAACTGCCGCAAACCCGAAGGTTCAAAGGCTTTCACACGGTCATTAAGTCGAGTTAGGGTTTCATTGTTCTAGAGGGACCATAGAATTGCCTGCATGTCTTTCCGACTACTTTAAACTTGGAATAATAGGTTTCCGACATTCGATCGTCTCTGTCGACCCTCACGTCTCTGCGTGAAGTCGTCTCTAGCTGGAATCAATCTATCTGATGACCTCGCATCGGGGTAAGCGAACGATCCACATGTCCTGGTCATTCATCCTCGATGACTAGCGACCTTCTATCATCTTTTAGTACAACTCATTCTGCACTAACTCCAGCATCTGGGGCCATATCTCGTCGTTCGCAGCAATAACTGGCTCGCTCGTCTGCACGCTGAACAGTGCCTCGACCATCATGAATAAGAAACACACCAACGGTCATCAAAATCTGGTTGGCCTGTATCATTGGCTCAATTCTCTAGTATCGATCAGCACCTTCGAGTAACCTCATAAAGGCGATCCGCCAAACGCTCGTGGCGCGGAAACACAGTAAAAAGACACATCCCCGCAATCGAGTGTCGCCGGAATTTCCCCTGGTCAGCCCTCGTTCGTGACGAGCTTGTGCTGACCGCAACTCTAGCCGTAGCTCTCCCTGCCGTAACCGTAGCAGCAAAACCAAACTGGTACCGATGAGGCTAGATCAGGAAGGAATATAATACTGAACAAGGAAATGTACATCCTAAGGCTTCATAAGTGGAGTGGCGTGTCGTAAATATGCCGCGGAACATATCAACGGTACATCACTCTACTTTAGTCACCTATTCCATCAACCAAGGGTCATCCTAAGCTCCGAAGGTTAAAACCTAACGCTCTGATACCAACTTTGTCACGGCCCGAAAGTACGGAACATGACCGGCACTTAAACTACGAACGTCTCGAGACGTACGTAATCTAAGTAAACCGAAAACCCAGAAATTCAAACCAAGAAAAGTAGTAGAGTGCAGGAAAAACCAACTTAAAGCAAGTAATTTTAATAGCATAAGCCGAATTATGCGGTTTTTAAAACATCAAAAATTTAATGAAAATTTCGGCAGAGTCTCCTTTGTAAATACTGGCCCCCAAACGGGATACAACATGAATAGTATACGAAATCAAGAAAAAGTCATCCCCAAGCAGGAGCTAGCTCTTCGTCAATCGACGGTCACAACCACACAAGCAATATAATATACAACGCCAACGGCGACGATCAAAACTCAAAAGGAAACTCAAAACCACCAGAAATATAACGAGCGACTCTAAGGTCGAAAAATTAAACAACACTGGTCTCTATCTCAATAAATACATGTTTGGTTGATGGAATTTACTAGATACAACGGAATAATATTATACAAGGTAATATGATGGGTACGATACAAGAAAAACCCACCTACTAGCAAGTCACCCGAATGAAACTGAGCCCGCAAAGCCGTAAAGAAACATGTACGGCAAAACCTGCAAGAAACTGGGGCACAACGGGGGTGAGTTGCCAACTCGTGAATAGAAAAATATCTACGCACAGAAATCGCATAAATAACGCAACCTAGGTCAATGATCATAATATATCCTCAAATATAACCAGCAGCCTATAACAAGGCTAGGGTAAATATCTAACCCGAGTGTAATCTCATGTGCCCGTGTCAGTGCCTCAGGTAGCAATATATCATATGAATGAGGTATGCATGCATGAAACAGAATACATGTAAATGAAGAAATTGTTTTCATAATTAGTGAGATTTCCTTCGTATTTTTAAACTGGGGTATCATAAATGAAATCAGTATCAACAGTGTCTAGCATCGACACAAAACATAAATCTCACTGTCTCGAAATATCAATGTCTCAATCTCAATATCTAGGGCGCCATCAGTCCAGACCGGCCCCTACCATCCATCTCAAGACCACGACGGTATCCTCCGGATATCCGACGCGTCGGGTAATATCACCGGTCGGTAGTGCTCCCCTGCTGGGCTCAACGTCAACACCACATTCCTCTTGCCCCGGGGTACCGCACCGGGCCCACCATGTACCCGAAACGGTTCATCCATCTCCTCGAATCGGGTCTCGAAATCCATCAGCAAACTCATGGTGGACGACTCATACATTATAGGAAAACCGCATTTTTTATTTAAAAAGAAAGAAAGCAGTTTATATATGTTTTGCGGTTTTCCTCCAAATCCATAAAATATCATGGGAATCCGAATCATCAATAGCATGTAAAACCATGAATATAAGCATGAGAATCCATGAATACGGCATAACAATGAATAACAGTATGCATGAAGTAGCAGGTAATAACTACAATGTCTAAACTATTAGTTGACATGCTATGTCAAGCAATAATATTTTCTAAGGTGTACGTGACATGGCAATTACCGATGAAGATGTGTGTGAGCCGGCAAGTAAGTGTACGTGGTGCATACGCATCATCGGTAATGGTGCTGGTGTCCTAACAGCATGATATCAACAATGCAATAACAAATTATAACATAAGTATGCGATGCGGAGCGAACAGCAATAAGGAGCGGGAGCTGAAAACTAGACGCAACTATAACTAATCTGCATTAATCTAATATAAGTCCTACAAATGGTGCCTTTTGAAATAACACGAATCATGGGGTTTTGAAAATAGGGGCTACGGTGTTTTTATGAAAAGATACGTCTTTTGAAATATCCGTAGGATCCCTTGACCTGTCTTTTAAAATACCCACGACCCGCTAGTTTGAAATAGGTGGGAGTCTAATCTAATCTAACAACTACACTAAACTATACGGCTGAACTAACAAGCTAAGCTACAGGTAAGGAAACCGCCTAACATCTGAGTCGATACATATACATAACTGTATATATATTAGTCGGTGATCCCGCCTCAATAATATCATATCCGATATCATATCTATAATCAGACATCCCAAGTCAAGAGTGCGGATCAATCATCAAAATATAGCTCGTACGTAAATCCGTCGTACGGCATCCCAAATCTGGGTACGGGTCAATATCACATTCATCATACTATTCACCTGGTATCCTCTTTATCAAATATCATGATCGGGGTACTGATCTACGTCTAGTACAATATTGATACCATCTATGTATGCATGCATGTATAAGAATCACTACGTCAAAAAGACCCGCTAAAACATCATGTCGTATCTCAATACGAACCAAAACACATCACGGATCTTCTGGCCTCAAGCCCAATATCATCGACTCATCTCAAATCCCAATTACTATCCTCAAATCCAGTATATAACACATAGTCCCATACCCATGTGTAAATATACACATCAATATATAATCCCATGTACGCACATATGAAAGAAGAATGTATGCAAATATGGGTGTGTGTGTATGTGTGGTGCAACCACTACTCTAGGGTTTCGCAACACTAAACCAATCCAATCACACCAAGGATCCATCTCTATCATCAATAATCTCAAACAATATATAAACAATATATATATGTGTGCATACGTATTCGTATACATCACCACGAACTGCGGGGGTGTTATACGCCATCCACCCGACTTCTCCCCGTAGATATAAATCTACTCACCTGGTCCTCGCTTGCCGGTGCCGACGCCGCCACGCGCTTGCTTGTCGTCTCGAAGTCCACATGGGGTACCTACATATCATAACGCACCGTATCGCATTAAAATCCGACTCATGACCAAAACGACGCACGAATCCCACATAGGTCAAAACCAATGGTTGCTTTTCACAAATCAACCCAAAAACCCTCGATGTCGGCGTACAAACGCCAAACCATCGAGAAAAACCCAAATACACTCATTTGCATATTCACAAACTCTAATTTTAATATAAAATAGCTTAAAACTCACAAAAACCCCAATTTCACTTAAAAGTCATTTTTCCGAAAAAAACTAGCAAGCACAATTCGCCGTTATTGTACAAAACATGATGTTTAAACGAATCTAGAGGCCACAATATTCACTAAATATCTTAAATAACTCAAAAAAATGATTCCCATAATTTAATCTCTTTAAATTCCATAAATCCCAAAAACCTAGTTTACAAATTAACCAATTTTAACAATTTTCAAGCAAAATACACAAACTACAATTTAGGTTGGATTTCCATGAACTAAAGTATTAAACCATACTTAATAAAGTTAATAATATGATAAAAACCCTAACCATATTTTTCATCTCACATATAAATGCATTTCATAAAACCCTAGTTTGCACAAAAAGGCTTAATTTGGACATTTTTCAACAACTTGTAATATGAAACTAGATAAATTTTAACAAGTTTTCAAGATATTAGCTCACATCACAAACCATGCACAAGTGATCACAACCCAATTTCAAAACAAAACCCTAACTAGAATTCCTTAATCATACAATTGAACCCACATAAAACCAAAGTAACACTTAATTAAGCTAACTACGAGCAATTAACAACAATTTAAGCAAAAGGGTTAGAATTTACCCAAATAAATTGAAGATCCCACAAGCACATAGCCCTCCAAAATGCTCCCTTGTCACCAAAAATCCATGCTATACGGCTAAGCTAAAATGGGTAGGAGTCGGATCTTGATTTGGATTTTTGCTTGATTTTTAGTGGATTTTTCTTTGATGGAACAAAGAGAGGAGAAGAGGAAAAAGGGGGTTGTTGGGGTTGCTGGTTTTGGCCAGGTTGTGGAGGGGTTGGGTGAGGGAGGAGAGAGAGTGAGGTGGAGAAAGATAGTTCAAGTCAAAGTCAACTCAAATTATATCATTTTCTACTCTTTTCTTTTCTTTTCTTTCATTTCTTTTCCTTTGAAAATCCAAGTGGGGACAAAAGAGGGGGCTGCTGAATTCTTCAAGGGGATAAGTGAATGGGGGTGTGTGGGTGTGGGTACGGGTGTGGGGTGATGAAAAATGATAAATACAATACCCCAAACATCCATTTACGCTAGAAAAAAGCCTTTTTTCTTCAATAATTTCTAAACCGTTTTGGCAAATGATTTCGTTCCAAAAACCACATGATAAAATTTTATTTAATGTTTTATGATGCACAAAATTTGTTTCAACTCATTCCAATTTGTAATTTTCCGTAATTAAATGTATTAGTGACGGCTTAAAATAATAATAAAATAATATTTTTTTCAGAAAATTTGAAATTTCACCCGCGGCTCAATAAACACCAAATAATAGCAATTTCATTGCTAGAATATGTATATTTAATTTTTATAATAAGATATTTGCATTTTGACTTTTTACAGAAAACCCCTTTATTTTACCGATTTTCCGAAATTTCACCGAAACGATTTTCAAAACGTTACAATCTTCCCCCCTTAAAGAAATTCGGTCCCCGAATTTAAATTCAAACTCCCCCAAGTACTAAAACTTCTAAGAAAACCATCAAGTCGTCGGGGCTCCGAAAGTGTAAATACATAAAACAAATCGTAGCGCAGCGCATGCGCTTGAAAAATGAGTATATAACTCAAATCAAAACTCCGTCAAGCATCCCGCAATCATCGGAGTCATGGAGAAGACATCAATGCCAAATCCAAATCAAACCAATATGATATAACTCGAAACTATACATGTAAACATCGAATCTATATCTGTAAGTATCTGGAGGAAATGCATGCTAATCTCTTTAAGTCGCTGTGCAACGCGTATAACACTGCACAGTGGCGGACGTCTATCATAAGAAAATAACTATATACATATATACCTTTGTTTGAAAAGTACGTTCCTCCGTTTTGGAAACAATTTAAAAGGGTCTCCTTGTTTTAAACATTTCGTGTCATATCAGACACGTAGGTAAATACTGAGGCTATAGCTCGTTTTTTTGGAAATCCCTTCAATAACTATCAATGCATGCAAAATATATTCAGGTACTGTCCTCTGACTAGTCCTGCTCAGTACGAAAACACATAGCAATATCATAAAAACGTACTGCTCTATACGAAATCAATCCCAAAAATATGCACATGAATGCTACGTGCGTCTGGTGCGCACGGAAATCAAAATCCAAATATGTGCCATACATATGCACAGAAACAACATCTAAGTGCATCGGGTGTGCACGAAACATCTGTCGTAGGCAACATGTGTGCCTGACAGCAAATCAGGTGCATCTGACATGCACGAAAAATTTCGATTTAGTGCATCTGGTGTACACCAAAATCACACTTCAAAACATGCGCCCAACATGCGCGAAAATCCAATCAGGTGCATCCATCGTGCAAGAAATCATGAAATCCAATATCAAGTGCCGAACATGTGCAAAAATCAAATCAGGTGCACAAGGTGCACAAAACAAATATCGAACATCACAATCGAAATCGAAGTCCAGTGCATCTAAGTGCACAAAAGGCGTATCACTGCACTGCAAGCATATAATAATTATACAGAGTGCAGGAACCAATTCGTGTGCATGCATACGCACAAAACCAACTCAACTGTTTAAAACCGTAAAATCACAAACATGTGAAACTAAAGCACGAAAACGATATCAAGTGAAACACTGTGCAAAGATCGTAAATCCTCAATCATCAAAATCAAATCATACGAATAAATCACCCAAAACATCGAAATCAATAATGGCGGAACAGTACCGCTCAAATGCATCCTCTAAGAATCTCGGCCAACTGTCACGGTCCCTAGTGGGACGTCTCGTCGATGATCATGAACTCTGTCCTGCTGATGTGCGTAACCATGACCACTCCTGGGTCAAGGTCTTCACTGTGAATTACCAATCTTGCGGTCCATCGGCTCATCGGCCCTGTCAGGTGTGCTAACGGGGACGATTCCATTATGGCACTTCTCTGGTCATCTCTTGGTCAATCATCGCGACCACTCGTAAGACAGCATATTACTGGCGTCGGCCTCTGGCTCTCTGAATGTACGTGACACCTCTGATCCTGGGTGCAAGTATCATTGCAGCAGTGTCCTGGAAGGAATCCTGCTCACGGTCTCTTCCATGTCTCGTCTCTGCCAACTGTCCGGAAGTCATTGTCCTTTCCTATATCTGCATCTTGCTCTGGAACGACTGCATACTCATCGCAACTCCTTCTGGAAGGTAAGTCCAAGTACCATGCCTCGGCATGCGCATCACGTCTCTGATGTCGGCGGAATGGAACGTCATCTCATCTAGATCTGGTGCGAACCTCTTACTCCACTTTTCTCTAATGTCGTCTGCTTTGGACTCGTCTCGTCGTGGCTGCATGGACTGAGCTCCAATGACTATCCTCGTATCTGGAATCTCCCAAGAAATGCATCTCACCACCTAGCATCTGAATTAAGTCGAGCCATCCGATCGAGTCGTCAAAACCTCATAATCCCCCAAGGGCTCAACATCTTGGGTACAGTTTAATAGTATCGAGTACCTACCACAGCATCGGTGGTCCAGCCATAGAAGGGCAAACCCAAGCCTCACTAATGGCGCCGTAGAACTGCCGCAAACCCGAAGGTTCAAAGGCTTTCACACGGTCATTAAGTCGAGTTAGGGTTTCATTGTTCTAGAGGGACCATAGAATTGCCTGCATGTCTTTCCGACTACTTTAAACTTGGAATAATAGGTTTCCGACATTCGATCGTCTCTGTCGACCCTCACGTCTCTGCGTGAAGTCGTCTCTAGCTGGAATTAATCTATCTGATGACCTCGCATCGGGGTAAGCGAACGATCCACATGTCCTGGTCATTCATCCTCGATGACTAGCGACCTTCTATCATCTTTTAGTACAACTCATTCTGCACTAACTCCAGCATCTGGGGCCATATCTCGTCGTTCGCAGCAATAACTGGCTCGCTCGTCTGCACGCTGAACAGTGCCTCGACCATCATGAATAAGAAACACACCAACGGTCATCAAAATCTGGTTGGCCTGTATCATTGGCTCAATTCTCTAGTGTCGATCAGCACCTTCGAGTAACCTCATAAAGGCGATCCGCCAAACGCTCGTGGCGCGGAAACACAGTAAAAAGACACATCCCCGCAATCGAGTGTCGCCGGAATTTCCCCTGGTCAGCCCTCGTTCGTGACGAGCTTGTGCTGACCGCAACTCTAGCCGTAGCTCTCCCTGCCGTAACCGTAGCAGCAAAACCAAACTGGTACCGATGAGGCTAGATCAGGAAGGAATATAATACTGAACAAGGAAATGTACATCCTAAGGCTTCATAAGTGGAGTGGCGTGTCGTAAATATGCCGCGGAACATATCAACGGTACATCACTCTACTTTAGTCACCTATTCCATCAACCAAGGGTCATCCTACGCTCCGAAGGTTAAAACCTAACGCTCTGATACCAACTTTGTCACGGCCCGAAAGTACGGAACATGACCGGCACTTAAACTACGAACGTCTCGAGACGTACGTAATCTAAGTAAACCGAAAACCCAGAAATTCAAACCAAGAAAAGTAGTAGAGTGCAGGAAAAACCAACTTAAAGCAAGTAATTTTAATAGCATAAGCCGAATTATGCGGTTTTTAAAACATCAAAAATTTAATGAAAATTTCGGCAGAGTCTCCTTTGTAAATACTGGCCCCCAAACGGGATACAACATGAATAGTATACGAAATCAAGAAAAAGTCATCCCCAAGCGGGAGCTAGCTCTTCGTCAATCGACGGTCACAACCACACAAGCAATATAATATACAACGCCAACGGCGACGATCAAAACTCAAAAGGAAACTCAAAACCACCAGAAATATAACGAGCGACTCTAAGGTCGAAAAATTAAACAACACTGGTCTCTATCTCAATAAATACATGTTTGGTTGATGGAATTTACTAGATACAACGGAATAATATTATACAAGGTAATATGATGGGTACGATACAAGAAAAACCCACCTACTAGCAAGTCACCCGAATGAAACTGAGCCCGCAAAGCCGTAAAGAAACATGTACGGCAAAACCTGCAAGAAACTGGGGCACAACGGGGGTGAGTTGCCAACTCGTGAATAGAAAAATATCTACGCACAGAAATCGCATAAATAACGCAACCTAGGTCAATGATCATAATATATCCTCAAATATAACCAGCAGCCTATAACAAGGCTAGGGTAAATATCTAACCCGAGTGTAATCTCATGTGCCCGTGTCAGTGCCTCAGGTAGCAATATATCATATGAATGAGGTATGCATGCATGAAACAGAATACATGTAAATGAAGAAATTGTTTTCATAATTAGTGAGATTTCCTTCGTATTTTTAAACTGGGGTATCATAAATGAAATCAGTATCAACAGTGTCTAGCATCGACACAAAACATAAATCTCACTGTCTCGAAATATCAATGTCTCAATCTCAATATCTAGGGCGCCATCAGTCCAGACCGGCCCCTACCATCCATCTCAAGACCACGACGGTATCCTCCGGATATCCGACGCGTCGGGTAATATCACCGGTCGGTAGTGCTCCCCTGCTGGGCTCAACGTCAACACCACATTCCTCTTGCCCCGGGGTACCGCACCGGGCCCACCATGTACCCGAAACGGTTCATCCATCTCCTCGAATCGGGTCTCGAAATCCATCAGCAAACTCATGGTGGACGACTCATACATCATAGGAAAACCGCATTTTTTATTTAAAAAGAAAGAAAGCAGTTTATATATGTTTTGCGGTTTTCCTCCAAATCCATAAAATATCATGGGAATCCGAATCATCAATAGCATGTAAAACCATGAATATAAGCATGAGAATCCATGAATACGGCATAACAATAAATAACAGTATGCATGAAGTAGCAGGTAATAACTACAATGTCTAAACTATTAGTTGACATGCTATGTCAAGCAATAATATTTTCTAAGGTGTACGTGACATGGCAATTACCGATGAAGATGTGTGTGAGCCGGCAAGTAAGTGTACGTGGTGCATACGCATCATCGGTAATGGTGCTGGTGTCCTAACAGCATGATATCAACAATGCAATAACAAATTATAACATAAGTATGCGATGCGGAGCGAACAGCAATAAGGAGCGGGAGCTGAAAACTAGACGCAACTATAACTAATCTGCATTAATCTAATATAAGTCCTACAAATGGTGCCTTTTGAAATAACACGAATCATGGGGTTTTGAAAATAGGGGCTACGGTGTTTTTATGAAAAGATACGTCTTTTGAAATATCCGTAGGATCCCTTGACCTGTCTTTTAAAATACCCACGACCCGCTAGTTTGAAATAGGTGGGAGTCTAATCTAATCTAACAACTACACTAAACTATACGGCTGAACTAACAAGCTAAGCTACAGGTAAGGAAACCGCCTAACATCTGAGTCGATACATATACATAACTGTATATATATTAGTCGGTGATCCCGCCTCAATAATATCATATCCGATATCATATCTATAATCAGACATCCTAAGTCAAGAGTGCGGATCAATCATCAAAATATAGCTCGTACGTAAATCCGTCGTACGGCATCCCAAATCTGGGTACGGGTCAATATCACATTCATCATACTATTCACCTGGTATCCTCTTTATCAAATATCATGATCGGGGTACTGATCTACGTCTAGTACAATATTGATACCATCTATGTATGCATGCATGTATAAGAATCACTACGTCAAAAAGACCCGCTAAAACATCATGTCGTATCTCAATACGAACCAAAACACATCACGGATCTTCTGGCCTCAAGCCCAATATCATCGACTCATCTCAAATCCCAATTACTATCCTCAAATCCAGTATATAACACATAGTCCCATACCCATGTGTAAATATACACATCAATATATAATCCCATGTACGCACATATGAAAGAAGAATGTATGCAAATATGGGTGTGTGTGTATGTGTGGTGCAACCACGAGTCTAGGGTTTCGCAACACTAAACCAATCCAATCACACCAAGGATCCATCTCTATCATCAATAATCTTAAACAATATATAAACAATATATATGTGTGTGCATACGTATTCGTATACATCACCACGAACTGCGGGGGTGCTATACGCCATCCACCCGACTTCTCCCCGTAAATATAAATCTACTCACCTGGTCCTCGCTTGCCGGTGCCGACGCCGCCACGCGCTTGCTTGTCGTCTCGAAGTCCACATGGGGTACCTACATATCATAACGCACCGTATCGCATTAAAATCCGACTCATGACCAAAACGTCGCACGAATCCCACATAGGTCAAAATCTATGGTTGCTTTTCACAAATCAACCCAAAAACCCTCGATGTCGCCGTACAAACGCCAAACCATCGAGAAAAACCCAAATACACTCATTTGCATATTCACAAACTCTAATTTTAATATAAAATAGCTTAAAACTCACAAAAACCCCAATTTCACTTAAAAGTCATTTTTCCGAAAAAACTAGCAAGCACAATTCGCCGTTATTGTACAAAACATGATGTTTAAACGAATCTAGAGGCCACAATATTCACTAAATATCTTAAATAAGTCAAAAAAATGATTCCCATAATTTAATCTCTTTAAATTCCATAAACCCCAAAAACCTAGTTTACAAATTAACCAATTTTAACAATTTTCAAGCAAAATGCACAAACTACAATTTAGGTTGGATTTCCATGAACTAAAGTGTTAAACCACACTTAATAAAGTTAATAATATGATAAAAACCCTAACCATATTTTTCATCTCACATATAAATGCATTTCATAAAACCCTAGTTTGCACAAAAAGGCTTAATTTGGACATTTTTCAAGTAACAACTTGTAATATGAAACTAGATAAATTTTAACAAGTTTTCAAGATGTTAGATCACATCACAAACCATGCATAAGTGATCACAACCCAATTTCAAAACAAAACCCTAACTAGAATTCCTTAATCATACAATTGAACCCACATAAAACCAAAGTAACACTTAATTAAGCTAACTACGAGCAATTAACAACAATTTAAGCAAAAGGGTTAGAATTTACCTAAATAAATTGAAGATCCCACAAGCACACATAGCCCTCCAAAATGCTCCCTTGTCACCAAAAATCCATGCTATACGGCTAAGCTAAAATGGGTAGGAGTCGGATCTTGATTTGGATTTTTGCTTGATTTTTAGTGGATTTTTCTTTGGATTTTTCTTTGATGGAACAAAGAGAGGAGAAGAAGAAAAAGGGGGCTGTTGGGGTTGCTGGTTTCGGCCAGGTTGTGGAGGGGTTGGGTGAGGGAGGAGAGAGAGTGAGGTGGAGAAAGATAGTTCAAGTCAAAGTCAACTCAAATTATATCATTTTCTACTCTTTTCTTTTCTTTTCTTTTCTTTCATTTCTTTTCCTTTGAAAATCCAAGTGGGGACAAAAGAGGGGGCCGCTGAATTCTTCAAGGGGATAAGTGAATGGGGGTGTGTGGGTGTGGGTACGGGTGTGGGGTGATGAAAAATGATAAATACAATACCCCAAACATCCATTTACGCTAAAAAAAAGCCTTTTTTCTTCAATAATTTCTAAACCGTTTTGGCAAATGATTTCGTTCCAAAAACCATATGATAAAATTTTATTTAATGTTTTATGATGCACAAAATTTGTTTCAACTCATTCCAATTTGTAATTTTCCCTAATTAAATGTATTAGTGACGGCTTAAAATAATAATAAAATAATATTTTTTTCAGAAAATTTGAAATTTCACCCGCGGCTCTATAAACACCAAATAATTGCAATTTCATAGCTAGAATATGTATATTTAATTTTTATAATAAGATATTTGCATTTTGACTTTTTACAGAAAACCCCTTTATTTTACCGATTTTCCGAAATTTCACCGAAACGATTTTCAAAACGTTACAGGCGACTGGGTACACTGGACGGACTCGCCGAGAACTCCCACATGGTGATATACCACACGTCAGATGGCAGTTCTCCGGTGACACTGGTACAGCGTAGTCTGTAGACCCGAGATTGTCATAGAGTCTTGTGTGATTCCTACTATGTTTTGATTTCCACCTTACCACGTCCAAGAGGGCGTGCAAAACGGTGGCTTTTGGGTACAGTCCCGAATCACATGGAGGCAATGAGCGATAGGAGGGGATTCGTCTATCCCGGTATAGGGAGTTGATGTTGTGCTGTGTTCGATTGGCTATGACTGGAAGTCCCTGGCCATGGCTGATATAGAGATTTACTGGTAAATGTTACCAGTAGTTTCTCGACCTGTTATGAGCCTCACATCGACACGACTTATCGGTTACTGGGGTCTGACGTATACCACCCCTAGACTTGATATGCGACATATCAGACGAACAGACCGGACTGTACGGGAGTGTTACTGATTGGATTCACAGGAGAACGGACAAGCTAGCTTGTTGATCTTCTGATCGCTCAATACCTGGGTGGTTGTTACGTTTAGCTGACCGCTTGCAGCTTGTGGGTGTTTGATATGATCATCACCTGCTACCGGCGTATTGACGATTCTTTAGAGTCCTACACAGAGGTTTCTTGGCTCAGGCAAAACGGAGTAGATGCACATATGTGATATGTGCAGGACCGAGGATAATGCGATATGAGATACCGTATTATATTCTCGAGATATTTAGATATGAACCGGGACATCGGATCAAGTGTTGATTCGATGAATCGGTACATGATATATTAGTCGGTTATATTCGATATAGCCGGATCGTCGGATCAAGTGTTGATTCGATGATTTAATGTATAATGATATATATGATATATTGTATTACATTATCTAATTTTGGCTTGCTTTATTATTTCATTTTCTCACCGGATTAATACATTGATATATACGCGATATATGTTAATTGTATTATTTTCTTTTGTTGCAAATATATGATATATATGTGATATATATTATTGTGACATGATATGATTTATTATGAAACATGTTTAGGGATGATAAAAAGAGATTAGGGTTTGATTAGGGTTAGCTCCTTCTTGATTATTCTAGAAGGATTTCCTTTTGTCTTGGTTAAGATATTATGGTTGATACTTATCCTTGACTCATTCTTAACCTAACCAAACCCTAGCTCTAGTTTATTCTCTACAAAGGTTAAGCCTATCATCCTTGACCATGGTTCCATATCAATCATATATTCTTATCTACTATTCATCACAAAAGGAATTTATCTCATTCTTCTTCATCTTCTTCTCTCTTGAGTTTTTGAGAGAGCTCACTTGTGATTTCTTTAGTGATGATTTCTTGTGAGAAAATAATATAAAAAGAAAGCATAAATACTAATCCATCATCCTCATCTAATCTAGCCTATTAGATTAGGGTGTTCACCTCATTAGAGTGAGAAAGCTTGAGCTATTGCAACTTCGACGTAGATCATCGGAGAAAAGGAATACGACAAGCTATCATGGATCGTTCGAGTCGTGGAGCCTCTCTTGAGTCCCGGAGATCATGGATCGCGGCGAAGGGACTTCTACTCGGAGCTTATGAAGCGAAAGAGCGGACTACAAAGGTTGTAATCCCTCACACTTAATTGTAAAGATGTTTACTTGCATGTTAAACCTTAATAATCTAGCAAAGATCCCGGCTTTGGGTTGTTCGGCACGTCTAAAATTTTTATTCGGGCATGTTTGATGCCTTATGAACCTTCACAAGAGTGCCTAGGAACCCTACACTCGCAACCTGAGAGAAGGTAAAGATAAAAGACAACTGAATAAACCTTATTCCTATTTCTCCTGAACCAGAATCCATCCCCGAACTTGAAAAAGTTCCTTTGAGTTCGTATATAACCATACAATGGATTTATCCAATGGAAGTGGATGTTCGTAGTGATACGGGGTGTTCTGGAGAAATACAAAGGTGAAGTAGGAGTGGCGATGAAATACGTGATTTGGTCGTGAATGATAGCAGTTGCAATTTACTTTGCCCTCTTTCTAATCCATTTATTTGTCTTTACTTATTTCCTTCTGTACACCGCACTTAGGCTAATTGTTTTTCTTCATTGCCTACCTTTCGGCACCTTCCTATGGTTTGGAAAAAGACTATCCAATAAGCGTAATAGGTGTACTGTCTCCTAATCCTAGGAGCCCTCACAACCCGAGAGAAGGTAAAATGATAAATACAACTGAATAATCCTATTATATCTCTCCCGAACCAGAATCCATCCTCGAATTTGGAACAATTTCCTTCAAGTTCATATATAACCATACGATGGATTTATCCAATGGAAGTGGATGTTTGTAGTAATACGGGGTGTTCTGGAGAAATACAAAGAGTAAAAGAAAGAGTGGCAATGATGTATGCAACTCAGACAATCCAAAAGCCAGTGTTTTAAGAAAGTTCGGTTAACTTGGTCACTGAGTCATAGTTTAGGGTCGGGCCATGGTCGCTGCCAAAGAGAGGGAGAAAAGAAACACTCTGCGTGCACTCTAACCTAGATCAGAATGGTTAATCACTTTATCTAATCAAGATGTCTCCCACTGTATTCTCAATTTCTCCTCCAAACCTGAAAGAAGAATTACTCGGGATCACCCGAGGAGTAAACCAACTCATCAGTGGGAATCAGGATCCAACTATCATCTCATGATAACGTGATAGAATCCACTCACGTTATCACACTCCAGAAGGTATGCGCATGCCTGGAAAGTTTCAGTTTCTTTAGAAACTCCTGATGTGATTTTTACCCCATGCTCTTATGACCTTGACGAAGGCCAACATATCATAAGTCACATGTCAAGTTCTACCCGTCATCATCCAGGTTAATTTGAACCCACCCGTACATACCCTGACGAAGGTCAAAATAGTTGTACGACAGTCCCAAATCAATGCGTCTATCTATGCAACAGAAAAGTAATAAATAGCTACCATACACTATGCCTTGACGAAGGCCAACATACATAGCATGAATACTAAGTGCTACCCGTCTGAAATGACGGAGGGCTACGAATGGTTTTGGCGAAAAACCTTTAACGTAATGAACTTGATATCGTTGAAGGAACCGAATAGCTTTTTACAAATATATAGTGGCGAAAATCTTTGCTAAAGAGGTCACTCCCGGTGAAGGGATCTCGGCTCTTTCCTCGTGGAATGAGGTGCAGAATATTCTAACTGAATACCGCGATGCAAAGCAAAAAGTAATCGACTATAGTGAAATTATCACCCTGACGTAAACTTCTATCCAAGGGGTCACTCCCGGTGAAGGGATCTCGGCGTTTGCCTCGTCGAATGAGGTGCTGGATATTCATAACCGAAAACCGCTTTGCAAAACAAAAGAAAACGTCCTTGTAATAACAGCTTTTTGAAAAATGTTCCAACAACATCAGAATAGGTTTGTTTTCCTTGCATTGATCTGAATCAACACAGTCCCATCAATTAATCACACCACAAAAGAACGAAAATATGATGTACGTATATGCCATCCGCATTCGCCACTAGGTCCCGTCATCACCCATTAGGTTACTTAACTAACGACAGAGCGGGGACAGGACTAGCGTGGGTGTAAAACATATACAACATCTGCTAGTATATATATATCAATATATAATAATCACTCCAGGCATGATAAATGCAGCATTACAGAAAAGTAATAAGCATCACAGAACAATACAGATAATCTGGGAGCCCCGGGTTTCCTTTGAGTCGCAACTGAAACCCGACGTTCCCGTTGTTGTGTGGATAGCCTGTGCAATGAAAACCTAGAATCCTACGAGTGCGGTAAGTTACCCGCCAAAACCAGAAGCGAGGCAGCCCCCTTCAGCAAAGTGAATGGACCACCCAGCACTTCACGGAATCCGGTAACTTGAGCACCCCTCCTTAGGTCAACCTGTACCCCCTACGAGTGCGGCGAATAGCTCGCTAATTCTAGAGTGAAACCCCCTCCGTCTCAAAGCCATGAGATGCGGGCCCGTTGCCCTCTAGAACCCGGATATCCGTACACTCCACCGCGGGGTAATCCTAGTACAGAAAAGAAAATATGTACAGCGGTGACATCGACCTCAACCCGGTCGTGCCCCAAAAGAATAATATTCAAACAGGCAGTGACGACAGTCCACATGTCGGACGCTCGCCCAGCGATATCAAATATACAAATATATCCAAACTGCACTACCATTGCACGCAACCTATCCACCACGACGAATCCGCAACAATACAGCACAACACAGAACATCAACATGAATGCCACGTTCGCAAACCCGTCCAAAAGAGCTATAGCAATTAGACAAGATTTACCGCTCGAATGACATTCACGGTCGCAGATAGAAATGTAATGCACTGTAAACTAACGTATTTAAAATTTCGATTGACAAAATTTCCCAAAATGACCCCAAGTGAAAATCAAGCATTCAAATAAATCTGGGCCATAAACAAAAATCTCAGAAACCACATTTTCATATACCTGACACCCAGAAGAAAAATGAAGCGCCGAGTCCACAATTCCACCGTGCAACCGCGGCGAACATGCCTGTTCTGCCGCGGTTCCACGGCGTGATGGTGAGATCATGCTTTCAAATTTCTTCAGGGGTCTTAGAAAAGCCTGCACGATTTTCTGACATACTGAAAACTATTTTTCAACGACTTTAAAAATTCGGCAGAAACTTGAAATATTGGAAATGCGGTTTCGAAAATTCCGTCGATCGATGTTTTAAACACATTAGAACAAGCTAGTAAATGGTTAATAGCCTGGCTCTGATACCATGTAAGTCTGCTCCGGCGCCCCGGCCGTCAATCCGAGGCCAAATGCGGAACAAAAACTTTTCAAACTGGCGCTAACGTAGCCCTAAAACCCGGATCGTGCCATTAACCCTATACTAGTAAACTGTAAAGAGTTTAGAGAGGTTATACTGATCGATCCGTGTACTTTGGTCTTTAACCTGTTCCCCTAGCTTGTTGTGGCTGTACCGGCGAAGTTCTCTCTCCGGCTATGCTCGTCGAAGAGGACACACGTCGAGGATTCTTTATATGGGCTCCCGCTTCTAAACCGAAGCAACTCGGACATCAAGTTTGCTAACCGAGATGTCCAAGGATGAAGTAGAGAGAAGTGTGAATACTTTGTCTCAATACACTCAAGGATTCTCAACACATGAGAGGGATAGAGTGGAGGTTGAAGAAGATGCCCATGATGGAAATTGTGAAGCTCAAAAGAGAAGAAAAGAGCAAGGCTGACCCTAGCTAAAAGAGTGGATGCCCTCTCTCCATGTGTGTGTGTGTGTTGTGAGATGCTAGGATCTTATCATGAAGGAAAAATCATACTAAAAAGATCTCATGAAAATATCCTAGCTCAAAAAAATATCTCACAAAACACTATGCACAAAATATCTTCTACTTGACAAAACCTAGCCATGACTCATGCCATGAGTCACCAAGGGAGCTTGCTAGGTTCATGCCAAGAAATGAGTCAAAATTTCCACCACATAAACATTTAAACCAAAATGTTTAATCCAAAAAAGAAATGGCATATACTAAAGTAATCTTGTAACGAATTACAAGAATACCCCTCATCTGTATATACATACCTGTATCCGTATTCCGACTGAATACGAATACAACGAGACTAAAATATTCAAACCCAATATAATACTAGGATCCGGCTTAAACCAAAGCCCACTAGTATTATCCGTCCGATTCATGACACGTGCATAAGTGCACGTGTATGTTCGAACCCTGCCATAACACCATACAACTTCTACAACGTTTCGCCCGAACATAGGAAACTTTCTATGTGGGACTCTAAAGACTCATCAATACACTGGCAGTGGGTTTAACCACAAGCACGTCAGTGGTACTAGTTGTACGTAACGGCTGTCCAGGTATTGAGCAAAAGGGAGGCTGACGAGGGAACTCATTCTGAAACCCTACTGAGCCTGTCAGCAACAATATCCGTACAGTCTGGTCCGTTCGTCTATGAGTATCGCATATCAGGCCTAGGGGGCTGGTAAACGTCAGACCCCCAATAGCGGTATAAGTCATGTCGGAGGGTAGCCCAGAACACCATGAGATACTATTGGAATACCTACCAGTAAATCTCGTTTACCCTGGCCAGGAATTTCGTGTAATGGCACTCCTAAACACAGCGCGATCTCACCCCCAATACCGGGAGAGACGAATCCCCTGCCGATCCGCTCACTACCTCCATGTGGCTCGGGACTGTACCCAACTAAAACCTGTTTGCACGACTCTTTGAGCCGTGGTAGGGTAGTAATCAAAACACAGTGCGAACTCACACAAGACAAATGACGATCTCAGGTCGATAGACTAACCTGTACACATGTCACCAGGGAACTGCTATCTGACGACAGGTATAATACCAACTAGCATCTTCCCGGCAAGTCTGTCCGGTGTACTCATAACCCAATGAGCACATGTATACATCTTAGGTGAACCAACTGACACCAATGGCTTGTGAGACCGGCCAACTCCCCTCGTCGGGGTCTCGACTGTATACACTAGTCTACTAATGGAGTATCGATGCCCAGTCTCGAAACTCCCATGACTAGGGACACTTTTAAGGATGTGCTTATAGACTACCCAACTCTCACATATATGATCGCCATCATACTGCTGGTAGTCAAGCAAGAATCCTAAGGGCTCTATCAACGTGTAATCATGATCTGTAATGTCACCTAAAGCATGTACACGATGATAAAGACAAACCAGATAGCATACTATCATCTCAAGTAAGATTGTCCTACCGGTATAGGTCCTCCCTCAATCATTGCAATCGCGTGCCTGTGATCCAATAATTGACTTTGATGGCACTATATCCAACAAAAAGAAGAGATCAAAAACATCTCATTTACCTAACATATCTAAGGGTTTAACCCTTCTCAAAGAACTTAGTTTTTTTTCTGGATCTGAGATCCACAAGACAAGTCTCCCACAAGTTAAGAATTTAATTCTCATCGGGAAGATTTTGTTCTTGAGAATCAAAAATCCAGGGAAGAACAAGGTTGGATATGAAGAACATGGAGTCCATAATACTCCCGGAACTTAGTTCCTTCAAATCGATAACTTAGTTATTTAAAAACTCAACCTAAAATATAGTGATTTTAGCGAGCGTTAATGGTTAAAGCACTATTGATAGAGGTTTAATCTCTCTGAAAATATTAACAGAGATTTAATCTCTAAAATTGATAAAAGGAAAAAGACTAGCGCCTCACATGCTTTCCACGTGGGCGCTCCTTTTAACAGCGCCCAGCACCTCACGTGAAAGACACGCGGGCGCCTAAAACATAAGGCCAACGCCGCCCGTGCTCATCACGTGGGCGCTGAACAAAAGTGCATAGCACTCCGCAAACAACCAAAAGGTCTGAGTGCTCAGCGCTCATTGGGTGGCGCCCATGACTGAATTATTCACATGTCATATATGTGATCATTAGAGGTCAAATAAGTGCTTAGCACTTCGGCATGAAAGGAAAGGGGCTGAACAAACAGAGCCCAAATAAGTGCCTAGCACTTTTAAAATAAAAGACTAAGTAGACGAAGCCCTCAAATTGGCTAGATCTCTGAAGTCTTTTATGCAGCCGAGCCCAAATGCTCTGTTATTAGATCTGAAATAAAAATAATCCTCAAAATCTTGCTAATTTGATCTTAGTCTCAAATTGGACTAACGTATCTTTAGTCAAAAACAAATTGAGCCCCAAATGCTTATATATATTTAAGTTGATATTAATCTCAAATTAGATTAACGGTCCTTAAATAAAACCAAGCCCAAATCTAAAAATATACAGATTTGGATTAATTCGCGCCCTACGGACGACGACATAAATTAGTCTGCGTATACAATCCACGGGCAACCAAAACCAAAACCAAACATACACACGACACGAAGTGAACTACCGGAGCAAGAGAAAGTGGTTATCGCAATGCGGTAACGTAATTAACTTCAAGGGCTTGCGCCTGCAGGAAAGAGCTTCCTCATAATCAAAAACCCCTCATAAAATGAGGGAGAATCTGACAAAGTCCGCTACAACGGCCGCATCTGTCCAAATCTCCGATATACGGTGCCATAAATCAACTTGGTATCTTTGGAGAGGTGGATGGATAAATCCAAATAGCATCTGTCCCCAGATTCAGGCATGACGATCCATCCCAGGTT
The DNA here is from genome assembly GCA_030015575.1 of Agapanthus africanus. NCBI lineage: Eukaryota > Viridiplantae > Streptophyta > Magnoliopsida > Asparagales > Amaryllidaceae > Agapanthus > Agapanthus africanus. The sequence continues at coordinate 601,258,665 of JASDDO010000014.1, forward strand.
CGTCTTTGTTTTCGGCGGTAAACATTGTATAGATTATAATTATCAGACTTTGCAAAACCATAGATTCAAAATGTTCAATTATTCATGTTCAGGATGTAATCAAGTTTTCAAGTAGTCAAGTCAAGTTATATTCATGGTTCGGTCAAGTCAGGTCAAGTACACTTGTTTCATATTGATATTTGATTTCAAGTATTCATGTTCATGATCAAGTATTCAGGTTTGATTATAGATTTAGGTTTGAATTAGACTCGGGCCGAGTCAGACACTTGTAAACTGATTTAGCTCTTGAATTATGTTCGGGAGTTATCGGTACCTGCTGCGCATGGACGGCAGGATTTGTGTCTTTTTCCAAGACAATTACCATTGATAACTCCGTTAAGTTGTCTACCTTAAATAGGAAAGCACTCACTTTCTCCGGATTTCTGGGGCTCAAGATAATTGATCCCGTTTAAACCTATATTTACTAAAATCCTTAAATATTGTTTTATATATCTCGAGGGGGTTTTATGAAAAAATATTTTTAATATAGTTAAAAAGTAAATCTCGAGGGTGATTAGTATTATTTAGGGTTTCATGAGCATGGATTTTAAGGATTTAGGTATTTTAATGATAAATATTTAGCATTTGAAAGTTCATGGTATTTTATTGTAAAACTTGCATTTTTGGTATTTTGATGGTATTTTATTGACATTTGTTAATATTTTCATTTTTGAAAAACATAGGTTTATTATATTTTGAAAATATGGATTTATAATTTTCTATAATTTTAATTTTAAAAATAATTTTATTTTATTTAGAAAATTTGTATTTCTTAAAAACCGTATTTAAATCTTTTCGAGATCGAATGCTCCGTGATGAGGTCTGTATCTTACTCTACTAGCCCATGGATGTACGATAATCCGCACCATCCATTAGCGGGTCCCCTAAAGAGGGTTGTAGATGTGTAATCACAAAGGATATGAGATACCGCTTTAAAAGAAATCCGTTTTTTTAAAGTTATGTGGTATTTTATTGTAAATTTTTCTTCGAAACGAAAATACATACAATGAGTATCGTGCTATGAAACCAAGTGTGCATGTGGGGCAGGTCGTTACCCCATGAAGTTTTCCTAAGGTATTGTTAAGCAATTACTAAAAGAGGTGTTTATAAAGTTCAAGTTATTTTAATGAAAAAGTTATACTATTGTCGTTTCACATGAGAATTTTGATAAAATTTGATTCTAAATATTAGGGTTTAAGATTACATGTATCATGTAAAAACTTGGTTGATCAAAGAATAAAGGAGAAGGAGTTTCTAGGGTTTAGAAAAAAGATATCGGTATTAACTCCACTTACCGATATAAGTTTTAAAATGAAATTTCAATGAAGAGAAAGAGAGATTGGAAGTGACTTACAGTTTAGAAAACTCAAAGAGAGGTTGAAGAAAATGGGTCGAGCTTCGTGGTGTCGCGGGAGCTCTAGAATAGGCTTCGGTCTTCCTGGAACCAACTTGCTTGCTATCTCCTCTTTTACTTCACTTGCACTAGGAACTTTTTAGAGAGTTTTGGATATAATTTTCAGAATGGTGCCGAGCCAAGATAAGGGATGGTATTTATAGTGTAGAATTAGGATTTGAGAATTAAAAGTGTGGATTAAAAGGATTAAAATTGTGATAAATTTTGAATTGAAATGTCTTTATTTGATTGCAGGGAATTCAAACGGTGCAGAGGAGTTAAGGGTAGCTGAAGAGACTAGTGTTCAAAGCATGGGCTTCATTAGCCAACATCCACCCGTCCCTGCCAGCCCTATGGAGCTTTCCATCGGTCGATCTTGAGGTATCTGCCTCGAGATTCGTGCCACTTGATCAATTCAGTATTTAAACTATTTTGCACATGTTTGATTTTTCTGAGCTTTTCATTTCACCATGTTTTGCACGTGCAATCTTTTTGGCTTCCAAAAAGTTAAAAAAATTCAAAAAAATAATTGTATCTAATGGGGATCGAACACGGGGGCTACGTCACAGCAGTGCAAAGGCTTTACCAGTGAGCTACAAGTTGTTTCTTGCTGTTATTTCACAAAAGTAACTTATAACTCAAACTCAGGCTGTAAAACTCATTTCTTGTATATTAATAGAAAATTATCCGTATAAAGATTTCAGAGTCGTTACATTCTACCCTCCTTATAAAAATTTCGTCCTCGAAAATTACATTTTCATATAGACTAATTTTCAAATAGATAAGGGTATCATGCACGGATGTCTTCTTCTCGTTTCCATGTTGATTCTCCTGACGAATGCTTTCCTTACATCAGTCGGACCAAGTTTACTTCCTTGTTCCGTAATGTCTTCACCTTTCGGTCCAGGATCTCAACGGGTTGTTGCTCGCAAGTCAGGTCAGTCTGTACTGTGAACTTTGAGTGATCAAGTATGTGTCTGGGGTTGCTCATATATCGTCGTATCTAGGATATGTGGAACATGTTGTGCACTCCTTCTAATGAGGTTGGAAGTGCTAAACGGTATGACACTTCTCCTACTCGTTCGAGTATGTCGAACGGTCATATGTATCTTGGACTTAGCTTACCCCTCTTGCCAAAGAGGATCACTCCTCTGTTTGGAGATATCTTTAGGAAAACATGGTCGCTAGGTTGGAACTCTAGATGTTGTCGCTTTGCATTTGCCCAATGATTTTGTGGGTCTTGGGCTATCCGCATTCTTTCCCTGGTCGTGCGAACTACGTCCATAGTTGCCACGATCATCTCTGGTCCAACGAGTTCACGATCTCCGAGGTTATCCCAACTTAGTAGTGAATGACAATCCGTTCGTAGAGTGCTGCGAATGGTGCCATTCCAATGGTTGCCTGATAGATGTTGTTGTATGAAAACTCCACCAGGTATAGGTGATTCTCCCACGAACCTCCGAAGTCTAACATACAAGTTCTTAGCATGTCCTACAGAATCTGAATTGTTCGCTCAGACCGTCCGTCTGTTTGTGGATGATAAGCTGTGCTGAAATTCAGACTCGTTCTTAGGCTAGGTTGCAGACTCTGCCAAAATTGTGATTGGAATATGGTATCATGATCAGAGACGGTGCAAACAGGTACTCCATGTAATCTCACGATCTCCTGCATGAGTTTCATAGGTATTGTTCAGTCGAAAATATCGCACTTTTGATAAAACATTTTCCTTATTTTTCTTAAATATCTAAAGGTGTTTATTATAAATATAAAACATATTTGAGTTTATCTGTAAAAATACTATTTACCATATGTTTATATATTATAATTAGTATTATGAAGGAAAATGTATGCATAAAATATTTATATAATATTTTAGTAATTTAAATATGCACATCATATCAAATATCCTTAATCAATATTCTTAAAATATAATATCATATAAAATGATTAGGATAATATCTCAAAAATACCAAATAGTACTAACATTATTCATTGAGATATTGTGCAGAAATTACATCAGGACTGGAATCAAGGAAATCCGAGATATCGAGATCAAAACTGCCAAAATATTAAAGTAAATCGAAGAATCAATATTGGCAGAGACCCATAGAAGATTTCCAAAACCCAGATATCCAAAAGATCACCACATGTCAACAAGATGAAGCTCCAGAATTTTGAAGCCAAGATCATACTAGATGGCCGCCCAACCGCGGCTAAACCCTACCTAATGTGGCGGATCCACGGCTATATGGATGAGTTGGGATGTGGGATTTTCTATGTAGGATCGTCTCAACAACCTTAATTTCTGGAATCTAGGGATTGCAATTTCTGTGACTATAAATAGAACCCAGAGTCTCTCTTGGAAGTTCAACAAACCGAAGAGATCATGAAGTTCAAGTTGACTTATGCATCCATGTTGATCAATCAGCAATTCATTTACCTCCTTCAAGATAGATCGAGAAGCAAACTAGAATTTGTATTCCACTTTCTAAAGGAACAAAAAGTGTAATTGATCAAATTGATTAATAAAGGTATTTGTTTTATTCTTATTGCATTTATTTTCTATATTTACATCATGATCTCTATCCGTTCTTCTATCTCCATCATGGGCGAGTAATTCACCGCTTGATAGGATTCGTAGGATTAGGGTAGATGAATGGAAGATGAGAAAATATTTTAACTTCTTTTAAGTCTTATGAAGTTTATAAACTTTAGCAAAAGAATCGTTAACATCCTAATCGGGCGCGCTATTAATTTATTAATAGTCTTGACCGCGATTTGAGATTAGATTAACAATTGTTTTGTCAAGGGCTAGACATGAATAGAGATCAATGAAAGGACATGGATCAATAGTGTGGAAACACTAGTTTCATCCAAAGAACCCTAATTCTTATTCATCACAATCGATCTAAAATCTATCAAAAGATAAAATGAGTCATCTTTTGTATTCATCCATTGCTACTAAATCCTAACGAACCCTACAAGCCCTCTTCTGATATAAAATCTACATCCGTCTTTAAACTAGATCTATATTCTACATCCGTATTTAACATAGATCTAGAATCTATAACTATTCTTCACTATTATCTATTCTCCTTTCTATTAATAATCAACACGTCTAAAGTAAGATTAAAGGATTCAACGTTTCCCTCAGGACGACCCGTACTCATCTCGGCTAGCTACACGCGACACCGTTATGGATTGTGGTTATTACTACTATACATCATCTTTAGAGCATCGATCAAATGGCGCCGTTGCCGGGGATACGTGCGTAATATTTTTTTCTTACTATTCATGTTGATTTCTTATTCGATCCATATCATAAATAAACAAAACAGCAAATTGTATATTTAACGATTAGTGTGCGATTTTTGCGAGGGAATCTGAAGACAATAGAACGAGCAAACAGAGATTCGGAGACCTTCAGATAGGACCATAAGAGCAAAGGAGGCCACAGTGAAATTTTTTTCAAGCGAACCCTCCTTCCTGCGGCGCTTCAGCGGCCAAAGCACCTTAATTGCGGTGAAATCGTGGTGGCATTGGGGAATAGTGCTTCCAAACTTCTCTGGTAACTTTCCTATCTCTTTCTCTCTCCTCTGAAAAATCCAATAATATATTTTTCTGCAGGATTCTTTGCAAAATATCACCACCAAAAATCTTTTTGCGTGTTTTGTAATTGGTTTGTGCATATTTTAATATGGACATTAAGGGGCAAAGACCAAATTCAAATTAGGTGGGGATTTCATCACCCATCCTAGGCCCCACAAATCACAAAAAGAGCATCCGCATCACCCTACATTAATTAAAAAATATCTAGACCAAGACTCTAAAGACCGTCGCACTCAATAAGAACAGAGGAAGGTCGTGGATAATCTATAGCTTATCTGCATTACTTTTGTGGTGTCTAGGCAAGTGTGTTTAAGGCAAGTGGTTACTTAATTAGGAACGCTATTTTTGGTGATTCGTATAGCGGATACCTCCCACTTATCTGGCACTTACCTGCCACAAGAGAGATAAAGAGGTGGTAGAGGATTGATCCTGCGGCTTGTCATTTGGAAGGAGCGGTCTAGAGACTTGACCTAGGTAACCTTAGTTCTAGGGTTGATTACGTATTTTTGTGTGATTTGTATCACGTTCGACACTTTTTCAAAACAAACCAATTTTAAATCACACACACGCTGCCACTTGCGCTAAACCCGCTTAGTGCATGCTTGGCCGGACATGGGATTTTACTGAAGGGCCGGCCTAGCACCCCGTCAAGGGTTCGGTGGCATCGCACATGCCATAATCAAAATTTTGGAGGCGCTAAGCTAGCCCGGCAGTGATCGGAACTAGAAGTTTTAGGGATACATACAACTAAACATCACATGCAATTGTAAAACTATCACTAAGAGGAAAGATTACAACCTTTGTAGATCTCCCTCGGTGACTCCTTGGCACTATGAGAGTTTGGAACGGATCGATGGAAGCCTTCCTTGTCCACGATGATCCATCCGAAGTCCCTTTGCCCAAAGCTCCTTACCTTACTTGTTTCGCAAACGAAGTAGAGTAAACACCCTACACAAATCGGCTAGATGTGTGTAGTATGATGATGTGGTTTATGTTCTTCAATTGAAATCCTTTCTTTTGTCAACTTTCACTCAAGAGAGAAATCTAGAGAGGAAGAAGAAGATAATATTGGCTTAAGCTTTCTATCATATCACATATGATAACTTGTATTCTTCACACCCTTGCACTCAATTTTTTCCATTGTTGTGTGCGTCTTGCTTCATATCACATATGAAGCTATTTATAGTGATAAGAAGGGAATAATCACCATTATTCCCTTACCACCATAATTTTGAGTGGAAATTCTTTTCCTAAACAATTAAGCATGGGTGGAAATTCTTTTCATTAAGTTAATTAAAGCTTACCCACTAAGGAATAAAGGAGCATGAGTGGATATTCTTTACATTAACTTAAAATGATAAATACAAATTAAAAGCTTCAATATAAGTCTTATATTGCCATCATTCTTGTATCAACAACCATGATACTATGTATGCATGTATGTGTCCATGCACATCATCATATGCATGCATGCATGCATATAAAAGGATTTACTTAAAGAATTTATCTAAATGTAATTAGTTAAATCAACACTTGATTTAGCAAACCGGTCATATCTCATACGATCGGACAAATAGAAAATGCCCGATTAATATACGTTATCACATAACCGCATTTAATCGGGTCCCGCGCATATCTCATATGCACACCACATCGTTTTGCCTGAGCCAGGAAACTTCATTGTGGGACTCTAAGACTCGTCAATACGCCAGCAGTAGATGATGATCACATCAAACATCTACAAGCCGCAAGAGGTCAGCTAAACATAACGGCCACCCGGGTATTGAAGCGATCAGAAGAAAACCAGCGAAGCTGTAAAAACTCCCATCGAGCCAACTGGCAACACTTACCGTACAGTCCGGTCTCTTCGTCAGATATGCTGCATATCAAGTCTAGGGATGGTATCGTCGACCCCAGTAACTCAATAAGTCATGCTGGTGTATGGCTCATAACAGATCGAGAAACTACTGATAACTCTTATCAGTAAATCTCAGCAGCCCTGGCCAGGGACTTCATGTTATAGCCAATCGAGCATAGCACAACATCAACCCCCAATACCGGGAGAGACGAAACCCCTCCTATCGCTCATTGCCTCCATATGCCTCGGGACTGTACCCAAAGACCACCTGTTTGCACGACTCAGTAGAGCCGTGGTAGGGTGGAGATCAAAGTATAGTGGGAGGACACACAAGACTCTATGACTATCTCGGGTCTACAGACTAACCTGTACCAGTGTTCCTTGAGAACTGCTATCCGACGATAGATATAATACCACATAGGAGTTCTCGGTGAGTCAGTTCAGTGTACCCAGTCTCCACTGAGCACCCGCATACAATCTTTGGTGTCTCCTCACCAGATGGATATGGGATCATCCATCGCCCATCATATGGGACAAGAATAGCATACGCTAGTCTACTCTGGAATATCGATGCCCTGTCTCGATACACCCTCGACTAGGAACAGTTCAAGGATATGCTTATAGACTACATGTACCCCACTAGTATGATCCGCATCATAATCACAGTAGTCAAGCAAATATCCTTTGGGCTTTATCAACATGTGTAAATGATTAAATCTACATGTACAGATAAAGTAAACTAGATAGCGTACTATCATTTTGAGCAAGAAAGTCATCTATCTCTATAGATAATATGTCCAAGTTTCCACTATCCATATAATGGCCTTTAGGGCATACATATTACTAACAATCTCCCACTTGCACTAAGGCCAATTATTGGCGTATCTCATACCCAACATTTCAAACAGTCGCTCATGCTGAGGCTGTGGAAGTGCCTTGGTGAATGGATCCGCTGTGTTATCCTTTGTATCTACTCTCCGAATCTCGATCTCCTGGCGATCTACTATCTCCCGGATCAGATGATATCTCCTTAGGATGTGTCTAGATTTCTGATGGGACCTTGGTTCTTTAGCTAATGCTATAGCTCCATTATTATCACAATACAATGGTATTGGATCAACAATGGTTGGAACTACTCCTAGTTCCGCAATGAACTTCTTCATCCAGACGGTTTCCTTAGCAGCATCATTTGCAGCAATATACTCAGCTTCCATCGTGGAGTCTGCAACGGTGTCCTGTTTGGAACTCTTCCAACTAACCGCTCCTCCATTTAGGGTAAATACAAACCCTGAGATTGATTTACTGTCATCCTTGTCACTTTGGAAGCTTGAATCGGTAAAGGCCTCCATCTGGAGATCCCCATTACCATACACCAAGAACAATTCTTTAGTCCTTCGCAAGTACTTAAGAATGTTCTTCACTGCTATCCAATGTTTCTCCCCTGGGTTGGATTGATACCTGCTTACTACAGCCATTGCATAAGCCACATCAGGGCGTGTACACAACATCGCATACATTATAGATCCCACGGCTGAAGCGTAGGGTATAACGCTCATGCGAGCTCTCTCTTCATCAGTCTTCGGACAGAAGTCCTTAGAGAGAGTGATTCCATGACTAGCTGGCAAGGCACCACGCTTGGAATCTTCCATACTAAACCTCTTTAGAATGGTGTCTATGTACTTTGATTGGGACAGTCCCAATAACCTCTTGGATCTATCTCTATAGATCCTAATGCCCAAAATGCGCGAGGCATCACCCAGGTCCTTCATGGAGAACCTTTGTGATAAGAATAGTTTGACCGATTATAGCATAGGAACATCATTTCCTATCAGGAGAATGTCATCTACGTACAATACGAGGAATGTGACAGTACTCCCTACAATCTTCTTATAAATACATGGTTCATCTTCATTTCTGACAAAATCAAACTCTTTGATTGTATCATCAAAGCAGATGTTCCAGCTCCTTGAGGCCTGCTTTAATCCATAAATGGATTTAAGCAATCTACATGCTTTCCCGCTGCTCCCACTATCAATGAAGCCCTCTGGCTGATCCATTAAAACGCATTCTTCTAAATCACCATTTAGAAATGCAGTTTTCACGTCCATCTGCCATATTTCATAATCATAGTGAGCAGCAATAGCAAGTAGGATCCTAATGGATTTAAGCATTGCTACCGGAGAGAAAGTTTCATCATAGTCCAAGCCTGGTCTTTGACGAAAACCTTTCGCTACAAGCCTTGCTTTATAGGTCTCCACCTGTCCATCTACACCAATATTTCTCTTAAAGATCCATTTGCACCCAACGGGTTTTATCCCAGGAGGCGCAACGTCCAAAGTCCATACTTTGTTGGTGTACATTGACTCCATTTCAGATCTCATTGCTTCCAGCCATTTCACTGAGTCACCACTCATGATAGCTTGCTGAAAACTAGTAGGGTCATCATCATCCATGATGCAATCTTCTCTATCACCATCTATGAGAAACCCATAGTCTCTCTCTAGTGGGTGAGAAGTTCTACTAGACCTCCTGAGCGGCTGAGGTTCTTGAAGTTCTACTGCAACATCAGTTTCAACCAATTCCTCCTGAGTAATTTGTGTTTCTAGAACCTCTTCTAGTTCTACCACATTGCCATTAGTACTTTCCGTAAAGAACTCATTTTCCAAAAATGTGGCATGCTGAGCAACAAACACCTTTTGTTCCTCTTTGTGGTAGAATAGATATCCATACGAATGTTTTGGATACCCCACAAATTTAAACATGACCGATCGTGTCTCGAGTTTGTCTGGATTCTGCTTTTTAACAAAAGCCGGACAACCCCAAATCCTAAACCTTTTAAGAGATGGTCTCTTTCCATTCCACATCTCATATGGAGTGGTAGACACGGTCTTGGTTGGCACCCTGTTCAATAGATACATTGCTGTCTCCAATGCATGTCCCCAAAAGGAAAGCGGTAACTCAGCATCACACATCATGGATCGTACCATATCCAATAGGGTCCGATTCCTCCGTTCTGACACACCATTGTGCTGCGGTGTGTAAGGGGGAGTGAGCTGAGAGAGAATCCCATTCTCTTTTAAGAAGTCTAGAAACTCTGTACTTAAATACTCTTCACCTCGATCCGATCGAAGTTTCTTAATGCTCAATCCTGTTTGCTTCTCTACTTCAAGTTTATACTCCTTGAATTTCTCAAAAGCTTCAGATTTGTGCTTTATCAAAAACACGTGTCCGAATCTTGAGAAATCATCAGTAAAAGAGATGAAGTATGAAAAACCACCTCTTGCAAGTGTAGACATTGGTCCGCATACATCACTATGTATGAGGCTTAAGAGTTCACCAGCTCTCTCTCCGTGTCCACTAAACGGAGTTTTGGTCATTTTACCTTTGATACAAGACTGGCAAGTCGCATAAGATTTATATTCAAATGGATTCAAATATCCATCTTTATGTAGCTTGTTTAGTCTTGTTTCGTTAATATGACCAAGTCTACAATGCCAAAGAAAAGCTTCATTTATATCTGAAAACTTTCTTTTACTAGTATGTTGTATATTGAAAACTGTGTGTTGGTTCAGGATGTAAATACCGTTATTTAGTGTACCAAACCCAATCAACTCTTGATTCAGGTTAATGTTCATAACATTATTTTGCAATATAAAATGATACCCTTCATTGTCCAACAAAGAAACGGATATAATGTTACACATCATACTTGGTACAAAATAACACGGGTTCAAAACCAAAATACTTCCTGAAGGCAACCCTAGATGATACTCTCCCACGGATACAGCATGTATATTGGAACCATTTCCAACCCGCAGAGTATGATCTCCAACTTTTAAAACTCTACTATTTCTCAATCCCTGCATACAATTGCAGATGTGAGAACCAGAACCGGTATCCAATACCCAGGATGCAGAGTTTAAAGAAAAACAGTTTTCAGTTACAAACACACCTGAAGTGGAAGCATCAGCATGCTTCTTCTTCTTGAGATCAGCAAGATATTCAGCACAGTTGCGTTTCCAGTGTCCTGACTTTTTACAGTAAAAACATTCTCCTTTTCCACTTCCCACAGCCCCGGCTTTGTCTTTCCCCTTCGCCTTTCTAACTCCACCTTTCTGTTTGATGGACTTCTTCTTTTTCTTTCCCTTGGCCTTAGCTTTTGGGAATGAAGAGGAAGATAGCCCAGCAAGCAGAGCGGGAGTCCTTGCCGTTTTCAATTTGTTCTCTGCACTTCTCAACATATTGAGAAGTTCAGGCAATGATTTCTCCAAACCATTCATATTGAAATTTACTATGAACGGAGCAAAGGCAGGGGGGAGAGACTGTAGAACAATATCCGTATATTGCTCATTATCCATAGTCCATCCCAGTCCCTCAAGTTCTTCAATAAGACCAATCATTTTCAAAACATGGTCTCCAACTGATGCACCAGCGGCCATTCGCATCTGAAACAGCTTTCTAGATGCCCCGTATCTCAAGGTACGAGATTGCTCTTCATACAACTCCTTTGTGTGAAGAAAGATGGATTGCACATCCATATTCTCGTGTTGCTTCTGATGGACATTGTCCATAGAAGCAAGCGCGAGGCACTTGGCCGTGTTGCAGTCATTTTCCCAAGTTTTACGGATCTCCCTATCCGCGATAGATGATTCAGGTCCTGGGACGGGTGGGGCTTCAGTATTGAGGACATATGATACCTTATCATATGAAAGTGCAATGTTCAAGTTCCCAACCATTCTTTATAATTTGGTCCTGTCAGTTTATTTTTCTCAAGTAGAAGCTTAAGTCCTGACATCTGTAACTGCCATTCGGAGAGAGAAAAGGATACACTTAGCGAATTGCTCTTTCAAAGAATTAGATTGGTTATTATTTTATCTAATCGATGTCTCCCACTGCTTTTATCAAATTTTCTTTCAAAACCTGAAAAGAAAACTAGCCAGGAATAATTTTCCTAGAAGTAACACTTACTCACAGTGAGATCGAGATCCAACTATCATATAGATGGTATGCAATCTCATTGCAAATTTCAACTCTTGAAATTCCCGATATGGTTTTTACCCCTAGTCACTTATGACCTTGGCTATGGTCAACATATCATAAGTACTAGTCAAATTCTACCCGTCATTTCGTGATTAATTAGACCCACCCATATGACCCTTGACTATGATCAACATAATCACATGAATGTCCTAACTAATCGCATCATATGCTTTATAGGAAGACATCACTTAGCTACCGTACACTATGCCTTGACTATAATCAACATACGCAGCACGAATACTAAGTACTCTGCTTCCTAAAATGACGGAGGGTTGCGGATGGTTTTTAAGAAAACCTTTAACGCTTTGAACTTGATCTCGTTGTAGAATCAAAACGGTTAAGAAAAGGAGTGGCTTAAGCTCCGCATCTTTTTGAAACTTGCATTTTTCATAAAAAGCCGAGTTTGTTTCAAATCCGATTCTACAACATCATTAGGTTTCTTTTCTTTACATTAATCTTATTAATGTGATCCCATCATTTAAGTTCCTAAGCCATCACAGAATAGAACGTATACTTATACCATCCGCATTCGCCACAATGTCCCGTTATGCACCGTTAGGTTACTTAACTAACGGCATAGCGGGGCGGGACTAGCGCGGGTGTAAAATATAAGCAACGTTTATTATATATCATATATATAATAATAATCCATTCATCTCAGATACTAAGTAATCACATTATAGAATATCAACAGCAGAAGCATATAAAAGGATATCTAGGATGTCCGTATTTTGTATCGAGCCAACAATAGAAAATACGGATTCCACGGTCGTGATGAATAGCCAAGCCCACACCCTTAGACCCCTACGAGAGCGGCAAGTGATCCTGCCAATTCTAGAGTTTAGGAGACCCGGTCTCGACTCCTCGAGATGACCTCCCACTGAACCCTAAAACCCGGTCACTTGTGCTCCCCTCCTTGGGTCTATCCTAATGCGGAAAAGTAAATAATATACAATTGATTTATACATGAATGAAAAATAAAACTCTCATCTCACATAAAAACCCCCGGCTATTCAGTCGCGACAATCCTACTCATCATATCTCAGCAACACATAATATCTCATATCATCAACGTAAGTAAGTATGCGTATCCCGATTGTCGTTGACGTATAGCAACGAAAACGGCGATACACCACATACTACACTTACGGTCACAGAAAATAAAATGAAAAACTACAACATTTGGAATTCACAATCACCTTAGACATCATAAATTCGAAATATCACATACTTCGTATTTCATGCCTAACTATATGAATTCCACATATTGTATCACATTTCAGATAAATTAGACAATGTTAAACTTTTCGATCGAATAAACAAACACCCAAGATTTCCCAAACTGCACAACACTTGAGCCGAGTTCAAAAATTTCTAGAACATGCCACAGCCCCTTATGGACCAACCGTAGAAGGGCCAAACCAACGCCTCACATGTGGCAACGCTAAACTACCACAAACCCTAAGGTTCAATGATAGTTTTGACGGTCACATAATCGAGTTAAGGTTATGTTCTTCTAGAGTGTCCACAGATACGCTTGCATGTTTTTCGAAGATTTCGAACTAGGGAAAAATCCAACACTTGGAATTTTTCCAATACGGGAAAAAACTGTGTTTCTAATATTCGTTCAAACATTTTAACACGTTCTAAAAATCTGAAAATCTGAACGAAGTTAAACTTTTCCAATCGAATCACCAAATACAATTTATCTCCAGAAAACTCAACACTTGAGTATGTTTAAAATATCTCAGAGGCATGTACTATCACATACGGGTGCACTGTAGAAAACACTGTTCCTAATTCCCCAAAAGGGCCGCGGAAGGGCCGCACAAAGCATGGTTATGCGGCGGATCCGCGGCGCTTTAGTGAGATCATTAAAAAAATTTTATATGGTAATTCATAGAAAAGCCTGCTGAATTTTTTAAGACCTTTAAATTTGGAAAAATCCAATTTTCAAAAAATTTCCAGAGAGCTGTCAAAAACTGATATTTCGTGGTTCGATCGGACTTTTAATTTCGCCTACGCATCGCCTAAAGCTCTAGCTTGGCTCTGATACTACTGAAGGGCCGGCCTAGCACCCCGTCAAGGGTTCGGTGGCATCGCACATGCCATAATCAAAATTTTGGAGGCGCTAAGCTAGCCCGGCAGTGATCGGAACTAGAAGTTTTAGGGATACATACAACTAAACATCACATGCAATTGTAAAACTATCACTAAGAGGAAAGATTACAACCTTTGTAGATCTCCCTCGGTGACTCCTTGGCACTATGAGAGTTTGGAACGGATCGATGGAAGCCTTCCTTGTCCACGATGATCCACCCGAAGTCCCTTTGCCCAAAGCTCCTTACCTTACTTGTTTCCCAAACGAAGTAGAGTAAACACCCTACACAAATCGGCTAGATGTGTGTAGTATGATGATGTGGTTTATGTTCTTCAATTGAAATCCTTTCTTTTGTCAACTTTCACTCAAGAGAGAAATCTAGAGAGGAAGAAGAAGATAATGTTGGCTTGAGCTTTCTATCATATCACATATGATAACTTGTATTCTTCACACCCTTGCACTCAATTTTTTCCTTTGTTGTGTGCATCTTGCTTCATATCACATATGAAGCTATTTATAGTGATAAGAAGGGAATAATCACCATTATTCCATTACCACCATAATTGTGAGTGGAAATTCTTTTCCTAAACAATTAAGCATGGGTGGAAATTCTTTTCATTAAGTTAATTAAAGCTTACCCACTAAGGAATAAAGGAGCATGAGTGGATATTCTTTACATTAACTTAAAATGATAAATACAAATTAAAAGCTTCAATATAAGTCTTATATTGCCATCATTCTTGTATCAACAACCATGATACTATGTATGCATGTATGTGTCCATGCACATCATCATGTGCATACATGCATGCATACAGAAGGATTTACTTAAAGAATTTATCTAAATGTAATTAGTTAAATCAACACTTGATTTAGCAAACCGGTCATATCTCATACGATCGGACAAATAGAAAATGCCCGATTAATATACGTTATCACATAACCGTATTTAATCGGGTCCCGCGCATATCTCATATGCACACCACATCGTTTTGCCTGAGCCAGGAAACTTCATTGTGGGACTCTAAGACTCGTCAATACGCCAGCAGTAGATGATGATCACATCAAACATCTACAAGCCGCAAGAGGTCAGCTAAACATAACGGCCACCCGGGTATTGAAGCGATCAGAAGAAAACCAGCGAAGCTGTAAAAACTCCCATCGAGCCAACTGGCAACACTTACCGTACAGTCCGGTCTCTTCGTCAGATATGCTGCATATCAAGTCTAGGGATGGTATCGTCGACCCCAGTAACTCAATAAGTCATGCTGGTGTATGGCTCATAACAGATCGAGAAACTACTGATAACTCTTATCAGTAAATCTCAGCAGCCCTGGCCAGGGACTTCATGTTATAGCCAATCGAGCATAGCACAACATCAACCCCCAATACCGGGAGAGATGAAACCCCTCCTATCGCTCATTGCCTCCATGTGCCTCGGGACTGTACCCAAAGACCACCTGTTTGCACGACTCAGTAGAGCCGTGGTAGGGTGGAGATCAAAGTATAGTGGGAGGACACACAAGACTCTATGACGATCTCGGGTCTACAGACTAACCTGTACCAGTGTTCCTTGAGAACTGCTATCCGACGATAGATATAATACCACATAGGAGTTCTCGGTGAGTCCGTTCAGTGTACCCAGTCTCCACTGAGCACCCGCATACAATCTTTGGTGTCTCCTCACCAGATGGATATGGGATCATCCATCGCCCATCATATGGGACAAGAATAGCATACGCTAGTCTACTCTGGAATATTGATGCCCTGTCTCGATACACCCTCGACTAGGAACAGTTCAAGGATATGCTTATAGACTACATGTACCCCACTAGTATGATCCGCATCATAATCATAGTAGTCAAGCAAATATCCTTTGGGCTTTATCAACATGTGTAAATGATTAAATCTACATGTACAGATAAAGTAAACCAGATAGCGTACTATCATTTTGAGCAAGAAAGTCATCTATCTCTATAGATAATATGTCCAAGTTTCCACTATCCATATAATGGCCTTTAGGGCATACATATTACTAACATTTAGTACCTGTCTTGTCCGCGTTTCTGCTATCGACTCCGAATTCTATGCTTCTTCATCTTATTTTCCCCTCCACCCACCACATCGACCGAGATGGACGGTTCTCCATCAGATTATAACACCACCCTGCCACCACCCGTCTGTGCGAAGAATCCACCGCGCATCTTTCTCCAAGAAAGATGCTTTCCTATATGCGGTCCCCTTGCTACCTGTCTATCCTTTCCACCAGCCAATGGGGATAATTTTTAAATTAAACCCCACTTCATCAACCTGTTGTCCAAATTTCACGGGCTTGAGTCTTAAGACGCATATGTTTTTATCACCAAATTCGAAAACGTATGCGCAATGATGGCTACTTCACAACTTTCAGTGAATGCTATGCGCTTGCGTCTTCTCCCTTTTACTTTGTGCGATCTAGCAGAAAAATGGATTTATAACACTGTCGCACACTCTATTACCAATTGGGATGAATTCGTGATAGCATTCCTTAAAAAAATTTACCCCAATCATAAGACCGCCCGTGTTTGGAGCGAAATCAACCAGTTTACCCAGCTTCCCAATAAACCATTTTGGAAATGTTTTGAACGGTTTAAGGATCTGCTTGTCCAATGTCCTCATCATGGAATAAATAGATGGGTGTTGGGGTCGAAAATTACACCCCGGTTGACCAAGTCAAAGTCAAAGTGAACCCCAAATAAGCGGGCCCAAGCCTAGATCAAGTGGGCCCATGCCCAAGTCGAGCCCCGCGGCCGACCTCCCCCATGCCAAAAGGAAATCATGTAATAAATAATTTTGATGTAATTTTTTATGCATGAATGTAAGAAAAATGGGCATAAAGCCAAATTTTTGTAAAGCCTATGGCTCATGTGCAAAAGAAATGAGCACATGAGACATGGGATGGGTAAAATGCCATTTTGTAAAGTCCAATGGGTTATATGTAAATTTGTAAGCCTATAAAAGGAAACATGATAATGAAATAAAGAATAACTTTTGATTCCCATCAAAATCTAGGGTTTTGTGCCACCTTCTCCTTCCTCATGGTTCTAAACCTTCTTCCCCTTTTCCTGAATTAAATCAAGAGTTTTACTCTTCTTTTTCTAAAAAGAAATAGCTTTTCACCACAAAACCCTTGAAGGGGAACGCGGTTCTTCCATCAAAACTCCAAAAGGGAAGATTTTTTAAATCACATCCCCTTTTCTCTAAGATCCGTCCAACAGAGAGGACGAAGAAGGAGACCCACCTCCAAAAACCCCATTTTGGGGAAGATCCAGGGCCCAAGGGAGAAGAAAAGAATCCCCTTGTAAGACTACGGTAGCACCCCGGCCGTCTACCCGAAGCCAAAATGCGGAAACGAAAAATTTTCTTAACTTGAAAACCGGCGCTATCGTATGCTTAAAACCCGGATCGAACCATTAACCTACAACTAGATATCTAAAGAAGGGATAGAAAGGTATACCGATCGATCCGTGTCCTTCGGTATTTGGCCACCATCCCAAGCTCCTCGCGGCATCTACGGTCTCGATCTCCTCGTCGGAAAGGGCACCACATCATCGATTCTTTTTACGGGCTCCCGCTTCGTCCGAAGCAACTCGGGCACAAAGTGTGCTAGCCGACGTGTCCAAGATGTTGTAGAGAATGTTTGTGATCACTTTGCCTCTTGCATCCATGAGATGGATGGAGGTTGAAGGTGTTTCCATTGATGGAGATTAGGAGCTAGAGAAGAAAGAGAAAGAAGAAGATGTTTTTCTTTCTTTTCTTTTGTGATCTTGGAATGAAAAATGAGAGAACGATCATTAAAACAAGAGCTCACAACCATAACATGGCTGACCCTCTCTCTCCTCTTATTAATTCAACACATTAAATCAATCATAAAATGTGACATTTGCACAAATAATGATACCATGAGTCACTAGATTGCATATGCCACATTTAATGCACTTCATGATGAATTCTAGCTCATTATTTCCACCATCCAAACATTAATCCAAATGTTTGGTCCAACAAGAAAATCCGGCAACATCTAAAGTAAACTCGTGATGGATCACAAGGATACCCCTCACCTGTATATACATACCTGCATCCGCATTCCGACTGAATGCGAATGCGATGAGACTAAAGTAATCCAACAAATCTAATACTAGGATCCGGCTTAAACCAAAGCCCACTAGTATGATCTGTCCGATCATGATCCGTGCAATACCGCACGTACAAGATCGAACCCTGCCATATATCATACGGCCTCTACAACGTTTCGCCCGAAACTTGAGAAACTGTCTGTGGGGGACTCTAAAGACTCGTCAATACTTTGGCTGTGGATTTAACCACTAGCACATCAGAGGTATTAGCCGTACGTAACGGGCTACCAGGTATTGACCAAAAGGGTGGTCGATGAGCGAACTCATCCTGACACCCTACTGAGCCTGTCAGTGACAATATCCGTACAGTCCGGTCCGTTCGTCTATGAGTATCGCATGGCGGGCCTACGGGGTTGGTAAAAGTCAGACCCCCAAAAGCGGTACAAGTCGTGCCGGAGTGTAGCCCAGAACACCCTGAGATACTACTGGAATACCTACCAGTAAATCTCCTACCTCGGCCGAGGGCTTTATGTAATGGCTCTCCTAGACACAGCGCGACCTCACCCCCAATATCGGGAGAGACGAAACCACTGCCGATCTGCTCACTGCCTCCATGTGGCTCGGGACTGTACCCAACTAAAACCTGTTTGCACGACTCCTTTGAGCCGTGGTAGGGTAGTAATCAAAACACAGTGGGAACTCACACGAGACAAATGACGATCTCAGGTCAATGAACTAACCTGTACACATGTCACCAGGGAACTGCTATCTGACGTCAGGTATAATACCAACTACCATGTTCCCGGCGAGTCCTGTCCGGTGTACTCATAACCCAATGAGCACCTGTATACATCTTAGGTGAACCAACTGACACCAATGGCTTGTGAGACCGGACACCGCCCCTCGTCGGGGTCTCGACTGTATACACTAGTCTACTAATGGAGTATCGATGCCCGGTCTCGAAACTCCCACGACTAGGGACCTTTTAAGGATGTGCTTATAGACCCCAGCTCCCACGTATATGATCGCCGCCATACTGCTGGTCGTCAAGCAAGAATCCTAAGGGCTTTATCAGCGTGCAATAGCGACCTGTAAGGTCACCTAAAGCAGTACACGATGATAAAGACAAACCATGGAAGCATACTATTCTCCATCAACGTGTAATAGTGAACTACAATGTCACCTAAAGCATGTACATGATGATAAAGACAAACCAGATAGTATACAAACCTCTCGAGTAAGACTGTCCTACCGGTATAGGTCCTCCCTCAATCATTGCAATCACGTGCTTGCGATCCAATAATTGACTCTGAGGGTACTATATCCAACAATCTCCCACTTGCACTCAAGGCTAATTATTGCGATGTCGCATACTCACAGCCCGTGTGATACCGAACACCCAACTCCTTTATTAATCAGTCTCACAAAGCCCGTTTGCGAAACTATTGCATTCGAGGAATAGCCTCAGCTAGTGGATCCGCCCTGATGTTTCTTTCTATATATCTTTTTATCTCAAGTTCGCGGAGAAAGTTATCTCCCGAAATGAGCAATACCTGTCTTAGAATATGTCTGGATATCTGATGGGACCTAGTTCATGAATGAACTCCAAATCCAAACTTCTTAGACTGTATCGTCAACTGAACATAATCAGTATCCTGCGCTATGCCTTCCTCAGTATCCGCTTGGATCACCTATCCAAAACACTGCCCCTCGTCAGAGGGAAAACTACAACTCTGACAGTCACTCTGTCATCCAGGTCATCTTGGAAGCCTTGAATGATAACTGTCTCCCGAAGGAGGATGCCGTTATCATATCCCTAGAACATCCACTTATGTTCTAAAACTGCTTCCGAATGTTTCTCCAGGATTGGATTAATATCAACTTATTGTGTCTCGTGCAAAAACAACATCTGGTGTGGTACTTGACATCTTATGATTGACTCAATTGCCTAAACAAGTGATCTGCCAATCATGCACATCCCTCTCCCCTTTAGTATGTAAGACACCTTTAGAGAGGGTGACTCCATCACCTGCAGGTACACCACCGTGCCAGGAGTCGTCCATTCTAAAACACCTTTAGAATGCTGTCTAAGTACCCAGATTGGGAAACTACCCAAATCTAGATCTAAAACCATAGATCTAGTAACCAGAATGTCTGATATAATATCCAAGTCCTATGTGGAGAAACCACTGTGTGACAACCAAAGTATAACCGATCGTAGTATAGGAATTTCACTTCCTACTCTGTGTATGTCATCCAAATACCAGGACATCACACCCTACTACCTTCTTAACAGATCCATCCCCTATTCTGATGAAGTCAAACCTATGACTGTCACATCAGAAATAGATGATCTATCTCCGCTATATCCTCTTTAGTCCATAAATAGACATAAGCTACTTGTCCACTATGCTTCCGCTGCTCCCACTGACTACGACAACCCTCTGGCAGAGTCATATACACGTACACTTCTAAAGCTAGAACGACACTATACTCATCCTCCTGCCGGGTCTCACAGTTTGGAACAACAGCAATGGCAAGTCTGGGTAAACAAGAATCTCCCTGCCACCGTCCTTGAGGTTACCGAAGTACCTCTCGGGTGCCTGAGATTACCCACCATATCTGCGGAGTGGCCTAATGGAATGTCAAACCAGATTGAATATTTAGGTCCTATTAAATTTTCAGTAATCGTTTGCGGTTCTGGAATCATTTCCAGTTCTACCATACTCCCACTACTGTTTTCTGAAAAAATCCATTTTTACTAAAACTGTGGCGAGTCAAGAACAATATGACTATTGATCTTCCAGATGGTAGAAAGTCAACCCTCATCATAGCCCGGGTCAACCCACAAATAGCCATTACAGAAACGTGCCTTGAGTTATCCAGAATCTGGTTTTAAGCATAAGCCGGACAACTCCCCGTACCTTAACAATGTTAAGATATGAACTATTCTATATCCAATATAGAAATAGAGGCACTGATTTAATTGGAACTAGATTCAAATCATGCAGCTGTCTCTAGTGCATGTCAACTAAATGGAAGGAGGCCGATCAGCGTTACTCAACTTAGGAGTGCTTCCAATTATGAGTAACCTGAAAGAGAAGCAAGTTCTCTTAATCATTACTATTAACTAAATACCATACACAAGTATCTACATCTTCGATCACCTTGAAGAATCCTGATACTTGCAACACCTGGTTCTCTACTTTATTCTTATACCTATAACTTCTCAAAACTTGGACCTTGTGTTTCTACGAAACACTTGTCTAAAAACTAAAGAAGTCATAAGTAAACCGAATATAGTACGAGGACCAACCCCTCTGTCCTAATGGACATTGGGCAACATACAATACTCTGAATAAGTCCCCTGAGTCTAATAACTCAAACCCTGTGCGTCGTAGGTTGAAAACTGTACTATGGTTAAGAAGAATTACACCGCTGTTTAATGCTCCTTACCTAACCATCCACTGATATAGGTAAATGTTATAGACATAATTTCAAAAAGTTATATCTCACATTATAAAAATAAACGTACAGATATATCAATTTGAAATTGGTGCATAACAACGGATATTCAAAACCAAATGTTTGCCGTCCGGCAAACAACCCAGGCGATTTCCTCAAATATCACCAACTATATCGAATCTCGATATAATAAGGATGATCACCTAATTCCCAACAACTTACTCCCACTCATCATCTGTAAAACCATACAGATGTGAGAATCAAACCTGGTAAATACATACCCTGGAGCAAGGACTAATTGGGAAATCAGTTTTCTTTTAACAATACACAGTGAAACTGAAACATATAAATGTTTCGAAGGGGTATCCGGGTATTCCTAGTAATGCCTATCCGGGTATTCCTAGTAATGCCTCTTCCATTATCAGATTCACAACTATAACCGTATATTTCTTTGCCATCTCTCCAAATCCCTTTATATGTCTTTAGTCATTACCTTCTGTACACCCCTTTAGGCCAAATGGTTTTCTTCCTTCCCTATCTTTCGGCACCAGCCTATGGTTTGGAAGAAGACTATCCAATAAGAATAATGGATGTACTCTCATAATCCTAGGAGTACTCGTAACCTGAGAGAAGGTGAAGATAAAAGACAACTGAATAAACCTTATTCCTATTTCTCCTGAAGCAGAATCCATCCCCGAACTGGAACAAGTTCCTTCGAGTTCGTATATAACCATACGATAGAATATCCAAATAACTGTGGATCTTCGTAGTGATACGGAGTGTCCTGGAGAAATACAAAGGTGAAGTAGGAGTGGCGATGAAATACTTGGTTTGGTCGTGAATAGCAGTCGCAGTATACTTTACCCTCTTATTAATCCCTTTATTTGTCTTAACTTATTACCTTCTGTACACCATCGTTAGGCTAATTGGTTTTCTTCATTCCCTACCGTTCGGCACCTGCCTATGGTTTGGAAGAAGACTATCTAATAAGCGTAATAGGTGTACTGTCCTAATCCAAGGAGCACTCGCAACCTGAGAGAACGTAAAAGGAAAAGACAACTGAATAGTCCTATTCATTTTCTCCAGAACCAGAAACCATTCTCGAATTTGGAACAACTTCCTTCGAGTTCGTATATAACCATACGATGGTTTTATCCTATGGAAGTGGATGTTCGTAGTAATACGGGATGTTGTGGAGAAAAGCGTAAAAGTAGGAGTGGCAATGAGGTATGCAACTCAGACAATCCAAAAGCCAGTGTTTTAAGAAGGTTCGGTTAACTTGGTCACTGAGTCATAGTCAAGGGTTGGGTCATGGTCGCTGCCATAGAGAGAGAGGAAAGAAACGCTCTGCGTGCACTCTAACCTAAATCAGAATGGTTACCAATTTATCTGATCAGGAAACCTCCCACTGTAACCTCAAATTCTCCTCCAAACCTGAAAGAAGAATTAGTCGGGATCACCCGAGGAGTAAACCAACTCATCAGTGGGAATCGGGATCCAACTATCATCGCATGATAACGTGATGGAATCCACTCACGTTATCACACTCCAGAAGGTATGCGCATATCTAGCAAGTTTCAGCTTCTTTAGAAACTCCCGATATGATTTTTACCCCTATGACCCAAGTGACCCTGACGGAGTCAACAAATCAAAGAGTCCTAGTCAAGTTCATGTAAGACTACGGTAGCGCCCCGGACGTCTTTCCGAGGCCAAAAAGCGGAAACGAAATTTTTTCTTAACTTGAAAATCGGCGCTATCATATGCTTAAAACCCGGATTGAACCATTAACCTATAAACTAGCAATTAGAGAAGGGATAGAAAGCTATACCGATCGATCCGTGTCCTTCGGTCTTTGGCCACCATCCCAAGCTCCCCGCGGCAACTCCGGTCTCGATCTCCTCGTCGGAAAGGGCACCACATCTACGAGTCTTTTTACGGGCTCCCGCTTCATCCGAAGTAACTCGGGCATGAAGTGTGCTAGACGACGTGTCCAAGGTGTTGTAGAGAATGTTTGTGATCACTTTGTCTCTTGCATCCATGGATTTGGATGAAGGTTAGAGGTGTTGCCATTAATGGAGACTTTGAGCTAGAGGAGGAAGAAGAAGAAGAAGCCTTTTCTTTTCTTTTGTTGTGATAGAATGAGAGTGAGAGAGTGTCAAAAAAATACAAGACCAAACATCTCATGGCAGCACTTCTCTCTCTCCTCTCATCATATCAACACAAATCAAACATCAAATGTGACATATGCACAATAAAAGAGACCATGAGTCACTAGGTTTGCATGTGTCACAATTAATGCACAAAATGATGAATTCTAGCTCACAATTTCCATTTACAAACATTAATCCAAATGTTTCCAACAATAAAAAGATACGACAACATATAAAGTAAACTCGTGACGGATCACAAGGATACCCCTTACCTGTATATACATACCTGCATCCGCATTCCAACTGAATGCGAATGCGATGAGACTAAAGTAATCCAACAAATCTAATACTAGGATCCGGCTTAAACCAAAGCCCACTAGTATGATCTGCCCGATCATGATCCGTGCATTACCGCACGTATATGATCGAACCCTGCCATATATCATACGGCCTCTACAACGTTTCTCCCGAAACTTGAGAAACTGTCTGTGGGGGACTCTAAAGACTCGTCAATACTTTGGCTGTGGATTTAACTACTAGCACGTCAGAGGTATTAGCCGTACGTAACGGGCTACCAAGTATTGACCAAAAGGGAGGTCGATGAGCGAACTCATCCAGACACCCTACTGAGCCTGTCAGTGACAATATCCGTACAGTCCGGTCCGTTCGTCTATGAGCATCGCATGTCGGGCCTAGGGGGTTGGTAAAAGTCAGACCCCCAAAAGCAGTACAAGTCGTGTCGGAGTGTAGCCCAGAACACCCTGAGATACTACTGGAATACCTACCAGTAAATCTCCTGCCTTGGCCAAGGACTTCGTGTAATGGCTCTCCTAGACACAGCGTGATCTCACCCCCAATACCGGGAGAGACGAACCCCTGCCGATCCGCTCACTGCCTCCATGTGGCTCGGGACTGTACCCAACTAAAACCTGTTTGCACGACTCCTTTGAGCTGTGGTAGGGTAGTAATCAAAGTACAATGGGAACTCACACGAGACAAATGACGATCTCAGGTCGATGAACTAACCTGTACACATGTCACCAGGGAACTGCTATCTGACGTGAGGTATAATACCAACTAGCATGTTCCCGACGAGTCCTGTCCGGTGTACTCATAACCCAATGAGCACCTGTATACATCTTAGGTGAACCAACTGACACCAACGGCTTGTGAGACCGGCCACCGCCCCTCGTCGGGGTCTCGATTGTATACAGTAGTCTACTAACGGAGTATCGATGCCCAGTCTCGAAACTCCCACAACTAGGGACCACTTTAAGGATGTGCTTACAGACAACCCAACTCTCACGTATATGATCGCCATCATACTGCTGGTAGTCAAGCAAGAATCCTAAGGGCTCTATCAACGTGTAATAGCGACCTGTAAGGTCACCTAAAGCAGTACACGATTTTAAAGACAAACCAAGGTAGCATACTATTCTCTATCAACGTGCAATAGTGAACTACAATGTCACCTAAAGCATGTACACGATGATAAAGACAAACCAGATAGTATACAATCATCCTGAGTAAGATTGTCCTACTGGCATAGGTCCTCCATCAATCATTGCAATCACGTGCTTGCGATCCAATAATTGACTCTGAGAGCACTATATCCAACAGTTCAACCCGTCATTATCTTGATTGCATTAAACCCAGTCGTACGTGCCCTTGACGGAGTCAACAAGGCCGCACGACTGTCCTAACCAATCCCATATCCATGCTACAAACAAGCACCACTTAGCTATCGTACACTACGCCTTGACGGAGTCAACAAACGCAGCACGAATACTAAATAATACCCGTAAGAAATGAAGGAGGGCTACGTCTAGTTTTTGGCGAAAAACTTTTAACGTAATAAACTTGATATCGTTGAAGGAACTGCATAGCTTTTTATAAAAAAATAATGACGAAAAACCTTTGCTAAAGAGGTCACTCCCGGTGAAGGGATCTCGGCTCTTTCCCCGTAGAATGAGGTGCAGGATATTCCAACTGAATACCACGATGCAAAGCAAAAAGGCAATCAGCTATAGTGAAGTAATTACCCTGACGCAAACTTCTGTCCAAGGGGTCACTCCCGGTGAAGGGATCTCGGCCCTTGCCTCGTCGACTGAGGTGCCGGATATTCATAACCAAATACCACTGTGCAAAACAAAAGAGAACGTCCTTGCAATAACAGCTTTTTGAAAATTGTTCCAACAACGTCAGAATAGGTTTGTTTAGCTTGCATTGATCCGAATCAATGCAGTCCCATCAATTGATCACACCACAAAAGAACGAAAATATGATGTACGTATATGCCATCCGTATTCGCCACTGGGTCCCGTCATCACCCGTTAGGTTACTTAACTAACGACAGAGCGAGGACTGGACTAGCGCGGGTGTAAAACATATACAACATTTACTAGTATATATATCAATATATAATATTCGCTCATGGCGTGATAAAATGCAACATCACAGAAATGTAATAAGCATCACAGAACAATACAGATAATCTGGGATCCCCGGGTTTCATAGAGCCGCTACTGAAATCCGACGTTCCCCTGGTCGTGTGGATAGCCTGTGTAATGAAAACCTGACCCCTACGGGCGCGGCAAGTTACCCGCCAAAACCTGAAGCGAGGCATCCCCCTTCAGCAACGTGAATGGACCACCCAGCACTTCACGGAATCCGGTAACTTAAGCACCCCTCCTTGGGTCAACTTGTATCCCCTACGAGTGCGGCGAATAGCCCGCCAATTCTAGAGTGAAGCCCCCTCCGTCTCAAAGCCATGAGATGCGGGTCCGTTGCCCTCTAGAACCCGGCTACCCGTGCACCCCTCCGCGGGGTAATCCTAGTACAGAAAGTAAAATATATCCAACGGGTACATCGACCTCAGCCCGGTCGTGCCCCAAAAGAAGAATATACAAACAGGCAGTGACGGCAGTCCACATGTCGGACGCTCGACCCACAATATCAAATGTACAAATATAACCAAACTGTACTACCATTGCATCCAGGCTATCCACCACGACAAATCCGCAACATCACAGCACAACACAAAACATCAACGTGAATGTCACGTTCGCAAATCCATCTAAAAGAACTATAGCAATTAGACAAGATTTACCGATCAAATGACATTCACGGTCGCAGATATAATGTAAATACTGTGAACTAACATGTTTAAAATTTTCGATCGACAAAATTTCCCAAAGTGGGCCCCAAGCACAATTCCCAGTATTCAGACAAATCTGGGCCCAAACAAAAAATACCAGAAACCACATTTCCAAGTCAGAGACCACCTCAGAAAATTTCATGCACTGTGGCTACAGTACGGCCGCGGATCCGCGGCTAAAACGTGGGTATGGCCGTGGATCCGCCGCGCTACAGTGAAATCAGCCCACCAAATTTTCTCAGTTCTCTTAAAAAACCCTGCCTGATTTTCTGACATGCCCAAAAAAAATTTTATAGCATCAAAAAAATTCGACAGAAACTGAACAATTGGAAACGCGGTTTTTGGAAATTTCGTCCGATCGAAGTTCTAAACGTGCTAGAGCAAGCTAGTAAAGGTTAATGGTGTGGCTCTGAAACCATGTAAGACTACGGTAGCGCCCCGGCCGTCTATCCGAGGCCAAAATGCGGAAACGAAAATTTTTCTTAACTTGAAAACCGGCGCTATCGTATGCTTAAAACCCGGATCGAACCATTAACCTACAACTAGCTATTTAATGAAGGGATAGAAAGCTATACCGATCGATCCGTGTCCTTCGGTCATTGGCCACCATCCCAAGCTCCTTGCGGCATCTCCGGTCTCGATCTCCTCGTCGGAAAGGGCACCACATCATCGATTCTTTTTACGGGCTCCCGCTTCGTCCGAAGCAACTCGGGTACGAAGTGTGCTAGCCGACGTGTCCAAGATGTTGTAGAGAATGTTTGTGATCACTTTGCCTCTTGCATCCATGAGATGGATGGAGGTTGAAGGTGTTGCCATTGATGGAGATTAGGAGCTAGAGAAGAAAGAAAAAGAAGAAGATGCTTTTCTTTCTTTTCTTTTGTGATCTTGGAATGAAAAATGAGAGAGCGATCAATAATACAAGAGCTCACAACCATAACATGGCTGCCCCTCTCTCTCCTCTTATCAATTCAACACATTAAATCAATCATAAAATGTGACATTTGCACAAATAATGATACCATGAGTCACTAGATTGCATATGCCACATTTAATGCACTTCATGATGAATTCTAGCTCATTATTTCCACCATCCAAACATTAATCCAAATGTTTGGTCCAACAAGAAAATCCGGCAACATCTAAAGTAACTCGTGACGGATCACTAGGATACCCCTCACCTGTATATACATACCTGCATCCGCATTCTGACTGAATGCGAATGCGATGAGACTAAAGTAATCCAACAAATCTAATACTAGGATCCGGCTTAAACCAAAGCCCACTAGTATGATCCGTTCGATCATGATCCGTGCAATACCGCACGTATAAGATCGAACCCTGCCATATATCATACGGCCTCTACAACGTTTCGCCCGAAACTTGAGAAACTGACTGTGGGGGACTCTAAAGACTCGTCAATACTTTGGCTGTGGATTTAACCACTAGCACGTCAGAGGTATTAGCCGTACGTAACGGGCTACCAGGTATTGACCAAAAGGGAGGTCGATGAGCGAACTCATCCGGACACCCTACTGAGCCTGTCAGTGAAAATATCCGTACAGTCTGATCCGTTCGTCTATGAGTATCGCATGGCAGGCCTAGGGGGTTGGTAAAAGTCAGACCCCCAAAAGCGGTACAAGTCGTGTCAGAGTGTAGCCCAGAACACCCTGAGATACTACTGGAATACCTACCAGTAAATCTCCTGCCTCAGCCGAGGGCTTTGTGTAATGGCTCTCCTAGACACAGCGCAACCTCACCCTAATACCGGGAGAGACGAAACCCCTGCCGATCCGCTCACTGCCTCCATGTGGCTCGGGACTGTACCCAACTAAAACCTGTTTGCACGACTCCTTTGAGCCGAGGTAGGGTAGTAATCAAAGCACAGTGGGAACTCATATGACAAAAATGACGATCTCAGGTCGATGAACTAACCTGTACACATGTCACCAGGGAACTGCTATCTGACGTCAGGTATAATACCAACTAGCATGTTCCCGGCGAGTCCTGTCCGGTGTACTCATAACCCAATGAGCACCTGTATACATCTTAGGTGAACCAAATGACACCAATGGCTTGTGAGACTGGCCACCGCCCCTCGCTGGGGTCTCGACTGTATACACTAGTCTACTAATGGAGTATTGATGCCCAGTCTCGAAACTCCCACGACTAGGGACCTTTTAAGGATGTGCTTATAGACCCCAGCTCCCACGTATATGTTCGCCATCATACTGCTGGTCGTCAAGAAAGAATCCTAAGGGCTCTATCAGCGTGCAATAGTGACCTATAAGGTCACCTAAAACAGTACACGATGATAAAGACAAACCATGGCAGCATACTATTCTCCATCAACGTGTAATAGTGAACTACAATGTCACCTAAAGCATGTACACGATGATAAAGACAAACCAGATAGTATACAAACCTCTCGAGTAAGACTTTCCTACCAGTATAGGTCATCCCTCAATCATTGAAATCACGTGCCTGCGATCCAATAATTGACTCTGATGGCACTATATCCAACACCCCTTTCATCAGCTCCGAAAATATCTTAGGAGTTTAACTCCTTAAAATATATGTATATATATATATATAAAATAATAAATCTTTCTTTTTGGAAGTACAACTCCAAGTGCAGGGGATAAGCCCCTTTGTCCTTTTTGTCAGAAGTTCAACTCCAAAAGTCAATCGGGAGCACATCTCCCAGTGCAGGGACCAAGTCCCTTTTGCTGCTGACGCTCAGCGCTAGCGTGCTAAGCACGTAGGGCGCCAGCGCCCAGCGCCCACATGCCAAGCACGTGAGGCGCCAGCACCCAGTGCCCAAGCGCGTGCTAGGCACGTGGGGCGCTGGCACCCACGCATCCTTTGGACGCTATTCTTCTTTTTTTTTATATATACACAGACACTCCACAACACTGTCCCCGTTAGAAAAAATTTCTAACGTGGTCCTAACCCGCACTCCGCAAGGGGGCTGCTAGCCCCCTTGACCCCCAGCCTCTATCCGGGTAGCGGGGCCCCCGTAAAACTTTGCGGGGCCCCCGATATATCCAAAACCACTTCAAAACATAATACTGCATATTGAGTTCGCATGACCTGTTTAACCCGTCAATCTGAGGTTCCCTCTCTCTAAAGGCGAAGGGTAATTAACGGCAGCTTAGTCCACGGCTGCCGGAGATTCGGATCCCCATAATCAAAAAACCCCCAGCCTACCCTAGGCAGGGGGAATCTGTAATACTCCTAACAAGCGACGTGTATTCCCATATCAATGGGGTGACAAAAAACACCCTAAAGATTCTGGCATGCCCGGTGGGACCGATCACTCCTCCCATATTTCGGGTTAAACATTCAGGCGAACTCATTCAATATACATATCGATTACCTGTATTGAAATCATTCTTCTATATGCAGGTTAACAAATTTTGAATTGCAATCTCAGAACTCAATAAAATATCTCTAAGGATCAGCTCAGCTCTCGACACAGCACCCATCTCCTACATGATGAAGATGGACGCCATGACAGTCTTGCCGGCCAGTCTCGGACGACAGTGGGAGGAGCCGCCACTACCATTCAGCTCTATTCTGTTCATGCCAGCTAACACCATCTCTGCTCCTCAAGCCCTGGTAACAGACAAACCGGCCTCGAAAGGTAAGAGGTCAAATGTGGTGGTCTTGAGGGCGCCCCAACCTAAACGCAAGTCGGTGTTCAAACTCAGGCGATGCCTTCGACGGACACACGGGCGGATGTCTTCTCAAGCCTTCCCATCACTAGGCATATGGAGGCTTCCCGAAGAGCAGAAGCCTGCCAAGCGCTCAAAACAGAGAAGTTGAGGTAGAAGCGGCTCAGATATAGAGCCAACAAAAGGGCTAGGGCTCCGGCCATGTTGAAATTTATGAATTTCTAAAGCCCAGACCGCTCCGCGAAACCAGCTGTCAACGATGAAAGGATGGCTGAATGTGTTATCCAAACCGTCTACATGGTGGGCACGCGTCCCAGCGACAACCTTCGCAGCAAAAGCAAGGATGGGGCCACCGCAAC
Source organism: Agapanthus africanus (assembly GCA_030015575.1). Classification (NCBI taxonomy): domain Eukaryota; kingdom Viridiplantae; phylum Streptophyta; class Magnoliopsida; order Asparagales; family Amaryllidaceae; genus Agapanthus; species Agapanthus africanus. The sequence goes on from JASDDO010000014.1 coordinate 601,289,625, forward strand.
TCAAATCCAATCTGGCGTGAATATGGCTGCCACATTCCAAGACAAGCCTCCTCTGGAAGGTAATGAAGACCCTTCCAAAGAGGATGATAAGCAGAGGGAGCCTTCAATTCATGAGGAGTCGTGCTCGGAAAGCGAAGATGAGCCAACTTTCCATCCTAAGACTGCAGAGCAGCAACTTCTCCAGGAGCTCCGAAAGCAGCTCAGAAATAAAGACAAGGAGATGGCCAACCTCTACTAAAAAATTGACGACTTGACAAACGTCGTCTTACAGCTCACGGCCTAACTTTCCTCTCAGCCGCCCAATCAAGCGCAGGGCTCTGCTCATGAACCGGGAAACGGTGTCCCGAGGCAGCTGACGCCTATTCCCACAAATCCAAAGGTGGGCGGACCGCATGAAAGCCAGTCGCATCCTATCTCGGTAAATGTCTTGGCTACCGATGACAGCAGCCCGCTAACTCAGGATCAAATCATGGATTTGGTTGCCAACAAAGTCAAAACCTTGGTAGTCGAAGCCGAAGCGCAAAAAGATATCAGCAGTAGTGGGAGACCATACCTCGCTCAGTATGACCTGGTAAAGTTTTCTAGCAGCTATGGCATCTCTAAATTCGGAAGATTCGATGGGAGGGGAAATGCGAATCAGCACATCACCAACTTTAAAGCCTCATGCGGGAATACTGGGACAATGATGCGCTTCTCCTCCGCCAGCTCGTTAATAGCTTGACCGATGTTGCTTTCGAATGGTACGCGAGCATACCGGATGGCTCCGTCATAACTTTCGTCCAAATGGAGTCTCTGTTTCGGCAGAGGTTCATGAGCGTCAGTGATAAGATCAAAATTTCCGATCTCGTAAGGACCAAGCCAAAGAACAACGAAAGCAACATGGATTTTATAACCCGATGGCGCAATCTTTCCGTCAAATGTGAATCGCCGATAGAGCAGGACCAATCTGTCAGTCTCCTCGTCGGAAATCTCAACAATTGGATGGCCCTGTTTCTATGCACCGCGGGTCTCAAAACATTCCAAGAGCTGATCAGGAAAGTTCAGATGTTGGAACGCTCAAAGCTGGAGTCCTTCTCTGACTCCCAAAATAATAATAGGTCCTGGAGAAACCGAAAGGATGATAATCGTAAAGGAAGAAATTCTGACGATTCTGAATCTTTCAACACCTTGGCTAACCGAAATAAGTAAGGGATGAGCGGGCCTAATGACAACCAGCCTTGGAAGCCAGTGTTCGGAGAGGGAGAAGAATCTCCACTGAAAGAGAAGCTGGATAAGGTCTATTTCTTCAGAAGGGACAAAGTCCGTAAAATATTCAAGGATGCCCTAAGAAACGGTCTACAATTGCCGGAATCAAAAAGATCCCAGGAAGCGAATATGACCGACGACCCTAAATATTGCCCCTATCACAGAGTGATAAGTCATGCTATTGAGGACCATTTCATCTTCAAAGATTGGGTCGAAAAACAATATGAGGCGGGAGAAATTTCGTTGTCCCATGGCGTGTTAGCGAACAAACAAGCTGCGACCGCCAATTTCATACAAATGGAAACCGAAGCCTTTTGGGAATCTGCTGCTCCATCGACCACCACGTCGTTAAACTAGGGGACAACCGACCACCACGTCATTAAACTGGGAACCGATGACCACCACGTCGTTAAACTGGGAACAGTCGACCTCTAAGTCGTTAAACTGGGGATGTAAAAATGTTTAAATAAAAAAATAAAAAATAAAAAGCCAAAATGATGGGGCAACTCGTAATAAAAATCAGCGGGTAAAAATAAAGATGAAAATAAAGCCGAAACGATGGGGCAATCGCGAATAAATAGCCGAATGATAGGGCAATCGCGACCTTCGCGATAAGAAAAGCTGAAATGAGAAAGCAATCGTGGTAAAAAAAAATGGAGAATGATGAGTCGCTCCTAGTACTATATTCCAGTGCAACGATGCAGACGCCAGCAAAAATCTAAAATTCTCAAGCGGCGAATTATGAGTCGCTCCTGGTACCATATTCCAGTGCAGCGATGCAGACGCCCACCAAAATTCAAATCCCCAATGGCGAATGATGAGTCGCTTCTGATACCATATTTCAGTGCAGCGATGCAGACACCAACCAAAATCCAATTTCCCAAAATTCTCTCTGCCCTACGGTTGGTCCCCAAGTTGACTACCGTATACAATCCATGGGCTCAAATAATTCTCATCATACCCATGCCCCATCGCAATCACCCGTCCAGCGACCGGTCTCCGCCCTTGGAATTATGCTCCATTTGGGAAGACTCATTCATGCGTCCTCACGATACAGGAGGAAAACAAACGTTATGGGATCCTCACGACTCATAAGAAAACACCTTTATGGGATCCTTATGACTCACAAAGGAAAAACACACTAAGGAGTCCCCATGACTCCTAAGGAGAAAGTACACTTACGAGATCCTTTCGACTCGTAGGGAGAAAATGCTTTTATGGGACCCCTACGGCTCATAAAATTGAAAAGCCTTAGGTGATAGGGACCTAAACCTGTCTCCTAAACCATCACTCCCCAACAGGAAAAGGCAAATGATGAATTGCTTCTGGCACCTGTGCTTCAGTGATAGCAACGTTGATACCGACCCTAACCCTGAAATTCCAAATCAATCTAAAAGACCCCTAAGTCTTTAAACTGGGAACAAATGACCTTTAAGTCATTAAACTGGGAATAATAGACCCCTAAGTTTTTAAACTGGGAACAATAGACCCCTAAGTCTTTAAACTGGGAACAATAGGCCTCTAAGTCGTTAAACTGGGAACAGATGGCCCCTAAGTCGTTAAACTGGGAACGAGGAAAATCCCCTCATGGCAGACGATGATTCACTCCTGGTACTCTATTCCAGCGTAGCGGTGCTGATGCCAAACCAAAATAAAAATCCCCAAATCCACTCATGGCAAATGATGATTTGCTCCAGGTACCATATTCCAGTGTAGCGATGCTGATGTCAATCCAAATCAAATCAAGTCAGCAAGATAACCAACGACCTCCCTGGCGGAATCAAGTTCTACCTCGGAAACAAGTCGAATCTTGACATCGCAAAAAGCGGAGCAAGTCAAATCAAGCACCGACCGTACAAGTCGTAAAAAGGGCAAAAAAACCTCCCTGTCGAAATTATGTTTCGTCTCAGGATCAAGTCAACCAACGACCTCCCCATCGGAATTAAGCTCCACCTTGGAATCAAATAGACCAACAAGCTCTGCGTCGGAATCATTCTTCGTCTCAGAGTGTACCCCGTGTCAAAATCATGCTTCGCCTCAGTGTATATGCCTTCCTTGTCGGAATTATGCTCCGCCTAGGAATCAAGTCAACCAATAAGCTCCGTGACGAAATCATGCTTAGTCTCAGAATGTACCCCGTGTCGAAATCATGCTTCGCCTCGGAGTATCTGCCTTCCCTATCGGAATTATGCTTCGCCTGGGAATCAACCTCTGCATCGAAATTATGCTTCGGTCAGAATGTCTGCAGCTCTCCGGAATTATGCTCCGGTCCCCGGAATTATGCTCCGCTCGTCGAAATTATGCTCTGACCCCTTGGAATCATATTCCACTCTTCGGAATCATGCTCTGATCTTCACAATCATGCTCCGATCTTCGGAATGATGCTCTGATCCATGGAATCATGCTCCGATCTCGGAATTATGCCCCGACCTCCGGAATTATGCTCCGCAAATCGGAATTATGCTCCCGGAATGATACTCCGCCTCCGAAAGGATGTTTCACCCTGAAGTCTAACTCCAAGATCCATTAATTTCATGCACATGTCTGGCATCACAGTTGTAACTAATGAGGCTAATGAGTTGATCCAAACACGCACCCAAACTGGGTGGCACGTATGTATTGATTACAGAAAACTCAATGCCGCAACGAGGAAAGATCACTTCTCTCTACCTTTCATTGACCAGATGTTAGAACGATTAGCTGGACATGAATACTATTGTTTCTTGGACGGATACTCTGTCTATAACCAGATCCCCATCACTGAAAAGGATCAAGATAAAACAACATTTACTTGACCTTTCGGTACTTTCGCTTATAGACGTATGCCCTTTGGGTTATGCAACGCTCCCGCCACATTTCAGCAGTATATGATGGGGATATTCTCATACATGGTTGAGAATTTTCTGGAGATATTTATGGACGATTTCTCCATATTTGGGGACTCCTTTGAGGAATGCCTACGTCATCTTGACGCGGTTATTACCCACTGTAAGGATAAGAACTTAACTTTAAATTGGGAAAAATGCCATTTTATGGTCCAAGAAGGTATTGTCCTTGGACATATTATTTCACGAAAAGGTATTGAGGTAGACAAAGCTAAAATAGATGTCATCCATAACCTTCCTCCTCCCAAATGCATCAAAGATATACGATCTTTTCTTGGTCATGCAGGATTTTATAGGAGATCTATTAAGGACTTTCGCAAAATTGCTAGACCCTTAACTCTTTTCTTGGCCAAGAATACAACATTTCACTTCAATTCGGATTGCGAGGATGTTTTTGAATCACTTAAAAGTTCTATCATCTCTGGATTGGAACCACCCGTTCAAGCTTATGTGTGATACATCGGATTTTGCTATTGGTGCAGTCTTAGAACAGCATATTGATAAGATGCCACATGTAATTTACTATGCAAGTAGGACCTTGAACGATGCACAAATTAATTACACAACTTCCGAGAAAGAACTCTTGGCAGTTGTATTTGCATTAGAAAAATTCAAGCCCTACTTGATTGGCTCGACAATAATGGTTTACACTGATCACTCCGCCCTACGACACCTTTTATCGAAGAAAGATGCTAAGGCCAGGCTAATACGTTGGATCCTGTTGTTACAAGAATTTGATCTTATCATACGAGACAAGAGTAGATGTGAAAACGTTGTAGCCGACCATTTTTCACGCATCAATTCTTCACCAACGTTGAACGTGCCAATAAACGACTCCTTCCCTGACGAACAGCTCTTGATCGTATCCTGTGAACCTTGGTTCGTGGATATTGTGAATTATCTAGCGACGGGACTTATTCCTAGCGATTGGTCGAAACAAGACAATCTTTGATTTCTATCCCAAGTAAAAAAAATTACTGGGATGAACCCTATTTGTGTAAGTATTGTTCGGATCAAATCATTTTCAGATGTGTCCCTAACGATGAATTCAAGAGTGTATTGTCTTTTTGTCATGATCAGGCATATGGCGGTCACTTTGGTCCACGTAAAACGGCATAGAAAGTTTTGCAATGTGGTTTTTATTAGCTAAAATTATGTAAATATGCATATGATCATTGCAAAATTTGCCCACGGTATCAACACATGGTCGGATTTCACAAAGAAATGAGATGATGCTCCAAACTATCTTGGTTGTGGAGATATTCGATGTTTGGGGTATTGATTTTATGGGCCATTTTTCCAACTCTTTTGAGAATTTATATATCTTGTTAGCGGTTGGTTATGTCTCAAAATAGGTGGAAGCAATACCGTGTCGCACTAATGACAACAAGGTTGTTATTAAGTTCCTTAAAGAAAACATCTTTTTGTGATTCGGACACCCTCGCGCTATAATTAGCGACAATGGGACACATTACTGTAATCGGTCTTTTGAGGCCTTGATGCGGAAATATTAAATCAACCACAAAATTTCTATGCCCTATCATCCCCAAACGAGCGGACAAGCTAAGATTTCCAATAGGCAGATCAAAAAATTTTTGGAGAAGACAGTTTCTAAAAACCGTAAAGATTGGTCAACCAAATTGACGAATGCTCTTTGGGCAGTTCGTACCGCTTATAAGACCGATCTTGGTATGTCTCCATACCGCCTGGTGTTTGGAAAGGCATTCCGCCTTCCTGTCGAGATCGAACATAAAGCAATGTGGGCTATTAAAGAGCTTAACTTCGATTTTGATCAAGCTAGCAGCTATCGGAAGCTGCAATTAAATGAGCTAAGCAAACTCCGTGATGAAGCTTACGATAATGTGGTTATAGTAAAGAACCGGACTAAAATGTTTCATGATAAAAACCTTTTTAGAAAAACCTTCACACCGGGACAACAAGTCCTTCTTTACGATTCCCGTCTTCATCTTCATCCGAGTAAGCTAAAATCTCGTTGGAAGGGACCTTTTGTGGTGCAGTATATATACCCGCACGGGGCAGTAGAAGTTGAAAATATTAAAAAGGGTTCAATTTTTAAAGTAAATGGGCATAGATTAAAACCGTATTTTTCTGCTGACCCAGCGGAGGAGCTCCTGTTTTTACAGGAGCCGCTTTATCATAACTAAATTTCCTCTGCCTCGGTGACATTGTCTCATTTTAAGAATGGAGGTGAGTGGAAAAGGACTTAACTAAATATCCGTGCGTGCCGAAGTACAAGTTTGGCGGTAGTTTTCATTTAACTATTATTATACCCCTATTCCTTTCCCACCCTAAGTCTACAGGTATATGCACTCAAAGAACAACATCAGTGAGGACACCGCTGAAAATAGGTTTGGGGGGGGGGTTGTATTCACTGAATTATCTTTTGACACTAGGCACTAATAAAAAAAATTTAATGAAAATTTGAAAGTGAAAAATTACATATGAAAGATAGGAATAGTTTTAGAAAATCAAGAAAGTTAGATGTTTTCTTAAACGAAACTAGTAATAAATAGTTATGAGCCGTTGTCCCAAGGGTTCGTAAGATGAAAGAAATTAGCAATCTGAGGATAAAAATAAGTCTAAAAAATAGTCTCTATTCTTAAGTCCAAATATTTGAATGTTGATACCCTACTATACGCACTTGCACACGTCTTGAAACTTGGGATAGTAGAGGATATCTTGAAATGCTCTTGTCTAAAAGCCTTGGTATGAAGAAAAATAAAAATATAAAGAAAAAATTGTGAAGAAAAAAATGAACACTAGTTTTGTAATTACCAAGGCAGTATAAAAAATATAGCGAGAGTACTTTATCACCTAGTGCCTTAGACCAACTGGTTTGGGAGCCACTGCTAAGGCTTAGGTGTTGCAAGACGAGAAATTACACCTAAATGCGCGAGCACATTTAGTAATCGGTCGGTTGGTACCTCAAGAAGTATTAACGGTCGCATAAAGGATGTGTGAGCAATTTCATCTAAAATATTCACCGACTATAAAGTACTTTGGAAAATGGACAAGAGTATGAGAGCTTGAATTGAATTATCTAAGTGTAAGGATGTCTTTTACACACGCGTAGGGGTATATGATCGATGTTTGGAAGAAAAGTAGGGAGAAAGACTAAAGGCCGTGTTTTATTGAGAGATGATGTGATTTCTAATATTTTTTCATGACCATTAAGATAGGGCTCATGGCAATCGAAAAGCTAGTATAGTTGGAAACTCTTATTTTCAAGTTCTTTCTTTTATAGTTCTTATCTTTGTATGTGACTTTCACCATTTTTCTTTTATTATAGGATTTTGCGGGTGTAATCCGCTGAAAACCCTTAGGAGACAACACTCCTCCTACTAGGGACACCTAGAGGTTTAACGGCTTGTTGCACGTGCTTAGTGCAATCGTGTTGCATATGAAAGTGTGCTACTTAGGTTTTTCTTTTTCTTTTTCTCTCTCTCTCTCTCTTGAATAAATAGTTTGCTTGGGACGATCAAACTTAAGTTTGGGGTATTTGTTCAGTCGAAAATATCGCATTTTTGATATAACATTTTCCTTACTTTTCTTAAATATCTAAAGATGTTTATTTTAAATATATAACATATTTGGGTTTATCTGTAAAAATACTATTTACCATATGTTTATATATTATAATTAGCATTATGAAGGAAAATGTATGCATATAATATTTATATAATATTTTAGTAATTTAAATATGCATATCATATCAAATATCCTTAATCACTATTCTTAAAATATAATATCATATAAAATGGTTAGGATAATATCTCAAAAATACCAAATATTACTAACATTATTCATTGAGATATTATGCAGAAATTACATCAGGACTGGAATCAAGGAAATCCGAAATATCGAGATCAAAACTGCCAAAATATTAAAGTAAATCGAAGAATCAATACTGGAAGAGACTTAGAGAAGATTTCCAAAATCCAGATATCCAAAAGATCACCACTTGTCAACAAGATAAAGCTCCAGAATTTTGAAGCCAAGATCCTACCAGATGGCCGTCCAACCGCGGCTAAACCCTATCTAATGCGGCGGATCCACGGTTATATGAGGGAGTTGGGATGTGGGATTTTCTATGTAGGATCGTCTCAACAAACCCTAATTTATGGAATCCAGGGATTGCAAATTCTGTGACTATAAATAGAACCCAGAGGCCCTTTTAGAAGTTTATCAAACTGAAGAGATCACGAAGTTCAAGTTGACTCACGCATCCAGATTGATCAATCAGTTGTTCATTTACCTCCTTCAAGATAGATCGAGAAGAAAAATAGAATTTGTATTCCACTTTCTAAAGGAACAAAAAGTGTAATTGATCAAGTTGATTAATAAAGGTAGTTGTTTTATTCTTATTGCATTTATTTTCTATATTTACATCATGATCTCTATCTGTTCTTCTATCTCCATCATGCACGAGTAATTCACCGCTTGATAGGGTTCGTAGGATTAGGGTAGATCAATGGAAGATAAGAAAATATTTTAACTTCTTTTAAATCTTATAAAGTTTATAAACTTTAGCAAAAGAATCGTTAACATCCTAATCGGGCACGTTATCAATTTATTGGTAGTCTTGACCGCGATTTGAGATTAGATTAACAATTGTTTTGTTAAGGGCTAGACATGAATAGATATCAATGAAAGGACAAGGGTCAATAGTATGGAAACACTAGTTTCTTCCAAACAACCTTAATCCTCATTCATCACTATCGATCTAGTTTTAAATCTATTAAAAGAAAAAAGGAGTCATCTTTTGTATTCATCCATTACTACTAAATCCTAACGAACCCTACAAGCCCTCTTCTGATATAAAATCTACATCCCTCTTTAAACTAGATCTATATTCTACATCCGTGTTTAACATAGATCTAAAATCTATAACTATTCTTCACTATTATCTATTCTCCTTTCTATTACTAATCAACACGTCTAAAGTAAGATTAAAAGATTCAACATTTCCCTCAGGACGACCCGTACTCATCTCGGCTAGCTACACGCGACACCGTTATTGATTACGGTTATTACTAATTCACATCATCTTTAGAGCATCAATCAGGTATCAAATATAGTACACTTTGAAGGTTTAAATCTTACTTTAGATTTATGCTTACCTCCATGTACTTCTTTGCTCATGTCTCTGTAGATTGGACAACTCGAAATGGAATAAAGTGAGCCGACTTGGTGAGTCGATCCATAATAACCCATACTGCGTCGTTATCCTTCGTGCTGCGAGGAAGGGTAGTCACGAAGTCCATGGCAATGTGATGCCATTTCCATTCTGGAATTGGTAACGGCTGAAGTAGACCAGCAGTTCTGTGATATTCAGCCTTGACTTGCTGACACACCAAACACTTGGCTACACTTCTAGCTACTTCGCGCTTCATTCCATACCACCAGTAGTGTTTCCATAGATTCTTGTACATTTTTGTACCACCGGGGTGTACATAATAAGGAGAGCTATGAGCTTCTTTCATCAACTCTTCTTGAACAGAGCCGTTTGGTACACAGAATCGACTTCCATATCTCAAGGATCCATCTTCATGGATGATGAAGTCATTTCGAAGTCCACTTTCTACTTGTTCTTGGATCTTTTGTGGCATGGCATCATTTGCTTGAGCTACTTTGATCTGATTGACAAGAGTGGACTGGACTTGTAAGTTTATCAAATACGAAGCGTTACCTGGCATAACTACTTCGATCGCCAATCCGTGCAATTCCTGTTGTAGCTTCCACTGAGCGGTGAGATTCATTGCTAATGGCTGGCGGCTAAGTGCATTAAGAACTATGTTCACCTTCCCTGGATGATACTGTAGTTTGATGTCGAAGTCCACCATGAGTTCTAGCCATCTTCTCGGACGCATGTTTAGTTCTTTCTGAGTAAATACATACTTCAGACTCTTGTGGTCAGTGTATATATCCACCCGTTCTCCCAAGAGGTAGTGGCACCAAATCTTAAGTGCGAAGATGACGACTGCCAACTCTAGATCATGTGTTGGGTAGTTGCGCTCATGAACCTTCAGTTGTCTTGATGCAAAAGCCACAACCTTTACATGCTGGTGTAGAACACATCTTAATCTTTTACCAGATGCATCGTAATGCACAAAAAATCTTTCAGATTGATCCGGTATTACAAGAATAAGAGCATAAGTTAATATTGACTTGAGTTCTACAAAGCGTTTTCACATGCTTCTGACCACACGAATGCTTCATCTTTACGTGTGAGCTTGGTCAGGGGTGCTGCAATCTTCGAAAAGCCTTCAATGAATCATCGGTAGTATCCTGCTAATCCCAAAAAACTTCATATATCCTTTACCGTCTTTCCGCTGATAGCTGGATTTACTGAGATTCCTTCGCCTGAAATGATATGTCCGAGAAATCCAACTTGATCTATTCAAAATTCACACTTGCTGTACTTGGCGTAGAGATGATGTTGTCGCGATGTCTCCAGGACAATCCGTAAATGCTTGGCATGTTCTTTTCGATTCTTTGAGTACACCAGGACGTCGTCGATGAAGATGACAACGAACCTGTCTAAGTACTCTCGGAAAACTTAGTTCATCAGATTCATAAATATAGCAGGCGCATTGGTCACTACAAATGGTATTACAAGATATTCATAATAACTATATCGAGTCCTAAACGCCGTCTTCGGAATATCGGACTCTTTGACCTTCACTTGATGATAATCCGAACGAAGATCTAACTTCGTAAATACACAAGAACCACTTAGCTGATCGAAAAAATCATCGATGCGCGATAGTGTATACTTGTTCTTAATCGTCACTTCGTTCAGAGCTCAATAATCCACACATATCCTGTATGAACCTTCTTTCTTCTTTATAAGTAATACCGGAGATCCCCAACTTGATGTACGGGGACGAATCCAACCTTTCTTCAGGAGTTCGTCTAACTGGATGCGAATCTCCTTCAATCCTTCTGGACTTAGCCGGTACGGAGCTTTGATTACAGGTTGCGCACCAGATAGTAAATCAATGCTGAATTCAAGAGCTCGATCGGGAGGAAAACCTGATATATCTTCCAGGAATACATCTTCGAACTTTCAAACTACCTCTGGCTTCGATTCTTCCGCTTGCAATGTTTCAACCACTGCCTTCTTTGGTTTTGCTTTGTAAACGCTAGGTTCCAAGGTACGGTCTCCACTCTTTAAATAGAACACTGGATAATCTGGTATTTCGAACACTACTCTCCTTTGACGACAGTCGATGGTAGTAAAGAAAGTTCCCAGCTAGTCCATTCCTAAGACTATGTCGAAGTTCGGTTTGTCCAGCACCTTGAAGTTCACATAAAATTCTCTTTTACAGACGACCACTAGACACATATCGTATCCCAAAGTTGCTTTTAGAACGCCGTTCCTTGAACTGACATTCCAGCTGGATACGAGTGGTTTAACTGGAACCGCATGAGTTCGGACGAACCGTTGCGACATAAAGCAATGTGATGCTCCAGTGTTGAAGAATGCTAGAGCAGGTAAGGAGGCTACTAGTATAGTATCTAAGTTGTATGGGGTTGGGTTTATATATAGAAAAGTTATAGAGATATACATGGATTGAAAAGGCTTGAAAGGATTGGGAATTACCAGGGATGACTTGGCATGTGGCTTAGGCCTCCTCGACCGTCATTGTGAAAGCCTGACGTCGTGATACATTCCTCCTTGCTGGAGGCACATTCCTCGGTCCTTGGGGCATGTTTCTCTACCTTTGAGGCATGTTTCTCTGTGCCTGATGGAACTGACGTTGAGGCTGTGCAGGAGGTTCACGTGGAGCGGGTGCAGGGAGAGCTAAACGAGGTGTAGGAGCCTGAATGGCTGGCCGTTGCAGAACTGTGATTGCGAGTCTGGGTGCTGGAGCTTTGTTGAAACGGTATGGACATCCTCCTATAGCGTGAGTGGATGCGCTATAAACCAAACACAGGCCATTTGCACACCTGTATTCTTTTGCCAGGTGTCCAGTGTAGGGTTACTAGGCACTCTCACAAGGTTTTACAAGGCATCAACCATGCTCGATTTAAATTTTAGACGTACCGAACAACCCTAACCAAGATCTTAGACTAGAGAATAGGCGAAACAAAGAAAGTAAACAACTTTACTTCTAAGAGTTAGGGATTACAACCTTTGTAGTCCGTTCCTTCACTTCTAAAGCTCCGTGTTGAGGTCCCTTTGCTGCGATCATCGAGTATCCGGACTCAAGAGAGGCTCCATGAAGAGAAAGATGCAAGCTTGCTTCCGATCTTCGACAACAAAGATGATCTACCTTGAAGAAACTCAAACCCAAGCTCTTGCTTTGCTAATCAAGTATTAGCAAAGCAAACACCCTAATCTAAGTAGCTAGAATAAATGAGGATGATGAAGTAGGAATTTAGCTCTCATTTATTTTTTATTTCTCACTCATTTTCATCACTTCACAAAAAGCTAGAAAGCTTTTCATGCAAGGAAGAAGAAGAAAGAAGATGATCAATCCTTTTGTGATGAATAATGAAATCTAGTGAGGTTAGAAATGCAACCATGGGTTAAGTATGATAACTTAACCCATGTAGAAACTTAACCATGGTGAAGGGTTGGGTTGGGTTAATAAATAACTTAACCCATGTAGAGACTTAACCATGGTGAAGGGTTGGGTTGGGTTAACAAATATCAACCAAAATATCTTTAGAAAATATCTTTAGTTAAAAACAAAAGTAAAGCTTCTAGAAGCTTCAAGAAGGTTTAACCCTAATCCAAACCCTAACCATGTTTAAACTCCACAAAACATATTGCATTTGTAACCTTAACTTGTTACAATATTATATATTACATATATAATATATTTTGTAACAAAATAAAATAATACAATTAACATATATCACGTATATATCAATGTATTACCCGAGTGAGAAAAAGAATCTTTTAATGAGCTTATATTAGTTAATGTAATTTAATATATCAAATATATAATTATACATTAAATTATTGAATCAACACTTGATCCGATAATCCGGCTATTTCACAAATAACCGACTAATACAATCTGTATCAGTTCATCGAATCAACACTTGATCCGATGACCCGGCTATATCTCATATACCCGGCCGATAACTCATATCGCGAGAATTTAATACAGTATCACATACACGTATTGTTCTCGGTCCCGCACATATCATATATGTGCTCCTACTCCGTTTTGCCTGAGCCAGGAAACCTCTGTGTAGGACTCTAAAGAATCGTCAATACGCCGGCAGTAGGTGATGATCATATCAAACACCCACAAGCTACAAGCGGTCAGCTAAACGTAACAGCCACCCAGGTATTGAGCAATCAGAAGATCAACAAGAAAGCCTGTACTTTCTCCCGTGAATCCAACCAGTAACACTCCCGTACAGTCCGGTCTCTTCGTCTGATATGTCACATATCTCGCCTAGGGGTGGTAAACGTCAGACCCTAGCAGCTTGATAAGTCGTGTCGATATGAGGTCCATAACAGTTTGAGAAACTACTGATAACACTTACCAGTAAATCTCAGCAACCCTGGACAGGAATTTCTAGTTATAGCCAATCGAACACAGCGCAACATCAACTCCCTATACCGGGAGAGACGAAACCCCTCCTATCGCTCATTGCCTCTATGTGATTCAGGATTGTACCTAAAAGCCACCTTTTTGCACGCCCTCTTGGATGTGGTATGATGGAAATCAAAGCATAGTGGGAATCACACCAGACTCTATGACGATCTCGGATCTACAGACTAACCTGTACCAGTGTCACCAGAGAACTGCCATCTGACGTGAGGTATAATACCATCTGGGAGTTCTCGGCGAGTCCGTCCAGTGTACCCAGTCTCCACTGAGCACCCGTATACCTTCTCTGGTGTCAAACGCCAATGGATATAGGATCATCCATCGCCCATCATATAGGTCAATAAGCGCATACGCTAGTCTACTCTGGAGTATCGATGCCCTGCCTCGGTACTCCTACGACTAGGAACAATTGAAGGATGTACTTGGCGACTACACTTTTCCCACTAGTATGATCTGCATCATAGTCCTGGTAGTCAAGTACTCATCCTAAGGGCTTTATCAACATGTGACATAGAGACAATCAGAGTACATGTTAAGATAAAAAGTAACCAGATAGCATACTATCATGTCGAGCAAGAAAGTCCTCCCTATATATGTCCAAGCATCCACTACAATATACAACGTATACAGTAATGGCCTCTAGGGCATACATATAACTAACATCCAGTCCTCTTGTAGTAAAAACAAAAGTATAGACTGGGCCGGTTAAACGATCCTCCCGGTCTCCTAGGTGCAAATGTTAGCCTAGAAGAGGCTCCTCCTGTCATCTGAGTGGTAGGGCGTTTCACACCGGCAGTTTTTGGTCTGCCCTTCTTCTTCAAAAATGACTCATAGCGTCGGGCAGCCTTCAAAGCAAATTCATGGGTTGGAAAATCCCTTATAGCGAGTGCAGCATGGATTTCCGGGTCCAACCTTGTTGAAATCGTCGTGTCCGGATCGAATCAGGTGTGCAGCGAACCTATTACGACCTTGTGTTAGCAATGTAATGAGTGAAATCAAGAATTTGAATATTGAGACATCTTACCAGCTAAGTATGGTAAACTCAACATCATATTCATCTACAGACTTGACCCACATCGAGCCTTATTATAGATGGATGAACTGCTGCTCCATGTCAAAATGGGCAATCAGGGAAGTACTTCGCATCGAACAGATCGTGAAACGTCTTCCACTCGATCGGTTGGGTGAGACGGCTTTCTTCAGCCTTCCACCAGACTCTGACGTTGTCGGTCAGTTGCAGCTTCGCAACTCTCACCCAGGCAATACCTGGCACTTGAGCTGCCGCCAGATCATCTTCAATCGATTGAGCCTATTCTTCCGCCTCCTGTGGGCTCTCTTTTCCTGAGAAGTGTTTTGGATGCAGTGCCCGGAATTGTTTTACTCTGGGTGCCTCGGCTTCGGGACGGTGCATGAGGATAGTGTTGGGGCCAAAATTTACACCCCGGTTGACCAAGTCAAAATCAAAGTCAACCCCAAGCCCAGACCAAGTGGCCCATGCCCAAGTCAAGCCCGAACATGAAGCGGCTGGCTTCCCCTATGCCAAGAAGAAAATTATGTAATAAATAAATTTGATATAATTTTCATGCATGAATGTAAAATAAATGGGCAAAAAGCCAAATTTTTGCAAAGCCCATGGCTCATATCCAAAAGAAATGAGCACATGAGGCATGGGATGGACAAAATGCCATTTTTTAAAGCCCAAGGGGATATGTGTAAATTTGTAAGCCTATATAAGGTAACATGATAAATAAAAAAAGAATCGATTCCCCTCAAAAATTAGGGTTTCTGTGCCTCTTTCTCCTTCCTCAAGATTTTAAACCTTCTTCTCTTTTCTGAATAAAATCAAGAGTTTAACTCTTTCTTTTCCAAAAAGAAATAGCTTTTCACCATAAAACCCTTGAAGGGGAACTCAGATCTTCCATCAAATCTCCGAAAGGGGAGATTTTTAAATCTCCCCCATTTTTCTCCAAGATCTAGCCAACAGAGAGGAAGAAGAAGGAGACCCATCTCCAAAAATTCCACTTTAAGAAGATCTAAAGCTCAAGAGAAGATCCAGGGCTCAAGAAAGAAGAAAGGGGTCCCCTTTCATCATCTCCGAAAATCTCTTGGGAGTTTAACTCCGAACAAGAATCCCTTCTTTAGGAGTTTAACTCCAAACAAATTTTTGAGGAGTTCAACTCCAAGATGTAAGTTCTCAAAGGAGTTTAAGCTCAAAATCCAGATCTTATAGGAGTTTAGCTCCACAAAAAGACACTTTTATAGGAGTTTAACTCCAGAAGTCCCTTGGAGTTTAACTCCTAATCCCGGGGCTAAGCCCCCCTTTACCTGCAGGCGCCCATGCCGGGCGCGTGAGGCGCCGGTGCCCACATGCCGGGCGCGTGAGGCGCCGGCACCCTCGTGCCGGATGCGTAAGGCGCCGGCGCCCAGCGCCCGCGTACCGGGCATGTGAGGCGCTGGCGCCCATGCGTCCTTAGGACGCTATTCACCACCTTTTTTTATGCACTCCACACTCAAATCACATCCCCCGTTAGAAAAAATTTCTAACGGGGTGCTGCCCCGTACCCCGTAAGGGGCTGCTATCCCCCTTGACCCCCAGCCCGCCATCCGGGTAGTGGGACCCTTGTAAACTCTGTGAGGCCCCTGATATATCCAAGACCCCTTAAAACACAACACACGCACACTGCACATTGAGTTCGCATGACCAGTTTGACCCATCAATCGGAGGTTCCTTCGCTCCAAAGGCGAGGGGTAATTAACGGCATCTTAGTCTGCGGCTGCCGGATATTCGGATCCTCACAATCAATAAACCCCCGCCTACCCTAGACAGAAGGAATCTGTAGTACGTCTGACAAGCGACGCGTATTCCCATCTCAATGGGGTGACGAAAAATACCCTACAGATAGCAGTCTATTGCTGCTGACCCTCCATTAGGCTTTTGATAGCCTCATGTAGTACTGTTTGCTCGTTGATGGGAGCTACAATGGTAGGTGGTGGTGGTAGAGTAGACGGTGGTGTGTTTCCATTTACATTCGTGCTGGTGTTGTTGGGAGAATTCATGACCTTGATAGAAAAGGAATGGTTAGGATAGATTCAAGAGATTAGAAATGTAAAGAATGTATAGTTGCTGATTCTTATAATTCTTATGATATATTGCTTAGCACTTCATGCAGAACTGACGTGCATAGGCCGCCTACAAAACCTGTCACGCCCTGCTTCCAGTAGACGGAAATGATGACGTGGCAGGCAACAATGTATTTACTAAGAAATAAATACGTTAAGCGTAATTAAGTAATATATAAAATGAACAAGAATGACAAGAGTATTAAAATGAAACAACTTTATTTACATTCATCTTTACATACAACTATTTGAAAATGAAAAGATACAATGATAATAAGCAGTGCCTAAACAATGGCATACGGGAAAGTAAGTACAAGGAACTAGAAGTTAGACTGTGTCGTAAGCTGGTCCAAGTCTTCCTGGATAGGTTCAATCTCCTGAAAGTCCGGTCCTCCTGATGAACATTCCAAAGAAAAAACAGAAAGGAATGTCGTCAGCGAATTAACGCTCGGTAAGTCCCAAAAGAAGAAAGAGAATATAACAAGTAATGTGAAATGAAAAGGTAAGTTGTGTATGATTGATTACGGATATGTGATAGTTATTATAACGTGGTTGTTTGTAGATTAATACAGAAGGTATTCTTGTATATGAGAGGAGTCCATCTTACTCCGTGGACTATGGTAACATGTAGTACAAGGTCCCGTCATAACCCACAGGACAACGACACGAGAATTCTTGTAGGTATCTTTTAAGTGACCTCTCATGCCACGATATACGTTCCGTACCAATCTACCCCTTTATCCCCGTGTAATGTATTGTATAGATTATAATTATTAGACTTGCCGAAACCTTAGATACAAAATGTTCAAGTATTCATGTTCAGGATGTAATCAAGTATTCAAGTAGTCAAGTCAAGTTATAACCATGATTCGGTCAAGTCAGGTCAAGTATACATGTTTGATATTGATGTTTGATTTCAAGTATTCATGTTCATGATCAAGTAATCATGTTAGATTGTAGATTCAGGTTTGAATTAGACTCAGACCGAGTCAGACACTTGTAAACTGATTTAGCTCTTGAATTAGGTTAGGGAGTCATCGGTAACTGCTGCACATGGACGACATGATTTGTGTCTTTTTCCAAGACAATTACTATTGATAACTCCGTTAAGTTGTCTACCTTAAATAGGTAAGCACTCACTTTCTCCGGCTCCGTGGGGCACAAGAGAATTGATCCCGCTTAAACCTATATTAACTAAAGTCCTTAAATATTGTTTTATATATCTCGAGGGAGTTTTTGAAAAAATATTTTTAATATAGTTAAAAAGTAAACCTCGAGGATGATTAGTATTATTTAGGGTTTCATGATCATGGATTTGAAGGATTTAGGTATTTTAATGATAAATATTTAGCATTTGAAAGTTCATGGTATTTTATTGTAAAACTTACCTTTTTGGTATCTTGATGGTAATTTATTGACATTTATTAATCTTTTAATTTTGAAAAACATAGGTTTATTATATTTTGAAAATATAGATTTATAATTTTAATTTTAATTTTAAAAATAATTATATTTTATTTAGAAAATTCGTATATCTTAAAAACCGTATATAAATCCTTTCGAGATCGAATGCTCCGTGAGGAGGTCTGCATCTCGCTCTACTAGCCCAAGGATGTGCGATAATCCGCACCATCCATTAGCGAGTCCTCTAAAGAGGGTTGTAAATGCGTAATCGCAAAGGATATGAAATACCGCTTTAAAAGAAATCCGTTTTTTTAACGTTATGTGGTATTTTATTGTAAATTTTTCTTCGAAAAGAAAATACATACAATGAGTATCGTGCTATAAAACCAAGTGTGCGTGTGGGGTAGGTTGTTACCCCGTGAAGTTTTCCAAAAGGTATTGTTAAGTAATTACTAAAATAGGTGTTTATAAAGTTCAAGATATTTTAATGAAAAAGTTGTACTATTGTTATTTCACATGAGAATTTTGATAAAAATTGATTCTTAACATTAGGGTTTAAGGTTACAACTATTGTGTAAAAACTTGGTTGATCAAAGAATAAAGGAGAAGGAGTTTCTAGGCTTTAGAAAAAGGATATCGATATTAACTCCACCTACCGATATAAGTTTTAAAATGAAATTTCAATGAAGAGAAAGAGAGATTGTAAGGGAATTACGGTTTAGAAAACTCAAAGAGAGGTTGAAGAGGAGGGGTTGAGCTTCGTGGTGTCGCGGGAGCTCCGGAATAGGTTTCGGTCTTTGCTGGAACCAACTTGCTTGCTAACTCCTCTTTTACTTCACTTGCACCAGGAACTTTTTACAGAGTTTTGGCTATAGTTTTCAGAATGGTGCTGAGCTAAGGTAGGGTGTGGTATTTATAGTGGAGAATTAGGGTTTCGAAATTAAAAGTGTGGATTAAAAACATGAAAATTGTGATAAATTGTGAATTAAAAGGTCTTTGTTTGATTGCAGGGAAATCAAACAGTGCAGAGGAGTTAGGGGTAGCTGAAGAGACTAGTGTGCAAAGCATGGGCTTCATTGGCCAGCATCCACCCATCCCCGCCGGCCCTATGGAGCTTTCCACCGGTCGATCTTGAGGCAACTGCCTCGAGATTCGTGCCACTTGATCAATTCAGTATTTAAACCATTTTGCACATGTTTGATTTTTCTGAACTTTTCATTTCACCGTGTATTGCACGTGCAATATTTTGGGCTTCCAAAAAGTTAAAAAAATTCACAAAAAATAATTATATCTGATGGGGATCGAACACAGGGGCAACGTCACAGTAGTGCAAAGGATTTACCAATGAGCTACAAGTTGTTTCTTACTGTTATTTCACAAAAGTAACTTATAACTCAAACTCAGGCTGTAAAACTCATTTCTTGTATATTAACAGAAAATTTTCCGTACAAAGATTTTCGAGTCGTTACATCACCCGCTGCGAACTCCAGAGCTCTTCATCCTGTATCAGCCCAACTTTTCTATCGATCCTGTGCCGCCTTCATATGATTTCGGATCATGTTAACTTTCTCCATCGTTTGCACAATAAGATCTGGTCCCAATAATCTTCTTTCTCCAATATCATCCCAACAGACAGGCGAGCGACACTTACGACCATATAATGTTTTGAATGGAGCCATCTGTCTAGTCACCTAAAAACTGTTATTATAAGAAAACTCCACCAAGTGCAAATGATCCTCCCACGAACCCTTGATGTCTAACATGCATGCTTTCAACATATATTCAAGAGTTTGGGTCGTTCTTTCTGACTGGTCATCTGTCTGAGAATGATAAGTTGTGCTAAACTTCAAGTGAGTTCCCAAACTTTCCTGTAGACTCCTCCAAAAGTGTGATAGAAATTGAGTATCACGATCGGAAACGATGCTCACGGGTACTCCATGCAATATCACAATCTCCTGCATGTACAGCTCTGCCAAACCCTCCATCGACTGACCAACTCGATATGGTATTAAATGAGCTGCCTTGGTCAATCGATCGACAATCACCCAAACTACGTTATTGTCCTTTGGACTCCATGGTAAAGCTGTCACGAAATCCATGGTTATATGTTCCCACTACCATTGAGAAATTGGAAGTGGTTGCAACAAACCAACTACCATGTTCACCCTTGACTTGCTGACACACCAAGCACTTTGATACGTAGCGAGCAATCTCCCTTTTCATGCCTTCCTACCAAAAATGTTGTCGTAGAACTTTGTGCCTCCCGGATGTACATAATATGCGGAACTATGAGCCTTCTTCATGACTTCTTCACGAACATCTCCTTTATGAATCCATAAATGACTCCCATAACGTAACGAACCATCTTCATGAATTACCAAATCTGTTCGAAGTCCCGCTTCTACTTGTTCTCGAAACTTCTACAATCTTGGATCGTGCGATTGTGCTGCTTTAATGTTATTGATCAAGGATGACTGTACTTGCAACTGCATCAACTGTCCCGAAGAATTTGGTAGTACAATCTCCAATTCGAATTTCTGAAGATCAGCTATAATCTCCTTTTGTGCAGTCAACATCCATATCGCTGGCAACCGATTTAGAGCATCCGGCACTACATTAACTTTTTCCGGATGGTATTTTAGGTCAAGATCATAATCAGCCATCCGCTCTAACCATCTACACTGCCTCATGTTGAGCTCTTTCTATATGAACACATACTTTAGGCTTTTGTGATCGGTAAATACTTCTACCCTTTCGCCCAATAAATAGTGTCTCCAAATCTTCAGAGCGAAAATCATTTTTGCTAACTCCAGACCATGAGTTGGGTAGTTCTTCTCCTGAGTCTTCAATTGTCTCGATGCATAAGCTATGACCTTTCCATACTGCATTAGAACACATCCCAAGCCTTTCTCAGATGCGTCGCTGTGAATAACTAACCCTCCGGAACCATTTGACACTTTCAGAATAGGAGCGGTGGTCAATCTTTACTTCAACGCTTCAAAACCTGACGCATACTTCTCGATCCATACGAACGGTATCTCCTTTCTAGTTAGCTTGGTTAATGGTTCTGCTATTCGAGCGAAGTTCTCCATGAACTTTCTATAGTATCCGGTAAGTCTAAGGAAACTTCTGATCTTCTCTACATTCTTTGGAATTGGCTACTCATAAACAACTGCAATCTTTTTAGGGTCAACAGCAATTCCATCTCTGGATACGACATGACCCAAGAACTTCACTTCTTCGAGCCAAAACTCGCACTTGCTCATCTTAGCATATAACTTTTCTTGTCTCAACGTTTGCAGTGCGATTCTTAAATGTTCTGCATGCTCTTCCTTGCTCCTCGAATAGACCAGAATATCATCAATGAACACCACTACAAACTGGTCCAGGTACGGTGAAAAGATTCGGTTCATCAAGTCCATAAATATTACCGGTGTGTTAGTAAATCCAAATGGCATCACTAAGTACTCGTAATGCCCATATCGAGTTTGAAACGCTGTCTTGCAAATATCTTTTGATTTCACCTGAATTTGATGATATCCAGATCGCAAATCTAACTTCGAGAATACCCTCACACCACTGAGTTGATAGAACAATTCGCCGATGCGAGGGATTGGGTACTTATTCTTAATAGTCACACGATTTAATTCTCGATAATCGATGCACATCCATCGTGTGCCATCCTTCTTCTTGACTAGAAGAACTGGAGCTCCCCAGGATGAATTGCTGCTGTGAATCCAACCCTTCTCTAGTAATTCGGCAACTTGTTTCTTTGTCTCTTTTAGTTCCATCGAAGAAATTAGATAATAAGCCTTTGAAATCGGCACTGCTCCAGGAATAAGATCAATCGCGAACTCCACATCTCGTTTTGGCGCTAAACCCGAGATATCCTCGAACACATCCATAAACTCCCGAACTACTGCTAGTGCTTCCTCCTTATTTACTTCCATCGACGAAAGAATGGCATTAGTCAACCTAGCCTTAAATTCGACTAGCTCGATAGATCTGCTACCTCCTAAAAATACGAACTCCGGATGTCCGGGAATTTGAAAAATCACTTTATTTTCCCTACAATCGATGTGGGCGTGGAAAATGCCAAGAAAATTCATTTTCAAGACAACATCATAGTTGCAAGTATCGATCACCAAGAAATCTGCGAATAACTCCCGTCCGCATATAACAATCGAGCAACCCTTGCACTCACTACTAGATATAATTCTCCCAGTCCCAGTGTGTATGTCCCAATAACTTGTCAGAGCCGTGTGTGGAATAGAGTGTGCACTAACAAACTTGGACGGCATGAAGCAATGGGATGCACTTGAATAAAATAATACCAATGCGGGAAAATTATAAATGGTAGGATACCTGAAACAGCGTCATCTGATGCCTTGGCCTCCTTGGACGTCAAGGTGAAGGCCCGCGCATGATTATGCCTCTGGGTGATCAGCTTCTGCCCATGAATCTGCTTCTGCAGTGGATTTTGAATATCGTCTCTCAATCGTAGCTTTGAAGGGTAAGCAATGATGGTATGGTCAGCTGATCCACAAACTAGACAGAGTCCAAGCCTCCTTCAACAGTCCTTCTGTAGGTGTCCGGGTGTAAGTCCATGTCGCGCACCTTGCGTGTCCGCGGGGAGGCAGAATTTGTAAAAAACAATTTTTCAAAGCTCGCAACACGGACATAAACTCCAGGATCGATGCTAAACCCTAGCTAACAAAATACTGTATGAAGTTTAACTACTCGGATGGAAGTTATACCTCACGAAACCAAGTCCTTCAGGTCTTTTAGTCGTTTTCCACCACATCATCGTAGGCTTCGAGGATCGTAACGGATCGTAGCTTCCTCGTCGGCTTCTTCGAGTCAAAGACAATCCACCCGAGAGTCTATACTTCGAGCTCCAATCTCAAATCCGAAGTAACTAGGGCAACTAGCTTGCTAGACTAGAAGGCCTAGGTGATGTAGAGAAAGAAGGAGTGGTTTGTCTTTTGGAACCCTAGGTTTCTCAACTCATAAAAGGTCTAGGGTTTTATGAAGAAGAAGAACACTTGAGGAAAATGAGAGAGAGAAAAAACAACTAAAGAAAAAGCTTGGATCAAGTGAGAATAATCAAGCATATAAATAATTGAGGAGAAAAATATCTCAACAAATATCTAGCATGCTTGAAAATATCTCATGGTGAGTCATGCTTGATCTTTTGTCCAATGCCACCTCATTTCCTTCACCTCATATTTGTTTAAATCCTTAAAGAAAATGAAACCCTAATGAGGCATCCTTCTATAACCTTTCCCGAGTAATTACGAGAACGCCCATCATCCGTATATACATACCTGCATCCGCATTCCGAAGAACATGAATACAAAAAGATGAAAGCAATCCATCAACATAATACTGGGATCCGGCTTAAACCAAAGCCCACTAATATTACCTGCCCGATCATCATACGCGCACAAGTGCACGTACGTGATCGAATCCCTGCCGTAAAACCATACGTCATCTACATCTTTTGCCCAATGTAGGGAAAATCTCTATGTGGGACTCTAAAGACTCGACAGTACGCTGGCAGTGGGTTTAACCACAAGCCGCAAGCGGTACTAGCTGCACGTAACGACTACCCAGGTATCTGTCGATGAAAAGGACGATGAGCAAACTCATTTGAACTCCTACTGAGCCTGTATGTGACAATCTCCGTACGGTCCGATCTGTTCGTCTAAAAGTATCGCATATCAGGCCTAGGGGGCGATAATCGTCAGACCCCTAATAGCGCAATAAGTCGTGCCAGAGTGTAGCCCAAAACACCCTGAGAAACTACTGGAACACCTACCAGTAAATCTCGCTTGCCCTAGCCAGGGATTTTGTGTAATGGCTTTCAGAACACAGCGCGATATCAACCCCCAATACTGGGAGAGACGAATCCTATCTAACCGTCACTGCCACCAAGTGCTTCGGGACTGTACCCAACTACTACCTGTTTGCATGACTCCTTTGAGCCATGATAGGGTAGTAATCAAAGTACAGTGGGAACACACTCGAGGCGAAGTAGTAGTATCAAGTCGTAGGACTAAGCTGTACTCATGTCACCTGGGAACTGCTACCCGACGATAGGTATAATACACACCAGCAGTTCCCGACGAGTCCTGTCCAATGTACTCATAACCTAATTAGCACCTGCATACTATCTCCAGTACGACGCACTAATGGCTGTTGACAGACCATTTTTCCTGCTGGGATGAGAAGCGTATACACTAGTCTACTCCGGAGTATCAATACCCCGTCTCGATAATCCTACGACTAGGGACCTATATAAGGATGTGCTTGTAGATTTCCCAGCCCCTACTAGTGTGACTACCATCACAACGCTGGTAATCAAGCAAAGATCCTAAGGGCTCTACTAATATGTATAAGCGATATGCTAAAAGAAACATATGCACATATTGAAGTAGAAACAAACCAAGTAGCATACTACCAATTTGAGCAAGACTATCAAT